>JANUYF010000003.1:103450550-104755550 GCA_026167975.1 Phrynosoma blainvillii
ATGCTATTACTAAATCAAATTCAGTTGGAGGGATTGCTTTTATTTGGAAGTGAAGAATGGTTTGTTTACAGGATAAAGACCAAGTTGAGAGATGTATGAGGCCAGAATGTGGTACTGTATTACAGGATAAATAAAGATGCACATAATATCAGACTAAATTAATGTGGAGGAGAAGGAAATTGGGAAACTGCCGATGCAGAGTAATATGAAATTATTTAATAGGCCTAATAAATTGAATATACCATTGTTCTCTCTTTTAATACAGCGCTATTATGACTGGCTCATACAACAACTTCTTTAGGATGTTTGATCGAAACACACGGCGAGACATTACATTAGAAGCATCGAGAGAGAGTAGCAAACCTCGTGCTATCTTAAAGCCCCGGAAAGTGTGTACAGGTGGCAAGAGAAAGAAAGATGAAATAAGTGTTGACAGTCTGGACTTCAACAAGAAGATCCTTCATACAGCATGGCATCCTGCAGAAAACATCATTGCTGTAGCTGCCACCAATAACTTGTATATATTCCAGGACAAAATTAATTAAAGATGGCATATTCGAGGACAAAGTTGTCGTCTTGCATAGTTAAGCTCAGTTGTTTATCTGTCAGAGATGGCCTTGTTGTCCTCCCAGTAAAGAACATTGATGCACTTATTTCCCTTTATAGGTAAAGGAGAAGCTGGCCTGGACTTGGGTTCATGGTGTATTTCTGCCTTCAGTGAGGGGGAACATGGAAATTGAATTTTTGTAAACAAACAAACAAAAAAGCCCACTTGAAGCAGAAGTGATGGACAATACTCAATAAAGGCCAATATTCAACAAATGTATTTATTTAAGTCTGAGCCTTCCTTTCCAGTTGATAGACCAAAAATCTAACACCCAAGAAACAAATTGTCATAAAAATGTAATTTCTTTCTCATGTGCTCTTTATCTGCTGTAATATTTGGGCCTTTCAAAACATATATTTGTGCTTTATGCCTGTAAACATTCTTTCTCTGGCCTTCATCTAAGCTTTAGGTGTTTCTACCTTTGAGCATATAGGTAAGTCTAGAGTTGGGTGCATAGACAGGTTTTTCATGTATATTTACTCACCAACTGTATCTATAACCACACCTTCTGGTGTAAACCACTTAATAAAAATAACAAACTATAAAAAGTGTTTTTAAATCTGAAAGTATGTATTCAGTCTTTTTTATTGCATGTATTGAGATTGTGCAAAATAACCGATGGAAAGATTTGAAAATAGTTTGTCCTGAAAATACTCATTTTGACAATATAAGCAGTTTCATGTGATGCTTACTGCTTCAAACTAAACTTGAATTTTTCTCCAGTTGTCTTTACCTTAGCTTCTGTTGGTTTTCTGTGCTAAAAATTATCTGTTGTGCAAAAATCTAAAACACTGAGTTAAAGTTCATCTACAGCCTTAAAGGAGCACAATGTGCATCTAACCCTTCAAAAAATCACTGGTCTGGTTAACAGTAAATATGCCTCCAACTGAGACACATACCTTAATGTGCTTTACTTTTTTACCTTTTAGTTCTTTGCTTTGAAAGTTTTAAATACAATTGGGCATAAAAATATGCACCCAAAGGTTTTCACTGAAGGTCAAGCTGGTATATTTTTAAATTTGATTATGCCAAACAGGAGCACAGCTTAAACATGTTTGTACTCTTACTCTGGGTCTGTGACACCAGGAGATCAGGCTGTTGTGAGGCTGAATATTGGCGTGAAATTACATTTGTAGAATACTGAGTTTCCACTAACAATGCGAGGCTAAGGAAAAGTTTATCACTTTTGGAATCTCTCTTTTCTAGAAGACACATGATCATCTCCAAGTCTTTCATGGTAAATACCTGTAGGAGTAAATTTGTACACAATAGTAGTGGGCACACATGATAGCACCAAGTATCTCTCACTTCTGAATTCACTACTAAATGTGCCTACAAAATCCTTGAAATTCAGGCCTGAGCTTCCTGGCTAAAATACAGGTGTATCGTTCACACTCCAATTTTAATTAAATTAAGGTTTAATATGATTATTAAAGTTAGATATGAATATGCAAGAGCAACATGTCTCTGTTCGTACCCTGTCAATTAATGTCCATAGAGTGCCACTCTTGTTTGCAACCTAATAAATAGTAATTGGGGGGATTCTAAAGATAAAGTTTAAATAAAAATCGTATACTGTATATCAGTTGTGACACTATTTGCAAATCTTGAAATGTGGAACGAGTAGGTCATTTAACCATTAGATTGACTTTGTTCCTTAAAAAATATGCGAGAGCTAATACAATGGGATTGTACATAATTGTTCAATTATTTTGACCAAAAAGTTTAATAAATTTTAAATGTTTACCTGAACTTGCTCAGTGTACTTGAAACTTTTTCACTTTAATTTTTTTTCTAAAATTGCATTCAAGTTATCCAATGTACATCCTTTTGATGTATTACTATGCTATTCATTGTCAGTGGCTGCTACTTCAAAGTAGGTCATAGCCACTCCAACTGGATCTTATTTTCATTATAGTTGCATAGAAATGTTATACATCTTCTTTTGGTTCCATGGTTTCAAATCTGGATCTTTTAATTTAATTTTTAATGTATATATACCATACGTATTCATCTACCTTTTTAGATGACCACCATAAACAAGTTTGTCTTCATATAGACATCTTCATGTTTCCTTATTTCAAGATGTTTGGCTTCGATATACTTTGTTCAGCTCACTCCTCAACCAAAAAAAATTTTTTTCATATGAGTTGCTTCAAATCCCTGTAAAACTGAAGTTTTACAATCTCTTCTATTCATCTGCCAGTTTCAGAGAGTTTTATTTTTTTTTAAAAAGTTGCAATAGCTGAGGGAGCAGAGCTGAGAAAGTTTGCTGTGATTCAGTCTGAGGGCTCTTAGTATGAGGGCAAGATTTGAGTAATGTCTTCAGTGTTACTGCTTTAGATTCTTAAGTTTTTGTTATGTGAATGCAAGTACTTCTGTACATTTTTCCCTTCTGTTATTGAAAGCTTATTCCACTAAGAAAACAAAAATTTAAGAGTCAAATGATTGTGTTCTATCCACACTAAGCAAGCCCCATCTTGAACTGGATGCTCTAAAGGTAATAAAGAACTAGCTAGTGTGATTGTGTCCAACAGATTTGTATCCAAATCAATACTTGATTACTTCAGGTTGTTTAATGTGTACATTTAGTATAGTCTTGAGAAGTTGGTCCATATGAAATGATCACACGGTTTGTTTCATATGAAAGTCTAATGACAAATTGTAATAATAATTGTAATATTTATTTTTCTCAGTTGAATCAGCATGTATGCTTTCTTCTGTTAAACGGTGACCTGGAATTCATCCGAAGTTTAAAATAACTTTTAATAGACTGGAAATCAGATTTGTATGCTAAAGCTAAAGATTTGGAGTTACTTTGAGAAGACAAAATTGGTAAGCATGTTGACTGTACTGATTAGTTTTTATTTTGTCTGCACATAAGATATAATTTCAATTTCAGTTTCTGAAATTAGATTTGTAGGGATGTGATAGAACAAATGAGGACCAAAAGGCAGAGTAAAATTTCCAAAGGGACTGGAAGTGCTTTGTGTTTTCCTGATGTATTTTTATTTGGAGTTAGCGATTATGGCAAAGATGGTCTTTGGTTGTAGAGCCTTTTTAAGTGTATTAATCAAGTTAAACAAGGCAAAATCTGCTTAAGACTAGTGTTTACACTAGTGTTTATTTCTGTCAGTTGAAGTTTTAGAATTGTCTTATACTTTGTACACTTGTCCCTCCACATTCGCTAGGGTTAGTGGACAGGACCCCTGTGAATGTGGAAAAACTGCAAATTTCAAAAACACTATGTTTTTACCTGAGGGAACACCTCTCTAGGAATCTCTAGGTCCTCCAGTGTAACTCTGTGGTCAATATCTGCCAGACATTGACCATAGAATTGTGCCGGCGGAGCTACAAATGCCTAGTGGATGTTCTCTCCAGGAATCTCTAGGTCCTTCAGTGCAACTTTTGTTTAAAGTTGACCATAGAGTTGCACTGGAGGACCTAGATATGCCTAGAGAGTACATAATTATAAAATCTGAATAATCAAAGCCACAAATGTGGAGGGACAAGTGTATAAACTTTTGTCTGATGTGGCTTTTGGTATATGTTGGTCATGCTAAAACAAGTATATGTGGTCTGATTTCATGAAAGCAATTCTAGATTTGAGAAACTTGGATAGAAAAGATATGCTGGTATTTCAACTATACTGGCCACCCATTAAGAGAAATTTGAGTCCCAGTGTTATAAGTTACTCCAGCGTCATATCTCTGCCATGTCAAGATGATGCCTCCAAATTGCAACAATTGAGTTATCTATTCAAGTTCTTACAGAACACTTATTTTTGCAAATGTCAAAAGCAATTAATGCAATGATTCTGCAAGCTTAACTATATATATATATATATATATATATATATATATATATATATGCAGATTTCTTTCTTTTCTTTTCTTTTCTTTTTTCCCTATTTCACTGAGAAAAATATCCAAACTTCAGGTAGTTTGAAATATAGGAGATGAACCAGTGGGATGAAATGATCTTCCAATACTATCTCTGGGTTTTGTTTTGTTTTGTTTTTCTGACAGGTGGGCAAAGTGTGGCCCTCCATATGATAATACTGCAGTGAAAAATGCTGGGAGTTTCTTTGTTCTTGGGGAACTGTAAGGGGGATTCATTTTCCATATATGCATGAGTGTAAAGTGGCAATGTACCTATGGGCATAGGGTTGCCATATCCTGGTTTTTGCCAGGACATTGATGGTTTTTAACCCTTTGTGAATGTCCTGCTGTGGGTTTGGCTCCAGTCCCGGTTCCTGCCTCCTCCGCCCCCTGCTGCAATTTCCAAGGATGGAGGCCGCCACAGTGAAGCCTCACCTCTGGTGGTGGCAGAGCCATGCAGGCCTCAGCTGTCTGGCTGGGTCCCAAGGACATGCAGGGAGGCTGTGGCAGCAAGGAGGACTGTGGAAGTGCTGGAGGATGGCGGAGACGCTGGGTTCAGGTAAGGCAGGTGAGCCTAATAGGCCTCACCGGGGGCTGGAGGGGATTGGAGCTGCCTCTGCAGCCTTGGCCTCCCTGGTCGCGCTTTCAGCAGAGCATGAGTTTTCCTAGACTAAAATCTTCTTTCTCAGATGCATTTAATCTCTATTTTTGAATTCTACTTCTTCAGATGTATTTTATTAAGTTTGTTGCTGTGTGCCTTCAAGTTGTTTCCAGAAAGGAGGTGCTACATTTCAACCTTCTGTCTAGGAAGAATGTCAAAATCTCCAAGACTAAGAAGCATGGATTTATATTATTTTTTTAAAAAAAAAATTATTTTGGCTTTTAGTTGGTTGTGTCCTCTATTTTTCTTGATTGTCCTACATTCTGACCTAAATTTTGTCCTACATTTTTTTCTACATTTTGTCCCAGTTTGGTGGTAGAGAATTATGTGGGCAGTATTTTTTCCCTGTTCTAATAAACATGAGCCTAAGGCTCTCCTGTATATTATGGTAGACTACTACTGAGTCATATCAATAGTAATGTGCATGCACATAGCTGCATGTGCATCTGGTTGTAAACACTGGCTGTGCTGTATCTGATACGACTGGACTACTAAGCCTTCTGCCCTTATTCAAATTAGAGAGAGGCTGGATGCAGTCCTCCCAAGGCAATTTTTGCCACCCTTGATGACTCACACTCATAATTGCCTTTATAAAAGCCTCTTCAACATTTGTAACCCATCCATTCTCCCAAAATTAGAAGTAGCCTTTTAGCCACTTCCAGGTTTTTTGCAGTAAGAGTGGGCAACTGCAGTTTCTGGAAGGCATCAAGGACAGAAAATTGGCCTCTCTCACTTGTCACAATTGCCTAGCCTGGCTTAATAGCTAGACCCAACTAGAGAAGATCCATTAAAGCAAATGATTCAGTGGGTCTATTCTCACAGGAAGTAATAACTGAATTTAGATCTCTGTTTGCAAGTCTTCTTTTGCTTGTGGATCTTAATTATCAGATGTCTCTCTCAAAAGCAAGCCCTACAATGGCCTGTCTTTTAAGTTCATCTCCCCAATACAGACACACCGTTCAAAGCAGAGAAATACTCAGTTTATTTTTATATAGTAACCATAAAACTTGTATACATTCAACAATATATTTCAGTGTTTGTCACCTGGATGATAAAAGTTCTAGCTGTGACCCATTTCTTGACATGATTGCCAAAAACATTAAAAGATAAAACTCCCACTACATACAAATGTCAGATTTGTATCCAGTAAATGTGTGAATAGAAGAATTCTTCTATTCTTCTAATAGAAGAATCAGTGATCAACATTATCATCTTTCTAGATTGTCTTTTGCTAGATCAGGAGAAACCAAACTTCTTTCTTCAGAAGTAGCTACATCTGACAATAATGGAAATTTAAAAGATGCAAGGTTCTGCTTCAGATGGGCCTTATCCATTCGAATTTGCAAGCAGTTGAAACAATAGTCTCTAATGATTTTACTGAAGTCTGAAAACTTATAATCCTCTCCTAGAAATTCATGCAAAACCCAGTGCTGTTATGGAGTTCTAATGAGAGCTCTAGCTGTATTGCCATTTGCAATTATGTGACTGGGGACAAGGAAAAGGAGGGACAGAAAGATTTGGGGTGGAAGGGAAGCATCACAACAGCCATGGGATAGCAATTTGTTCAGCCCTAGGTGGGAATGATACTTCCTGTGGATCTGGTATGAGTCCATAGGAGGCTGTCAGAGGAGAACTGAGCGCTCTTCAGTCAGCCTCCTTGATTTCTGTGCAAAGTGCAAAAGCCTTCCCTTCCTCCATAACCTGCCTATTGGGGGTTGCTAAATACAGTGAGTCAAGCACCATCATAACCATAAAAATCCTTGGTTCTGTGGCTTTGCAATCAGATTTCTCATTCCCATCACTCTTGGAAGTTTCCTGAATTTAGGGAAATGTGAGTAATTTCTGTTTCAGCAAATCATCACTATGAAGTCTACAGTATTTACTTCCTTCTTATGGGGTAGTTGCACTGGATATAAGCATGCAAATGAAAACACAAGGAAATAATAATAATTATTATTATTAAATACTAACACACAACTCTATCAAGAATATATAGGATTCAGGTTCACAGTTACATTTTACAGTAAATTTACTAAATCACTTCACGTCAAGTAAAAAGACTGCAGTCTTTAGAAATGTAAGGCCACAATAATCTTGGCCCACTATTCATCTCTTTACAACAAAGTGGTACCAAGAGCAATCCCGAAAAATGTCTTTACAAAATAGAAAACAAGCAAGATAATCCCTTGCTACATAATCTTCACTAACATTACATTTTTTGCCACAGAGTTGGTAGTTGTTAGGTTTGCTTTAAAAAAAAAAAATCCATTCAGACCCTCCAGATGATGTTGAACTACAACAACTATCATCCATAATCACTGGCTGTCCTAGCAATGGCTATTGGGATGTGTAGTCCAACATTTGAAAGGGCATGTGCTCCCCGCCCTTAATCTAATATATAGCATACTGAACTGAACAAAAAAAGGGGTTATTTACAAAACTGTTTGAGTTTTGTTTTTATACATGCCTTTCACAAGTAGGCCAGGAGTACAATATTTAGAGAATAAAATAGTTATAACCATGGTGCTGTTGCACACCCAGAGTTCCTTTTGTTCACTGTTTGTATGCTTGGATAAATGTTGTCAATGTGTTGCAGGGCAGACAGACTCATTGCCACCTCTTATAATGAGCTACTGGAAGCTGTGGTTGTGAACCGTCTTCCAATATAAATCCTGAAACCCAAAAAAAGAGTCAGCAAATACAGTGCTTTAACTAGAAAGAGTATTAGTTTGTATAAACCTCCATCCTGCTTTGACTACCAGCCATACAATTTGTGTGGAAATGGCTTTATTTATTCTTTTCATTTATATCCCATCTTTCTCCCATAATGAGTTTCAAAAAGGCTTACAATATACTGTAAGTTACAGGAAAATAGCTATAACATGTGGTACAAAAGTTTTAAAATCATTAAACAATCATTTCTATTAAAAATTACTTTGGGACATTAATTTAAAACAATTAAAAACACATATTACATTTAAAAAAAAAAAAAGACAGTGCACATTTCACATCCTTCTACCCCAACCAGTTAAAGGCTAAAGGCCTATTTGGGAAAAAAAAAAAAAAGCTCTTTGTTGGTTGTTTCCTATGCCGTCAACAGACAAACCCTGGGAGGGTGGTGGGAAAGAGAGAAAACCCTCCTCTTGTCATTGTAAAATTTGGGCAGGTTTATATAGTGACATATAGGCTTTGAGATAGTCTGGGCCTAAGCCATGTACAGCTTTATAGTAAGCATTCTGAAT
Organism: Phrynosoma blainvillii; assembly: GCA_026167975.1. Taxonomy (NCBI): domain Eukaryota; kingdom Metazoa; phylum Chordata; class Lepidosauria; order Squamata; family Phrynosomatidae; genus Phrynosoma; species Phrynosoma blainvillii. Next base: position 103,458,942 of record JANUYF010000003.1, read on the forward strand.
TGCTCCTGGAAATTGACCAGTAGCTAATGAAGTTGTTTCAAAAAGTGAGATACATGCTCTGTATAACCGGCCCTGGTCAGCAGTCTAGTCACAGTGGTTTGGACCTGAATAGTTTCTGAATAGTTTTCAATTGCAGCCCTACCTAGAGTGCATTACAGTAACCCAAACAAGATATAATCAAGATATGTGTTACCCTGGCAAGATCTGACACCTCCAGGAATGGGTGCACCTCTTGCATTAGTTTTAATTGTGCAAATACATTCCTGCATACTTCAAAGACCTGTGCCTCCACATGAAGAGTTGAGTGCAAGAGAATACCCAAGCGAGAAACCTGAAATTTCAGGAGAAGTGTAATCCCATTCAGCAGAAGATGAATCCCTATACCCTAATCTGCCTTTTGACTCACCAAGATCACCTCTGTCTTGTCTGGATTAAGTTTCAATTTGTTTACCCTCATCAAGTCCTTTACTGACAACAGATGCTGGTTTAGTACTGAACAGCTCTCTTTGAATTAAATGGAAAGGAGAGATAGAGCTGGGTGTCATCAGTATAGTAGTGACACTGAACTCCACATTTCTGTACGATTTCTCTTCGGGGTTTGATGTATGTGTTAAACAGCATGAGGGACAAAATAGAATCCCAAGGAATATCACAGACCAATGGCCAAGGTGTTGAACAAGAATCCCCCAGTACCTCGCTCTGGAAGCACACACACACGCACCTGGGAAGGACTGTAACCACTGTAAAACAGTGTCTCCAAGTGACATACCAGAGAGGTTGCCCATGGTCAAAAAGCCACTGAGAGGTCCAGAAAACCAACAGGAACACATACTCTGTCCTGTTCTGGGTATCATCACTTTTTGGGTCATTCTATAAAGTGACTGACTTTGTCCCATAACCAGGCTTGTAACCAAATGTATGGATCAAATGGATCTAAATATTCTGCTTCATCCAGGAACCCCTGGAGCCAGAAAGCCACAACATGCGCCAGGATCTTGTCCAAAAAGGGGAAAGACTCGTCAATAATTACCGTATCTAATATACTGGGACTCAGGGAGGGTTTTTTCAGTAAAGGCTTCACTACAACGTCTTTCAAGGAGAATAAAAACCTGTCTTTCTGCAGTGAGGCATTCACCACTCCCACTTCCTCAGCAGTTTGCAATAGCCATTTGGCCAATCCCCCTATGATTGCTTCAATAAGCAAGGGAGGGCAAGGGTCCAAACTGTGGTGGCTCTCACCTCTTCAGTTATCCTGCTCACATCTATAGGCTGCACAAACTGAAAGATACCCAATAACACAAGACAAGGCAGGGCCAACATTACATCCACTGGACACATTATCAACTAAAGAATCCAAGTTGGAGGGGATCTGAGCAATTTTGTCTGCAAAATGTTTGCAATCTCCTCACAATGAGCTGTCAAGTGGTCTACATTCTGTTCTTGTGGGGAAGAGCACAGAAGAACTCAGCTACTCAAGACAGCTCTGCTGGGCAACTTTGGGCACAATGATGGCAGAGAAGAATGATTTTCATTGCCACCATCACCACGGTGTAGGCCTTCTAATGGGTTTCAGTCATGATAGATCTGGCAGGGTTGGGCAACTGTGGTTGTTCTAGGGGCCAATCTTCTGCTCCTGGGATGCTCTGGGAACTACATAACATTCCATTTAAAAGAACAAAAATAGAAATGACTGCAAAATACAATTTTTTAAAAAAAGTTAAACAATACAGGCAAGGAGTAAGGTGATCTGTCGCTCCTGGAGGCTTCCAATTCAACCTTTTTTAAAAAATCAATTAAAAAGATGGACTGGGGAATCTGGAAACAATGACTGTCAGCCAGAAAAGCAAACCAAAACCAAAACCAAAACCGGGAGCCATACACAGCCACAGGGCAACACTTTGACCATATATAATCGTCCTTCCAGATTCGCTGACTTCCCATTCAGTTTTGAATTTCTGTGGACGGGAAGCCAGGAGAGACAAAATGGCATGTGCACCACACCGTGTGCAGGCCCCGCAACCATTAAAAACAATGAGGCTCCAATACTTGCGGTTTTTCTGATTTGTGGGGAGGGCAGAATGGATCCCTTGCTAATCAGAAGGGACTACTGTATCTGATGTTGGCTTTAAGACGTTGGTTGTTATGTCAGAAGGAAGCACTGTTCCTAGACAGCTAAAGAACAGCATTCTGCAAACCTGGAAAACCTGGCTCCTTTGGGAAGACAAATGTATATATGTGAGATCTGTGGACTTAGCTGCAAGTGTAAAATAATCACAATTAAATGTTCATTTTCAGTACTAGTTTGACAAGGGATGAACTGAGTAACTCCTTACCCCAGTCCAATGGCAAGCAGATGGGAAAGCAGCAGTGAGGGTAGAACGACCTTCAGAAATTCTGCAGAAAATATACCCCCCTTCTTCATCACACTGGTATTTCTCATGCTTAGGGTAGCTGTGCGCTTAGGGTGTTTAAAGAGAAATTCCCTGTTTTGCAAGAAGACAAGAAAATTATATTAATAAATTTTGCCACTGATTTTAAGGATATAATTCAACCAGCTACCAACGTATTTTTCACCATAACACCTGCTCACTTGGGTGGAATATTCTCAGGTCTGCTGGACCAGTCCCACATCCAGTCAGAATTTTTCTTCAAGAGCTGTTCAACTTCTCTCCTTCTTTCCAGAAAATCTTCTTCAGACTAAAAGAAAGGTAGATGAGTTTGATACTCTAATGAGACCAGTTAAAAAACTAGTGACAGGCTAAAATCCAGTTCCAAATATAGTTCAATTTAATTCAATGATCGTATTGTGCTTTTCAAATGTTGTATGCCACCTTGGATCCTGTGTCAGAAGAAAGGCAGGAGAGAAATTAAATAAATAAATTATAGCTGGGAATATGCCACACTGAGATATTTGGAACTTAAGTCTGAGTAGAAGGCCTAAATACCCTAAAGGCACTAAATCCTGTCTGATCTTGGAAGCTAAGCAGGTAAATCTCTGTTAGTACTTGGATGGGAGACCACCAACCAATACCAGGTTCTGTAGACTGTATTTCAGAGGAAGGAACCGGAAAATCATCTCTAAATATTCATTGCTTAAGAAAACTGTGTGAAATTCATACCTATAAAAATGGGAACCAATTGTCGTCCCACACAACTTGTGTGCCACAAATTAAAAGACCCTCTCCCATGTTCCAGTCATATATCTGATGGCAACAGGATGCACAAGAAGATAAGGATTATGACAGATGTGACAGACATAATGTCAGATGTCCAGGTTCATTTGGAAGAGAAGGTAGCCCTTTATCTACCTGGGTCCTATGCAATTTAGGCCTCTTCAGCCACTAGTTAATTTCTGAGAACAAATCAATGCAGATTTGATAGAATTAGATCCAACCCTGGTAGCTGCACTTTATTTGAAGTATCATCAGAGTATATGTGTCGCCTAGTCAGTGTTTGTGTGCCATTCATGCAACTGCATCACTTCACACTAAAAAGGGCTGCTATCTTAAGGAAAGAATTGCATTTTCCAGTAACAATGTATTGCTATCTGAGAACTGAAGGAAATGTGGTAGCTCCCAGCTGAAAGAGCTCTCTTGAGGGAAAGCATCTTGGAATGTGCTGGTTAGAGATGATGATGTTTCTCCATGTGTGTTTGCTTCCAGGGCTCCTAGTACCACTAGTCAAAACACTGTGGAGCTATTCTGTCTTTTCCCCTCTCCAAATTTATTAAGAAATCAATAAAAAAGGGGGAAAGCAATGGGAAACAAGAGGAGGGCTTTTGTTAGAGGATTATGGCATCTGTGTGGACACAAATGTATCTTTATTAAAGGGCTGAGCCTTACCTGGAAGCTATACTTTTCTCCACTGCCACGGCTCTCTACTTCAGAAGTTCTGTGAACGTCTTGCGGTGTTTGGGAACGAGGGGGACTTTAGACAGAGAATTACAGGCCATTAAGCAACAAGGAACAACAGTCATACATTTGAAACTGTGAAACCAGGTGTGATCCCCCCTCCTCCTTCCCCTCACAATAAAAGGCAGACCCTACCATTAGGCAAGCGAGCCAGACACCTCAGGTAGGAAAGTTGGGGTAACATGAAAAAAGCAGCTAACTGTTAGCTATTAATTTGTAATTATTGTAGTCTTACTAGCCTTGAGGCAAAAAGGGGCTTGTGTGATGTTATGCCTCAGATTTGAAAATAATATGGCTGGCTTTGGATGCCATGTACCATGGGCAGATGCCATTTGCTCCTCCACATCAGGCAGCAAAATGTCTTGGCTGGCTGTTAGCAAGGACACGCGGCCCACCAGGTGACCTCTAGCTGGCCACTATTTCTAAATCTGATCTCCGTTCTCATATGGTTTTGAGAATTAAGCAGAACAGCAAAATTGTCTAGCCAGCATGGCCAGTGGCCAATCACTGTCTGAGGCACCAACACACCCAAGCTTCAGTGATAACTTAAAAGTTAGCAAACAGTACTTCTGACAAGTTTGTTCTGGATCCCAGAAGGATGTCATCAATCACTTAAGACACACACACACACATTCATTCATCGGAGTGATACACAACCTTATAAATATTTTAAGAAAATGCTCCAGCTTCTTCAGTAAAGAATCTTTATTTATTGACCTTTATACACAACTTTATAAATACATGGACCACTCAGTTAACTGAAAGCCCTATATAAAGCTGTGTTCCTCCTTATTTCACCTTTACACACACACACACACACACACACACACCTTGTGAAAGAGATTTAGATCAATGAGACTGGCCCAAGGCCAGCCAGTGACTTGTATGGTTGAGTGGCAAGTTGAACTTAGATCTCCAAATCCCAGTCCAGAACTCTAAGTATTACAACCCAGTGGTTTTCTTTACAACACTCAGTAGAGATTATAACTACAATTGCCACACACTTTTGTTTTAAGAAACTTACATAAACTCACTTGGGTGCCTCTCTTCTAGACAATGCTCATGTCTATACTTCCTTAGTTTCATTCTAGCTCCCAAGTCATTCAAATAAACCTGGATGAGAGTTCTACCTTTATAGGGGGCGATCAATGCCCCAATCTCAAATGTCCCACTCTTTGCATCCATTGCCTCCATTGTCAGAGAAGAGGCACAGTGTGCCAGTGTGGGAGAGTGGGCATACTGGCAGAGGTGGTCTACAGCATCCAAAGCTATCCTGGACCCCAGACCCACTTCCGCATAACAATTGACTCCTGATTTATCTACCCCAGTTCTGAGGCTGGTGTCAATGACCTCACATTGCTTTCAATGGAAGACAGTGTAATGGCCTAGGGAGGATGGTGGGGAGCAAAAATGCAGCTCCTTGCCCCTCTCTCCCTTCCACTTCATTGGGATGGCAGCAGCAAGATTATGGATTCCTCGGAGACCCAATGCCTGCATTCTCCACAGCACAAGGATGTGATGACAGAGAATTCCACCCTACTGTAAACCAAAACCTAAAGTGTAATGAGAATGGAGTAGCAGTGGGAGTCTGAGGTCAAGCTGACACAAGACTCTGGACCAGGGGTAGGCAACCTTTCCCCTTTAAGGGCCGAGGGACCTCAGCTCCCAGAAGCCTCAGCCATGTTGGCCAATAGTCCCATGTTGGCCAATAGCTCCTGGGATTGTGGGAGCTGAAGTCTCTCGGCCCTTAAAGGGGAAAGGTTGCCTACCCCTGCTCTGGACCAATGAATCAGAGGGAGTGCTGATGGCGCCAACAGCACCAATTGATTCATTTTACCCATTTTTCAAACTCTAAGACCTCACATGCACATGCAGTTGAAATCCCTTTTAAATCAGATAGAGCTCTGCATTTTGGAGTACCTGTCACAGTGTGAGCTCTCTCGAGAACTGCTCCTCCCAGACTCATGCTGTGCATCTAGAAGGATTTTCTCCATGTCTCCATTGTAAATCGAAACTGAAGCTGGCACTTGTTCCTGGCTTGTGGGCTGGCCACCGTTACTATTCCCATTGCTGCTGAAGTGCAGTTCCACCCAAGAACCTATTGCAAAAGAACAAAACAAAACAAAAGCCACACATGGCTATAAGAAAAAGCCAAGCACTTTCATTTGCTGCTATTCTTTAAAAAAAAAAAAAACACCAAACAGAACAGCTTGCTTCTTTTATTCCAGGAAGTGAACAGACAGATTCCCTAATTTATTGCCTGTTAATAATAAAACTCTATCCTGATAGCAGTGATGAAGCCCTTTTGCTTAGCAGTATCCACAAGGATGACAAGTGAAAGAGCCAATACAAATTACCATGGCCTGGCAGTTTGGAAGGAGGCTCAGGCTCCAAATAGGTGCCATATGTTTTTGTCCTTCATGGTACAGGTTGAGTCTGCCTTATCTGGAATTCCAAAATCCAAAATACCCTGAAATCCAAAATTGCTGCATGGTTGGCTGAGACAGTGACACCATTACTTTCTGATGGTTCAGGGTAAACAAAGTTTGTTTCATGCACAAAATTATAAAAAATATCATGTATAAAATTACTTTCAGGCTATGTGTATAAGGTGTATATGAAACATAAATGAATTTCATGTGCAGACTTGGGTCCCATCTCCAAGATATCTCATTGCAAATGTCCCAAAATACATCTGGTTCCAAGCATTTCAGATAAGGGAGATCCAATCTGTAGTATCATTATTTGTCTATTGTTTTTGAAATCCATGGTAAAATCAGTGAATTTCAAAGAAAATAATAATATTGCAAGAGGGAGCAAGACTGGGGTCCAAGTGAGGGAAAGGAAGCTGTGAGTGATCCAAGGGACACAATCATACCAATAAGCAGGAGGAAGAAAATAAGAGGGGCAGGCAGATGTGTGGGGTCAGAAGAAGACACAGGTAAAGGGCAAGACCTCCAGCAATGGTGTCAGACACTGGAACAAAGACCTGGAGGCAACCAGCCAACTGTGGCCTCCACTGCTTAGAGACGCAGCAGCACAGTGACCATCCAGGCAAATGCTTCTCCAATTTTTTTGCCAGCTCCTTAGCTTCTGAGAGAAGTTCCTGAATATCTCTTGGATAACCTGGATTGGACACTGAAGGGTTAATGGTATGGTAGGGCACAGCCTCTGTGTATCGGTCAAAGAGTCAAGTTTGTAAGGTGCCCATGGGGGGCAAGGGGGCTGGCAATGGATGGCAGTGACTCTTACCCCTCCCTACAAAGACTTGAGTAACAAGCAAGCTTCTCAGACCATTTTTCCCTCCATGGGGCCTGAATCTGCTCCCAGCAGCTCTGAGTACCCAGGCATTATATCTTCACTCCTTGAAGTGCTCTGGAACTATATTGACCAAAATCAATGGCAGTATCATAGTAAGTTTCCTTGAATATTTCTGGACCAGAATTTAACAATTTCTAGGTTTTCCCCAAATCATTTTTAGTTAACTATGGTTTGATAGTATTATCTATTTAAGTTACATGTATTTCTCAGTTTGCTTATTGCCTTGGGTATTGTAGTGCTAGCTGGATAAAATCTAACATTGTTGTTGCATAGTTTCATATCTGTATCACTTCTTCCTTTCCCATTGTGTGTGTGCAGATATTTATTATACACACACTGTCACAACGCCTGAGGAAAAGGTAAGCAGATTGGCCCAATTGGGAAGAGCTCACTGCTTTTAAGGCAACTTTAAGGGATCCCTCTAAGGTGTTGAGCCTGACTCCCCCAACCCCACCCATAGGACCTTGGATGGCTCCCTTAAGGGATGAAGAATGAAGTCCTGGAGTGGAGTCTCTGCCCTGCACCAAGATGGAGGCTGCTGTGGGTCCCAACTGGGGGAATGGGCAGTAAAATGGCAAAGGAGGGTCAGTGGAAGGAAGCAAGGGAAAGCAATGCATTATGGGACCAGAAAGTGGGAGGAGGGAGTTAATGTCAAGATTCCCCCCCCCCATCACAATAATCACAAAAATATCACCACAAAAATAGTCACCCTTTCTCTACCAATGATTCCACAGAGAGATTTTATCTGCTCACTAATTGTTTGGTAGAGATGTTGCTCAACTCTCTTACTGCTGACTAAGGGGCTACTTTAAGCAATAATGAAAAGGGAAAGTAGAACAAGTCTTCTTAATTTGTATTTACTGGGATTCAAGGTGGCTGCCACCAGGAGCAGAAGCAGTGTACTGGGGAGGGGGCAGAATTGTTCTCCATTCTCTCTCTATCGCCTTCCTGGGATTTCCTAGGGTCTATTCAACTGAAGGAAACCCAAAGGTGTCTCTCTGAGTCGACCTGTCAGTAGGAGCAGAAATATACAAAAGAGCACGGGGGGGGGGGGGATGCAGGGAGGGAGGGGATAGAGGAGATTCATTCATTTATCCAATGGGGTGGGTGGGAATTCTGCAACCCTCCAGACATTGCTGGACTTCAATTCCCATCAGCCCTACCCACAGCGTCAATAGTTAGGGATGCTGGGGACTGCAATGACTGAGGTTGAGGGGATGCATTATTTCTGCCTTGCTCTAGGAAACCCAATAGCCTACAAAAGCAAGGAAGCTCTTCTCACTAGGCCATCCTGCCCCCTCCGCTCTCTACCAGTCAGGGTCCCCCTCTGTACCCCATTGAAGCCCCCAAAGAGAATGGGGAGCAGGCAAGGAGAATCTGGGAGGGGAGAAAAAAGCAATTTTGGGGGGAGATGATGTTGGGCAGCCTTTGCACCCAGACCCCATTCCCCATCCCTTGGGGTATCTGTTTTTTCACACATCCCTTTCTTTTCCCGGATCTCACCCTCTCTTCTTCATTCCTTCCCCAAATAAACCAAGCATAGCCCCTTTCCCTTCTTATTTTCACCCCCATTTCCTTGAACTCTTGAAGAACTAACTGGGGGGAGCCAGGAGGTGAATCTCTTCCCCTCCTTTTCTCCTCACAACAACCCTGCGAGGTGTGTCAGGCTGAGACTGCCCCCCCCCCTGGTCTGCCTGATGGGGGAAGCTTGGCAGCCGTTACTTGGGGGGAGGTCTTCCATTCACCCCTGCCCCCATGACATGGGTCAAGCCCCCCCCCAACCCCCAGGAAAAGCTCTACCCTCCCAAAGAAGCCTAGGGCTATTTGTCTTTTTTTCCACAAGTGTCTTCCTCACCCCCACCCCCACCCCAAAAAAGCCACATGGCTTCTCCCTTTTCTCTCAGGGGCTTTTGATAGGATAGATCATGATATCCTCTTGGAACGCCTGAGAGAGTTAGCAATCGGAGGCATTGTATTCCAGTGGTTCCGTTCCTTCCTCTTGGGCAGGTTCCAGAGGGTGTCACTCGGGGACAGCTGCTCCTCAAAAGTAGAGCTAAAATGTGGCATTCCACAGGGCGCCATCCTGTCCTCAATGTTGTTTAACATCTATATGAAGCCGCTGAGAGAGATCATCAGGAGGCATGGGGAGGGGTGTTATCAATATGCTGATGACACCCAAATATATTTCTCCATGTCTCGGTCAGCTGCTATGATGGCAGATGGCAGTTCTCCCCTCAATCAATGTCTTGAAGCGGTAATGGACTGGATGAGGAAAAGCCGACTCAAGCTGAATCCAGACAAAATGGAGGTACCAGGTATTGGGTTGCAACCTCCAGTCCTGGATGGGGTCACGCTCTCCTCTAAGGACTGTGTTCGCAGTCTGGAGGTGCTCCTGGACTCGTAGCTTCACATGACAGATCAGGTGAATGTAACAGTCAGGAGCGCCTGTTGTCAGCTTCAGCTGATATGCCAGTTGCGCCCTTTCCTGAAAGTAAGGGACCTAGAAACTGTAGTACATACGCTGGTAACCTCATGACTCGACTTCTGCAATGCACTCTACATGGGGCTACCCTTATACCTAACTCAGAAACTACAACTAGTACAAAATATGAAAGCCAGGTTGATCACCGGAACATCAAGGAGTGATCACATTACACCTATTCTAAAATCCCTTCACTGGCTGCCTATTGGTTTCCGAGCACAGTATAAGGTGTTGGTGATGGCCTTTAAAGCCTTACATGGCCTAGTCCAACCTACCTAGGAGATTATCTTCTTCCGTATAATCCACCCCACGCCCTCAGGTCCTCTGGGAGGAAGCTGCGTCAATCGATGAGAACTAAGTTGGCGGCGACCTCCCAGAGGACTTTCTCTGCCACTGCGCCCAGACTCTAGAACACCTTGCCAGAAGAGATCCGTCAGATAACCAACTTAGATGGCTTTAAAAAAGCCATCAAGATGGATCTCTTCTGGCAGGCCTACCTGGAATAAACTACTCATCTATTTTGATCTCCCCCCGTCAGACATTTTCTTATTTTCTTGCCTTGCCCCAGAGTGCTTATTGCTTTTAATTTTGTCTATTGTTTAATTTCTAGTTTTAACTGAGATTTGTATTTAACGTATTTTTAATGGGGGTAAATTGTATAAGTTTACATAGTTTCGTTGTTATTGTAAGGGTTGCTTTATGTATTTGATTTTAGATGTAAACCACCTCGATGGCCAAGGCTAAAGGCGGGGTATAAATAAATCATCATCATCATCATCATAGGACACAGGTCACTTCTACCCTCCCTGCCTTCTCAAACCAATTTTTACATGGATGATACTCCTACATACAGTAGGGGCTAGGATTCATGCAACCCTCCACACACGGCTGAGCTCCAACTCCCTGTATTCCTTACCACTGATTATGCTGACTAGAGCTGCTAAGCTTTCCGGTCCAACAATATCTGGAGGGCCATATGATTGCTACTCTTGATATGTAGAAACTACACGAAACTGTTCTGTTCATTTTAATGTCTGATATCTTATTCCCCACCTCAAGCTGTGTCGCTGTGTCCATATCTGACTTTCTCCCAATGTGCTGAAATTCTAAACAACCTGAATTTATTTTCAGATTAACAGTGGCATTTCCATTTTTTTTAAAAAATCTTGACTTATTTGGACTGTTTGCCATACAGTTTCTCTTCTCTGCCACATCTGCGTACATATCCATGTATTGCTCCCGTAACAGATAGCTGTCATAGCACAACACACAAACTGTATGTGTAGATATGTCACCTAGCAAGGAGTCTTGTTATGATTATACAACTATTATCAGATTTAGCATTCTCTCTCTCTCTCTCTCTCTCTCTTTTTTTTTTTGGACATAAGGGACAACCTAATGCCCCTCAGATGTTTCAAACAACAATTCCCATAACTGTCAGCCATTATGCCCTAGGAACAGGAATTACAGAACCTGTGGTCAAAATTATCAGGAATTATAACAGGATCCCTATGCCAGGGATTGAAAATTCCAGTCCAAAATTTGATTTTAGAAATTCTGCAATTATAGCACAATGCAGGCAAAGTGAAATGGAGCAACACAGTGAATACCAAAGACCTGTAGCAGAATGGGTAGAAGGTAGGAAGTAGTAGGAAGTACTGTCGTATACCTTTGTTAGTCTGGATAGGTATGCAAAGGGATATTGTAGCATCTTTGAGACTTAAGCTGCATCCACACTGCAGAAATAATCCAGAAATCCACCACTTTAACTGCCGTGACTCAATGCTATGGAATTCTGGGAACTGTAGTTTTCTGAGATATTTAGCTTTCTCTGTCAAAGTGTTGTAGTGCCACAACAAACTACAATTCCCAGCCATGGCAACTAAAGTAGTGTCAAACTGGAGTATTTGTGCAGTGTGGATTCAGCCTGAAAGAAAGAAAAAAAAGAAGTTGGTAGCATAAGCTTTCATAGACTGCATCTGAGGAAGTATACTGAAGTCTACGAAAGCTTATACTACCAACTTCTTTCTTTCACTCAGTCTCAAAGATGTTACAATACCTCTTTGCATGGCATACACCTATTGGTCCCATTCACCCATCCATACATGCAACCCAGTCCTACTCTACACTGAGCTCGTTCCCACTTACATTTAAATCGGTTTGCGATTCGCCTTCACTCCGTATTGGTGAATCGATTCCAAAAGGTCTGTCGTTCCCACTATGGATCTTTTCATTAATCCCTTGTAAACATTTCTTTTTTGGCACAATTGTCATGCCCACTAGTTTGCACTGCTTCAAAATGCATGTCAATCATCTGCCCATCATCGATGATGCAAGAGGCAACATGGTGAGACTGGGGCCATTTCAGGTGCTGAGTGGGGTGACTTTAGCAACAGAGTCTTCCTCTGCCCCTCAGCAACCCAGGCTGCTTAAGCACATCATTTCCTCTTTGAGCAGCCCGGCTTGGGAACTCTCTCTCTCTCTCTCTCTCTCTCTCTATATATATATATATATATATATTTGACAGAATATGTGATCCATTGGTTTTGTAACTACTTGCCTTGCTGAGCTGCTATATATATAATGCACCCATAGGTCACATCACAAGCACAAAGGCAGTGCTGGGGGGGGGGGGGGGGGGGATGGCTGATTTCCCAAAAACTGAGGAGTGATGGTAAACACCCCTCTGCCATTAGTCCCTCCCCTCCAGAATGATGCGATTCAGATCTGTCATTCCCACTTGTTGAACACAATTTAGAATTGGTTCTTTTCAAAATAACCACCAAAAACCAGTGTCAGGAAACAGCAGGGGTTTTTGCATTTGCTTCGCTTCATCGCAATTGCAGCTGAGCACAATAGGATCGGAACTGGTTTCAAGTGGGAACAACAGTCATATAACCCGATCAGCAATTCGTTTTAAATCATAGTGGGAATGAGGCCACTGTTTCCTGCTTTGACTCCGGGGGGGGGGGGGGGGGAAGAAAGTGCATTAGAGAGCCAAATGGTCCAGTTCACACAAACAGCGCCACTGCAATGCATCCAACAGTCCAAACATGATAGGCCTGCTTAGGTGAGAATTTTGGTCTGTTGTGCTTTTTACTTCAATTGTTTAGGTAAGAGTGGCGAACATGTGAGTCCACAGATGTTGTGGAACTACAGCTTCATCACTGGCTATGCTAACTCCAAATGATGGACGTTGCAGTCCAACCATACCTGGGGAGTCTCTACTTTAAGAGACAATGAATCCTGAGCTGATTCACATTTAAAAAAAGAAAATCCATACTCCAGGTTTTCCCCGATATTGTGCTCTCCAGATGGGTTGGACAAATTCTATCTGCCATTCTTATTCTGCTAGTGTTAAAAACTTTGACATGAGAGATACTAGTGGAATTAAGAAGCAAATTTCCATGACCCGGTTTCATTTTGCAACCACATTAATGGACTGTAAGTAAGGTTTAAGGCAGGATAATGAGCAATCTCAATTGAGTTAATGGTTACTAAATTAAGAAAGGTCAGTGAATGTAATTGCCATTTTAGTTCCATGAGGTAAACAATGCTTACCTGAGTCCTGTATGTACTTTTCAGAGATAACAATGTTGGAAATAACTTATGGAGGAAAGCAAATAATGCAACATTTTGCATCTTTTATTCTTCTTTTTTGTCAAGACAGTGAATAAAGCCAATAAGGAAAAAGCTCAGTTAGCATACAAATCATTTGTGAGTTCCAAGGCATCTTTTAGATACAGGCTTCTATCCCAGTGTATATTTTTACAGTTTTATTTCCAGGCCTTTCGTATGGCCTGGTTCTGGAAAATATAACTCCAGGATGTTCAGCAACAGAAGAACCCAGAAAAGGACAGGTGGGAAAGGGGAGAGAGAAGCAGGGGGGATGGAGAGAAGGACAACAGTGTACATTGATAGTAAGCAACTTCAGGCGTTCTGGTTACCAAACCACAGATATAAATAGCATAGGGAGAGAGATTATATGTTTTACTTACCACCTCATACATAATTTGTCCTGAACAAACTCTGGGCCACACTGAAAAACAGTCTTAAAGAATTGTGAAACACCCTCTTACAAAACTAAAGGAAGGTTATATAAACAAAGAGCTGCAAGCATGACTGGCAGCAATTTAACTTGAAAATTTTCAAGTAGTTCCATACTAAGGTTCAAAACACACGGCAGAAATAATCCTGTTTGAGACTAACTACCCTGGCTTAGTGCTAGGGAATCCTGTGAACTGTAGTTTATCATGGCCCCAGAGCTCTCTGACAGAGAAGGCTCAATGTCTCGCAAAACTACATTCCCCAGAATTCCCTAGCATTGAGCCAGTGCAGTTAAAGCTGTCACAAACAAGATTATTTTTGTAGTGTGTTTTGGACCTAAGGGAGGTCACAATATTTGAGTTTTATACACATTAAAAGCACAGGGGTTTGTTGGGGGCAGTGCCTAGCTAAAAGCTAAAAGAACTCTAAAGTTTGTGTGGAAGTTACATGAGATATGAACTTCAAGCTATTTCTCTTTCAAATACTTTTGAATTTCAAATACATCTACAATCCAGCCATCACTATGCCTGTCTATCCCATGCAAGGCTACCGAATTCAGGTCAGTGACTTTTGCAGACTACTAGAAATAGTGCAAATGGAGGCCACTTTAACTGCCCTGGCTCAGTGCTAAGGAATCATGGGAATTGTATTTTTTTCTGAGACATTGAGCCTTCTCTGTCAGAGAGCTCTGGTGCCACAATAAACTACAGTTCCCATGATTCCCTAGCAATGAGCCAGGGCAGTTAAAGTGGACTCAATTTGCACTATTTCTGGCGGTCTGCAAAGGCCCTAAGTGTGTGATATAAATCTATTATTTAAATGGTGCAGTGCAATGCTAAATTTTGTATTCTGTGCAAGTTTTGCATTTATAACTGGTAGATTAATTTCACTTCCCTTAAACATTTCTCAGAAAACACAAATAAGTTGTTATACTGTAAAACAGGGTGGACATAGTATAACCTTCCAGCTGTTGTTGAGACTGCAAAACCCAACAGCCCTAGTCAGCATAGCCAATGCTGGGGAATGCTAGGAGTTGTAAACCAACATCTGGAAGGCCGAATGGTTCTTACCCCGATGTAGCACATATGTGAAATGGCCATCCAAATACGACTGTATGAATGATGTCAACATAACAATTAACTGAACCAGTCTAATTTATACACAGGAAACTTAAGCACATGTTAACTGGGTTTCCGTTAAGTAACAGGGCTATTTGGTACAGCATGGTATAGTGGTTTGAGAGTTGGACTACAATTCTGGAGTCCAGGGTATGAATCTCAACTTGGCCGTGAAACCCACTGGGTGACCCTGGGAAAATCACATGCTCTCAGCCTCAGGGGAAGGCAAGGACAAACCTCCTCTGAACAAATCTTGCCAAGAAAACCCCATTATATGATCACCTTAGGGTCCCCATAAATTGAAAACATCTTGAATGCACACAACAACAACAAAATTTGGTGCATACCTGCTTACATGTATGTGCCACTGTATTCCATTTTGATTACTGCCAGGTATATAAAGAGACGAGTAACATCTCTCTGTTTTAGTTAAATTTGTTGGGTGACTATAGTCCTTTCAGGTTTAACAGAAAGCTAACTTTTCCTTTATGGCAGGTGCATGAAAAATATAAATTAAAGCCTATGGTCTAAATCCAGTTGTTAATCCCAACTAAAATAGACCCCAAAACCAATAGAAACTTGATAAACATATTCTAATGTAAATTCCATTACTTCAGTAAGTCTATTCTAGGTGGGACTGACATTTGGAGTTAGACTGCCATTTCTACCTCACAATTGACCCAATACAGGATGATTCAAAAAGATGCGAAAAGTAAAACTGCTCTTATTGAGTTTTGTGGCATTCTTTTTGAATTACCCTGTACTTGGCAGGAGCCCAACCCAGTGCACCATTTTACAGTATTACTTATTTACCTGGTTACAGGTACAATCAACCTAAGGCAATGGAAACTCCTTAAGGAAACTCCAGTCCTTTGCATGTTGCAATCTGCCTTCAAGGTTTCTCAGGGTACACTCTGGAAACAAATCCCATGATGTCACCTCTTAACAAGTCCCATGTGCCAAGAATTTCCAAAGGCCAATTATTTACAGCCATAAAGCCAGACAAGAGATGACTCATGCAGACAAAGAGACACAACAAGCACAAGTGGAGAACAGAAACAAGGAGCAGAAAGAAGGCTGTACTTTGACTACTCAGAGTAACGCTGCCTTGACCATTGTACTCTCAGACCCAAGGGAGGGAATGGCACATACCTCCAGCAGAGAAAAATAATAATAATAATCCAGGTTTTGTTTTGTTTTTAGCATATTAGAATATTAACGTAGTATTTTAGCATTTTATAGTGTTGTGTTTTATCATTGGTTTTTTATTGTCTATGTTCTCGTGTTCTGCCCCTTGGTGAAAAGGGTGTTATAAATAAACATAGAATCACAGACTTGAAAGAGACCACAAGGGCCTGATTATTATTATTGTATATGTTCTGCTGTACCGCCCTTTGGTGGAAAAGGTGCTATAAACAATCATTATTATTGTATATGTTCTTGTGTACCCCCCTTTTGGTGAAATAAACACTGTTATCACTGTATATGTCTTGATGTACCACCCTTTGGCAAAATGGGTTTATAAACAAACATTATAATTCTTGCATATGTGCTGATGTACCATCCTTTGGTGAAAAGGGCATTATAGATAAACCTTATTATTGCATATATTCTGATGTACTGTGCTTTGGGGAAAAGGATATTAGAAATAAACATTGTTATTATTATTGTATATGTTCTGATGTACCACTCTTTGGTAAAAAGTGCAGTATAAACAAATATTGTTATTATTATTGTATACATTCTGCTGTACCCCCTTTTAGTGAAAAAGGTGTTAGAAATAAACATCGTTATTGTATATGTTCTGATGCACTGCCCTTTGGGGAAAAGAGAGTTAGAAATAAACAATGTTATCATTATTGTATATGTTCTGATGTATTGGTCTTTGGTGAAAGTAAACATGATTATTGTATATGTTCTCATGTACTGCCCTTTGAGGAAAAGGGTGTTATAAACATATTATTGTATATGTTGTTCTGATGTACCTTTGCTTTGGTGAAAAGGGCACTTAAAAACATTATTATTATTATTGTATATGTTCTGATGTACTCTCTTTTGATTAAAAGGGCATCATAAATGATATATAATAATAATAATAATAATAATAATAATAATAATTTCATAGCACCACAAAATTAAGAGGGCCTGGTATACTCACTGTCCAACGATCCAAAACCAAACACCAAGGGATCTGACACATCACACACACCCGTTTCTTTTCCCCCACTGCCTTTTCCTCCCAAACATTAGGAATCTATCTACCACTGACAACTAATAATAATAGATTTTTATTTTATTTTATTTTATTTTTACTCATGGCAACAAAGCAAAGCGATTGTTGAGCAGGGGGGTAGTGGTGGCTTCCAATCCGTTTCCCCTCCTCCAAACCAAGGTCCAGTCCAGTCCAGTCCTGAAACCCTCCTCACCACCCTTTCTCCAGATAGTATTTTTTTAAATTTATTTATTTTGGAATCTTTAATTATTATTTTTGGGGAGAAGGAGACAGACGCCCTTACCCTGCAGATTCTCCTCTTGCACCCCCGGAGCCTCGCTGGACGACATGGCTGCTGGGAAGAAAGGTTGCTATTTCTGACCCCTCTCCTGAGTTGCCCTGCTTTTTATTGCTGGTGGTGGTCTTTTCCCAGGGCGCTGCTGACAGTAGCAACAGCTGCTGCTGCTGCTGCTGCCCAAGGACTGCAGGGGGGCCCTCCCCGCCTGCGATTGTTATTGTTGCAGCTGAAGGTTCCGAGGATTGTGACGTCACAAGGGGAAAAAAGGAAACACTCTCCCGATTGGCTGCCCGGGCCATTTCTTCACCACGCCCCCCTCCAGAGGCAAGCTGGTTGGGGAAGCCAAGCACACTGCAGGGATAATAATCCACTTTGAGACCGCTTTAACTGCTCTGGCTCAATGCTAGGGAATTCTGGGAACTGTAGTGTTTTGTGAGACATTTAAAGCCCTCTCTGTCAGAGAAGTCTAGTGCCATAATAAACTACGGGATTTTGCAGACTGCCAGAAATAGTGCAAATTGAGTCCACTTTTAGGGTTAGGGTTAGTGCTAGGGAATCATGGGAATTGTCTGTTGTTGTTTTTTCTGAGACATTGAGCCTTCTCTGTCAGAGAGCTCTGGTGCCACAATAAAATACAGTTCCCATGATTCCCTAACCCAACCCTAACCCTGAAAGTGGACTCAATTTGCACTATTTCTAGCAGTCTGCAAAGGCCCTACAGTTCCTAAGGGTCTTTGCAGACTGCCAGAAATAGTGCACATTAAATTGAGGCACTGCCCTGGCTCAGTGCTAGGGAATCATGGGAACTGTAGTTGATTGTGGCACCAGAGCTCTCTGACAGAGAAGGCTCAATGTCTCAGAAAAAAATAAAATTCCCATGACTCCCTAGCACTGAGCCAGGACAATTAAAGCGGTCTCAAAGTGGATTATTATTCCTGCAGTGGGTTTTGAGCCAATTTAGGCTGCTTCCGTCATGACCACACTTGTGCAATGACAGCGTTGTGATTCCGCTTTAACTGCCCCGGCTGCATCCTATGGGGAGGATTTAAATTCTCTTTGTTCTCGTTCACCAGAAATGAAGGACACTCCAGAAAAAAAAAGACCCGATCAGAGCTAAAAGCACTCATAGAAATATTAAATGCATGCTTCTTCGTCATGATTCAAAACGAGGAGGAGGAGGAAATTTTGGAATTTCTCCTGTACAGAAGGTTGAAATGGAGGACTTGTCCTGGGAAGAAAATAAAAAAGAGGACCTCTGGTCACCATGTTTCTGACTTGGTTCTGGAAGTTATAATTCCCAAAGTAACTTTCTCTGAGGGCTAAGCACGGCCAATGTATTAGGACCTTTAAGGGGAAAAAAATATGGAGGGACATGACCAAATCAAAGCTTAAAACCCTGCTATCAATAATAATAATAATAATAATAATAATAATACATTTTATTTAATACATCGCCCCTCTGAAACCAATCGAGGCGGCTTACAGATGATAAAAAAATTACATCATATAAAATTCACCCCCAATACCCATGCTTCTTTTTGTCCTGCTCAAAATGGAGGACCTTTTTGGCTGAAATGGAGGACAGGTCCTGGAAAAGGAGGACGACGAGCTCTGGTCACCCTGGGCACGAAAAGCTCTCTGGCTGAAAATCCTAGCTAGTCCTCCTGAAACCGCACCTCCCTGGGGCACTTCAAGCGGAATCATAGCGCTGTAACTAAAGGCCTAAGCAGACTGCCAGAAATAGTGCACATTAAATTGAGGCACTGCCCTGGCTCAGTGCTAGGGAGTCATGGGAATTGCATTTTTTTCTGGGACATTGAGCCTTCTCTGTCAGAGAGCTCTAGTGCCACAATAAATTACAGTTCCCATGATTCCCTAGCACTGAGCCAGGGCAGTGCCTCAATTTAATGTACACTATTTCTGGCAGTCTGCTTAGGCCCTGAGTTTTGAAAGCCACCCCCAGAGGCTCTCTTCTCTTGCTGTCGAGGTAAATCAGTGTTGTTGTTTTTTCGCACGCTCCCGATTGGCTGGCGTAGGTGGAACACACAAAGCCTGGTTGGCCCGCTCTCACCTCGGGTTAATCTTTATGTGTGGATTCCTGTTCCAAGATTAGCGCAGATTAGCCTCAGCGCTTTCTAGGCAAGCTGTTGTTTACCAAGGTGGGTTGCCTGGGAGTCATTGCTCCTCTTTTCATCCTCACCATTTCTCTCTCTCCTGTAGGATTTTTAGCCTCTTTGCCTGTGAAGCTTCCTGCCATCATGGATCCTATGCTTTGGGATTGCTGCCCTCCCTCCTTCCTTCCAAACATCTCCCTGCTTGATGGTTTTTTGGATTTTCTTTTGGCCAACATAGGGGGGTTGCAGACTGCCAGAAATAGTGCAAATTGAGTCCACTTTTAGGGTTAGGGTTAGTGCTAGGGAATCATGGGAATTTTTTTTGGGGGGGGAGAACATTGAGCCTTCTCTGTCAGAGAGCTCTGGTGCCACAATAAACTACAGTTCCCATGATTCCCTAACCCTAACCCTTAAAGTGGACTCAATTTGCACTATTTCTGACAGTCGGCAACTCCCCACAGCTACCCAGAATATTCTTTTTCCCCCCCTTCCAGGATGTCCTCTTGACCTGTCTTTCCAAAAACACAGTACTGTAAATGGACTGTTAGCCCTCAGATATTTTGGACTGCAGCTCCCCCAGTTCCTCCACTAGATAACATGTTTACCAGTTCCCTGCCAGCTGGGGATTTCTAGGAACTGAAGTCCAATAACATCTGAAGGGACAAAGGTTTCCCCAAGGAGTGGTGCCACACTGCAGAATTAACACACTTTAAAACTGCTTTAACTGCCCTGGCTCCATGCTATGGAATCCTGGGGTTTGTAGTTTGTTGTAGCACCAGGGCTGCTGTCACACTGCAGAATTAATATACTTTCAAACCACTTTAACTGTCATGGCTCCATGCTGTGGAATCCTAGTTGTGGAATTATAGTTATTATTTTTAATTATTATTCTTATTATTATATTTCTTAATATCCCACCCTTTTCCCAAACTGGGACTCTGGGCAGCTTACAAGATTAAAAACAGTACAGTTAAAAACACAGAAAAGTGTTACATTAAAACAGAATTAAATTAGGGGGAGTGTGACTCCATCTAACACAAAGGCTGGTTCCCTATGCCCTGATCTGCCTTCCGCCTGACCAGGAGCACCTCTGTCTTGTTTGGATTAAGTTTCAGTTTGTTTGCCCTCATCCAGTTCCTTACTGATGACAGAAACTGGTTTAGGACCAGAACAACCTCCTTGGATTGAAGTGGAAAGGAGGAGTAGAATTGGGTGTCATCCTCACATTGATGGCACTTCACCCAAAACACCGGACAACATCTCCCAGTGGTTTCATGTATACGTTAAATAGGGGACCCCACAGGCCAATGGTCAGGGGGTCAAGCAGGAGTTCACTAGCACTGCCTTCTGGATTTGCCCCTCCAGGAAGGAACAAAGCCAATGTAAAAACAATACCTCCAAGTCCCATCCCAGGGGGGTTGCAGACTGCCAGAAATAGTGTGAATTCAGTCCACTTTTAGGGTTAGGGTTAGAGTTAGGGAACCATGGGAACTGTATTTTATTGTGGCATCAGAGTTGTCTGACAGAGAAGGCTCAATGTCTCAGAAAAATAACAGTTCCCATGATTCCCTAGCACTAACCCTAACCCTAAAAGTGGACTGAATTCACACTATTTCTGGCAGTCTGCAACCCCCCCCCCCCCAGAGAGGCGGTTCAGAAGGATACCATGGTTGATGGTATCAAAAGCCACTGAGAGGACCAGCAGAACCAACAGGGACACACTCCCCCTGTCCAGTTCCCTGCATAGGTCATCCACCAAGGTGACCAAGGCTGTCTCTATTCCAGTGATGGTGAACCTTTTAGGCACCAAGTGCCCAAACTAAATGGCCATCCAGCATCGGGTGTTACCCTGTGCTGGAGGCAGTTCTTGAGGGGGTGGGAGATGGGACTTCTGGGGTGGGACATCTGCCCCATGGGGGTGGGACTTCTCCACACACACACACACACACACACACACACACACCTTCCTGAGGAGAAGCAGGCACACACCTGTTCCTTCTCCTACTCCTGCACCTTCCTGGGCTTTCAGCTGCCTCTCCGAAGACAGATGAAGGCCTGAGATGGCCTGGAGGAGGAGGAATAGGCACACAACTTTTCCTCTTCTTCCCCACTCCATGTGCCAGGGAAAATGGCTTCATGTGCCATCTCTGGCATGTGTGCCATAGGTTTGCCAACACAGCTATTCCATACCCAGACCTGAAACCAGTTTGAAATTGATCTAGATTTTGAGTTAGTAGGGACCACAAGGGCAATCTAGTACCATGCAGGAATACACAACTAAAGTACTCCTAGAAGATTTCCAGCCAACTTCTGTTTAAAGAACTCCAGAGATGGATTATAAATTGCATTTATATGATTCCATAGGATGCAGCCATGGAAGTTAAGTGGAATCACAGTGTTGTAATTGTATAGTGTGAAAGACCCCAAGGTGTGGGCAGGTGACTAAAGTCAAACAAAAGTGTACTATCTGCATTTCTCTTTCTGCCACCATTTCTCCCTCTCTTAGCATCTTCCAGATCACCTAATGGTTGGCCAGATGAGGGAAAGGTAATTCTAACCAGAGATCTGAAGTGAAGGCTTTTGAAATTTGGCCTAGAATAAGTCATATGTGGCCTAAGGACTGTAGGTTGCCCATCTCTGAAATACAGAGAGGCAACATGAAGATATCCTGGAGTCATTTCAGTTCTGTAGGCCTAATAGCTGTGTAAAATTGATGAAGTGCATAGTGTTCTCAAATATTTGAAGGCCAAAATGGTCATCAACAGAGCAATCGGTGGATCTAACTTCTTCTCTCAAACTATGTTTGGATATTGCATATGTGGTCTTGTCTGGGTTCTTTTGGGAAATGGGCCAAAGTGTAAAAATATTTCCAGCATATTTAATCCTTTACAGATTCTATTTCACACCAATTACCATACTGAAATGACTATACTGAACTTTTTTCCTAAGAAGGCTAGAATGGCCACGTCCTTATTGTCCTTCTGCTTTTTTCATATAAAGAGTCCTTTATTCCTTCACATTTTTGCAAACTTTTAAAGAAAGGACTTTAATAGAGCTGTCTTTTTTTAAATGGCATTTTAATGGGGATTTTTTTGTATTTTTAAAACAAAATCTATATTCTATCTACTTTAATTTGTAGGCTTTCTTAAATCCCAATCATGTGGGGCAAGGGTGGGATATAAATAAAATGAATGAGAAAGAGGAACAGAAGATATAATGTAATGTGATTGCTATAGTTCATTATATTCAAAGTTAATTCTTTACCTGTGCATGCCTATACATATCTGCACAAAACTAAGCTCCATTGCATTAACTAGATTTTCGCCCAGGTAGGTATAAGATTGCTGTTAAAATGTTTATAATATTTTTAAAAACTCAGTGCAGCTAAATACTAAGTTTAGAACAGGTTTTACTTCTATGGCCAGTAAAGAGGCCAAAGATGAGGCTAAGGATTATGTTTAGGAAAGCTTCTAGGGAAAACACACTGTAAAATACCCATGAAGATGCTTGACTTCTATATACCGTACCTCTTCCTTCTTGCCTGCTTTACTTTCACAACTAATCTGTAGGTTGAGAGAGAGTGTGTCCAAGTTCAGGGAAATCGGGGGGGGGGTTGGGTTGGAGGGATTGTACCAGGATTTCCATTTCTACCACAGTCTACATCAGGTCAAACCCCATCAATTGCATTTCGCTCCAAAATGGTGATGGAGACACCTCCTGTATGGATCACAAGCCACTGGTGAGTACAAGGATAAATATAAGAATGTAAACAGATGGAAGCCTCCTCTCACTACCAGATCTTGCACAGCTATTCCTCATTTTGTTTATTCATTGGTATACTTTTCTTGGAATGGAAACAGATATAAGAAGTTGTGGGAAAGCATGGGAGGCTTACAAATAGAAGACATCATCTGTGAACTCTTTAATATTGTGAAAGGGGTGTGTGTGTGTGTGTTCGGTACTGCATTGCCTGGAAACATCCCATATCTCAACTAGCAGAATGAAATTTAACGAAATTTAACAGGCATGAGCAAAGGTGCTCCAAAGATAAACTCCATGCCAGACTCCAAATCACACCTAATAGGCTGCTCTTATAACTGAATCCCTTAAATCTTGGTTAGTTGAGGGGGGAAGCTCTTTCCAAAGAGATTCCCTTCTCAAAGTCTGATATCTTGCTCAGTGGGTTGTATATAAACACTGCCAGCTGCAATATTGATGGCTCTCAGTCAGTCACAGAAGAGTGAGTCAGAGATTGTACTCTTAACCTTGAAGGTTTTCACATAAGGCTTTGTAACCAGCTACATACAAGCAACAGGGAAGGAAATTGGCCAATCTCTTTTCAGACATGTAAGATAGCTGGAGGCAGAAATAGTCTTTATTTGTTGTAGGAAAAGCTTCACATATTCAGAAAATGTTACGCTAGCATTATTGTTAATGGTGATGTGCCCTGGTTTTCACTAGGGTTTTATTTACTGCTGTAGATATTATTTCTTCTTAGTATTTTGTATTTTAATAATTACTGCACAGTGTACCCTCCACATTTGCTGGGCTTAGGGGCACAAGACCCCTGTAAAAGTGGGAAAACGGTAAATTTAAAAAAAAAACTATTTTTTTATTTGAGAGAACACCTCTCTGGAAATCTCTAGGACAGTCCTCCACCACAACTCTGTGGTCAATATCTGCCAGAGGTTGACCATAGAATCATGCTGGATGACCGACAAATACCTGGAGAAGTGCAATCTCTCTGTCTTCCAGAGCAACTTTATGGTCAACATCCAGTAGAGTTGTGCTGGAGGACCTAGAGATTGTTGGTGAGGGGAAAAGCCAGGTACTGGCACAGTCTCCCAGATGCAGCCAAACAATAATGTAGCAGTGGAAAACAGAAAAACCACAAAAGCAAAATACCCAGCTATTGATATTGGCAATGAACTGACCACTTTCCACATATAAGAGATAACTCACAGACGTGGTTGATTCATCCAAAGTTCTGGAGGCTTTATCTTCATTTGCGTTATGTACAATATAATACAATATATACATACTCCAACAACTTCCAATCAACTACTCCAGCAACTCTAAACTAACTCAAGTAACTCACATATGACCAGTCTCTTGGTTCACTTATATAGTAGGGTGGTTCTGAGTCATTGCTCTGTGCCACACAGCATCTTACAGATTGCTGTAACTTTGCTCCTGACTCAGCAATCTGTGATCGTCACACAAAATACATGTCACTTGTCACTCAAAATATTTTTCTTTTCTGTTTCATGCACAATTACTGTTGAAGAGAACATATTCTAGAGAGAACATATTATATTATTAATCAAATCTGCAAATAATTAAATCCGCAAAAATCAAAGCTGCAAGCGTAGAGGGCCAACTGTACTGGATACTGTATTCAGAATTATATTTTTGTCATATCATAATCTGCTTTGTGAGGGCCTTTACTCTAAAAAGTAAATTAACTAACCATAAAAATGACTGTAGGAACAACAGTAATATTGCCAACAACCATTCTGCATGTCAGGTTGTCACTTCAATATGATCAGTCCATGTGAAAATAGACAGGAATGTACATCACTGGCAAAACGTTTCACCAATATTCAGTATCATGCTTGGACTAACCAATAGCTAGAACAAGAGCAGTGAACATTTGGCTCACCATATGCTTTGGACTACAACTCCAATAATCAATTACCATTGTTGATATTGGCTAAGACTTCTGGAAGTCCAAAGTACCAAGGAGACCAAAGTCTCCCTACCTCTGAATTGAAATACTATAATGACAATGATCTAATTCTGCATATGGCAGCTTCTGATATTCGAAAGTCAGAAAAAGGAAGTAAGGATGGAACAAACAAAGGAACAGCATAAAAGGAAATTCATTTCCCTCACAAGGAGTCATAAACAAGATTGGCTTGTTTCAGTATGCCTCATTAGAGAGTATATTTTCTGGTGCAGACAGGTCTTCTGTTTGTTTGCACATTTTCCACACTGAGTCCTCTTGACTTGGAGATTAATAGAATGAGAATGATACATTCAGAGTCCAAAGAGAATGGCCCTTCCACTGAAGTTAGGGTGTGACATTTTTAAATTAGTACTTTTTCAAATGAAAAGATTCATCATGGTTACTAAACATTATGAAAGACACAATTATGGAGCACAGAACAATAGTGATTTGAGCACATATATGACAGGTTAAAAACACCACCACCATTTAATAATTGTGTGAATTCAAACATCCATGCATATCACTTAAAAATTATTGATTACATTTTTTTTATTCTCCCATTCCTCCAATAAATTTAAAGTGGCATAGATGATTCCTCACTTTATCCTCACACCCCTAAGAGGTAGATCAGGCTGAGAGGCTGTGATGGCCTTACATCATCCAGTGATTTTCATCGCTTAATTGGATCTCTCAAGATCTAACACCTTAACCATTATGCCACCCTGGTTCTCATTATATCTCATCACTTGATTCTTTAAATCTCAGACCACACACAAATGACCTTGCCACACATGCAGACATATTGCATGCTGCATCCTTGCTAATGTACCTATGCTAGATGTGGGATCAGCAGAATTGTGAAGACTCCTTTCATGCATACAAATGTAAGCATGTTGGTTTCATCTTTGTCCTGACTGGGTTGGTCATGGAAAAAACAGAGAAGCAGCCTCCTCTGTAGCCTCCTCCTCTTATATCAGGGAGGATGTCAGTGCTTCTAATACAGTGGAGTGGCAATGCTTTTCCCCCACTTTTTAAACAGTTAAAGCGTTTCAAGTGTTAAATGGCTTAATATGTTTTTTACCCTTTAAATTACTGTTACTGTTTCAAATTGTTTTGAATTGTTCAGATTCATTTTTATTTTAAGTTACCATGAGATCCTCAAATATAGGGCAGAGTAGAAATATTTTGTTACATAAATAAGCAAACAAACAACTTCTCAAGCTTTGCTCAGAGCATCTAGTGAATTCTTGTAAAGTATGAGTTTCAGACAAGGGATATTTCTATCTCTTTTAGGATGACCAAAGGAGACCTTGAAGAAGAAACAGCTTGAAAGTTTTATTGTGTTAGAATCCAGTTAACAGCTGCCCTGCAAAAGTTATCATGTGACACAACTGGCTGGTGAGCCTCAAATAATCAAGTATAAAATCAGCTGACTAATATTAGAAGTGTGCTGTAGGCTTTCAATGTGCTCAAGGACACAAAAAGGGAAGTTTTTATATGCAAACTGTTGCAGGGGAGGGATTGTTATAACCCAGATTGCTAAACTTCATCCAATGTAGACAGACCAGAATCAGATGTGGTAACTGGGGTAATTCTGAGGTTCAGTACTATGTGACTGCCCAATAACAAAATAGCAAGGTTTGAGTTTGTGATATGGTCTGTTGATTTAGGATTTTATCATATGAGGCTGCCAAAGTAGAATTACAGCAGGATAATAGTGCCTGTGCTAGCACCTTATAACACGATGCCATTTCTGTCCTGCAGCTCCTTCATCTATCCACTCCTGGATCACTCCTTTTCACTGATGGGCAAAACCTGTCAATGCCTCCCAATCACGCTGCTTTTTCACTACTGATTCACATGTGATAAGTCTTGCTGCAATTCTGATATGCAGGAAGTCTTGTGGTGCAAGTGAACATGATTATGCTCCTCCTCCTCACTATTTCCAAGCATTTCTTTTCTTTCTGCCCATTTATTTTATTTTATCTAGTTAAATCAATTGCTGTGACTGCGCAAATGAAAACTAAAATTTATTTTTAAAAATACAGTCCAAAAGGGATAGGGCAGGAGGGTGAGGATATGAAGATCAGTGTGACGAAGACAGACTATAGCAGCACCACAGCACTTTTGAAGAGCTGCATGAAAATAAATGCCTCCAAACTGGAATGTTTGTGTTTCCTACACTAACACGATTGTGATGCCTTAGCAGCCTGATGTGATAAAGTTCTTATTCAATAAACTTTTTAAAAACTTACTATGGTATGGTTTTGGGACAAGAAGATTTAGGGCCGATGCACACCAGCCTAAAGGACTGGCCTGGGGATGGAGTTGTGGTGGGGTGACCGCACGCCGGCTGCTCCTACTCCTCCCCAACGCCACTGTCATGCCACACGCCTGACCACACGGCGCACAGCATCAGGGCCACATGCTGTGCCAAAGGGAGCAAAAGAGCCATGGTGGTGGCTCTAAGGGCAGCTTTTTGCCACCCCCCAAAAGGAGCGGCATTTGCCAGCTCTTTTTGGAGCGACAAAAAGGAGGATTGGGGCATGGCGCCCCTTATGGGCCATCTGCATCGGCCCTTAGTGGACTGGGAAAGAATCATATTTACAGTAATTAAAACTGAGCTTAAAACCCTATAGATGTAGTTTGCTGTTGGTTCATACCACGGCATACCCTCAAACTGCCCTGATTTGTCAGGGACAATTCTGATCAATCCTTTGTTATCCCACTTTTTCCAACTGCATTTATAATGTCCCAGCTTCTCTTTCCTCCTCCTACTTTCCCTCTTTGTCTTTAGCATACTTCAAAGGTTTGCATTCAGTTCAGCAGTACAGAAAGGAGAGACGGAGTGGGATCTTGCCCTTCCCATTAGTCCTAGGCAAAAATAAACTGTTGCATCCTCTCCTAACTTGTCTATTCTTCCTCAACAACTCAACACAGGCTGACATTGCTTGGCCACACATGTCCTGTTTTTCATCTGTGAAATATTGGATGGTATGTGAAGGATGAGAATCTTGGACTCTTCAGATTTATGATCTACAATTTCCAGCAGCCCCACCCAGCATGGGAGCTGCAGTGCAAAGCTTCTAAATAGACAAAGGTACCCCACCCGTTGTTTATACTTGAATACTTGTTTTTAAAGTCCTTCAGATTGACTGAAACTCCAGACATAGTAATCCTTATATCTGATTACCAAAGGCTTCCCGGAACCTCTTCTTTCAACAATTGAAAGAACTGTGTTTTGCAATAGCAAAAGGAAAAAAAACATTCTGGAAAAGGTGTCTTGATTGTTATTTCACACAATGGCTCACCTCAGTCTGATATCTTTATATGTACACAAATTGGTCAGAAGACCTTTCTTGGATTATAAATAATCTTGTTTATATCAAAACAAAGGAACAAATCATAGCCCTGAAACCAATTCCCTAAAATGATCCACCATTCCCAGGCACGAAAGATTTTTTTTAAGGTTATCTTGTGTAAATATTGACTTGATTCTGCAATATCCTCTTGGTAAATAAGCACATTCTAATAATAGGTGATCATTGACTTAACAATGATAACCATGACCTAGTCGCAGGAAGAGGTTGGGGTTTTATTTTATTTTTGCAGCAGGGGAAAAGTACATGTAAAGATAAAAAGTAATAATCTATTGCAAAGCCCAAACATAATGGACTAATTAACTAGCAAAATGTCATTGGATGTCATGTTCATTGCTGTTTCCCAGCATGAATGTTGCAGAAAATGAAATCACACAAAACTTTTAACCGGAAGTACCGTGCATACGTGCGCGAGCGAGTTGCAGACACCATTTTGGAAAACAAAATGGCGGCCGCAACTAGTTTGTCCATGCGCAGCACTCGGCACATGCGCAAATGAGTTGTGGCCGCCATTTTAGAAAATAAAATGGCGATTACAACGTGTGCGGCGGTGCAGCAGCAGCGGTGTGGGGCAGGGGCGGCGGCGGCAGGACCGACCTGGGACCGGTCCAAAGGCCTCAGGGGGCCAGATTCGGCCCCCGGGCCGTAGGTTGCCGACCCCTGGTCTATACTAACTAAATGCAGAATTAGAAGGGGCCAACTTAGCCTCCCATGGGAGGGGAATCCATAGTATGGGAGCAGCTGCTAAGAAGGGTCTCTCCTGCATCCTCAGTAAATGTGCCTTTGATGGTGGCGGACAAAGAAAAAGGTCCTCATTGAGGATTAAGATCCTTGGGTAGCCTCAAAGTGGGAGACAGGCCCTGTCTGCATGGGCCAAATAAAGCATCCTCTTCCCCTACCCATCCTCTTGGCGGGGAGATCAGATGATGCACAGCCTAAATCCCAATTCAGGTGTGAACAGACTGGACAACATCTGGCCCAATCAGCACTAGAATCATAGAATCACAGAGTTGGAAGAGACCTCAAGGACCATCTAGTCCAATCCCCTACCATGCAGGAAGACACAATTAAAGCTCCCCCAACAGATGGCCATCCATCCTCTGTTTAAAAACCTCCAAAGAAAGAGACTCCACCACTCTCTGAGAGAGTGTGCTCCACTGTCGAACAGCTCTTACTGTCAGGAAGTTCCTCCTAATGTTCAGGTGGAATCTCTTTTCCTGTAGTTTGAATCCATTGCTTCGGGTCCTGTTCTGTGCAGCAGCAGAAAACAAGCTTCCTTCATCCTCAATATGACATCCCTTCAAATATTTGAACAGGGCTATCACATCACCTCTTAACCATCTCTTCTCCAGGCTAAACATATCCAGCTCCCTAAGTCACTCCTTATAGGGCATGGTTTCCAGACCTTTCACCATTTTTGTCACTCTCCTCTGGACACAGTCTAGAACCAGTGTACACCTCCCCACACTTAAAACACATTTTTTAAAACTTACTTTTGCTCTGGATCTTCCTGGAAGATCTGGAGCCCTCCATTTGACTCCAAGCGGCTGTTCAAAATGCATCTTGCTTAGCTGCCAAGCGCACCCACCGCTGCCACCAGTCACTTGTTCTTAGGTCAGAACAAGGCACCTAGCCATGTGATTGTCATTGGATTAATTAATTGTTGATTGACTCTTGTTCTAACCTTAGAGCAAAGCAACCCACAGGGATAGCAGATGCACCATGTGGTTCAGTGAGACATGTGCAAACAGCTGGCCAACTTCAAAACATAAGGCCTAATGCAAGAGGGGCAGCCCTAAGGCCAGGATACTCTGGCCTGCCCTTAGAGTGCCCTGGCCAGTGCAGATAGGACCACAGTCTTTCAGATGCAGTGGACTCACCACATTTGTTGGGATTAGGGGCACAGGACCCTTGTGAAAGTGGGGAAACTACAAATAAAAACCTGTTTTTTTTAAAAAAAAAAAAAACCTGAGAGAATACCTCTCTAGGAATCTCTAGGTCCTTTAGCACAACTCTGTGGTCAACTTCAGTCAGAACATGGCCATAGAATCATGCTGGAGGGCCTAAAACTGCCTAGAGAAGTATTTTCTCTAGAAATCTCTAGATCCTCCAGTGTGACTCTATGGTCAACTTCCAGCAGAATCAAGCTGTAAGACCTAGAGATTCCTAGAGAGAGCATAGCAATTAAATCTATGAATAATCAAAGGCACAAATGTGGAGGGTCGACTGAAATATATTCTGAAGAGAGACTTTCTAAAGGACAGTGTAAAACATAAAAAAATTATGTATCCTTCTATTTATTTGATTCACCATATATAAATCTAATTAAAGTTTAGAGACTGGAATAAGCTGAGAATGGTTCTGCATGGTCCTGGATAATGTTAAGTCTCTTGACTGTCACAAATACATCTGAGCTATTGCTTTGGCAACATTTTTATGCAACACAAGTGGGAACAAGAACAAATGTTGCAGGGCAGAGTGCACTCGGTCAGGTCTGCCTTTGAAAAGGAAGAATTAACTTTGGATTCCTCTCCATGGCCTCTGTGGAAATCTCTGTGACCTCATATTTTCCAGCATCAGAACTTTGATGTCTGCAAAGTCATACTGATCAGGCAGATCAGGGCATGTTATGGGTGGATCAGTGAATGCTTTGGATCTGCAGGTCCCCAGACGTGACTCAGACATTGAGGTGTGGGGGGCAGGAGATGTGCAGCAGCCCTGCAACATATGTGCATAATTTCCCTCCCATTTCTTCCAGTGGGAATGAAATCTTAAACACATATATGAAAAGAAGAAAAATAAAAGAAAGGGGAAAAGAGAGGAAGACACATGTTGTTCTTTCCTTTGTTATGCCTTCAACAATAGAGCTTACCCACATGCGTGTACACATTTAGGGCAGCTGTATTAATGTCGTTTCAGTTTGTACTTTCAAACAAATTTAAAAGCATGTAGAAGCTATATTTTACTGAAATTCTTGTAAAAATTTCAAGACATATACCTCCCTCACATTGTTTAAACTGAACAGGAGAGGTAGGACAAAAGCCACTGCAGACTGTTGGCACACTAATTTTATTAGTCCCAAAGCACTGCGCATGGAATGGAATGGTTGCCCACAATTTCAGAAGACAATTTGTTTTCTGTGTGTAGGAAATGGAACATTTCCTATGGAGAAATAATGTTTCAAAAAAATGTTCCTTTTATTTCCTTTATGGGATTGTTTTCCCCACATCACAGGTCTTAATTTACAGGTATAGCATCAGAGATGTCCTCACACTCCACACATGGGCAACCACCACAATCTTCTTTACTTGTTAAGGATGCTTTCACGTGGTTAAAAAACAACAAGTATAAATTGGCCAACTCTTGAGAATCTGTTTAATGAGATTTTAAAGTGTTCTGATTTCTAAATGTATCTATCCAAGATTTGCTTTGCTAGAATGATATTGTAATTCTGTGGCCACATGGTATCCCAATGAATGCATATGTGCACATACACACAAACAAACACACATGTGCTCTTTAACAACAATCCCAATTTCTGGTAATTTTTGTCTAATCTAATGCTTACTGCACTGAAATTCTTCTATTTCAGCTCTCCATTGCCCTCTGGTGGTCAGAAGCAACATTGGCACCTAAATGGGAGAATGAGAAAACCAATGAAAGTAACTATACTAGACTGGATTTCCTGGTTTTCATGCTAAGTGGAACATTTCTCATTATAAATGCAAAACTGTCTCTCCCACCGGCTTTTCAACAGCACATAGGATCTGTAAAAGTATGCCAGTTCTGAGTATTTGGTAACATGAACACGAAGAGTAGGACTGGGTGATGTTTAAGCGAGTGACTGAATGTTGTTGCAAAAAGCTAAATGAGATGGATGGATGGATGGAGCATCCTAGATCTCCCTCTTCTGTTGTTTCCTATAAACCATTTCTTTTCACCCCATTCAGGAATGTCAGGAACATCCCATGCTCCCAGGGGCAACCCAAGACTGTTTGCTACCTAAAGCAAAGAACCAAATAGCATCCCTTCTCTTCTCTACAACCAAAGTAGGGTAGTGGTTTGGGTGTTGCACTAGGACCCTAGGGCCAAGGGTTTAAATCTCCACTTAGCCATTGAAATCTCCTGGATGACCTCGGGCAAGGACGTTTTCACACTGGCCTTTTTGAGGACGCTAGCCGGCCTCCCGCCGGCCTCACTCCGGCTCCATTTCCCGTGTGTTCACACACATGCAGCGGCAAACCCCGCCCCTTCCGGTGTCATCCCTGCGTCCGGCCGGCTTTTGGCTCCGTGTGTTCAAACACACGGAGCCCTAAGTCCGGCCTCACTCCGGCAACGGCAAGCTAATTCCTGGCTAACTCCGGCTTCAGGTAATTCCGGGTGGCAAAAGGAATTAGCCTGCCGCCGCCGGAGTCATTCCGGTGTCAGCGGCACAGGGGACGTTTTCACACTGGGCTCCTTAAAGCCGGCTGGAGCCCTTCCCCTAAAGCCGGCTGGACAAGGTGCCGCTGATACCGGAATGACTCCGGCGGCGGCAGGCTAATTCTTTTTGCCACCCGGAATTACCTGAAGCCGGAGTTAGCCAGGAATTAGCCTGCCGCTGCCGGAGTGAGGCCGGACTTAGGGCTCCGTGTGTTTGAACACACGGAGCCAAAAGCTGGCCGGACGCAGGGATGACACCGGAAGGGGCAGGGTTTGCCGCCGCGTGTGTGTGAACACACGGGAAATGGAGCCGGAGTGAGGCCGGCGGGAGGCCTGCTAGCGTCCTCAAAAAGGCCAGTGTGAAAACGTCCAGGGTCCAGCCGGCTTTAGGGGAAGGGCTCCAGCCGGCTTTAGGGAGCCCAGTGTGAAAACGTCCCAAGTCACACACTCTCAGTTTCGGAGGAAAGCAATGGCAAAACCTCCTCTGAACAAATCTTACCAAGGACCTTATCACACGGGGAAAATCCCATGCAGAAACAGGGTTTAAATAGGGAAAAAAAACCTGCAAACGTGGGTAGATTTGCAGACGTCACTTTTAAACTGTGCTTAACCCGAACGGAAAGTAGTCAAAAGCCACTTCTTTTTGCTATTGGAAAATCCCGAAAGTAAAAAGAAATGACTTTCGACTACTTTCCGTTCAGGTTAACCACAGTTTAAAAGCAATATGTGTGAAAATCTCTCCGCTTTTGTGGGTTTTCCCCACCTTTTAAATTGTGTTTCTGCATGGGATTTCCCCCATGTGATAAATCCCAAGAAAACCCCATGATAGATTCACATTAGGGTCACTAAAAGTCAGAAATGACTTGAAGTCACACAATAACAGCAACCCACTCCATATTTACAAACTGATTGGAGTGAAAACTGAATCTTGTTTGGTGACAAAGACAGGATGTATGACATTTAGAGCTCTTTCTCCTCCTAGACTGGGGAATGGCCAGCGAACTGAGAGTAGTCACCACACTCACCCTAAAGGCGTGAATCATGTCTCCTCTAAGTTTATATTTTGATGTGGGATCAGAGAAATGCAGTCCCCAGATCACATATAGCTCCAAACCCCTTGTACTCCACCCCCTCCCCGCAGGAATCCCTAGATTTTAAAATGGGCAATGCAATTTGTCACTAAACTGTTGAATGCACTATGTTCAATGGGCAAAAGGAACTAAATGTTTTATAGTCATTGGGAAGGTCAATATCATAATTAATTTAGGGCCTTTGCAGACTGCCAGAAATAGTGCAAATTGAGTCCACTTTAAATTGAGGCACTGCCCTGGCTCAGTGCTAGGGAATCATGGGAATTGTATTTTTTTTCTAAGACATTGAGCCTTCTCTGTCAGAGAGCTCTGGTGCCACAATAAATTACAGTTCCCATAATTCCCTAGCACTGAGCCAGGGCAGTGCCTCAATTTAAAGTGGACTCAATTTGCACTATTTCTGGCAGTCTGCAAAGGCCTTTAGTTCCTTTTAGCTTGACATCCATAATTAATGTCATAGTTAACTTAAGTACATTTAAAGTATAAGTACATTGAACTTATAGATAATATACATTAATAATAATTAGTTAAAAGTATGAGTGAGGGATTGTATTTGTTCATAATTAACAGGGGTAAATGTACTAATATTTAACAAAGTATTATTTGATTTTTTTTGCTAATTTTAATATAATAATGTTACACCAATGTAACTATTTTTTTATATATTTTTACACCTCCCCCCACCCCTTCACAATAAAATAGAAAGAAAAACAGCCTTTGAGCACTAGGCCAACTTGAAAAGATTATCCAGACCCATAGAAATTCTCCAATTCTGCTCTAATGGGACAGATCTTCCTGCATTATCCTGGCCATTGCTAAGTAGCATGAGAAAATAGGGAACCACAGCGGAACAGCTAAATGTAATTTTGGATGGACCTTGGTTTCTTATGGTGTGAGATTTTATGAGTCATTTGCTTTCCTCTTCTGGAAAAGTAATCTCCAAATGTGGCTGCTGTGTATATCCCTTCAAATCAGGGATGGGAATCCTGTCCACCTTCAGATATTTTGGATTATTGTTCCTATCATTGCTCACAATTGCTTAAATATAATTAATTATTTTGTAGTTCATGTTTCTGAAGAAAGCAACACATCTGATGAGAATGAAGTGTGAGGGCCACTTGTTTAAAAAATATTCCTATTATTTACTTGCTAGTACTTTACTTGTTTATTTAGTTCAGCATCAGGAATCATGTGCCCCTTCAGATGCTATTGAATTACAACTCCGAGGCCCTAACTAGCATAGCCAAAGATAAGGTATGCTCGAAATTGTAGTCCAGCAATCTCTGCAAGTCAGCATTCTTTCTACCCTAATTTAAGTTGCATTTACAGTGTATCTCTTATTTTCTCCAGTTAGCCTAAGATAGTGTACCTGCCTCTCCTGTTCCCTACTTTATCATGAGGTGAGCTAGTCTGAGAGACAGTGATGGGGCCAAAGTGAGTTTCACAGCTGAGCAGCAACATTAACCTGGATCTAAACTCTAACCACTATACACTATCAAATATTAAGTCAAAGAGTACCATAGTTGAGGCTAATGCTAATAGTTGCCCTCACACAATCATGCAATGAACCACACAATAAAATCAGTGTAAAGTGTACATTGTACAGTTATAAATAATTTAGAGACCTATTGATCTGATAGCCTGCACATTTGCTTCCAAATACATCTCTGTGAGAAAAACTGGTTTCAGTGTCAACACAAAATCAATGTATTCTCCATTTCACTTACAGTGTAATACTGACCTGCCTTTCAACAGCCTCAGTAATTATATCAAATAAGAAAAGACCCAGCACAAATAAATGATCTAAAACCAACATTAATCTAACCTAAAGTAGTATTACTGCATAGGACTTTGTGGTCACTGTTAACTTAAATCCCATTGATTTCAGTGGGTCTCCTCTAGGGAGGGTTACTATTGGATTTAGCTCTGGGTTATTGCTCTTTCGCTTAATAAATGGATGAGCAGTAGGATCCATCATTATTTTTCCCCATCTAGTCTCTATCATGGTAGAGCGAGAAGTCAATACCTTTGACTAGTTTTGTGGCTGAGACATCAGTATTGTGCTGGTCTAAGCCATCAAATGGGGAAAAGATAAACAATGAAGCCTCTACAGACCTGTTCTGCCCATATGTTCTAAATGTATGTAAGGAAAACATTCAAGGAGAGAGGTATGGTACTCCATATACCAAACTTATGGAGAACCACTTTTGAAAGACCAGAGCTTCTTCTGTTCACGTAGACTAGGAGTAACAATCATGAAGGGTTGGAGGAAAGAATGTTTTTAATCTTAATTTTATACAAAAGGGTGCTCATGTTTTTTTGGGGGGTTAGTGAGGGTCTGGGGGCCCAGGGGCCACACAGGGCATCCCCAAGGACCTCTTGAAACTGCAGGATTGATTGATTGACTGATTAATATGCTGCCTTTCTCTTGGAAAGGGACTCAAGGCGACTCAGAGATAAAAGTGGTTAAAAACTTATTTTTTTTTTAAAAAAAATAATCTCATTAAAACTATAATATTACATTAAAATACAAAAGTTAAAAAAAACATAAATAGACCCAGAAAAAACCATTGGAGTGAAGCTGCAAAGGGAAGGTATTTTAGGAAGCACAACTTACAAACTGATGAATAAAATCCAGCAAATTCTGCAACTCAGCGAAGGACAGGAAAGACCCTCTCATGGCCGCAGGAGTTTACCACATATTGTGCATCTGTGGACAAGTCTACATAGAAACCACCAAATGCAGTGTTCAAGTATGAATCAAGGAACATGAGAGACACTGCAGACTGGTTCAGCCAGAAAAATCAGCAGTAGCAGAAAACATTATAAACCATCCTGGGCATAAAATGCTGTTTGAAAACACTGAAAT
The DNA here is from genome assembly GCA_026167975.1 of Phrynosoma blainvillii. Taxonomy (NCBI): domain Eukaryota; kingdom Metazoa; phylum Chordata; class Lepidosauria; order Squamata; family Phrynosomatidae; genus Phrynosoma; species Phrynosoma blainvillii. The sequence goes on from JANUYF010000003.1 coordinate 103,495,938, forward strand.
TCTGGACCAGGCCAACAACTACCAGGTCAGAATGCACAGGGAAGCCATTGAAATCCAAAACACCTAGACAACTTCAACAGGAAAGAAGAATCCTTTAAAATAAACAAAGGCGCTATGCAGATGGACGGCTCTGGGCCACCCCTGCTAGCCATGGATCAGGGCCACAGCAACCGCATGCTGCAGCCCCAATCCTCCCTTTTTCCACCCCTAAAAGAGCGGCAAAATGCCGCTCCTTTTAGAGGTGGCAAAAGGCCGCCCTAAAAGCTGGCACCGCGGCTCTTCTGCATCTTTGCGCTATGCATATGGGTGCGTGGTGTCAGGATTGCATCGGGCTGGGGTTAGGGTGGCCAGTGTGTGGCTGCCCCTCCCCAACTCCACCCCCAGGCTGGCCCTTTAAGCTGGTCTGCAACACCCCAAAGTTTGGCTATCATTCCTGAAAAACACCAAAATCAAGACCCAGAAAATGAAAATGAAAATCACTCAGGGTGAAGGGGGTTTCCCAGCAGACACTGGATCATTAATTAAATGGACACCCTGAGGCCTTGCCATTCAACAGCAGAACAATACACAGATTAACATGTAAATCACTTCCTCTCAACCAACAGTATATATACCCCATTCTCTATCATGCCAGCATTCTCTGAAGATGCCAGCCACAGCTGCTGGCAAAACATCAGGAATAAACTCTTCTAGAACACTGACTCATAGCCCCCCCCCCCAAAAAAACCATAAAAACTATGGATGCCAGCCATAAAAGCCTTCAACACATCTAGTTAGTGTTGTTTGGGTTGTACCTGCACATTTGTGAGTTTGCATCCATTCCTCTTTCTCCAAATATGCCAGGGTTCCCTCCAGCTCTTCTTCTCTTGAGTCCTTCCCCTTCTGCCTTCCACTGACTATATGTCACATCCAGTCTCATGAAACATTTCAGAAATTGATTTTCACCCATTTCCACTGAATCATTTTAAATGTAGGAGTTACAGTCAAAGTGCTAAAGTGCTTCAGCAGTATTAGCATTAGGCCTATTTGTTTTTAGTACTAACAGTCGTCTTTCCCTCATTCGATCTCTGTTGAGTCTCTGGACTAAAAACAATAGTTGTGCTTATTTGATGGCCATCTTTACTGTGTCCGAACTAATAGAAACACATGGCAACTAATCAGAAATATGTTTAATTTTGGAAAGTACTGGTTAATTTAAACTGACCTGAGGAGTGGGAATAAAAGTATTTGTTAATGCTGGAAGCTCCCAGAAAAGACTTCTGGATATGGGGAAAAATTATGGATCTCCAAAATAAAATTGGTTTGTATAGGAACAATAACTGTGAGAGAATGGCTGAGTATGTGGAAGGTGAATGGGTTCCTGGAGTGACAAGGCCCTGAAAGAACCAAATAAAATGGATGCCGCACAAAGCACTATTGAAGGAGGAACTTGGATGGTGGAAGCGAGGAATGGGAGAAACTTGGCCTCGGAAGCGGAGATGCTGACCAAGCATAACCAGGACAATACAATCTGTCAAATATGAATGAAATATGTTGATATGGCCGAGTGAGATCCGGCACACACAGAATGTACTGAAACATGTGTAAAGAACTGAACTGTTCTGAACCCACAGTGATCAGAAAAACATGTTTGCTTCAAGAAAGAAGAGAAAAAAGGTATAAAAGACAGTACTTCTCCCACTTCACCTTGTGGTTCCTTGATCCGCGGCAACAGGGCCATCCACCCTTCTTGGAGGCTTGATCAACTTCCAGTGAAGGATCGTGAGTATGAATGTGTGTGAATGTGTGAGTGAATGAAAAGAGCTCTTGATACTTAAGGTGGTTGTTATATTGAGTATCTGATATTAGAAATGATTGTTTCAGGTGTCTCTGTTTCTGTGTTTCAATAAATGTTACATGCAAAGTGTCTAAACCCAGATCTGGTTTCCTATGTGTCTTTGTTGAAAGTCCTATAGTCTAGGGTGGCTAAATTTCTCTCTGGATCAAAAGAACAACAGAGAACCTTGGTTCATGACATAACTGGAACACAGTTGCTCAAACTTAGAAATGGACTGAAGCACCAACAGTGAAAGAATGGATTGTTAAGGTTACTGCCAAACTGATGTAGGTTTCAAAGGATAAACCCACTGAAGATATTTTGAAAAATTGGAAACCTTTCATGGACTTTTTGAGCACTAAGAAATCTAACAATGCAATAATTTGTGGCTATCCTATTGGTCATTCTAGTGTAGAATTAGCTAGTTATCTAGTTGTAACTGTAATTGTAGAATAATTTAGTTTACCTTCCTTTTGCTTTTTTCTCCCTCTCATTACAGTCTAAGGGGCTAAGCAGACAAGCGGCCATGGGCCCTGGGAAGCTGCGCCGCAGGACTGAGGCATCCCCATGCCTCGATCCCGTGGCGCAGCTTTGCCGCCCCTGAAAGGAGCGCTAAATCAGCGCTTCTTTCACAAGTCAGCGAAAGTGCGCCGCAAAAGGCTGCGGCGCACTTTTGCTGACTTTTCCGCCGCAACGCGTGGAAAGGCTGCGGGGGGAGGTCCTCCTCGGAGCACCAGCTGTGCGGAGGGCCGGCTGCTTTGAGGACGATCTCGGGAGGGGGAGGGGGCGCCGAGCGTGTGGCTGCCCCTCCCCTTCCCTGCCCCCAAGATGGCCTTTTAAGCCATCTGCTTAGGCCCTAAATTGGGAGCGCAGAGACCTATTGTGTTTTTTAGTCCTTAGTATGTAAGGCCGATACAGACCAAAGGTTTAGGCTGACCTAGGGGCGGAGTTGGGGCAGGGCAACCACATGTCGGATGCCCCGACTCCGCCCTGATGCCATGCACCCATCCGCACGGCGTGTGGCTTCAGGGTGCCCTATTGGCACAGTGCGCACACATTCTGCACCAAAGGGGTGCAAAAGAGTCACTGCAAAAAGGAGGATCAGGGCCACGGTGTGTGGTTGCTGTGGCCCCAATCCACCGCTCACAGTGGCGGCCCACAGCTGCCCCTTCTTGGCCATCTGCATCGGCCCTTCGTTAGTTAAGTGTTTTAATGTTTTAGTACTACTAAGTTTATTGCTCATCATTTCCAGAATGATCCGGGCATGGGTTGGGAACAAGACAGAATGGGTGAGAATGGGTTTTATCGCTCAGGAAAATGCTGCCGATGCTGCCAGGATTCCCCAAGCCATTCCCCAGCCATTCCATGGCTGTCAATTTTGAAGAACCGAAAGCTACCATTCTTCAAAATCGGCTACCATAGCATGGATGGGAAATGGCTTGGGGACTCCTGGCGGCATCAGTGGTGTTTTCCTGAGTGGTAAAAACCATTCTCACCCATTCCGTCCCATTCCCAGCCCGTACCTGGATCGGTCTGGAAATGATGAGTGGTAAACTTATATGTATTAGTTTTAGTTATATATTTGCTTTTCTTTTTTTTCTCTGTCTTCTTTTTATTTTTCATTCTGAATTTATGTTTTTGGTTAAAACACACACATCTACACTCTAAAGGAGCGAGAGGAGGAGAAAGGTGGAGAAGTGAAGGATATCTGTCTATATCTATATCTATCTCCTTCCTTCTCTTCTCCACCTTTCTCTTCCTCCCCCCTTCTTTAGAATTGTGATGCAGGAAGTGAAATGGCAGTTTTACACTACACCAGTTTGGATATCATTATTTGCCTAATTATACCAATTACTACCCACATAGCCTGGAAGTTAGGAGCAGGCAGGTGGAAAGAAGGCAGTGATCACAAACTGCAGAAAGAGCAGCAAGAGAAAATGGACGACTGCAGCAGATGTCAGCATCTCTGAGCAAATGCATATACTGAAACCTAGTGTAGCCAACAGCATTGATTAAGGACGATTCAGAGATTCATAAGGTCAAGTCCACAGGAGTATATTTACACTACACAGCTCAAGGCTTTCACAGCTGCATGCAAATTATTTCTGAGTGAATCTGAAGTCTATGCCATGCTAGTCTTGCTGTTGCTCCCCCCACCTTCCATTTGTAGTACAAGTCTGTTCAGCCATTCAGCTCCTTGCTTTCTAATCACACAAATCATACTAGTATAACTACATCTGTGAATCTCTTCTGCCTAGAATAGCCCCCCTTCTTCATTAGCAGTCAAAGCACTCTGGTGAGCTACCTCCTATCATCTGACCACTTTGGGTCTATTGTGCAAATAAGGTCTGTGTGGTTTACTGCATAGACATTATAGGTGGTTTATCTGTTTAGATTTATAAATTTAAGAAACAAAAACAACTCACAGTTCTGCCACAGAGCAGTTAAATTTAAGACTGGCAGAGGAAAGCTATGGACTTTATTATACTAAATGTGCAGCTTTTAGTGTATTTACTCTACTGAACTGACAGTTTCTTTGCCAACACCTTCCATCACATAATTTTGGTAGCCTAGCCAGCATGGTGTAGTGGTTTAAGCGTTGGACTACAACTGGACGTCAGAGAGCCAGCATAGTGTAGTGGCTGGCTGTAGTTGGACTAGGATTTGAATCCCTGCTGTGCTGTGCCAGGGATGGATAAATAAATAAATGGAAACCCAGTGGGTGATCTTGGGCAAGTCAAATTTTCCCAGCCACAGAGGAAGGCAAAACCAATAGCAGCTAGCTATTGCCAAGAAAACCCAGTGATAGGTTCACCTTAGGGCAGGGGTCCTCAAACTTTTTGAGCCAGGGGCTGGTTCGCCGTCCCTCAGACCATTGGAGGGCCGGAGTAAAAAACAAACAAACAAACAAAAACATGACCTTGAGCAAGTCACACCCTCTCAGCCTCAGAAGATAACCATGGCAACTCTCCTCTGAAGAAACTTGCCAAGAAAACCCCCATGATAGGGGTCACCATAAGTTAAAAATGACTCCAAGGCACTAGATTACCCTGGGCAGGTCACATTCTCTCAGCCTCAGATGGTAATGGAAACCCTCCTCTGGAGAAACTTGCCAAGCAAACCCCCACGATAAGGTCAAAATAAGCCGGAAATGACTAGAAGGCACTGGATTACCCTGGTCAGGCCACACTCTCTCAGCCCCAAATGGTAATGGAAACCCTCCTCTGGAGAAACTTGCCAAGCAAACCCCCATGATAGGGTCAAAATAAGCCAGAAATTACTCCAAGGCACTGGATTACCTGGTCAGGCCACACTCTGAGCCCCAAATGATAATGGAAACCCTCCTCTGGAGAAACTTGCCAAGCAAACCCCCATGATAGGGTCAAAATAAGATGGAAATGACTTGAAGGCACTGGATTACCTGGTCAGGCCACACTCTCTCAGCCCCAGATGGTAATGGAAACCTTCCTCTGGAGAAACTTGCCAAGCAAACCCCCATGTTAGAGGGGAGAGAAATGTAAAACACAGGGAGCAAGGGGAAGAAAACAATGTAATAAAGGATGGTATCTGGCCTCCCTCTTTGTCCCTCTGCCCACCCAAAAGTGCACATACTTTTCTCAGAGGTGCAGCCATGCTCTTCAGCAACCTTCAGTTAACATCCAACAGTGAGGGAACTGAAAAAATGTGTGTCCGTCGCTCATATATGTCCCCCAGCGTCTCATGGTCCATCACCAAAATGTTTCCCCCTTGCTACCTGCTTCATGCACAAAGAGTTCAGCACCATTTTTCCATTTGCTCCAATAGCAGCTTTCCAATGGAACGGCTAAGGCTGAGAGGAAAAAGAGCCGCCCGCCAATCAACAACGACCTCCTCCCAGAGGCTGCTCCAATTGGTTGAGACCTCGAGAAGGGGCATGGCATCCTCATAAGAGCCTCTGCCCCTTCTTGAGGTCTCAACCAATTGGAGCAGCCTCTAGGAAGAGGTTGTTGTTGATTGGCGGGCGGCGCTTTTTTCACTGACACTCGGTAAAAAAAAAACACCCGGCGGGTCGCGGGCCGGATAAATGGCCTCAGCGGGCCAGGGCTGGCCCATGGGCCGTAGTTTCAGGACCCCTGCCTTAGGGTCTCCATTAGTTGGAAATGACTTGAAGGCCCACAACAACAAACTTAATTGCAAATGGCATGTAAATATTCTCCACTGAGGGTGGATGAAGAGACAGCATGGTGTAGTGGTTTGAATATTGGACTGGAACTCTGGGTAACAAGGGTTCGAATCCCAGCTTTGCAATGGAAATCTACTAGTTGATTGAGAGCAAGTGATACATTGTCAGCTTTACAGGAAAGCCATCATAAACTTCCTTAAAAAAATCTTGTGAAGAGAACCCTAAGAGAGATCTATAATAAATTAAAGTTGACATAATGACGATGAACCTGGATGGCTAAATACTGTTGTGTGCAAGACCTCTTGGCTTGTTTGCAATCTACATGCCCCAAAGTTTTCTAGAGATGTGATTCTCCTGTATTTTGCTAAAAGGACCTGGTGGCTTCATGGTTTGCATTCTCAGTACAGATCAACCATATAAACTTTCATCTGCACACCCAGGGAGATACAAACCACTCCCTTATGTTGCTATTGCTGTTGCAACATAAGACAGTGGTTTGTATCTCCCTGTATCTCACCTTTGTGCATAAGTAGAGAACAGGTGGGGGGGGGGGCAAAATTATGGATATTCATTATGACTCATGGATAAGGATGAAGCAAAGAAAAGCAATGCTCAGGATTTCTGGGGGTCAATTTTTAAACTAAAATTTCTAGATTTATATATGAGTATATACAGTAAATGAATAACAAAACAACATAAGTGGCATGGTGCCAGGGCTATGTGTCTTTTTCACCCATTCAGCACTTGTTGGGGCACTGGACTTATTGATCTGTAGTACTGACTCTTCCCTAGGGCCTTAAATCTGCTCCAACCTACTATCCCATCTCTCCCCTGCATACCAGTTAAACTAGGGGTGGTACCCATTTTGTCACCACCACCCCAAGCTGAATTGCTGTACTGATGGATGGAGGGATGAATTTCTAGGGGTAACAGTAGGGGAAAATTAATCAGTTTCTGTGACTTATTGCTGCATTATGATTAAGGAAACTTCTGTTTTTCCTTGAAAAGTAAAACTGTTTTTCCCAATAGAAGTTATTTTCCTATGCTTAATTGCATTGAGTAGAGGCATTTTTCCTCCAGGAGAGAAACAGAAGGAGAAGTGTGTATGGGGATATAAATAAATGAGAAAATTTATTAAGAAAATGTGTTTATTGCCTTCTTAAAAACTTTACAATCTGGGCAGGAAGGAAGGCCTTCTCATACCACAAGTGCACAAGTATATCTCAGTTAACAAAACAGATGTGTTCCTAGGCATGACGTTGGGGCTATACAGATGGGCAGGAAAAGGCGACATGAAGCTGCCTTTTCCCTAAGCTGCAACAACCACACCGCCTGCCCTGAGGATGGCCTAAATGGGGATGGAGCAACCACACTGGGGGGCAGTCAATGCAGCTTTTCCGAAGCCATATTGAAGCCCAACTGCACTGCCAGCCCCAAGGATGCCACGAAGGGAGACAGAGCAACCGCACGGGGCCAGCAGTGGCTGCTTTAATTTTTTCCCCATTCTCTCAGACGCATGCACACGTGCGCAGGGACACATCCCAGCAAACCTGCGTACCTGTGCAGAACGTGTCATAGTCTGGTATACAGTCTGTCACTCTCTGTGTACAAAGGTCACTGAAGTTCTGCATCCCTGCACACCTGCAAAGAACATGTCATAGGGTGACAAACAGTCTGTCATTTTGTCTGTACAAAGGTGACTGATGTTCAGCATCTCTGTGCACCTGCACAGGACCTGTCATACTCCCACATATCGTGCAAGGATTCACTGACCTCCGCTTCCTCTAAGTAGTGGGTGCCGTATACAGGTGTCAATGTCTGATTGTGCCACCCTTAAGGTGGAGGAATGAGTTTGTCAACCAAAAAGACATCTACTCTGTTGTCCTCCACAAAATATGTCCCACACAGATCAGGGGGGAGGGGAGAGGTACATGCAAGGAAGGTTTGTGTGGACAGACTTGATATATATAGATGGTGGTCATGCAAGGGTCATGTTCAACAGGATACACGGACAAACATTGTTCCAAGAGCCCTCCCCCCCATCATGCCAGGAAGTGGTGCGCAGGTCTTATGTACACCTGCACACCTGCACAGAAGAGGTCACAGAAGCCTCTTTCATGCAAACTACTGTGCATGCTGAAAGCAAGCATACATATGACAGAATGTATTTATTATCATGATAGAGAACAGTTTCTAGGGTGCATACATTGGGTTACAATTAGGGTTAGGGTTCTAATATTAAAGCGCACCTGCGCTGGTGCATCCACGCCTAGAAGCATAGGGCACTTTAAATTAAACCCTGCATTATAGGGCACATGCTCTGGACTGCCAACTCAATTTTCACCACATGTGTGGCAGGACATTTATATGGCCATTTTAAATCTCTGGCTTTCCTTTTCTGATGCACTGGTGTCACTGCATACATACGCATGTGCGAAGGTGCACATCTTTGCAGAAGAAGTGGGGGAAAGCTCCTCCTTTTTGGAGCTGCTTTTCCTGGCATACGGCGCCTAGAGGGCGTTTTCCTGCTGGCTTTTAGGTGTGCGTCGTCTAAACACCATGCCTCCAAGTCAGCCTGAATGCACCTCTCTTTGCTTGTCTGTACAGCCCCTTCTATAACAGAAACTTTAGTACCAGAGATAACATGGAAAGTACAAAGCAAAACAAAGCAGCTTCATTTATATACCGCTTCATATCGTGCTATGGGATGTCTAAGCGGTTTACAACTGTGAGCTGATTGCCCCCCAACAAGCTGGGTACTCATTTTAGTGACCTCAGAAGGATGCAGGCCTGAGTTGAGCCTCAGCCCTGGCTGGTATTGAACTCGCAACCTTGTGGTTTATGAGTGAGTGGCTGCAGTACAGGCATTTAACCACTGCGCCACCAGGGCAGGGTTTGGTTCCTATGCCACAGAAAACACAAGAGCAGCTTGAACATCTTTTAGCATCTTGCCTAATGAAGAAGCTCATAGAGCTTCGAAAGCTTGCAACAAATATATTTGCATTTTGGTTGGTCAATAAAGGTATCACTGATGGATTTTTGTTTGAATATTTTGAAGCAGTTGAAGTTTCCAAACAGTTTTCAAGGGCATCCTTACATATAATGCATTGTAGATGGATGGATGCCTGTGGCTAGATCACTTCTTCCCAGAAGAGAGCACAGGTAGCGCAGCAACTGAAATTGGTACAGGACATTTCTTCCTATGAAAGCTCCACAATCACAAGTTTCAATGATAAAAAAAAGTTCTGCAGGTTGAGGACCACAGTGGAGATATATGGATCCGGGCCACATAACCAAGAAAAGGCTGATGCATTAACAGATGTTCTCCATAATCAGGAATGCCCTGTGATCAAGGTGTCTCCATGTACCTAATCCTACTTTTTCTTGTTACAGTTGCATGGGCAAAAAGAAACATCCCAGCCTCATTCCCACGCACGGCTGTTCTGATGATGCACAGAGCCAAAACAGGCAGAGTTCAGTTGCAAAATCCATGCTCCAGGGCAATTTCCAGAATACACAGAGTCCCCATTTACTCTGGACCAAGACATAAACTCCAGAGAATTCCCTGGGGATGTGGACTACACATGTGGTGCAGAGATGGGAGAGGAGAGTCTGTGGGCAGGCAAGCCACTGACCTCTTCCTTCCAGTAACTTCCAACTCTCAAGCCATAGCACTTTCACTTCTGAGTTTGCACTGTTGCTTCTTCGGCACAATTCCTTTTTTTTTTTTTTTTTGCAGACATGCAAATTTGCAGACATGCACCCTGATTGCACAAGCACACATTAGCACAACAATACCATCAGTATAGCACAATGATGTAAATCAATCACAGAAGTGTGCATTTGCACAACGAACTGTATGAACTGTGCTGCCTATGGGCATCAGATATACGGACTGCGCATCCTCTCTGCAGATCCAGAAACCTAGATGGTGAGCCAATTTTTCCCATCAGTGAAGGCAGGGCCTTGGTCTCTTGGGCTCAAATCCAGGTGGGGAAGATGGAGTGCCATGGATTAGCAAAGATACCTCACTTTCCCCTGTTTCTGTAGTACCTTAAGAAGCATCTGAACCTCATACTATTGATAGAGAAGTTATCCTGTGAGTTGACCTTCAATTAATTCAGGATGAATCTCTGTTGTTCACATGCATCCCAAATGTTGAAAATGCAAGCAAGCTCAGACTGAGAACCTGATCCTTCAGGGGCCACATTTGCCCTATTTTCCAGTTCTCCCACCTCCACAGTTTGCACACATACACACACACACACACACACACTTTTAAAAACCCCACAAGTGACTTGAAGATTACTTCTTGGGTTTTATTTTTCTTTTCAGATGTTAGTTGGGGCCTGAAAAAAATCTCTCTCCCCCCCCCCCCCAAGAAAATTACACTGAAAAGGACAATCACACCTCTGTAAATTAATTTTCCTATTATAAGTGTTAAACATTAACACATAGTCATTACCATCTCTGGAAAATGCTGTGATTACAGGTATGATGTAAACAGGGCCAATGGGACATGTGAATACATTGGTACCGATTACTGGGGGCCAACAGTCTGGAGGAGAATCTGGAACCTGACTATGGGGGGTTGCAGACTGCCAGAAATAGTGCAAATTGAGTCCACTTTTAGGGTTAGGGTTAGTGCTAGGGAATCATGGGAATTGTTTTTTTCCTGAGACATTGAGCCTTCTCTGTCAGAGAGCTCTGGTGCCACAATAAAATACAGATCCCATGATTCCCTAACTCTAACCCTAACCCTAAAAGTGGACTCAATTTGCACTATTTCTGGCAGTCTGCAACCCCCCTATGTGATACATGTTTTGGCCTTTCTCTGTAGCATCATTAGCCTTTTTTAAAAAGAAAAAATGGCAAGTCAGTGAATTTCAGAGGAAAATAATAATGATGTTAAACAAAATTCTGTATGTCAAAATACTACTATTATTATTTTTTTTAAAAAAAAACTAACTTAAATATTTTCCTTGCCTTGGCTCAGTCATTACAGAAGGGAGACTGCAGTCAGGAATTCAGAAGAAGACTAGGGCTTGGAAGGGCAGCTATGAAGAAAGTAATCAGTACTTTGAAGTATAAAGATATATAATTGAATTTTAATTTAGTATAGTTCATGCCATTATATTTCCAATTTCTATGTACAGTTGTGAAAGCTGGGCAGTGAAGAAAGTAATAGGAATAAAATCAGTTCATTTGAAATGTGATGCTGGAGAAGAGTTCTAGGGATATTGTGGAGTGCTATAAAGACAAATATGTGGGTCCTAGAGGAAATTAAGCCTGAACCCTCCCTAGAAGCCAAGAAGACTAACTGAGGGCTTATTCACATGATGAAAATAATCCAGGATTAATTCAGAATGAATCTCTATTGTCAAATGCATCTCAAATGCATCCAATTAAGAGAAGATGAGCGGTCCATATATTAATGTGGTTTTTTTTGGGGGGGGGCTGCCAAAACCCCCACTTACACCCGAGTAATTGATGTCAGTTTTCCCCCCAAGTTTTCCTAAAAGATCCACACCGTCCGGCATCATGGACGGGGTGAATAACATGTTTTGAATACATGTGAATAGTCAACTCAATGTGTGTGTGTGTGTGTGTGAAAGTTTTTTATGGGATTGCTAGTGTGCTCTCAAAGCCCACAGTCAACAAGTGACCATGAAGCCATGCAGAAGAAACCTATTTGATTAGTCATAGAAATTGCTAAGCTCCTAGTAATTTTAAGATGTGTGCAAAACTTTCTGAGCCATGTTCTAAAACATCTTGACATATTCTTCTAATAAGATAACACCTAGAACACCAAATTAAGATACTAAGGGGCAGTAAGACCTGCCAAAAGGACCAGCCTGGGGATGGAATGGGGGCATGGCAACTGCACGGCAGCTGTCCCGACTCTGCCCCGGTGCCACCGTCACGCCACCCAGCCAACCAGATAGCAGGCAGTGTCAGAGTTCTCCCTTGGCGCAGCATCCACACACACTGTGCCACAGGAGTGCGGAAAAGCCGCCGCAGCAAGTGCAGCTTTTTGCTGCTCTAAAAAGGAGCAACATTTGCCAGTTCTTTTTAGTGCAGCAAAGCATCAGATTGGGGCTGCAGCGGGACACCTCCCCTTAGGGGCTCTCTGTTCAGCCCCTAAGTGTGGCAAACATAGCTTGGAAATAGTGCTTTCTCCTTACTGGTGAGTTTGTACAACGTTCATTTGACTGCCATAGCCTTTTGTTGCTCAGTTGTTGCCACTGCATGTTTTTGTAAGAATTTTATATAAAATTGGTTTAATTGTTTGTTCAGTGTGGACCCTGGGCTTCCAAGGGCTGTGGTGCTGAGCTCAATCTACTACCAAGCTCCATTCATGAACCTTAAAGGGTTTTTAAAAAAATCCTGCTTCAAATGTTAGGGAATGGGAGAAAGGGAAAAAGAGGGGGTGGGCATGTGGGGGTGACAGAAGAGCCACAGGTAAAATGCAAGACCACTGATAATGGTGGCAGCAACTGGAAACAGAGATTGACTGCTGCCAAACTGCAGTTAAATGCAGTTTGATACCGCTTTAACTGCCATTGCTCAATGCTATGGAATCCCAGGATTTGTAGTTTATTGTGGTACCCGAGTACTCTGATAGAGAAGGCTAAATATCTCACAAAACTATAAATCCCAGAATTCCATAGCATCCAGCCACGGTAGCTAAACCAGCAACAAACTGCATTAATTCTGCAAGGCAGATGCAGCCTGTGGCTTTAATTGCTCAGAAGAGGCGCACTACCACCAGCACCTTTTGGCCCAGGTAACCAGCTCTCCCAAAGCTTCACCAACTCTTCTGGCTCCACTACCCTGGGTTACATATTTTGAGAAGAACATGATGCAGGAGTGAAAGCATCTAGGTGTAGTTCAAACAGTGAAGTTGGACAGGTGGCTGTGGAGGGAGGGTGCTGGTTGTGGGTAGCAAAGACTAGACGGACTTTGAGTGAAAACACAAACTCCCAAGCTCCTCCACAAAAAATTCACCAGGACCCAAACCTACTCTCAGTAGTCCGGGGTAGAAACAGCTACTTCTGTTAATAGTGCACACCATAAATTAGTTGTGTTGCATCAAATAACCAGAGTCTCAATGTTAAACATGAAGACACAGCCTCTAACCACCTGCTGCCCCATCTTTAGCGTTTTGCCCAGGCAATACTGCACTAATTGAATGTCACATTCAATGAAGCTTAGCCAGCTGTAGTCATATATTAAAGATATTTATCAGATACACACAGCGATATTCTTTCCTCCTTAGGCTGCTTTGGAAATGATGTAATCCTGATAATGCAAAATGATCTGTTTTGCCACTGAATGCAATAAACTAAAAACATTCAGTAGACTGGCTGTACATTTCAAATAGCATAAAGAAGGAATGAAAGGATATTCCTAAGTGGTGATTGTATTACTTTGATGGAGCAAAAACATCAGAATCTTGAAATATCCTTTAATTTTTTTTTTTAAGTGGCTTACCACATCTGAATTCCTCTTTGCTTGGTTCTTGAACTGGAAACTGGTAATTATTTTGCCTGATCTGAATGCACTAGAATCATAGAATCATAGAATCATAGAATCATAGAGTTGGAAGAGACCACAAGGGCCATCCAGTCCAACCCCCTGCTATGCAGGGACTCCCAATCAAAGCATCCCTGACAGATGGCCATCCAGCCTCTGCTTAAAGACCTCCAAGGAAGGAGACTCCACTACTCTCTGAGGGAGTGTGTTCCACTGTCGAACCGTCCTTACTGTCAGGAAGTTCCTCCTAATGTTGAGGTGGAATCTCTTTTCTTGCAGCTTGCATCCATTGTTTTGGGTCCTAGCCTCTGGAGCAGCAGCAAACAAGCTTGTTCCCTCCTCAATATGACATCCCTTCAAATATTTAAACACGGCTATCATATCACCTCTCAGCCTTCTCTTCTCCAGGCTAAACATCCCCAGCTCCCTAAGTCGTTCCTCATAGGGCTTAGTTTCCAGACCTTTCACCATTTTAGTTGCCCTCCTTTGGACACGCTCCAGTTTCTCCACATCTTTTTTGAATTGTGGTGCCCAGAACTGGACACAGTACTCCAGGTGAGACCTGACCAAAGCAGAATAGAGTGGCACTATTACTTCTCTTGATCTAGACGCTATACTTCTTCTGATGCAGCCTAAAATTCCATTGGCCTTTTTAGCTGCTGCATCGCACTGTTGACTCATGCTCAACCTGTGGTCTACCTGGACTCCTAGATCCCTTTCACACGTAGTCTCATTCAGCCAGGTGTCCCCCATCGTATATCTGTACTTTTCGTTTTTCCGCCCTAAGTGCAGTACCTTACATTTCTCTGTGTTGAATTTCATTTTGTTAGCTTTGGCCCAACTTTCTAGTCTGTTCAAGTCATTTTGAATTTTGATCCTGTCCTCTGGGGTATTAGCTACTCCTCCTAATTTGGTGTCGTCTGCAAATTTGATAACTATGCCCCCAATACCGTCATCCAAGTCATTAATAAAGATATTGAATAGCACTGGGCCCAGGACAGAGCCCTGTGGCACCCCACTGGTCACTTCTTTCCAGGTTGAAAAGGAGCCATTGTTGAGCACCCTTTGGGTTCGACGAGTCAACCAATTACAAATCCATGTAACAGTTACTTTGTCTAGCCCACATTTTACCAATTTGCTTGCAAGAATGTCATGGGGAACCTTGTCAAAGGCCTTACTGAAATCAAGATATATTATATCCACAGCATTCCCTTCATCTACCAAGCTGGTAATTTTATCAAAAAAAGAGATCAGATTTGTCTGGCATGACCTGTTTCTCTGAAACCCATGTTGACCATGTTGACACTAGATTTTGAAGGAGTTTCTCCAGAAGTGACTAAGCCTGGATTCTTATATATCCAGGATATAAAGGATATTCATGACACTAGTGGTAGCAGTGAGAGGCAGAGGAAAGTGTATTGTACCATATCTTACCTCACAGTGATGGGGACTATCTGGAAATTCCAAGTTCACAGTTGCTAGTATTTTACCACTGTATCAACATTTAACAATTTAACAACATTAACAATTATTATTTAATGTTTAATGTAATTTTTTGTAACCATAGTTATTGTATTCAAATAGAGTATTTAGTGAACTGTTTTAATCACAAGTTACTTTTAGGATATACAGTATGTTGCTGCGTGCCTTCAAGTGGCTTCCAATTTAGGGCAATCCTAAGGCAACCCTATCAAGGCATTTTCTTGGCAAGTTTTGTTCAGAGGGGGTTTGCCTTTGGCCTCCTCTGGATCTGAGAGAATGTGACTTGCCCAAGGTCACCCATTGGACAATATCCATAGCCGAGCAGGAATTCAAACTCTGTTCTCCAAAGTTGTAGTCCTATCCTTAAACCACTACACCTCACTGTCTCTGTCCATATTCAGTATACAAATCAATTAACTGTGACCTTGGCTATATATTTGACTGAAAAGCTGTATTTCTATTGTTTATTTATTTATTTATTTATTTAAAACTTTTATTTAATAAAAATACACACATTCATACCACAAAAATCCAGCAACAAAAACACACAAAAAGAAACATACAAAAATAAACATACAAAAAAATCTACACATAGTAACATACTATCTATCTTTCCTGAGCTTCTTGGTTGTTCTATTTTATACAATATTTCTGTACTATCCTTTTCTATTCATTTCTTACTCCATAACTAGTTTACTATCAAATATTTTGCAGACCATTCAATTTTAAAATTCCAAAATTTATTTTCTATTTACAATATGTCAATATTTCTATATATTTATGTTTATATTCCTAAGTTTCTAAATCTATAATCTATTTCTACATTTTAATAGTTATTATTTTCTTAAATCAGCATTCTTTACTCAAAAGCAATAGATATATTTTTACCTTCTTCTTTTTGAATATAATCAATCCAAAGTTTCCAGTCTGAATTAAATTTAGTTATTGATTTCTTATTAACCAAACAGGTTAATTTTTCATTTCAAAGTAATCATATAATTTTAATTTCCAATCTTTCAACTTGGGTAATTCTGAACTTTTCCAATGCTTTGCATATAATGTCCTTGGAGCCACTATCATGTAAAACACGATTCCCCCATATTAACTTTCCAATTTTGTGTTTTCTATAATGTTTAACAGATACATCTTGGGATCTGAGTGATCTTTGGGATTAAAGATTTTTTTCATTTGACTATGGATCATTTCCCAATATTTTTGGGCTATCTCATAGTTCCACCAACTGTGGTAATATGTGCCTACTTCTTTTTCACATTTCCAACATGTATTTTTGACTTGTCATTTTTGATCATTTGTATGGTGACAGATACCATCTATATTGTGATTTGTATAGATTTTCTTTTACATCATAATTTAGTGTATATTTGATTCTCCCCCCCCCCCCCCCCAATTTTTCCCCACTGTTCTAGTGTGGTGCTCTATTTTAAATCTTTTGCCCATTTCATCATAAATTCCTTAATAGTTTCATCCTCCATTTCATATTTAGTTATTAATTTATATAACTTTGAAATTTGTTTGGAGGGTCCTTCTTTTATAATTTTCTCAAAGTCTTGGTCAGCTAAGTCTATATCATTCAGATTCATGTCCATTTGGAATCTTTCTTTTAATTGACGGTAAGTGAACCAATTGCAATTATAGCCATCTTTTATCAGTTCCTCTTGTGATTCCATCTGTATTTTATTTTGTAGGGGTCTAGTAATTTCTGCATATGAAACCCATTTATCTTTATCTCTTTTTTCTAAATAGCGACTCATTTGTTGATGCCCACAAAGGTATCTTAGTGCACCATTCCATTTTAACTTAATCCAGATACTTAAGAGAGTCCTTCTTATAAAGTGGTTATTAAGATTTTTATCTACTTCCAATTTGTCATAAAACATGTATCCATGTATACCATATCTTAAATCTACACTTTCCAAGGTCAATATTCTTCTTTTATCTAATGTAATCCAATCCATAATTTAGAGTGCATGCGTAGAAATTGTTAACCATTTCAGGTTTGGGAGGGATAATCCTCCTCTTTCTACTCAATCATACAATATTTTCATTTTTACTCTAGGTTTCTTGCCCTTCCATATAAATGATGAAATATCCTTATTCCAACTAACAAAAGGAGTGTCGTTTGTAATGACTGGGAGATTTTGGAATAAATATATCATTTAGGGGAGCATAGACATTTTAATTGTCGAAACTTTTCTCATCCATGTTAGATCTAATTTCTTCCATCTTTCTAAATCTCTTTTAATATCTTGCTGGGTCTGATGGTAATTGTTTTTGAATAACTCCACATTCTTAGTTGACAATGTAATTCCTAAATACTTCACTGTTTTTCTCACTTGAAATTCAGATTTCTTTACTAATTCTTTCAGTTCATTACCAAATAGATTAATCACTAACATTGTAGTCTTGTTTTTGTTAGTACAATAACCTGCAACTTCCCCATATTGTTTAAATGTTTTTAATAGTTGGATCTATATTATCTGTTGGGTTTGCTATGGTCAATGCCAGGTCATCGGTGTATGTCGTTAATTTATAAACCATTTTTTTCACTTTAACTCCTTCAATGAATTTGTTCTCTCTGGTGTTCTTTAAAAGTATTTCCATTGTTATCATGAAGAGCAGCAGTGACAGGGGACAACCCGGTCATGCTCCTCTAAAGATTTTACATGGGTCTGTTTTTTCACCATTCACTATAATCTTTGCTTCTTGATTTTTATATACCATTTTCATCCACTTCAAGAAGTTGTCCCCTGTATCCATTTATCTCAATACTTTGAACATGAATTCTCAGTTAATATTGTCAAAAGCTTTCTCCATATTAATAAAAATTAAACCCATTTTTAACCTACATTTTTTTCAAGAAATTCTATTAAATTTAATACATCTCTGATGTTATCCTTAATCATTCTATTTGGGAGAAAGCTACTTTGGTCATCATGTATCAAATTAATTAAAATTTTCTTTAATATTTCTACCAATATTGCTAATAATTTGTAGTCTAATTAAGTAATGAGATTGGTCTATAATTTTTGAAATCTGCCGAATCGTTGTTTTAGTTTGGAATTAATATTATATCCACTTGAGTCCATGTTTGAAGTATATAACCTTTTAATATTTAGTTAATTGTTTCTTGTAAAGTTTTTATTAATTGTTTTTCAAATGTTTTCATTAGTAAAGCCATCAGTACCTGGTGTTTTTCCTGCTTTACTTTTTTTATTGCATCCAATAATAATTCTAGTGTTATTAAATTATTTAGTCCCTTTTCTTTTTGTTCTTCTGTTAATTTAGTAATATTTTGTCTTTTTAAGTATTCCAATAGTTTATCATTTTTTTTATTTCTGGGTTCTTAAATAAATTGGCATAACAATTCAAAATCAAAGAGATCCACGGAACTGCTGCCAGCACTGAGAGGGGGAAAAGGGGTGGTTTGAAAAGACCTTTGGGGTGGATAAGTTCCACCCCTCTGCCAACCCTCTGTCCATTGCCCCTCTTTGCCCATTGCCCCTATGTTATTTTGATTTTAAATTTCCCACATTGGCAAAGTCGTCCCTTTAAATCAGCCTGCAGCTGTTTCCCACTTCTGCCAGGGATTTATTGCCCCTTTTCCCTTTGGGGTAGAGGTCAGAGAAGTCGGGAAGAGGAGTCCTGGGGGAGGGCATAGTGTGGCGTCTTTTTTTTCTTTAAAAAAAAACTTTGAAGGACCCTGTGCTCCTGCGCAGGTTCTCAGGACCGTAGTTTCACAGGTGTGGGAAGTCTTTGGTGCAGTTGGGGGGGCCTGCAACATGTTTTGGACCCAGAATTCCATTGGTGTAAAAATGGTTGGGGCGAATGGTTTTATAGCCTCAGTACTAAGACAAGTACTTAAGCAGTGTGCGTGTGTGTGTGTGTGCACGAGCACAATACACTCTCTCTCCTTTGTTGATGTGTTGTGAAGTAATTTTTGATTCATTGCAATCTTATTGCAGAGTTTGCTTGGCAGGATTTGCTCAGAGGAAGTTTGCCTTTATCTTCCACTAAGGCTGAGAGACTGTGACTTGTCCAAGGTCACCAATGTACCACTCTGGGTTACCACTGGGAGACCCTGAGCAAGTCAAACTCAGAGAAAGGCAATGGCAAATCCCACCTGAGCAATTCTGCCAAGAAAAGGTAGTAATAGGTTTGCATTAGGGTCCTCTGATGTCAACACTGGGTTGAAGGCATCCAACAACTGCCATTTGTAAACCTCTTGGGTTCCCAAGATCCCATGGATCGATCATTTTAAACATACTTTCTCTATTGTGGGCTGAAGGAATTTCATTGGGCATTTTTTATGCCACTCTGTATCATCTAAAATATAATCCTGTATCAGATTTAATCCTATTATTAAATCCTATAATTTTATATACCGTAGGTAGCTTCTAAATATATCATTCAATAGTATAATAGGGTTCAATCGCTCAGGTTAATAATGGGGAAGAACAGCCAGTCAGAAAATAAAATCTGAAATGGAAATTCCTCCTTTCTGTGAGAGGTCAAATATTTTAATGTCCTCATTCTTCACCTCTGGGGATAACAGTAAATATATTTCCCACAATTTGCAGAACAGAAGGTCTGTCAATTAAAAAAAAACAACAACACACACACACACTTAAAAAAAAGTCAGCACACACCTCAAAAATGTTGGGTTTTTGAAATGTATATCTAAGTTTGTAATATAGGTGTGTAAGTATACAAGACGTTTTTGTTGGTATCATTTTATTGCTCTGTTATTTGGGACTGCTAAGATCCCCAGTCACCAACTGCCCTGCTGAGGTCTTGCATGGTCAGGGATGTGACGTCTTCAATTGTACCCAATCCACATGCAGTATGTGCTCCCTTTTTTCTACTGCCTTCCACTGTACCTAGTACTGTCTTTTTCCAATGAGTCACATTGTTCCTTGATATGTCCAAAATGCAACCATCTCAGCTTAGTCATCTTGGCTTCTGGGTACACTTCAAGCCTAATCGGCTCTGAAATCCATTCATTTGTCTTTTTAAGACACATTGCTTGCTTTCTTTTTCTTTCTTTTCTGTTTTTACCGTCCAGCTTTCCCAAACACGGAAATGGTGAGTGCTATGCCAGGATTGTTCCATGATACTGATGTAATTGCCCTTGTTCGTCCCATGACGCCTCATTTTAATTATGCCTAATTTAGTTAATTTTATTCATTAAATATATTTTATGATGCTGTGTTAACTTTAATTTGGGGGTAAGGGGATCATGTTGTTTTATCATGTTGTTTTATAGCTGTATTGTTGTATTTCATGATTGTTACCTGCCTCGATCCTTTGGGGAGAGGCGGGTTATAAATAAAAAATATTATATTTATTATTGTTATTATTGTTATTGTTGTTGCTGTACAAATGTTACAAAGAAGTTGTTGATAAGTCTGCCATGCTTGAATACTTGAAAAGAAGCTTGCTGAGCCTCTTGCCTTTTCTTTTGAGCAAGCAAATTTCCCATCTATCACTTTAAAATAGAAGCTTTCTCATTTAACAGCATGTAAGCAAAGCCAAATTGTTCATGCCCAGCCTTGGACAGGCCATGGGTAAGAATTTAAGAATATATTTGAATGGTCGCTTTGGCTACTTGTTGTTGTTGTTCTTGTTGGGTGCCTTCAAGTCATTTCTGACTTATGGCGACTCTCTGGTAAACTGATCATGTTTTCTTGGCAAGATTTGTTCAGAGGTTTGTCATTGCCTTCCCCTGAGGCTGAGAGTATATGACTTGCCCACAGTCACTCACTGAACTTCATGGCTGAGTGGGGACTGAAACCCTGGTCTCCAGAGTATGAGTCGTATTTCCTCTGAAGCTGAGAGAGTGTGACTTGCCCACGGTCACCCACTGAACGTCATGGCTGAGTGGGGACTGAAACCCTGGTCTCCAGAGTATGAGTCGTATTTCCTCTAAAGCTGAGAGAGTGTGACTTGCCCAAGGTCACCTACTGGGCTTCATGGCCGAGTTGCAAACTTCCAGAGTCCAACACTCAAACCACTGCTCTCCGTTGGCCCTCTAGGGTTTTTGCAAAATAACAAAAAAGAGAGGGAAAGGCTGCATCCGATCCACATTGCAGCAACAATCCAGCCCGACACCACTTTAGTTGCCATGGCTCCTTGTTGTAGAATTCTGGGCAGATAGTCCTCCCCTAACATCTGAACTGAGATCAGAAACAGAAAATGCAGCCTCAAGACTAACATCTTCCATTTTTTCCCCTCCTGCTTGCCTGACGAAGAGGCCAGTGTGACTTCGAAAGCTTGCAAGATGTAGCTGTTGTGCATTTTGGTTGTCCCAATAAAGGCATCATTTTTGGCTGTTTTAGGATTTGCTGCCTGGCCAACATGGCTACCCCGGATGAATTCTGGGAAGGGTGATGCGGAATTATGATGCTGCAATAATAATAATAATAATAATAATAAATTTATAGCCCGCCTCTCCCCAAAGGATCGAGGCGGATAACAATAATAAAATATCACAGTGACAACAATTAAACATAACTCCCTAACCCCCAATTAAAATAGAAAGCATCACTTTGAAGACAATAAGATTTAAAGGAGAATAGTTTAATACAAACTGGATGTATATGGGAAGTCAATGGAAATATGTATATATATATATATATATATATATGAAAGTATGTGATATGACTATTAATATTGCCTGGGATTTATATGTATTAAGTCTGTAGGTTTATGTTTGTTTGTTAACCATTGTATTTGTAAGTTATAGATGTGTGTGTAGATTGTTATGTGTTTTATGAAAAATAATATATATATATATATATATATATATATTTAAAAAAATAGAAAACATGATAAAATATAATCAATTTACTAAAGTTAATCTAAAAATGAACAAGCCACCATTCCCAGAATCCCATAGCACGGAGCCATGGCAGGC
The DNA here is from genome assembly GCA_026167975.1 of Phrynosoma blainvillii. Classification (NCBI taxonomy): domain Eukaryota; kingdom Metazoa; phylum Chordata; class Lepidosauria; order Squamata; family Phrynosomatidae; genus Phrynosoma; species Phrynosoma blainvillii. Next base: position 103,517,868 of record JANUYF010000003.1, read on the forward strand.
AGCTAAAAGTGGAGTCGAGCCGGATTACTGCCGCAGTGTGGATGCATCCAAGGGAAACCCGACTAAGGGCCTTTGCAGACTGCTAGAAATAGTGCAAATTGAGTCCACTTTAAGGGTTAGGGAATCATGGGAACTGTATTTTATTGTGGCACCAGAGCTCTCTGACAGAGAAGGCTCAATGTCTCAGAAAGAAAACAATTCCCATGATTCCCTAGCACTACCCCTAAGCCTTAAAGTGGACTCAATTCGCACTATTTCTGGCAGTCTGCAAAGGCCCTTATTAGCTTCCCCACTGCCAGCCCGGTCTCCGCTTGGTTTATGGCTTCTTGCCAAGGCTGGGAGGGAAGGCAGGGAAACATCTCAGTCACCTTGGAAACCCAGAAGCCCATCCTTGGGACGCCGGAGAGGAAGGCATCCATCCCTTCCTTCCTTCCTTCCTTCCTTCCTTCCTTCCTTCCTTCCTTCCCAAACCCAGCCAAACTGCGGCGGAGGGCTGGCGGGGGCTTGGCGAGGAGAGGGCCAGCCAGGGACCCGAGGAAGAGGAGGAGGAAGCACCCGCCTTTGCCTTTGCCTTCGCCTTCGCCTTCTCAGCTGCAGTGGCACCGCAATGGCTGAGGGATGAGCGCAGTGAGATCACGACGAGACCCGCCCTCCAGCCTCGCCTCGCCTCGCCTCCTTCCCTCCCTGCCTGCCTTCCTTCCTTCTTCCCTTGCTTCCTCTCCCTCTCTAGCCCTTTGCCTCAGCTTCAGCCAGGGCTCACTCAGGCTTCGCTCTCCGGTTGTGTTTGTGGGGTGTGTGTGTGTACATGGTGAGCAGCAGGTTTTATGGGGGGGGGGGGAGAGATGAAATTATATATGTATTATATTATATTAAAATATAATTTATTAAATTGTATTCATTTTATTTTGAGGTAAATGTTCGGGATATATATATATATATATATATATATATATATAATTTGGGAATATATATATATATAATATATAATATATATATATATATATATATATAAATTTGGGATATATATATATTATTTGGGAATATATTATTCGGGATATATATATATAGAGAGAGAGATATGGAAATATATAAATATAGATATAGATATTATTTGGGATATATATATATATTACTTGGGAGATTTTATATATATATATATATATATATATTGGAATATATTGGGAAATATATATATAATATATAATTTGGGAATATATTATTTGGGAAATATATATTATTTGGGATATATATAAATAATATTATATATATATATATATATATATATATACACACACACACACACACACACACACACATTTTGGCAATTGTTGCCTATATGGTTGATCCCAGCCTCTTCTCCTCCCTTCTCCCTTCTTGTATTTGTATTTATTTTTTCCCTTCCCTCCTCTAAATGCTACCCTGGAATAGAATAGTTTGATCAATCTCTCCCCCCCCCTCCCCAATCTTTTCACTCTCGAAAGATATGCACCCTCAGCAGTAGGGATGGAATGAGTTTTCTAAACTGATGTATATAGATCTATCTATCTATCTATCTTTCAGCTCAGAAAGCCCACTCCATCCCTGCTGCTGGGGATGCATATCTTTCAGAGAGTGCAAAGATCAGGAGGGAGAGAGAGATTGATCAAACTATTCCAGGGTAGCATTTAGAGGAGGGAAGTGTGTGTGTGTATTATATATGTATATATTTGTATATGTGTGTTTATGTGTATACATATGTATATATGTTGATTAGTTGTGAGCTTCTTGAAATGTGAGTGGCAAAAAATACCCAAAATATGCCCCCCCTTTTTTTCAATCTGTCTCCTAGGAACAGCCTACAGGTTTTAGAATGAAGTGCACAGCAATGCACAGAAGGGTACTTTCTTCAGGTAAAGCCGACCAGCAGTATTTCCATCATGATGGAGCATGCCTGTAAGGTTAGTTTCTTGGCATATCTGTGTCTTATTTCTGCATTGAAATGGTCTCGGTGCCTTTGTACACAGTTATATAACAGCTTGCTTGGGCATTTTTGAGCAATCCGTTGCCAAAATCTGTTTTGCATAGGGCACCTGGTATAATTTGTCTATGTATCAAGGGGCTGAGGCTGGGCTATTAAATATATAGAGATGTTATTTCTTGATTATGATGGGGATGGGGAATGATGTTTGGAAAAGAGAAGGCCTTGCCAATTTCATGGCATTATATTCTGTTGCATAAGGTAGCAAGCACCCATCTTGGTTCAGATATTTCAGCAGCTGCTGGCTGCTGCCGATACCAGGTTCTTCTGTACTTTTGAATATTATTTAGCAAAGGCATTGTGAACTGTGTAGCCCTAGGCTTTTGCAAGTTGCAGTGAACTCTTGTTTCCTGTGGACAGTCCTTGGACAATTCTGATATTTTTAAAATTCTGATTTATGAACAATGGGATTTTATCTCACCTTAAAAGGAAGTTTCTCATGTTATTGCCACATATTCTGTATTTGGTTACAAACATCACACAGAGCCATCAGCTAATGGATTCCACACTAAGTGTAGCTGGTATAAAATGCAGATGGAGCTTGGAGTGTAAAAACAGTTAATCTGATTTGTATTGCTGCTGTTCACATCTCAGAAATGCTGGTACAATATGGCATTGGGCATTTGCATCCACCAGGGAATCACTTGGAAGAATTGAACTGTTTCTTTCTATCTGCTATTCTGATTTTATCTTTTTGGCCTACATGCTGGAAGTTGCATGTTGATAGCAACGCTTCTGCTCTGCTTTAAATGTAGGTTTGTGGGAGGTGTGTGTGTGTGTGAAGAAAGTGCAAGGGAGGAAGGCATGGAAGGGAGAAATGATCACTTTAGAGCCTAGGTGTTTATTTCATAACAGCCTTTGCAAGCATCTGTTAGGAAGCCAAGGGCCACATAACCAATCTATTTGGAAAAGCTGGAGGTGTGATCCAGAAAACCAGGTTTCTGCAACATTAAGATTCAATAAATCCAGTCAGAGTTACATACAAGTAAGACTGATTGTAACTGACAGAAAAAACTAGGTGTGCTGTTGAAATTTTGTTTCTGTTCTAGCAAGTGGATTATTGTTTGAAGATTCTTTCTTTTGAGCAACAATTTATATTTGCCTATTTAACATTGGGCCTAAGCAGACTGCCAGAAATAATGCACATTAAATTGAGGCACTGCCCTGGCTCAGTGCTAGGGAATCATGGGAACTGTAATTTATTGTGGCACCAGAGCTCTCTGACAGAGAAGGCTCAATGTCCCAGAAAAAAATACAGTTCCCATGACTCCCTAGCACTGAGCCAGGGGCAGTGCCTCAATTTAATGTGCACTGTTTCTGGCAGTCTGCTTAGGCAGATTGTCTTCAGTGCATTTAACCATTTTTAGGTATTTTAGCTCAGTATTTTAGCCCAGCAGATTTAAATTTGCTGCCTAAGCAACCTCAGTAAGATTTGTTGTCAGTGAAGAGAATTCTCAAATATTTTGAAAGTTCAGTTGTGCTGCTTATACCAATAAAAACATTTCATTTAGGAGAAAAAAGATTTGTTTCCAGAATAAACTTTATATGGTAACTGAAAGGACCCTATAGAAGATGAATGAATTATATTAACAGTAACAGTATCTTCTAAGTTCCTGAAACATCCATCTTCTAAAAGAGATAAAATTTGGTAATCTTTTTACAGCCATGGTTCTTTTTTTTCTTCCCCCCCCCCTTTTTTTTTTTACAAACAACCATGTAGAACAAAAATCAAATTCTATATAGCTGATGAATGATTACCTCATTTTAACTTGGTATTATATATCATTCTCAATGGTTGTTTTCTTGTGTAACAGACACTGTATATGAGGGGGGCCATTACAATACCATAGTACATAGACTAATGCTAAATTATACTAGAATTATACTGCAATGTAGATTTTGTGTTGGCACAAATCAACCTGGAAGTATTCATTATAAAGGGCATGATACAAGACACATAGCAGCAAAGATTCCCATTGGTGATATGATGGAAAACCAATTAGCTGTGTCTCATTTGTATCATTATTACAAAAATTAACAATGTATATTGATGGTTTGGTGTATCTTTAGATAGAAATATTTCATTTATTCTCATTTCTGTATATACACAAAGCTTTTAATTTTATTCCAGCTTTGCTCTACTGAAATGACATTTATAGGATACAGAATTGGGGGGGAAATATCCGTTCTCAAAAGGCAGAATTCAAAGATGTAACTATGTTAGTTGGTAGAATCAGTATGTAAAGATATCTTGTAGCACCTTTGAGACTAACTCTCAAAATGTGTTTACATATATTTATTATTAGTTACAGTTCTGTCATGTCTTTCCTCTAGTCAGCTGATGGCAGCACATAACACTCTCCTACTCCTACTTTATTTATCATTACAACTACCAACTTTTGAGGCTGAGAAGGAATGACTGGCCCCAGGTCATCCAAAGATTTTCATGGTTGTGTAGGGAGTTGAACCTTTATTTCTCATATCCTGTTCTAACAATATAAGTACTACATCACGAGTGTTATTTATTTATTTATTCAACTACTTCATGTTTTATTTTCCCCTGCCTTAGCTATAAAATAAATGAATTACCCTACTCCAGATATAATTTTAAAAATGTGTTTCATGGATACATATTCTTTTTTTCCTTTGCTTACCTGCATCTTTCTGTTATGAAAATTAACATCCAAAGAAGCCCTATAGCTTCAAAGAAGCCCAGTGCTAAGAGTTTTTTTTCATTGTTCCTCCTTCTATAAGCTTCACTTAGCATTCCCTGTACCTCTTCAGTAAGAAAATGTAATATCCCCAGAAGTAGCTGGAAAAGAGCATTCTGTTCTCTTTAAATGGTCACTAAGACTTTATTATGTTACATTTCACTGACTGGCAGGAAAAGAATTTTACATTTTGTTCTGTAACATCTATGGGATGATCCTAAGCATACATACTGATTAAACTCTATTGAATAGGATGATAGCCATAAGCCTTTCTTCTCTTGGTATATGTCAGTGAGTTCATAGTTCATGAATCAATCCAGATGAAAAACATGGCTTGCAAGCAGAAGGGAGACTACTCACTTACACCACTCTCAGCACTCAACAAGACAGTTGATAGAGAAGAATACTCTGGTTAATGCTTGAAGGTATAATACTTGCCACCATCACCACCCAAACAAAATACAAATCATTCTGGCTAATATTCCCAAGTGCTTAGCTCATTCTGTGCAGGTCTTCTTAACCCAGAATGAACTTGGTCTATGGGACAGCCTGTTATTAAATACTAATTTCTAAGTAACTTACTTCCAATCTGTCAGTTTATCATAGCATATGAATACATGGATCAAGCTGCCTGTTATCTTCTTTTCTAAGAAATTCTCTATTTCCCTTAACTTTCACTTAAGTCTAGCACAACCTCTAATGCTTCCTAAGGAATAAAGAGGATTTAAATGGATCCCAGAAATTACCTGTTAGGAACCAATCAGTTGTAATTATTACTCCGAGGGAGACCAAGATGTTAGTTGTGATAATTATTTTCTAAATGTATTTTTTCTTTCCCACATTTTTAAGTTATTTATAGTGAAAAGTTAATTTTAGTTGTTTTAAAAAATCTGAATGCAACAAGCTGCTGACCTCTGGCACCAAACACTATCTTCTCATCTACCTGGTTGTTCCCACAGCTGGTGGCTTCCATATAATTGAGTGATGAATGTGCTATTTGCTTTAATCTGAATCTTAAAGAGATATGCAAGGTGCTTATTTTGAGGATAGGATTCTGCACTTTACATTGTTTCTTTAAAGTCTAGACTAAGAACTAGAGTAGAATCATTATCTTGCTGACACAAAAGCTACCAGCTGCCCCAGGCCTCAACACCCATAAAAGCACACAAGGTGCTTGAATTGTTTGATGTTTCATTTCCATCATTTAGTGAGGTTTCAGCTTTATAACTGTAAAAGTACGTAACTAAAAGTTACAATCATAGTGCAAAAGGAATATTTTTGCTCATTAAGGGCCTGAGTAGACAGAGATGAAACCAGGTTGATCTTGGTTTTTCCCAAACCAGTTGGAAACCCTGCTGTCCGCACAGCTCACACCCACTCCCTCCATACATGCCCATTCCCCTGTTAGCATCAGTGCATTTTTCTGAATTTTGATGTGTGTATGAATTCCACATGGGTGCAGATGCACTCTGCTGTGGACCCCAAGTGCCTCCATGGCAAGGCAAAGAGGTCATGCCCATGTCACTTGGAAAACTGGAAAATCTCCAAACCCCATAGTCAGGAAGATAGTGTGGGAGTTGCAGATGGACCATCATCACCTCCATAATCAGAAGGATGGGTGATAATGGCCTAGACGTCTCACACTTGATGGGCCGGTGATCAGCTTAACGACTCACCCATTCCCTTGCCTGTTCTCCCCAATTATTGTCAGACCTGATTACACTGATAGTGCAGTGCAACACCTTTGTCCAGGCTTCAGTCAAGCAATTAAGCACCTTGCCAGGGGCTAGATTTTTTCTCTTAAAAACCCCTAGATTTCTCCCCTCAGTGTTGTTGGTCTGAGTTCAGGAGGACCCTGCATCCCTTTGTACTCTGACCTAGTTACCAGCACCTCCGTTCAACCCACACTCTTGGAACAGTTGTGTCTCACACCACTTCACCCAATTGGATCCTGGAGAAGGCTTCATCTGTAGTAAGTATCACCCGTAGTGTTGTCTCTGAACCTTTTCCAAGCTAACCCCTGATTTCCTGAGCCTTGCATGAGTGTGTGCGTGTATGTGAATTGTTGTGTGATTTTTAAATAATAGTTTATTTAATTAAATAATACTTTAATTAGAGAATTCTGTCTCTGCACCAATTCTTAGATCCACCAGATTCTTGATATACATGTGGGAGACAGTCTTGCTGGATCCTTGTAGCTGACCCCCTCTCTATTTGAGCTAAATAAAATTCCCCTTCATAGACTCTTGGATACACCCCCTCTTCATCCCCCTGTCGGACTGTCTGGTTTGTGTATGTTTTCATTACATCCATTGTATTATTGGTGACCTGCCATGTTTGTTGTACTTTCGCATCATGGGGTGTTTGACAGATCAATGGTGTGATGGGTTGATGGTGCAACTGGCCATTTATGCATCTATATGCTCAAATGAAAAACTATATGGCAAGTAATGGTGCTGGTGGCTGCATCTCACTGGTCCCAGGGTGCATGCTCCAGACTGCTTCCATACACTGCCTGGGATTTCCCACATTGCTGCACTCATGCTGTTTATATGCTAGTGTGACAATGCATATTTTCCACATAAAAGTGGGGTATCAGTGCTTCTTTTTGCTCCAGTTTTTAGCCTTGGAGTGTGGCTTTGTGTTGGTTTCCTTCAGATTTGACCCTGTGCATCATAAACAGGTAGGCTTCAAATCAGTTTGAAGCTGCTTTATTTTGCCAGTGTAGACTAACCCTAAGTTGCAATCCTTGCCTAAGAAAACCCTGTGAAATTTATGAGGTTGTCAGAAGTCAGCAGGTGACTTAAAGGTGTGTGTGCACATGTACACACACACAAAATATGAGTGGATGAGCCTGTGTGATGCAGTGGTTTGAATGTTGAACTAGGACACCAGGAGACCAGGGTTTGAATCCCCTCTTGGCCATGGAAACCCACTGGGTGACCTTGGGTAAGTCACACACTCAGCCTCAGATGAAGGCAAGGACAAACCTTCTCTTAACAAATTCTGCCATGAAAGCCCTATAGGTCCCTAGAAATGATTTGAAGACACACAACAACCACAATATTATGAGTGAGCTAGGGCAATACTCTTTCACTATGTAATACTGCCTTGAAAATAAAAGCGCAATATTAAGAGGCTAAATGGTTATGTACTGACTATATAATTTGGTTCTAGTAAAGATGTTTACTTGACAGTTCATTTGTTTTTTATTTCCTATAAAATAGTCTCAGGATTTTCCTTTTAAAAGGACAAAGTAATTAAATAAGCATGTTCAATCTCATTTTGTTATATACAAACTATGCCACGCTTTTTCATTAGGACAGATCTTTATGAGAAGCTGAATTTTTTTAAGGGGTCCTGATTCATTTTTATGGTTCTTATTTAATGTTTATTGATTGTGCAGACTGTATTATTCCATGCTCATATACAGCGTTACGTTCAAGTACATCTTCCCCATCCATCTACCCCAACATGTTTCAGATTTGAGCAACAAGCTTTATCCCAGCATTTCAGAATGAATTTGCTTCCTGCATTCTCACTAGACACAAACAAAAGTAACAGTTGTCTAACTTGATAAAACATACTCAGAGACATAGGAAAATAGAGGAAAGAAGGGACAGCAGGAGGTAATGCAATGAAAAGCAAGTCCTTTACTGCGCAATGCTAATTTCAGTGGATTTGCTTTTTCTCCTTTCTCACCATAAATCTGTTTATACTTTTGTTTTTCTTGTTTTTGCCTGCATTTAAAAGATGGATTTAATGTTTTATATTATAAACATGGCAATGATATTTCAGAGCAGATAGGAAAAGTGCAGGAGTAGCTGAACTTGTTGTACATACCACACCTTTGAACCGCTCTTTGGTCAGACCTCACCTGGAATACTGTGGCCAGTTCTGGGCACCACAGTTCAAGAAGGATGTTGACAAGCTGGAGTGTGTCCAGAGGAGGATAACTAAAATGATGAAAGGTTTGGAAACCATGCACTATAAGGAATCCTTAGGGAGCTGGGCATGTTTAGCCTGGAGAAGAGAAGGCTAAGAGGTGACATGATAGCCATGTTTAGATATTTGAAGGGATGTCATGTTGAGGATGGAACAAGCTTGTTTTCTGCTGCTCCAAAGACGAGAACCTAGAGCAGGGGTAGGCAACCTTTCCCCTTTAAGGGCCGAGGGACTTCAGCTCCCAGAATCCCAGGAGCTATTGGCCAACATTGGAGTCCTTGCCAGCATCATGTCCTGTCATTAACAGCTGTCCATGTAGGTTTTCTAGAGCTGTAAAATTAAATTGGAAAATTCATAACAAAAATTAATTCAAAATCACTCTAAACAGTTCAGAATATTTGTTTGGGGGAAACATCTAAATATCTAACCACATTTAAAGCATTCACATTTCTTTCCACTAGACGTTCAAAGCACAGTTTGGGAATAACTGATGATGTTAAAAACAATTGAGAACTGGCATAATTCCCAATGGTGCCCAGCAACTGAGTATTGTGAATGAGTTCTTTCCTGAGCAGCTGAGTCCAAATGGCTCCCCCAGGAATGTGAAATATTATTGATTATTGTAGGACAATGCTTTTTTTAAAAAAAAAAACAAAAAACAAATCCATTTTCAGCTGCCATTCTGAAATCACCTTACATTGCACCTATTGCTTCAATGCTACATCAACTAGCCTTTTCTTTTTGATTACTGCTCAGTAAGATTCATTTGATAATGTGGTCTTGGAACATGGCTGTCTCCTGAAATCAAATTGCATAGCAAACTAAGATTAATGTTAAGCTGTCCTTATATCTTATCTGTGGGTTTCTTGGTAAGCAAAATGGAGCTTTGATTGGATCCAGCTGAGCACTGGTTATGTACTTATGTCTCTGTCAAGGGCAGCCCAAATGGTCTGTGCTGATATATTAGTAACCATGTAAGGGATAAGACCCCCATTAATACCGTACATCATTTCTCAGCATAATTATTAAGAGGCCAAACCAGTTGGCCACCCTACACTATTAATGTAGATGTACTAATATACACAGCCCGATAGGGATGCAGTGGCTCAAGTGGTTAGGATGCTGACTCTGTTGATTGCAAGATCAGCAGGTTGGCAGTTCAAGGCGCGGGTGCTGCATGAGTCAGCTCCCATCACTAGTCCTAGCTTCTGCCAACCTAGCAATTCGAAAGCATGCAAATGCAAGAAGACAAATAGATTCCAGTTTTGGTGGGAAGGTAGAGGTTTGTGCAATCATGCTGGCCACATGATCCACAGAGAAGTCTCTGACAATGCTGGCTTCCACTTGCTCCTTACCCATAGGCAATGGAGTCCCCACCCGGGGTGTCACCTGGTGTGGGGAGGCGGGGCTTCTGGGGGTGGGGCTTCCAGGCAGGACTTCTGGTGTGACTTCTAGGGGGTGGAGTCACATGAAAGTGGCCACGAGGAAAACAGCTGTGCTGGGTGGGGGAAGGCCACACCACCCAGAAAAACAACTCTGCCTGCCGGGGGAAGGCTGCGCCACCCAAGAGAAGGCTGTGGCAGCTAAGGGAAGGCTGAGCCAGCCAGGAAAATGGCTTCACCAGCTGGGACAAGCAACTGCCCATCCAGACCAGAGGCCCCCCTGAGGCCTGGAAAAAACCCCAGGCTCAGAACGGCACCCGCGTGGCCCCAAGGGGCACCCACAGTCCCAAGGTGTGCCTGCGGGGGGGGGGGGGGGCAGGGGGCCAACCAGGTGTCCCCCCCCTTCTGGGGTGTCATCTGGTGCAGCCCGCATCCCCCACACACCCCAGTGACACTACGGCCCATAGGAAATGCAAAATAAGCTGGTACAGGGAATTGTCCTGTCTGGCATAACTCATGGTGCTTCTGCTTTTGTTTTATCCCAGCTGGGCATACCCTAGGTCAAGTGACCCCAACAGTGGTGCCTTTTAACTTCCTTGGGTCATCATGCACTCCCAAAATACCTATCAGGTCATCCTAACTTCTAGTCCTCTTCCCCACTGGATATTAATTATGATTTTATATATATCCAGCATGAGGATATGCAAGGCCAGGTATTATACTCTAGAGCCCCCCAATTTGGGAGTGCTGGTGATTTTTTAGGTGATTCTCTGTTCATAGCATTATGGAGATGTGACTGTCTTTTCTTCAAAGTGCCTGTGGTGAGGTACTACAGCTTTCTGACTAAAATTTGAAATACTCTCTCTAAACTGCAAATCTCATGATTCCATTGGATGTTTTCATGGCAGTTAAAACAGAATCATATTTGCTATAATTGAATAGTGTGGAAGGGACCCATGCCAGTGAAGTGGTGAATCTTCTCTAGTTTTTTGGTCCACACTTTACAGGAACTGTCCAAAATGCTGAAACATTTGAGGGACAGGATTCAGCAGCTTAAATAGCCCCTCCAAGTGGTGTAACTGAAACAGGGAATGAATTCACCATCTCACTAATGTGGGAAGCCTGCAGCCACCACTGTTAACAGCCTGGACTATTAACTTTCAGTTTTGGTTCAGTTATGAAACATAATGTGATTCAAAAGACTTTTCTGGAGAGGGAGAAATCAAAGGAGATATAAGACTTTTATCTCTATTGAAATTACAGAATAGTGACACAGATAATGATTTCAAACTCTTCATAGTCACATGGGCATGCAAAATTTGCACATGAACACAATATATCTTCCTTCCAAAATCTCTGAAATGAGCACACAAGTGAATTAATATGAATGCTTTCTTATATGTTGGGACAATAAGCTCATGTAATTAGCACATCCTTCTTGCAGATGCATAGCAACATCCATTGTAATGTAATGGAGAACATGTCTTTTGAGCAAATGTCAAAGTGCTTTGCTAATCAATGTGTTTAACCCATTGGGTTAAAATAGAGGTTTTTTTCCAGGAAGATTGATAGATAGGTTTGTCTTTCTACGCATTCATTATCTATATAAACTTTTCCACAAAATTATTTCAATCAATTGTATGTCCCAATAACAAAAATAAATAGAGATAAATAAATTAAAACTCACAGCCAGTAACTCAGCCACCCATACCTTTTTCCATGATAGCTGGTTCCACACCACTCTGCTTTCATTTGCATGGGGCATATTCAGGCATCAGTAGGTTGTTTTGTGGCCCCTACAGATTGCTTTAAAACATGTTTTTTATTTTAGTATTTCTGAACACCTTGGTGTTTCCTTGAGTCTGCTGATGCTTCCCTCTTGTTTGTGGATAGTATTGTTTTTGGCTACAAAACCAATGACAATTACTCCTGAACTGGAAGAAGAATGAAAGGAGTTATAGTAATGTCTAGGAACATAGAATCACAGAATCCTAGAGTTGGAAGAGTCCACAAGGGCCATCCAGTCCAGCACACACACACCCCACACACACACCACCATGTAAGAATACACAATCAAAGCATTCCTGACAGATGACCATCCATCCTCTGTTGAAAAACCTCCAAAGGGGACTCCACCACTCTTGGGGGCAGTGTGTTCCGCTGTCAAACAGCTGTTACATAAAGGATCCATTATCTATCATGGTTGACAGCCATTCAGGACCATCCTCAGTTATCCATATTGATGCCTGTGGGAGAAATCTAGTGGCAGTATAACTTTCATGATCCGGCTTTGTCTCTCAGAAGCTTTTGGTGCCATTGACCATGATAGTCTCTTGGATCTTCTCACAGTGGTTTCAAAGTGGTCCTGGTCCTATATACAGGAACAGTTTCAGAAAGTAGCACTGGGTGACTGTGCCACAGCACCTTAACAGCTATGCTGTGAAATGTGGCAAAGTATCATCTTGTCCCTGATGTTATTTAATATCTATATGAAGTCACTGGGGATGACCATTAGGGTATTTTAAGTAAGTTGTTATCAGTAGGTTGATGATCCAGAATTCAATTTCTCTAGAACAACCAAAGTAGAAGAAAGTATTCATGTTCATGTTCCAACCCAGTGATGGATATGAACAAAAAAACCCCTGAAACTGGTGTCCAGAAAGGTTGAGACTGTAGAATAGGTGGTTCTTGGTTATAGTAATTTGGAGTATACCTGTTCTAGATGAAGTTTCAGTCCTTCAGAAGTCACTTAAAGTGTGCTCCTAGATTCTCATTAGAGACCCAAGTGGTTAAGAGCACGATGAGTAGCTTCAGCCGGTGTATCAGCTACACCTATTGCCAGACAGGGATAACCTGGCCACTGTAGCCTAGAATTATAGAGTTTTATTTATTTCCTTTGTGGAATTGACAAAAACCAGATGCTTCTCCGTTAAAGAGGTAGATGAGGCAGAATGAAATAGAATAGGGCAGTCAGAAAGATGGTGAGGGCTAGTTAGAAGAAGAATGGAGAATATTTGAACTGAGTTTTAGGAAGCCATGAATGTGTAGAGAGTTCAGAGAGAAGTCTTATTTGAATTGAATAAGAAGAATTACAATACCAGGTGTGTGAAAATGGCATAAGGTTAAATGTTTATTTACACCTTTTGCCCCCAAGTAACCTCAAACAGTCTCTAGGGGACGTGGGAGTATGATGTTGGGTCTTCCTAATGTTTTTTACTTCTGAAGGATCCACAGGTCTCCAAACATGGTGGAAATGCCCACACCATCTAGAGATCATATTGGAGGCATTTTGGAGCAAAATAAAAATAAAAATTGTGACCCCTGGGGAGCTCTGAGGGGAATGCAGCCTATGGGCTGTAGTTTGCCCATCCCTGCTCTAAAAGTATCTATCTTTTTCTCTCTCTTCCTCTCATGCACGCATAGATTTCTATCCTGTCCTTAAAAATGAAATGAAAAATAAAATAAAATAAAAAACAGTTCTCAAAGCAACATCTAAAAAGGCCTTCACCTGGCACCAAAATCACAACCTCCCCAGAAAGGGCATTCATCAAAGTAAGCATCCCAGGGCCAGTTAATTCTCTCTAGAAGAGGCATGGAAAAGACTGGACACCAAAAATAGAACAGTCTCATCTTGCATCACAACCTATCTTTCACTGATGGCAGGAATTGGAATTGGAAAGGGGCCTCTGATCCCAACAGCTGGTTCATGTAGGAACATGCATATCTTGAAGAACGTTGGTCCTAAGCTGAAAAGACATATAAAGGTAAAGACCAGAATGTCAAATCAAGAATGGTAAATGTGTAGTTTTTTAGACATGTTGGACCAAACCCCAATCAACCCCATGCAGCATAGCCAATGATCAAGGCTGATGGGTCTTGTAGTCCAACAACATTGACAGTCAGGCCACTAATGTCCACTTGTGCTTTAAATTGCTTTATATTAAGGCTAGTGAGATCTGTTATGCACAAAAGATGATTATGGACATAAGTTTTCCTTATTCAGTTCAGTGGCAATGCACCACTTGTGTGGCAGTGTCCCTTCTACCAAAAATGATATCCAGTGGCAAAGAATTATGGACTTTGCAGTCTAACAGCATCTGGAAGCCAGCACATTCCTTACCGCTTCTGCTGAAGAGTTCAGTGCTCTTATCAAAGCTTCTGTGGCTGGGATTATGACATGTTTATATTCATGTTTATCATGTTTGTATGTAGTATTCCCTACTTGACCCTTTGTCACTGGGGCTAAATCAGCAACTATTGGGAGCTCAGAAACTTCACTGAAACGTGTCTCCATATAACAGCATATCTTAACTGGGCTCAGGAAGTGAACTCCTGAAACTGAAAACTGATTGGACACCTCATTATTTCCTTACCCTACTGAGATAGATTGAAGCCCAGTAGGTATGAAAAACTAGTTCAAGCTGCTGATAGTATCTTGTGGGGCTTTATTTGTCTCGGCAAGCGGAATATAGGTCTTTCTTTGGGTCACATCTTCCTGGAGATATTTAAAGAGACCAGTTGCATATATTGGAACAATGAAGGTCTAACCGCATTATGTACAAACATATATAACACAGTTTTGATGGCTTTTAAAAACAGCTTTTAAAAAGAAGATACAGGGCAAGGGGAAGGGCTGTTTTAACTTACACATCCCGACACCCCCACACACAAACACACACATGCACACTGTATTTCCAATCCAAATCACACACAGCTTATTGTTCAAGAAGATTCAAATCAAAGGTCTACATTTTGTAAAAAGCCATGCAGATTCTTTTAACCCTCATTACTATTTTAGTCACAAGTGGAGTATGAGAAGGAGAGTACTTGAAAGGAGAAATAGAAACACCACTAAAATGTAAGAGAGGGCATTCACCAAAGTGCTGGGCTCTTCAGAAATGTGGTAATTGAGTTACAAATAAAAACTTCCTCAGAAATGCAAAATGAAGTACAAGAGCTTCTGGCCAAGCCCTCTGGCAACTGTTAGAGCATTTTAGCACCTCCAAACGATCTGCTTTTTAAATTCCTTCTTTTGGAATCTGGCTATCAGCCTTAACCTCCAAGGTGTTACCATTAAGAACACTACTGATTTCTTCCCAAATTTAGTTTTGTTTGATGTAAAACACCCTGCCGGCAGCCCAAATCTTATAGGTGATGCAACATCATTTCTCTGTAGGTATCTGAATTTTAGGAACTGAAAACCTTAAATATTTCATTCTCATGTGTGAGACTGAGCAGTTAAATTAGTTTTCTTCCCATTGTAGGAGAAAATGAGTATTGCTGAATAATATTCTCCCTGTATCTGAACATTTTTGAAGTGTTACGGAGAAATAATTCTGCAGAGAAAAACACATGAGGAATTATCCACCACCCCCCCCAAAAATGGTTTTTCTGCATAGGAAAAACATTTTCTATACAGAAGAGGTTGTGTGTGGTTTTTCCCTTGCAGAATTATTTCTCCGCAACATTTCTGAACACTCAAATGCCGGGGTTAAATTGTGAAAAATTCTTGCCAATTCGTTATTCTTCCTGACATGGTATTCTGATTGCTGAGAAACCTGTTTTTCAATCTGGGAATGGATACATACAGATATTCTTTCCATCCATTTAATCCCTTCAGCATAGATGAGGGGTGGGCAAATTATGGCTCTCAGGCTGTATGCTGCCCTCAGGGGTATGGAGGTGGGTAGGATCAGTGTTTTTTAATTGTTTCTACCTCCCTCTCTAATGTCCCTAAATCCACATTAGGGGACATGAAAAGCATTTTTACCATGTTGAAAGACTCCCCTGGACTCCCAAGTATCAAAACATTTTTTAACTAAATTTTTCAATTAATTTTTTGCCCCAAACGCTTCAAAATGTCCACTAGGAGGTCCAGGGTGCATTTCCACCACATTTAGACCTGAAATAGGTCGTTGTGAAGACCAAAAGATAGTGAAAATGCCTCATAACCCCTACAGGTATTTTTGGGAGGAACTTTTATTATTCATTCATTCATTCAGTTATGCAAGAGCAGGTGTAGCACTCCAAGGCCTTCAATATGGTTAGTGAGTCTTTCATATTTCATCTATTGGCCATGTTAAGGGGCAATCTCTGGGTTATTTTTGACTCCTGGAATTATTTGAGGGTGGTTCTTCTAAAGGTGCAGTCGCTACATTTTTTTCTTCTCCTAGCAGCTGTAATAAATCCAATTACATTGCAAAGAATTCACATACCACTTTTTGGTTAAGTCACCACTTTTCGGTTCTTTGGTCAGTAGGATACTTCTGGAATTTTTTGGAAGCTCCTGAAAGCTCTCAGGAATTTGCCATCTTTGTCAACATGAGATTGGTGTTTATTTGCAAATTGCAGGACTGTCAATTCATGGCCCACAGATGACATGCTCTGTACAGCCACAGAATTTGCCATAGTGTTGCAGCATGTTGTTGCTGATTCTGTAGTTTCACATGCCACTGTGGCTGAAGAGAAGGAAAGTCCACAGGGGAGCCAACCTCTGAAACTGTGTGTTTGTCTGTATATGAAGGAACTGAGGAGAAAGGAAGAAACTCAGTCTGTTAAAATACATGGGGATATCAAGGGTGCCCCCCCCCCCAATCTATCATTCCTCTGAATACAAATCCTCTTTGTGGCAAGATTGGTGTCCAGATGTTTGAGGTCATGTGAGATAGAGATGGATTATACTACACTGTACTCAAACCTTGCTTGTGCTAAGCGGCTACAGAGATTGATTCAGTCTGGAAACCTGTTAAGTTGAATCATGTAAGAGTTTTGGCATCTTGAGTTATATGATGAAAGGGGTTATATTCTTCATGTTAACAACCAGGGTTGCTGCAGGATCTTACTTGTTCCACATATGATGCAACATGACCTGATTCACATGGTTATCATTTTAATTTTTCACTTTCCATACCTTATGACATTTTTTTTAAAAGTATATCAAAATGTATATTTTAGTATAAAATGTATAACATGTGCATTAATCTTCATGCATTTTTTCAAATCTTCCCCCTATTAATGAAGTAAAAGGGTATAACAGAATTAAAAATGAACATATGAAAAAATGGCATAGACTGAACATAAGCCTGATCATTCCCTACATATGACAAGCATATTCCTTCAAAGTTATTCACATTTTCTATTTGCAGTCAAATATTTTGACAAACACATGCACATAAAAAGAATCACAGAATTATAGAGTTGGAAGGGAGCACAAGGGCCATCTAGTTCAACTTTCTGCCATGCAGGAAAACATAATACATAACTTAAGCACTCTTGAAAGATGTCCATCCAACCTCTGTTTAAAGACCTCCAATGATGGAGAATCCACCACCTTCTAAGGCAGTTTATTCTACTGTCAAACAGCTCTTACAGTAAAAAATAAAAACCTTCCTCATGTTTAAGTGAATTTTTTTCTTGTAATTTAAATCCATTGGCTTGTGTTCTTGTCTTTGAGCAGCAGAAAAGAAATTTGCTTCTTCCTCTATATGACATCCCTTTGGATATTTAAAAATAGTTATCATGTTACCTCCCAATTTCTCTCTTCCAAGCTAAATGTACCCAGCTCTCTAAGTTGTGCCTCATAAGGCTTGGTTTCCAGACTTTTGATAATCTTGTTCCCCTCTTCTCTGGACATGTTCCAACTTGTTGGTATCCTTCTGTAGTGCCCAGAAATGGATACAGTATTCCAGGTGAGGTCTGACCAAACAGAATAGAGTAACACTATCATTTCCATAAGTTTTTATGGGGTTTGGGGGCTATGTGGCCATGTTCTAGAAGAGTTTATTCCTTACATTTCACCAGCATCTTTGGCTGGCATCTTCAGAAAATGCTGGCATGGAAGTGAGTGGGGTATACATATTGTGTGACTCTTAGCTGAGAGGATTTGCATGTTAATCTGTGTATTATTCTGTGTTGAATGGCAAGGCCTCAGCCTGGGGACAATATGCAAGGAGGATTTGTGTCTATTTAATTAGTGATCCATTGTCTGCTGGGAAAACCCCTGACCCTGGGTAGTTTTCATTTGAATTTGCTGGATCTTGATTTCGATGTTTTTCAGGACTGGCAGTCAAACTTTGGGCCGAAACAGACAGCCCTGAAGGGGCGACTTGATGTGTGAGTGCCAGATCAGGGCCACAGCAACCACACACCACACGCCCAATCTGGTGTTTTTCTGGCCCAAAAAGAAGCGGCAAAATGCAGCTCCTTTTTGGGGTGGAAAAAAGCTGCCCTTTTTGCCATGGTGGCAGCTCTTCTGTGCACCTGTGGTGTATAAACGCTGCACTGCCAGAGTGCTGCAACACTGCCCACTGTCTGGTCGGGCAGACAGCATGATGCTGGCTTGGGAGTGGTGTCAGGAAAGCATCATCTAAATGCTACAATTCCATGCCACCCCCAAGCCAGCGCATACTGCTGATCTGTTTCAGCCCTTTGTTTACTTTGTTGAAGTTGTCTAGATGTTTGTGGATTTCAATGGCTTCCCTGTGCATTCTGACCTGATAGTTCTTGGCATGGTCCAGAATTTCAGTGTTTTCAAATAGCGTTTTATGCCCAGGGTAGTTTATAACATGTTCTGCTACTGCTTATTTTTCTGGCTGACCCAGTCTGCAGTGTCTCTCGTGTTCCTTGATTCGTGTTTGAACACTGCGTTTGGTGGTCCCTATGTATACTTGCAGCTGCATGGTATGCGGTAAACTTCTGCGGCTGTGAGAGGGTCTCTCCTGTCCTTCACTGAGCAAAGCATTTGCTGAATTTTCTTGGTCAATTTGTAGACCATTTGGTGGTTGTGTTTCCTCAGTTTCCCTATCCTGTCTGTGACTCCTTTGTAGAGTAAAAAATACTTTCCCTCTGGGTGGTTGGTTGTCTTCACTCCTCTGGGTTTTCCTGGGTCTGGCAGCCCTTCTGATGTCTGAGCTGGAGTAACCATTGGCCTGTAGAGCCCAGTCTAGGTGCTTCAATTCATCTTCCAGGGTTCACAGATCTTTTTTGCCCAGTCTACCAATATTTTTATTGTACTTCTTTTTTGTCCTGGATGATGGAATTCTTTTTAAAAAATAAATTTTATTATACAAACTTAAAACATACAAAAACATTCCAAACATTTCAAACAATTTCATACATTCCAATATAACAAATACAAAAGAAACATTTATATAGTACAATCAATAACAAAGGAAAATCAATAACAAGAAAAAATATTTTTTTTGCATGAGCTGACCATCATTCAAACCTTCTTCCGGTTTCCTTCTCTTTCACCATCCCCTTTTCCTCTATTTCATATTCCTTTCTGTATTCACCTCTTGTAATTTTAAACCTCTTCTATTTCCAACCTTACTCTCTTTCTATCTTCATATCTTCTTTCCTTGACTTCTCCTTTCCTTTCTTCTTCCTCTTCTCTCACCCCTCCTCTCATCTCCTCTCACCTACCTCTCACCCACTCCTTCTTTCTCCCTACATCTTTTTTCCTTCATCTACATCCTCAATGATGGTTGGAGTTCTTGTGTAGGTATCTGTCTCTGTGTGTAGGTTTTATGTATACTGTGTGGCCCAAACGTTGGTTCAGTTTGTGGGTGACCAGGACATCCAAGAATGTCAATGTTCCTTCCTTTTATTTTTCCATTGTGAATTGGATGTTTGGGTGGATGCTGTTCAGATGGTTCAGAAACATAGTCAGATCTTCTTCTCCCTGGCTCCAAATGGTGAAAGTGTCAGCCACATATCGGAACCATGTTGTGCTATTTCCAGGGCTTGCTTTTCAAAATGTTCCATGTTCCATGTAGCCACAGAGGCTGGTGAAATGTCAGAAATAAACTCTTTCAGAAAACACAGCCACACAGCCTGAAAAGCCCACAAAAAAAAAAAAAAACTATGGATGCTGGGCGTGAAAGCCTTCGACTTCACTATCACTTCCCTTTAGATAGACACACATAAGAAAAGAACAACAGAAAAAATTGTGTTTTTTTTTTCTTTTGCAGCTTACAACATTAGTCTTTTATAGACTTAACATTTACCTGTCCTGAGGAGCATATTGGAGCAGGCAACTATGAGCATAACCCTAACTGAGGGCAGTGGCCAAAAGGGGCCAGGTGAGCTGACACTAGGCCAGCTGAAGTTATGCTGAATCCAAGCCCATGCCAGCCTAGGGATGCTAGAAATTACATAGGGTTACCTTGGCCCTGGCTTATCTGTGTGCCAGCAGAGTGATCCCGGGCTGGAGAAAGCTGGTGTTAACACTACTTCTCCCTTGACCTGCCCCTTTTCTGTCCTTTTTTCTTTGGTGTTGTCTCTTTGCAGATTTTAGCCAGCAGATTGCACTGTCAGCAGATCTCTGATATCAGCTGGCAGAAGAGGATTCTGCTGGCAGAAGGATATTGCTTCCTTACCAAAATGCAAATACATACTAAAATGCTCACTTACCATATTAATATACCATCACTGCAGGATGCAGGGGGTGCGGACCACACTGGGTGACGCTCCAGAAGTGGGGGGACACCCAAGAAGAAGGAATGTCACTATGTCAGCTCCCCACTCTCCGCTGGCTTTCCTCCGTGCCGTGTGGGCACTCCTTGGTCCTGCCCGGGTGTTCTAGGGGCTACACTGGCTCTCCTTTGCCCTGTGCGGGCACTACTTGGCCCCACCCAGGTGCTCTGGGGGCCATGCTGGCTCTCCTCAGCCCTGTGTGAGTGCTGTTTGGGGCTGCAGGGCCTCTGGAAACCCCACCAGAAGTCCGGGACCAGAAGCCCCACCCCGGAAGCCCTGCCCCAGGAAGCCCCCCACACACACCAGGTGTCACCCAATGTGGGAATGCCACTGGTTTAGCAAAAGATGGTATGTTTGCTGCATGTGCTGCATGAGTCATAAAGACCTGCACTGAAATAATAACAACAAAAGGGATATAGTAAAGATATTACTTACTATGAAATCCTATGGAAGTGAAAAAAAACTTTTTTCTATAGGATTCCAATATAACAAATACAAAAGAAACATTTATATAGTACAATCAATAACAAAGGAAAATCAATAACAAGAACAAATATTTTTTTTGCATGAGCTGACCATCATCTACACTAGAAATAATGTAGTTTGACACCACTTTATGTGCTGTAGCGCCATTCTATAGAATCATGGGATTTCTAGTTTTACAAGGTCTTTAGTCTTCTCTGTCAAAGAATGCTGGTGCCTCACAAAACTACAAATCCCAGAATTCTGTAAGATAGGGTCATGGCAGTTAAAGTGGGCCCAAACTGCATTAATTCTGCAGTGTAGATTCACCTTCAGATGCAGCCAACCTCAACTATGTTATCATTCACCATGACAGAAGATTCAGTTGCAAACACAAATGGTTAGCAGGCTTGATTGCCCTACCCTGCTCTTGTTTGGCATTGTAGTACTGCAGAGGTGGCAGTGCCACAGTGGATCAGCATTCCTTCCACCTCATTTTTTCTTTTCAGTCTACACAGCTTCCTCCTTCTCTCCATTCATCTCTCCACCCCCCTTCATTGAGGTAGAACAGTTAATGCAAGCACAGTATTGGGCAAGGATCCTCCTAGTTTGCTTTCTTGCTGGTCAAGCCATGGCATCTGTTAAACACACAGCTTCACCTTTAGCTGCATTTCCAGGAATTGTAGACAAACATTGTAAAATTGGTAGATTCTGGACAACTTATTCCACTCTGAGGGAGAGCATACCCTCCAACTGTCCTGATTTGACAGAGAGTGTCCTGATTAACCCTCTGTCATCCCACTTTGGTAACTGCTTTAAATATGTCCCAGTTTCTCTATCTTCTTCCCACTTTCTAACTTTGTCCTAAGCTTACTTCAGTTGCTGCAAACTAAGGGCTTTTACAGACTGCCAGAAATAATGCAGCTTGAGGCCACTTTAACTGTCCTGGCTCCGTCTAGGGAATCATGGGAACTGTAGTTTATTGTAGCACCAGACCTCTCTGATAGAGAAGGCTAAATGTCCCAGAAAGAAATACAATTCCCATGATTCCCTAGCAGTGAGCCAGGGCAGTTAAAGTGGCCTCAAGCTGCATTATTTCTAGCAGTCAGTAAAGGCCCTAAGTTCAAAATGCAAAAATATTTTGCACTCAGTTAACTCAGTAAGGGTGTTACCCTAAAAGATGAGGGCGAACATTGGGGGTCTGCATCAGCAGTGTCAGCATCTTCTTGAAATTTTGGGGAAATTATAGCTCAAAAGGAGGCCTGTGAGAGAAGGGTAACTTTGGGGATCTTTTCACCTGTGTATACCACTACTAACAGCAGAGAGACTCCAGTTTCCAGTAAATAGAAGGGTTTTATTTAGAAAAGTGCAATAGTGCACACACATATACAAAAGCCAATGCAACCTTAAAAACCACCCAGGGCTATCAGAAAGAAAGGTGTGGAAGTTTGGATAGAGGAACCGGGAGTTAAACAAATGGTGAAAATGAGCAGTCCTGAAAAACCTGGCTGGGCTAGCACTCCTGGCTCACCTTCTAAATTCATGATCCAGCCTTTTGCAGGGGAGCCAGAGGCAGAGGGTTTCTCTCTCTCCTTATTTAAGTATTTCTTTCTGCATCTGAAGAAGCCATTTCTTTCTGGAATGTGGAACCTATTCTGCATCCTAGTAGGGAAGGTTTGCATTTGCCAAAGCAACATAGGGGTAGTGTTCTGTTTAAACCTACTGTTCCTTTGCTGGATTATACATACACATATAGATATACATTGAAATTTAGGTTTTATTCTGCTTTTATTTATTTATTTATTAAAAAAATCTCTGCCTTAAAGTTTATAATACATGATTACCACTCTTCTGGAGAGAGGAAAGGACAGCATTTTAGAGAGAAGCACAGTGTCACAATAGGTATTGCAATTCTTTGTGACTTAGACATGCCCAAGAGACCATTTTACTTTTAAATATGTTCTTTAACCCAGGTTACTCTGGTGCAGTCTTGTGTGATGCTGACTTTCAATGCATGCATGAGCTCCTACTGTACAGAATTGAACAGTTGCTATTTTGCTCAGCCTTTCCATAAAATTTATGCAAAGACATTCTTACCAAAAGCACAACACAGCACCACAACAGGATACTTCCACATATGTGGTCCATGTTTCCTAGCAACTGCAACCATTCAGATGCAGAAGGCTTTAAATATTCAGTAATGTTATTTTTCCTGCCACTGCAGGGGTAAACTGGTTGCACTATATGTGCTTTGCAAGTTTTTGTTTCCAGCCTGTTTAAGTTGTTGTTTTTCCAAAAGGGAGACATAGATTGAAAAGAAAAACAGGCAATTCTTAAAGGCACCAGTTCCTGTCTGATCTTGAAAGCTAAGCAGGGTCGGCAGAGGCAGCAGAAATAGTGGCAGAAGACAAAGTGATGGCCCTGATGTGTTTCAGGTGGACAATATGACTACCACCTCAGGCCTGCCCTGCTTTAAAGAGTTTTAAAGAAATTATAGTGTTTGAGAGTTGGTGTGACGTAGTGATATGAGTGTTGGACCAGTACACTGGGAAATCAGGGTTTGGATCCCCACTTGGCCATGGAAACCCACCGAGTTACCTTGAGCAAATCACACTCTCTCAGCCTTAGAGGAAGGCAAAGGCAAACCCATCGGAACAAATTCTGCCATGAAAACAAATAGGTTCACCTTAGGGTTGTGGGGTACTTTTTAACCAGTACTTTTCTTATCTGTCCCTAAACAAGCTTCCTTCTTTATTATATTTCCTTTAAAAATTAATATCTAAAGTATGATTACAGAGAGGTGGGATATAAATAATAATAATAATAATAATAATAATAATATTAAAAGAGAAAAATATTTGATTTTAAGGGTATAGTTACAAATAAAGAAAACAGAAAATAGCAGAGGGAAAAAAGAAAGAAAAGATGGGGGAAGGAAATGCATAGAATATGAACAAGGGCTAGACATGCACATTGGTATATATGAACTTGGAAGCTATATATATATATATATATATATATATATATATATATATATATACACACACACACAAAAATACATTTTCTTGAAATTGATACATACAGAAAGCATATCTAAAACAGTAAGATGTTCTGACCGTTGAACAACAAATTGTGAATGTTTGTTTTTGCAACACTAAAAGCAGGCAGGATCCAACAAAAGTGACCCTCACTAAAAGTCCACCTCACAGGAATGTAATTTAAAAGAACATGTGTATCTACAGATATCAAAGATGTGTTTAATACAAAGTTAATACATTGCAGTATAGCCAACTAAAAAGAGATAATCATCCAACATGCCCACATCATATGCCAGAAGGAAGCATTACTGGGGTTATCATCATTTGGTTGAAATAGAGTTTCTTTTTTTAAAGGCACTGTGGTATCTGACATTCATATAAAAGCAATTTTTGCTAGGCCTAAAGAGCTTTTAGATATAGAAACTAGGGTAGTTTTCCATTGATTAATTTCCTGTTTCTTTCCAGTCAACTCTTAACTGCATTAACATCAAGGTTAGTGCTCTCTAACAAACAGTTGTAAACTTGACTTGTTGGTTTGATTGTGATAAAGTGATTAATGTCTCTAACACAACAAGGATGGCTGAGTCACTCACACCCGATGGCCCATATGTAGGCACTCTGTTTTCATCACTTTTGTTGTTGTTGCTGCTGTTGCTGTTGCAAGGATTGGATTTCTGGGACTGAAAAAAAATGGGCAGAGTGCCACTCATGACCTATCTTATCCTAGATGCATAAGTTGCTTGCCTTATCCTATATTGCCACTATACAGTACTGGAACTTTGCCAGTTTGGTGACCAGTGCTATTCTCTTGTATGCCTTTGTTTGGGCTATTTGTCTATTTTGTTGCTTTATTTTTCTACAGTGCCGTGTCCATTGATGGCATTATATAAAAGGAGGAGGAAAAGAAGAGGAGGAAGAGCAAGGAGAAACAAAAGTTAGAATGATCCTGTATTAGTGTCAAAAGTAGCTGTTGTAACAGTGTCATTATGGAGAAGAGTAAAGCATTTTATAGCTCTTATACAGAAGAGTAGTTCTGTCTAAATACTGTTAAGGTACCAAGCCTCTTCTGAACTTGGAAGCTAAGCAGGATCAGTTCTGGTTAGATGAGACTGCCAATGAATACCAGGTGCTATAAGCTACATTTCAGAGGAAGGAACTGGCAAGACCACTTCTAAATATTCCTTGCATTCCTTGCCCTGGTGGTGCAGTGTTAAATGCCTGTACTGCAGCCAGTCACTCATAAACCACAAGGTTGTGAGTTCAATACTAGCCAGGGCTCAGGCTAGACTCAGACCTGCATCCTTCCAAGGTCACTAAAATGAGTACCCAGCTGTCGGGGGGTAATGAGCTTACAGTTGTAAACCGCTTAGACACTGCATAGCGCAGTATGAAGCAATATATAAATGAAGCTGCTTTGCTTTGCTTTGCTTATAAGAAAACTCTATAAAATTCATGAGGTCACACAGGTGACTTAAAGACGCACACACACATATACAAAGGAGCAACTTTCTTGGCTAAGGAGAGACTTCTCTCTTAGCACTGAGCTAGTACTGGCATTATTTCCACAACAGAAGTGTGATGATTGTGGAAGTATAACCAAGAGTAATAGTCTTGGTTCATAATGGGAAGAAGTACAGGGGAAGGCAAAGTCATCGAGGTCATTTCTTGGAAGTCAGCATGATTAGCCTAAATGGAACTGACTTCTGAGGATACATTTTTAAAGCCCTCAGATCCAAAAAAATTAAAAATAAAAATAAAACCTTGAAACAGTGTATTAGAAGTGGCCAACTACTGTTTTCTCTGAGCACTGAGGAGCTGAAGCAGATAAGCAGCTGCCATCACCTAATTAAACACAGGCTTTAAAATGTTCAAAAGCTGTATTGAATATCAGCAATGACATGGGTACTATCTAGTAACTACTAACACTTACTCATTCTAGGAGGTACTGATAATACCAATAGGGTTGCACACTTCATTTCAGAAGTGCTAGTTGGCTCAAATCTCTGGACTTTGACCTTAACAAGACACATTGTGAAATGCCATGAAAATCTAGGACAGGTGCTTTGCCAGTGATCACCAGGAAGGAGGAGGAGGAGGAGGTGGTGGTGGCAGCATTTGGATCTTATTCAATGAGTACAACCACAAAAATGCATCAGTCCCTTACAAGTAGAAGAAAATGACTGCACACCAGTATCACTGCAGTTCCTTATATGTAGGGGCCTCTGGCTAGTAGTAGCTGTTCTGTCACCATTTTATTCTCTATCCCTCCATATAGTCAAAAGACTCATTGTTGCCTTGGGCCTGCCTTCAGTACCCTGCAGCATTCATCTCTCATCTCTGCTAGTCATTCCTGTCAGGGGTCAGCAAGATGAAGCCATGACTTTGAGAAATGCTAATGCTCTGCAGTAGGAGAGACAGCTAGCCTCAGGGCAAGAGGATACCTAAAGCAATCTTTGAATTGGTTTGTTTCCTATTATACATGCAAGAAAGGTACAGATACATGTCTCTCTGAACTTCTTTCTGGATGATATTCATTGCAGTTTACAGTTGCAGTCTGCTCATGCCCCACTCCAGAAGGCATTCAAAATGGGAATGGGAATAGAATGGCTTCTGGAGAGGTAGCCATGTTAGTCTGATACAGCAAAAGCAATAAAAGTTCAGTGTCCTAAACAATACCAGATCAATGGTGGCATATAAAAACCTGTGGTGTAATAACTTGACTAGTAAAAAACAGTAAAGGATAGCTACCACCAAAAGTAGAATTTTGTGTATCATTACAGAGCCATGTTTGTCATCGTTGAAGGACAGGGATCATACAGCCCTCCAGATGTGGTTGGGCACATCCCAGCAGCAACATAGCCAATGCAGACAGCTGCAATTCAATATCTTGAGGACGATATGATTCCCACCCCCTGGTTTATTCTATGATAAAATCAGAGCAGTGGCTTGATCACACATTAATGGAAGGATACTTCAGTTTTGTAATAGAAGGTCCACAGTGGCTGTTTGAGACTTGTGGCAGGTCCCTGGTTCAGGTAGGAGTGGGAATGTTTTCTCCCCCAATGAAAATTACTGCCAGTGATGATAGAAGATATTGATCTTGATCAGGATAGAGAACCTTTTAGACTCCGAATGCCCAAATGCAAAGTCATTTCCCCACAGGGTGTTACCTGGTGCCGGGGGTGGAACTTCGGGGGAACAGGACTTCTGGGGGTGGGGTGGGCTTCCACCTTCTGGGTTGGGACTTCCAGGGGGGACTTCCTCCTCTTCCCCCCACTCTCCCAGGCCTTCAGCCGCCTCCCCAAACCGCAAAACCCAGGATGCCATCGGATGCAGCTATGGCAATTAAAACAGAATCGTAGTACTATAATTCTGTAGTGGGAATAGGCATACACACAGACTTGCACACAGAGAGGGAGCAAGCCAATCCAGTAAACTTGAGAAATGTATAATCAAGATGTTTATGAAACAATAATCTGATAACTGGTCTTTCATCTTGAAATAATCAATAATCAGCATTAAATATAAATAGAATGATTCAGTGAGTGGAAGAACCATTTTTAAAAGTCAAAGATATAGCCATGTTTATCTGTAGAATTAGTATGTAGAGAGATCTTGTAGCACCTTTGAGATTAACTGAAAGAAAGAAGTTGGCAGCATGAACTTTTATAGACTTAAGTCTATTTTCTCAGATGCACTTGGACTGCATCTGAGGAAGTAGACTTAAGTCTACAAAAGCTCATGCTGCCAACTTCTTTCTTTCATTTAATCTCAATGGTGCTACAAGATCTCTCTTCATATACCATTTTTAAAAGTGCAATGTTGTTCCCAATATGTTTCAAATATTTAGGACTTTGTGAAAGGAATGTTAATATTAAACTACTGCCTCCTTTGCAGGATTGAATTGTCAAGGTGTTCAGTATGAATACCTTGAATGCCTTTACAATTCATGTTTTCATCAGTACTACAGGTAGTTCCTCCACTGATGAAGACTGAAATTATTTCACTCTACTATTGATAGCTGCTGTTGTTTTCTGGTGGTAACCAGTCTCTCAGACTAGTCATGAGTAGGCAGACATGCAATCCACCACTGGGGCCATACCTGAAGCCTTAGCAGCTTTGTATAATCTGCCAGAGCTTGCACTAGTATAATCTGTGAGAGCCCAGGGTCACTGCCATGCCACAGTGAATTGGCAGATTAGGGCTTTATGGAAATTAGAATGAATGCAGATAGGGGGGAGGAAAAAAGCTTGTCCCTTGGCAGATTACATCTGTTAATTTTTATTCCCCAAATTTGTCCAACTGTTTGTTCCATTTTCTTGGCTTTTTGGTTTACCATAAAACTGATTTTTTAAAATTGAACGAGCATATATTTTGTGCTAACCCTGGTCATGTGTGGTTCAAAGAAAGCAAAATAAACTCATTTGTCTTAAGAACCTTTTGGAGACCTGCTAAATGAGACCAAAGGCCTATGTAATTCAGCATCATGTTTTCCACAGCTAACTAGTGGTGCTTTCACACTGCAGAATTAATGTGGTTTGACACCACTTTAACTGTCATGGCTCCATCCTATGTTGATTAAAAAGACCTGGTACCTCAGCCTTGCAATCCTTCACTCCATTACATCCCTACATCTTTCTCTGGTATTATCATCATGGCAACCTTCTTCTCTACATCATTGCTTCCCTGTAATTCTCTATATTAATTGCAGGTCACTCTATCTTTCTTTACACTTCTCACTTTCCTCATTCTTCACAAACACATTTCCCTAGGTTCAAATCAGCAAATCAAACATACTTGGAGTTGGCTTTGATAATGTCCAGTAAGCCTTGTAAATGTTCTTCACTTCTGATGAAATAGCGAGCAAGCACAAGTGTAGTTGTGGACATAGTTGTGGATAGTTTATTCCCAAAATATGAAATAGACTAGGAAGAATGAAGAGTGATGACATTAATGATGCTAATTTAACAGCAGGAGTGCAGAGCCCAAATTGCAGCCATCACTTCAGTATACATAGTTTTCTTCTTGTAACTTTAACACCTGCTTGGCAGATGGACAATAATACAGTATTGTTAAAGATTTCTTTACTTGGTGTTTTGAGAAAAGATAAAAGTGAGGGAAATGTGTATGAGTTGTATTATCTTGTTTTGATATACTCTGGAGAAAGAATGATGTACAGTTAAATTAGCCTGCCCTTTGATGCAGCAAGAGAAATACAACCCACTGGGCAAGTCTTATGTGCTCCTGGGTGTTTGACAGTCCATTTCTAGCTGGAGCTCCAACAAGGCAGGCACACTACTTCTCATGTGGTATTGTACATAACTGCATTCACTTTCATCATAAATCATATTGTTGTTGTTGTTGCTGTAATCAGCCCTGGTGGCGCAGTGGTTAAATGCCTGTACTGCAGCCACTCACTCATAGACCACAAGGTTGCGAGTTCAATACCAGCCAGGGCTGAGGCTCGACTCAGGCCTGCATCCTTCCGAGGTTGCTAAAATGAGTACCCAACTGTTGGGGGGCAATCAGCTCACAGTTGTAAACCGCTTAGACACCCCATAGCGTGGTATGAAGCGGTATATAAATGAAGCTGCTTTGCTTTAATTGTAATGTACTTTCAAGTTTCTTTCCTGACTTATAATAACTCTAAGGTGATCCTATCAAGGGATTCTCTTGGTAATATTTGTTCAGAAGGGGGTTGCCACTGACTTCCTCTATGACTGAGAGAGTGTGTTTTGCTCAAGGTCACCCAGTAGGTTTCCATGGCTGAGCAGGGATTCATACTCTGGTCTCCTGCAGTCCTAGTCCAGCACTCAAACCATTGGAATACACTGACTCATAAATAATGTAGGGCAGGATTCATTCAACTTTTTGCTCCCTTTTTAAAAAGGAAATCTTCTTGTTGTTGTTGTTTTAAAGTTTGCATGTCACTTTTCTTAAATCAAAATATAATTGTTTGAAAGAAAGCTGTCATACACCCCTCCCCAAATGAATTTAACATAGAGTGATGGGAGTTACAAAGCTGCCTTGCCAAATGTTTGACTCAGTAATTCTCATTCTGTGGAACAGCCTGGGGGTAAGGTCCAATAAGGAAACACATGAGAGAGCAATCTCCACACTTTCCACTGCAATGTCATTGTTTCTTTACCACCATTCATTGTGCCTTTGTTGGCATGTTCAGACCACAGGTTTCCTCCACACTCCTGGTGGACTGAATCATTCATCAGTTTGCACATGCAGAATACCAGATTGGATATGCAAGTTAGTTGGCATGACCATGTTCCTCTGTAATTCATTGATTATCTCTAGATTAATCTCGAAAGGTTTGATCTAATTTGCATTTAGCACTAAACCACACATGAGTAACTTGTGTCTCACAAACCACATGCAGCCCTTGTTCTCTTTCCATATAACCCCAATAGCACTGTGCCTTCTTAACCACTCTGTCACTGTTTTAAGAAAAATTATCAAGAATGTTGTGAGATATAATAGAATGTGGTGGCCTGAGGAAAGGCTGAGAATCCCAGTGGATTTTCCATGTGTATATGTGTTTGTGTTTATAGGTATAGAAAGAGATGACAATATATGACAGGATGATGACTGAACAAAATGAGGGAAGAGGTTAGGTGGTCCCATTTACTAGTAGCCTTGGCCATGCACATTGTTCCTTGTATGTTGACCAAGGGTGGTATGGTGGTAGTTGTGCACTGCTCAAGATGTTGTTGCAGTGCATTTTCCAGTATTCCCCACCATTGGTTATGCTAATTAGGGCTCCTGGAATGTAGGATCTCCATCCCTGATGTAAACCTAGCCTTTCCCCCCACAAGGGAATTAATGTCCCCCAATCCTGCACTAAGCCATATTTCAGCATTATGAAAACAAGACATAATAAGCCTTGGTCTCTCACTGTTCCTCATATGTCTTTCATCACTTCTGAGTGGTGGTGGGATCCAAAGGATTTGCTTTCAGTTTAGATTAACTATGGTTTAAGGCTTTGTCCAGACAAACAGGAAAAGAAATTCCACGTTAACATTTGGAAGAACATCCTGACAGTAAGAACTGTTGGACAGTGGATTACACTCCCTTGGCATGTGGTGGAGTCTCTTTCATTGGAGGTTTTTCAACAGATGCTGGATGGCTATCTATCTGGAGTGCTTTGACTGTGTGTTTCTACATGACAGAGGTTGGACTGGTCCATATGGTCTCTTTCAAATCTATGATTCTAATATGCACTTGATTAGCTGTTTATTGGAACATGCCAACTTCCTAAACTAAGGTTTAAGCCTGTGCTATTTCACAAACCATAATGAAGTTCAACTAGTGGTTGTAGTGTTTGTTCAGCACAGGAGGCTGTGATTAACCTGAAGCCAAAGCTTTCAAATTCCTCCTCCCAGCTACATTAGTGGAGAGGGGAGTATGCAAGAGCAGGAGGAGGGCCATGTTGGGTCAGATGAAAGTGTTACCTCATCCAGTATTCTTCCTACAGTAACCCACCAGGTATCTATGGGAAATCCACAAAGACATAAGTGCAACAGCACCCTCCAGCTCATGTTCCTCATGAACTGGTACTGATATTGCTTCAGACACTGGTGTCAACATTTAGCAATCCCCGGGCTTCCTAGAGCTAAATTTCACAATGCTAACTGGTTTAGTGTAGGAATTTGGAAAGTGTGGCCCTCCAGATTCCTGATACTGAAACTCCCATCATTGGTCACCAGTAGCCAGGTGTTGTCTAGGGCTGGTGGAATTTGTGGTTCATCAATATCTGGAGGGCCACACAGTACCCTACTTCCAATTAAGTGTTACATTCAAACCATCTCCTTATGAAAGAACAGACCCCAATATACTTGACTGATTTTAGCTACTAGCTCACATACTCAGCACTGTCTGATTCTCTAGCATCCAGCATCACTGTCTCATGGCATTATTTCTTTGTTTCCTTTATCTCCAAATCCACAGTATGTTACACTGAAATATTCGTATTCCTAAATGGCATTCCTTCTGAACTGTCTTTGCCTGCTATTTGCTGAATGAAAACCATCCTTCTTCATTTTTTGTAAAATAACATGCATGGGGGAGAGACTAGCAGTGCTATCTTACAGAGACAGCTTAGAAATGGATGGAAGCTGCATAGCCTCCCCTTAGTGTGCTAACATGTTGGTAAGATCCATCTGAAAAATAAAAGCGGACCTCTTTGCTGAGTCACAGACCTTCAGAGCTGAAGCACTGTGGCTGGAATTTAGGAAGCCAAGGAATGGTTATTGTCTTAAGTAGAAGCAAAGGTGAAGAAGGTACATTCTGAATTTATTCTCGTGATCGTTCTCAGAATTAGGGGGTCTTTAAAATGGGTGTTAAATACAAATTCAGCCTATCAGCTCTCACATTTCAATTTGTGCTCTATAGAGATTGCAATGTATTTTATTTCATTTTATTTTTAAGTGAAGCCTGGGCAGGCCATATTAATGTACAGATGTCTTAAATTCTAAAACTAATCCCTTTGGGAAGAAGCAGTTAATAGTTCTATGTCAGGATATTTTAGTGCAGTACTGTGCATATTTTTTTTCTGTTTGATTTTGGATGCAGTTTCCACAGTTCTTGTCACGTTTATTCCTAGGGAAAGGAGCATAGGATTGTAACCTGATCTGTTGTATACAAAATGTTCTTTTCATCTCTAAATGAGCCTGTCTATCTCTTGGTAGTTTAGGCCACAATGCTATACATACAAATAGCCTAGGAGTACATCTGATTGAACTCAGAGAGAAGTGATTTCCAAGTAGAAATGCATAGGATTGTGCTGCTAGTGCAACTACCATAGAGATGAACTGTGTTGTGTTCAGAACAGCTGGGATGTCTGTTAATAGGAAAATCTGTCTAGGAGGCAAATGCATAGGATGTGTAATTAGGAAAGATGTTTAGAAAATGGTCTGCTAATCTGCTTTCAGAGCTCTTCAGAGGAGGGGCTTTGGGGTGGGGTGGGAAAGAATAACTGTGTGTGTGCAATTATTTGCTTTTAGAATGAATCATTATTATAGGTTTGAATATGTAAGCCTATCCAAGCTGCCTATAAGAGGATTTTTATTGGTGTCTATGTGTGCAAGAGAGAGAGAGAGAGATGCCTTGAAGAACCAAAAAAAGCTGAACAGTGAAAACAGATGGGGAAGGAAAAAGTCCATGCCTTCTCTGGGATTGCACTGTCCAATCCACTTGGTGGGGGAAAGATTCCCAGTTGCAGGAACTGGTTTAGCTGAGAGTCTCAGGGCCTTCAATGGATTATTTTAACTAACTTGCAGGGTTATTTTTTAAAATGCAAACTGCATCAGCTTATGTGTGTCTCTGTGTGAAATAATGAGGTCAAAATAGGTATAGGAAGGATATGCAGGATTTTGGGACACACACACACTCACCAATAACAAGGACCACACAAGGATCTGTAAATATTCACCCTCCTTGTTTGCTAGGATCCTGTTAATTATCAGGCCCCGATGAAACATTTTGCATTTTGCTATTGCTGTTTTTTAAATGCACTAATGTACAAAGCCAGATCTAAGATCACATCTACTTTGGAGCTCGTTTGCATTTAAAATCCTTTGGACACCCTATTTCTAAAGTTGTGGAGAGGAAGCACAATGCAAAGAAGACTTTGTCTAACACATTGTGCCACTCTCTAGGATTTTGAAAGAATGAATTGAAAAAAAGGGGGAAGAGCAATGTCCTGTCCTGATTTGACCCATGCAGGATGTTTGTTTAAAAGTTAAAGAAATCAAATAAGCTACCTACCCAATCACATTGTATAACCAAGAAGATATAAGAATTTAGCCCCCTATCCTGACTGAATACTATTTGATCCCTAAATAAGATTTGTCAATGGTCTTCAAAAATAACATCTATGTGGCCATTGCATTATTTTGAGCAAGGAATGGCCCTACTGACATCATCCCTTATGAGCCTACTAGAGTAAGATTCTGCAGAAAGGCCCTTCTCTCTGTCCCACCACACTCTCAGGCTTGTTTGGTGGGAACAAGAGAGAGGGTCTTCTCAGTGGCTGCTTCCAGACTCTGGAACCCCTTTCCTACAGAGGCCAGGATAGCCCTGCCCTTGCTGGCCTTTCAGCACCAACTTTTTTTTGTCCAGCCAGGCTTTTTTAAACTGATGAGGGTTGGGCTATTAAATGGATGTCAACAATTTGTATATATTTTAAATACATTTTAATATTTTAATGCCTAAGTGTTTTAAATTTTTTAAATTGCTTGTTTTTTAAAAATTATATTTATACTTTTTAATGCTTTTATATTGTTTTTAAATTGTACTGTCTTAAATTTGTTGTGAACCACCTTGAGTCCCTATATTGGGAGAAAGGCAGGATATAAACAAATCATCATCATCATCATCATCATCATCATCATTCAGCACATGTGGGGTGAGGGAGTTAACCTCCTCTCAGTGAGATTCCCCACTCCTGCTTTACTTGATCTGGTTGGGAGATTCATGAGGGTGTCTTGCTTAAGCACCTCACCATTAAAACCGCAAAGCTGGTTCTGTAAAGCAGAGTTCTTGTTTGGGTTTCCCATTGTTCCTGGATTGCTTCTTTCATGTGTTTCTCCACCCATCTACTAACATATAGTTTGCCTGTTTGGGTAGTCCAATGGGTCAGCTGTGCTGACTGGTGTAGGTAATAAAATGGGTCTCTTACTGCCTCAATGTCCAGCTGCAAAGTTTTGTTCCAATGGGTCAGCTGTGCTGACTGGTGTAGGTAATAAAATGTCACGATAGAGGAACACTGGCTGTTTTTATTATCAATTGACTTAATTTCAACATGGAGATAATCTGCAGCAGGATAATATATATCAACTTCTTACATTATATATATATATATAATGTATATATATAATGTATATATATATATATATATAATCAATATATATAATGTATATATATAATGTATATATATATAATCAACTTCTTACATTATATATAGTTTTTTCCCCTCCCACTGTTGGGTCCTTGCACTATTTGCCTTGTTCCCTCATTGACACTTTGACTATTATCTCCAGCCCCACAGTTTGAGAACTACTGATTTGTAAGATATATATATATATATATATATATATATATATATAAATAAAATGTAAGAAGTTGATTGTTAGCAGCTTAAAGTTAGCCATTTAGGAGCCATACAGAAGCAAAATATCTTACAAATCAGTAGTTCTCAAACTGTGGGGCTGGAGATAATAGTCAAAGTGTTAATGAGGGAACAAGGCAAATAGTGCAAGGACCCAACAGTGGGAGGGGAAAAAACTATACACAGGCAGCTAGGGGGGAGGACTCATGGTCTTAGATGTCTCTAAACTAATGCACAGAGCATGGGTAATAGGCAAGATGAACTTGAACTCCTAGCACAACAAAGCAAATATGATATAATAGGCATCACTGAAACCTGGTGGGATGAGTCTCATGATTGGAATGTAGGAATAGAGGGGTATAACCTTTTTAAGAGAAATAGGCCAAACAGGAAAGGAGGAGGAATAGCATTGTATGTCAGGGATGTTTACACCTGTGAAGAGATCCAGGACTTAAATCCTGGAAATCAGGTGAAGAGCATCTGGATAAAAATTAAAGGGGAAGGAAATAACAGGGATGTTATCATGGGAGTCTACTGCAGACCCCAAGTCAGACTGAGGAATTGGATGATGCTTTTCTAGAACAGATGAGCACACACTCAAAAAGGAAAGATGTAGTGATGAGTGACTTCAACTATCCTGATATTTGCTGGAAGTCAAACTCAACCAAAACTTCAAGGTCTAGCAAATTCTTCATTTGCCTCGAAGACAGTTTCATTGTCCAAAAGGTGGAAGAGGCAACAAGGGGGTCAGCTATTTTAGATCTGATCCTAACCAACAGGGATGACCTGGTAAATGGGGTGCAAGTAGTGGGATCATTAGGTGGGAGTGATCATTTCTCCTGGAGTTTCTTATACAGTGGAAAGGAGAAGCCAGGCATAGTCAGACACTCATTCTAGACTTTAGGAGAGCTGATTTCAATAAACTTAGGGAAATATTGGGGATGATCCCATGGTCAGGAATACTAAAGGAGAAGAGAGTTTAGGATGGATGAGAGTTTCTCAAAAGGGAGATACTAAAGACACAATCTCAAACTGTTCCAATGCGGAGGAAAACAGATGTATAAGAAATGGAAAAGGGGTGAAATCACTAAAGAAGAATTCAAATAGCTAGCACATGTAGGCGTAAAGGCAGGAAAGCTAAAGCACAGAATGAGCTCAGGATTGCTAGAGAGGTTAAGAACAATAAAAAGAGCTTTTTTGAGTATGTCTGTAGCAGAAGAAAGAAGAAGGAAATGGTAGGGCCACTGCTCAGAGCAGATGGAGAAATTCTAATAGGGGACAGAGAAAAGGCAGAACTACTCAACATCTTCTTTGCCTCAGTCTTCTCACAAAGGGAAAGGGGTGTTCAACCTGATGGAGCAAGAGACACAATAGGGGAAATACAGCACAGAATAAGTAAAGAGGTAGTACAGGAATAACTGGTTAATCTAAATGGATTTAAGTCTCCAGGGCCAGATGAACTACATCCAAGGATATTAAAAGAACTGGCAAATCTAATCTCAGAGCCACTGGCAATAATCTTTGAGAACAACTGGAGAACAGAAGAAGTCCCAGCAGACTGGAGGAGGGCAAATATTGTCCCATGTTCAAAAAGGGGGAAAAAGAGGATTCCAACAACTATCATCCATTTATTCCAGGGGTAGGCAACCTTTCCCCCTTAAGGGCCGAGGGACTTCAGCTCCCAGAATCCCAGGAGCTATTGACCAACATGGGACTATTGGCCAACATGGCTGAGGCTTCTGGGAGCTGAAGTCCCTCGGCCCTTAAAGGGGAAAGGTTGCCTACCCCTGATTTAGTCTGACATCAATACCAGGAAAGATTCTGGAACAGTTCATTAAACAAAGAATCTGTGAACATCTAGAAGACAATGCCATAATCACCAAAAGTCAGTATGGATTTCTCAAAAACAAGTAATGCAAGACTAATCTGATCTCTTTTTTTGATAAAAATTACCAGCTTGGTAGATGAAGTGAATGCGGTAGACATAGCATATATTGATTTCAGTAAGGCTTTTGACAAGGTCCCCCATGATATTCTTGCAAACAAGATAGTAAAATGTGGGCTAGACAATACAACTATTAAGTGGATTAGTAATTGGTTGACTCACCAAACCCAAAGGGTGCTCAGCAATGGCTCCTCTTCATCCTGGAGAGATGTGACCAGTGGTGTGCCACAGGGTTCTGTCCTTCACCCAGTGCTATTCAACATCTTTATCAATGACTTGAATGAAAGAATAGGGGACATGCTTCTCAGATTTGCAGATGACCCTAGAGGACAGGATGAAAATTCAAAATGACCTTGATAGATTAGAAAGCTGGGCCCAAACTAACAAAATGAATTTCAACATGGAGAAATGTAAGTACTGCACTTAGGGCAAAAAAATTTGAAATGCATAAATATATGATGGGGGACATCTGGCTTAATGAGGCCATGTGTGAAAGGGATCTAGGAGTCCTAGTAGACCACAAGTTAAACATGAGTCAGCAGTGTGATGCGGCAGCTAAAAAGGCCAGTGCAATTCTAGATTGTATCAATAGAAGTATAGTGTCTAGATCAGTGGTCGGCAACCTGTAGCCCGCGGGCCGCCCCCTGCCGCCCGCCCAACCGCTGCCGCCCGCATTGCCACCACCATTTTGTTTTCCAAAATAGCGGCTGCGACTCGTTTGTGCATGCTGCCATTCTCCCCCCCCCCCCCGGGTTGGTGGAAGACCTGGGGACTAGCGACCAGCCCCAGGTATGTAAATCTTGCTGACCCCTGGTCTAGATCAAGGGAAGTAATAGTGCCACTCTATTCTGGTTTCGTCACACCTCACCTGGAATACTGTGTCCAGTTCTGGGCACCACAATTCAAAAAGGATGTTGAGAAACTGGAGCGTGTCCAGAGGAGGGCAACTTAAATGGTGAAGGGTCTGGAAACCATGCCGTATGAGGAGAGACTTAGGGAGCTGGGTAGGTTTAGCCTGGAGAAGAGACGGTTAAGAGGGGATATGATAGCCCTGTTTAAATATGTGAAGGGGTGTCCAATTTAGGATGGAATAAGTTTGTTTTCTGCTGCTCCAGAGAATAGGACCCAGAACAATGGATGGAAGCTACAGGAAAAGGGATTCCAACTCAACTTTAGGAGGAACTTCCTGACAGTGAGAGCCACTTGACAGTGGAACACACTCCCTCGGAGTGTGATGGAGTCTCCTTCTTTGGAGTTCTTTAAACAGAGGCTGGATGGACATCTTTTGGGGATGCTTTGATTTTGAGTTCCTGCATGGCAGGGGGTTGGACAGGATGGCCCTTGTGGTCTCTTCCAGCTCTATTATTCTATGACCCTTGGGGTGTCTCTTGCTCAAGAGGGACTTGGAGGTTCTGATCTCCCCTCCTCTTTCCAGTGGTGTCACTAGGGGGTGCGGGGTGTGTGCACGTGCGCGTGCGGACCTCACCAGGTGACACCCTGGGATGTGTGTGACACCACTGCCCCTCAGACAGAAACAGGGTGTGGCATTCATCTACTTCCTTTTAAAACACTTTAAGAGATGGTGGAAGTGGGGTGAAGCTCAGTGGAAGAAGAAAGGAAATTAAATTAAAATTAAAATTTTAAATTCTTAGGTTGTGCATATGATATTGTAATTTGAAGATATAATTGTAATTTTACTAGTTGTTTATGTCACAACTATTAGCAGTACATTCAGTGATATATGGGAATTAAGATTTACAAGCAATGTGAAAAAGCATTACTAAGGAGTCTGTATTGTGTGAAATGGGAGGAGGTCAATGGGGTGGTGGTGACACCATGAGTTCCTGCATCGGTTGACAGCAACTCTAGTGATGCCGCTGCCTCTTCCCCCACTTCCCAAATCTATTCTCTCCTGGAAGGGAAGAGAAAGGCAAGGAGAGTGTTCAGAGCCTCTGTCTGAGGGAGGAGGAAAAGGAGAGCTAATTCCTATAAGATGTTAGAATACGAATATACATGAATGTGTGAAGGAAAATATTCACACTAAACAAACTAACGGCCTTTACAGACTGCCAGAAATAATGCAGCTTGAGGCCACTTTAACTGTCCTGGCTCAGTGTTAGGGAATCATGGGAATTGTATTTTTTTTTCTGGGGCATTGAGCCTTCTCTGTCGGAGAGCTCTGGTGCCACAATAAACTACAATTCCCATGATTCCTTAGCACTGAGCCAGGATAGTTAAAGTGGCTTCGAGCTGCACTATTTCTGGTAGTCTGCAAAGGCCCTAAATGTTTTTATTCATACTACATTAGGTGAAGGGGTGCAACATCTGGATGTAAAGGGGGTCACAAGGGTAAAAAGTCTGAGAACCTCTGTTATAAATCATTCTAATCTTCTATTTATACAAAGTTAATTCTGGGAAGTAAGACACTTTTTCCTTTTAATCATTTATTTTCCCTAGAACAATTTTGCTACATGAGTAGCTTCAGTTGGTGAATGATACAGTAGTGTGTGCATATATGCATGAGAGGAATTGGCCAGAGTGAACACAGACATATGATTACAGTGGTGTAAATGGGTAGGGCTAGACATACAGATTACAGACATGTAAATTCTGAGGCTAAAAATTCACAAAGGTATGTTTCTTATAAGGTGTGTGTGTGTGTGTGGCCCTACCATTGAGCAGAAGGAAGTAATTGCATCACATAGCAACCATTGGGGACAGTAGTTTCCAGCTCCAGACTTCCACTCTAGAGTGCTTAACACTCTAGTTCAGGGGCCGGTAACCTACGGCCCAGGCCCAGGTCACCGGACTTACTGGCCCAGGCCGATCCCTGCCGCCACTGCCGCGCGTTTTCTGCTCTGTGCAGCCGCGCGTGCCGCGGTCGCC
Source organism: Phrynosoma blainvillii (assembly GCA_026167975.1). NCBI lineage: Eukaryota > Metazoa > Chordata > Lepidosauria > Squamata > Phrynosomatidae > Phrynosoma > Phrynosoma blainvillii. Next base: position 103,557,849 of record JANUYF010000003.1, read on the forward strand.
ATTTTGAAAATCAAAATGGCGGCCACAACGCGTTTGCGCATGCGCAGGAGTACTGCGCATGCGCAAACTATTCACGACCACCATTTTGTTTTCCAAAATGGCAGTCGCGACTTGTTTGCGCATGTGCAGTACTCCTGCGGATGCGCAAACGTGTCGCGGCCGCCATTTTGATTTTCAAATGTTTCAGGTTGTTCTCTTTGAAAATTGCTTTTCCTCTGATTGGAATGGTAGCAGAAGAACTACCATTTCATCCCATCATTCAATCTGCATTTCAATTGTGTTCTTGTGTTTCCTTTCCTGCAGTTGAAATATGACATTATTTACATCACACTGCCTGCCCCACCTCCTGCTCCTTGACTGGTGTTTTTTTAAAAGAAGCCATAATTATGCAATTGTGCAATTACATAATAACACTATTATTGACCCACCTCCACTCCCCACCCGTTCAGGAAACACACACCACACTGTCAAAAGCAATTTTTCTATGGCTTTTCCTGAGAACCAACACTTGTCTGATTCTGCTTTTGCATATTATTTGTACCGTATTTTCTGGCGTATAAGATGACTTTTGAACCCAGAAAAATCTGGGTTAAAGGTGGGGGTCGTCTTATACGCTGGGTATAAGGAGGAGGGGGGAGGAGGAGGAGGAGGAGGAGAACCAGCGTCCGACACCCAGCCATGGGTGACCTTGGGCAAGTCCCACTCTCTCAGCCTCAGAGGATGGCCAGGAATTGGGCACCTCGGCTCTGGGTTCGAGTCCTGGCTGCTACTGTGCCTCTGGCCTGCTGCCGCTCATGAGCAGCTGGTGCTGGTGCTGGTGCTGGTGCTGGTGCTGGTGCGGAGCTGCTGGGTGCCTCCCCTGGTCCTCGGCTTGGCCCAGGACCGCGTCCACCTGGAGACTGCCCATGCGGCCGAGCCCAGCATGTTCCACCAGATCCTCACCACCAAAACATCCTGCCGCTGCAAGGGCACCCCAGAGGAGGACCAGGGGGAGGAGTAGGAGGAGGAAGGAGAGGTGCAGCTGCCCCCGAAAGGCCCTGCTCCTCCGGCCTGGGGCCACCAGGCAGAGCCGCCCAATGGCACTAGCCGCCCGGAACCTCGGCGCGGAGAACTGAGTCATTCAGGGCTTCCTGGCCAAGTGCTGAAGCCTCCGGAGTACACAGGGGACAGTGCTCTTCCACCTGGGTAAGAAGGGCTGGAGGAAAGGGGACATACACACACACACACACTCTCCACCCTGACCGGGGTCCTCCTTTTTCCAGGGCGTATCCTCCATTTCAGCCTTTTGTCCAGGAGGAATCCCCCAAAGGCCCCCCCTTCCTCCTGAAAAGCTGGAGGAAAAAGGATTGATCTTGATGGGAGTGTTTTGAGCTTTTCTTTGGGCATGTCCTCCATTTCAGCCTTTTGTCCAGGAGGAATCCCCAAAGGTCCCCTCTTCCTCCTGAAAAGCTGGAGGAAAAAGGATTGATCTTGATGGGAGTGTTTTGAGCTTTTCTTTGGGCAAGTCCTCCATTTCAGCCTTTTGTCCAGGAGGAATCCCCATGATGAAGAAGCATAGGTTTATAATCATATCAGTATTTTTAGCTTTTGATTTATACCCAGGAAGAATTCCCAAATGTCCTCCATGATGAGCATGACAAAGAAGCACGCATGTACATTGATATGAGCATCTTTAGGTTTTATTTTCTACTCAGGAGGAATCCCCAAATGTCCTCCATGTTGAGTATGAAGCATGAATTGGTACTGATATGAGTGTTTTGAGCTTTTGTTTGGGTATGTCCTACATTTTTCTGGAAGGTCCTTCATTTTGTGGTGCATTGTCCTCTTTGGCGGTGAGGATATCTGGTCACCCTGGGTTAGCAGGGTCCCTTGGAGCTTTCTTAGGTGAGTCCACACTACAGAAATAATCCAGGTCAGCCCCACTTTAACTGCCATGGCTCAGCACTTTGGGATTTCAGGACCGTGTAGTTTGTTGTGGCACCATTGCTCTCTTTAAATGGCTCAGGAAAGTACATATCCCATCATTTCAGAGCATTGAGCCATGGCAGTTAAAGTGGGGTCTACCTGGATTATTCCTGCAGGTTTTTTGAATTGTAGTTATTGGAAATATAGCTTCCAGCAGTGCATATTTTTAAATGGGGTGTCTGGAAGTTCAGGTCCAAAACACTTGGATAACCAAATTTTGAGAGCCACAGGCAGAGGCAGTGAATTTCATTCATAATAATGGAGTTTCAGTCTCTGAAATTAATGGCAAGAATTCAGTTTATTTCAATGGAGGTTAGCCACATGTTTTGAGATGCATTTTAAGTACGTATGTATTAATCCACTTGCACTATTTTATGTTTACATGTTTGATGACAAACAGCCTTATGTTTATAGGTGACAGTTTTCCTGCTAAGTACCTGCATGCCATAAGTATTTGAATTAAAATTACCATATTGAAATCAAATCTGATGTTTTTTTAATTTTTATTTGGTGTGCGTTGGAATAGGGGTCGTCTTATATGGCAAGTATATCACAAACTCTATATTTTAACTGGAAAAGTTGGGGGTCATCTTATACGTCCAGTCGTCTTATACGCTGGAAAATGCGATGTATATTTTGTATATTACTGCTTAAACTTATATTTACATTTTATTTACCCCTTACATTTTCCTGAACCCTGTGATTCCTTTGGGCATTCATCCTAAATTACATCCTATTTAGAGACCCAGTGAGGTGGAGTGGACTGCAATACTTGAGACCACATTTCAAATCCCCACTTGTCCATAGTGACCGACCTTGGGCAAATTACAAGTTGCATCCTCAGAGGAAGGACACAGCAAACCTCCTCTGAACAAATCTTGCCAAAAAACCCCTGTGATAAGTTAACTATAAGTTGGAAACAACTAGAAAGCACACAACAATAAGGATTACATCAGAATCATGCTGTTGTGTTATCCCCTTTAAAAAGAAAATAATATTTCTGGTATCCTTCCAATCCAACCACAAGAAGTAGTCTGGGGTTTCCCTGTTGGAGGTCCCTGGTGACTCTCCTAGGGAGGAGCAATGAAACCACACCCATACAACAACCACTATGCTCTCAATATCTCATGGAACAAAACATTCATACCTAAAGTTGTTACTAAATTACTGTAGGATGGGGGGGGGCAGTCATTAGTAGATTATTTCAAATGTGAAAGGTATCAATTTCCAAACAACGAAGCAGTGGTGCAGCATATTACAGCACTGTGAGAGTTATGATGTCATGTAATAAGCTCCAGGCAAAATGGGATTTACACAGTGCAGTTGCATTATAACAGTGTCATATGATAAGCTCCATAGTCACTTACCAAGCTGGGAGTAAATCTCATTGAATGTAATAGGACCATCTTAGTGGATATGTATAAGCATTGTATGACAAGCATGCTTATGTGAACACTGATCCCCATAAAATGACTTAAGTCAAAGAAAATGAGAGCATGAATGTCAAATATACCACTCCGGCATATAAGACGCACCCAATTTTAAAGGAAGAAAATATAGAAAAAAAGATTCTTAACCAAATACAGTGGTACCTCTACTTACGAAATTAATCCGTTCCGTGGGTGGAAGGAGGCCTCCCTTTAGCCACTTCCTCGGTGCTTCAGTGGGCTTCTCCTGGGATCGGAGGATGTCCTCCGACCCCAGGAGGAGCCCATTGAACCACCCAGGGAAAGGGGGCCTCTTTCCACCCCCTTCTCCTGGGTGGTTCAGTGGGCTCCTCCTGGGATGGGAGGACATCCTCCGATCCCAGGAGGATCCCATTGAACCACCCAGGGAAAGGGGGCCTCTTTCCACCCCTGTCCTGGGTGGTTCAATGGGCTCCTCCTGGGATGGGAGAATGTCCTCCGACCCCAGGAGGATCCCATTGAACCACCCACGACAGGGGGGCCCTCTTTCTACCCCCATCCTGGGTGGTTCAATGGGCTCTTCCTGGGATGGGAGGATCCCATTGAACCACCCAGGACAGGGGGGGCCCTCTTTCCACCCCCTTCTCCTGGGTGGTTCAATGGGCTCTTCCTGGGATGGGAGAACGTCCTCTGACCCCAGGAGGATCCCATTGAACCACCCAGGACGGGGGGGGGGCTCTTTCCACCCCCATCCTGGGTGGTTCAATGGGCTCTTCCTGGGATGGGAGGATCCCACTGAACCACCCAGGACGGGGGGGGGCTCTTTCCACCCCTGTCCTGGGTGGTTCAATGGGCTCTTCCTGGGATGGGAGGAGCCCATTGAACCACCGAGGCTGCGGCTGAAAGGAGGCCTCCTTTTAGCCTCGGCCTCAGCCTGTATATTCACCTTATAAGGCGCACCAACTTCCCCACCCTCGTTTTGGGGAAGAAAAAGTGCATCTTATATGGCGAAAAATACGGTACTTTTACTTGTGGATAAAAGGGAGCCCCCAAAATGCACATTCCCCACCAGTATGGTTTTCTGGTGTCATTGCAGTATATGTGTTAGACTGTAATCTGAAACAACAGTAACAACAGCAACAACAACAACAATGCCCCACATTTTTCTAGGACAAAGTGCCGTCTTCAAGCCAAGGAAGGGGAGGGGCAGCTGGATGCCGAGCACCCCAACCCCTTCTTGAGGATGTAATTGGAGCGCCCACCATTGCACACGGTGAGCACTCTGATGATGTCCTTCCGTCTCAGCATCCAGACATGCTGCAACGGAAGAGACATGGAAGAGGCACACGCAGCCTCTTCCGGCATCCTTTCCGTGGCTTGAGGAAAGAGCAGTATTTTAGTGCTCCTTCCAGGGCCGCCCAAAGAGTGGATTGGGGCTGAGGAGTGGGGCAACCTCAGCCCCAATCCTCAGCTTCTCGGGGCGGCCCACGGCCGCCTGTCTGTAGAGGCCTTTCCCTGATACCTTAATGAATGAGATTGACATTTGGATTATTTTTTATTAGATAACATGGTGATGGTTAAACTTGATCTGGTCCATAAAGTGGATTACAGGGTATTTCTTTATAGTTACCTCTGTGTTCTATGCACATTAAGATGACTGAGATGAAATCAGCATATGGTTTCTCCTGGGCTGCCATCAGTATATAGTTGACAAGTGATGACCAGGTCTGTTTTTCATTATGTTTTGAGCATGTTGCTTCCTGTTTCCTAATGCATTACTTCCTACTTAGTTAGAGATCTGGGCACAATTTGTCATCTGGCTAATGGTTAATAATATATAAGATAGAAATGGTTCTGGTCATTGGACAGTATTGCAGCACTGATGGATAAGATTTGCCTGGAATTGTAGAGACCAGATATTTCTCTTTTCCCTCATCTGTGTTTGATGAACACACTGTTCTTTGATAAGAATTTTGCTATGGTTGCTCACATATTTATACAGACAACATAAGCAATGTTCAGAAGCAACAGTGAAAGGTTTATGGAGCCTTTGAAGTAAATTGGCACAGTGAAAATTGCTGGAGGAGTCTTTCCATTTCAAGTGCAGATCAGTGGTCACAAAGATGGCTCACATTTGTATATAGTTTCTACAGGTTCAAATAGCAACATTAAAACAATTAATGTTTCTGACCACACTGGCTTTCATTATTGGTATATATCCAATAGTTAAAGAGCTGCATTTCTTTTTTAAAAAATTGGCCATTGAATTTGTCAAAGATGCCTCTCTAGATTATCGTACAAGCATAAAATCTCGGCTTACCTCTCCCGAACTCAAGTCTAATTCAGGCTGGAGCTGGGTCCTATCGCACTGCTTTTCCCCTCAAAACTGCCATCCGAGTACAGCCAGGCTCCAATGTGGCTCAGTTAACTCACTTCGTGGCCATTTTTTAAAAGGCAGAAGCTTCCAACTTTGAAAAATGGCTGCCAGAGTGAGTTAAGGGAGCCTCATTGGAGTCTGGCTGTACTCGGATGATGTTTTTTTTGGGGGAAAGCTGTGCAATAGGACCTGGATCCAGCCTGAATTAGAATTGAATTCGAGAGAGGTAAACTGGGATTTTATGCTTGTGTCATAATCTCCTCTGTCTCACCAGACTATGTGCTTATTTATTCTCACGGACATTAAGAAAAGAGAAAAGAGAAAAAGTAAACCCAGAATGACAAGATTATTCCCTCCTTGCTCTCCCCAACCTCCCCCATTACATGGTACAGAATGACAACTCTTGTAGAAGCAGAGCTGACATTGCTAAAATTAGGAAAGCATCTGTAAGACAGCACCCAGAAAAAAAAGGGGTTGAAGCAAAAGGGGGAGAGATGGAAGGACTGGTTGGAAAAGAGAAAAAGAAATGCTCTGTGTAGTTTGACACAAAGGCTTTCTCTGTCTACTACACATAAATGAAGGATTGTTGAAGTGAAACATGTAGCTCGGTTGCACTGTCACCAATGACCTAGTCAAGGTAATTTTCATTCTTACTGGATAACAGGCAGACTTATGAAGCCCATCATTTTAAAGCATGTATATGAGGTTGAGAAACAAAACATCTCTGATCTGAATTTAGATGATTCATCTTTTATGAAGTTAGGGTCACCAAAACACTTTTTTTTGCCAATTGCCCTGGTCCAATTTCATGCATTATTAATTGACTGTGTAATTAAGGATAAACAGCTCTTACAAAAAGTGCCATATAATAACGTCCAATTTAGAAGAAAAGGGCAAGAAGAATTCTGTTCAGTCAGACCAGACATCCATCTCGCACAGCATTTTGCTTCCCATAGTAACCATCTAGTGCCCATTAAGAAGCTAACAATTAGGGCAATACAAGTTGGGTCTCCCTCAAAGGCACACAAGAGAATACTGTTCCTAAAGGTAGAAGTCTCATATAGGGATGACTGGGAATCTTATTTCACATTGTTTTTGAGAAAAATTAATCAAAATCCATATATTTCTTCAGGTTCAGGAAGGATAGAAATTGAAATTAACGTGGTTGCTTCTGGTTTTTAAAAATCCTTCTCCTGGGCTATAGCAGGCCTCAGAATGATTAAATTACATTTAAATAGCAAATCAGACTTTCATGGAGCCTTCTGGGGTATGTGACCATAATCTGGGTAGTGAATTTTCTTCCAGGTTTGACAGGTTAGGGATGTAGAAGGGGTGTAGTGTAATGGTTTGAGCACTGGACTATGATTCTGAGTTCAAATCCTTGCTTGGCCATGGAAATCCACAGTATGTCCTTGGCCAAATCACTTATTCTAAGTCTCAGAGGAAGGCAAAGGCAACCCCTCCCTGAATAAATCTTCCCAAGAAAACCCTGTGATAGATTTACCTTAGGGTTACCATAAGCTGGAAATGACTTGAAGCCACACAACGACAACAGTAATTCCTATAACAATAATAAGAATAGAGATGGGGATAGGTTATATAAGCACACACGCACAAACACACACACAATGTCATAGGTAGAACATTTCAGGAATCAAGCTTGCTTGGAGTACAGACATGTCTGTAATTGAACAATTTATCTGAAATAAAATACATGAGAGGGTGGATTCAAGCAGTATTATTCTTAAATTTTAGGGGCCACTCACTGCCTCATTAAAAAAGGAAAAGGGGTGCATCACCAAGCACCTTTGAAGGCTTCCTTGCTCCCAGCACCCACATTCTGAGGTTCTTCAATCTTTTTGAGAACAAATTTTTGGCTAAAATGTCCCCCTCTCTGATCCCAGGAGGGGTGGTTGGAAGAATTTGTCCCTCTTGGACCACTTTAGATACAAGAGAGGCCTTTTTTAAAATATAGGTTGTGGACCAATAGGAAACGGGAACAAAAATATGGCAAAATGTGAACCCTCCCGAAGTAAAAAACCCAACTGGATGCATGAAGGTCCAATGAAGCCCCCACCCCAACTGCTGGTATTTGCCTACCTGTGATCCAAAAAAGGTCTAATGCAGGGGGAAAGGATGTTCTGGCTTACAGGCTTAATCAATTCCATAGAGGTACCCCATCTGATGCATGGAGGTCCCCTTGAAAGCTCTGTCTTCCCCATAAACCTTTTCCTGAAGCCCTTCCCCTGAGAGCTAACCTGGAAGGAATATCCATTATCTTCAGTCACTGTTTGGAGACAGCATGATTGCTGTTCCTGGCTTCTTTTTTCCTCCTACTTTGCTATGTGGGGAAGAGTGTGATAAGTGAAGCCAGCTGCACTGTCAGACAGCATTTTCCAGTATTGTTTATTGGTCCTGCAGGTGTTTTGGACTTCAGCTGCCAGAATTCCTGACTGTTGGTCAGGCTGGCTGGAACGTCTGGGAGCTAAAGTCTCCCCAAAAACCTATAGAACCAAAGTTTGGGACCTACTGGTTTAATCCATGACATCATTTTGTTTCTTTTTGCACTGCAAAATCTTGCTTTCAGGGCATGGCACTCTTTGAATTCAACATGCAAGTTGAAGCCATGCCTTCACTGGGGACACTTCTTTGTGCCCAGTGTCTGCTGAGAGAGGAGGTGACTACTACGAAGACAATGGCATGTTGTATGACTGATGGCAGGCTCTCAGTTACACTGTAGGCATATGACTCTTTATCTATGTGAGTTTTCTAATTGGCTTTAACCCAGACAATTGAGGAACAGGCTGCAGGGAGAGCAACTGCCTTCTCATCCCAGGCTGCACACTGAAACTCTGCATACATAGAATTATTCATGGCTTTCAGACTTCACAATTCTACCTTTATGATTGTACTTTAACTGCCAAAGTAACATCCAATGGAATCCTGAGGGTTATAGTTTGGTGAGGAACTAGAGGAGCTCTCTAGCTGAGAATTCTAAATGCCCCTCCATGAACTGCAAATCCCAGAATTCCATAGGATGGAACAAACCATGGCACATAAAGTGGAACCATAATGCTATAACTGTGTATTTGAAGGGCCTCTGATCTTTGCAGTGGGGAACAGGGATAAGATCTGCTCAGTGTTCACCTTGCCTTTCTTTCTCTCTTATGGATCTCTCATGGATCCCACCTCCATATATGTGTGTGTGCATGCATGCATGCACATGCATGTGTTTTGCTCTCTACTCCCGGTTGCCAGTTGATTTGCTGCTCTGTCCTTGACTGTCGTTCCCCTCCCCATTGTTGTTGTTGTGTGCATTCAAGTCATTTCCAACTTCTGACAAACCTATCATGGGGTTTTCTTGGCAAGAGATGTTCAGAGGAGGTATGCCATTGCCTTCCCTAATGCTGAGATTGTGTGACTTCCTCAAGGTCACCCAGTGAGTTTCATGGCTGAACTGAGAATTGAACCTAGCAAACAGGAATTCCTCCTCCCAGTATTTTACTATCTCTGTCCCTGGTATATGGGAAAAATGCATTTGAGCAATGCATACACTTCCCTGTCTTGAACCCCAAGCTGGAAGAAAGGCAGGATATAAATAAAATTAATAAAATAAGAACAAACACACACTTATTTGGGGAAAAGTACGTACAAAAGGGGACAGATTTTACTCTGTAAAAAAAGAAAAAGAGGAGATGGTGTCTGCTAGCATTACCAAACTGAAAACTAGAGGGGGCTTCTGTACTTTTAATGGCTGTATGGAAAAGTGCAGTTCAGCAGGTGTTACTTGTCATGCAACCAGGTAACAAGCAGCACCTGCTGGGAATTCCCTCTTTCACACAACTATTAAAACAACAGATGTGGACTTTATTGATGTACACACCCCTTATCTTAAATGGTGATGATATAGCTCAGCAACTCTGCCTACCTGTTCCTGCCTCCTCATCCACTCAGCTGAAATGTAATCTAAATCGTACACTTCTCCTTCCAGTTCAGGGGTAGGCAACCTTTCCCCTTTAAGGGCCGAGGGACTTCAGCTCCCAGAATCCCAGGAGCTATTGGCCAACATGGGACTATTGGCCAACATAGCTGAGGCTTCTGGGAGCTGAAGTCCCTCGGCCCTTAAAGGGGAAAGGTTGCCTACCCCTGCTCCAGTTTATCACACTGTAAAGTAAAATTATGTACACCAGGGGTAGGCAACCTTTTTGAGCCAGGGGCCGGGTTGCTGTCCCTCAGACAATTGGGGGGCCGAAGCACCAAAACTAAATAAATAAATAAATAAATAAATTTTAAAAATTAAAAAAAATTAAAAATATATGCATGCACACTCTCTCAGCCCCAGAAAAGCCATGGCAAAACCCCTGTAGAGATTTTGCCAAGAAAACCCCAAGCACAAGTAATAACAACAATGATCAATATCATCATGGCGGGCGGCGGCGGCGGCGGCGGCAGGACCGGCCTTGGGCCGGTCCAAAGGGCTCAGGGGGCCGCATCCGGCCCCCGGGCCTTAGGTTGCCTACCCCTGATGTACACCATGGGTATACATGAGCAAAGCACTTTGCTTGAGTGAGCTCAGGCCTAAGATATTTAATACTGATTGTTGGATTTCCTGCTATCTATTTTGTGTGAGTTGATGCTGCCTCCTCTAGGGGGTCGTTCACACTACATTACAAACTGGTTTGCAATTCAGTTTAAAAGTGGGTAGTTCACACTGGCGCTGGGTTTCGTACACCCGAATAGGGGTGGAACCAGGGCAAATCCCCCTCATTGCGGGTTTTCTGATATTGAGTTTTCCCCTGTGTCTGTTGGGGAAAAAAAGGGTTTTTGCAGGTTGTTGCCAATGTGCACTTGCCCCCCGATCCTACTCGGGTCATTTTAAGAGAGGGATTAATGGGCAGAGGGTGGGCAGAGGGGTGGAACATGCCTATCCCCTGTCACAAGTTGGAGCGTGTGGCAAGCACCATTTTTGTGCTCTTGCTTAGCCCACAGCCGCTCAGCTCTTTTCCTCTTTCCTGTTCTTTGTCCCCAATGATGCCATTGCCAGATGTTCAGACATCGCCAAAGCTGGTGAAGGGGGGGGGGGGTCTTCTGGGGAATTTTTTTTTAATTTTTTGACAGAAAGTGCGAACCTTTGTGGTTGTGTTGCTTCAACACATGGTGATTTTTATCTCTGTGAGGCTCTTCTGTGTGGGAGCTTCCTTACATTACGTTTATTATGGCCAATAGTTTCCTTATGGCAACTCTAAGGTGTGAGAGCTATCTTTTTTAACCCCCCCCCCGAACTTTAAAAAAACCACAACTAACGCCAACCCCCCAAAAGAGCGGGATATGACTTGTTATTGTGTGCCTTCAACTCATTTCTGACTCATGGTGACCCTATCCTGGGGTTTTCTTGGCACGTTTTTTCAGGGGGCTGCCAAATGGAGGGCATGTCCTGGAAAGAGGACATCTGGTCACCCTGAGCTTAAAACACTCCTATAAATATAAATTCATGCTTCCTAAGTCCTCCTTAAAAGAAAGGGTATTTTGGAATTTGCTCCTGGACAGAAGGTTGAAAGGGAGGACAGGTCCTGGAAAAGGAGGACCTCTGGTCACCCTGTGCCAGATCCCTTTGCATAATGATTTTCTTAGTCTCCAAAGTGCTCTAAGATCAGGGTGACCAGATGTCCTCACCACAAAGGAGGACAAGGCACCACAAAATGTAACACACTCAAGAAAAATGGTGGACATGACCACATCAAAGCTCAAAATACTCAGATAAATGGTTCTTAGTCCTGCTCAAAAGGGAGGACCTTTGGGAATTTCTTCCTGGACAGAAGGTTGAAATGTCTCCTGGACAAAAAGTCTGAAAAGGGGGAGGACAAGTCCTGGAAAAGAAGGATGAAGTTTGGTCACCCTGGATGCAAGTTCATGCATTTGAGGAAGGAGGCTCAAGTCTAGAGGAAAGGAGCTCATGCTCCTACCTTCTCTCTGAGGGGGCTGCAAGATCAAGGTGAACAGATGTCCTCTAAACACAGAGGAGGACAAGGTGCTGCAAAAACAGAGGACACCCCAGGAAAAATGGAGAACAGGACCAAAACAACGCTCGAAACTTTCCTATAAAAATATAGATCCATGCTTCCTAAGTACTGTTCAAAAAAGGAGGACCATTGTGGAAAGGCCTCCTGGACCAGAAGGCTGGAAAAGGGGATTCTGGAAAAGGAGGACTCCCAATCAGTTTTCCCCTCCCTTTCAGTACCTTTTCTTTTCTTCTCTTTTCTTTATTTATTCATTTATTATCTTGAGGGGTCACCTCCAGCCCCCTTCTCATTGGGCGTCTGAGCTGGCGCTGTGGCCAAATGCAAACTGGGGAGGGCGCGAGCCAACCAGCAGCCAGCCAAGCAAGCATCCCCCATCCCAGCTCGTGTTTGTGTGTGTATGTGTGTGTGTGGATAAGGAGGCTCTGTTTTTAATTAGTACTTTGGGGCCTCGGCAGACGACTAATAAAGTCGTCTCCGAGGCAGGGAAGAGGAGGGGCAGCCGCACAATTGGCGCCCCTTCCTCCTCCCGAGGTTGCCCTCGGAGCTGCTGGCCCTCTGCACGGCTGGTGCGCCGAGGGCAACCTCCCGCCGCAGCGTCCACACACGCTGTGGCGAAAAAGTCAGGGAAAGTGCGCCCTACGCGTTTAGGGCGCACTTCCCCTGACTTCTGAAAGGAGCGCCAATTTAGCGCTCCTTTCAGGGATGCCGCCGGTGCGCCACGGTGCGGATGCTGCGGTCCCGTGGCGCACCGTCCCAGGGCGCCCTGGACGCCCTGGTCTGCTTCCCCCCCTCGGTCAGTGTGAACTTGACAGGATTAAATTGGACCGGAGACATTTGATTAGGTTAAATGTAGTGTGAACTTCTGTTCGGGTCAGATTCTATATTCGATCAATGAATCTACCTGGATCTACCCAGCACAAAAACGTTAGTGTGAATGGGGCCTTGGTTGATAAGTGGCCTCCCATGATTGTTATAAATGGGTAGAATTAGTGTGCTTCATGGCAACCAGACTGTCAAGTGCAACATGTCATTTTAATTGGAAGTGGTTAATAATTTATTATTTTATTTTTATTATTATGAAGTATTTATACCCCGCTCTTTAGCCAAAGGCTATCAGAGCTGCTTACAAGTGGATTAATGACGGTTCCCTGCCCTCAGGCTTACAATCTAAAAAGACAAGATACAAAAGGAGAAGGGAATGGTGGTGGGGAAGGGGAATAAGTCCATCAGATCTTCTCTCCCTCAAAAGCCTGGACCAAAGCAGATGGACTAGAGGGAGGGCCCTTCTTCTTCTTCTTCAGGCTAGGCCCTTTGGAGATGGCCTGCCATCTCTCCTTCCAGATGATGGTGGATGGAGGGAGGGCGCTTTTTCTTCTTCTTCAGGCTAGGCCCTATGGAGATGGCCTGCCTTCTCTCCCTCCAGATGATGGTGGATGGAGGGAGGGCCCTTCTTCTTCTTCTTCTTCTTCTTCTTCTTCTTCTTCTTCTTCTTCAGGCTAGGCCCGATGGAGATGGCCTGCCTTCTCTCCCTCCAGATGATGTACTTAAGCACTTAAGAAGATATACAGGCTGGCCTCCTCACAGTTTTAAGAAAATAACCATGTTACAGCAACCCTGTTTATCAGGAACAGTTTGTTTCTTGCTTGTTGTTGTTGTTAACTGGCCTTGAGTTGATTTCTACTCATAGTCACCCAGTGGATGAGACATCTCCAAGCCCTCTATCCTCCACTGCTCTGCTTAGGTCCTGCAAATTCAGGTCCATAACTTCTCTGATTGAGCCTGGCAATCTGACAAACAGTCTTCCTCTCTCTCTACTACCCTACTAATGCACCTTTCCCAGCATTATTGTTTTTTCTGGTGATTTGTGCCTTCTCATGATAGGGCCAAAGTATGACCACTGTCCTTTCTGTTTTCCTGCCTCCTATGCATGGAACTGTCTCCCAGAAATGCCGTGTGACACTTCAAATCCCTCCTCAAAACCAGCCATTTCCAGGGGACCTTTAGGCATAACCCTTTAATCTTTATGCCTCACTATGACTTTACCTTCTCAAGTTCATTGGGGCAGGGATTGGTCCTGGTTTGCATAGAAAAAAACCACCCTATTACTATTTAAACAATAATTCACTAGTTTGAGCATTGGACTACAATCTGGAGACCAGTTTGATTCCCTGCTCAACCATGACCCACGTGTTACCTTGGGCAAGTCACATGTTCTCAGCATCAGGGAAAGGCAATGGCAAACCTCCTCTGAACAAATCTTGCCAAGAAAACCCCATGATAGTTTCATCTTAGGGTTGCCATAACATTGGAAATGACTTGAAGGCACACAACACAGACACACAACATCCTGGTTTAGGACTTGTCATTCCTGAGAGGCCTACCTTTGCATACTGTTCTCTCTGGTGAGATCTTACAGATTTTATCTACAGTTTGGTGCGAAATTGAGGTTTTATGACATATACCATTGTAATTCCTTCTGTTGAGAAAACATATGAATTCAGATTATGAAAAGTTGTAGATGATGTTTTGGCTATATATTACCATGTATTTTCTGGGATCCAGCTGTGTTTTCTTATTCAACAGAAAAGAAATTACCTCATTGAAAAGTTCAGGAGTACTTTCAGCTTATTCTTGATTTGCTTAAAATAAATTCACAAGCATCTTTAATGTTTATCATCATGTGATCTTTGATTATATTGATTACAGTTAATTAGAGGAGTGTAGAGTTACATAAAATGGTTGACTCTTGGGGAAATTTGATGTCATCAGATGATGCTAAATGGAGATAGATGAGCAAAAGATGTATGGATATATTCAAGGGTGAACATATGATGGAAGCTGCCAAAATCATTTCATACAGGAAGAGAGTAAAAGGTATAATTTTTATTCTACAAACAAACAAACATATCATGCACTCTAATATTTGTTCTGTTTGGCTTATATGTTGCAGTGTATCAACAGTGTGAGAAAAGGCCTGATGTTTTGTATCTTTTTTCATTCTGCCAAAACTAGAATATACCATTGGCAGAGTGATGGTTATAGTATTAACAATTATTAGGTTTTAGAAAGGAGTGAGGTTGGGATTATACATGAACAAGGTCATCCCTCTTATTGAGCAGAATAAGGCAGTTGCTTCAGTTGGTGGGTGGCAGGTGGCAGTGGTGTCACGGGGGGGGTGTACGGGGGTTCAGACCGCACCAGGTGACACCCTAAGGTGGAGTGACACCACGGCTCCCCAAAAATGCTTAGCAGAAGGAGAAAAGCTCTCCCACTCGAAGCTCTCCCACTCGAGCAAGGAAAGCTTCTCTCTGCTTGCTGAATCTGGGTGGATGGCATGGGAAGGGGTGCATGGGAGGGGGCTCAGAGGGTGGAGAGACACCCTCCTCCCTCCCAGTCACTGGCAGTGAGCGGGAGAGCCTTTCTCCGTCCCCTGAGCCTGGCTGGAAGGTAGAGGTGTGTGAGTGTGGATGCGGCTCTGGGAGCAGAGATACACTTTCCTCCCTTTCAGTCAGGGCAGAGAGCAAGGACTCTCTCCATCCCCTAAGCCTGACTGGAAGATAAGGATGTGTGTGAGTTTGTGTTTGTTTGTCTTTGTGCTTTTGTGTCGTAGGTGTACATGGCTGAAGGGGATGGAGAGAAACCTATCTTGTTCCAATCAGAACAGAGAGCAAGGAGGTCTTCCCCCCAGCCTGTTTGGAAGGTAGGGGTGTGTGTAGATGTGGGTGTGTGGCTGAGGGAGGTGGAGAGACTCCCTTCTTCTTCTCTGCCAGAGTAGAGAGTTCTCACCAGCCCCAGCTTGGCTGGAAGACAGAGGTGTATTCTGAAGACCAGGGTTAGAATCTTGGCTTGGTCATGTAAACCCACTTGGTCATGTTGAACAAGTCACATTCTCTCAGCCTAAGAGGATGACAATGGTAAACCTCCTCTGAAGGAACTTGTCGGGAAAACTCCATGGGTTGGAAATGACTTGAAGGTTTGCAACAACAACTGGTGTGGTATGGGAGGGGGTCAATGGGAGGGTGACACCGTGAGTTACTGCACGGCGTGACACCAACCCTAGTGATGCCACTGGAGGGTGGTGGCGGTGGCGGTGGAAGTAATGGCACATGTTAGTATGCCATTGGGCCTTCCTTGTACCTGCCATCGTTCAAGCTAGTCTGACACTCCCAGATTCAGTAAAGGATGTTGTCCGTCATGAGTGTTAAAATAAGATTCAGATGCCCTGTGCACACTACAGAATTATAGCACTATTATTCCACTTTTAACTGTCATGGTTCCATCCTATGGAATTCTGGATTGACAGTTTAGGATTGAATAGTTAGAATTGTGTCCTATAGAGCTCCACTGCCTCACTAAATTTGCAAACCCAACAATTCCATAGGTTGCTGCCAAGGTATTTAAAGTAGAATAATAGTACTATAATAGGGTAGTGTAAATGGGCCCCAATTTGGTCTTAGGAGTAGGAGAATTGTGTGCTCACCCTAGACACCATGGATACCTGAAGGAGCCACTAAGTGTTGTTGTGTGGGTTTTTGTTTTTTGAATATATATTTTATTAACCTATAAACACATTAAATACTCTACAATATAAAAACACAATATATTACACTAAACTACTCACAGTATTACATAAAATACTCTCCACATCCCCAACTTAACCCACCCACAAAACAAACCAATAACTAAAAAAGAAAAAAAGAACCCCCCAACACAAAAAACTTGAAAAAAAACCAATTTAGCGGGGATGCAGACAGGTGTCCGTGTCCCGCCCTGGGAAGTGGAGGATTGGGGCCAAGGCTGCCCCACGCCTCGCCCCCAATCCTCCCTTCTGCTGGCCCTGAAAGGAGCGCTAAAATGCCAGTCCTTCCAGAGCCGGTAGAAGGGACGTATTAAGAGCCGCCATGCAGCTCTTCTGCGCCTCTTCCAGAGCAGCACATGAAGACACTGCGTACGGAGGATGTATTCAGGGTGCACACTGTGCATAATGATGCGCACCCTGATGACATCCTCGGCGAGGGGTCGAGGAGGCTGCTGTATGGCTGCCCCTCCCCTTCTGTGCCTCCAAGATGGCGCTTTGCAACATCTGCAGAGGCCCTTAGTTGACTCCTCATCCTCTAAATCCAGGAATATAAACCTACTAATAATTACTGTATATACTTGACTAAAGTCAACCTCATGTATAAGGTGAGGGCAGGTTTGGGGCCAAAATTATGGATTTTGATATGACCTGTGGATAAACTGAGGGCAAAACTTAGGGACATGTAACAAAGAATCTAAAGCAGGGGTAGGCAACCTTTCCCCTTTAAGGGCCGAGGGACTTCAGCTCCCAGAAGCCTCAGCCATGTTGGCCAATAGTCCCATGTTGGCCAATAGCTCCTGGGATTCTGGAAGCTGAAGTCCCTCGGCCCTTAAAGGGGAAAGGTTGCCTACCCCTGATCTAAAGGGTGAAGCAAGGGAAGAAAGTGCCAATGAATTTACAAACTCCTAGTAGGTTATGCTTTCAGTAAGGGCTGGATGAATAAGATAATGTGTGTGTTGGGGGGAGTGTCAGTGCTTCCAAGATGGATTACACTCTTGACTTTCACCAAGGGATGTTTTCTTTTTTATATATAAGAGTTAAAGTAGAGTACCAACATTGACCCATGAATAAGTCAGCTCAGGTTTTGGGGTAAAATTTTTGACTAAAATTTCTAGACTTATACATGTGTTTATACAGTAAAATTAACTACTCTATAATACTAACACTGTTAAGTATAACAGAATAGCGGTAAACATCAAATCCCACAAACATAACCTTCCTGTTTTTCTTTTTGATATAAAACAGAAATAATTTCCAATCTTTTAAAAAAAATGTCCAGAGAGTTCTCTTTAATCAAAGTTACTGGCTTATCGAGAATGTATGTTGTTTTAATCTTTATGCTTTTATTATCGTATTTAATTTTAAGGGGGGTATTGTATTACGGTTTTATGGCATATATGTTTTTAATCTGTATTTGTACTTGTAAGCCACCTTGATTGCCAAGGCAAAAGGCGGGGTATAAGATATTATTATTATTATTATTATTATTATTATTATTATTATTATCATCATCCATCAGAACCATTTTGAAGATCTTGATAATCTAATCTTCCAATGGTGTATCTTCACTTTCCTACTTCTTGGCATATAATGATCTTGCTGTGATAATTATACAGTTGCACCTCCATTTTCACAGAATTGGAGTCCACATTCCTCACCCGTTCACGGGCAGCAAACAGGGGGACAAAATGGGGCTCGAATATTGGCGAATTTCTGTTTTTGCGGGGGTGGTGGTGGTCTGGAATGGATCCCCCATGAAAACGGAGGGGCAACTGTAGTGCATCACCTCAAAATTAAGACCCTTGAACTTGTCTTTTGCTATACCTTCCATAAAAGTTTTAACTGTATTTTACATGTACAAATATTTTTGCATCCATTTCTAGATTTTCTTCCAATACCTCTTGGTTTATCACATGACCACCACATGTGATAAAAAAGTACTTTCATAAAGATCACATTTCCAACATGTATTTTGGAGTTCTTTATACATCCTAGCTGGAGTCAAGTATCATGAAGGGGCCACTGGATTGATACCAATTGGGTGCCCTGTCTGTGGTGACCTAGGATAGGGGGGAAAATCTCTCCAAAAAAGTTCTACAGATTTTTTTTTGGTAGTAAAATGAACTTCCCCCAATTAGTTTAATGTAGGACTTCTTTTTTAGTGTCTGCTTCAGCTTCCACTTCATTCTTCCTTGACAAAAATCAGCAGAAGGTGGCTGTCCATTATAGCTGAAGTGAGCAATTTGGGACCCTTCAAATTTTGCAGGATAACCCATCTGCCCTGGTGTACCTAGTCAGTAATGAAGGATAATGGGAATTAGAGTCCAATAACATCTGAAGGGGCCACAGCCTGCCCACCCCTGCTTATGTGTCAAGTAGTATAACTACTACAAATTTATGTTTGATAGATACTGTAAACATTATCAACATGGGGAAGGTGAGTGGGCACTAATGTTGCTTCTTGTCCATATTATTCTTTATCTTAGGACAGTGCCTGGAGCTACCAGTCTAACTGGCCTGTTTGTGGAATGGGTCCAGCATTTTGTCCTTTTCTATCGGCAACCAAATTTCTTGGGCCAGTGCTGTAGATGAGCCAAATATAGGGGCGGGGGGAGAGTCACCATGGACAAAGTTACCATGAACAAGGATAGTAAGAAGAAAGAGAGAGAAACAAACAGAAATGAGAAATAGGAAGAAAGCAATAGCTCTAGCAATGTGGACCGCCCCTATATTTGGCTCATCTACAGCACTGGCCCAAGAAATTTGGTTGCCGATAGAAAAGGACAACTGGGATAGAGAAGCACTGTTTCCAGGTTATGTGATTTTTATCCAGGTCATATGGACATTCTTGTATGGCTCTTAAGGCTTGGGTGCCTTGAAAATCAATACTGAATTACCAATAACAAGTTGCTCAGTTGATCCCATCTTGACAGCTAGGAGTCCTGCTGTAGTGAATGTAACTTGTTTGGCAATCATGCATTGTGTATTCTGTACAGGTTGGGTCTCTGTTATCCAAAATGCTTGGGACCAGAAGTGTTCTGGATTTCAGTTTGTTTGTTTTTTCTTTGATTTGGAATATTTGCATATACATAATGAGATATCTTGGAGATGGGACCAAAGTCTAAACATGAAAATCATTTATTTTTAGTATATATCTTATATACATAGGTAATTTTATACCTAACATTTTAATTAATTTTCTGAATGAAACAATGTCCGTATACACTGAACAGAATATACAGAAAACCAAAGTGTCACTATCTCAGTCACCCATGTGGACAATTTTGGATTTTGGAGTACTTAGGATTTTAGAATTCTGGATGAGAGGTACTCAACTTGTATTGTGTATTGTGCATTGTGTGGTTGGGGAGTGTATCCTTAGAACACAGTCTTCCACATTACCCCACAGCAAAGCACTTGGCTTGTAATATAATTGATTAAACATACACACAGAAGTAAATGATTTTGCCAGAATTTACAAAGCTATACATATTCTGTATTTATTTCATTTTATGCTTTAAAATGGTTGGTTCTACAATGCATTATTTGAAGAACTATCCACATTAAATCAATTCATTTGTTGTTTTCTTTATCAATCTCGGGGACCTCTGTTGGTTTATAAGAAAATATACAGCCTAATTACATATATTTTGTTCTGAAAATTGCATGTTTGCCATTTATGTAATAAAAAGACACTAAACCAATATTGGCCTGTGTAATTCAGACTACACATTCTCCATCTAAAGTACTAGTAGGTTTTAATAATATATACTATGTATATGTGCATAATGTACTGAGCAAAAATGCAGAATGCACTGTTGCCTGGTAATTGCTAATTATACTTTGTTAAAGGTTACAATAATTGGCTATCATGACTGACAAGCTAATGGGAAACAAAGTGCTAGAACAACAAACTAGATAATTCCACAGATGCATAAAGGATTGCAGCTAACCTTTAACTTTAATAATAGATATACTATGGAAATTAGGGATGGAAAGAATATTTTAAATTATTTTGAAAATGGTTTAAAAACATGTCTTTCAAGTGTCAAGAAACCTTAATGAGAAGAATACTGGATCAGTGAGAATTTTTGTAAGTTTGGGATTTATTTTTCACAAAATTTACATGTGGTTGCTTTTTCAGAAACAGCTTTTTCTGGACAGAAAATAATATTTCTGCATATATTCTTTTCTGCACATAAAATGCTCAGTCCTGTGCAAAACAATCATGCGTGAATTTTGTGCAGAATAAATCCCAAATTTGCAAATTGGCTCCAGAAACTGTGTGAATTTCAAAAACTTTCTGTAGTGAAAATAAAGTTGCTAAAATTACTTATTGCTTCCTCCAAAAAGAAAGTTACTGAAAAATACATTCCTAGTAGAAATGCACATACAGAGTAATAGACAACCTGAGCTTTGAAGAGTACTCCAATTACAAAAACAGTGAGCTCCTATTTTGCCCTCTTACGTACTGTTTCTAGAAGATTTGCTAAAACCAGAAGGAGTCGGAATAGAGCCTGAAATTTCCACTATGTTAATTCTCTCCCATGATTTGAATTCTAATTTTGCAGAGTTTTGACGTATTGAATTACACATAACATCACTATCTTTGACCAACTACTGCTTTTAAAAGCAATGTAGCAAAAAAATTACATCATGAATATAATAAGTAAAAGTTTCTAGTTGCCACTAAAACTTAATTTTAATATGTGTTTTGAGGGGCCTTTTGACAGGAGATTGTCAAATTTGAGCCCATCTCTTCCCAATTCTAAATCCTGCTAAGCCCTTCTCTCTGAACATTCCAATGCACCTTGAAGTATACCTTTGTGTACTGAGTGCAAAGTTTTGTGCTTTGTAATTTATATTCAACTGAATGCAGTTACATAGCTCTTGTAATTGGGAACCCTACCTTACTAGGGATCCCAATGTCAGGAGATCAATGATTACAGTAAATATGGTGGCAAAGCCCTCTGCAGACCTTCACATACAATGCACATAGCCCTCTGATGCTGCTAAGTATGAGACATTCAGGGAGCAAGGATTATGTGGATGCCCACATTGGCATCATCCATTTAGCCCTAAACATGTTCAGGTGAATTCCTGAACAGAATTATATTAGCTATCATTTCACAGACTGAAAAGGAAACATGTTTGTAACACACTGATTCTCATGTCAAGGAGAATGTGCTAAGGCAAACCTATCAGGTGGTTTTCTTGGCAGATTTATTCAGAGGAGGTTTGCCATTAGCTTCCCCAGAGGCTGAGAGCATGTGATTTGCCCACGATCATCCAATGGGTTTCATGACTAAGCAGGGAATCAAACCCTGGTTTCCAAAGTTGTAGTCCAGCACTCAAACCACTACATCACACTGGCTCTCAAAGCCTGTTTTACACTGCTTTAAAAGTCAAGCAACGATTTGCTCCAAGATTTCATCAAAATGTAGCCCAACGGCTGCAGTGGTGTCACTAGGGTCAGTGTGACCTGGCATGGTAACTCATGGTGTCATCCCCCCATTGACCTCCTCCCATTTCACACCATATAGAATCCTTAATAATGCTTTTTTGCACTAATATTACTCATAAATCATAATTCCCATATACTACTCAATATAATACTAATAGTTGTGACATAAACAACTAGCAAAATTAAAATTATACCTTCAAATTATGATATCATATGCACAACCTAAATGTATTTAGATATACATAGTGAAGATTTGGTTAAAATGTGATGTTTTTATAGGAAATTTAAAAAATTAAATTCAAAGCAATTTTTAAAATTCAAAATTTTGAAATTTTAATTTTACAAAATTCTGGGGCCTCCCCTTTCTCTTCCACTGAGCTTCCCCCCCACTCCCACTATCTCTTAAAGCATTTTAAAGGGAAGCGGATGAATGCCACAGCCCATTTCTGCCAAAAGGTAGGTGTTTGAGGACCAGTGGCATCACCCCCCCCCCCTTTTAGGGTGTCACCTGGAGTGGTCCACACACCCCGCACCTCCCCTAGTGACATCACTGAACAGCTGTGGTATATGCAGTAGAAATCTACTAAAATGGATAGTGTTAATTCATTCATGCACACAAATTTACATAGATGTGTACTGCAGGCAAGACACATTCATTCCACTACTACGAGTAGTGGTCTTTGAGTAGGTCAAGGAGCTGCATTCTGAATAAAACAAGAATTCTTAACAATCCAGACTAAGGAAACTGAATCATGACATTCCTAAAAGGCAAAAATAGAGAGAGTGATTCCATAGATCAGAGAAATTAGGTATATTTGGACCATACAATCATCTCTATTTTACCAAGAATCCACATCCATTAGCATTAGTATTTCAACTGAATTCTGGATAGGTAATAGCATCTCAAAATGAATCAATAGATACAGGTGGCTCCTGCTTTTTGATGATCCACTCTTTTGACAGTAACTATGGGCTGAAACAGACACCCCGTTAAGACCTGCTTGGGGCTGGCTTGGGGGCATGGTGTTTAGACACGCCATGCCCTCAAGCGAGAGAAAAGCCAGACCGATGATTACATGCTAGCCAGCTTCTCCCCCACTTGGGGTGTGGCGCTTAGACACCACTTTTCCAGAGCCAGCTTTCTTCAAGGATGAGTTGACTCTTTGGGAGAAGGGGTGGCTTTTTTTGGCCCAAAAAAGGAGTGGATCTTATTCACTCCTTTTTAGGGCAGAATCTGATTGGATTGGGGCTGGACATCTGTTTGCCCTGGCCCCGATCCAGCCTAAAAGCCTTTTGGGCTGTATGTATCCCCCTTAGAAGTACTTGTCTCCTCTACTCTGCCCATCCCATGGTTTCAAAATCCATTCAGAAATGTCGTCACAGAAAAGGTTATGAACTTTGTGCAGGCATATTTCATTTGAAAGCTTTTTTCCTTATTTTGCCTGACCCTGATCCAGCTGTCCCTCACTCCTCTTCTTTCCTTATCCCAAGCATTCTAACCATGCACACCAGTTTCCTATACTATAGCAGACTCACTGCCACCCTGGTTGTCTTAAATATTGCAGTTCAACCATTTCTGGGTTTTGACAGTGCTATTGGCTCTAACCTGTCAAATAAGCGAGAGGTGCTTGGACATGGATTTGTCTTTTTCTCCCTCTCTCCTGCTCCCTCCCACCCTCTTTTCCAGCATTCATGCATACATAGTGAGGAATTCTGTAGGTAACTTCTGTAGTTCTACAAATGTGAAATGAATCAAAGCATAAAGTGCAGAGGTTATCTTAAAATAATAGCCCTGCTAATATGAGAAAAATAGGGAGCATCACTCCTTGAGAATGGTTTTTAATGTGCATGTTCAGCAGATTTGCAGGTCATTGTTTTGGGGCCTTTACAGATTGCCAGAAATAGTGCAAATTGAGGCCACTTTAACTGTCCTGGCTCTTCTCTGCCAGAGAGCTCTGGTGCCGCAATAAACTACAGATTCCTTAGCACTGAGCCAGGACAGTTAAAGTGGCCTCAATTTGCACTATTTCTGGCAGTCTGTAAAGGCTCTTTATTGGCTGACAGCATATTCTTGTACAATAATAAAAAAAAAGCATGAGTGTGATCTATTGATTGCTGTAATTTCATGGAATGTTCAGAAATATTTTCGCTTCTCACAAGTACTTTTTAAAAAGTTGCCTTGCTGAGCCTGATTCCTGTTTTATGTTTATATTTATATTTATCTTTTATGTTGAAAGCTCACATTGTATGAATTAGCCATCACAGATTTAAAACCTGATGCAGATAGAGCTTTTCCCTTAAATCAAACTTCATATCAAAAGACACTGTTTCCTCCATTTCCATTCTTGTCTCCTTCCCTGTGCCACACCTCTCACAAATTTTACTAGTATCAGCTCTGCTGATGTATGACAGCTTCCTGATGTCAAAGTCCATTGATCAAATGTGTATTGATTTTTCACTCAGCTGGAGCTGGATAAATCTAATTTAGAATTCAAATGCTGACAGAGCTGCAGAGTAATTTTTAAGAGAGAGATATGCAGTAGAAAAGCACATGACAGCATTTCATTCTTGGCAGAATGTGGTCCAGAATATTTTATGGAAGGAAATCTTATTTTCTTCAGATGATAACACAATTTTCTGATTTTAAAATCAGAAATGAGATTTCAGGTCATAGAGACTTGGACAAAGAGCGGGATCCCCATATTTGCATCCCCATTTTCTCCAACATACTCAGACTATCAGTGTTATCCTCACTACATCCTTGTGTGCCAAGAGATAGTAACCTACACCAGACCTACCCACAGCACATAATAGCTGAATGTGGATTTGAACTCTTTTCCAACTCTTTCTTCACCTTTTCCAGATCTCCTTTTCTATATGCACTAGGGACATGCTTTAGATCTGGGTGAATCAAGAACCATATCAAGCTGATTCAGATGTCCAGATTCTTCTGAAGCAGAATCTAAATCAAAACACTCCTGAATAGTCCTTTACAATTTGGACTTGGAAGGGGAACACAGAAATCTAGACAGCATCCCTCCCCAAGGATAACCCCAGAGTGGGGCAAAGGAGAGGTTAAAAACAGTTAAATGCCTGTACTGCAGCCACTCACTCATAAACCAAAAGGCTGCGAGTTCAATACTAGCCAGGGCTCAGGCTTGACTCAAGTCTGCATCCTTCCAAGGTCACTAAATAAGTACCCAGCTTGTTGGGGAGCAATGAGCTTACAGTTGTAAACCTCTTAGACACTGCATAGTGCGGTATGAAGTGGTATATAAATGGAGCTGCTTTGCTTTGCTTTTTAAAAACAATTAAATATGTCAGTGTGTGGATGATGGGTGTTGCAGTGATGCTCTTTGACACCCAGCAGAATCTCCAGGACAAGCTGGCTGCTGTGATCCACAGCCACTTTGTATCTCTTACCATCAACTGGCTCAGCTTCTCTTCTTCAGGATCCTGTCTTCCTCAGTCAAGAAGACACATTGTAAAGTCCAAAAGCATAGTTTATTAATGCATATAAAAGAAAAATAAGATAACTAAGTAAAATCCATTGTGATGAACTTGTCCAGTTCAGCCATGAAAGATTACATCTTTAACAATCCCAAAAGCTTAGGATCCCAACTTGTTGTTGAAAGCTAAAAAGAAGTTACAGATCCATGTTTCCAGATCTAAGAGTTACATTGTAAAAACAGTATAAACATACCAGAAGCCATCTCCTAACTCCATGCTTAAAACCACTGCTGCCAGACATGCACACACTCACATCTTGAATTATAAACATTCTTAAACACAGGATTTTCTAGGCCCTTCTCATACTCCACCTTCTGGGTGTTAACCTTATGCTAATTGGATAATGCCTGTATGATGTATATTAACCCAGCCTCTTGCTGTCCATCATCCCCCACTTGTCTATTTTCTCAAAACCTAATGATGTTTATGTATTATTGTTTACCTTTTTGTTATCTCTGGCTTCCCATAACAAAATCTGTGTCTATGAGTTGTACCTTTGGGAAAGTTCATGTTTATGACTTCTTGGCCATCTGGTGTTAGATTCACTTTGTTTCTCTAGATGTTGTTCTCATGAGGAAAATTCCACACACACATCTCTACATTTCACCTTTGACTGTATAACTCATCCATATTCTAACGAAATATGATATGTTAACACAGCAATACTTTAAAACAATATAAAATCATTTAAAATCATGATAAGAACAATTAAAAAGCAAGGCAGCACACCCATCTCATTAAAGACCTTTCCATATATTCACCATATATTCAAAAGTAAAACTCAATAAGCCAATTACAAAATCAGAAATTGAAGAAGCTATTTAAAAAAATGTAAATTGAATAAAACGCCTGGTCCAGATGGTTTAACATTGTTATATTACAAGACCTTTATAGAGCATTTATGGTCACCATTTCAGAAAACAGTAAACTCAATATTAGAAAATGGGATTCCACAATCATGGCAAGAAGCGAATATTTGCTTAATTCCCAAAGAAGACAAAGAAGAATTAGAACCCTAAAATTTTAGACCAATTTCCCTGTTAAATATAGATTATAAGATTTTTACCACAATTCTGGCAACTAGATTAAAAGAAAGCTTACAAGATTTAATTGGAAAAGAACAATGTGGATTTCTCCCAAATAGATACTAAAAGGATAATATAAGAGCAATATTAAATACTATCAAATTCGCAGAAAGACGCCCAGATAAAAAAGTGGCCCTAATTTTCTTAGATATTAAGAAAGCCTTTGACTGTGTGAATTGGGAATTTATGTTGGAAATTTTAAAAAGAATGAATTTGGGGAATAGGTTTACCCAGTGGATTAGAGAAATATACAAATTTCAACAAGCTAAAATTATAATTAATGGAGAAAAAACAAAATGGATAAAGATACAAAGGGGTACTAGACAGGGATGCCCCCTATCGCCACTATTATTTTTTTGTATAATTGAAACTTTTATTTGTCTTAAAAAGAAAGACCAAGAAATAAGGGTTTAAGAATCACAAAAGACGAACATAAAATTAGAGCATTTGTCGATGACATTTGCATTAACATTGGAAGAACCATCAGAAAGTATACAAAAAGTAAAAATGGTATTACAAGAATTTGGAGACATATCAGGACTGGAAATTAATAAGGATAAAATAGCAATGATAATTAAAATATGACAAAAAAGGAGGAAAATGAGTTTAGTGAAAACTCAGGCTTTGAAATTAGTAAGAAAGTAAGGTATCTAGGTTGTGTAATAACCAAAAGTAATTCGGATTTATTTAAAAATAATTATGGGAAGAATTGGAACGAAATAAAGAAAGACTTAATGAAATGGAAAGATTTAAATCTATCTTTTTTGGCAAAAATAGCCTCAATAAAAATGAATGTGTTGCCGAAATTCCTATTTCTTTACCAATCAGTATTGATAATACATAACAAAGTAGTCTTTAAGGAATGGCAAAAGGAAATCTCTAGATACATTTGGGTGGGGAGGAAACCCAGGATAAAGGAGAAAATTTTGTATGACAATACAGAGAGAGGAGGTTTTGGTCTCCCAAATCTCAAATTGTATTATTGGGCAGCATGTTTGGTATATTCACCTATGATTTTTCTTTACTTGCTGGTGAAAAGAAAGCTGTGTGTGTGTGTGTGGGGGGGGGCAATCTAGCCTCCCATGGCAGAGAATTCCACAGTGTAGGAGCAGCTACTACAAAGGCTTTCTCCTGTGTTCTTTCCAAACATGTTTGTGAGGATGGTGGGATTTTGAGGAAGCCTTCACCCTGGAATTTTAAATCCCAGTAAGGCTCATATTGGGAGATGCAGTCTTTCAGATAGTCTGGACCCAAGCTGTACAGGGCTTTATAGGTCATGAAAAGAATTTGAATTTGTGCTCACAAATGAACCACTATTCCCCATCACTGTATGCGCTGCATCAACCACAAATCCCTGTCCCATTACATTTTCTTTGACTGGTGCCAGAAAATAATTGTATCTTATCTTTTATTCATAACATTCTGATCCTATTCATCTGATATTTTACAAGGTTTCCTTCTAGAGACACCTCTAGAATCTATGCCATTTCCATACAAATTTCTCTCCTCCCAAATGCAAACATAATTTTTCCATTAAAAAAAAAAAAGATTCACATATCCTTCTGATATTTTTCAGGTTTCTTAACTGGGGTCACCTGTATCCCATTATTATAACATTTGCCCATAAAAAGTCTGGGGGGAAAAAAAGAATGTCCCTATTTGGATAACTTTGAGCTGAAACTCCCAACACCTCTTCTTCTGAAACCTTGTAGAGTCAGAAGTGGCAAGTTTCTCTGCATAATCATCTAATTCTCTCTCTCTCTCTTAAATCATTCTTTTTTTAAAAAAATGCATTTAAAGGTACAACTACATTCTACATCTATTTTTATGAAATTTGGCAAGCACAGTGCCCTCCTAAAGTTTTACTGTATCAGCAGATTTTACCTAGTCTTGTCAAATAAAAATGTTACAGTCATTTATTGATTTCCAATTAATTTGGATGTACAGGGACAAAGGGTTGGAATGCAACTGAGATTTGGATTCAGATGCAGTTCAACATGGACAGGCCCCAAATCAGTCTGAATTGAATCAGGCTGCTATCTCAACTGCCTTATCAGAGTCTAAAAAGACATCTTTTGGTCAGTGCACACCCTGAATTGGTACATAGACTTTGTCTAGTACACTTAGAGCTCATTCACAATGCAGAATTATAGTGCTATTATTCCACTTTAACTGGCATGGTTCATTCCTATGGAATCTTGGAATTGGCAGTCAAAGCAGATCATCTAAAATTCTCAGCCAGAGAGGTCTAATGCTTCGCCAAACTACAAACTCTGGGATTCTATAAGAGGGAACCATGGCAGTTACAGTAGAATATAATTTGTAATGTGAATGGGCCCCTGTAATTAATTTAGCCTGGGATGCTCATTGATTCCTGCCTCCTATTGCCCTTTACCATATTATTTAATTCATCCATTGAAAGCTAAGAATGTTTTTGAAAAGAGGAAACAAAAATGTTATACTGCTCAGAGTTTTTCTGATATATATAATATATATAATAAAAGTTTGGATCAGAAGGTGTATGTAAGAGTGTGTGAAAACAGGGGCAAACAGAATACATATTCCATTGTAAGGTTATTTCTCCTTTTCTTATTTTGAATGTACAGTCATCCCTCTGTATCCGCGGACTTGCCATTCATGGTTTCAATTATTCACGAATGGCAAGCCTGCGGGACAACTCCTCCCTCCCTCCCTCCCTCCCTCCCTCCCTCCCTCCCTCTCCCCCTCAGCCAGAGCAAGGCCATGCTGGCCGGAGCACGGCCTTGTCTTGGCCGGTGTGGCCTTCTTCCAGCCGTGGCGACTTTGTCTCAGCTAGAGTAAGGCTGTGCCGGCTGGAGCAAGGCCTTACTTGGGCTGAGGCAAGGCCACACTGGCTGTTTTCCCAGAAGGAAGACTGCGCCATAGGAAGACCGCTCTGGCTGAAGCAAGAAGTATTGAAAAGAAGAAGGCCCTCCCTCCATCCACCATCATCTGAAGGAAGAGAAGGCAGGCTGGCTCCATTGGGCCTAGCCACAGTAAGAAGAAGGGCACTCCCTCCATCCACCATCACCTGGAGGGAGAGAAGGCAGAATGTGTGCTGTCTTAATCTTAATATGTTTATTTCAATATTGTATTTTTTTATATTTTTTTATCAAGCTGCCTTGATTGCTTATGCAAAAGGCATGATATAAGAAATAAATTGTTGTTGTTGTAAGGTAAGGAAGGAGGGAGGACTGTATTCGCAAATATTTAAGTTCCCATTGTCCCCAATGGCAGAGCGCCATTGGAGTCAATGAGAACTTGAATATTCGTGAAATTTCAGATTCGGGGGGGGGGGGGCAGAACATATCCGCTGTGAATTTGGAGGGACGACTGTATTCCCTAGAGAGAGAATACAATACTATTGTCATTTAGTAGAATTATTCTATAAACACTAAAATGGGGTTGTAGCATGACTTGACTTATTTGCCCAAAGAGGATTGATCTCCATTTATGAGTCTGTGGGGTGGGGAGAATTTGACTTAAGGTACTGATAATGCATTATTCATGCACCATCTTTAACACCATGCAGTTGACATTATCATATCCGTAATGTATTTTCTCTATCACTGATAAGCTTGCTGTTTTATTTGAATAGCCTAAGGGGTGCTAAGGATGGCTGAGTAGGCACCCTTTCTTGAATGACTGATTCTTATTTTTGTAAAATAAAATGGAAATTGAGATAGTAGGGAATGAAATTGGACTAATAATGGACAGCCTTTGAAGATCTCTCTTATGTTCAGCTCTATGTATGCACTAGGACAGCTTTTTCCACTTAAAAAAAACCAACCTTAATAAAAGTCTTCTTATCCTTGATTGATTGTGATACCTCAGTGTCAGAACAAAGCTGTGTGATCCAGAACCCTCCATAGAAATAGCACTTCTGCTAGAGACTGCAAGCAGATGGAGCCCTGCAAGTAATGATGCCAAAGGCCCTCCTCCACTCCCATTGCCTATAGCAAAAGTTCCTCTGTCTTTCCATGTGGAGATTTGCTCAGTCCCAGCTCCATATGTCTGTGCTGAAAACAGTTTCACTGTTGTTTTCCTGATGATCCTCCAGAAAAATTCCCACCTACATAAATAGTTCAGCTTTTGCATTATAAGTCAAATATTCCAGGTTCAATCCTTATCTTTAGGTAACACATGAAAAAAATAAAACTGTTGGAACCCTGGTGAGTTGCTGCCATTTAGTTTTAACAGTACTGTGTTAGATGATCCAGGTAAAAAAATAGCCTCACATATACTACAACTGTCCTGATTTGTAAGGGACAGTTATGATAATCGTATGATAATCCTCTGTCATCCCACTTTTTCAACTGCTTTTAAAGCTGAATCCAAATCTCAGTTGCATTCCAACCCTTTGTCCTCAGCTTACTTCAGTTGCTCCAGATTGCCTTCAAAATGCAAAAGTAGTTGTACTCAAATAAATCATGAGAGGTGAGACAAGAAGAGGCAGAATCTTGCCCTTCCTAGTAGGCACTGGCAAAAGCAAACTGCTGCAGCCTTTCCTAGCTTGTCTGTTCTTCCTCATTAATAAACTTTGCCATCTTGGCCACACTCTGATAATGCTTGGCCATACATGCCCCAATTTTCTAATGTAAAATGTTGGAAGGTATGGCCTCACATGTTCTTATAGTGGATTGAATCCTGAGCTGTACTCTTAAGCCATTTTCACTGGTAAAAAGAGATCTGCATCTTGTGTCATTTGTGCCTTCTACTTATGGCTCTTGAAAACCTGTTCTGGACTGATTTGGAATCCTCTGGAATTGTGCTTATGGAGAGGTGGCTGCAGGAAAAATTGTGAAAAGAAAAAATTGGTAAATGTGTGCTATCAATGGAACCATCTGCTTAATCACAATCATTTCTTTGAATAGAAAGAGCCCTTAACATTCATTGGATTGAATGTCTGATTCTGAACCACTTTTCCTCCCATTCTTTCCTTTCTGGAAAGCAAGATATTTCAGTGAGGCTTGCTTCCAAGATATGTTTTGAGCCACCGTTTTAAGAGAGACTTCCATCCTGCCCTGTGACATGTCCTGTGTAAAATAGAAATGTGTGTGTCTTTTCACTCTCATATGCCCAATTCATAAACAGTGTAAGCAGACCTATTTTGTATGCCTTAGGAACACTATTTAAACATGTGCATGAACAGAAACATGCAGGCAATATATTCATTCAGAAGTAAGAGCCACTGAGTTTAGGTAGACCTAAACTCTGAGAAAGTATGCTGACCACAGCTTCTAAAGTATGCTGACCACAGCTTCTAAAACTGAGCAGGCTGCAAAAGCAAGAAGCTACTTTGAAAAGTAGGGAATTTGTCTCTTGACATTGCAAGTACATGGACAATTGTGTGTTTTAGGTGAAGGCTCTGATTTTATGTCCTGCTCCCTGCAGAAAAAGCTGTGGATGAACAACTTGTTGTCTTGATGTAAGCAAGACATTTCTGCAGTTTTATCATGGCAAGTCCCTTTTGTGTGATACTAGGGAGCAATCTCCTTTTAATACTGGCACATATCCACCAGTGCCCAGATGGCCCTGATTAATCATCTATGAGCACAGATATGCACAAGCAGACACCACCCTCTTTCTTCACATATAACAAAGCTATAAAGCTTAAAGGAAAGAAAACAGAATGATGCTAAACAAGCAAACATCAACTCTTTCATAGCTTTCAACAATGCTTTCCCCTGTATATAACGATTATATGCTTACATTCAGAAAGCTGCCTGCAGAATAATGTCACTTTTCTCTTCCCTTCTTTCTCTGCTTATTCTTGTATTCTATGGGAAAGAGAGCATCAAACATTTCTGAAAATCTGGTCACTTGTTTTGTTAACAGGTTTTTTGGTAGCTATCCCGCCTTCAGTTCCCTCTGTTTCCCTGAATGGTTTGGAGAGCAGACCAAGCATTCCACAGAACCTCACTCTGCTCCTTTGCAATGCCAGGTCGGTTAAAAATAAGACTCATATCATCCAGGATCTTCTCCTGGATGAGGACGCCGACCTGGCTTGCTTTACAGAAACCTGGCTGGGGGAGGATAGCGCCGCTATATGGGCGCAGGCCCTCCCAGCTGGGTATTCTGTTAGTGAGCAGGTGAGGGGAAGTGGGCGGGGGGTGGGGTGGCGTGGCTCTGGTTCATAAGAACACTTTGACCTTGATCAGGATACCTGTCCGAAACATAGCCCACTTCGAGTGTATGTACCTTAGCCTGAAGACCAGGGATAGTTTGGGGATTCTGCTAGTTTACCGACCACCCCGTTATCTAGCAGACTCCCTGACCGAGCTGACACAGCTGGTCTCTGAGCTGCTGTTGGAGTCCCCCAGACTTTTAGTCCTGGGGGACTTCAACATCCCGCTCGAGACCAGCCTAACACGTGCGGCTCGGGAGTTCATGGAGACCATGACAAACATGGGCCTATCCCAATTGGTCAATGGGCCCACACATTGTGCAGGTCATACACTCGATGCGGTCTTTAGTACGGAACAGAAATATCCGTGGGCGGAGGTGGTAAGTACCTCCGCATTGTCATGGACGGATCATTTCCTGGTCAAGATGGAACTTAGAGCCAGTATCTGCCCCACCGGGGGTGGTGGACTCATTCGGATGGTCCGCCCTCGAAGGCTAATGGAGCCAGTGCGATTCCAGAAAGCCTTAGAGGGTTTAATGGTTGGGAATGCCGGTGATCCTGTCAAAGCTCTGGTTAATACTTGGAACACCGACCTTACCAGGGCTATTGACACGATCGCTCCCAAGCGCCCTTGCCATCCCGCTCTCAACCATAGGCCTTGGTATACGCCAGAGCTTAGAAGGATGAAGCGGGTTTGACAATGGCTAGAGCGCAAGTGGCGGAAGACTCGACTCTTATCTGACAGAACTCGCCATAGGAATTTTCTTCGCTCCTATCGGGAGGCAATACATGCAGCGAAGAGAGCTTTCTCCTCTGCACGTATTGCGTCTGCAGAGTCCCGTCCAGCAGAGCTGTTTAAGGTGGTGAGGGAGATGACGCAGGTGCCTCCTGTGCCAAACCCCTTACTTAACCCTGTGACAGCCTGCTGTGACGCGTTTAACAACTACTTTGCAGATAAAATCTCTCAGATAAGAGCCGACTTAGATGCCACTGTTGAAACAGAGTCTATAGGCGAGGCGTCCAACGACTCCGTCAGTGTAGTTATACTGGATCAGCTTCAATCTGTGAGTACCAAGGACGTGGACAAGCTGCTTAGTAAGCTGAGGAAGACGACCTGCCCTCTCGACCCTTGCCCATCATGGCTGGCCGTCCAGGGGGGGGATGCATTGTTGAGGTTCCTCACGGATATCATCAATGCATCCTTCAGGGAAGAATATGTTCCATCTTGTTTGAAGGAAGCGGCTGTTAGGCCGCTTCTGAAAAAACCTTCCTTAGACCCCCTCGATATGAGAAATTATAGGCCTGTGTCGTTGCTGCCATTTTTGAGCAAGGTAATCGAAAGGGCGGTTGCTCTTCAGCTCCAGGCTGTCTTGGATGAAACCGATTATCTAGACCCATTTCAAACCGGCTTCAGGACAGGCTTTGGGGTCGAGACTGCCATGGTTGCCTTGACCGACGATCTGCGTCTGAGCATCGACAGGGGTAGTGTGACCCTGCTGGTGCTCTTAGACCTCTCAGCGGCTTTTAATACAATAGATCACGGCATCCTCTTGGACCGCCTGAAGGGGTTAGGTATCGGGGGCAATGCTTTGCATTGGTTCCGGTCCTTCCTCTCGGGTAGGTCCCAGAGGGTGCTGCTCGGGGACAGTAGCTCCAGTAAGAGGGAACTCACTTGTGGGGTCCCTCAGGGGGCTATTTTATCCCCAATGTTATTTAACATCTATATGAAGCCACTGGGTGAGATCATACGGAGTTATGGTGCTGGGTGTTATCAGTACGCTGATGACACCCAAATCTATTTTTCCATGTCTCGTTCGTCGGTCTCGAATTCCAATGGCATCTCCTCTCTCAATGAATGTCTTTGGGCGGTAATGGGCTGGATGAGGAAAAACAGATTGAAACTGAATCCAGACAAGATGGAGGTGCTCACGGTAGCGGCCCCGAAACCAAGAATTGGGTTGCAACCTCCAGTCCTGGATGGGGTCGCACTCTCCTCCAGTGACTGTGTTCGCAGTCTGGGGGTGCTTCTTGACTCGTCGCTCCTGATGACAAATCAGGTTAATGCAACGGTCAGGAGCGCCTGTTATCAGCTTCGGCTGATACGCCAGCTGCGCCCTTTTCTGGAAGTAAGGGATCTCGAGACCATTGTGCATGCACTGGTAACCTCACGCCTCGACTTCTGTAATGCGCTCTACATGGGGCTACCCATGTGCTTGGTTCGGAAGCTTCAGTTGGTCCAAAACATGGCAGCCAGACTTATTTCTGGAACATCTAGGAGGGACCACATCACTCCGGTTTTGAGGTCCCTCCACTGGTTGCCTATTAGCTTCCGGGCCCAGTACAAGGTGTTGGTTATTACCTTTAAAGCCCTAAATGGCTTGGGTCCAAGCTATCTCAGGGATCGCCTCCTTCCATACAATCCTCCCTGCGCTCTCCGGTCCTCTGGGAGGAATTTGCTGCAGCCTCAAAAATCAAAGCTTGCGGCAGAGGGCTTTTTCAGTTGTTGCCCCCGAACTCTGGAACGGCCTGCCGGATGAGATCCGTCAGTTGACATCACTGGACAGCTTTTTAAAAGCTGTCAAGACTGATCTCTTTCAGCAGGCCTTCCCAGACTAATCACCCCGGCCTTGGGTTCCTTGACTCCTGCGTTCCTCTCGTGGTCCCATCAGTTGCTGATGGATGAGGAACGCAGTAGAGGTTGATTAGGGGGTGGGTTGGTTTTTCTTTTTGGAGATATGTTATATGGGTTGTATTGTAAGCCGCTTGGATTGTCTGGCAATAAGCGGGATACAAATAAACATTATTATTATTATTATTATTATTATTATTATTATTAATTTTTTGGGGGAGGGGGGTTGAACATCTAAACTGATTTTATCTTTATTTTTAAAAAATCTCATCTTGCCTTCCTCAGTCTGGCAATCTGGCAGTTGTAGTGAGATCTGCAATTCTTCCTGCAATTTGGCCAGTGGCATTGCTGTAGTTGATCAGCCATTGTGGAGGGGGGAGGATTGCCCTTCCTCTGTCCTTCCCCCCCGGCTGCTCACCCACTCTGACCACTGCTGAGGGTGGAGGCACTGTACCCTCCAGAGTGCCCATTCAGTATCCAACATAGTTGCTTGCCCAGCAGCTGGACCAGGCTGAAGACACTGCACCCTTGGAAAGGCCTTCAGAGTCCCACATGGCTCATGGGAGAGCAACTACACCAGACTCTGAAGGCACTGTCCCACGGCAATGGCCACTGCTGAGAGGGGTGGCACTGCAGCCTCTGGGGGCCCCGTTTAGGGTCTGAAGTAGCTGCTGGGTGAGCTGGAAAGGGAGGCTACACTCACCCAGTAGCTGTGCCAGTCCCACTGGATGTACCGCCTCATTGGGTCTACACCCCCTTTTGGAATGTCAACCAGTGCAGTCCACACACACTGCAGCCTAGTGACACCCCTTGAGTTTGGCAAGTACATTTTCCCCTTTCTGGAAGTTGTTTTTTTTTAAAAGATTCCTCAGTCATAATAATTTTAAAAGACATAGGGGGGATGCAGACAGGCGGCTGTGGGCTGCCCTGGGAAGCAGAGGATTGAGGCTGAGGCTGCCCCACACCTTGGCCCCAAATCTCCCTTTTGGCACCTGGGAAAGGAGCGCCAAAATAGCACTCCTTTCCCAGGTGGCGAAAAGGATGCCCAAAGAGCCACTATGCGCCTCTTTTGTGCCTCTTCCAGCGCAGCGTGTCTGGACGCTGCGCTGGGAGGACGTCATCAGAGCGCTTGCCGTGTGCAACAACGGGCGCTCTGATGATGTCACCGGGAAGGGGTTGGGGCGTCCAGCTGCTCCTCCCCTTCCCTAGCTCCAAGACAGTGCTTTGCGCCATCTGCAGAGCCCCATAGTCATGCTAATCTGTTCCAGAATCAAAACAAAAAGAAAAAAATGGGTTGAGTGAAAGACTCTAGAAGCTAATTTATTTACTAATTTATTTGCACACAAGTTTTCATGGATTTCAACCAACTTCTTTAGCATGTCTAAAATACATCTGAAAATCTTGACTGAAATCCACAAAAATGCACGCCAAAGTGAATTAGTCTCAAAGGTAAGTAAGGTAAAGGTAAAGTAAGAAACTCAAAGGTAAAGTTTGCTAGCTTCTTACTGCCCTCCATTTTTGTCCCCCTCCCCATATTTTAAAATTATAATAAATTAAACATCTAACGACTTTTAAAATCAGCTGCCTTAGGTAGATATCTCATTCTGCACAATGGTAAGGTCCACCTGTTACTGGCCTCAGCCTTAGAGGCCTTTTAATTTGATTGAGACAATAAAATTAGCTGGTTGAGTCATACAAATATGAGTAGCCTCCAGCAGCAAAAACTCAAAAGGTAGAAAATGCTTAAGTAATAAGCAAAACCACATGGCCACAGGCTATTTCTTATTACGTCCATGTCAATGTCGTACATGTAAATTAGAGAGCAATTTATGAACCCGTATTGCAACAATATTCATTCTAAAATCCAACCAATAAAGATCACTTTCAATAAACTAAACTGTTTTCTTCATTTCTCTGATTCTGCAATAATGCTGACATTGTCACATAGAATGAAATTCAAGAATAGCCATGAAAGAATAACTGATATCTTCACTGTTTCTTCCTCTTAAAATCTTTTCATCTTTCCCAGTTCTCCAGCTCATCAGCTGACCAGTTAGAGAAGAGTCTCTTAGAGCTGCCTTCCCAAACCTGCAGGCTGCCCAGATGTAAATAGCTATAACTTGTATGACCCTTAGCCAGCATACCCATTGTTGATCCTTACTGGAAATGACAGGATGTGTGGTCTAGGTCACCTGGAAAATACTGCAGCTGGAGACAGCTGCTTTGGATTGTCAGTCACTAATATTTCCCACTGCTGAGGACATTAGTATTTTTGTGTTTTAAATCATCAAGATTTGACTGCCCAGTTTCAGCAGTGCCTTAATAACTTTGCTTAATATTTCTGTTGGGCATAAATAATCTAAAGGTATCAGATCCTATTTAATCTTGAAGCTAAGCAGGATCAGCCCTGGTTAGTACTTGGATGGGAGACTGCCAACAAATACTAGGTGCCGTAGGTTATATTTCAGAGGAAGGAGCTAGCAAAACTATCTCTTGAGTATTCCTTACCCAAGAAAACACTATGAACTTAATAGGATCACCGTAAGTCAACAAGCAACTTGAAAACATACTCACAATATTTCTGTTGAGTAATATATTTTGAGCCCCAGTACCACATGCCTTTATAATCTGTTTTAACATTAACTGATTTTTATTTTTTTAAAAAAAGGTCAAATGTATAGGGGCTGATAAAATTCTTATTATATTATATAAATCATCCTAATCTCTACACATTGTTGGTAATGATATCCACATATTCTTATTATATTTTTGCCCTTTTTGAGAGGCTTAATTAGAATTCCATGTTAATATTCTGCAGAGTTTTCATCCTACTAGCCAGGCATGTTGTTTTGTCAATGTTAGGAGAAGCCGATTTCTTTACTGGAAAATCTCATTATATAGTTAACTTGTTTCTAAGCTCAATAACATCCTCTTAGCTATGCCGTCCTTGTCAATGTAATTGTGCCTGCTGATATGAACTGGAAGAAAATGAAACTGCTTTTTCACTTTCTTCAATGGAGAATAATTTGCTCAAATTTCCATTTTCGTATTGTCCAGTTCAGACAATCTCAGGTACAGTGGGAATTTCCAAATGCTGTAGTGTGTTCTGTATTCATTGATTTGCTTAAAATTCAGTAGATCTAAATCACAGGATTCCCAGTTTTGCATTTCCAGCACTGTTGGACCACAGCTCCCAGAATCCCTGACTACAGTGGCCATACTTGTTGGGGCTTCTAGGAGGTGAACTCCCAACAACAACTAGGGACTCAAGTTTGGTAATTCCTAGTCTAAATGATGTTTGTAATTGCATAGTGTAGGGTGTTATTTATTTCCTCCAGACAATGGTTAAACCTAATATATAAATTC
This sequence comes from Phrynosoma blainvillii, assembly GCA_026167975.1. Lineage (NCBI taxonomy): Eukaryota > Metazoa > Chordata > Lepidosauria > Squamata > Phrynosomatidae > Phrynosoma > Phrynosoma blainvillii. Next base: position 103,596,395 of record JANUYF010000003.1, read on the forward strand.
AATTTGCAAGCCATTATTTTAACATACCCCAGATTACTTACAGGATAATCCATCTAAAAATTTACACTAGATTGGAAGAACAAAGGAAATTCTAGAAATAATGATATGGCCCTCATGGTGGCATGCAGTGACATCACTAGGGTTGGCATTACCCGGTGTGATATTCCCTGGTGTCACCACTCCCATTGGCCTGCTCCCATACCATACCATACAGAATCTTTACTAATGTTTTTGTACTAAAGTAACTCATAAATTGTAATTCTGATATAAAACAATGTGATGGTAATAGTCATGACATGAAGCTAGCAACATTAAAAGTCTATTATTAAATTACAATATCATATGCACAGCCAAAATGTATTTACTTGCTCATAGTTTCATGTGGTTAAAGTGAAAATTTGGTAAGATTTGATGTTTTTAAAGAAAATTAAAAAATAATAAATTCTTTTTTTAAAAAAAAACACCTGTCGCCTCTCTTTTTTCCTCCCACTGAGATTTGACTCACTCATACCATGTCTTTAATGTTTTAAAGGGACCAGGTGAACTCCATGCTCTATTTCTGCCAAAGGGCAGATGTTTTGGGAGCAGTGGTGTTACTCCCCCCCCTTTAGTGTGTCACTTGGTGTGGTCCACACACCCTTAATGGCATACAGTATATAACCCAGATTTTATACCATACATCTGTTAAGTTTAGAAATACTGTGACCTCTGTTAGACCAATCAAATGGAGACAAAAAATGTTTGCAAGTTTTTGGGGTCACTAGATCCTTTAAAAGTTACAAAAGGCAGGGGGCAAGGAGCAGTGAAGACTAACCTGATGTTGAACCCATGGTGTCTTCATTATATTCTGTTATGGAATGGGTAGGGGGATGTTTTGAGCTTCTGTTTTTGACAGTGTGGTTTATATGTTGAAATCTCCCTCCTAAGTATCTCCTTTGTTGTGAAATTCACTATGGTGCAAAGTGGACAGCCAGTAAAAGTGACCTCTGGCTGTGATTGCACTGGGACTACAGCGACTGCACTGCCCACTTCCAAAATGGGCTGCCAGAGTCCCAAGCTGGCTGCTGCCAGGAGTCAGATGATCTCTGCTCCTTTTTGGGGCAGCTTTTAGCCCCCTAGCATGGCCTCGGCATGGCTTCTGGCTGCTTTGGAGGTGTGTGCCATCTAAATGCCATGTCCCCAAAGCAGCCAGAGACCAGTGTATTTCAGGCCTTTGTGACACTATCTAAGCCACTCCTTTTAGCCTCACATAATCTCACAGTGTTCTTGTGAGGATCATATTGTGTTCCAGAGAAATATACAGGATAAAGTAAAAAGTGGGGTATCAAAAGTTTTCAGTAGCAGTTCTACTGGTAGAAAACATATTTTCCCACCCTCTTTTCCTTTTTCTTGTGTTTATAAGATTATAAATCTGTGAGCAGATGATCTCTTCTTTGTTCTTGAGTGCATATAAACTGCTCTAGGTGCTTTTTCAGCTGAAAGGCAGAGTGAGGTGCTTAACAAACAATAAAATTACTCAATAATAAGTATTATAAAACTATATACAATTATATTTTATCTTGTTTTGGCGCCGTAGTCCTATTGGTCCACGGCAGCAAAGCATGAGAAATTCATATAAACAAACTGGACATGAATCTGGTATACTCCACACATTTGCACTTGCCATATACAAATACTTTTTGCCTGGCACTTTTATGTTACAGCTAGGGGGAAAATGGATTTTCCATGCTGAAATTGGCATCTAGTTCTTACTGCAGTACTCCCCCACCCTATGCTGGCTGGAGGATACTGGGAACCACCCATTCTGGCTTGCGGATCCAGAAGATTATTGTTCAAAAATGGAACTTTTAGTACTCTGAATTGATTCTCCACATGCTCCAAGAAGCTTGATCATGACAGCTACGCCACACTGGCCCATCATCAATATATCACTTCCGTGGTGCTTTACTTACAAACTGCTATACATCAGGTGAAGAAGCCAAATGAAAACCCATGGATGCTCAACTGAATGGGCATGGGCTATTCCACATGATAATTTGGAATTAGGGCAGGGGTAGGCAACCTAAGGCCCAGGGGCCGGATGCGCCCCCCCAAGGCCTTTGGACCAGCCCCATGCCGGTTCTGCCGCCGCTGCCACCGCCCCCCACCGCCGCCGCCCGCCATGATGATATTGATTATTGTTGTTATTACTTGTTCTTGGGTTTTTCTTGGCAAAATCTCCACAGCGGTTTTACCATGGCTTTTCTGGGGCTGAGAGAGTGTGCATGCATATTTTTTTATTTTTTTTTATTTTTAAAAATATTTATTTATTTATTTATTTATTTTTGGTGCTTTGGCCCCCCAATTGTCTGAGGGACAGCAACCCGGCACCCGGCTCAAAAAGATTGCCTACCCCTTGTTTAGGGCTTCCAGTGGATCCTATGGAGAATTTAATGATGGGACAAGAGGCTGTGGCCCCCTGCACCCTCCCTATGGAAATGCTGGTGTGAAGACGCCAACCTTTGGCTTCTCCCTGAATCTCTATCTTAATGGGAACTCAAGTTAAGCGATAAGCCACTACATATCGCAGAAACAAGTACTGTAAGGAAAAACTAATCTCATATGTACCAGCTTTCTTCAGACATTCAGATTTAGTTTACTGTATTTTTTTAAAGCCACTAATCTTTTCAGGAGCAGAATCTGCAACAACAAAAATCCCCTGACTATGCTTTCTTTATCTTGTATGTTTGTGTTTGTTGACATTGCAAGCCATTACTGTTTTTTAATCATCAGAGGCCCATTAGTCAAATTATGCAGTGCTATAATGGAAATTTACATTCACAAATCATTATGTAGGAATGCTTCTGAATTAAAAACGTATTTCTAGAAAATATCAAAAGGTATGGAAAACATACTGCATAAATTCTCTTTTGCAGTTATGAGAGTGTAAAAGACTGAAGCCATCTGTGATATAATACATATAACATGGGTCTGTATCTTTTTACAGTGTATTTATATATTAAGTAGTTCCAGTGTGTGTAGTGCTTGATCAGGAATTATCAGTAGTTAAGTACCTACATGTAACAAGGCTGGGGATCAAGATATGAGTGTGTGTTTACAACATGGCTGAATGAAGAGGGAGGTACAATTTGATATGATGTATGAATGAGAATGAAAGTGACAAAGACTAGGATTTGGAAGGATAATTAGGAAAATAAAAATGAGAGACTGTGTTATGACTTGAGAGGAAAACATATGTGAAAGATAGGATTAAGAGTAAATGTATGTAATAGTATCTGATAAGGTATAGATATTCAGTATAGATATCTACTTTATTGTTTACTCAGTGTAACCTATAATCAGACAGAGATGGTAAGACTATTTGAAATTTTTTGAACAGTTGTGTGGGGGGGGGGGGGGGACGGACCCTTGCTTCTTGACTGCTGAGAAAGCCAGATGAGAAGAACTATGGACTGACAAGAATCTACATAGTTTAGGAGTTATTCTACCTTAGCAAGTGGTGGGTTTTTTTTTTCTTTTCAGAAAAGCAATATTTTTCTGCACAGGAAACAGCATTTTCTTCACAGAAAATGGTAGTGATGGGCAGAAACATTATTTCGAATGGTTGATACTCATTTATTTATTGTTACAAAACTTGTAATATTTATAAATATTATTTAGGTTTTTCTAAACAGAAGATTCTATTTCTTGTTTTAAAAAACCCTTAATTCAGGCTTATTCTGATTGTGGATGTTTTACACAGATTGCGGTTGTTTTGCACAGAAAACAACTTGTTATGTTCAGAAAATAATATAATACTACTCTCTGTGTATAAAATACTGTTTTCTGTGTAAAAATACCATATCTAAATTGTGCACAAAATAAGTCCTCAACAGTGAATAGTCTCTGAATAGTTTTCAAAGCCTTTCTCACAGTGAGCAGAAAATTGCTAAATCGCCTTATTGCTTCCTTCAAGAAGAAAATTAGGGTGCATCTACACTGTAGAAATAATGCAGTTTGACACCACTTTAAGTGATGTAACTCCAGCCTATGAAATCCTGGGATTTGTAGTTTTATGAGATATTTCATTTTTTCCCCCTGTCTGGAGCTCTTGTGTCACAACAAACTACAAATCCCAGGATTCCATAGCATGTTGTTATGGCAGTTAAAGCAGTGTCAAACTGCATTATTTCTTCAGTGCAGATTAGACCTAAGTGAAAAATTACATCACTATAATCAGATATTCACATTCTGGAGGATGCTGAGTAGTCAGATACAAATATATAAGATCTGCAGGCTGTAAGTAATAAAATAAATAAAATAAGTAATAAAATAATTAATAGAATATTCTTTATTGTCTTTGATAAACCATGCCTATTGCTTTCACTACTACCATAGGCACTATGTGGGCAGACTCTAATTGATAAAAGCTTTGCAACATTGGGAGCTGGACTGAGATTCCAGAGTGCTGAATGGATGCTGCTTTTTATCTAGCAGTGCCTGCTTTGTGTGTTTGTTCCTGAATTCCTAAGATTCTTGCTTTTATTGTACATTTGTAAATATTTTTTTTCAAAGATACCATAAATCTTCAGTCTTCTCTTTTTCCCCACATAAAAGAAATGTAGATACATCATTCAAAAACTGTCCTTAACTGCACACTGAGGATCTGAGGAGAGACCTGCTTGATCAGACTGAGGAGATTATTGCATTGAGTTTTCAGCCTGATCCGTGGACAGGACTGGATTGGCCTGGAATGTGGCAAAATGGGTTTTATTGCACACAAAATTGGTGCTGTGCTACCAGCCGACCATCCTGGTCGATTTTGGTAGTATGGAATATGCTATCCCCTGATAGTCTCACATCCTGTTTTCAGTAGTGGTCAGCCAGCCAGATATCCCCCAGAAAGCAAATAAGGAGAACACAAACATTGCTTGGGAATGCAGCACCATTGTACAGGTATACCTCAGTTAATGAAGTAGATGCATTCCTAGGCATTACTCCTTTCAGAGGAAATTTGTGACTAGAGGTAGAAATATCATGGAAAGAATGTAGCTCGGTTCCTATGCCCTAAAAAAAGAAGAGCACTTGAATGTGTTTCAGCAAACCTTTTATTAAAAGCTAACAATATGACCAATATGTGTGAAATGAAGCAACCAGGTCAGGTAAGGCATGCAAAAGTAAACATTTTGAATGTTCTGAAGACCTCTTGAAGCTTTTTCTAAAATGCATTCAGGGAGGATTTTTTTCTTCTCCTCGCAGCATTCACTTTTCTTGTGATTTCAATTTTGGTACCCAAACATAGATTTATGCTGTTTTAACATGCTGGGGGTAGCTGGTGAGGCAGGTTTATCTGCTTTCTCCTTTTCTCTCATTTTCATTGTTTATACATGCTCAGTAAGGGAGTCTAGAGACAGCGGCCATTTACCTTGCCTGTTGTAAGCAGGCACATATATTAATGGTAAAATCAGCTAGAGTAGAGTTCCATTCTTTCCCCAACTCAAGCTGTGTTTATTGCATAATTTATGCTGCTGCAGCCCAACACTGCAAGCCTGTGTTTCACCATGCCAATGTTGTTAAAAAAACACTTCCAGCTAGACAGAGGATGATGAAAATACAGAGGATGGTGATGAGGGCTGGGTGAATATAAAAATGCCTTTATATAAAGGAGTGCCACTATCAGAGGCTATAGGGGGTTGCAGACTGCCAGAAATAGTGCAAATTGAGTCCACTTTAAGGGTTAGGGTTAGGGAATCATGGGAACTATATTTTATTGTGGCACCAGAGCTCTCTGACAGAGAAGGCTCAATGTCTCAGGAAAAAACAAAACACCAATTCCCATGATTCCCTAGCACTAACCCTAACCCTTAAAGTGGACTCAGTTTGCACTATTTCTGGCAGTCTGCAACCCCCTTTGTTAGCTGAGGTATGCCTGTAGTCAAATATACATATACTCTATATTACTATGTGCTGTGGGTTTTAATTTGGGTTTTGTTTTGTTTTTGTTTGCAAAAGAGCACAGAGATTTAAGCTGGGGCATGCAATTAAACAGCACAGAAGGAAGCCATATTTTTGACCTATTAATGGAATGTGACTGGATATAATCTGATGATCTGAGTAGCATTTTCTGGCATCCTTACATTGTTATGAATTGAAGGGCACTCAGCCTATTGAAAGCTGAACTATAATTAGTGATCATGAGAAATAAATCAGGTCACATGTTGGTGTTTTGCTCATAGCTTCTGCAGCAAAGGGATTTTGTTCTCATCAAAAGGCAAGGTAAATAGTAGCTTATTTAGAAAGAAGAACATCTTTTGATATAGCTTCTGCATAATTGAATCAAGTAACTAGTAGGAAATCTCTTTATTTATTTATTTAATATATTTTAGGCCATCTCTAAAGACACCCCTCCCCCCAAGCAGGTTATGTTATAAAAACCCATATAATCAAATTCCACCCAATAAGAAAAGAGAAAGAAAATAACAATCAGAAGAAAACATCAACAATCAAAACATCCAGCCCAGGCAGCAGTAAACGTTGAAATGCAACTGCATTGAAAAACCTAGCCTAAACCTATAGAATATACTCAGGGAAGGTCCAGATGAAACAACAGTCTTGGCTTTCGTAAAAGCTTGTAATGATGGAGCCCCATTGGCAATCCATTTCTGAAGTATGGAGCAGCTGTGTAAAAGGCCCTGTCTTATGTGCTTGCCTGCTTAATGCCTCAAATGTGGGCAAGAAAGAAGGGCTACTGTGGCTGATATTAAAGTGAAGCCAGAGTGGTATAGGTGAAGAAACTCCTCCTTATAATGGCCTCAAAACATTTAAGGCTTTCAAGGTTAAAACCAGCACTTGAAATTTAGCTTTGGAACATACTGGTAACCAGTGCAGTAGAAGTGTCATAGCACCAGATATCACTATTTTGTGGATAAATGAGGCAAGATCTGACTTACTCAGATACAGACACAGCTGCTATTCCAGCCTAAGCTGATGAAAAACACCCCAGGACACAGTTGAAGTTGCCTAGTTATTTCAAAGTACAGGAAGGCTTCCAAACAATGCTTTTGGTCTTTCAAGTAGAAGACAACCCAACCCAAGGCCAACTGTAAATCTCTATCAGGGTAGTTAGTTTCCTGCCTAATCATTATCTGTTCTTCATCTTCTGTCAACTTGTTCATGACCATTTCCAGGTTTTAAGAGTCCCACAGCTTCTGTGGGACACATAGAAAAGAAAAGAAACAAAACAAAACGTCAGAAAGAAACTCTTCTAGAACATGGCCACACAGCCCGAAAAACCCACAAAAAACTATGGATGCCGGCCATGAAAGCCTACAACTTCACAAAAGTAGAGTTGAATAGCATCTCCATACCAATGGCCTCTAGGGAAAAATGTTAAAGGTGTTTCCCTTGGATGGAACTGTGATTAAAGCATGGAGATAATCTGGTACTGAGGGGGCCCTGGCAAAATGCCCTTTGGTGGACCTCTTCTTCCATCTATTATAATAGGTGCCCAAAAATACCAGGTGATGATGCTAGACCTGCAATCAAAACCTCGTACGTAACAGTGACATAGACTTGAGTCAATTGACTTGGACTCAAGTCATACTCAATTCATTTCAGTGACTGGACTTGGAACCGACTCAACAATAAATGATGTCCAGACTCTACTTATGATTCATATATTTTTAATAATCAACTTGGTGGCATCATTCACTTTGAGCAACAGGCAAGACCTGCCTGTGAATTTTTCAGGGGAGAATAGTAAATGCATTAGGCAATGGACTTTTGAAAAGCTTTAAAAGGCTCATCTGATGTGCAGCAGAGACAGCCTGTTAAGCAGACCTCAAGCTTCATCTCAAGCCTGTTGCCTCACATATTTGCTGTTCTCCTCCAAGAAACACTCCCCACCAAGAAACACTCCTTTTTACTGTTAAAGTTGTCTCACACACTTGAGACTCAATTTGAGCCTTGACTTGAAAGTAGCTTGCAAGGACTTGAGACTCAACTTGAGACTTGAAAGGTAGAGACTTAAGACTTACTTAAGACTTAGAGTTAAAGACTTGAATACATCACTGTTATATACCGTAATTGTCCCACACATATACGAAAGTCTTAAGAGAGGTGTCCCATCAACACAGTGAATGTCTACTTTTTTGTGCATTATAATGTTAATGTAACTTACAAATGTTATGCTGAAAACAGAATGTGAGTTGCATCCCAAGATGTTTGGGATTATTTTCCTTGGCAGTATAAGGGCACTCTTTAGATGCACACCAATCTATTTTGATTGTCTGATTAACCAGTTAATACATAGACATGTTCATGAAGTCTATGTTTGAGGGGAGGGGAGAATGGAAGTTTGATTTAAATTAGTAGTTTTAATTCTTTTTTCCCCCTTGTTAATTTAAACAGTATAAATCATTGGCATATTCTGTATTGATTTAAATCAATCTAGCCTATTATAAAATGGTGAGAAATCAAGTACAGTCTGAGTATCTCTTATCTGGAATTCCGAAATACAAAATACAAAATTGTCCACATGGGTGGCTGTGATAGTGGCATCTTTGTTTTCTGATGGTTCAGTGTTCACACACATTGCTTCATGCACAAAATTATTGAAAATATTACAAAAAAATTAGGCTGTTTACAAGGTGTATATGAAACATAAATGAATTGTGTGTTTAGACTTGGGTCCCCTCTCCAAGATATCTCATGAAGTATATAGAAATATTCCAAAATCCAAAAAACTCTGATATCCAAAACACTTCTGGTCTCAAGAAATTCAGATAAGGGAGACTCAGCATAGATTTGTGAACAGGCCCATAGCTAGTTCAGCTACTAGTATTGCACACATTCATACAATTCTGAGAGTGGGCTGAGATGTGTGTGGGGATAAAGTTAGTGTCTAGAGATGCTAGCATATACTTCCCTCACTACATATCCAGGTGGTCAGATATTTTATAGTGCTACTCCAGAAGGACTGAAGAAATAGCCAGTGATGGAAACATATTGCTGTATATGTTGGGGGAATAAGGATTTGAGTTTTCATGAAGCATTTATACAACCACTTAACTGCATACTTCTACTCATTCTGCATTTGCTCAATCTATCATTTATATCTACCATTTAATAGAGAATGGAGAGTTTGTAACCAAGAAAGTCAGGCTGCATCTGCACTATAGATATAATCCAGTTTGACATCACTTAATGGCCATGTCTTAATGCTATAGAATTCTAGTTTGTAGTGGTACCAGAGCCCTCTGACAGAGAAGGCTAAATGTCTCGCAAAACTACAGTTCCCAGAATCCCATGGCAATTAAAGTGGTGTCAAACTAGATTGTTTCTGCAGTGTGGATGCAGCCTCAGTTATCAATCCAGGACAGATAGGTGTTTGAAAAAATTGGTGGCTATGGCATCAGAGAGCTGTACAGTCCACTTTGGAATTAACTGATGAGGCTTTCTCAGCACCCTCTCACTGTCTACTCTCAGAAAATGGCTACTGTTAAACCTAATTCTTAACCAGGGGTTTTAAATTATGGAAGTACCAAGTGAAAAATATTATTTATGGACTGTACTAGTACTGTGAAATTCACCTGACACAATAGACTTAATATATGTTTCCATCTGTTACTGGCAATCTAGCCGCCTTGAGTCCCTTGAGATCAATGCATAGTCAAGAGATTTCATCAGCAGAAACACTGGGGCCTTTATCAGTCTCGTTAAAAAATGAGTAGACTGTTTTCTAAGTAAAATTCCATAGATTATAATGAATGATGTCTCTTGGAAGCCTCATATCTTGCTGTGATTAAGGGTTAAACAGATGATCCAGGGAAAAAGACCTCATATGCATTTACTGATCAGGAGTATTCCAAAATCAAGGGGATATTATATGTAATTGCACCAGAATGCATATTTTCTTCCAATTTATTTACAACAAATACTGCGTCTGGACTCATTATTTCATGGTTGGTCAGCAACTAAGCCCTTTAAAGTAGAAAGGATAAGACTTTTAAACCAATACAGCACTTAATCTCTAGACATATCTCAGACTATTAATGAATAGGGAGTGTTTTCAAATAGAAATGAAATCTGGGCCATCTTGAACTGGCATACACACAAGCTGACATGTTTTTCATATTCATTTAATTGTACAAGAACATAAAGAACCTAAAGGGCCATCTTACCTATATCTGGTTCAGAAATAGAATATTCTTATTTTTTGTTTGTTTTTTAAATTTAATATCCTGCATCTTTTCTGAATGGGACCCAAGGTACCTGACAACATGAATTGAAATGATACATGAATCAGAGCCTAATAATAAAAATGTTTAACATAGTTAAATAAATCACCATGTTAAAACACCAGTACTTTAAAACAATGTATAATGGGGCTCTTAGTATCCACTGGGTTTGGAGCCCCCATAGACACTAAAATCTGTGGTATCAATGGCATAGTAAAATGGCATAGTAAATGGCATAGTAAAATGGTGCACCTTATGCTAAAAAAGTAAAATTAAGGTTAGATTTTTGGATTTTTAAAAAATATTTTCAAGCCATGAATGGTTGAATCCATGGATGGAGAGAATCCCTGAATACAGAGAGCCAATTGTAATAACATTTTAAAACATGACAAGAACAATACAAATGCAGCACACACATTCACACCAATAAAGACCTTTCCATATAGCTAGTCATCAAATGCTTGTTCAAATAAAAACGTCTTTACCTGCTCAAGGAATGGGAAGAGAAAGGAAGCTCATGTAGGAGATATAAGGACAAAACAGATGGGCAGGAAGGAGCAGGCAGAAGCTGCTCCCAGCCCAATCACCCTGGGACCATGGCGATCACATGCCACGGATCCAAGGGCACCTGCTGCCATGGTCCCAAATGGACCGCAGAAAGAAATGAAAAACATCTGCTCCTTTTTGGGCCACCTAAAGTGGCCCCAAGTGGCTTCAGGGTGGTTTGGGAGTGTGCATCATCTCATTGCCATGCCCCCCAACCATGTGGAAGGTGTCTTTTTTTGTCTGTCTGTTTCAGGTTGTAGTATTACAGATAGTCTAGACCAGGGGTAGGCAACCTAAGCCCCGGGGGCCAGATGCGGCCCCCCAAGGCCTTTGGACCGGCCCCAGGCCGGTCCTGCCACCGCCGCCCCCCGCCATGATGATATTGATTATTGTTGTTATTAGTTGTTCTTGGGGTTTTCTTGGCAAAATCTCCACAGGGGTTTTGCCATGGCTTTTCTGGGGCTGAGAGTGTGCATGCATATATATATTTTATTATTATTTTTTTCATTTTTTAAAAATATTTATTTATTTATTTATTTATTTTTGGTGCTTCAGCCCCCCCAATTGTCTGAGGGACAGCAACCCGGCCCCTGGCTCAAAAAGGTTGCCTACCCCTGGTCTAGACCTAGGACATAATTCTTTAAGTCAGCATTTCTTCAAATTAAATTGTACCATTTAATTTTTCCCCACACAGAATACAATTATAGTGTGGATGAACTGTGACATCAGGTATACATATTATAATGAAACAGACTACACAGATACCTAACAATAAGCCACAATTGAGTGTTACAAGGTTAAATGAGCCTCAAATTCATATGCTCCTTTAGGGCCTTTGCAGACTGCCAGAAATAGTGCAAATTGAGTCCACTTTAAATTGAGGCACTGCCCTGGCTCAGTGCTAGGGAATTATGGGAACTGTAATTTATTGTGGCACCAGAGCTCTCTGACAGCGAAGGCTCAATGTCTTAGAAAAAAATACAATTCCCATGATTCCCTAGCACTGAGCCAGGGCAGTGCCTCAATTTAAAGTGGACTCAATTTGCACTATTTCTGGCAGTCTGCAAAGGCCCTTAGTGTGGCTGTGAGCAACTTTCAGTATGGCTGTGAGGAAGACATTGTAACCATTTTGTTTGTTTGTTTAATTTATACCCCATCTTTCTCCCAGATGAGATCCAAGGTGGCATCCATTTATGTTTTGAATTATCATTGATCACAGTTTAGTATTATGCCCTAAACCTACAAACATTGACTTCCTACTTCCCAGTTGCTGGTTGTAATTGTTGTTTTTGTAGTTGTTGTAATTGTTGTAAATGTTTGTAAATGTTTAATTTGTATTTAAGTTTGTTACTCCTTTTGTTGTATCTATTTTGTTACTTTTTATTGTTATTATTAAATAATAAATAGAATTGATCTTTTTTTAAAAAGCCCTGCCCCTCAAACCTAATTTATAGTTTATCAGCTTTCATTAAAGACACCAGCATTTTTGAAGTTGGGTTGCTTCAACGATTTGTAGTTAAAATTGGCCACAATTTGGCAAGATTTGAATATTAGTAGTCTAAAATGGAAGCAAAAGCTTCTGAACAACTTGAAGCAGTGCCAAAGGAGGAGGAGAAAGATGGTGATGGCAATGATAATGATGATGATTTCTTAACCACCTCTCCCCATGGATTAAGGGGGAGAACTGCAACAGATTAAAATACAAAGGATAATATTAGTTAAAAACACAAGACAACAGTTAACACAGGACATCAGTTTAAAAGACAGGACATGAGTTTAAAAGAACATATAAGACCAAAACAATCACTCTATAGTTTAAAATTCATAATTTAAAAATAATTTGGATAGGCCTGCCAGGAGACTGGTTTTTGCTGCTGTTTTAAATTCAGACAGCGTATTCAACTGCTAAATTTCTTCAGACAGCTCATTCCACAGTCTAGAGGTGGCTGAAGGAAAAGACATGCAAGTCGAAGGCTCATGGTAGTTTAGAGATATTTATGGCCACAGATATCACAATTCACTAGAAAGTTTAAGCCACCAGTTGGAATCAATACACTAGGCAATTACTATTTCCACACTTCATTATCCCTCCCCCACATAAAATTAAAATATTTAAATTACGTTAATGGATAGTACTTTAGTCTGTGTGTGAGTATGTGAAAGAGAGAGAGAGACTAGATGGATTACATAAACTGACAGAGCAGATAGATTGGCATACATACACTTTTGTTCACTCACCTTTGTTCACTCACTCTCTCACACATATAAATTCTGGAATAATTCTGAGTTCAAATCACAACTGAGATTTTTCAGGAGGAGTAGAAATCAGGTGGCCCTCCCATTCTTGTTGGAATGTCAGCCCTAGCCCACATAGTCAGTGGTGAGGAATGAATAGCAACACAACCACAAACCACAAAACAAACAAACAAACAAACAAAACACCACCCTAAGATATGAAGACTACTACCTGTCTGCTGTTATTCAGTAGTGTCCAAAAGTAACTGCAGGTTCACATGAAACCCACCCCAATTGGAGGAAATTTTGTTAATTATCAAAAATATAGTGGCAGGAGAACACTAAATTTATTTTCATTCCGTGTGATTTGTGCTTGGAATTTGAAAAAAAAATCTTTTTTCTAATATACTTCATTCCTTGTCTTGTTAGTGTGTTTAAAAAGCAATTTGTTGTTACTCATTGCAGTGCTTAAAACGTTTCATCTTCATTAATTTTTGGTACTATCTGTTAACCTTTTAAAAAAAAACTGGAAGAAGAATGACTCAAAGGTTGGAAAAATTCCTCTACAAATGCTTTTAAAATGTCAGTACCAAAAAGTAATGAGCAGTGACACATATTAACTTTATAAACACTGCAACAAGTTACTTAATTGAACCAATAAACTAACTTCATTCTCGTTGTTACATTACTTTCAAAATGAAACTATTGTGTCCTATTACCTCCACATAGTACTATATAGACCAGGGGTAGGCAACCTTTTTGAGCCGGGGGCCAGGTTGCTGTCCCTCAGACAATTGGGGGGCCAAAGCACCAAATAAAAATAAATAAATAATAATAATAAAAATTAAAAATTAAAAATATATATGCATGCACACTCTCTCAGCCCCAGAAAAGACATGGCAAAACCCCTGTGGAGATTTTGCCAAGAAAACCCCAAGAACAAGTAATAACAACAATAATCAATATCATCATGGCGGGCGGCGGTGGCGGCGGCGGCAGGACCAGCCTGGGGCCGGTCCAAAGGCCTCGGGGGGCCACATCCGGCCCCCGGGCCTTAGGTTGCCTACCCCTGATATAGACTCTGCCAAAAACTACTTACATTGGGAAGTTAATTGATGCTAGTCTATGCAGAGATTCATCCCAAAGAAATATCTTTCCCAAACAGCATCTTGCAAACATTCAGCATTCTCAAACATTACCAGTTGTAGCATCCCTCAACCTTGTCTTTTTGGAACTGCAGTTACTTCCATAGAAGACCTAGCATTTTCAAATGCTGCTGATCACCAAACAAGTAAAGACATGATGTCTTTGCTTTTAAAGAGGGTTTGTTGAAAGATTCCTTATTTCCATGTCAAACTGTTTCAATTTAACCATGCTTTATTCTTGTAGAGCTAATTATGGGCCCACTAGAATTTGCCATAATGGTTACTTCTCTTTTTGCAGGAAAGTGAGAAAATGTCGTGGGACAGAACTAAGGAATAGACGAGAACAAAAGGTTCTCTGTTTGGGATTTTACCCTTCTCATCACGTCAACTCACAATGTCAAAGAAGGGTGCCAGTTTTCGAGCTAAAGGAGAAAGACCGGATGCCTACGCTGCCTTGCAAGCTGCTAATGAAGAGCTCAGGGCAAAACTTACAGACATTCAGATAGAGCTCCAGCAAGAAAAGAGTAAGGTGTGCATCTTCCCTCACTGATTTCTCAGAAGAAGTGTCACCTCTTTACTGGTTGTTTCCAAAATATGCCCACTACCATGTGGTGGATGAGCTGGAATGTGCTACCATATTTCATTGATCCCTTTCTGTCCTGAAAACAAACCTCCATGTGGTTCAGTATATTTTATCACAATATGATTTATGCATTTTATTAAATAGACCCACTTTTGAAATATGCAAAGAGTACCCACATAACACTATAGTATATATCAGTATATTAAATTTTATCTTGAAATAGCATTTTTCATCACAATCTGATTTATGCATTTTAAAATGGACCCATTTTTCAAAGATGCAAGGTGTATCCAAACTACATTAGATATCAATAGTTTAGATTTTATTTTGCAATAGTACATTTCATAAAAATATGATTTATGCATTTCATTGAATACAACCAATTTTGAAAGATGTCCGTACAAGACTATACTATATATCAGTATAGTATATTCTCTTTTGCAATAGGATATAGTCCTGGATTTGTAAGCTAAGAATCTGATCACAAAAAAGATGCAGTTAATATTACATATATCCCTGTTAATATGACTCTTGAGGAATAAAGCCTGAAGGTTGCATTAGATCCATTTCTTTCTTCAAATGTGAGTTTTGATGAATTATTTAGGAGCTGCTCTAATTGGTCCCCTATGGAGGTCAAAGCAGCTGTATTGTCAGCATGTACCATACACTGAGAAGCAAAACTGCCAAGATTCAGGGACAATGGCATAAATCCATTTAGAGTAAACATTAAAGTGGCTGACTTGGCAAATTTATATGGAAAACAATCTAGCCCTTAATTCTAAAATTAAATTATCTGTGGTTACTGGGTGGATGACAGCCTGAAGCATGCATTTGCTTTTTAGAATAATCTACCAAACCTGAAGACAAATTATATTTTATCAACACTTTGCTTTGTGTGAAGAATAATGACATGCAGAAATGGTGACTGGGAAAGTATAGCTGCCTTTGGTGGCCTCGTACATATCATCAGAATAGAAAAAATACCTCCCAGTTGTTGTTATTTACTATCAAGTCCATTTTGACGTATGGCAAACTCTACAAATGAAAGAGGTCTAAGAGCCAGGATTATCAGCTGCCATGCTCGGGGTTTGCAAACTCAGGGCCATGACCTCCTTGATTGAACCAATCCACCTATAATGTGGTCTTCCTCTTTTCCTGTTGCCTTTTACTGTACAGAGCATTATTGTCTTTTCCACTGAGTCCCAATGTCTCATGATACATCCAAATTATGACAGCCTCAGTTTAGTCATCTTGGCTTGTAGGGAGAGCTCAAGCCAAATTTGTTCTAGGACCCAGGACACATTTACACCGTAGAAATAATGCAGCTTGACACCACTTTAAGTACTGTAGTTCCATTCTATGGAATCCTGGGATTTGTAATTTTACAAGACTGCATAAAGACTCTTCCAGATAGCTTAAAACAATTGGGACAATTTTTGCCCTGGCAGACCCATGGCAGCCTGTACCACACCATATTTTTCAGCCCAAATGGCCAAAGATATTACCCTCATTATGATCTCAACATCTGGGGGGGGGGTTGGAGGGAGGCACTTGGAGGGATCAAGAATCATGAACTGTTTCCAGCTGAAATACAGTTCCAGGAGCACCTTGAAGTGTTTTTTTATATATAGAGAGAGAAATATTTGAGGCCACATACTGCATTTCCCACACCCCAGCCTTGAAAGCTTCAGCTGGTGCAAAATGCCATAGTCTGCCTCCTGTCTGATGTCCCTCCCTATGAGGCCACATCCAGCCAATATTGAAACAGCTCTTCTGGCTATAAGACTTAAGGACTGCATTTTTCCATATACATCTACTTAGGTACGTTCAAGTCAACACTGAAGTACAAAGTACCATAGGAAAAAACACACGAAAAGGGTTTTTAGTGGTTGGTACTTAAACTGTAGAGTGATTACTGGAGGATCCTCCCTGGCCATTATTAAAACCAGCAGTCCTTAGCAGGAAACTGAGGTATTTTACTGTTTTATTAATTTAAATATTAGGTTATTGATTTTTATTGATTTTTATTTTTGCTATGGCCATTGGTATTTTATTCAATTGTTGCTTTAATTATTTTGTTACTGTATTAAAAGACAGGTGTTATCCACTTCATGAAGGACTCTTTGAGTTGAAAGGTGGGATATAATTATTTTAATAAAATGAAATAAAATTTGACATGAATGGTCAGACATTTATTCAGTGTTTCTATAACCAATGAAAACTGCTTGTATAAATTTTGCACATGGCCATTTTCAACCTGAATGAATCCTGAATTCTAAGCATTATTTACAATGTAAATTTCCAAAGAACATATTCCATACTGTAGCTTCTAAATAGACTGTAAATATCAGACAAAGCCTGTTTATATGTTCAATAAGTCACTTGAGTTTGTATCTAAGCATTACGCCTGATTTCTCTGCAGCTTGACAATCACTGTCAAGAATACTGGATGAGACTGTTTTTAGTTAAAGTAGTTAGCTGGTTGTTTCTACTCAGAAAAGGAAGACAATAATGGATTTAAAGATATGCTTGTGTTTTATTTCTTTGTTGTTTTTTTCTGTGTATTTTCTGACCCCAGTCAGAATGACATACCACCAGAGCCATCCCTACCATTGGGCAATGTGAGGCAACAGCCATGGGCAGCATATTTGAGCTACTGCGAAAATACACTGAATTGTTAATTTTTAATTTATGATTATCACATACCCTCAGATTGTCCCAATTCAAGTGAGGCAGCAATGTTTAGTTGTTTGTCCTGTCGAATCCTCAGTTCTTTTAAAAATGTCCCATTTTTCCCCCATCCCTCCCAATTGATTTTATTGATTCACCTCTGAGTTCAAATATAGGTACTTATATTTTGAACTCAGTTAACTCAGCAGAGGGAGCTTGCACTCTGGAAAGGAAGGGGTGAAATCTTGCCCTTCACAGGGCTAGTCTGCACATAAGTGTATTATGCGAATTGCTGTGGATTTTCACACATTTGAATAGATGGTTGATTGTCTTCACTTTTCTGTGCAAATTAGCATCTCTTGTATCTATTCACACCCCTGCCAAAAATGTGCAGCCATCCAAATCCATGCGAAGCAGACAGATGGCAACACATGCAATAATGTTCATTTCTGCAGATACTTTGGTAAAAAGCACAAAGCCTTTTTCTGCTGAGTTTAAGGAGTTTTTTGCCCTCCCTCCCACAACAAGCCCAGACTTGACCTGAGACTTGGACTACAAATTTGAGACTTGACTTGAGATTTGGAGTAAAAGACTTGAATGCATCGCTGCTATGACGTACCCCAAGCCAGGTAGCACAACTTTGCTTTTTGGCAAGGGTGTTATAACGCAAAGTCAGGGTGAGGAGGAAATGACAATTTTGCTTGCCTGATGTCTAACAGTGCACCTATACTATAGAAATAATGCAGTTTGACACCATTTTAACTGCCATGGCTCCATCCTATAGAATCCTGGGGTTTGCAGTTTTGTGAGACACCAGCAATCTTTGGCAAGAAAGACCTTGTAAAACTACAAATTCCAGGATTCCATAGGATGAAACTACAACACTTAAAGTAGTGCCAAACTGCATTATTTCTACAGTGCAGATGCACCCTAAATTGCTATGTTCAGTCTGTAATCTCACTGAGTGGAAGTCCAAGGAGGGGAGTTGAATAAAATAATGTGCTGTGGATGGGGTTAGGTGTTGGGCTCAGTGGTTTCTTTGGACCCTTCCAACGTGGTTGTTCATTATTCTAAGGGTGTAGCAAAAGATGGGCTGTTGCTAACCACAAGACCAGTGGAGAAAAGTGAAAGGATGGCGCTACTAGGGAGAAGAAGAGGAACCAGAAAAGTAGTGGTAGTAAACCCGGCTGTAGAAATAGTAGGCATTGTAGTGTGAATAAATATATTAGAAAAGATTCAAAGAGCTATGCTCCTCATGTCTTGTAGCTTGGGTTTCTAAAACATCAGGTCTATATGCCCTATTTGAAATGGGTGGGTTTTTAAAAAATTATTTGTGAAAATAGCACGGTTGGTTTATTGTTCAAAAATCCCCATTGGGCAGTATTACGAATTCCAAACAAAAGAAACAATTTCATTTATTGTTCAGTACATTTCCAGACACCTCTGTCAATGCATGTTTACTCCAAAGAAAGCTCTACTTATTTCAGTGACAACAGTCTCAAGTGTGTTTTAAGACTGCAGCCTTAAACTGCCAAGATCTGATCCAATTTTAGAAATCTGTTACTACATGTTGAGTACTGATATCCTGAATGCTGTTATAAATTTATATATTTGTAGTCTCATATATATTATTTCACTGTTTCTTCTGTGTACTCTTATCTGATAAAGTTAAGAATGGTCATGAGCATTTTAGCATATAAATGCAAGCTTCACCAGACTTCACAATTGATTTTATTGCATGTTGCAAAGCAAGCAATCACTAATGGAAAACAAGCAATGTGCTGAGCTTAGATGCACCTACATTTTTGTTAATATCAGCTGCAGACAAGCAATTACAGCCTAGAGTTCTGAATATATTGCATCTCTTTGTAATTCACTTACAATTAGGAGTATTAGTACAAAATCCTCATGTAAATTCAGTGTTGAATATCTAGTTCAGCAGTATCACAGTGTCGAATTGCTTGTGCAGCAGCTTCACAACTAACAAGACATCATTAAAAGCTGATTTGTACATTAAAAAGTATATATATATAGTTTCTAAAATACTTTTTTAAAATCTCACAATATTAATTAATACACAACATTATATAAACCTTAAAAGATCACAAGGAGATTTTGATATATATATGCAGATGGATGCCACCCAGTAACAACTCACAAAAAATAAATAAAAAACTGCAATCTTAAAATACAATAACAAAATAAATAAAATGGCATTGTGTGCATCACATTGACTCTGACATTGACCCTATCATAGGACTATTTTAGTTGTGATGGGAAAATGTTCAAAAATATTTTTTAAAACAATAAAATACAATCCCCACATTTCTTTTTCTTTTTACAAATATTTTTATTAATATATGAGAGATATAATAAAAAGCATATGTTTTTTCATTGACAGTTTCACATTAATAATTTGTTTTTTTACAACTTCCATATCTTACCAACTATACAGTAATTTTACTTAATGATGTATTACATATCTTAGTTGCAATATCTTAATTTCTTTTTCTCAATTAAACTCATCCTTTTTTAACATGTCCATCAGACTTTGTCCTTTCGTTCTTTACTTAAGAATATATAAAGTTGAATATGATTTCCTTTTAATTTACTTCATATATATTCTGAATCTTGAGCCTCTTGTTTCTATGAACCTCATGACTTTTTTTCATAAACTGGTTACCTGTAAATCTGTTATTTCAAATTTTCTATTTATACATGTCCATACATATACAAATACAAATACTTTCACTTAATTTGTATAATTTGTATCTTATTATTACAGCATCTCTACCTATAAATATGTATTTCAGTATTATAGTATTGCACCTCTAAATTATTGTTATAGTTGTTTCTTCTAAGCTTCTTCAATATTGTTTCCCCATTTTTCTTTCCAGTATTGCACTATCAGGTGTCAATCCTTTACTACTTTCCCATTTGGATTACCTTATATTTGTCAATTTGTCCATCTCTTTCATTTCATTATTATTATTATTATTATTATTATTATTGGTAACCATTCTTCAATAGGGGGTTGGACTGGATGACCCTTGAGGGCTTTTCCAACTCTATGATTCTATGATTCTAACATAAATTTCATAAGGGGGGGTGGTGGTTAGTCAAGGAATACTCAGAGGTGGTTTTGCCAGTTCTTTCCTTTGAAATACAGCACCTGGCATTCATTGGCAGTTTCCATCCAAGTCCTAACCAGGACTGACACTTAGTATGAATTAATCTGTTCTTGTTTATTCATGCATTTTTTTTCTTGTCATTCAAGTCTACTGACAAGATAGAAGAGTGTTCCCTTCTGTTGCCATCTCTCCAGTATATGAATGAAGCCCAGAGATGGAATTCTCCTGCGGGTTGCTGTTAATCCCATCTTTCCTGTGCCACAGACTTCCAGTCTTACTCATGTCTACACCACCACACTGGTTGCTGGTGTTAAAGATCAAAACAAAGATGTTAAATACATTCACAAATTTCATGTTATTCTATTGGCCCTTAGCTGTCGATAATAAAATCTCATGGTTTGATGAGAAGTGTCCTACACTGATGTACAAGAGTTGAAATTTCCCCAAAGGTCTATGTAGTTGAACCCTAGGTGTGTGCAGAAATCCACAGCTAAAGCATCCGTGATGTATTGGTAAGATACACTTAAAATATACTGTGTGATCCTTTCTTCCTCTTCTTCTAGGTCAGCAAATTGGAGAGGGAGAAAAACCAGGAAGTGAGGCAGATCAAAGAACACGAACAACATAAAAACACAGTGGTTGTAACAGAACTCAAGGCTAAACTTCATGAAGAAAAAATGAAGGAGCTCCAGGCTGTTCGGGAAGGGCTTTTAAGACAGCATGAAGCTGAGCTTCTTAGAGTCATAAAAATTAAGGATAATGAAATTCAAAGACTACAGGCCTTGCTTAATGCCGTCCGGGATGGGACGCCTGATAAGGTTAAGACAGTGCTCTTCTCTGAAGCAAAGGAGGAGGCCAAGAAAGGATTTGAAGTTGAAAAAATCAAAATGCAACAGGAAATCTCAGAGCTTAAGGGGGCTAAAAAACAAGTAGAAGAGGCTTTATCTATAGTTGTTCAAGCTGACAAAATTAAAGCAGCAGAGATACGGAGTGTGTACCACCTTCACCAAGAAGAAATCACCAGAATAAAGAGAGAGTGTGAGCGGGAAATTCGCAGATTGGTATGTGCAGATTTCAGTCATTCTGGTGGTTTTAACAAGGGGAAAGGGGAAGGATGTCATCATACTGCCATCATGTTTATGCTAAAAATAGTTTAGATACACATGACAAAGCATCCCACTTTTGGGCTATTAATCTGGACAGACTTTCTGATCCTTCTGAGATTCATCCAACACTAATGAAAATGCCTGTGATGAGGTTGTTGCAGAAACATATGCTTTGCTCTAAGTAACAGGCTGCCAGGTTGTCTCTTGCTCTGTCATTTCATATGTTTAAATGATCATTTCAGTTCCACAAGGAATGAGTTTCACATCGGTGCTGGTTAGTATGCAGAGAGTTTTTCTTTGTTTTGTTTCAAAGCTTTAAAATTAAGATATGTGATATAATTCAAGGACTATTTGCAAATTCAAAACTACTTACCTTTTCACTAAATAAAACCTGGTAACTACTGAGACATAAAAAAAACCCTTGCTCATTGTAATAAGGCTAGAACGTGAAATATTTTCATCTTCATAATTCTTGACTTCTTTTTCTGTTTTGTCCTGAGTTCATATGAAAGCAAAACTGAGAGAAAGACAGTGTGTTCAACATTCAAAATAGTATTAAGTGCAGTTATAACCACTTAATTCAAATGCTTAATAATGAGGTACAACAAAATTCTATCCAAGTTTACTCAGAAGTAACTCTTATGGAATTCATTTAAATTTAGCCCCAGGTACATGCATAGAACTCCTGTCTCTTGGGTTATAGCCAATGAACAGAAGGCTGTGCATATGTCCTGCATACAAATTTGTTGATATTTTACAGTTGTTGTTTTTTTAAAAAATAAAGCAATTATGTATACCACAATTTCATAGTATATTTTTATGCAGCTAAATGAACAGATGTGGCCTATACTCCGTATCTGGGTTGTACAAAATGATAACTTGTAAAACAACACTTGCACAATCTTTATTTGTATTTATATTATACAAAAACTGTCATATAAATATTTTATTTTCTATGTATTATATCTTTTATTTATTTTGCATATTGCTATATATTATGTAGAGCATATGCTATATGTTTTACATATTGCTGTATAGCACATCTTTTTATTGATCATACATATTACTGTATATTATTTTTCTATGATGGCATACATGTACAGGCTATAGTTTGCATACAAATTTAGGCAAAATAACTTTATAATTTCTACTTGGAAAACTTTGACTTTAGATGTTTTGTACACCATTTCTTTAACTTTACAATTTCTGTCTCCTTTACAACTGTTTGATTTTTCAGGTTTTATGATATTACTTGGAGTTATGATAGCTAGGTCCTTTGCACTAAAAATCCATGTTCTCTACTTGGTATTGATCAGCACCACCATATCTACATATTACTCGGTGTGAATTTATGTATAATACTCCCATGATCACAATGAGATCCTCATTTAATGTTTTCCTACACCATTGTGGGATACTTATTTGTACTAAGGTGTTCTTTCTCCAGTTAATTATTCATAGGAGATCAATTCTTGATGTAGAACTTCAGTTGATTTATTAGGTTGATTGATCTTGCTGCTGTTTTCTGTGATAAGAATGACAATGACAGAACTTTAGTTTCATATTAAATGATCGAGTTTTTCACAGTAAAACAATCTGTTCAGAGATGTGCAGTCTCCCAAATGGATACCAAATTAGATCTTACTTTATATATTCTCTTTGATGCTTTAACTATATTATTTTATTTTATTATTATTAGCCTCCTTGGGTACTGTTTTCAGCAAGAGGGTGTAGTGCAAATGTAAAAATTAAATAGATGACTATATTTTCCAAAGTAATATACAGTGCTTCATCCATAGCAGAATGTCGATTTGGTAAACTAATTTCTTGTTGCATACCTTCAAGTTGTTTCCCTTTGCCTTCCTCTGAGCAGAGACAGTATGACTTGCCCAAGGTCACACTGTCAGTTTCCATGGCTGAGATGGGACTCAAATTCTGGTCTCCGGAGTTGTAGTCCAAAGCTCCAACTACTACACCATGCTGGCTCTCAAGCTAACTGAGGGGCTCTAGAGACATCCCCTAAGGAGCAGCTCTGTGCCACCCCTGGGAGCATCAGATCGGGGCTGCAGCAACCGCACAGTGTAGCCCCAATCCAACACTTTGCCACTACAAAAAGAGCTGGCAAATGCCGCTCCTTTTTGGAGCAGCAAAAAGCTGCCCTTGCCACCACAGCGGCGGCTTTTCTGTGCTCCTTTGGCGCAGTGTGTCTAAACACTGTGCCAAGGGAGTGCCCTGACACCACCTGCCATGCAGTTGGGTACAGGCCCTTAGTCAAATTAGATTCTGTCTCAACCAGTTGTTGTTGTTGTTGTTGTTGTTGTTGTTATCCTGCTTTTTTCCTAAAATTCAGGGACAAAGCTGCTTACAAATTAAAACAGTACAGTTAAAAAGATACAAAAGAGCACATTAAAGCAGCATTAAACTAGTACAATATTAAAACAGTACTCATTAAAATAATAAAATACAATCAAAAGATAGGAGCACTTAAAACCAGTATATATTAAAACAGTTAAAATAATAAAACACATTGAAACAATAAAAATAAAGCTGTATACATACCCTTAAAACTTCAAAAACCAACACCACACAGCATTAAGAGCCAAACCTCAATTGTTTGTGAAGGCCTGGTGGCACAAAAATCTTTTATCTTGGTGCTGGAAGGAGAGCAAGGACAAGGCCATTCTGGCCTCTCCAGGGAGGGATTTTCAAAGTCAGGGAGCAGTCACCAAGAAGACCCTTTCCTTTGTTCCCACCAAATGAACCTGAGAAGGTGGTGTGACAGAGAGGAGGCCTAACGGGTTCATACAGTGAGATATGGTCTTTCAAATAACCTGGACCCAAGCTGTATAGTTTAGGAACGTTAGGTTCTGGTAGAAAGCAGGAGAATGATAACCATGTCTATCTTTATTCACTCAATTTATTGGCTTGCTTCTTCTATGTGCATATACAGGTTGAGTATCCCTTATCTGGAATTCCAAAATCCAAAATTGTCCACATTGATGGCTGAGAAAGTTATACCTTTGTTTTCTGATGGTTCAGTGTACACAAACTTTGTTTCATGTACAAAACTATTTATAAAATTTTCTTCAAACTATATATATAAGGTGCATATGAAACATAAATGAATTTTGTGTATAGAATTGGGTCCCATCTCTGAGATATCTCATTATGCATATGCAAATATTCTGAAATCGGGGGCGGGGGGGAGAATCCAAAATCCAAGGCAGTACTGGTCCCAAGCATTTGGGATAAGGGAGTCTCAGCCTGTATTATGGAGAGTGAGAATGAGTGAAAATGGTTTCTACTTACTTCAAAGAAGCAGAGAAATAATCTAGCTATTTGTGGTCCTTTCACAATACCAAAGTATACTGCCATAATTCCACTTCCATGGCTTTTGTTCCATACTATGGAATCCTGAGATTGACAGTTTTGAGAAGGGCAATTAGTACCTCACCAAACTACACGCCTAAGGATTCTTTGGAATGCAGCCATGGGAGTTAATGGAGAATCACATTGCTATAACTGTGTTAGTGTGAAAGGCCATTCTGACAGTATTAAAATATCATTTTAAATCATTGCAATGACTTGATTCCTAAATAAAATCTCACTAATTGCTAAGGGAGAGGTCCTCTTAACAGAGTTCTGCTCATACGATCCAACCATTATGATTCTCCTGTTTGGCTTTTAAAAACTTTAAAGATCTCTGTGGAAGGCTGTCCTGCCACCATCACCAGTGCATTTGGAGAGGAGAGGAGAAAGCCATCATGGTAGCTGCCCCCAAGTTGTAGAATTCCCTCCCACAGAAGGTTCAGTTGGCCCTTTTTCCCTCTCTTTCCACCAGCAGGCAAAAGACCTTTTCTTTAGACAGGCCTTTGGCTCCTAACTTATGTGGCAGAAGGATCTTTAAATGAGATATGTTGTGCTTTTATCCTGTGAATTATGTTCAAACTGCTTTAGCTTATTTTTAAAAAACAAAAATTTTTGTTCACAATATACTTTTCATATATACTTTGTTTTAATTTGTTGTAAACTCCTTGGTTCCTGTACTGTATTATATTAAATAAATAAGTAAATAATCCATCCATCAATCAAAAATGAGAGCTGACCATTTCCCCAAATTCTTCATCCCTCTTGTATCTCTAAAGCTCTGTTCTGATGCTCTACTCTGATGCTGTACAGAGACGATGGCGCAGCCGGCTGAAGAAAAGAGAAAAGAAGTGAAAATTGCCTTCTCACTCTCTTTTACTAGCTCTTCCATGCACAGAAAATAATTCAGGATCAAAGCAAGCATAATGTTACAATCAATGAAGAATCATGGTAATTACACTGTCACTAGGGTGGAGCAATGGTTAAAGTTTTAGACATTGGCATAGTCATTGTCACTACATTTAAACCTTTTTACAGTGTTGCTGTGAAGATAGAGCAACTCCTGAGCTCATTAGAGTAATGGGTGGATATAAAAGTAAGAAGGAATGAAAACAATCTCTAGAAGCCATTCACATTACATGTGCAATGTCTCCAGTTTCATAACCTAATAGAGTCCTCCCTCACTTTTTAGATAGGTGCCAATTTTAAAGGGAAATGGAGGCAAAGTTTTAAATGAGGGGTGGGAATCATATGGTCCTCCAGATGCTGTTAGATTATCTCCTAGTAGTCATAACAAGCATAGTCAATGGTAAGGTAAGGTGGGAGTTTAAGCTTCCTCTATGTATGGTTTGCTCATAGAAATGAGTGCCTGTCCTCAGTGGCCCAAGGAAATTAGGAAGGCAAACTATATGGAATATACACAGCATTTAACTGTAGTCTGCCTGCATCTAAATCTCATAAACATGACTTTTAAATTTAATTTGGTAGAAAAGGAGTGCAATTTGGAGAGGGAAGAAGCAGGAAGAGAAATGGTCAAGTGCCCTAGCACTGCACTGTTCTTGGTTGCCTCTTGCCCGAACAAGTGCTACACACTTTGACACATTTGTGTGTAACGTTTAATTTAGCCCTGAAACAACTCTTTGGATCTAAGCAGAATAATGTCTAATTTAAGTGATTTCCCATACTGCAGAATACTGATGATTCCTGGAAAGCCCCTTGAATGTTTTGATTTTTAAACATGCTCATTTAGTGAGAATTTCACTTCTTACCAGAATATGTTCTTTCAAGTCTTTTGTAGGGATTTATGGTGGGATCAAAAATTAAGTTCTAGTGAAAGATTCAGCAGTTCACAACTGCTAAAATACTCCCCCCCCTCCTTTATTACCTTTGAGTCTGAGTTCAAACTAATACAGTTAGGGGGGGAGCAGACGAGAGGCTCTGGAACGCTGTGGGACGATGCACCACGGGACCGAGGCATCCTCACCGCGGCGCACTGTTGGCGTCCCTGAAAGGAGTGCTAAATCAGCGCTCCTTTCACAAGTCAGTGAAAGTGCGCCCCAAAAGCGTGGGCTGCACTTTCACTGACTTATCCATCGCAGCGTGTGCGGACGCTGTGGCGGGAGGTTGCCCTCGGAGCGCTGGCCGTGTGGAGGGCCGCCGGCTCTGAGGGCAACCTCAGGAGGAGGAAAGGGCGGCGAGCGTGCGGCTGCCCCTCCTCTTCCCTGCCTCGGAGACGGCGCAATTAGCCATCTGCCGAGGCCCTTAGTCTTCCACATTCACTGGGGTTAGGGACACAGGGGCCTCCCAAAGTGGAAAAATCACAAATAACTCTCCCCCCTCCAAAATAAAAAATCTTATTTACCACACACAAAATGTATGATCTGCACATTCAGCCCACTACGGAAGTCTTCAAGGATGTGGGGTTCCTTCACAAGGCAGAAGTGACAGACTGGCTGGACTTGTTGCCATTTTTAATTAATAAGCCTTGTTTGCTTTTGGTCTCATGAGGCTTCCGGTCCCTATTAAAATGCCATAGGGCAGAAGCAGAGGTGGCAGCAAATAACCCATGGATAATAAAATCTGCAAAAGTCAAACCCACAAATGTGGAAGGCCCACTTTTCTTTTCTTACATTGCAACCTACTTTGGTGTAAAAATCTCTAAGCAAAATGTTTAATACAGACACATAATATAACTTGAAAATGTAGGTATCACATTTTAATCTTGATTTTAGGCCCAACAGTTCCCTATGTAATCAAGGTGTTTAAATTTCACATGGGGGGGATGCAGCCGGCACAAAGTGCCGTCTTGGAGGCAGGGAAGGGGAGGGACAGCCGCCTCAACCCCTTCCCAAGGACGTCATCAGAGCGTGCGCTGTTACACATGGTGAGCCCCCTGATGATGTCCTCCTGGTGCAGCCTCTGCACACACTGCGCCGGAAGAGATGCGGAAGAGCCGTGTGATGGCTCTTCCGGCGCTCTTTTTGCTGCTTGAGTTAGGAGCGCTATTTTGGCACTCCTTTCCCAGGTGTCAAAAGGGTGGATTGGGGCCGAGGCATGGGGCAGTCTCAGCCCCAATCCTCCACTTTTCAGGGCGGCCCAGGGCCACCCGTCTGCAAAGCACCATAGTCCGATAAAGAATAAAGGTAAACAGCTCAAATGAGAAAAGCATTGTGGCTAACGTTTGCCTGAGGAGGTACTAACCTGTTAGGAAGACTAGGAAGTTACTCATCAAGCAACAGTGAGGCATTTTCATGTTAAAGTCAGTGGCCCCGTTCAGTCACAACTCTTGGATTAAACACAATGCTGCATTCTCAACAGTTCTTTCGTCTGTGAAGATTATAGGAGAGAAAATAAAATTTGACTAAGCAAATGTGTGCTAATCTATTTTGGCAATTCATAGGTTAAATTGCAGAGCATATAACATGATCTAGTTATCTGGTTATATTTTCTGTTCTTTATGTTGACCATCACAGCATATTAGCAGAGCTCTACTTAGCAAGAAAAAAATAAATCCCCAGTAAGCAATATAACGCCAGAGGATATATTGGGTACACTTCAGGGTCATGGAACCATGTGTCTTTTAAGCATAAAACACACTCATTTCTGGTTAAAGCAATTTAACATGGTTAAACACTGACTTGACAGAAGAATTTATTGCAACTGGCTAGCATGTCAACCCCTCTGGGTTTCATAGGCAAAGGCAAATAGTACAGATCCATTACATTTAATAGCATATTTTTCAACATCCACATGAGATGATGTGGGAACTAGGTGCTAATATTAAAGTGCAGATTTCTAAGACCGCAGATTTCTAGTGCTAGTTACAAAAATACCATTGTAGTCGAAATAGAAGAATCATATAGCAGCATAAAGTCTAACAACCTTATATAGGCAATAAACTATTTCCACTTGATGCCCCTGGTGCTAATGCTTCAGTACTTGTGGAATCCATACTACAATAACATTTGTTAAGCCATTTAGCCAATATTTCACTCAGGAGCTGTGTAAAGGCCATTAAGGATCAAGAATGTGGGGGTGATGAGAACCCACTAAAAACATCTACCGTATTTTTCGCCCTATAACACGCACTTTTTCTTCCCCAAAACGTGCGTGGGGAAGTGAGTGCGCCTTATAGGGCGAAGGGCCAAGGCCGCGGGGAGAAGGAGCCCTCCTTCCCCCCGCGACCTCAGTCTTTGAATGGGCTGGTGCTGGGATCGAAGCAATCCCGGCACCAGCCCATTGAAAGACTGAGGCCGCGGGGAGAAGGAGGGCTCCTTCTCCCCGCGGCCTCAGTCTTGGAATGGGCTGGTGCCGGGATCGAAGCGATCCTGGCACCGGCCCATTGAAAGACTGAGGCCGCCGGGAGAAGGAGCCCTCCTTCCCCCCCCCCCCCCCGGCCTCAGTCTTGGAATGGGCTGGTGCCGGGATCGAAGCGATCCCGGCACCAGCCCATTGAAAGACTGAGGCCGCCGGGAGAAAGATCCTTCTCCCCGCGGCCTCAGTCTTTGAATCGGCTGGCGCTGGGATCGAAGCGATCCCGGCACCAGCCCATTGAAAGACTGAGGCCGCCGGGAGAAGGAGCCCTCCTTCCCCCCCGGCCTCAGTCTTGGAACGGGCTGGTGCCGGGATCGAAGCGATCCCGGCACCAGCCCATTGAAAGACTGAGGCCGCCGGGAGAAGGATCCTTCTCCCCGCGGCCTCAGTCTTGGAATGGGCTGGTGCCGGGATCGAAGCGATCCCGGCACCAGCCCATTGAAAGACTGAGGCCGCCGGGAGAAGGATCCTTCTCCCCGCGGCCTCAGTCTTTGAATCGGATGGCGCTGGGATCGAAGCGATCCCGGCACCAGCCCATTCCAAGACTGAGGCCGGGGGGGGGGGAAGGAGGGCTCCTTCTCCCGGCGGCCTCAGTCTTTCAATGGGCTGGTGCCGGGATCGCTTCGATCCCGGCACCAGCCCATTCCAAGACTGAGGCCGGGGGGGAGGAGGGCTCCTTCTCCCCGCGGCCTCAGTCTTTCAATGGGCTGGTGCCGGGATCGCTTCGATCCCGGCACCAGCCCATTCCAAGACTGAGGCCGGGGGGGAAGGAGGGCTCCTTCTCCCGGCGGCCTCAGTCTTTCAATGGGCTGGTGCCGGGATCGCTTTGATCCCGGCACCAGCCCATTCCAAGACTGAGGCCGGGGGGGGGGAAGGAGGGCTCCTTCTCCCCGCGGCCTCAGTCTTTCAATGGGCTGGTGCCGGGATCGCTTCGATCCCGGCACCAGCCCATTCCAAGACTGAGGCCGGGGGGGAAGGAGGGCTCCTTCTCCCCGCAACCTCAGTCTTTCAATGGGCTGGCGCTGGGATCGCTTCGAGGAAGGAGCCCTCCTTCCCCCCGCGACCTCAGTTCAATGGGCTGGTGCTGGGATCGGAGAAGTTCTCCGATCCCAGCACCAGCCCATTGAACAACCGGCCTCCGGCTAAAGGGAGGAATCCTTTTTTCTTGGATTTTCCTCCTTTAAAATTGGGTGCGCCTAATATGCAGGAGCGCCTTATATGGCAAAAAATACGGTACTTTCCTCTAGCCTTTTCTACTGAAAAGGGAGTATTCATGAAAAAATTATTTTGTGTAAATTGTATGAGAATGTCTGTGTATGTCCTTAGCCAATTTTTATGTATTTGTTTCTAGTTATTAAAATGTGTCTCTCGTATCCCATTCTTCCCAATTGTGATGCACATGCCACCATTGGGGGAATAGAGCAAGGCCATCCACAGATGCTCCAATCTCCAGATGGCAAGCCTGCTTTTGGGAAGGGCCAACTATACTGTTGAACATCAACTTAAACTGTTGAACATCAACTTAAATCAGTAACATCATACTAATAAGAAAAAGCAGTGAACTATTAATGAATTCAATGCATCTACAGTATTTTGAAACTTCAGACCATAAAAGGCAGCCAGTTGTTGAATGTCTATCTGAATAGAAATGTATTTTCCTGCTGGTACAAGGACAAAAGGGAGGGAGCTTGCATAATGTCTTTTGGAAAGAGTTCTGCAATACAGGAATTGCCCGTCAGAAATGCTACCTCTCATGACTGCCCCAGATATATTTCTGAATGTGGTGGGACTAAGATAAACTTTGTGGGGTTTCCACCATTTTATAAACCTTATGAGGGTTTCCCACCTTTCTCCCATTTCTGTGGTCACCAAATGTGGGGGTTTCCAACTCTTATCCCATCAACTGTGAGGATTCCTCTCCACCAATCCTACCACTGTGGCCAAATGTGGAGTTGCTATTCTTTAACCCACCAACTGTGAAGGTTTCCATAGTGCTCACTGCATTTACAAAGAGTAATGGCTTTCCCTGATCCCCATATATATGTAAAGAACTGAAAGCATATAGCCAAGCAGCAAACAAAGAGGAGACAAGCTCCATGTGCTCTAAGATGGTCAATTGTTTATTCAGTTGCTGAATAAACAACTGAACATCTCAGAGCATATGGAGCTTGTCTCCTCTTTCTTTACTGTTTCCCTGATCCCCACCTCTATGACACCAACTTTGGGAAATTGTCTAAATGCCCTCAAAAGTATCTATGAGGATTTATGCAACTTCTATGCTTAGTGAACATAATCTCTGTATTCAATGCTGCCATCACAGACACCTTGTCTGAATCCAAATGTTTCCAGAGGCCAAAAGTGTATAGAAACAAAAACAAATACTTATTTATAGATGTTAAATATAATACAGCAGATTATTCATATATTACATTTGAAACATTAGACTCAGGGGCTGTACAGACAGCCCCTTTCCTTGCCAGATCGGGACCGCAGCAACTGCACGCCACGGCCCCGATCTGGCACTTTGCCACCCCTTTTTGGAGTGGCAAAAAGCTGCCCTTGCTACCACCACAGCATCTTTTCCACGCTCCTTTGGCACAGCGTGTCTGAACACTGCACCAAGGGAGCGCCCTGATGCCGCCTGCCATGAGGTGGGGCACACGGCATGATGACAGCATCAGGGCGGAGTCAAGGTGGCCAGCATGCAGTTGCCACACCCCAACTCTACCCAGGCTGGCCCTTTTGGCCAATCTGTATTCCCCCTCACTCTCTCTTGCTCCTCTTATCCTGACTGAATCTTAAATTTACCAATCACTCAACTCAAACTCCCTTCTTCCAATCCAACCCCAGGCATCCTAGGCTAACTCTCCATTCAGACAGAACTTCCAATGTGAATCTCCTCAAGCTTTCCACCACTCAGCATTCATACCAATGTTACATTCTCTCCCCTTCTCAACAACTTCTTACCTCATACTATAATATACAATCAATATAACAAACAACACTTTCAAATACAAGCCCATGACATCATAAGCTTCTCCTACAGATCTCAAAGACTGTGGAAGAGATTGCCTTTACACTAGATACGGAGGGCTTTTTAGTAAGCAGTACAGTTATTGTGAATGGGTGGGCGGAGTGATATGTTCCCTGTAATGAGCCCTGGTCAACAGTGTTCGTGCAGCATTTTGAACCATCTGCAGTTTCTAAAATTTAGCACTCTAGCACACTAGCTTTAGCTGAGAAAATAAATTCCTGGTTATCTCTAGCGTTGTCAGCTGGAATACAGGACAAAGGTCTTGTTCCTCCTGTTCCTCTTCTATACAGCTATTAAAAGAACATAAGCTCTGTTGGGTATTTCAGCTGCCAACTTTATCTACCACTGACCCCTGGGAATTCAAGGTACACCCCAGAAGAGTTCAACCCCATATAGTACAATTTGAATCCCTGTTCCCTGATTTGCCATCAGACTAACCAGGTGCCCCTCTGTCTTGTCTGGATTACACTTAAGTTTGTTGAGCTATATTTAGTTTTTATGGTCCTAGAACCAGTGTTGGTCAGCATTTGGTCCTTCAGCTGCTTTGACTTTCAGTTTCCAGAAACACTAGCCAGGCTGGTCCATGGTGAATGATTCCCAGAGCTGAAGTCCAAAATTGTGAACATCTTCCCTAGATTTTGGTTTAAAACCAAGTAAAGAGAAATAAAGATTGGTGCCATCAGTTTTATTTGTGGCATCAAAATATAAATCTCCAGACAACTTCTCCCCATTGTTTCATGTAAATATTAAATAGCATGAAAGACAAGACAGAGCCCTGAGGGATGGTGCAGGCCAACAGCTAAGACAGTGAATAGGAATCCCACAGCACTGCCTCCTGATCCCATCCCTTTAGGAAGAATGGGAAGCACTGTAAAATAGTCCCTTCAAGTTGCATCTCAGTGAGGTAATAAAGAAAAACACCATAGCCAATAGTATCAAAAAAGGAAGGCTGCCTAGTTAGCATACCACATTTGTCGCACATGGCCTGATTTGACTTAATGGTATATTTTTTTTGTAATGATAATTGTAGAAACTGGGTCCACAATCTAGGTCATGGCCCTTGGCCACAGCAGGGGCAAGGATTAAAGCATTTCTACACCCCTTCCCTTGCTGAGGTCCTGGTGGGGATTACATGCCCTGTGCTTATGTTAGAACAAAAACATAGCTGCTAGCTACCTCTTTAAAGACATAACTGCTAGCTGCATTTTTAAATTACCATGTAATTTGACCTTTAGTGACATTTCTGTTTACTTCCAATTGCACAGCATTGTGAAGACACTGTTCTTCTAAGGGGAATTCCATCCTCTTCATTCATTCTTTTCACCAATATAGCATTTTATGCACCACACCTATATTCTTACTGATGTGAGGAACTGGACAGTATTAGTTGAGAAAATATTTAATAAAAGAGGAATGGCTAATCAGAATTAGAGGAGGAAAATGAATCTAAAGCCAAAACAAGCTACATAGAGGACAGGAATAAATCCATACATAATTTATTTTTATGGCTTCATAAGCTTGATTATAAAGATTAGTGGTAGAGCACACACTTAATATGTCCCAGGCCCAATCTTCAGCTTTTCCAGTTTAAGAAAGATTTCTGCTGACAGTTGCTGGAAGACCTGAGTCCTTGGAGAACTGTTTCCAAACAGTATTGGTCTAGCTGTGCCAGTGATCTCAATATAAGGTTGACTTCATAGTTTCCAAGATTGATCTTGGGGTCTCCTCTTCTGCTAATGTGTAGATGAGATTACCTATAATAGCATACTGACCAGAGAAGACTTTGTTCTTCCTTTGATCTTGGGATCTTTGGTTACTTCACTCATAAATGACTGAATTTATTTACCTGCAGTGCTGGACCTGCAAAAGGTAGAGTATTTGTGGTATATTCTAATTGTTTTCTTAATGTCAGTTTTCCTTCAAGAAAATGTGTAAGCTGTGTACCAACCAATGCCTGACATGCATTTTTTTAAATTTACAATTAAAACTCTATATGGTTTTTCTTTCTCTTTGAAAGGTAGTTATTCCTTCTTTTTTCTTTTTATCCCTTCTGCTACTGTGCTGCAGTATGAAGGCTTCCAAGCTATTAGCACCTTCAGAAGCTTCACCAATTACATGTTGGTTTTAGTACAGCCAGAGAAATAACAAACATGGCTCTGACAACCAGCTGGATAAAAACAGTATTAGAAATTGCCTTTATAGTCTGCACAGATAATGCAGGGGGAGGGGAACGGAGAGAGAAATTCCCACATTTCATGGCATGATGCTTGCGTAATTGGCAGCAGTGATGCTCACAAGCTGTTTGTTAATTAAAAAGCATTCTTGGTGGAGACAGCCAGCTAAATGTAAAGTGGAAATATTCATGCTGTTAAGCAAGCCATTTTCTTAGAGATGATTGGTTATCATTCTCATGTATATTCATAGTGTGTGTTTCACAAGTAGGCCTTCTGTTATCGAAAGTGACTGGGGTAGAATTATCAGGAAGGCGAGACATCATGAGCACCACTTTCTTGAGTAAGGAAAGAAATGTGTGAGCTAAGCTTTTGGAGATATATACCTGGATACTGACACAACACTCCCAGTGAGTTATTTCCTTTTCTGTACTAATATCTCCTTTGTGTTTGATATGGACCCAAAAAATGGCTGTAAAAGAGTATGCATCAAATTATGTCTGCATTTTAATTCATTTTCCAACTGTTCAATATATAGCTTAATGTTTAATTTTGCTAAAAAAAATGTACCATTAATTGTCCCATATTCATGACTTAAATATATGAGAATGTTTATATTATTATTATTTTGATTGTTTGGTTTGTTAGTGGAAAATATTCAGATTTTTGTCCTTGACGAGAGGAAATTCAACCAAGAGACAATATTATTTGCTGAAGCTTTTTAGAAACTTATATTTCATTTCATATATGTGCATGTTATGCCTCTCACAAGATAAAATGTTGTCTATTTAACAGAACTTATTTATGTTTAAGTAAATTGAGATTTAGGTCTCCAAATTTTCATAAATCATTCCCATTCTCTCCTTTTATAAGACTCTGTGTGACACCTTGCTTCTACAGTTCCTGGAAAATTAATTCCAAGTTGTTCTTTGTTATATTGCAGCATACAATGACTGTATTTTTAACAGTATATTTAAAATAGATTATAGTTTAATAAGACTGATCTAACTACATATAAGTGTCTATAAGTATGTAGTGCAGGATATAGTTAAAATGTGTTTCATGTATCAGAAAGGATACCTTTCCTACTCTACTTGATGTGTAGTTGTTTTCTGAGGTGTATGGGTTGAAAGGGATTCCATCATATGATGTTTTCTCTGGGGCACATTCAAACAAAATCACAGCTCCTGGGGAGGAAGGTGGGGGTAGAATAACCCAGGGGTTTTCCTTGATGTGTATAAAGAGTAAAAAGAAAAGAGAAAGAAAAACCACTTCTGTTGGGGAAAATATCCTCCAGAAGTGTCTTGTCTACAAGTCAACAGTAAAATATGGGATACGTCAAAGGTAAAAGGAAGGAGTTGAAAATATTGGCAATCTGTGACATGTGGAAGTGTGTACCTTCACTAACATACTGTAGTTCATTTTCCAGTACAACAATTTGGTTTAGCAGTTTCTAACTTGTGTTTTGGGAAGGTACTAGGGTCAGTTAGAAGCTTAAGGTCCCATTAGCAGGAGGTTTTAAGACTACTAGATTTATTGAGAAGTCTTCTCTTAAATATTCTTATGTTCTCCACACTATCCAGAGCAGTGAGATGTTCCAGGGAGAGCACTACCTAAGTCCAACTTCTTTTTGACAGAGGGACTTAGAAATTTAGGAAGATTAGTCTATTTCTTCTGCATGGGGCCTGGCTTGGCAGTATTATACACCAAAAGGATGTCAGGATGTTAGTTTAATCTCAAGCAGAACATGAGTCTGCAGTGAGTTACAACTGCAACAAAAGCTAATATGATTCTAGGATACATCTACACTGTAGAAATAATGCAGTTTGACACTACTTTAACTGTCATGGCTTCATCTGACAGAATCCTGGGATTTGTCATTTTGACACACCAGCATTCTTCAACAGAGAAGGCTAAAGACCTTGTAAAACTACACATCCCAGGGTTACAGCACTTAAAGTGGTGTCAAACTGCATTATTTCTATAGTGTAGACATGCTCTTAGTGTGGATAATACAACCATTGTGTCCAAATCATAGCAAGTAGTCCTTTCACATTTATAATAGCCAGGCCTTGTTAGTACACCCTGCATACCCCACATTGTATTTGGGGTTTCCATATTTTCATATATGGAGCCAGCATGTTCTTAATAGGTCATGATAACATTTTGGAACATTAGGTGAAGTTCCATAAAAAAGGAGCAATGACCTGAGGGCATGTGCATGATACAAGTAATGCTCCAATCAAAACTAAATGGGTGTGCTGACTACTTCCTCACCCCAGGCTCTTTTGCATTTCCTCTTGCACCAAGAGACAAATGAGGTCTCATTGCACTGAAGCAGTAAGCCAGCTCGTTGTGTCTACCCCTGCCATGTTCTCAGCCACCTTGGGGTTGCCCTCATCCAGTTGCTGTTTTTATTACCCTAAAGTTAAAGCCATCAACCAGTCTGGAATCTTATTGCTGATTTTTGCAAAAGCCATCAAATCTTTGTTACCTCATAAAGTAGCACACCTTGAGAAGTTAGTTTTCAAGTACCCAGACTTTGTGCAAACAGTACACATACTGTAAGTCCCCTATTTGCACTCCATGTATGAGCTGTGTAACCCTCAGACCCTAGTCTGAACCACTTCCCTCTTTCTGTGGTCTGCTGTTTGGACATGTAACTATTGCCTTCTTTAAACCCCTCAACTCTGCTATCCACTTTCTAGATTTCCATTTCAGGTAGCTCTGAATGCTGTGTCTTCATGTGTGTGATTGCACTCTGCATTTTTCTAAATAAAACACTCTTAATTCACCCAAACCTAGCTCTCTCCTCAATTATTACTGGTATACACAGGTACCAGTGGTCCTAAAGGTTACCCAACCTCTTGCAAAACTACTTTCCCCAACATAGTCGATGGGGACTCCCCAGTCCCCCTTTCTTTGGGTTACAACCTCAGTTGGAATACTGAGTCCAGTGCTGAGCACTTCACTTTAAGAAGTATGCAGGAATATAAATCCTTGTTTGTCCTATTCTCTTGTGTGTAAGAACAGGAAAGTGCAAAATTTATCCTCACCTATGAGATGGCAAGATGCCAGCTTAAAGAGAGATTTGGGGACTAAAGAGAAATTTCATGAGGGGGCAGATGCCAATACCACCCCTGCCACTTTGGTAGCTACAGCCCCAGGAAGGCCCTGCTAAGTGTTTGTACTTTTCAAAACATTCCTTTTCTGTCACATTTTGAGGAAAATATTTTGTTGTTATTTGTACCAACTTGCGATCCTATGAATGAGACCTCCAAAAGCCTAGGACATCAACCACTCAGAGTTTGCAGATTCAAGAAAGCCATGGAAAACATTTAAGGTTACATTTTTCTCTGAGAAATGTTATTTAAAGATTACTACTATTAGTTTTTATATTATAGCTGGTTTTAGCAAGTTTTATAACAGTTCTATCTGTGCTTTTTTAATTCTTCACTTCTTCAGTATCTATGTAACAAAAGCAACTGATATAAAAGTGTCACAAGTAGATATCAGCGCACTAGTCAACAAAATAGTGGTAAAATTTAACAGTCCAATGCTATGTCTTGTTCCTAAATACCAAGTATGCCTCAGAACTGCATTCATGTAATATTGGGAGTCCATCAGGGAAAAAAATGTGTTAATAATTTCTGCTATAATTATCTTGGAAACTGTGCTTTGTAAACAATGCCATTATACATTTTGAAAGGGAGTTTTCATTCCAAATTTCAGATATCCTAAAACTGACTCTGAAGTCATGACAGATTTATGTCAGTTGTATTTTTAATATGCTTTACAGCAGGAGCTGATGTAGCATAGAAATTAAGCAGCCCAACTGCACCTGATGTTAAATATGCCTTACCATTAAATGTGCAGGTTTATTAAAAATTGTTTATACAATACGTTTATTTAAAATGCAAATTGTATCAGCTGGGGGTCTGATAATTAATAGGATCAGTGCAGGCAATGAATGGGAGGTTCCTTCCCATTGAAAATAAGACCTTCAGAGGAAAGATTTTCCTTGGGATCTCAGCAAAGGGAAGAAACATTAGCTCACCCCTTTTTTGCCTGTTTGGATCTCATTAATTATCAGTTCCCCCAGCTGATGAAATTTGCATTTTTACAAAATACAGCATACATGCAAATATGCATTTAACATCCAATGTAGTTTGAGGCTCTGATACTAAGGGCCTTTACAGACTGCCAGAAATAATGCAGCTTGAGGCCACTTTAACTGTCTTGGCTCAGTGCTAAGGAATCATGGGAACTGTAGTTTATTGTGGCACCAGAGCTCTCTGACAGAGAAGACTCAATATCCTAGAAAAAAATACAATTCACATGATTCCCTAGCATTGAGCCAGGATGGAAGTGGCCTCAAGCGGCATTATTTCTGGCAGTCTGTAAAGGCCCTACGGCCCAGAACATACGGGCCAAATGAAGTGGCTTCTGGCCACTTTGAGAGCATAGCATTTACATGACACATGCCCCCAAAGTGGCCTGAAGCCACCCCAACACCACACTCTGATCCTTTGGACCAGAGCAAAAAGATGCCAGATAATCTGGCTCCTGGAAGTGTGGCTTGGGTCCTACAGCTATGGTCCGCCTTGTGAGTGGGCCATGCAGTTGCCACAGTCCCAGCCTGCTTGCAGCCAGAGTGGCCTTGGGCCACTCTGTCCCACCCGTCTGCTCCAGCCCGTAGGCAAAAATGCAATATAGTGGTCCCTTGGTATTTGCTGGGATTTGGTTCTATGACTCCCCATGGATACCAAAATCTGTGGATGCTCATGTCCCACTATATACAATGGCTTAGTAAAATGTTGTCTCTTATATAAAATGACAAAATCAAGGTTTGCTTTTTGGTATTTGTATTTTTTTTTTAAATCAAACTGTGGATAGTTGAATTTGTGGATACGGAGGGCCGACTATACTCATTTATGTAAAAGTAATTCTCATTGGTTTCTGAGTACACATGGATAGAATTGGACTGTAAACTATGAATTAGGAAGTCAGTTTGACTGCTCATGAATTAGATTTATGGATTAGGTTAAACTCTTCATGCTCTCTCTCAGACTCATAATATGGTGCTAAGAAAGACTCATCTACCTTACAGGATTGGTTTTAGGATTACAATAATGGAGATTATCACACCTCCTAAACAGCCCTGCTTATCGCTCCTCAAATTTGGGCTGCAGCTAGGTCCTATCGCACAGCTTTTGCAGCTAAAAATGCCATCCGGGTACATCCCCGCCCCAATGTGGGTCCCCAAACACACTGGTTAATGGTTGGGCTTCTCCCTCACTTCATTTTGCTATGTGAATTCCAAAGCAATGTAATGCAAAAGATAATGTGAGTTTGTCCTGT
This sequence comes from Phrynosoma blainvillii, assembly GCA_026167975.1. Classification (NCBI taxonomy): domain Eukaryota; kingdom Metazoa; phylum Chordata; class Lepidosauria; order Squamata; family Phrynosomatidae; genus Phrynosoma; species Phrynosoma blainvillii. Next base: position 103,636,274 of record JANUYF010000003.1, read on the forward strand.
TCAAATAACTGCTATCAAAACCAGTCTTTATTGGGGGGTGGAGTGGAGGTGGTGTTACATTTTCCAAAATTGTTTCCCAACTGCTAAAGGGTGTGGAATCTTCAGAACTGAACGTGATCCATTTTACCTTTTTGGAATATAGCCTTTAAAAGGCTCCCTTAGCAGGGATGCTGCCAGGTTGCCACGGCAACACCAGAGAACTGTACAATGCATGCGTGTGTGTGATTCTATTTTGTTCTCCTTATAGATGGAGGAGATCAAATTTAAAGACAGAGCAGTCTACGTGCTGGAAAGAGAGTTAGGGGTTCAAGCCGGGCATGCTCAGAGACTGCAGCTCCAAAAGGAGGCTTTAGATGAACAACTTTCCCAGCTCAGAGAGGCTGACCGGCATCTGAGTAGCCCCAAGCGGGAACTTCCTCATGCAAGTGGTGCAGGAGACACTTCAGATCATTCAGGAAGTCCTGTAAGCACTTTCCAGTGGTTTTTGCCTAAAACAAAAACAAAACAAAGCAAACTATGCCAAAATCTTGATGAGCGAATGCACATTCCAGCAAGTGGCTTTATTGCTTATTTGTTAATTTCTTCATTTTTTCAGTCTGTAATTGGGTGGTGGTGTGGGGGAACAGCAGGATTTGACCTCTTACGGTGGTCTTGCTTTGTTTTTTAAAATTTTGTTTTATTCCACTAAAAGGCAAACCTTTGTGTTTTTCTTCCAAAATAAAAATCAAACACACTAACTTGGAACACTGCCTTGCTTTGACAGCAAGAATTTTTCTCACAGAGGCTCTCAGCATGAAAATGCATAACTAAACCAATTAATGGCTGTATGCTCATATGTAGAAGAGGGCAGAGGTGCTGTACAGTTGTGTGGAAGGGGGAATTTCAGTTTTTTCATGTGCAGTATTGCAACTCTCAAGATTTTGGGGAATTAAAATTGGCTCAATGATAGCAATGTCTACTGGCCAGGTTATGTAGCCTTGAGACCAAATCCCTGTGTATACCAAGTCCAGAGACACAAAGAATTCCAGAGGCAGGGTACTAACAAATAATGAGTTTTATTTTAGAAGGGGAAATCAACAATCATACACAACACACAACCAGACACACTCACAAGGACTAAGGAACTGAAAGGTGTTACACTGGAACAGAGTAGGCTTGACTAATGGAAATACTGCACCTGAATGGATAGCTGCTCCTCTTGTTACAGGTCCAGAGATGAAAGGGAACTCAATCGCCCCCAAGGCAACTGGGGGATGGCGAGCGAGAGAGGAACTAGCCAAGTAAACTGGCAGCATGCATGCCTCTTACTAGACTAAGCCAAGGAAACAAAAGAAAAGCACCAATATTTATAGTGAATTTTCCACCCTGGGGCAAAATTCAAGGTATTGAAAAAGGACAAATGGTGGTGCCTTATTTGAAATGGGCTTGAGTCACTTTAGTGTTGGTTTTCCAAGGTGGTGACATTCTGATGTGAATGTGAGTTCTGGGCGCGCATTTCAGAAGCAAGAGGGTTTAGAGCACAGAGCCACCTGTGTTTTTGACTCCTTGGTGCCATCCCATTGTTGGCATTTCTCACCTCCTCTACAGTATCTGGAAAAACAGAGCCCAAGTGACTCCTAGTGCTAGCCTACATGTGATGGAAACTTTCTAGTGAGGGCATCCATATCAGGGTCATAGAAGGGCCATTTAACCTATATTTGATTGCAAATCTGAACTCAAAAGAGGAGAGGTCCAATAAGACTAATAGTATGCTTGCTGAAATTCCTTCCACACAAATATGAAAGGTACAGCACCATTGTCCTATTATTATTATTATTATTATTATTATTATTATTATTATTGCCACGTTGCTTACTAATCCTGCTGCAACAAACACAAAAGATAATTTATTAGTGGAAAAAATGGAGTAAGATGCTTATTTCCAAAATGATGTTTAGACATCATTGCTAATATCAGGGGAGTGTAGATGGGACCAAATGTACCATGATGTGGCAGAGTGAGGCTGCTGTCTCAGGTTGCAGATGCTGTGTATGCAGTACTGAGGGGATGGAGAACAGACACAGATTATCACACAGTCTGCTGTCTACCCCCAAGTCTATCCTCTCAGGGCTACCAACCAGTGGGGACCTTCTGCCACCAGCATCCTGCCACCTGCCATGCCCCTGCTATGACAGACAACAGCAGCTGAACTCAGGAAAGGGACATTTGTAAAAGGTAGTATGGTGTGTCCCTGTCCTGCTGCTTCCAGGGTTGAACTACAGTTCAGCTGCTGTGTGGAACCGGGGGCCAAAACACCATCTTTACCCCTTGTCTCAGGTAAAAAAAATAACCTGGCCTACCCTGATCACTGATCACTGCTTTTTGATTTTTCACTAGTACTCTCTAGAAAGCAAATGAGATAACAACTAACATACTCTTTATTGTTCCTTTCATGCTATGCAATCTCTTGCACCATTTAATCTAAATTCACCTCTTATGCAGGCTTTCTGTGTAACTATGCCACTCTTCCAGCTTCTGCATTAATTTGCTAAAGACAGAGATTTTTCTGTGACATTGGTTAAAGCTCTTTTCATTGTTGATCCTCATCAAGATTTCTTTTGTAGTGCTGCTTAATTTGAATTGTAGATTTTTTTTTGAAAAAACATAAGCACAAAATCTTTTCTCTTCTTTGTTCCAAGCCTCTCCTGCACCTGTTGAATGAAGAATTCTAGCAATGTTGAGTTTCATTAAGCCAAAGATATTCATTTGTTTGCTTGAATTAAAGTGTTTATATCTATAGAGACATGTTTCCAAAGAAATTAAAATAACAAATAGTAAGTAAGGAAAATGTTTAAAATGTTACTAAAATAATTTTTAACCCTAAAAATGAAGGGGGCTACTCTTGTATCTGTATTCATTTTCTATTTGAGTTAAACATTTCACTTACGGATTGATTAAAAGACAATCCTGTGATTTTCAAGCAACCCATTAAGCTGTTCAGATGTACAGTTCCATGCAAAAGAGAAATATGCAATGGTAGAATTGCACATGCATACTGCAGCTTATATTTCAGTGTTTATTAGTATCATATTACCATAAAGAAATTATAGATGGCTCGCTTGTTTAAGCACTTAAATTCAACAGTGGCATATATAGGAAACATTGCAATAAATTCCAATGTTTTCTTTCATGTTTCCAAGTATAGCATTTGTGATTCTGTATTTATGTATGCATACTTCCCTTCCTTCCTTCCTTCCTTCCTTCCTTCCTTCCTTCCTTCCTTCCTTCCTTCCTTCCTTCCTTTTTTTACATTTGCCTCCTTTTACATATTTCCTTCCTTAAATTTCTATTGGCCTTATATTCCATTATTGAAGTGTACATCATATTATTTTTATAATTAGTCAGGAAAAGATAGATTCCAAAGAGGAAGAAGTTGTGGAGGAGGGGGGTCTGTAAAATATATTTCCTCTGTGAACAGTTATTTGCAGTTGTTTTTTGTTTTAGGAACAGCAGTTGGATGAAAGAGATGCTCGGCGCTTCCAACTTAAAATAGCTGAACTAAGTGCAATCATCAGGAAACTGGAAGATCGGAACGCATTATTATCAGAGGAACGGAATGAACTTGTAAGAAAACATGTACTATTTCATGTAGTAGCTTCTCACCAGAGTATGCAATAGAGATACAAGTTATTGTAGTTGTGCTCAGAACTACAACCAGGTGACTTTTTCACTGGATGGTAAGCCCTCCGCAACTTGTACCTTCCAGATGTTTTGCACTGCAACTACCTTTCATCTTTGACCACCAGCCAAGCTATGATTGTAGAAGTAGTGTTGAGGTGACAATGAGGAAGAAAGGAAATGAGTGTGTTTTCTGCCACAAGCCCCATATTGTAGCATTTGGGGAAAGGGGTAGTGGGAACTAAAAAGTAATCATTTTGTGCTTTTGAGAAGATAGACGTTGTTGTTGTTTTTTAAAAAATTGCAACTAAACACAATTAATTTCTTTTGCCCATTCAGATGATATAACAACATTCTGATTGTGACTAATGAGGGATAACTTTATATTTTCTGTGGTGTAATTGCAATTTTAGTTACTTTTATAGTTTCAGGGGCTGGAACTCACTAAATGATGGGGGAAGGAAAATTGCATAGTTGAGGGGTGGGAAACCACCAGGAATTGGTGGGCTTCATTGAGCATCCATGGGATCTTGGAAGGCTGCAGCCTCCCATTGCCCCCATTTTTTAAAAAAACTTAAAAATGTTGATGGGGTGAGGCTCTACAATCTCACTATGTCTGAAGCCCAGGAGAGGCTCTTCTACACCCAGGACAAGGCTTTTTATTTGACTAGAAGTTGGCAGTAATTCAACTTTTGATATTTGAGAACCGCTAGGGGCATCAAAACAGCCTTAGGAGACTTCATGCAGTTCATGGGCCTCATGTTTCCCACCATTCATTTTCCCGACAATCATGGACTGTGTTGCTTCCTAATACTCCATTGTGGGTGTTGAGGTGACAATGAAGAAGATAGGAAAAGAGTGTGTTCTCTATAACAAGCCAACAGATTGTGAGATGGAGGTGCAATAAGTAAAAAGTAATCATTTTGTAACTTTGGGGTAAGGCAAGAGCAGACAGAGTGTGTCTGGTGAGCTGCCTGTGGACTCCAAAGGGGGTCTTGGGTCAAAGAATTTGATATTTTCCTTGTGACAGAATGCTTTTCTGGAGATTGGGGGGCATTTTCACAACATTTGGCTTCTCCATTTTAGACCCAGAAAAAGCTTTTTTAAAAAAGCAGAAAGTGAACATGAATTGACTTCCCAGTCATTACCCGTTGTAAATAAAATAAAATAAAATAAAAAATGGTGGGGGTTCTTCTAGACCTAAAATGGCCCAGGGGATCCCCAGGCTCCCTAAAGGGTATTTGGGGGCAAAAATGTGGAGAGGTTGTGGAGAAAGAATGCATCAGAGGGCTAATGCAGTTTCCTAGCCTTTGAGAGTACCCCATTCCTGTTTTAGTGCATTGGGATTGTAACTTTGGTCCAAAGCACACTGGAGAAATAATCCAGTTTGAGACCACTTTAACTGCCCTGGCTCAATGCTAGGGAATTCTGAGAACTACAGTTTTGAGAGACATTCAGCCTTCTCTGTCAGAGAGCTCTGGTGCCACAACAAACAATTTCCAGGATTCCCTAGCACTGAGTCAGGCCATTTAAAGGAGTCTCAAACTGGATTATTTCTGCAGTGTGTTTTGGTCCTTTCTTGAAATAATTTTTAGACCAGAGTTTATAGTTTAGATACATTTTAGCAATACACATTATGCTGGAACAAACAGCAGAGTGACTTTTGCATTCTTTCATAATTTTCCTTAACCTATTGCCCTCCAGCTGGTAGCTGTTTGGTTCACAGCTGCCATTGCCCTGCCCATGAGCCATGTTGGCTGTATATCACTGAAACTGTTGCCCAAGATATGTTGAGCTACCACTCTGTAGAAGGCTAGAGACCAACCTGTCTTTTTGTCTGGATCCTGCTCAGAACTTTCCATTGTCCTTACCTAGATCAATAAATTAAAAACAACATAAGAATGATAGAAAAATCTACTGTATCAGTCTTGTTCAAGGAATCAAATAAATTCCCAAGCCACAAAAATAAAACACCCAAGGGATGGTGCTAAGTATGCTACCTTTACTGAAAATTTTCCTTTTGCAGTAAAGAATAGAGCTGCAAAGAAGGGTCTGTAATATTCTACAATGTAAAGTACAAGTGCATTGTAAGAACAGCACTAAAGATCTAAATTGTATTTCTTATACATAAAGCAATAGACTCTGCTAACAGTAAAGATATTTCACAATCAGAATATTGGAATAATCATGAACTGTGAAGTACCTGTAACTACAGTAAATTTTGGAGAGCATACAAATTTTACAGAGCACAAGTTTTACAGAACTTGCAGAATAGCACATACTATGTGAACAGCATAAGATAAGGTAAAGGTATTCGTCATTAACAAGGTTGTCAAGTCGTGTCCGACCGTAGGGGGTGGTGCTCAACTCCATTACTAAGTCAAAGAGCCAGCATTGTCAGAGACTACTCTGTGATCACGTGGCCAGCATGAATACAAAGAACGCTGTTTATGTGAGCAGCATATTTACTGCATTTCGCAGCTGCCTGATGAAGCAGCTATTTATTGTTGCTGGGATGTTTTTGTCTTTGGTTTAACCACAGGAAAATCTGCCCCTTTTCTTGGTGTTACCAATGTAGTTTTGAGGCTGCCTCTCTTGATGTCTCATGCAAGCTGATGTCTCTAAACTTACCCTAAGATTTAGGCACCTCTAGACCCAGGTCTTCTCAGAAGGTACATCTTTTGAGTGGTTCACTTTGTCACATCAATATATAAACAAAGGAAACAATGCCTACTAGTTTTGAAAACACAAATATTAATTACCATTGTTTAAATATACATTTGAATGTGTATATAGAGACTTTGGTCATAGACTATATCTCCTTTAGCTTTATTGCAATAAACAATGGCTGGCATCCTGTTCAGTAAATTATGATGCCATAAGTCTGCTTGCACCATCATAATTCACTTTTATGACTCTTATTCACAACAACCACAAGTTCTCCCAAAACCCACCTTTTCAGCAGTGTGGCTTCCCAACATAACCAATTCTGTGTTTCTGGAAAGTGAGGGGCAGAGATGCATCCAGCTCTCTCCCGAAGATGCCTGTCCCAGCAAATCTAGCTACAGGAAGAGAGCTGGACATGTCTCTGTTCATCCCCCCACTCTCCAGCATCATGGAATGGCCATTTTTTTGTCCTCGCTCCTGAAAAGGTAGGTTTTCAGGATAGTATCAGGAAACATAGCTACAGAACATGTATATGTCTCTGTAGATTTGTTTTCAGTTGCAGGATCTCAACATTTATCTATTTATTCATTAATATTGAAAACAGAGTTTTTCACTGCATTTTAGTTGTTTAGCAATCTACTGTAATAGCACTGAGCAAGAATCATCAGCTCAGTCGCACTTGCCCAGATTCTAGAAAATTCTGAATTGCTGAATTGAGGCATCATATTTATAAAGAAAAGAAGTGCTTTGCTGAATTGAGGCATCATATTTGCATATTATCTCTACAACCACCTGAAAGTTGAATTAACACTGTACTCATTAAACCCTGAGACTGACCCAAGCAATGCTCAGAAAAACACTTCTGACTGATGATAAGTCACGTCCCTTTTTCTAATGGCAATTTCACAGCCACAGAGAGTTCACAGTAACATTTTTGGACAAAGACAGAAGTTCCACACATTCTTCAATGGTCTAGGATAAGAAATATTTTGAAACTGTCCCATTATGGTCTGCTTTGTGTCAGTCAGGCTTACCCTTTCTTAACTTCAAGTTGTTGCTTGATGTCAAATTTGAACACATTTATATCCGATAAATTCCAATGTGCATATTAAATCTTAGAGCTGGTGGAAATGACCGTGGAATATAGGAAGCAACTTTATGTTGGTCAGTCAAATATTTTGGTCCTCCAAATGATTGGGACCTTTGTTCCCACAATTCCTGTCTGTTATTCATGTTGGGCAGGTCTTTGGGAAAACTGAGATCTACAGTTTCTGGAGGGCCAAAAGTTTAGAGTTGTTGTGTGTCTTCAAGCCATTTCTGACTTATGGGGACCCTAAGGTGAACCTGTCATGGGGTTTTCTTGGCAAGATTTATTCAGAGGAGATTTGCCATTGCCTTTCCCTAAGGCTGAGAACCAATGAACTATTTCTCCACCTAAGCCAGTTGCCACCTGTGAGTGGTTGCTTTCCAGAATCACATCACTGGCTAACCAATCTCTTAATAATAATAATAATAATAATAATAATAATAATAATAATGTTATTTATAGGCCACCCCTCTGCAAAGCAATCGGGGCGGGTTACAGCATAATTAAAACATAAAGAGTTAAAAACAGACAAACCCAATCCCCTAACCCTCCCACCCCTTAAAACTGAATTAAACTAATATTCTATTAAAAACCATATACAAACTTTAAAACAATATAAAACAACAAGACAGCAGACACAATTTGAAACAGTAAATCGAGGCACGTTGCCAGGCTCCTCATGTCCGGGAGGTTATTCCGGAAAGGCCTGCCGGAAGAGATCCGTCTTTGCTGCTTTCTTAAAAGCAGCAAGCATAGTAATGAGACAGATCTCGTCCGGCAGGCCGTTCTATAGCCTGGGAGCAGTCGCGGAGAAAGTCCTCTGGGAGGTCTGCGACAGCCTGGTCTTCATGGGCTGTAGCAGGTTCCTCCCAGAGGACCGCAGGGTACGAGAGGGCTCATATGGGAAGAGGCGGTCCCTGAGATAAGATGGACCCAAGCCATGTAGGGCTTTAAAGGTCAAAACCAACACCTTATACTGTGCCCAGAAACTAATTGGCAGCCAGTGGAGGGATTTAAGCACTGGTGTTATGTGCTCCCTCCTAGATGTACCAGTAATTAACCTGGCTGCCATATTTTGGACTAATTGCAGTTTCCAGGTTAAGCACAAGGGTAGCCCCATGTAGAGTGCATTGCAGTAATCCAGACGTGAGGTTACCAGAGCGTGTACTACAGTTTCCAGATCCCTCATATCCAGATAAGGGCGCAGCTGGCGTATCAGCCGAAGCTGATAACAGGCGCTCCTGACCGTCACATTCACCTGACTAGTCATGTGAAGCGACGACTCTAAGAGCAGCCCCAGACTGCGAACACAGTCCTTGGAGGATGGTGTGACTCCATCCAGGACTGGCAGCTGTATTCCCAAAACTGGTTTCGGGCCTGTCCCTGTTAGTACCTCCGTTTTGTCTGGATTTAACTTCAATCTGTTTTTCCTCATCCAATCCATTACCGCTTTAAGACAGTTATCAAGAGCAGAGACGACATCTGAAGTCTGGGCCGATGATCTGGTCATGGAGAAATATATTTGGGTGTCATCAGCGTACTGATGACACCGTGCTCCATGCCTCCGAATGATCTCACCCAGCGGCTTCATGTAAATATTACATAACATCGGGGACAGGATGGCACCCTGAGGGACTCCACAATTGAGCTCAATTTTGAATGAGCAACTGTCCCCGAGCCTCACCCTCTGGGATCTACCCGAAAGGTACCACTGCAAAGCAGTGCCTCTGATTCCTCTCTCAGGCGATCCAAGAGGGTGGCATGATCTATGGTGTCAAAGGCCGCTGAGACTGCCAGAGATTTAATACAGACCTTTTTGAATACAAAGCACATTGACCTTCCTGTTGCTTTGACCCATAGTTTCCATCTGTGTTTCTCATGTGTTCCATTTTACATAGGATGACCAATATCTGGGGCTTAAATTCTGGCCCTGTATGTGTGGAGGGTTGCATTGGATACCCCATATCTCATATCTCTTAACTTAGTAAAAACAAGTGCCAGCTATGCTCCCAACCAACCACTGGATATTTAGTATTTAGCTAAGTGGCCTCAAAAAACACAAGAGCTGTATCCATCTTTTGAAGGGTGCATCTGACACACGCTGTCCCTCCTCTCTGCTCTGCTAGCAGATTACTCACAGCATGCTCACTACAATAAAAAACCCTAATCTCATGATATCCTGCAACTATCATGAGATTTTCTTGAGATTTCCACAAGAATTGAGATCTTGTTGAATGCAGAGAGCTCATAAGAGGATTTCCTCTTGTGAGACATGAGATGGTCTTTTTTAGGCTTGCCTCAGGTGCTCTAGCATGATGTAGTGGTTTGAGCACTGGACTACAACCCTGGAGACTAGGGTTCAATTCCCCACTCAGCCACTGGGTGACCTTGGGAGAGTCACACACTATCAGCTCCAGAAAATCCTGTGATAAGTTTGCCTTAGGGTTGCCATAAGTCAGAAATGATTTGAAGGCACACAACAAGAACAGGTGCTCCAGCCATTCTTGAATTGGCAATTGACTGTCCCATGTTGCTGTTTCAAAAACCTGGTTACTCCCATCATCCTCACCTCCATCACTCTCACCCTCACAGTCCTTCCCATTAGTGAGGGATTGAGGGGTTAATAGTCTAAAACATCTGAAGGGGCAAAGATTCCCCTCCCCAATGCAAAACATGCATTCTGCTGTTGATTTGTGCTTCTACTTTGGCAGGATCACAGTCAGTGAAATTGCTAAAGGCTAGCATTCCCTGATGTAATTGCGTTCAGTTCTGCAGAGTTCCACTGTTGGCATTTTCCCTCCCATTTACTTTTTCAAAATGCAAAATGCTACCACATCCCTATAAAATTCTATTTAAAGGCCAGTTAATGGCATTTGCTTTGGCAAAACAGATATTTCACAGAGCTGTTGCAATAAAGCATGGTGGCATGTTGGAAAAATCCATATAGATTAAATTTATAGAAGACATTAGAGGAGCAGTTCCACAGCATAATCTGGTGCTGCATATGGGGTTTGCATATTAGATAAGCACAGGTAGCCTAGGCACTTGGCTTTTTTTCAATTTTCTGAAGAGTGTTCTAGGCTTGCAACTGAATATTCTCCATAATATGTTTCCTTCACATACCAAACAAACAAACAAACAAAACAAGGAAAGCGTGTATTTTAAAAAGATAGTATTGGTTGCCATTTATCATCCTTGAGAACAAAAACTGAGACCATGTTTAGTCTGCCAGACAGCTTGAGTTTCATCTGTGAGAATAAATAAGCCTCTCATCTGTAAAATAAATAGTGGAAGCAAAAATCTTCACCATATATCTTATGCCACAGGACATGCAGGGAATCTTGCATTAAAGATGCCAGGATTGATATATTCATTTTAATATGCTTTTATTTTTACAGCCTTAAAAGGTAAAATCTAAAACTTAAATTACTTGGGTCTGCTGGTATATTTGACTCTAAAATAGGACAAAACAAGACTGGGGGACCTTCAGCTCTCCACATGCTTATAAACTGCCTTGGCTCTGATGTCAGTGCGGCAACAAATCTGCTCTGGATTTTAATCTAAACTTTCAAGGTGCTGAACCCATTTTGAGAACTGGGTTTACCAATTTGGATAGTTCCATTCAAGTTTGAAGTAAGACAACAGTGGATTCACCTTCCACTGACACCAGAGTTGTGAACTGTATTCCCATCGTATGAGAAAAGATTATCCTTCTGATAATCTAGCTCCAAACAGTTTAGGGCAGGGGTGGTTATTTGCAGAGACTCCTAGAGCTGCACCCATGCCATTCCCTATTCACCTGTAGAACTCCATAGGCCTTATATGCCAATTTTTATGAAACTGGAAGTGTCTGGGAGGTCATGTCCAGTTTTGTCAAAATATTGTTTGTGGTTTAAACAAGGGGCAGGGGTGGGGTGACTTTTATATGGATAACTGTCCATCCCCGTCCCCCCAGAAGGCCTCTGGAAGAACAATTTACCATTTTCAGGTAATTTGGGGGAGCCAATAGGGGGCTTGAGTGGGGACCTCAATATGTCTCACAAAAGCCACCATTAGGTTAAAGTTTTTTGTTGTAAAGTTTTGCTTTAGGGCTTTATAGATAATAACTAGTACATTCTATATGTGTGAAGTATAACCAGCAATCTGAAACCCCTCCATGTATTCATGGGTTTGGGGGCAGCAGACGGATTTAGTACATCTGTGTAAGCATTTTCACCTCTGTTTTTCAGCTGAAACGTCTAAGAGAAGCTGAGAGCCAGTACAAACCATTGCTAGACAAAAATAAACGTCTGAGTAGGAAAAATGAAGATTTGTCCCATACTTTACGTCGTATGGAAAATAAACTAAAATTTGTAACACAAGAAAATTTAGAAATGGTAAGTTTTATATTCTAATATACGTATAAAGGAAGTGTGTGGTGTTTTTTTAAAAAAAGAAACAATTTTAAAAATATTTTAAGTATGACTCTTTCAAATGTTGAAGATGCAGTTTTATTACCTTACTTCTGTGACACCATGGAGCATCATCCTCACGCCAGTTCAGTACTTTTGTTTCCATATTATCCATTCTAATCTGCAACAGATGGAATAGGATGAGGTAGGCAAGAAGCGCTGGCATCCATATTGGAATCTTTCCAATTCCAGAACACCAAAATCAACTATTCTCTCAATTCTGTTAAAGATAGTAATCATTGTATTAAAGTATACATTGTATCGAAACTGGTAATTTTGCCGGACTTTTGCCTATTTGATCCAGCAAGTGAGAAGCAGTTACCTCACTCTGAGGAAAGTAGAATAACACAAAAAAGGGTGCAGATATGTATCCAGATTCACAGTAGTAAAATTGTGTTTTATTATTATAGTGAGGTATTGGTTTTCTGTTTGTTTGCTTGCTTGCTTGCTTGTTTGGTAGAATTTGTCAGTGAGGAACAGCATCAGCTCACAATGTCTTGTGCACTTACTGTGTATACTCTTGTATAAATCTAGAAATTTTAGTTTAAAAAAAAACTGGCCTAAAAAAACTGAGTTGACTTCTCTACAGGCAAATGTAAGTACTGTACAAGTCTTGTCAAAAATGGAACAATCTACTTCTCACTGTAGAGTGACAAAAGGTGAGAGCTTAGTCCATCTCAGAAGAACCTAAAGCAGGGGTAGGCAGCCTTTCCCTTTTAAGGGCCGAGGGACTTCAGCTCCCAGAAGTCTCAGCCATGTTGGCCAGTAGTCCCACGTTGGCCAATAGCTCCAGAGATTCTGGGAGCTGAAGTCCCTCGGCCCTTAAAGGGGAAAGGTTGCCTACCCCTGACCTAAAGCAAGCACTGATCCCCTCTACTCAATCCACCACACCAAAGGCCTCTGATCTTTATAAATATCTGGGTTGGAAAATGGCAGTGGTAGCAGCTCTTTGGTGCTTCGCCCCAAAGAGTGTTGAAAGGAATCAGACTTCGAAGGATCTGAACAAGATATTTGTGTATGGGTTTTTCTGGGATAAATAAAGTTTTCACATTAATAATCACTGCTAACATTTAGATGTACCATGCCCCCAAGCCATACAGAAGCTGCGCCGGCGATTACACATTGACTGGCTCCTGTTCAGCTTCAGGGTGTGTCGTTTACACGTCACTCACCCGAGACCTGGCAGAAAGCTATACTGCAGTAACAAAGGGTATCTTTTTGCCAGCTCAAAAAGAAGTGGCTTTCTGCCACTTGTTTTTGAGCTGGTAAATAGCCAGATTGGGGCTATGGAATGTGGTTGCAGTAGCCCCAATCCAGCATCCAGAGGGCCTGTTTTGCTTCTATGTTGCCATTTTCTTTGCTTTGCCTCTTCATCCTTTTTGATGACAGAGTTTCCTTAGCCCCGCCTGTACCTGGTCACCTCCCCAAACATCTCAAAGCCTCAATTTACCATAGCTTCCCTCCTCATCCATCCAGCCTTTAGGGTGAGCACAAGCAGTTATCTCTGCTGCAATTCGGTAAATTTTTTGGCATCATTTTCCTTTGCTTCATCCTTTCCATCCTTTGTTATGTGTCTATTATTTATTTATTTATTTGTACAGTACCATAAATTTACATGGCTCTTTACAGATACAATTAATTCAAAACATTAAATCCTGCCACAGACATATAATCTAATTTTACCTTCAATTTATCCATGGGTCATATCAAAATCCATAATTTTGGCCCCAAAACCTGCTCTCGACTTACACATGAGGTCAACTTATAGTGAGTATATATGGTAATTGCCCTAAAAAATAGTTTTAAGTACTTGCTACAGGAACAGTTCTTCTAGGTTTATCTTTCCTCTCTTGTAATTTGATGTTGATTGCCATTCATGCTACATAATTTGGCTTGGGATTCACATTTCTCTCCAAACTGGATGATCTCCCTGTCCAGTGTTCATCATGACAATATGACTATATGCACCATTGTACAGCCCATTCCACCCCATGCTTTAGTCTAACTGCTTGAACAGAATCACAGCTTAATTTGGAAAATGATTTAATTAAGTAAATTTTGAATGGGTGTCAGTTTATGAGTTGCCGTTTACTTGGATAGGATGATATAATACTTGTTGAAAACTACTGTAATCAGTTTCCCAATGTTTGTTCTGTTACATCAGAGACAAAGGGTGAGGACAATAAGAAGACCAAGTTCTTTAAATGACCTTGATCAGAGTCAAGATGAGAGGGAAGTTGAATTTTTGAGGCTACACATCATGGAGCAGCAAAACATCATAGATGAACTTTCAAAGGTAACATAAGCTTCTGTCACCATCACCACAACTAATGCGTAAGGCCATCCTTCCCTTGTTGCCATATGATATCATCTGACCCAGATTTTCAGTCTTTGAGAACAACCATTGGAAGTAGACTTCTGTGGGAAGACAAGAATAGGTGTAGATGGGTTTACCAGTCCTAAGCTTACATTTAGGCTAGGTTGGATGAATCCTTATAATATCTTCCTCCCTCCTCCATTCCAATTATTTTATTTATATAGTACCATAAATGTGCATGGCATTATTCAAAAATAAAAGACAAACAACCCTGCCAATACATCAAACATTCTGCCATTATAATAAAAAAATGGGGATAAAGGGTAGTAACTTCTACAGCTTATACAATGGGTCCTTGTTATCCACTGGGGTTTGGTTCCAGGATCCCCCATGGATAACAAAATCCATGGATGCTCAAGTCCCATTAAATATAATGGCATAGCAAAAAGGTGTTCCTTATATAAAATGGAAAATCAAGGTTTGCTATTTGGAATTCACAATTTTTAAAAATATTTTCAAGCCATGGATGCTTGAAATAAGTGCACTTAGAAGATGGTTCAGTAGAATGAACTAAAACTTTGCAGGATTCTCACTCACACATCACTCTGCTGCTTGTATAGCCTGGGCTTCTTACACAGAAGTTGCTTAATTACATGGGTGTCATTAAGATAGGGACCATGATTTCCTGAAGTTTGAGAAAAAATGTTTCTAATGAATGAAGCCAGGGGTAGGCAACCTTTCCCCTTTAAGGGCCGAGGGACTTTAGCTCCCTACCCCTGGAATAGAATGATCAACTAAAAAGTTTTTAATATCCAGAGCAGATTGCACAATAAAAATGTGCCAGAAAAAGTTGCTTAAGAAAACAAGTAAAACATGCATGCATGCATATAACATTTGCTTCTAATTTTTTAAAACCAGACCCTAGAAACCGCTGGCTATGTGAAGAGTGTAATAGTAAGTAGTGGATTTGTTTGATTTCTCTTTACATCATTTTTTATGGGTATTCTCTGTAATACTATACAGCTCAGCCATAAAGGTTAACAATTGTATGTATTCAGGCATATAGACTTGCCAGTCTGGGGTGGGATAGAAGCCATCAGAGCCATTGGAGGGTACCTTCCCTCCCATCCATGCCGGGGCGGAGGGGAGGAGAAAATAAGGTAGCTATAGTTGACTTCTCACACTGAGGAAAAACGGACTTCACCACTGCCATCTTCCCCTCCTCCTCTTTCCATGGCAGAGATAGTACAGAAGTAGAGGTATAGATGTGTGCATGAATGTGTATTTGGGAAGCAGCTGCTCTTTTTCTAAGAATGGGATCTCTTCACACAGTGGTGGGGCTGTAGGGTGGCATTTCTGCTTTTTGTCCTGGGCTGCCAGTCCTTAAGTTTTGCTGCTGCATAATTAATACCAAAGTGATTCTAATTAGAGTCACCCATATTTGTTGAGGGTGGTGATCTGTCTGTCTGTCTGTCTGTACAAAGACACACACAGACTATCTGCCTATCTGTTTATCTATCTATCATCAGTCATCTTTTCAGGGACCCATTTTAGCACAGTTTTTAACCATGGATCTTCAAAGCATATGCTTGAAAGTAAAGCTAACTTAAACTGTGCTTCTGAAGTTAGAAAATCACACTTTCAGTATTGGTGTCTTTTGATAATATTCTAGTTTTTATCACAGATTATATGTGCAATTTGAATCCCCAGTTCCATTTTGATTTCACATTTCTAGTGAATGTGTGTGTGTTTTGCACACACTGGTGACTGCTTACATTTTTACTTGAATTCAGGCCCACTTTGTAACTTGCAAATGTGTTAAATTTCTTTTGATAGGAACGGGATAAGCTTTTACGGTACAGGAAGCAACGGAAGAAATTTGCAAAGTTTCCCAAGGTAAGAAGATATATCAAAAACTACGTATTATTTTAACACATATCTCAGAGCATCAGATGGGTCAGACAAGTCAGTATGTGAAATTATGTCAGGCTGCTCCTTTGTTCTCATTCCTATTTAGTTCCTCTCCCACAGTCCCTTTATTTCCACTGGTCCTTTGTGTTTCAAACAAAGAATTTTCCTGACCTACATCTCTGCTCAGTGCCTCTGTTCAATCTGCCCAAAGCCTATCATATCTTTTTTTCAGCTCACTGCCTGCTCTGCCCCTTCTTTTAGCTAACCTGCTTATCATCTCCGTGCCTCTGCTTTTCTCAGCAGCCCAGCAGGTGTCCCTTGTAAGATTTTTCTTGCAACTCACGCTAACTTTCCAATTCCTTCACTGTAGCGGCATTTTAACAATATAGTATTACTAACCCATCCCCTACCTACATTTGGGACAGTCTTATGAGATAGCACATAGACAGTTTTTATCCCATGATATACGTTTAAGAAGAGATATACTATCATTCTTCATGTCTGTGCCTCTGACTTACATCAGGTTTAAATAATATTTTACTATATTAGCATTTGGAAGTAGAATTAACCATGGATTGCACCTACTAGGTAATCAATGCTTATTATTATGCACTATTAATCTGGTGAATTTTTCACACATTACTGTATATTAGTATAATAAAAAGTAGACACTTGCAAAGGTTAACTCAATAGCACTGCAAATTTTCATGTGAAAATTCATGTAAAAGGGAGTCTAATCATTCTTTATAGTGAGATTTACTTGTTTACTAAGGGGTGGCTTTGCATCTTTTTGCTGTTTGCACTTACACATTGTCATTTGGTCAGAAGCCAGTTGTGGAGACATTTTTTGGGTACGATGAAGAAGCATCCCTTGAATCTGACGGCTCTTCTATCTCATATCAAACTGACCGAACAGATCAGACACCCTGCACGCCTGATGATGATTTGGAAGAGGTAAATTATTAGATGTCTAATGTGTGAATTCAAACCATAAAAAGAGTGGGGATAGGTATTTATAATGTACAACAAGTAATGAAGCTTGCTTTTTTATAATTATTTATTAAAACATTGATAGTTCAATCTTTCAATCTACAAAGGGATCAAAGCAGTTTTCTACAGATAGTAGATAGTTTGCCAATCCTGCTGCCCTGCGCTCGCGCGCGCATGCACACATTGGCGAGCACCATTTTGGAAGGCCCAAGTGCATGCAGTTATCCCTGGGGTAAAAAGGTTGCCGACCCCTGCTTTAGATCCTTTGCTATATGCTCCTAAGTTCCTTTAAATCCTTTGCTATATGCCCATATATGACCCCTCGACTTATCCATGGGTCATAGCAAAATCCATAATTTTGGTCCTAAAACGTGCCCTCAACTTATACATGAGGTTGACTTATAGTTGAGCATATATGATAAGTTTTCTTGGTTTGGCCACATTTGGGTGAGTCAAAAAGAATGGTGCAAAAGGAAAGCTGTTTTTATTCAGTTTTGCACCATTCTTTTTAAATCACAGCACAGTAAGGCAGAACTGCTGAGGATTTTGGCATACTGTGAACAAAGCCAGTGTGGTAGTCTGTGCTGTTTGATGGCTCTACTTTGACTCCTGTTCCCAACAGGAGTGGTTAAACAAACCAAGAAACTTATGCCTGTAGTTTGCTAAGTATTGTGTGCATTATGCCTCGGTTTATTAATCCATTGACAAACTGGGATCTGAAGTTAGGGTTTGATACTGTTTTTGACTCTGGTTTGTTAGGAGAGAAGCAATTCAGACATAACGCTAAACTCTCATGGAGGGTTCTCAGTCTGTGCAGCTGCTCCCACTGAAAGGCAGATCCAAGTAAAAGAGACTTGTACTCATGCAGACCCTGTCTACATGGGTCAAATACAATGGTCTCCCCCCATTCCCTCAGTGGGAAGACTGGGCAATCCATTCTGGTGTGAGCAGACCAGACAACAACCAACCTGCTCAGCACTGGAACCAGTTTCCTCCCATGCTTACCCCAGATTTTAAAAACTCACTGGTTGCTCCAGGTCTTCTAGGAAAATCCAGAGTCCTTCATTCTGATGCTGGGTGGCTGTTTGAAACATGTCCCATTGAGCCATCCAGCATCTCTGTCACTGACACCAGTCACTGGCTCTGAAATCACAATGAGGTACCGAGCCTCATTCTGACCCATAGTTATGTCAGACATGCTGGGAGGCTCAATAGGAAGTGCATGCAGTTATCCACTGGACATCAGAAAAGAGGACTTTGCAATGGGCGAGGGTGGGGAGAGCTCCAGAGGCAGGATATATAATAATAATAATAATAATAATAATAATAAATTTTATTTATATCCCGCCCCTCTGTCATACAATCGATGCCTCATGTTGGTGCAGACAGGGCCTGAGCAGTACATACTATTAATCTTGCTCATTCATGATAAGTCAAAATTCTCTCCACTTTTGGCTTAGTGTTATATGATGCTAGCATAGATACTTCATAAAACTGTGGTTGTACCCATAAGTAATGAAAAATCACTTTTACCAAAGTGTCATTTTATAGAAGAAACAGTAATGTCCATAAAAGCCATTTGTGAATGCCATTTATTTGCATTATCAGAAGAGTTACATATCTAGTTCTTTTTAAAGTTTTGTGTTTTTATTATTGCACTGTAGGGAATGGCAAAAGAAGAAACAGAATTAAGATTCCGGCAGCTAACAATGGAATATCAAGCGCTACAGAGAGCATATGCTCTGTTGCAAGAGCAGGTTGGAGGAACATTGGATGCAGAACGAGAAGTTAAGGTCTAAATGGCTTATATTACATGAAATAAAGGCTTGTAACTATATTGTTTTCCCATATTTGAGTTAAAAGACATTGAACCTTCTCCCCCAAGGGCTAGAAGTATGTTAGGGTAGGAGCACACTTGCAAGACCTGCCTGCAACATCCCTATACACCTGGCTGTTCTGAAGACCTCTGCATGTTTAGCACTGAGATGTGAAAAAGATTTGTAAGAGCATTATAGAGTATCCCTATAAAACAAATAACAAAAAATTCACTTTGTTTGCCTTTTAATGCAATGATACCTAATTTTGCATTTCTCAGCCAATAGTGTGTTACCAGCTATGCTCTCAGACAAGACCCAGACAAGATTTCAGTTGAAGCAGGATTCTAAAGTGAGATGTATACGCATACAGATCCTAGCAAGGATGTTGTATAGATATGGACTATTTGGCAACAGACTGAACAAAAACAGTTATTCTCTTATATCTTCACTTTTCTGAATTTTGAAATAAAATTCTTCCATTAAAAAAAAAAGGCCAGGAAGCAAAGTTCAGAAATTAATGTAGTAGCATTAGCATTAATGTAATAGTATTAAGCTAAATTTAGAACCACAAAAATCTACAAAGCTCAGAATGAATGTTATTAAATTGGAAAATGAGAAACTAAGGAGAAATTGAAAATGATAGATACATCCATCCCTAATTTACAGAATCTCCCTAAACCTTAGTGAGAAATGTGCAGAGGACTTAAGAAGAATCTTTCTGCCCAGGGATGTTGAAAGTAGGGCTTATCTGAGCACTTCTGTCCTCTATATAATTTTAATCTTCATGTGTGCAAGCAAATCATTTCATTAGACTCTAGTATTACCTCACAGAGACTTATTCCTTTATGTGTGAGAAAGAATGAACACTTTTGAGTTTAACTGTGTTTATGCTTGCTTATTTTAGCAAAGAATCTGAATGAAATGAGTTATGACTAAAGTTGTTACGGTAACCCTATAATGGGATTTTCCTTGCAAGATTTGTTCAGAGGAGGTTTGCCAGTGCCTTCCCCTGAGGGTGAGAGGGTGTGACTTGCCCAAGGTCACCTAGTGGGTTTCCATGGCTGAATAGGGATTTGAACCCTGTTCTCTAGCATCATAGTCAGCACTCAAACTACTATGCCACACTGGCTCTCTAAGTAGTGATTGTGAATGCAAAACAATTATAGTTAGGTAAGCTGGTAAAAGATTCTGGCCCTGATATATTATTACTCATAGCTTTTTGATGGGTGGCTTCAGTCATAACTAACATCAGTTAGAACAGGTACCAGCGGTTAAAAAGGCTCTGCCTATAGATTCACAATAGTTTTGAAAACAGCATGATTCTATGAGAAGTCTCCATCTTAAAGTGGCCAAACACCCATTTTCCCCAAAAAGAAATTCAGTCAGAAGCCAGCAAATTACAAGCTGGGGGCCACAGTGCAGGTCTTTAAGGACTGATGAATTCTAGTATCCAGTCTTAGCTGGGAAAACTGCTGATCCGCAATGAATTGACTGCAGTTTCTGGATAGTCTTCAAAAGGAGCCCCATAATTCAGTCTATATATTCCAGACTAACAGGGCTATGTTACTAAATACTACAGTATTTTGGAGTTCTGCTCCCAGAAATCTCAACCAATATGATCAATCATGGGGCCGATAGTCCAAAACATACAGATGGCCCCTAGGTACCAGAGTAAGGAAAAGTTGTACAGTAAGTTATGAAATGATTTAAATGAGTTTCAGTGCATTTCTCATCTCTTTTTTTTCTGCCCCTTGCTACTCCTTCCACTAGCTGTTGATAAAATATTATTTTGAGGAGGGATTTGTGTCGGAGGAAATATGACATGATCTGTATTACGTCTATTCCATAATTTTTGCTGCACATTTATAACGTACCATCTCAAATGCAAAACTGAGCTTTATGGTCTATCAGTGTAGCTGCATTTTCCACTCCTGTGCTAAAGAAATACAGTAGATTACTAGGGAAACCAAATGTAGCACATGTTTTATTTCTCAACTTTTCATCAGCTTGAGAAAAATGATATATGGAGAAACCTTAACATTAAATACCCTTACTATGGAAATTCTCAGCAGTATCCTTGCATATACAATACCAACAAGCATTTGCTGATGTGATATTTTTGAAGGTTTTCATTTTAAAAAAGAGATGTATTAATAATAAGGAAGGAAGGCAAAACTGAATTGGAAATATTCCTCACAGTACACGGAATATTTCCAATTCAGTTTTGCCTTCCTTGAAATCACCTTGTAAAGACAAATAATAGTACCTTATTCAGGTCTTTGCAGTGGTACATATGCTTTTGATTGCCGTAGTACATTTTAAAAAAACATGTAATACAGGTTTCAGAGCCTTATAGGACCATATTGCCCACTTTAAAGGGATGAACTGGATATCTAAGGGTGCATCCACACGGTAGAAATAATGCAATTTGACACCACTTCAAATGCTGTAGCTCCATCCTACAGAATCCTGGCATTTGTAGTTTTGTGAGGCACCAGCAACACTTTGGCAGTGAAGACTAGAGACTTTGTAAAACTACAAATTCCAGGATTCCACAGGATGAAGCCATAACACTTAAAGTGGTATTAAACTGCATTATTTCTATAGTCTAGATCAGGGGTAGGCAACCTTTCCCCTTTAAGGGCCGAGGGACTTCAGCTCCCAGAAGCCTCAGCCATGTTGGCCAATAGTCCCATGTTGGCCAATAGCAAAGCAGCTTCTGGGATTCTGGGAGCTGAAGTCCCTCGGCCCTTAAAGGGGAAAGGTTGCCTACCCCTGGTCTAGATGCACCCTACATTTGATGCATACCCAATGTCCAGAGTTGAGATGTTTTCATAACAACTGGCCATGACCAGGATCTTCCCATATGATCCTGCCTAGAGCCTTAGATTTTCAGGAAAGGCCCTTATGTCAGTCCCACTGCCGTGAAGATGCAAGTCAGTGACTGGCCCTGACAAAGGAACTGACTTCCTAGGGATCCAAAAGTGATCCCTCTTGGTGTCTTTCTTCTGTCATAAAGGAATAACTTTTTTATTCTGACAGGATTTCCAGAAAGAGCTTTTAAGAGTGTGGCATTAATTTTAAATGCATTTTTATTTTTAGCTGTATGTTTTAAACTGTTTGTAATGTTATTAACAGTTTAATTATGTTTTATTGTCAACCTTTTCTATGATGTAGTTATATTGTATCCATTTTAATTTGTAAGCCACTGTGAGTCCAGGGGTGAAATAAATAAAGATGAGGGGGAGGAAGATGAGGAAGAAGACAGTGAGGATGATAATAACAGTACTAATGGCAGTTCTCCACAATCCTGCCTCTCATTCTGAGAGATCTTTGTTGTCTCATGAAATATCAGATACAGAACTTGGCAGTGTTACCTTTTTAGACTGCCTACAACTCCCAGAACCCTCTAACCAACTGGGAGTTTGGGGCAGCTATACTCCAAAAATGTAACTTCTGCAAGTTCTCATCAGATATTATCAGTAGCAAGTCCCTGTATATTTCTAAAGTAAATCATTTTGTCCCAGCAAAATGCAATAGGTAGAAATTATTCAAGAAGGTAATAAACTGATAAACTGATAAGAATAAACTGATCTGGACTAGTCTTCAACTTACACCAGTCAGTCAGGCTAAGATTTGGGTTTGTTCTTCCAATTCTCCTTCCTCCAAGACTCTGAAGTCTCACCTTGGAGTCTTAGACATATTTTCCATGCAATCTGTTATACCTTTAGCCTTTAGCCTTTCAATTCTATCACATCATATTCCTCAGACTCAGAGAATAATGGTATTATATGTAAGGAAAGATACTTTGGACATTTTGAACCTTTGAGCGCCTTCTCAATTCCTTTTTTCTGGGTAGCAACTTAAATGGTATTATATACATTCTTAGCCTCCTAGGGAAGAATATGCATAGTAACAAATATCACTGTCTCAATCATGCTCCATCTTTTCCCAAACTCTTTGTGTGTGGTACAGTTTAGCTGGGAGCATCCAACCATCTGTAACAAAGTCTATATCTTAGTTATGGTTATATAGTCCATCACACTGGCATCTTTCAGAAACAGTGAGAAAATTGTCTTTCGCAGGGTCCCTGGCAGGTGGTCTATAGTTACTATCATAATATCACCCAGTATGTGCTATGGAGGGCAGTCTCCCATCCAAGTACTAATCATGGCTGACCTTGCTTAGTTATTCATTGAATTCAGTCATCCATTGATTTCACTTCCTGAATCTTCCAATGAATCTTACAGCTCAAAAACATATTTAATGCATTTTAAGATACATGTTTTGAGAATAAATACAGGTTTAAAATATGCAAATACTATTTTCCTGCGTATAAGACTACTTTTTTACCTGCAAAATCTGTGGCTAAAGTTGGGGGGGGTCGTCTTATATGCAGGTCGTCTTATACGCCGGAAAATACGGTACCCAGATAAATGCAGAATATTTGTGCAGATTTTTAAAAACAAAATGAAGATTAGTACAGTAATGCAATTGAACAAATCAGTGAGTAAATGCATGCAAAAATGGTATGGCTAGGACTAGTTATGCTTAAGGATTTAGTTCAGTCTGCATTTTTCAAGCCACCTGGCATGATTTCAGGGAATGTGAATTGGATTAGAACACAGTTATCATTGGGTTTTTACATTTCTCTGAGTGGCGCAATATACATTTTTGTTTTACACATCTTAAAATGTTTTAAAGTCATATGTTATGCTTAAATGCACACAAAAAGGCTTATTTCAACAGGAAGTATATACAAGCATGCCTATTTTAAGAAAATTCTTATGCACATGTCTTCTGAAAAACACATGAAAATGGTGTGGGTTTGGTGCAGGGTTTTTTTAAATTAAAATTTGTAAATTGAAATGAAGGACAGCCTTATGAATAAGCACATGGAAAATTGTCATGAACTGAGAACAGATGGATCTTTTCTTCCCTAGAAAGAAAATAGACTGGTTCATCATCCATAGCCGGCAGTTGGTTTGCCTCAATAGAATTTGCAGATTGTAGAATTCCAATTGACTCTAAGGAAGAGAGACAGGATGATGAATGAAGAAGTGAAAGATTGCTAGGAACTTTTTAAACATGTGTCAATGTGTTTTCTTCAGAGTTTTATCCTGGTTATGGTGAATATATTTCATTAATTTATTTTTATTAAATGGATACCAATGTTATTGACAGTTCAGGAGCATGGATTCAAAAAAGTGTGCCCTTGCCAGTCCTTGGAACTTTTCATGCATTTTTCATACACTTAAGTTGCACACCTCCATGCAAATGTATCTTTGATAGACATCGTATCCCATGTGACCTTTTTGTAATATATATATATATATATATATATATATATATATATATACCAGCCTTAGGCAAGCAGCCATTCAAATAATCTGAATTTTTATATAGACATTTTACTATTATAGTGCTGCACCCTGGACTGTATTGCACTTTTACCCTGGCATCTTTCAGAGAAAGTTTGACATTTCTTAA
Organism: Phrynosoma blainvillii; assembly: GCA_026167975.1. NCBI lineage: Eukaryota > Metazoa > Chordata > Lepidosauria > Squamata > Phrynosomatidae > Phrynosoma > Phrynosoma blainvillii. The sequence goes on from JANUYF010000003.1 coordinate 103,660,661, forward strand.
ATCCTATCTTACAGACTCGTGAGCAGCTTCAAGCAGAAATCCACAGAGCCCAAGCTCAGATAGAAGACCTAGAAAAGGCACTTGCTGAGCAAGGACAGGTAATAAATTGAGAACAAATGCATTGTGTCAGTGCAACCTTCATTCCAAACAAGTTGAGCTAAAGAGTATTATCACTATAGGTTAAATGGATTGAGTTTCATTTTGCACTGCATACAGGCATAGCTGCAGGTATAAATATTAAATACTATTGAGGTTAAGCTTGTTGCAACAACAACGGTGCTGAGGAAGAAAGAGTCAATTGGAGGGCTGACACATAAAGCTAAACCATGGTTTAGTGGTATGTACATTAGCAAAAATGTATGTACATTAGCAAAAAGGCGCCCAAGCAAAGCTTTAGGTTCACTGGCTCCCCGCTTCCTCCCATCCTTCATCGCTAGATGAAGGAATACATTGGCATTCAGTCTTACTTTATTTTAAAAATTTGCTTGTTGTTCTGCATGAACCAGAAGCAAATGTGAACTCCAGATACCTGCTTTTTCACCAGTATCATTACCTGGGACTTGTCCCCTGCATTTGGAGTTAGGTGGCAAACTTTGACCTTTGGCTTGATCCCTTTGTGAAGTTTCAAACAAATCTCTGTGAGTAGTCACTGCAGCCTTTGAAACAGTAGTCTGTCCCTTGCCCATTACCCTACTAGATGTGGAGCAATAGGGAGGGAGAGAAAGGGATAGCAGAAAAAGATTGGGTGACTGGGTTCATACATACACACACTCCACACACTGCCATATGGCCCCCGGTAGAAACAGTTCCCCAGCTCTGTTCTAACCAATTAACTAAACAAATTAGCTAAAAAAAACCATGGATTGTTTAGCTGGGGTTTTTTTAACACAGTTTTTTTTTGGGGGGGGGGGGTTAGTGTCAGAGGAAGGTCTGAAATACAGAACTTATTTTACAAAGTTAAGGCTCCCCCACACAAGGTTCCCTGATTTTGTACATAGAAAGATTTTTTAAAAGCTCTATTTGGACATTATCCCACACAAAATCTTAATTGCATGGAGGAAAGGAGTGTGCCAGTTGTCCCTTCCCACTGCATCCCTTGCAATTGCACAGGTTTCTGGGATGCTAAAGCACTGGGAGGAACCTACACACATAAAGTTCTCCCATGTATGGACAGCAGAGGGCAGGTCCAGCAAGGAATGCAGTGGGAAGGGACAAGTAGCACTGACCTTTCCTCTATGCAATTAAGATTTTATGTGGGAAAATATCCAAACTGAGCTTTTAAAAAGTCTCCCTGTGTGCAAAATCTGCAGGTACTATGGCATGCCCAATGTGGTCATATATTCTTGTATATGGAGGTTTTCGTGTGGGACCAGTCAGCACTGCCTCATCTCCACTGATATGTTGATTGAATATATGTGTGAGACAAGAGCTCAAATAAGTCACAGTCAAAGGCTATAGTTAGAAAAATCAACAATTCACCAACACTGCTATTAGCAGCGGGTCATAATGATGTAGCTCAGAGAAGGCTCTAGGAATACAACAGTCATGTGATGTTACCAAAAGAATAAAGCTTAGGTACCAAAGCAGACAATTCTGGAGACAATTTTGCAGAAGTTGTATGCTTCCAGCAAAAGGTTGCCACCCACCTAACTCCAAATGCAGGGGACAAATCCCAGGTAATGATGTTGGTGAAAAAGCAGGTATCACAGTCTCAGCCTGCCTTCAAGTTGACTCTGACTTATGGTAACTCTATCATTGGGATTTTGGGCAAGATTTATTCAGAAAAGTTTTTCTATTACCTTCCTCTATGGCTGAGAGTTGATTGAGAGCATCCAGTGGGTTTCCATGACTGGGCAAGTATTTGAACCTTGGTGTTTCAAAGTCCTAGTCCAATACCCAGACCATGCTGGTTTACCCTGTAGGTCAATATCAGCATATTACCATATTTTCCAGTGTATAAGATGACTGGTGCATAAGACGACCCCCAACTTTTCCAGTTAAAATATAGAGTTTGGGATATACTCGCTGTATAAGACTACCCCTCTTCCAACGCACACCAAATAAAAATTTAAAAACATCAGATTTGATTTCAATATGGTAATTTTAATTCAAATGCTTCTGACATACAGGTATTTAGCAGGGAAACTGGCACTTATAAACATGAGGCTGTTCGTCATCAAACATGTAAACATAAAACAGTGCAAGTGAATTAATACATATGTGTGTGTATGTATGTGTGTATATATGTGTGTGTGTGTGTGTGTGTGTGTATATATATATATATACACATACACACACGCACACACGCACGCACACTCCCCCTCCCACTCTCCTTTTCTTTCTTTCTTTCCTTACTTCCTTTTGGAATGAGGGGAGTGAGAGAGCAGGAGAGAGAGAGAGAGAGAGAGAGAGAGAGAGAAAGAAAGAAAGAAAGAAAGAGGCAGGCAACCCAAGGAGAGGGCTTCTGGCCAGGGAGAGGGCACCCAGCCATGGAGACCCACTGGGTGACCTTAGACAAGTCCCACTCTCTCAGCCTCAGGGAATGGCCAGGGCAAACCAAACCTTTTTGCAAGAAACTTCCTAAGAAACTTCCCAACAAAAAAAGCCAAGGCGCTGGCGCCACTGGCAAACGAGTGCCGCAAGCAGGGCTTCTGCAGCACAGAAAGAAGCCCCACGCTGCTGACGCCATCCCTCCTCCTCGTTTGCAGATGCCCTCAGAGGATAAGGAGGAGGAGGAAGATGGAGAAGGAGAAGGAGAGGAAGATGGGCTATAGTCCCTCACCAGCCGCATCGCAAGGGTCCTCCGAGAGGGATGAAGAAAAAAGAAGATGAGGAGGAAGAGGAGGTGACACCCACATCCCCCTACTTTCTCCACCTCCTCGTCCTCCTTCTCCTCCTCCTGGGCTTCTTTAGCCCTTCCATTCCCCAGCAAGACCCTCACAGAGGAGAAGGAGGAGGAGGAAGGAGTGGGACATCCTTCTTGCATGAGGGGACCTGGGGTGCAGGAGCAAGAGCAACCCATCGCCTCCTCCTCCTTCTCCTCCTTCTCTTCCTTGGCGGCCAGGACCGGAGGAGGAGGAAGAAGAGGAGGAGGAGGAGGAGGAGGAGAAAGTAGGGGGCTGCGGGCATCACCTCCTCTTCCTCCTCCTCCTCCTCCTCCTCCTCCTCCTCCTCCTCCTCCTCCTCCTCTTCTTCTTCTTCTTCTTCTTCATCCCTCCACTCAGAGGACCCCCGTGATGCAGCTGACAAGGGACTATAGCCCATCTCCTTGTCCTTCTTCCTCCTCCTCCTCCCATCCTCGAGGGGCATCTGCAAGTGAGGAGGAGGGATGGCATCGGTGGTGCGGGGCTTCTTTCTGTGCTGCAGAGGCCCTGCTCATGGCACCCGTTTGCCGGTGGGTGCCAGCCCCTTGGCTTTGTTTGTTGGGAAGTTTCTTGGGAAGTTTCTTGCAAAAAAGGTTGGTTTGCCCTGGCCATCCTCTGAGGCTGAGAGAGTAAGTCTCCATGGCTGGGAGTCGGACCCTGGTTCTCCTCCCCCTCCCCCTCTTCCTCCTCCTTCTCCACCTGGCGTATAAGACGACCCCCAACTTTAACTCAGATTTTCCTGGGTTAAAAGTCATCTTATAAGTTGGAAAATACGGTAAATTGCATGTGGAAATAAAGTAGCTCAGGTCTTTAGTACAAGGGAAGGACAGACTCAAAAGATCTACAGTGTCTCTAATCTTGTATTTCACAAAACCTAAGTAAACACAATGTAAAGCGACATCACAGATTGATTTTTAAGTTTCTACACTTGCTGCACCCTGAGTGAGTTGTTGCTGAAATCTATCTTAGCATCGACTCCTGACAAATGTTCACAAGATCTTTCATATACAGTCCAAATATCTTATTAATATGTGCTCTTCCTTGATGTAATTTACTGAGGTGTGCTTAAGCAAGCTGAATTTCATGATTTACTTCTAGATGTCTGACTTTATTTGGGTCATATATTGTGAGCACAGCTCAATATTTAATCTCAGTCATCTAGATTTGAGGTTCCAATCTGCCAAACTACCCATAGTTTGTTGATTTTGTCAAATTTATTGCTTGCAACAATACTCTTAGGCTTCACTATCTTTCATTCAGGCTTTGGGTATTTCCTGTTATTCTTTGTGCTTCTGAACTCATATGTGTGTGTAGTGGGCTTTGGACCTATAATTAATTTATAATTAATGTTGCTCCAAAAGGGGGCACAAACCCTCCTAGAGATAGTGCAGTTTACTGTGGCACTGCTGAAGAGACAAACTATGTGCTGTTGAGAAGACATTGTTCTTTTGTGTTGTGAAAACTACTCAACTAAGTCAAGAAAGAGAAGTCCAGATATGCTTCCAGTTCTCTTCTGTGTAGAAATATTCCTATCAGCTTCTTCTCTAATATCGGTATTTTGATTTTCCAAGGACATGAAGTGGATTGAAGAAAAACAGGCATTATATAGAAGAAATCAAGAGCTAGTAGAAAAGGTATATATATATATATATATTTCCATTTCCATAAAAAGCTTAAAAATAAGTAGGTGTGGTCAAGGATTTGATAGGGGGGAAATCCTTTGATTTTTTTTTTAAACTAGTCCACATCCTCTCTATTAAATGTTCTTTTTAAATTCAAATATAGTGTAGAAATGTTTTTAAAATGTTTTCTACTCTATACTTGAATTTCAAAAGAACATTTAATGGAGAAGATACTCATTAGTTTTTGAAAATCAAATATGTTTTTCCCCTATCAAGTATGTAATAGACCTATGGAACAATCTGCCACCAAAAACAGAGGTAATACAGTTTCTAAATGAGCACAATGATATGTGGGACAACTTTATAGTTTGGACCATTTCAGTTCTGAACGCTAAGGGAATTAAAATGCTAAACATTCAGTTTTAACTATTTCTGTTGTAGCAATAATAGCTTTAAGAGTGCTTTGTATATTTTATTACAGAAAACTTGCAGCAGTCTTATAAAGCAGATCACCCTTATTACCCCCATATTGCAGATGTATTAAAAAAGCTGAACTGAGGTAGCTTCCTAAGTGTTCATTCAGTATTCATAGAGATATCTTTGCAAGAACTGAACCCAGGATTTCTGAATTCATATTCCCAGCTGCTGCATTTAAAAATACTGTCTCATCAAAAATGAAGGTGTGAATCCTTTCCTTTTCTAGATAAAACAAATGGAGGCAGAAGAGGCTCGGTTAAAACATGATGTTCAGGATGCTAAAGATCAAAATGAACTCTTGGAATTTAGAATACTAGAACTTGAAGTAAGTATGGGCCAAAGGTTTTCACATTTTGTCACAATCACTTTTGTTCCCTTACCAAGTTTCTTGTGATACAGCTACTTTTACTTGTGCACAGAGCATGATACAGCAATATAGCTATGGTGACTTTGGTAGGAAGCAGGAATGGCATCTCTTTGCAGCTTGTTTCTTGCAGTCACACTTAGACAACTTGGTCCTAGATACTGAGGGACTCAACAGACGGCCCCTAAGGGGTACCTCCATGCTGCCCCTGGAAGCACCAGAACGGGGCCATGGCAATTGCACACTATGGCCCCAATCCGGCACTTTGCCACTCTAAAAAGAGCTGGCAAATGCTGATCCTTTTTAGAGTGGCAAAAAGCTGCTCTTGCCGCCACCACAGCTTTTCAGTGCTCCTTTGGTGCAGTGTGTATGAACACGCTGCACCAAGGGAGCACCCTGACACTGTCCAGTGTCTGTTTAGGTGGGTGGCATGAGGGCAATGTGGGGATGGAGTCGGGGTGCCCCCAAGCCGGCTCTTGTGGCCGGTGTTGATTTGCACATGTCATTAAACAAATTTGATGTGCACAAGCTAGAACAAGCTTTGGTGAAAGTCAGGATTGTATAGTTTTCTTTCCTACTCCTTTATGTGTCAAGAATAGTTTGAAAGCACTCATTTCCAGTTTTAGTTCACTGTGGCATTGTTGTGTCATCTGAACCAAAATACTGTGGTTAACATTAACTACTCTTTTGGTCAAATTCAGCCCAACTTCAAAGTGTGATCTCTGAAGCTGGTTTTTCAACCTAACTATAAGGAATGCTAAGCACACTTCCTTATCAGAATCACAGAGGTTTAACTAAATATGCTTAGTTGTATGAGTATCCCTGGGATTTACTAAATATGAAAGATAAAATGTCTGGGGATAGAAAAAGTAGAGGATGTATAAGCCTAAGGCTTGCTTGGATTTATTCTAGTTTATCCATGTTGAAGTAAACTTATTCAACTTGAGGTGAGAACATACCCAGTTCATGTGCGGCCTTTTGCTGACTCAGCTATATATACATATCATATACTGTATGTACACACACACACACACACACACACACACACATACACTGTACAGATCCTCATAGTTTCATGTGAAAAGCTTTGAAGATAATATGTAAATGACAAATGTCTTCTTAGTATTAGCTTTATCTTCACCATCTTGACCTTCTCTGCACCCTTTGCTACATTTGCTGATGTTCCTGATGTAGAATTTGTGGATCTCTATACACCATTATCATGAATGCTGTTTTGAATCTGCTGACCATGCCAGCCCAACACCCCCTGGAAGTGACATCATGCTACTGCAGGGGAGATTTCCCCCAAACTTGACCAATCTTTACTTTAGTAACTTACAGAACACTAAAGTAAAAATTTAAAAAATATTTTGCAGTACCTCGTGGCTTGAAAAGTTAGTGTTCCAGTCTTCAAAACTTGGGTCAAAAATAATGGTAATATATTTATTCTAGACATATATGCAGGCAAAGGAAAAGAGATAAGATCAGGGACATGGGCTTGTAACTTGAAAAGCACGGTAATAAAAAATAGATGCCTTGTTAGCTCAAGTACACACAAAACAATTGTCGGCATAGAAAGTGCTAGGAAGAATATATTCGTCTTCTGCTCCAGTCAAATATAAGTGAAATATAATTTTGGAAAAGTTTAGATGTGGGAGGGGTTGACCAGTACTTTGCTTTGCATGCAGAATCTATCTGGTTTAATCTCAGGAGCTTCTTTAGGTAGCATGTGTTGGGAAAAAGCTTCTGTCAACCAGAGCATGCTGTGCCAGATTAGGTGAACAAATAATCTGATGAGGTATAAAAATGCTTCTGATAGCTTGAATATATGTTACATATATACTATTGAGGTTATTTTTGTCACCCAGTGTGCATAATACTGAATGATCAGTGAGGGCACACATAACTAAAATTATCAACAACTGATGCTTTATGTAATTTACTCATTGTTTGTGTTTCAAATAGATATTTCTGAAATCTTATTAGACATCAGTGATTAATATTTTCTACACCATTGATTTGATTATAGGAAAGAGAAAGAAGATCTCCAGCTATCAATTTTCATCACATTCCTTTTACTGAAGGGAAAAGTCCTCTACAGGTGTACTGTGAGGCAGAAGGTGTAACAGTAAGTAATTCAAGGTGGTTTTTGAAAAGTTCCTTCTTCATTTAAACATGATATCATATCTTATTTTTCTGATGTTCTGTTCCCAATATACTCCTCTCTTGCTAGGATATACTAGTAGCAGAGTTGATGAAGAAACTGGACATTTTAGGGGATAACGCCGTAAGTGTATGTTCCTTTAATAAATTGTCCATGTTTCTGTTAATACGTTTTGTCCTTTTATCCAGATGGCATTATTAAACTCTCCCTAGCATATATAAAATTGTCTGCTTCTCTTTGTAGATTTATGTTACATTTTGACTGGGGAAGGTGATGGCTACAGGCCAATATTTGCATGTTATTACTAAATATACCAATAAGATCATTAACTCTCTTAATGCTGTGGTAATGCTATTTTATTTTATATTCCTTTTCTAAAAAATAAACACAGGCACATTCATATTTTTGTTTTTAATGCTTCCCTGTTCTTTGCTACTTGCTTCTTTTGAAAAAGCCTTAATTATTCTAAGAATGTAACATTAGAAAAAAAAATTGTGGCAGAGGGATATATAAAGTGAGCCACCTATATTGATTTTGTGGAACTTCAAAAATCATACAAAATCATTTATAAAAATTCTTATATTCTGAGTTGTAATATTATTTAACATATTAGTAAATTCTGCTGAACTGATTTGTGGACTATTTGGTCATGATCCAGTCAAAGTTTTACAGACCACTTAGGCACATGAGTAAATTGCTCCTATTGAAGTGAATGAGATAGAAAAGTGCTTATATCAGACTGGATTCTGTCCTTTGTTTTATGCAATCTATTGGTCAATTAAGAAAAAAAAATCAATGAATATGACATATTAAGGTTTTTTTCCCCATGTTCAGTCAACCCACACTCTTAGTAGAAATATCACTTAGGTAATATGGATACCCTAATTGTAATTGTCAGTGTGGGTGGGTGTGAATCCACTCCAGGTTTTAATGCTGAATCCTACATCTAAAATAGGTTCAGAAAGTTGGCTAGCTTCTTTAAAGCTAGCCCAAACTGGCTCCTGACATGGAATTACCAGCTGATTAGTTAGCTTCAGCTTCAGTTTCAGCTTTGCTGTGGACAGCTGCTCAGACAAGTCTGAGATTTGTCAGTTCACCAGAATAAATAACATATGCCACCAAAGCTGTATGAAGTTGAAAATATCATCCCACTTTATCAGTACCCAACTGGCAACCAACAGCATCTACATGAACTGGATTGGAAGGACGACTTTCCCTTTGAACCTTAACTTGCACATACACACCCAAACTATACAAAAATTGCATATATGAATCTTGTTGTGACATCCATACATGTCCACTGAACCCAAATGGCATGTATGTTACGTGGAACTACATGGAATTACCATGAATATCTTCCAGTCTTGTTTCTCTAAAGCCTTCAGATCAGTTGCTAAAGACATCATAATACAATTTCATCCATAGGCTCACAAGCAGTGGGTAAGTCTTCAGTTCATCAAGTCATAAAGTCAGAGGTATGAGCTCTGGCCATGAGTATGCATCCTCTGTTTCCTAAGGCAATATGGTTACCCAGTTGGTGTCTTAATAAGTATAATATAGACAAGCAATGGATTTCAGTAACATTAGATGAAAATATTTATGGAAACTTTTTTTTTGCTGACAGTTCATTGTGTTCGTATTTTATATACAATAATTTACAGCAACAAATGCACATGTACCTCAGCACTAGATTGGAGTGATCACTTATTTTAAAAGAATTTCATATTAACTAGAGTTAGTATGGTTGCAAGAAAATACTAGTTTGGCTTTGTAACTTTAGATTTAGAAGATACCAGAGCAGCCCCAGAAGCTGAAAGCAAGTGAAAAGACCTGTGCACTGATAATTTTATTCTGCTCTTGCTGCAGAACTTAACAAATGAAGAGCAAGTAGTTATCATACAAGCAAGAACGGTTTTGACTTTGGCAGAAAAGGTAATTACACTTTTTTCTCTCCCTCTGAGAGTCATTCAGAAGCTATTTTCACTGGTTTAACTAGTTTTGCTGGTTCACAACCATAACAGTCACATATAGTATAGCAGATTAGACACTATTTTATCTTTGCCTTCCTCCTCAATGCAGCATTCAAAAATGATTCTACAAAGAGGGCCTTTTCACAATATACAGTTAGAGTGCTGTGATCCCCATTTTAACTGCTATGGTTCCTTCCTATGGAATCCTGGGATTGGCAGTTTAGGGAAGGGCATTTAGCATTCTCAGCCAGACTACAAACCCCAGTTAAAGTGGAATCATAGTAGTAGTATAATTGTGTAGTGTGAAATGGGGCCTGGCCTACACATTATTTTTCTCATGTAAATAATAACTGAAATTACCTCCATATGTAGTCTTCTCAACACCTTCACCATAGTGTAGATGATACATTTTACTTCAAGTGCAATATGTCTATGCCAGGACTGCAATGTGAAATAGATGTGCAATGTGCAGAATGATGGCAGTGGCACAGGGATGATGCCCAAACAGAGGACATTTAAAATGTAATTGCTGTAATCATGGCATCATATCTACTAGCTCAAAGAACACAGTATGAATTGCTTAGGCCAGAATCGTGTTAGTGATATACACACATGTAACATGAGATTCTACATATGTATGCCACTCTTTGGGCATTGTAAAAGGAGAAATCCATTATCTCTTTGTGCAACATTCACTAATACCACTCTGGCAGCTTTCAAGAACTGGAATGCCCCAACCATTTACTGGCTGGAGGGAAGGTGGGGGTGTCCATGCAATGCCCGGCCCCACTCCAGTTCATCAGCCAGGAGAACAGAACTATTCTCACCCTCTTGCATCTTCAGTGAATCTTCAAAGTTGCAGGAAAGCAACTTTGGCTGTCTTCCCCAGCTTCAACTGCAGCCAGGTGCAGCATGGCCATCTTTGTACCCCCACCTCTGGCCAGTAAACAATGTGCCAGTGCATTCCAGTTTTTGAAAGTTCCTTTCTGGAGGCACAGGGTAATATGGCCTTAGAACGTAATGTCAGCAATGGGTGCAAAAGGGACTTGCAATAAAACATTGAGTGTGGAGTGATCCTGTTTATTTTTCCAACTAAACAACTATGCCTTCTTTCAGGACGCTCTGTTCACACACACACACACACACACACACACACACCCTGTACTACCGAGATAGTCAGTCATGATGGGACTTGTTGTTTCTTTTTTATTTCTTTGCTTATCACTGCAAACCTTGAGGTTCCCTGAACATGTTGATACACCTCTCAGTAGCCTTCTTTTTCTGTGGAGATGGCATATGATGACAGCTGAATTTATTGTTAGTATATCTGATGATCGTATATACATTATGTGCAGCTCCCTTGTGCATGTGCAGAATCCAACCCAAAGCTCAGAGTGTCCTTTCTAGATCAAGGCAATGGAGTGACATGATAATAGGAATCACAATCAGAGCTTGGAATGAGAAGCCAATGGCTATGCTGGCTGGGAGACTCTTGGGCTCTAGTACAAAAAGTAACTCTTCTAAGCTCTGTTCATCACTGCCAGTTTTAGATAACTGTTTTTCTGTTTGTTTCTGGCTTATAAACTAGAAAGGACACTCTGAACTTTGGGTTGGATTCTGCACATACACAAGGGACCTTTTGCTTTATTTGTCACTGAAGTGGTCAAATGTATAGTATGAGACTTAGGAACTTATCGCACACCTGAAAGAGACGTCTTACCTCTGCCAGGTTCAATCCACAATCTGAGATACGCCTGGATGTTATCACACATAATTTGCCGCCAATTCTGCCATGATGCCACTGGCCGCATCCAGCCCTGATCCAAGGAGCGCTCAGCCAGCCAATTTTTAAAGTCGGAAAACTTCCTTTTTCAAAAAAGTGCCAGCTGAGCATGGCTTTGACTTGGGTTGGATGTGGCCAGCAGCATCGCAGCAGAATCGGCATCGAATTATGTGTGATAACATCCGGGTGTATCCCGGATTGAACCCGGAAGAGGTATGACACCTCTTTCGGGTGTGTGATAAGCTCCTTAAGGTAATAGCTGGATGGTTAATAGCTAGGCTGCTCCTTTTGTCAAATCTGTTTATCTGACGTGGAACTTGATCCTCTATTATCTCTGTGCAGTGGCTGCAGCAGATAGAAGTAACAGAATCAGCATTGCAACAAAAGATGATAGACCTGGAAAATGAAAAGGTAATCTAGGAATTCATCATACTGTTAAACCACATTTAATTTTGAATAATAGTTAGCTTTACATGGTCTTATTCAGACTACCAAATTCTCTTTTTATCTTTAGGAACTGTTTAGTAAACAAAAGGGATATCTGGATGATGAACTTGATTACAGGAAGCAGTCTTTAGATCAAGCACATAAGGTAGGTCAAAGAAGTTTTGGGGAAAAAAATAGTTTTACTTCAGTTTAATAAATATTCATCCTGATCCGCCCCATTGACTTTTGAAAAGAGATCTTGCTAGACTCTTACTGGTAATCCAAATCCAAATTAAATTTTAAAAAATAGACCTTGAGTCTTTAGAAGTACAACCCACTTGCCAATTTTAGGAACAATGGAAGCTAAAATTTAAAAACTGAGAATATACCATCACCATTTCAAGCTATATCTGTAAACAATTGAGGTTTATTGCTGATTGTTTCTGGTCAGAGGAGACAACAAATAGTCCTTCCATACTGCAGTGAATGACATTCAAAATCAGAGGACTGTCACAACAGTACATGTTTAGAAATGGTAATAGTGTCGGTTCCTTTTCTGTCCATTTCTGGATCCAAGCTTAGAGATTATATTAAATATATCACCAGTTTGTGTGTGTGTGTTTCATTTTAAATAGGAGTTGTGCTTTGAAAAAGACCACTAAGTACAAGTTTTAACCCATGCATCCTTGAATGTATTCCCAAGTCATTATGTTTCCCCCTCCAAGAGCTATTGAAGCAAATGGTGCCTTATTACAAGTGAGTGTGTTTTAGTGGAGGGAGAGAGAGATTTCCAGGAGGAGAATAGTGTCAGGAAGGAGTTACAGTCTCCCCTAGAGCCATGGCTCTTTCAGGATACAGGGATTGTATCAGGAAATTGGCAAGTAGAAGTTTATCTCTGCAAGCCTAATAAGTTATGGTTTATTGTCTTATCTGAGGGACAAAAACATTGCAGAGTAACCCTGTATATATGCTCATTCACTATCATTCAGTTTATCAGTCATTCACAGTTCACAGTTATGTTCTCTTCCACACATAATCATATATCAGGGATTATGAAATGGTGCATGAAATGAAAGGTCCTGCAGACTTTTCCTAATGCACACAGAATGGATTGCTGTATTATCACAACTAGAAATATTCTGCATAGCCTGTCCGGTATTATTCTCAGAAACTCAACAAAAATATGAAAATCTTTTCACATCAAACAGTTCTTCTCCCAGTTTTAAAGATTAGAGAAAGATGCTTTTTTCCAGAAATTTCAGTGTTTTTAATTTCTCATGAATCAAAGCTCCTCTTGCTATTGGTGTATAATTCCATGAAAAGGTCTAGTGGTGAATGTGAGCACTCAGAAAGAGACAATGGTCCTTCCGCATTACAGTGGCTCAAATTATATCATGGGGGGGGGGGGTTGGGATTAGGTACGGAGCGGAGGAAGCAATAAAGTAATAAACAGATGAAAGAAGAATTATGAGATAGAGGCAAAAATCACTGCCCTCTAAATATAATTGATTTCCCCAGGCTACATATGTTAGCAGAGGTGTTAGGAAAGAATCTCACCTGTGAGATGGTTTTCTCTCATGTTCAGAGATAACACTTTGACTCTTCTCCCCAAATATTTTCCCCTACTTCCACTGCTATCTAGCAATTATTATACAGGTTGAGTCTCCCTTATCCAGAATTCTGAAATCCAAAATACTCCAAAAACAAAAAAATATTTCATGAGTGGCTGAGATAGTGATAGCTTTGCTTTCTAATGGTTCGATGTCCACAAAATTTTGTTTCATACACAAAATTATTTTAAAATATTACATAAAAAATATTACATAAAGTTGCTTTCAGGTTATGTGTATAAGGACTATATAAAACATAAATAATTTTGTGTTTAGACTTTGGTTCCATCTCTAAGATCTTTCATTGTGTACGTATCAGCAAATACAGGTATTCCAAAATAAAAATTGAAAACACTTGTGATCTTATGCATTTCAAATAAGGGAGACTCATCCTGTAGAGTGATTATGTTAAAAGTGTGATGAACAACAGAGCTTGGGAAAGTAGCCTCCCCCCCCCCCCCAGAAATTCCAAGAATTCCAAGCTCTGACAAGGAGACATTTGAGATTTGTAGCCCAAAAAATGAAAGAAGAGAACATTCCCAAAACAGACATTACAAGAAGATTACAAACATTCTGATGAAAATGTTTTTGGGCATGCCATCCTCTGGTAAGAGTTCTGGGGAAATGATGGTAGGACTGCTGAGTCTATGGAAAAGTTCCAGAGTAGATTTCTTAAATCCATTCTAGCAATCTCCAAGGGGACCCCTATTTGAGAACAGATTTCTTAAATCAGTTTTAGCAGTCCCTAAGGCGACTCTAGTGGCTCTGGTAAGGGCAAACATTGGCTGGCCCTCTGTTACTGCATGAATTCATTGCTGATTGTTAATAATAAATAATAATAATAACTTTTATTTATATCCCGCCTCTCTGCATCGCAATCGAGGCGGCGTACATCAATTAAAAAGAACAAGTTAAAATCTCAACCCCAGGCCCAACCCACCCCCCCATAAAACAGAATTAAACTAAATTAGAATTAAAAACATGAATATAACAGTTAAAAACAAATTAAACAGGTGGACATGTCATGGCGGTCAAAGGATAGAAGCAAAGGTCACCATTTATTAATCAGGGAGATGTTCCGGGAAGGCCTGCCGGAAAAGATCCGTCTTTACTGCCTTTTTAAAGGCAGCCAAGGTAGCAGTATGACGGATCGCGTCCGGAAGGCCATTCCAAAGTTTGGGAGCAGTTGCAGAAAAGGTCCTCTGGGAGGTCTGCGAGAGCCTGGTCTTTATAGGCTGCAGCAGGTTCCTCCCAGAGGACCGCAGTGCGCGTGGGGGGGGGGTCATATGGGGAGAGGCGGTCCCAAAGATAAGATGGACCCAAGCCATGTAGGGCTTTAAAGGTTAAAACCAACACCTTGTATTGCGCCCGGAAACTAATTGGCAGCCAGTGGAGGGATTTAAGCACAGGTGTTATGTGCTCCCTCCTCGATGTTCCAGTAATTAACCTGGCTGCAATATTTTGAACCAGTTGAAGTTTCCGAGTTAAGCACAAGGGTAGCCCCATGTAGAGCGCATTACAGAAGTCCAAGCGAGAGGTTACCAGCACGTGCACCACAGTTTCCAGATCCCTCATATCCAGATAAGGGCACAGTTGGCGTATCAGCCGAAGCTGATATCAGGCACTCCTGACTGCTGCATTCACCTGACTAGTACCCCCAGACTGCGAACACAGTCCTTAGAGGAGAGTGTGACTCCATCCAGGACTGGAGACTGTATTCCCAAACCTGGTTTCGGGCCCGTGACTGTCAGTACCTCCGTTTTGTCTGGATGCAGCTTCAATCTGTTTTTCCTCATCCAATCCATTACCGCTCTGAGACAGTCATTAAGAGGAGAGACGCCATCTGAAGTCTGAGCCGATGATTTGGTCATGGAGAAATATATTTGGGTGTCATCAACGTACTGAAGACACCGTGCTCCATGCCTCCGAATGATCTCACCCAGCGGCTTCATATAGATATTGAATAGCATCGGAGACAGGATGGCGCCCTGAGGGACACCACAATTAAGCTCAATTTTAGATGAGCAATTGTCCCCGAGCCTCACCCTCTGGGATCTGCCCGTGAGGAAGGAGTAGAACCACTGCAAAGCAGGCGGTCCAAGAGGATCGAGTGATCGATAGTATCAAAGGCCGCTGAGAGATCCAAGAGCACCAGCAGGGTCACACTACCCCTGTCGATGTCCAAACGGAGGTCATCGGTCAGCGCGACCATAGCAGTCTGAACCCCAAATTCTGTCCTGAAGCCGGTTTGAAATGGATCAAGATAATCTGTTTCATCCAAGACTGCCTGGAGTTGGGAAGCAACTGCCCTCTCGATCACCTTGCTTAAAAAAGGAAGCAAAGAGACTGGTCTGTAATTATTTCTATCCAGGGGGTCCAGAGAGGGTTTTTTCAGGAGTGGCCTAACGGCCGCCTCCTTCAAGCACGATGGCATAGTGCCTTCCCTGAAGGACGCATTGATCGTGTCCCGAAGGAACATTCTCAATGCGTTCCCCCCCCCCCCGGACAACCAGCCAAGATGGACAAGGATCGAGAGGGCAAGTCGTCTTCCTCATTTTTCCAAGTAGCTTGTCCACGTCATCGGTACTCACACATTGAAACTGTTCCAGTAAATTGCCATCAACGGAGTTGCTGGGAACCTCTCTTACGGATTCTGTCAAAACAATGGTGTCTAGGTCGGCTCTTATCTGAGAGATTTTATCTGCAAAGTGAGTGTTGAATGCGTCACAGCAGGCTGTTGTTGGGTTAAGTAGGGGGTTCGGCACTGGAGGAACCTTCGTCAAGTCCCCCACCACCCTAAACAGCTCTGCTGGACGGGACTTTGCAGATGCAATACGTGCACAGCAGAAGGATCTCTGCACTACACATAAAGCCTCCCTATAGGAATCAAGATGCTTCCTAAGGCGAGTTCTGTCGGATGAGAGCCAATTCTTCCGCCATTTGCACTCTAGTCGTTGTCCAACCCGCTTCATTCTCGCAAGCTGCTCTGTATACCAGGGCCTGCAATTTGCAGCGGGGTGGAAAGGATGCTTGGGAGCGATTGTGTCGATAGCCCTGGTGAAATTGGTGTTCCAAGTGTTCACTAAGACTTCGACAGAATCACCGGCATCACCAACCATTAAACCCTCTAGGGCCTTCTGGAAACCAATTGGTTCCATTAGCCTTCGAGGGCGGACCATTTTAATAGGTCCGCCACCCCCAGGAGGGCAGATAGTGGCCTTTATCTCTATTTTGACCAGAAAGTGATCCGTCCATGACAATGCGGAGGTTTTTTCTACCTCCGCCCACGGATACTCCTGTTCTGTACTAAAAACCCCATCGAGGGTATGACCAGCACAATGTGTAGGCCCATCAACCAATTGCGATAGGCCCATGTTTGTCATGGTCTCCATGAACTCCTGAGCTGACCCTATTAAATTAGACAAGCTGGTCTCAAGAGGGATGTTGAAGTCGCCCAGTACTAAAAGTCTGGGCGACTCCAGCAGCAGCTCCGAGACCAGCTGCGTCAGCTCGGTTAGGGAGTCTGTTAGGCAACGGGGTGGCCGGTAGACCAACAGAATTCCCTGTTGAGGTTACAGAGAAGGTTCATAACACTACTGGTCCAGCATATAGCAAACACTCAAAGAAAAAAATAATAATGAACATTTATACTCAACGGGTATAAATAACTTTACTCTTTTTCTGTTTAGCACATCCTGGAACTGGAAGCCATGCTTTATGATGCCCTTCAGCAGGAAGCAGGGGCCAAAATGTCAGAAATACTTTCAGAAGAAGAGAGGGAGAAGCTGAAGAATGCTGTGGAACAATGGAAGCGGCAAGTTATGAGTGAACTTCGAGAAAGGGATTCCCAGATTCTCCGGGAAAGAATGGAACTGATTCAACATGCACAACAGGTAGCCTTGGAAATGAGGTTATGACAGTATGTGAGTCAATTTCAAGCCTGCAGAAGATGAACAAGTCTTCATTTTATCCATGTTTCTTCCATACTGTTCTTCTAAAGCAAGATATGATAACTGAGGAAACAACTGTGGCAGGAGCAAAAGACACCAGTTCCAAAAAACCTTAGGTGCTCCTTGAACAGAGATAGAATTATAGTCATTCTGGCACCATATATAGATTCTAAAAATAGATGTGGGAGGAATTGCTAATCTTTGAGGAATAAAAATTACAAACTACACAGGTCTCCTGCCAGAGTTGTAGCTTATCTTAAAAGAAATTCCTACCTCTTTTCTAAAAAAGTTAGTGTATTTATTTATTTAGAGCCAGTGTAGTGTAGTGGTTTGAGCATTGGACTGTGACTCTGGAGACCAGGGTTCAATTTCCCACTTGGCCATAGAAACGACCTTAAGCAAGTCACACACTTTCAGCCCCAGAAAAGCCTGCAATAGGGTCACCATAACTCAGAAAGGACTTGAAGACACACAACAGCACCAGTATATTTATTTAAAGTATTTCTATATCTCCTCCCAACCCACAAGAGCTCCCAAGGCAATGAATAAATAAAAGCAATTAAGATAGTAGGTAAAGGTAAAGATATTCTGCATTGACAAAATTGTCAAATCATGTCTGACCGTAGGGGGCGGTGCTCATTTTCGTTACTAAGCCGAAGAGCCAGCATTGTCAGAAACTACTCTGTAATCATGTGGCCAGCATGATTGTACAGAATGCTGTTTATCTTCCCACTGAGAAGTGGTACCTGTTTATCTACTTGCATTTGCATGCTTTTGAGCTGTTAGGTTGGCAGAAGCTGGGGCTAGTGACAGGAGCTCACCCTATCATGCAGCACCCGGGCCTCCCATTGCCAACCTGCCGATCTAGTAATCAACAGAGTCAGCGTCTTAACCACTTGAGCCACCGCATACCTATTGTAAAACAGTACAAAGATTTAAAAGACACATTAAAATGACCTTTAAAATATTTTTATAACAACAATCCTAAAATATAATTCTGAAACAATTAAAACAGAACAGTTTCAAACATTAGCATCAATCTAGAACAGTACTGATTTAGCTGCCTACTGGGAGCTCAAGCTAAATGGAACCAGCCTAACTTTCTTCAACATGGAGTTCCATAATCATACATAAAAACCCTTGTTACATGCACATACCAATCCAGCCTTCCAAGTTATTGCAACACAACAGGGCCTCTGATTTTGACAAGCTCCTGGGAAACAGGCAGTCTTTCAGATATCCTGTGTTGGGTAGTTATGTTGCCCATGAAACCAAATCCAAAACTGAAAGTACATATTATGGTGATATGGAGAAGGCACATCATTGGTTACTCTAGCTTTCAAAGTCCACTGCTCCTTTATCATGCAAGATGATAAAAATTCATACAGGGGAAGAAAAACATCTCAGACCTATAGCTGTGGCTAAAATCTAGACACTTGAAATTTGCTAGGCATAGGGGCATATGAGTTATTTGATTTTTAAAATGCATTACTTAATTTTAGTTACCTGAAATGTGCTTGAAACCTACAATACTATTCAGGCTTAACCTTCATCATAATTTTTACAGTTTTAAGCTGTGGTGAGCATGGTGTAGGATAGTGTTACAGGATTTCTATCTTGCCTTTGCTGTGCACAAATACAGAGTGTGCACGTTATTCCTTCAGAGGGCTGTAGGGGGCACATAATAGCCAGCATGGGGCACAATTTGTATGACTCTGACATGTATGTAATTTTACTTGAAGGCCCCTATATCAAATTAATATTACTTTAATTAAATTACATATCTGCTCCAGGCAAAGCAAGCATTTTGTGTGTGTGATATTACTTAGTGTAACATGAAAGCAAATAAGTAGCATTGTCACATTCCTCTATCTTGAAATGTTCGTCCAAAATTATACCTTTGGCAGTAGCAGTCTTATATTGTGTAGTTCAGCTGTAATTTTATCTTTAAGGAAAAGAACATACTGCCATTCCAAGAAATGAATAGAAGAACTGAACAATTAATTCCCCAGAGAAATGGTTACCACCCAAAATCAATTCTATGTAGTCGAGGCTTTACATGAATGCAAGACCTTTTAAATTGATATCTCCTCCCACTCCAGATTCACATGACAGTGTGATATATACCCATGCCAAGGCTGTTGGATCCCAGAGGCTTCCTAAAGGTTTTCACTTTGGGGTAAAGGGTTTGCCAAATGTTCACTCCACTATTAAAGAAAGTCATGTGAATCTGATTGGAAGTTCTCAAGGTACTGTGAGCAGAATTAGAAATATCTGATAGATTTGCACAATAGCTCAATCCTTTTCTGATATTTTCAAACAAATCTTTAGAGTATAATCTCCTCTCTCCCTCCAATGTAGCACTCATTCTGAATTTTAATTTTCACAGAGAATTAAGGAGCTAGAAGAAAGAATTGAAGCTCAAAAGAGACAAATAAAGGAGTTAGAAGAAAAGGTATGGCAATAAAACTGAAGAAACTGAATGATTACAAGGCATGCTCAAGAAAGGAGTGTACAAAGGAGAGACTGTGGGTTTGGGACAGCATCATTTAAAGCAGGACTCTCCTAATTGCCTGGTTGGACAACAGAAATGCTTTGGTTGTGATATGGTAGGTTGCAATCAGAATAATTCAAGGTGTTATTAAGCACATATATTTTGGAGCTGGAGAGAAAGTTACTTTAAACTAACCTGGGGCTATTTCCTCTTGGTTGGTTCCTACTAGAATAAATTCATAAAACCAATTGTTAAATAGTGAGCCAACTCCTATGTAAATCCATCTAATCTCATTAGGATTACCAATAGGAATCAGGGCTTGGTTTTCTAAAATCAAAAATATCCTGTAATTTATTTCACTCTAATACATAAATGTGCTTGAGTTGAAAACCCATTTAAAAAGAGAGAAAAGGTCTCCAAGATCTGTGCTATCCTCCAAACAGCTATTTTGTAGTTCATCACTTTACCTCAACTACCTTTAAAAACCACAAAACAAGGACAGATGGTCCAGTGTTCAGCATTCCCTTTTTTGCTATTTTAGGGAGATAGATATCAGTGCAAAACTGGAAACATTTGTGCTTTAAGCTCCCCAGAGAAAGAGAACAACCTGGACAGAATAACACATTTATCTTGGTTTTTAGGCCAGCATTCTTCATCCTAGTACCCTCCAGTTGTGTTTGATTGGTTCCCATAGTGCTCAGCCAACACAACCATTCCTATGCTTCCTGAGGATGATGGGAATTGTATTCCAACACATCTGGAAGGAACTGCTTTATTGCACAGAACTGTAGTTTTCTTGATTTTCTTGCCTGGGACATAGTTAGCTCCATAGCCCATACCAAAAATGGCCCAGTCTGTTTTGTCCACTGAATCAATTAGAGGTTTTCTTCACTGATTCATTTAAAGCAATGGTTGCTAAACTTTGATAATCCAAGTGTTTTAGACTTCATTTCCCAAAATTCCTACCTGTTGTCCAAGCTGGGTTGGCCAAGCTCCTTCCTTTGACCCACCAACCACCAAAGGAGGGAGGCAGATTTCTGTTTTAGCAGCTGTCAGTGCCTTTAAGGGAACAACAACAAAAACATGGCAAATTCAGTGTGGCATTCTGTGAGTGGACTAGAATCCACTTCCTCAAATGCAGTATTCATAAACATTGCAAAAAGCACATTTACTTTCTCCCTTATATTTGTAGGATAGTTCTGCTCTTCAGACAGTGGTCCATGAAGCAATATTTCATGCCCCCTAAGAGTGCATACCCTCAACTGTCCTAATTTGGCAGGGACAGTTCTGATTAATCCAGTGTCATCCCACTTTTCAGGTGCTTTTAAAATGTCCTAATTTCTCTTTCCCCCTCCCACTTTTCTGTTTTGTCCTTGGCTTACTTCCATTGCAGCAAACTTGAGTTCAAAATGCAAAAGAAGTTTGCAGTAGGGAGAGAGAGGAGGGGACAGGGACTTGCTCTTCCCAGTAGGCTTGTCTGTGGCCTCCTCTAGCTTGTTTGTTTTTCCTCATTAATAACTTGCCACCTTGATCACACTTTGATGTTGCATGGTCAAAAGTTCCTGATTCTCATCTGTGAAATGTTGGAAGGTATGAAAGTGTTATAATAGGAGTGGGCAACTATGGAAGGCAAGGGGACACACAAGCCCCCAGAAGAACTTGAAAAGCCACAGATCCACCCCAACCCCTGGCTAAAAAGAAAAGAAGGAAGGAAATAAAAACAGACACCTGAATACCCCCTTATGCCCTGTAGATATATTTTAGTCATGTGTTTATGCCCAGGATAGACCTTTCTAAACAATACTTCCTGTTTTATTTTTGAAAAAGGGCCTATCCTCTGCCTAAATTGGTGCAGAGAAGACAAAAATATGGAGAAAATGTCCCATAGAGGGCATTTGGGGACAAAATAATTAACTACTGGGGGCTCTGGAGCCACACAAATGACTGGGGGATGCAGGCAGCCTGTGGGCCACCCCCTTTTTACATAATAACAAAAACACTGGTATATCATAAATCTAGAAATCAGCAAGAGACAAATGTAACCTTCTAATATGAAACATCAGTCCCTTAGATCTTTAACACATTTGTGCAGAGCCATTAGGGGGCAGACAGCTCACATCTGTTTAGCAGGCCACGGCCTTCCTTCACCTTGCCTTCTACATAAAAATACCATCTGGCCATCTCCTAGAAGAGCCTCTAACCACAGGATACTTTTGAAATTCAGAACAGTACCCAAAGAGGCTTACCAGTTTAGCATTGGTGTATGACCCGTACAATTTATTTTATTAGACAGTGGTACAGCATGCATAGAACATAACAGTACATTTCATTCTACTAGCATTTAATTGGGTTTACCATATATACTCGACTATAAGTTGACTTCATGTATAAGTTGAGGCCAGATTTTGGGACCAAAATTATGGATTTTGATATGACTCATGTTTAAGTTGAGGGTAAAACTTAGAGGCGTGTAACAAAGGATCTAAAAGATGAAGCAAAGGAAAACAATGCCAAAAACTTACAAAATCCCAACAGGCATAACTGTTTGTACTCACACTAAAGGCTGGATAGATGAGAGAATAGAGGGGACTTCCAGGACACTTTGCACTCTTGCCTTTCACCAGGCAACTCTTTCATATATATAAGAGTTAAAATGCAGTACTTAAATTGACACATGAATAAGTCGACTCAAGTTTTTAGGGTCAATTTTTTACTAACATTTCTAGACTTATACATAAGTATATACAGTAGGCCTCCATTGCCTCCACAACTAAAAGCAAAATAATTCATTGGTTAGTCAATAATATAGGACAGAATGAAAAGATGAAGGCTGCAAAACTTGTGGGGAATTGGAGTGAGATTCTATTGTTCCTTGGAGTCAGTCTGACAGGCTAAATGGTCTCCCAAGTACCTCCTCTATTTCTGATGCCATTGTGCTCCAGTCCAACATCCCACATTTTGTTTCTCCATGAAGAGGAAGCACACATACAGGTTTTGCACTAAGGCCTCTCAGACTGGTTAGTCTGGGCTGGTGGGACAAATTTGGTCAGAGGATCTCCATCTCTGCTACTTCCATTTAACTGAGTAATTCACATTGTAATTAATAGACTTCCTTTTAAATGTATAGTTACAGGTTTACACTTTTAAGAATCTGTTGCACTGTCAAGGTGCACCAACTCTTACACTTGCAAAGTGATCAAGTACACAAATGAATGGAATTTCAAGTCACCATGGTACTAAGGGAGACTACAGAGCATTATTCATACATATGGGCAAGATGATGAGGTGCAGTAACAGATCTCTGCATTTCAAATGGAGTATCGGTAACAAATACACAAATTGAAGGAAATGGTAGTTGTTCTATTCAGGAGTAACAGGAGGATTCCCCCTTCTCTGATCTTTTCTTGTTTAGGAGAGTGAGCAAAGCAGCAAGGAATCTCTAAGATGTGAGACTTTGGGGAGGGGCAAAAAGCATCACCCAGACCCTTCATGGCCTGGATTAGGCTCTTGGACTGGAGTTTCCACTCCTACCCATTCTTAAGATTGATTGAACTTGTTAACATTTTATGAGCCTTTTGGATTCACATTGCAACCCACTATCCCACAGGCTAGGTTCCTCTAGGAAAATCTGTCAGTGTTTAGAGGGAACAGAGACAGAGCCCAAAGTGGTCAAACCCTGAGCCACCTCATGCTCATACACACTCTTTCTTACACACACTGAATAGTCATGGCATCTATATAAACGAGGTAAATTGGAAAAGTCCTCTATTGGTGAACCAGCATGGCATAGTGGTTTGAGTGTTGGGTTGGAACTCTAAGAGACTAGGGTCTGAGAGCCTTATCACATGAGAAGAGAAAGCCACTTTCTTCACACCTCTTTTCATGCTATCATAGTGCTTCTGTCCTCTTCCTGAGGGAGATGGTCATTAAAAGTATGCCTTTTGTCAAACTGATTTTTCCAGCTTGACAGGAGGCACACTTTTACTACCTTCTTCCTCAACAAGATAATGGAAGTGCTACTATGGCACGTGGAAAGGCATGAAGAAAGCCACTACTCTCCCGCTTCATTTCAGCTTTCTTTTCTCATACGCTAAGGCTCTGATTCCCCACTCAGAAAGGATAACCAATTGAGTGACACACACCCAGCCTTTGAGGAAGGCAAACTATGTATGAATAAATCTTTCTAAGAAATCCCTATTATAGGATTGCCATAAATCTGAGTCAACTTGAAGGAACATAACAACAACACCTCTGTTGGTGCCTACGTTGTCTCTTTTCAGCAGGCTGTCATGCTTTACTCTTGTCTAGACTTGCTGCTGGTTTCTTACTATGCCTACTATAAATTTCCTTTTTTTGTCTCTTTCCATTTTCCTTTTTCCCTGTTTTTTTCTTTTTTTAGTTTTTATTTTTGTTTCTATTTTTCTCTTTAGCTTTCATTCTTTGGTCATAGTACACCCATCCACATGCAAGAGGTAAGTATCCTGGTTACTCATTGTCTGTTTCTGTTTTGCTTCCTGTCAAACTCAAGTTCTCTCATGGCAGCAGCATAAGGCTTCATGTTCCTTTTTCATGTAAGGAAGGACTTCTCTGGAAGGACTCACAAACTTTTTTATAAGACAAAAAACAGGGTGATAACTCTTCTTTCTGACTCTGTCTTCAGTCTGGAAATTTCACCTCATAAAACTCTGTTTAAATACAGTTATCCCTCTGTATCCAATAATTCTTTATCCATGGATTCAACCATAAAAAATATAAATTCCAAAAAGCAAACTTTGATTATGCCATTTTACTATTTACTATTATGCCATTTACTATTATGCTATTTTACTATGCCATTGTATTTAATGGGACTTGAGCATCCACAGATTTTGTTATCTACGAGGGTTCTTGGAACCAAACACCAGTGGGGGGGAGGACATGGTATGTGACCTATGTGTACACAGCCAATGTGTATTAATGTTGCATAATTTTTAACAACAAAACTCTTTCATATGGAGCAACATCAAATTGTCAGCACATGTAATAGCCATTTCTCCCAAGCTTACCTTCTGGATACTTTTCTTACATCACAAAATAGCTCAGTCCATCAGTGTACATATCAGCCCAGCTCTATCACTGTGGTGTTGCCTATCCCATATATCAGAAAGGTTGCATTACAAATGAGGTAATGCTTGGAAAACTTATTTTGGACTTCAGCTTCCTCAATTTTAGTGGCCATGGTGGCTGGGCAATTTTGGGACTAGTGGACTAAAACTTTTCCAAGATCTGTATATGTAAAGCAGGTCAGATGTGTAAGAGAAAGAGCTCATCTTTCAAGTGCTCCTTTTAAGTAACCCTAGCGTTTCAAACTATTTTGGTTTTGGGTTTTTTCTTTCAGCCAAGCACCCCTTCTCTAATGGAACAATGGAACAGTCGCTGCCCAGGTTGCAGGGGGGAAAGACATCGGCATTTCAAGAAACTAGATTGCATCTGTATTTTGACATTGAAGCCTAATCCTAGATCTAATCTTTTTTACCATTTTTGTAATGAAGAAGAATCTATGTGGATTTCTTTTTGAAGTGAAGCCTGATCTTCTGACAAGCATAACACTATAACTTTTTACAAACTAGTCTTACAACAGCCAATGAAGAACACCAAAAAAAATATTAAAAATTACTGGCTTCTCTAAAGAAAGCCTCTTCTTTGCTGCTCAAAACAACTTCAGCTTTACATAAAAAGCAGTAAACTCATTCGGATGAAGTGAGTGTATTCCAGTTCCCTGCTAAGCAGGCAGCAAACTACTTCTGTGAAGAAGTAAACATGTTCTGTTTTGTACTTCTGTCCTTTGTACTGTTTATTCATATTTGCATAAATACTCATCTTGAGAGAAGATACTGAGGGAGTTCCAGGCTAGTCAGTGGTGAATATATGAGTGAATGAATGGATGAATGGAGACATAAAAGGTGTTCCAAAGTATTTTTGGTCATGGAAATGAGTTGCTAAAAGCAGTTAGGTTGGTGGTAAATAATTTTTATATCTGTTTTCCCCCCACAACATGAGATATATGAAATTGTTTACTAAAAAAACCCCAGATATTAATAATGTGGGCTCATGTGATAATAAAGTTTGGAATACCTTCAAAAGGTTCCAAGTTTCATTTTGCTCTGAAATGTCAATGAAGCTTATTTACAGAATTTGTAATTACAATGCTTAATGCACTTAAATTCCTGGGTATCTTAAGGAAACCAAAGCAAAATGTAGGAAGTGAAAAGGTTTGAATAAGTTCTATAATAGAAAATCATCATGAAGATTTTTTTGGTATAAGAGAGTAAGAAAGCACAAAAAGCAAATGAAAATGGATCTTTTGGACTGAATGTTTCTAAAAGTGTCATCTATAAATTAAGAAGCTGAGAAACTGAAGCTAAAAAACTGAAAGGAAACAGAAATATACATAAAATTGTCAAGAATTTTCAAAAATGGAAGGAAACTTCCGACCAAAAACCAGTTGGACGCGACTTTGACTCACGTCTGACCTGGGCTGTATTTGGTCGGCGGCACCACGGCAGAATCAGCAGTGACTTACATGTGATAACATCTGGGTGTATCATGGGAAAAGACTGAAGCTGGAAAAGGTAAGCTGTGTTTTTTGGCAATGTGATAAGGTCCTAAGTCAAGGCCTCATATTAATAGCTGTACATTTTCACAGATAATGCAAGTGCAATATCCAGTACACTTTTAGCTTTGCAAGTACACTTGTCCCTCCACATTCACTTGGGTAAGGGGCACAGGACCCCTGTGAATGTGGAAAAACTGTAAATAACAAAACACTGTGTTTTTACCTGAAAGAACACCTCCCTAGGAATCTCTAGGTCCTCCAGTGCAACACTGTGGTCAACATCTGCCAGACATTGACCACAGAATTTTGCTGGAGGAGCTACAAATGCCTAGTGGAGTGTTCTCTCTAGGAATATCTAGGTCCTTCAGTGTGACTTTTGGTTAAAGTTGACCATAGAGTTGCACTGGAGGACCTATATATTCCTAGAGAAAACATATTAATAAAATCAGTGAATAATCAAATCTGCAAAAGTCAAAGCTGCAAATGTGAAACTGTTCATACAAATGGTTATACAAGACATGAAGTAGTATAGATTTTTACTCTGTTAGCATTGGATTGGATTTAGGCCATATTAGTTTATTTTTTTCCATATTTTATTCATTTTATGTATTGACTATTTTCTAGCTCAACCCTGAAGGCTACTTTTCTCTTTGTATTTTGTATTTTCTGAATATTTACTAAATTTATATTTATAAATATAGATATATGTAATTTTTATACCACAATAAATATATAAAATAGTACAGTACATAATATAAATATATTATTTAGCATATGTAAAGTCATAAGCATAATTTCAATTCCTGATTCCACGTAGAGTAGAATACTTCAAGCAATGACATTTATATAACTTTTGGGTTATACTTGATTTGGTTGGTCTACTGGATTTAGAGCTCAGATTCTGATCCTTAGATTACAGACCAAAAATGCATCAGTACAAATATATGAATCAAAGAAATCACCCATTCTTCAGCCCAGTTCAAATGGATTAAAGAGCCAGTAAGCTTTTGAATAAGACAGTAAGCACACTATTCTACATCTATGCTCTAATGAAATTTACTCAAAAGTTGGTTCCTGACTTCAGTGAGACTTATTTCTGAGTAAGAGTTGCTCAGTTCTTTTTAGGCAGAAAAAAAGTGGGTCTTAATACTGAGTATGCATGCAGAGAATTGCAGATTCCAGGTAATATGGCTTGTATGGCAAATATTAAACGTCTGTTGAGCTAAACTAAGACAAGGACAAATCCTTTGGCTAATTTTTTTGTAGTGTTTTGCTAAGCAAATGGTGGGTTCTTTTGCGAAAAGGCAAACCTTCTTTTCCTCCATCCCACCCTGTCCAAAATTCTTAGAAAATGAATAACTTTCTAAGAATTTAGAGAGCAGTTGAATATCAGATAGAGCATCTACATACCTGTCCAGGTTTTGTGTGTTCAGCTGTGCTCACAAGAATATTTTAAAAATTCTGATGCCAGCAATGGATTCCTTTCCTAATAAATCTTGGCTTAGAATATATGGATGAACTTTTTTTCCCCAAAAATAGGTTCATCCACATGGGGGAGCTCCAGCCAAAATTAAGTGTACTGCACTACCTTATTTAGACCAATCAAAAAGGTGCAGAATTGGCCTGCTTTTTCCTTCCTTGGACTGTATATCCATATTTTGCTCAATAAAGAGATCTGGAAGTTTTTGAATAACTGGTATATATTTCATGTCTTTTATTTAGACTAATAATGGCACTTGTACAATCCTGTATTGGGATTTTTTCTTATGGCCAATGCAGTGACCATTTCTTTAGCCAATCTATATTTGTTCCTAAGTGTATTTCAATTTCATCTTCTCTTATTATGGAATTTGACAGCTACTATGTATCAAACCAGTTGCCACCAGAATTGTAATGATACATATGTTTGCCCTTCCTTAAAGAATGATCAGTTCCAAATAAGATCTAATCCTATCCAGGGTGCCAAACAACTTTACCATTTCCCATAATGCTCCATTTCACCCTTTCCAATTTCCCCCCCAGATTGTTTCTTGCATTTATTTCTTTGTTTTATGAGATTTCTTCTGGTACTTCTATGGGCCTTTGGGCTCCACCATCATTTTTTCCCCCTGCAGCCCCATTTTGGCTGTAGCCCTGTTAACATGCACCATCTGAATGTGCTAGAAGAGAGAGTAACTATGATTCAGTAAATCAATACTTTCTAAACATTAGAATGTTTAAGTAATTACAGATGCACATGTCCAATTGCTAGTCTCTACTACACTACACCTATTGAATTAATTGCTGAAAGGTAATTTAACAGCTTCATTGCTATTGTTGTTAACTGCCCTCTAGTCAATCTTGGCCCATGCCAGCCCTATGGATGAGACATCTCCAAGACTCCCTGTCCTCCACTGCTCTGCTTAGTTCCTATAAACTCATACCTGTGACCTCCTTAATAAAGTCCATCCATCTAGCATGGAGCCTTCATTTCTTTCTACTTCCTTCCACCTTTCCCAGCATTATTGTTTTTCCAATGAATCATCCCTTATCATGATGTGTCCAAAGTATGACAACCTAAGTTCTAACATCTTGGCTTCCAGGGAGATTTCTGGCTTGATCTGCTCTAGGACCCACTTGTTTGTCTTTTTGGCTGTCCATGGGCTCCTCAGCACTCTTCTCCAGCACAACATCTCAAATAAATTGATTTTCTTCCTGTCTTCTTTCTTAACTGTCCAGCTCTCACATCCATACATGGTAATAGAGAATATGATGGCTTGTATGATTCTAATTTTTGTGCTGAGCTGTATATCTTTGCATTTTAGAATCTTTTCTAGTTCTTTTATAGCCACCGTCCCCATTCGAAATCTTCTTCTGCTTTCCTGATTGCAGTCCCCATGTCTATCAATATTTGATCCCAGGTGTGGGAATTCTTTTACTATTTTTATTTCTTCGTTGTCTAGGTTAAAATTGTAATGGTCCTCAGTGGTCATTATTTTTGTTTTCTTTATGTTCATCATTAAGCCTGCCTTTGCACTTTCCTCTTTGATCTTCCTCAATAGGTATTCCAGATCTGTGATGTTTTCTGCTAGTATTATGGTGACATCTGCATATCTTAGATTGTTGATATTCCTTCCTCCTATTTTCACTCCTCCTTCTTCTTTGTCCAAGCCTGATTTTCTTACAGTGTGTTCTGTATATAAGTTGAACAAGTAGGATGATAAGATGTAGCCTTGTCTGACCCCCTTGCCAATTGAGAACCATTCTGTTTCACCATGTTCTGTTATGACAATAGCCTCTTGGCCTGAGTACGGATTCCTCATTAGGATTATCAGATGTGTTGGCACTCCCATGTCTTTAAGGGTGTTCATAGCCCTTCATGATCTATGCAGTGAAAGGCTTTGCAATGGTCTATAAAGCACATGCTGATTTTCTTTTGAAAACAACTTCCAGAAACATATGGCCAGCATGGCCAAAATGACAGAGTTGTAGTTCAAAATAATATATTGTTCAAGTTTTTTTGCCTAAAGTTTTCCAGGAATAAGCTATATCATAAATGTTGTGTTTTATGCCAGAATTTAAAATTCCCTGTCTTTCATCAGTGGCTAAAAATGCCCCTCTCCCCCTTTGGCCAAAGGGTCATAATTCTCATCAACTCTAACAATAAAGTTTTGCAATGAACCCTTAACAACTAAGAGATAAATTACAGACACCTTGTTCTGTGGGTGGGGGAAAAAATATTCAAATACTTTCCTCAAATAGTTGTTGTTGTTTTTTAAAGTGTGTTTCTTGAGTGTCAGGAAACCCTGATGAGGAGAATCCTGCACAGACATGATGTTTGCAGTTCAGGATTTATTTTGTGGAAAATACATATGTGGGATTATTTGCACAAAAAAAAAACACAATATTTTCTGTACAAGTAACAGCATTTGCTCTTCAAAACTATTATTTTCTGTGTATAAAGTGCTGTTTCATGCACAAAAAATGTTGTTTTCTATTTTTTCCAATTTTGTGCAAAATAAGTCCCTAGATACTGCATTTTCTGCACAGGAAATTTCAATGCAGAAAATGTTTCTTATGGGGAGGGGGAACCCATATGCCATTTTTGCTCAGCATAAGTCCTAAACTGAGAATAGTTTTGCAAAACTGCACAGTTTTCAAAGACTTTGGGGGGTTGCAGACTGCCAGAAATAGTGCAAATTGAGTCACTTTTAAGGTTAGGGTTAGTGCTAGGGAATCATGGGAATTGTTTTTTTTCTGAGACATTGAGCCTTCTCTGTCAGAGAGCTCTGGTGCCACAATAAAATACGGTTCCCATGATTCCCTAACCCTAACCCTAAAAGTGGACTCAATTTGCACTATTTCTGGCAGTCTGCAACCCCCCTTTCTCACAGTGGGAAGAAGATTTCTAAAATTGGGAGGAGGGATGTCATTCTGTTTCAGCCACTATAGTACTAGTCCGAACTAATTAATCCACAGACAACATCACTACTCATTATTGATTATCAGTTCATTGTGTCATTTTATGTATAATTTGAGAACTTGAAAGTTGAATATTTCCTAGTATATTAGTGAGGAAATAAGCAGAAGACTGATTAAGCTCTGTTGGGGGGGGACCTCTGGATGATTTCTAATAGATCTGCAAGGTTATGAGCATCAACTATTTTATGATAACAGCAAAACGTTTATCCACATTAGACTGCTGAAATGAAAAAAGAATTTGGAAATAAAAGTGTTCACTTAGAATGTGCATCAACTTAAAATGCCAATGTGGAAGACAATCCTTTCTTTCAAAAACTTATTGAGAATGACATGAGGTTAGCCCAGGTTTAGGTATGTTTAGAGGAGACACACTAAAATCAATGGAGCTGAATTTAATCATAACTAAATCCATGCTTGCTGATTTCAGTAGGTCTAGGCTTAGCATAACTAGGTTTGGAAGAAACCCATTGATATAAATCCACTTGTTAGTCCCAATAGAGTATATGCATTAAATCACTGGAACTTACATACATGTTTATTTAACAAATTCTAATTGATTCACTGAGTCTATTCAAGATGGGATTAACAATTGGATTTAGGCCATTGTTTCTAACTGAGCATTTCTAAGCTTCCAATCCTTGCACTGCTAATTGCTGAGAGAGAAGTGATAGTGGAGTGGTCTGTTTCTTCAGACACACACAGACCCAAATGTGTTGAAGATCTGTGTATAAATGAATAGGAGAAGAGAGTATAGCCTGCACAGTAATAGTTGCCTAAATAGATACAAGTAAAAGGGGACAGACAGGTAGTTGTGCTCTAGTGTTTTAGCTATTTTATAAAAGCTGGAATGAATTGAACTGACACTGACAGCCTGAATTTACAACCTCTTGTGATGAGATTAGTGGAAGTTCCTGAGGCAGGAATAATGACATCATGGCTGGCACTGAAGCTTAGCTGCAGTAGCACAGCTGGGGAAAGTGGCTGGTTATTGTGAAGCTTCAGTTTCTCATTACTGTTTCAATTATTCCCCACTGGCAAACAATTTGAAAAATGTCATCCCTGGGCTTTACTAAGTAATTTTTTCACACAAAATCAACAGCTCGGCTTTATTTAAGTGATCAATGGCAAACAGACCTTCATCAAAGCACAGTTATACTCTTGTTTGGGGAAGAGAGGATAGGAACCAGTAGATAAAATAGTTGTTGCTTTGTTCTTAATTTATATAGCATCATCAGTGTACATGGTATGATAAATAAGGTGAGAAAAAACACATCTCTGCCAATAACATACAGTCTAATAGAAAAGGAGACATAGGGAGAGGAAAGGAGAAATATAGGGACACATATTCTGGGTATCTAACATCATAGCCACAGAATTAAACCAAAATTCCAAAGGCTTTAAAAACAAAAAAATATATAAAAGTATACCTGTGTTATATGATATATCAATATTCATTAATACTTATATAACAGAACCAGCATAGCAGAATGGTTTGAGTGCTAGACTACAACTCTGAAGACCAAGGTCCCACTCATCGCACTGAGTGACCTTGGGCAAGTCACACGTTCTCAGCCTCAGGGAAAGGCAATGGATTGGCAAACCTCTTCTGAATGAATCTTGCTAAGAAACCCCCATGATAGGTTCTCCTTAGGGATGCCATGAATCAGAAATGATTTGAAGGCACACAACAACAATTAATATTCATCTACACTTTGACTTTACTCATTGCAAAACTGAAACTAATTGAACAGCTAACGCATGTATCAGTTTTTCTCTGTTTTGGATCCAGACTGAGGCATGTGCACCATAGCTGAGAGGATAGCCAGAGGCTAATCCTCCATTTAAAATAATACTCTGTTTGAAGGACTGCCGAGTCCAAATCTGATCTAAAAACCCTAAAAAGAAAGAATCATAAGGAGGTAAATCAGGGACCTTATAGCCAGCCATTCATCCAGAATTAATACCTGGACAGCAGATTCAGCAGATACACACATCTCTTCCCTATAAGAGCTGTTTGACATTATAGACTACTGCAGAAGTGGGTCAACACTTTTTCAATGGAGGTTCTTAAACAGAGATTGGGTGGTCTTTTATAAGGAATGCTTTAGCTGTGGACTTTTGTTGTTAACTGCCCTCGAGTCGATCTCAACGGCCCTATGGATGAGACATCTCCAAGTCCCCCTATCCTCCACTGCTCTGCTTAATTCCTGCAAATCCATACCTATGATCTCCTTAATAGAGTCCATCCATCTAGTATGTGGCCTTCCTCTCGTCCAACTTCCCCCCACCTTCCCCAGCATTATTGTTTTTTCCAAATAATCCTCCCTTTTCATGATGTGTCCGAAGTATGACAGCCTCAGTTTGGTCATCTTGGCTTCCAGGGAGGTTTCCGACTTGATCTGCTCTAGGACCCACTTTTTAAGTAGCAGGTTTTACTAAATGGTCTCTTGGGTTCCTTCCATCTCTACATTGCTGTGATTCCACACTTGAGAAAGCATTGCAATTCTTTTAAAATTATAAACAGAATTTTAATTTTGCATCTGGAGCCAGCACAGTGTAGTGGTTTGAGCAATGGACTATGACTGGAGAATAAAGTTTGAATCCCTGTTCAGCCGTGGAAGCCCACTGGGTGAACTTGAGCAAGTCACACTCAGCCTCAAAGGAAGGCAAAGGCAAGCCCCCTCTGAACTAATGATATCAAGAAAACCCCATGATAGGCTCACCTTCTGCTGGCCATAAATCAGAAACTATTTGAAGGCACTCACAAACAACATAAAGATCATCACATCCTCTTTTGCCCTCTGTATAGCTGGCCATACAAAGTGAACTTCCATGATTATTCCCAGGGCTTTTCTCCACTCTTCCACCTAATACCATGTAGTATGGTAAGAACCCTGTTGAATGGTATAGGAATGGAACGAGAAGATGGTTCCACCCAGTTAGGACAAGGGATTCTCTCCTTCACATCAGCTCTTTGCACCATGTCCAGCCCCATTCCACAGGGTTCCCTAATCCTCTGTGTTGCATTTTAAGCCAACTAGTGGACCTAAAGTATGGAGTGGGTACTGGAAAAATCTGCCTCCATCCGCCACATTGTATGTGCCTAAGTATGTATCCAGGGACTTTTTCAGATTATCACACTGTGATTCCACTTTAACTGCCAAAGTGATTTGTAGTTTGGTGAGGCACTAGATTTTTCTCACTGAAAATTCTAAATACCCCTACCTGAATTACAAATCTTAGGATTCCATTAGAGGGTTGTCATGGTGCTTAAAGTGGAATCATACTAATATAAATGTGTAATATGAAAGGATGCCAGCTATCTATATGGAGATGATAACAAAGTGTGTGCATGTATGTAGATGTTAGGGTTGTCAGAGGAAAAGCAGGGCACAGCTCCTGTACATTTAAAAGTTGTGCAGAAGAGGGAATTTCAGAGGTGGAGCTTGTAACGTTCAGACATTAACAAAATATGCCTATATTATTCCATAATATACAAAGAAGGGGTGTGACAGCACATTTTTGTTTGTTTTTAAATCAAGTGTCTTTTAACATTTTGTGTTGATATATTGTAAGATTGATTCTTACCAGGGTTTTTTAAGTACTTAGAGTTGTTGTGATATTGCTTCCCTTGGACACAGTCCATTCCTTAATCTGCTGTGTAGCTCAAAAACTATAAGGGTTAACCACCTTAATTACCATTTTAAAAGGCCCACACATCTGTTAAGCTTCTTCGCAGCTGTTGCATCTGAGGCAATGATAGTGTTTATTGGTAAAGAATTGATTGCTCCCATCTGCCAGTGATTTGTTGGGACACCTGGGCCTTTGGGTGCAAGCAGACAAGGACCCATTGTTCTGTATTGCTTAGTTGTTTTCAGATTGGGAAAGCTTTGGAGAAATGTTTGCAGAGAAGAGCTTGTCATTTCAAGAAACAACCTTCCACTGAAGAAGGCTTCTGGGCACACCAAAGGACTAGTCTGCCATTGGCTCTTAAGCTTTCCTGACTTTTGATGTGATCCGTTGATTAGACAAGCCCTGATATGAATGGAAGTTAGCTTCCAGACAAGAACACATGGTGGTCGACTAAAGAAAATAAATGAACAGGGTTGCTTCTTGGAACAACAAATGGAGGGAAAGAGGGAGGAAGTATAGTTGCCCCTCCGTTTTCATGGGGGGTCCATTCTGGACACTCCTGTGAAAATCAAAACCTGCAAATATTCAAGCCCCATTGGCTTGAATGGCCCTGCAGACTTACGCATGGCCCTGTGTGTATGTGCGCCATTTTATCCCTCCCCACTTGCCAGTCCACGAAGGACCGGGACTGCAAACTCAAAGAAAATTATCACACGGAGGCTTGCCATCCATAAAACATCTCTAAATCATCCAGCAAGTGTGATTTATTAACAAATGACAGCTCCACAAACGATTTAATGATGGGAGAGGCGAGGGGATGCCTCCATGACAGTTTAATCACGAGGACAAGCATGACCGACTATCACACCTTCGCACTTGCCAGACAATTTAGGGATGTTTTATGGACAGTAAAGGCCTTTGCAGACTGCCAGAAATAGTGCAAATTGAGTCCACTTTAAGGGTTAGGGTTAGGGAATCATTGGAACTGTAGTTTATTGTGGCACCAGAGCTCTCTGACAGAGAAGGCTCAATGTCTCAGAAAAAAATACAATTCCCATGATTCCCTAGCACTAACCCTAACCCTTAAAGTGGACTCAATTTGCACTATTTCTGGCAGTCTGCAAAGGCCCTAAGTCTCTGTGTGATAATCTCCTAAATTTGCAAACAGGGAGGGATGACTGTAATGTGATGATCACACTGTAGTGATTCCAGCTCTTCAATTAATCATGTTTTTAATAAGGGACATGTAATTAAAATCAATAGTTGTCACCAAGAAGTTGAGTTTTGGAGAGGGGCTTTAGAGGCAAGACACCTTCTTTGCAATTTGGATCCAGACCCTCCATAAATAGGATCACACTCACATGTGGTGTTCCTCCACCCTCAGTAAGATATGTTAGTATTATACCACTACTGCTGAATGGAAAAGGGGGCTCAAACTGAGTGAATAATAGTGTAAGGCTAGCTACTGAATTTATGTCTTATCTGACATTTGAATCAAGGGCTTCCTATCACAAGGAATATATTGCTTTGGACTGTATCAGCCCTCAATGTACATTTGATCTAAAAATGCCATTGATTTGAAAGCTTGTCAGTGTGAGGACAATTTTGTCTCTAATGTTCACAGAAAAGTAGCATTTCCTTTTGTTGTTGTTTTTAAACCAACCTGATTTGCTGCCTGACCACCCTGAGCCTGTCCTTTTGCATATGCCCATTTTATTTTAAAATTTAGGTCTTCAGTTTATGTTTAGGCTCCTTTATCTCTCACTATTTTTCTCTCTCTTTCTGCATTAATAGAAGTATAGTATCATTATTATTATTATTATTATTATTATATTATTTATATCCCGCCCCTCTGCAGAGCAATCGGGGCGGCTTACAACATTAAAATTACCATACATATATATTAATACAATTTAAATAGAACATAAAAATCCCAATTCCCACCCGTCCTTTAAGGGTTCTTATTCCAGGCCGGATGGTGCTGGGCCTAGTGTCTCTCTCCCAGATGACATCGGATGGAATGGAGGTAGGGCTCTACATACTGGTTCTACAGACTAAGGGCCTTTACAGACTGGATCAAGTCTAGATCAAGGGAAGTAATAGTGCCACTGTATTCTGCATTGATCAGGCCCCACCTGGAAGACTGTGTCCAGTTCTGGGCACCACAATTCAAAAAGGATGTCGAAAAACTGGAGCGTGTCCAGAGGAGGGTGACTAAAATGGCGAAGGGTCTGGAAACCATGCCCTATGAGGAACGACTTAGGGAACTGGGTATGTTTAGCCTGGAGAATAAATGGTATGATAGCCCTGTTTAAGTACAGTTAAGAGGGCTTTGAATATTTGAAGGGATGTCATATTGAGGAGGATGCTAGCTTGTTTCCTGCTGCTCCAGAGAATAGGACTTAGAACAACGGATGCAAGCTACAGGAAAAGAGATTCCACCTCAACATTAGGAGGAACTTCCTGACAGTAAAGTATGTTTCACAGTGGAACACACTCCTTTGGAGTGTGGTGAAGTCTCCTTCTTTGGAGGTCTTTAAACAGAGGCTGGATGGCCATCTGTTGGGGATGGTTTGATTTTGACTTCCTGCATGGCAGGGGGTTGGACTGGATGGCCCTTGTGGTCTCTTCCAACTCTGATTCTATTATTCTATATGTGTGATTTTTACTGCTGTCATTAAGCAGAGTAAATATGGCTAGAACAAAGAAAGCACTGAATTAGCCTGAAGTAAAGATTTAATTAGCTTATAAAATTGTGGAATTCAACATCATACTCTTTGAGCGAGTGGTAAATTATTGATTATTAAGATTACATACCATTGTTCATTAATACCAACATTTACATGTATTCTTGCCTGGACAGAAGTGTTTCTTTACAAGACTTTCAGCAAACATTTTGCCCCAGAAATCATGTAATTAATAGCAACTATGAATACTAGTAAACTGAATTATTCAGGAGAACTGTTTCGCTTATAATGGATGACTCCTATCTTTTCAGGCTCTCATACACTTATTACACTCATCACATTCCCAGTAGCAAGGCTAACTGTGCTAGCGACTAGAACAAAGACATTCTACAGGCTAGTATTGCTATTCTTAGAAAACCTCTGTCTGTGTTAAGGTAGAAGATGAATGTAAGGGAGCCAACAAAGGAAGAATGAGAGCAAGGGAGCTAAGAAAATACTAACATAGGTTTCCTCAACTGCTGTCCTTCAAATGTTTTGGATTTACAAAGCCTATTATCCCACGCCATATCTATAGTGGTTGATGGGCATTTTTCACATGGTGAGGCAGGCTGTATTAAAAGACCAATGATACTGTGTGTCACACCTCAGAGACAAAAGTGGTTTATATAGCAAGATTTTTCATTGACAAAAGAAAGGTGCATTATAGATTATTAAAGTTTGTTGGACCTCACATAAGTTGAAATCAGTTGGACCTATGTTATCTACAAGTTACTTGTCCTATTGATTTCAAAGGGAGGGAAGGACTTAAATCTGGCAACATCCATTGGATTGGGAATAGATGTTCACTGGTTTAGGGCAGGTAACTACCCTTGTTTAATGTAGGTGTAATAATATATAATTACATGAAGAACAATATGCAAATTAAAACAGATTGAGTAATTCTTAGTTCTCAAAAGAAAATCCTTTGAAAACATCTGTCTGTACAAACATTTTATATACACAAGAATTAAGCACATTTAATTGTTAGGCCCATGTTCAGCAGGCAGAATGAATTAGTCAAAATGTTCATTTCCTCTAGTTTACCCAGAAGGTCAAGGTTGAAAGAATGCAGAGAGCCATTCAAAATCCAATCAGCTCTGTCTTGTTTTTCCAGGCAGGGAGAAATACAATTTGTCAGCTAGCATCTTTAATTCTATTTATTATTAATTAATATTTAATAAGAGTGCATAACAAATGAGGTATGCTCAATCAGACATGATTTCCAAATGGTTCATTTGATGAAAAAGTACATAACTATCTATGGGCTGTAAAATATTTTTAATATTAGTTCTGACATAGAGCAAATATTGCAAATGAGTCAAGAAAAGCCTATCTGATGTACTTCTAAACCTGAAAATGAATAACAAATGCCATAAAATGCGTAAATTGTTGTAGATGGGGCTTAAACAATACCATTATTTGCTGAGGAGCTGACCAGAGTTTCTTGTCTGACTACATTAAGTGATAATTGTCTAAATTGTGTTTGTACTGCTTGCACATTCAAATCCAGATTATAATGATCTAATCCAATTACTTGGCCAGAAGCCAAGGAGAATATGTGATGACAATGATACCCACATTTAGTGAGGTCAGGTTTAGGTCCTTACATAGCCATCTGCTTCCTGAGCTATCCCAATTTGCTTTTTATATAAATGCTTTATTTTTTATGATCACATTATAGAAATGAGTTCTTAAAATGTAGAGCTAGCATGCAATACCACACAGTATTTTGCAGATTCACTGAATTTAAATGTTGATTTTGATATACTGGGTTTGTATTGCAACACACTGGGCCTAAATCCTGTTGTCTTGAAATGTTTTCATGATTCAGATTATGAATCATAATGGATTAAATGCTGGGTGCAAATACAGAAGACCTAGGTTCAGGTGTTCTGCCATAAAATTCACTTGGTAGATTCCATGGGGACAGGGGATGGTAATCCCTTGTTTTAGAGAAGAAT
Organism: Phrynosoma blainvillii; assembly: GCA_026167975.1. Taxonomy (NCBI): domain Eukaryota; kingdom Metazoa; phylum Chordata; class Lepidosauria; order Squamata; family Phrynosomatidae; genus Phrynosoma; species Phrynosoma blainvillii. Next base: position 103,699,761 of record JANUYF010000003.1, read on the forward strand.
ATCATCCCTTCTCTATAACAGATAGCAGCAGGGCCTCATATTTGCACACAACAAAAGCAATGTATACCAAATCAAACATTCCTTTTTTCCCCTTGCATAATATGCTCTCTATGTAGAAAGGACAAGAGTCTGATATCTGTGAAGTAAAAGTGGGAATGGAAAGAAAATTCAAAAATATTTGAAAATGATCAAAATGGATTTCTTAAATGTTGGAAGATCTTGATAAGGAGAATCTTAGACTGGTGAAAAGCTTAGCCATTTTGGACTTAATTCGGATGTAAAATACATGTGGGGTGCTTCAGAATCAGAATTTATTTATTAATTTATTTGACCAGAATATCACAAAATTATATAAATATTAGCCAATAAAATCATGTGGGGTGCTTGTTGCACAGAAAAGAGCATTTTTTTATTTTTTTTTACAGAAGACAGCATTTTCTGTACAAATAACTGCAGAAAAATAGCACTTTCAGCTTTAAAAATCTGCATTTAAAACATTGTTTTCTATACAGGAAACTGTTATCCCTACACAGGAAAGGGCATTTTCTGTGTCACAAAAACAAACCATGTGCATTTTTTGTACAGAATTGGTCATGAACTGTAAATATTCTTTAAAATTGTATAGTTTTCAATGACTTTCTCACACTCAGGAGGAAAATGGTGCATTTATTTGTTCTGGCATATGAGAACAAAAATTATGAAGATTTACTTCCCTAAGTGAAGGGTTAATTGTCATTGTATGTCATCATCGTCATCATCATCATCATCATCATCATCAGGCGGGTTACAGCATATCAAAATACAAAACACAATTAAAAAGAAAACATATGAAACCAACAGTTAAAATACAATATAAAGCCATTAAAGTATGCCCATATGAGTACATTCTTTAAAATATACAAATTAAAAAGTCATGTTTTAAAATTGACTAGGTAGGCCTGCTGAAAGAAATGTGTCTTTAATGTTGTTTTAAATGCCTTCAGCATTTTCAGGTGTCATATCTCTTCTGGCAAGTCATTACGCAGTTTGGAGATAGCAGGTGAAAAGGTCCTCTGGGAAACCATTGCCAGTCTAGTCCTGGCCAGTTGGAGCAAATATTTCCAGAGGACCTGAGTGTATAGGGCAGATTGTATGGGAGAAAGCAATCCTGTAGGTTATCTAAACCCAAATCATTTAGGGCTTTAAAGGTAATAACCAACACCTTGTCCTTTGCCCAGAAACTAATTGGCAGCCACTAGAGTGATTTTAACATCGGTGTAATGTGATCATTCCTGGATATACCTGTAATCAGTCTGGCTACCATATTCTGAACCAGTTGAAACTTCTGAACTTGGTACAAAGGTAGCCCAATGTAGAGCGTGTTGCAGAAGTCCAGCATTGAGGTTACTAGCCCATGCATTACCATATTTAGATCCTCCTGTTCTACTATTAATGTTAATAGTTAATGTTAATCTAATAATAGATTCTAGTGTTAATAATGGTGCTAAAAACTGACCTGATCAGATGAAATATGATTGTGTTAATGACAACACATGGATAATTTACAAAAGGAACCATGTTTCCAAAATGAGCTACAGATCTCAGTCAAAATAAAAAGGTGCACCTGACTTCTATATTCTGTGCTAGTCTAATGCATCTGGGACCCTAATCCAGTTAATACCAAGAATCAATTCTGACTGAATAAAATTCTGAATGCCTCTATGCTTCCTTACAGACAAATATAGAAAGATGGAGGGCATCATGGTGTCAATCATTGTCTTTTTTAATTGCTGGTATCTCTCCTTAGTATTGCCTAGAATCTTGTTGGTGATGTACTTAGCCATAATGTCTATTTGTGTGTATATTTTTTGATATTGCAGAAAGATATATTCTGTTCCTCAAGTGTACAACAGTAGAAAGGGTGCTCATGGGTACAGCTCCATTGATCTGCTTGTGTGTGTGTGCGCATGTGCATGTATGTCTGGAACCTTTTGTCTGTCATGGTGCACCTGGGAAAGAAGGAGATGTCTCCACCCTCAGAATAAGTTTACTCCTTCTTCCCCAGGCACTGATGGCATGGAGGTATTCCCCCCACAGCTGATCAATAGCTGAGGGGAAAGAGCCATGGCAACAATTTCTCCAGCTGCGATGATACACCAAGAGATGATGTGGGAAAGATGAAGCAACCTCCCAGCCCAGCCCAGCCCATACATACACTGTGAAGTTCATACACTGGTGGAGTTTTGTTCTACCAGCATGTTTATTGGATCTTGACTATTAGCTGCTGAGAAGATAGATAAGCAAAGTTAAACAATCTATGGAGAATATACTGGCTGGAAGGGAATATAATCCTTTCCAGCATTCTCTGTCTCTAGTATTCTGTCTGTTCTGATTTCTCAACCTCCAGAACATAGCTACTTTAAAATATATACCTTCAGTGTAATAAATTGAGTTCACACACACAGACACCTGTGGGCTCCACTATTAAAATACTAGGTTTTACACACCTTCAGAAGCACATACTGAGCTGAACTGTTCTGAGGACCATAGCTTCTTGATCTGTGGCATGTTCCAAACTGAGTAACTACTAGCATTATACAGTTTTAGGCACTCAGGTAAATGTAGAACTTTGCTTTTTAAAATCTATTTTAAAGGTATTAAAAAGCTGGACATTTTTTCAGTTGAAAGCTGTTGTCAAAAGGGCACTTACAAAGATAACAAGATTTCAATACCATTAAACATGTCTATTGAACCGAGAAAAGAAAAGAGATTAAAGTAGAAAATCCGAATTGACGCACTGCCCTTAATTCATGCCAGTAGGATGTCCTCTCACCTTCTTTACACAGCATGAATTGTGGAAAGGGTGTCCGTTGACCTGAATTTGCTGCTATAACCTTGATTTTTATGGCTGGAATAGCCTTAAGTTAGACTCTTACATTTCCTGTCTATTAACTGTCTGCTTTACTGTGCTTTCATTTGGAGCATTTCCTGTAATAGGAGTGACTCCTTACCTCTTAACAGCCTTTCTTTCTAAGGACTTTATCACACTGGGAAAAATTTGAAGTGTAAAAGGGTCGAAACCCATGATTAACTCACAATTGTGAAAATGGTTTTCACATACAAAGCGCTGTTATCCCGTGCAGAATCGAAGATTAATTTGCACTTGCACACAAATGTAGGAATGGCTTTCACATGACAAGACCAAACACGCCTCCATCCCAATAATGATTAAAACGTGTGCACCCTGAAAAAGCAAGCAAATACGCAAATGATTTTCATACATATACCACAACAAGGGTAGAAAGAGAGAGAGAGAAGAGAGTGAATGAATGGTAACTCTGTACACACCATTCCTCACTCAACCCGACTTTGCAGCCTTTGCTGTGAACAGTATAGGCTTGGATTTCTTAAAAGGGCTTACTGCTTACTGGACTCAATGCTTGCCTTCCTATCTGAGCCAGCAGGATGGAAGGCTGCCCCCTTTAAGGGATTTTGGACTTCAGCTCCCAGAGACCTCAGCCATGTTGGCCAATTGTCTGGGCTTCAGGGCACTGAAGTCCAAAATCCCTTAAAGGGATTGCTGTGGAGCCATTCATTCATTATTCACTCTCTCTCTCTCTCTCTGACTTTGCATCATTTGCTCTTTTAAGAGCCCTGGTTAGAAGAGAAGAAACATTCACACACAGAGAGGCATGGGAGGAAAAAAGCAAGCATTTTCTCTTGTATGTCTCTCTGCTTTTGCTTAAGGAACCATGGGAAAATCTTGCAACAAGAACAGAAAAGGGGAAAATCCTGCAAATGGCTTTCACACTACAGTAATTGTACAAAGAAAGCGAATTCATGAATGAAATGGAAATGAAATCACAGTATTTTTCCAAAAATGGTTATTCCCTGTTTCATGTCACTTTCTGTTCAGATTCCAAGCAGTTTGCATGCAACGTTGTTTGAAAATCATTTGCGCAATTGTGACTAATATGTTGAATAACCCCAGGTTCTACTCCATCTTACCTTCCACTTTTCCCCATGTGATAAAGTCTTAAGAGAATGTTGAAAGGCTACAATCCTAGAATGCCCACAGCCCCACCATTCAAGTGAACTGGTATGTGCCTGAATTAGTATTTTGTCATGCACATTGAACTGTTGATGCAATAAACAATTCATTGCCTGTGCTGCTGGGACTGAGACCTCCCAACTTCATGACTGATGGTGCAGGGCTCTTCCAGATTGGTTTAAAGCAGTGTGAGTTCTTGGAGCAGAGCTTTTTGGATTTTATGGATTTTGCTGGTTGTTATTACCTCCACCTTTACTCATTTGTTCTTTTGTGGTGGTGGTGGGGAGCTGTTTATAGAGATTGCTTGAATCTACACTAGGACTCTTCCAAAGGGCTTCTTTTTCAGTTTGGGCCATGGTTTCCCAAGAAACCATGAGCCAGCATGATTCAGTGGTTTGAGTATTGGACTATGATCATAGAGACCAGGGTTTGATTTCCCCACTCAGCATAGAAGAGAGTCACACACTCTCAGCCCCAGAAAACCCCATGACAGATTTGCCTTAAGATTGCCATAAATCGGAAACAACTTGAAGCTACACAACAACAACATGGTTTCATAATATGGTCAGAAGGTCAAAAGGGCAAATTTCTTCTTTTTAAAAAAAATATCTTATTGTTATAGTGCAGAAGTGCAATTTCATTAATGCACCATAGCATTATTATAATTCGATTTTTTAAAAGAAAGGCAGCAAAGAGAAGGAAACATCATTCTTCTGATATATCTCAGAATTAAAAAGATACCTACTCAAGATAGAGAATAAAATGTTGGAGCTCAGGCCAGGAATTGCCAGAAAATAGTCCCAGACAACAGAAAAATCATTTGGATCAATTTTAAAAATATGAGTGTTACAGCAGCAAATATCACGACCTCCAGCAATCTCCTCACGATTTTGCCCTATTTAGAGGACTCCTACTGTTGCTACAGTATATTGGTTCACTGTATAGGTCTGTTAGACATGCAGTTATTCTTGGACATGTTGAGACAGACAGATAAAGACAATGTGTATGTTAAACATTTCCTTGTGGAGGCTAAAAACAAGGTACACAATAACAACATTTGCCATTTTGACTATCTGACCACATTAGGAAACCATGTTGTTGTTGTGTACCTTAAGGTCTAGTTTTATTGAACCACTCATATAGAGAGGGAATACATATTTATGATATACACAACATGTCCGATGGCTGGCATTTTGTTAGTGACATACACATGTGTAAGTTATACTACACAAGCAGAGCAAATTATTTGCCATAGCAAAACTGATATATTCTGCTGATGGTGGAAGAGTCAGGGGTAGTCAAACTGTCCCCTTTAAGGGCCGAGGGACTTCAGCTCCCAGAAGCCTCAGCCATGTTGGCCAATAGTCTGGGATGTTGGCCAATAGTCTGGGATTCTGGGAGCTGAAGTCCCTTGGCCCTTAAAGGGGACAGTTTGCCTACCCCTGGATATAGCATAGTTCATACTGTCTTTATGTATTGTGCATTACACATTGTGGTTGTGGATCGCACAATGGTACCTAGTCATTGATAATCTGTTGTACAGTGTTGCTGTTCTGCATGGGGATTGCATAGTGCTGATGCAGTCTATGTCCTCTTGCAGATATTTACACTGTACTGTGGGGATGCTGGATCTCAGCCAGTGTGTGCTTCCCAATCATATAGCATTAATTCTGAATGCTCATCTTCCTAGACAATGCATATTGAAACAGAAATATTCTGTGTACCACTTGGTTATATATGTGGTGAAATAATTTGAGCAGTTACTAAAGTCATTATGCCAATTGACACTAAGCTATAGCAACATCCTTTGTTTAGTTCAAAATAGGACAAATTATCTGTCACTTAATACATCTCTTTACGCAAATTGTACAATATTAAAAATAGATGTTCCTATAAAGAAAAGTGCCAGAGCTGATATTAAAGTATCTTAAGTGGCCCCAGAAGCACAATGATTGTTTTCCCAGAAGGAGTACTTTAAATATTCTTTCATAAATAATATATTGTACATATTATCAGAAAAACAAAAATTGAAGTAGTGTTACAGATTGCTTTTTAAACATACCACAGTGACATCCACTATTAAGTTGCTGAGAATGGTTCAGTTCATTCATCTAAATTTTGAAATAAAGGATCACACTAGGTGGGAAAAGTGTGATCAATGGACTGCATGCAGGCTCAAGACTATTTTGAGCTCCCCATAAGTCCTGTGCCCCACTGAAAATCAACTATTTTAACACCCACCCCAAAGTTCTATATGCCATTGAAGATCAACTGGAAAATGCTGAAAACAAAACAAAAAAATGGCCAAGTGTGCCCCCCAAATGGAGTACAATTGGCCCTCATCTCCCATTTAAGGCTTTGGCTTCTGATCTAATCCCCCTGTTGTCCCCTTTGGTTTTGTATAAAGATTCTAACAGGCCTAAATTGGGCGAAGGAAGCCAAAAATGGATCACCATGGCCCCTTGTGCCCCTCGGAGGTTTCAGTGGGCTTTTCTTTTCTTTTTTCTTTTTTTAGTTGTAGCAATTAAAAACTTTTCCCAATGATTAGGGGAGTTGGAAGATGGGGGATGCCCCTATGATGTGACCACCCAACCCCTGGATGTTGTGTTTTCTGAACTAAACAACATGCTTACTCATGTGTACAAGCTATTCCCCCTCAAATGTTGAAAGGCATCAGTTTGTCACAACATGTCTTTTTTTTCTCTCCCTTATACATTTTGCAGTTAGTATGTTTCATTATCTGATTGATCAGAAAATAAATTTACATTATAAATCTGATTGCTGAGCCATACATTTCTGGGAAAACCCTGTCTTTGGAAACAACACATGCTAAGTGCCAGGAATATATATGTTCCTCTTAGCATCTTTTTTTTACTTCCATTAGTGGTCCTTTCAGTTTTGCAAATTAAACAGGTGGTGATGCAACAGAATTTCTTAGAAATATATTTTGAACTATTTTTCAGCATTTTTAGTAAGGATTATGTGATCATTTCCTGTTGTTAATAAACCCACCATATTAAACTGTACATTCTTTTCATTTCATTGGTCTTGTTAAACATTGTATCTATACATCAGACTTTGGTCACAACAATTTAGGAATGGTAAACTCAGAGTAGGTAAGATTAACAACATATTAATAATAGAGATAAAGTCTATTGAGACTTTTGTGGAATTATTCTTTGGGGAAATTGAAACTTCTATTTCCTATTTAGATTACCAGAGCTGGGATGGTGGTGGTTAATTTCATTAGTTTGCTATCTTAATAAGGATTCTTATTCAGTGCCTGAAAGCATTAGTAAATCAACATGCTACTCTCTTTCATCAGCCACATTTTATAGCTCTCTTATATCTGATTTCCTTAAGGCCTTATTGATGATGCAGACACTTCTAAGATTTTGCATCTGGACTTTTACTACTGAGTTGCTCATTTAAGAATCCCAAAGGAGCTAGAACTTCCATCACATTACCTTTATCTCTATGACTGAATTTCCTGTACAAGCCCATAAAAATGATCATGGAGAACAGCCAACAATGAGATCTGGTCTTTGTCATCCATTTCAGTGGCACTTTATGAGTGTATAACAGTTCAATAGTACAAACTCAATTAGTCTCCTTTTTGTAAACTGATCCATTACAATATTTCTTTAAGAATTTTTGTGCTACTTTCAAAATTAAAAGTAGTCTCAAAATGCCTTGCAGTCAAAAAGTCTTAAGCAATACTGCACAAATATAGTAATAATTATACTCACAACACAGCTCTCAGATGTCCCCATCTACTCTGGTGGATTATCTGTGAGGTTTCAAATTGCAACAGTCCACTGTCATACAGCATCATGGTCTCACAGAAGATAACAAATATCTAATTCAAGGATACTGTCTAGATAGCTTTAGTACAGAGGGGAAGCAGAGGGGAATATTGTGACACCTTTAAAACTAACAGATTTGCTTTAGTTTCAGATTTCATGGATTACAATCCACTTCTTCAGATGCATGATTAAGTACACTGTTGAAGCCTCAGGCTTAAGCGCATAGTTGTGAGGCTGGGCCACATCAATGTGAAGTCAATGTTGTATTCAGTGTATACCAGGGGTAGGCAACCTTTCCCTTTTAAGGGCCGAGGGACTTCAGCTCCCAGAATCCCAGGAGCTATTGGCCAACATGGGACTATTGGCCAACATGGCTGAGGCTTCTGGGAGCTGAAGTCCCTCGGCCCTTAAAGGGGAAAGGTTGCCTACCCCTGGTGTATACCATTAGGGGATGTAATGTAGGTGGGGTTTTTATCTTCTTCTTCACTATTGGGGTGACATTTTCATCCTCTCTATAATATATTTATATTGCCTTAATATTAACTATTAACAATAGTTAACTGTGCTAAGTGCAAAATAAGAGTTACATATTCATTATGAATGAGAGAGTACTCCTGTTCTTCACTACAGGATCAATTCTTGGGTTTTTCTAATGGAAAATTTGCTTAAAGATTGTTCCTTCTGTCTCTTTTGAAACAATTCAGAAGCTAGAACAAAAGATGTAGTTTCAGTATTAGCATTCAGTATTAGGTCAAGGGCAGCTGGTAGTTTCCATGTCAGTGGGCAGGTGACTCCATTAAAGATTTTAATTCTCACTTAAAAGGAGATATCCAATGTGCTTTGAGGAATGAGTTTAGCACCATGGGATACTCCTTTATGTTTGTACTAGAACCTAAAGTGGATTCACTGTGCCACTGACATAAAAGCCACTGTGTTTGATAGAATCATAGGAGAATTCAGTCCAGCCCCCAAATACCAACTGTTCTTCTTCTCTGCAAATCATAATGAAAGTAGGACTGGCACTAGCACCATTAATGTTCCCACCAAGGGTTCCTTTGTTGTCAGTTTTCTACGAAGTCCAGAGAAAAGACTGAATGACTCCAGACTAGTTGGCTTCCACTTTGAAGTAAACTAATGGGCTAAGTAATATCAGATAATCCAGCATGGCATAGTGGTTTGAGCATTGGACTACCACTCTGGACACCAGTGTTTGAAACCCCACTCAGCCATAGAAATTCGCTGGGTGACCTTAAACAAGTCACACACTCTCAGTCTCAGAAAACCACTTGATAGGGTCACCTTAGTTGCCACAAGTCAGAAATGACTTGAAGGCACACAACAACAACAACAACAGAGACCTGATGTAATGGCAAGCACCAAGCTAATGCTTTTGTAGAAAAGAGAATACTGAAAGGCACATTAAAAGCAGAAAACAGTCAGGAGACAAGCTCCTAATAAACAGTTGACATCTCAGAGCACAAGGAGCTTGTCTCCTGTTTTCTTCCAAACTAATGCCAACAGAACCTCTCTCATAGTATAAGATTTGCTGCCTGCTTTGCATATTTTTTCAAAACACCACACCACAGAAAGATGGGGAAGAAAGCACAGTGGCATGAAGAGCAGCCTGTTAGTTTACTATGCCGGCTCTTGGAAAAACACAACGGTTACTGGCATAACAGTAATTTGCCCTGCACTAATGGAGGGTATTCATGCCAACAGAAATTTCCAGGGATACATGAGAAAGGGACTCTCAGCATGGGCCAAAAGGCCTGTGTTCCACCCCTGCTGCCCTCCCCCCCCCCCCAGCCTCTCATCATCCTGTTTGGACAATGCAGGCCGCTACCCCGGGACCAGGAGCAGGCCAGAGTATATCAACCTAAAGTACCTCATCCTAATGAGGGTTAACAGAATGATCTATAAATTCCAGATTTTCTATTCCCTCTAGGAGCTATTTCTGTTGAAAGACTAGAGATTTATGGAGAGTTCTATCTCTGTAAAAGGCTTGGAAACGTATTGCTACTCTGGTGGCAAGTACATAGGTCTTTTAAGAATGGGCTTTAGATTTGCAACTGCTAGATCTTAGTTGTTCTGGAGTGTATATTTATGTTGCGTATATTACCATTTGCTCATGGCAAATAATTTTTCTGTCATTAACTGATTAGTTTTATGCAAATTCCTTAATAACGAGAAGAGCTTACTTGAGAGCAAGAAAAGGGGATGAGCATGCTAGCTCCATCATCTCCCTCCTAAGGCTATTCTTAGTACACATCCCCATCTGTAGAGGGCAGCTGTTTGCAGTGAAGCACATTGCCTATCTGTGGAAGCTTTCTGCATAAATGAGCATCCTGAATTTTCATTCATGTGAGTGGAATTTACATCCGTGGCTCCAGGAAAATCCCTGTATTGCTTTTTTTTTTTTTTTTTTTAAGTGTCTAAATGGGATGATGGTGGTGTTAGAGTCAGCTACCTTTCTTGACTGTGAAGAAAGCTGTGACTTGCGCCTAATGTTTCCTTGCAAGACCCAACTAAATGTATTCTCTCAGGAAATCTTCCATCCAAATGTTTACAAGCTGTAAATAATGGAGGAATTGATCAGTACTGATTATACAGCTGATGAACTTTGACTGCACTTCAATATTAGCATTTCTTTAAAATTATTTTTGTGATTGAAAGAAAGAACTATCCACGAGACACTGGAATTAAGCCTAGGTGATGGTCCAAAGACCAAATTTCTATGGAAAAGAAATTTCTGGATAAGTGGTGCTGAGCTTGTCATTTTAGCAAAAAATAGAATACAATAAATAAATTTTAGAAAATGGTTCAGTAGAGGACTGGTTTATTATACTCCCCCCCCCCCACACACACACACACACACCAACACCGCCTTCCATTATAGATTTCTCATATATATTATCAAGGAACTCTGAACTGAGCCTTTTTAATCTCGTGAAATGGATAACAAAAAGGATTTCAAAGAAATACTTAAGAGATATTTTGGCTAATAGGTACTCCATCTGTAACGGCTAACTAATATCCATACCTGTATTGAGATAGTAGACATTGAACCTACATCTCTGGAAGCAAATCCAGTGCTAATCTGCTTCTCTCATGCAGAAATGAGGACAGATTATTCTTGAGAATTTATTGATTTCAATTTTAAATCATTTGTCATAGTATAATCTTTTTTCATCCACTATTGCTCCAGTGGAAAACACTGAATATTTTCTATTTAGAAGAGTCAAAAGAGCATATTTTTGTTACTACATTAGCAATAAGCTGCTGCTATGCTCAGTTCCAATGTTTAAATTAATTTGGAAAGAAAAAAAACTGTATTGCTATTGATTGTCTTCCAAGTTTAGGGGAAAATCCTTCACAAATAAAGATGATGGAGAGGAAAAGGATATATTTCTTCCTCTAAATGAGAACATAAATGTTAACTTGAAGTGTATTTTTTTTAAAAAAATGAGAATAATAGATTGCACATAGATTATGAAGTCTGTAATTTGAGTGATTCTCTATTGCACATTGTTACAAACAGCAAATTATTGCAGATTTGGCAAAGAGTTTTATCTTATTCCTCTAGACTACAAAAATAGATTTATAAAAATAACCCACTTCTGATGCTCATAGTGTCTGTTTTTTCTTTGCCATATGGTGGCTTATATGTCTAATACCCAGTTGAGAATTGACTGCAAGGACAGATGGACCATCTGCTGAGTGTCAGATAGGAATCACTGTATCATTCACAATTATCCTCATATTTTCCAACTAAAGGAGAGATCATGGAACTGTGATTTTCAGTTCAGAATATGTTTAAATAAACTGTCATCAAATTCATCTATCTAGCTGCATATGATTAATTTGCTGGCTCCTAGAGCATATTTATTTGTTCATTAATAATCACAAAATGCAAGGAAGCATAACCTACTTTCTTTTATTTGCATACTAGTTGAACCTCTTGCTCTAGTGCTTTTTTTAAAAAAATCATTTAAAATGACTTTCCCCCACTTGTTTAATTATAACATCCCAAGAGCTTTGATATTAGACTGGATGGCTGATGGCAGAAACAAATCATATTTAAAGACATCGTCCAAGCAAAAAGCAAGGCTTGGAAAAGTTCAATATACTGAAATGTTCTATGATATCCAGCCTGATTCAGGGCTACAATGCATTTTTGTGAGCATGGATTTCTCATTCATTTAAGTGAATAGGGACAACTTTATACAGGAACCTGTCTCTAACACTGAACTGATATGAAGCATATGCTTCATATCGACCGGAGTGCTCAGATGTAAATTTGATTCTCAGAGACCTTCAAAAATGGGCCCCAAATGTTCAAGGTGGAAATCTGAAACTTAAACTATATGCCTTGCTATTATCAAATGAATAAACCAATCATTTGATAACATTGATACTGACTGTTACTGATGCCATCTTTCAGGTACTCCATAATCCACATATATTAATCTGATTCTACATGATGTAATTAGCAGAATGATAATGTGATACCTTAGTGTATTGGTACGTAAGAGAAGAAAAGTATTTTATGCAGTTGTCCATTCTATCTAAATGCTCTGTGGAAGAGAGGTTTGCTTATTGTTTGCTCCTCCATGTGCCCTCTATGTGTCCAAAGGACAGAATGGAAGGAGACAGTTGGTTCATCCTTGCCTCTAGAGAGAGGGGGAAATGTCAGTAGTTGCATGCATTAGGGATTCACTGGATCAGCTGCAGAGGATTCATTTAATTCCCCTCTCTGTGGAGTGTGAGGCAAAGATGGGGGAAATGTCAGGATGTATCATTCCTGATTCATCAGTTTTATACAGTTTTAACTGTCATAGTTCTTTCCCAAGAATTCTACTAATTGTAGATTGTTGACAATTCTGGAGATCCCTAGACCTTATGCACATCTATATTTTAAAGGACCTCATAGAGAAAGGGTGGACTTTTAAAACAGTTCAAGCCTGTGTACATATGTACTCATAGGCACTGAGCTTCATGCAGGATGTTCCCAGGGCTGATGACCAGCCTCAACGTGAGGCATCCTCCAAGCTTTTTGTGCTGACTTCCTTGCTTTTGCTGTTTCTGATTTTAATTGGGTACTAATAATACACTGAAACAATGGGACAGATCCCAAGGAGGGTGTGTGGACATCCTTTAATGCACAAGTGAGAATCATATAACCCTCCGAGTACTATTGAACTGCTACTCCCAGCAGCCCTAGCCAGTGTAGCCATTAATAAGGAATGTGGGGAGCTAAACCTCCCAATATCTGGAGAGTCACACAATTCCCACCCTTTCTGTAATGGAATAGGACTTCCCTGTCTTTCTTTCAATTGCATGTCCCTGTGTTCCCTAAGAGCAAATCCTGATAAACGGCGGAGGATACAGAATGAGGTGATGGAGGGAAGTCAGTGGAAATTGACTATTCTTTATGCAAACAGATGTGCCTACTGTTCACTGAAATATGTCATGTTTAAAATGTTTTTAAATGTTTGGGGTATTGACCTGCACATTTCCTCTTGTTTTAAAGGTGCGCATGAAAAGCCAAAATTTTATGGGTTAAATCCAACATATTTAACATATACCTGCTGAAATCAATGAGAATTGTGTTAGTTGTGACTGACAAATCCCATTCATTTTAATGGGCGTAGATCTTAACCCCAAATTTCCTTCATTTGACAGGTTGGGCGCAGTGGCTACTCAGTTTAATTTTGATGACATTGTTCTTTGTGGTTACCTTATCCACATTTATATTACTAAGTAAAGATATTTTGTTGGTTTCACATGCATTTCACAAATTTATACTGGCAATCAGCAGTTATAGTTACTTACCTCACACTGATATGGTGACTGATTGTCCAACCAAATGTGTCTGTTGATGTAGAAAGATTTGAAATGTTAAGTGTCTGGCTATGTTCAGCCTGCCCTTCTGATACCATACCTTAAGATCCATTAATTGTTTACTTTGTGAATTATTGTGTGTTGTATCATCAAATCAAGGACAGTATAGTGACATGCTGAGGCCTGCCAACCCTCAGGGAGCAAAAGCAGATGTCTCTCAGGTCTTTGATAGGCCTCTATAAATGGCTCAAAGGCAAAATTTAGCTTAGTAGGTCACAATTCATGCAGACCTAAATTATATTAGGAAGATTTTGTACTTACTGCCATTTTTGTCCTTTCTTTCAGATCCAGATCAGAAAGTGAACATGGAAAGTTCTAACTAAATATGGCTTAAAGGAAATCCATCTAATGAGATATGAAAATGCCAGGAAACAAAAACAACCGCTAGTTAGAAAACCATATGGTTCTTGTTTATTGGAGGCTTTTTTAAAAAGCCTAACTCTGCTTACAAGCTTACAATTTGAGGAGATCCAGCACTTCCAAAATCTGTGCTGATGTTAAATTTGGAAACAGTTTTTATTTTTATTTTTAAAGCTGATTAAAAAATGAATTTATACTATATGCATTATCTATTGAGCTAGGAACCTACAGTGCAGATTAGTATATAAATGGGAGAGGAACAACAGAAGGCACCATATGAAAAAAGTCATATTGGCAACACTGTCACATCATTAGAAGATATTCTGAATCTACAGCTTATGACTGCTACTGTATAAAAATACCAAACAGAGGAAATCTAACTGACCCATTATAAGTATATCCTCTTATTTGGAAACAGGTACAAAGGACATCAATGATTTCATATTCATTAAAATGTGTCAAAACATTCCTAAATACAGTTGGAATATATCTGAAGTTAAGCATAAACCTTAACACGTTTACTCAGAAATGACATTTCAGCTGAAGTCTTAAGCACACCTGCTAAGCTATAAGCCCCGTGGGGTGAGGTCCAAGCCAAAATCCACTTGAATATTGGGACTTTTTCCTCCCTTTTGCAATTCCCTCTGCTTCTAAATCTTCTCCAACTGGTTCCCCAACTTTCTGAACAAAGTTTAAGGCCTCTTGGGTTCTTTCAGAAGGAGGACCATTCCTCTTCATTGCATTGACAGTAGCTGGAAGATTTAATTGGATATCACCCAATTAAGTTAAAGCAAAGCAAAAAGCAGCTTCATTTATATACTGCTTCATATCACGCTATGGGATATCTAAGCGGTTTACAACTATAAGCTCATTGCCCCCCAACAGTTGGGTACTCATTTTAGCGACCTCGGAAGGATGCAGGCCTGAATCTAGCCTGAGCCCTGGCTAGTATTGAACTCGCGATCTTGTGGTCTATGAGTGAGTGGCTGCAGTACAGGCATTTAACCACTGCACCACCAGGGCTCTTCAAGCACTTTTGTCATGCTGCTTTAAGTGTTTAACTCAGTGGGACCTATTCCCTAGTAAACACTGTATGCACGATTGCCCCTTTTAAATACCACATGCATTCAATAAGAGCTGAAAGCTGCAGTCCTGTAGTTACTTAATTGGGAGCATGTCCAAGTGATCTTAGTGAAACTAACCTCTGGGTAGGCCTGTAGAGAATATTTAGAGCACACCTAACTCTCCCATTGATATCAGTTAATACTTTAACAATATATATATTTGGCTGGATTGTACCCATAGTTCAATGATAATATACATATTTGCTGCTTCCATTGAGTCTATGTTCACTTTTGTCTCCTCACTCCCGCCCCTGGTAGTTGTCATCTCAGCAGGGCCCATCCTCCTCCTGTCAAATGCCTTTTTGAACTTGTGGAGTTAAATATGCCCATGCACAGTGACTCTATGTGTATGCAGTGTGATTAATTTGGCTGGGCTACACTGATTGAGCCCCTTCTTCAGCAAGGACCAGCTCTTCATGCATATCCATAGTTCCCTCTGTGCAACAGATTTCCCCACTGGTTTCAAAGGCAAAGTAGCTCTGTCCATGCTACCTTACCTTTAAATGAAAGGGAGAATCCTGTTTTTGTAGGAACTCTGTTTGTGTCTTAGTTATTTACAACGAAAGCAAAAACTATATTGGAGGTAAAACTGGGTTCTAATTAAAATGCATTCAAGTTTGACATGTTCTATGTATTATGCAGGCATCTTTTAAAATGTTTAAAAGGCCTTAAGTTAAATGCCTGATTGTACAGTGGTACTTGGAGAGTCAGATGCTGCTATTGGCCTGGATATACATCATTATATATGATCCACTAGACAGGATCTCAGAATGTAAAGACAAGTATATTTGAAAACTGGCTGGAGTATCTTTCCTTTTCAGCCGTGTTGTTGCATGCTGTATATATGTTTCCATTTCCCAGTCCTTCAATTGTCAGTTACAACATTTTTCTTCTTTTTCTACAAACACCAACATATCTACCGGTATATAGGATAGATGTATACACGCATGTAAATAAATGATGTAAAGATGTTTTTGTTTATATAGAGATGGATGCTTTGTACTTTGAAGAATGGCTCAATGAATGTGTTTTTGAGATTTCTGTCACTCAGAGATCTTGCATTACATTCATACACATTACATTCATACACATGCACATACAGAACAACATGGAATTTAGTTTCACTCACTCTAAAATTAGGACAGTTCATACTAATTGTGAATTCAACATTTTAAATATGGAAAACAAATGACACTTGTGACCACATTCATATTGTAGCCCTCTGCCAGTGAACAAAGAGAAGGCATCCATAGGTTGGTCAGACTTACTTCTAAGTAAATGTGCATCTGAATTGGCTCTTTAATCCTAAAGTAAACTGCACCATCGGGGAAATGCTTAGGATAGGGTGTGTGACTGACAGGAGATTCCAAAATGTAACATTATGGCAATGTGACAGAGATATGCCTTGCAAGACATATCTACAAGACCTATCCATGCAGTAAGGAATACTATTTCCTCTTCCTTTGAATCTGAATTATAACACTGATGCCAAAAAGGTGACCATCAATACATTCAGGTATAAAACCATGCACCCTAACTGAGACATTACTTGCTATCTACAAAATTTAAGCACTGGTTTTACTACATTGACAAGATATAAGCAGTATTTGAGAACTTAGCAAACAGCCTAATTGACTTCAGTGACTGGAAAATACCTACTTACCTGATTAAATAATATATAATTCTAATGGAGTTTCCCTGAGAAAGGGAGGATCAGATTATCTGAACCTATTTGGATAGGAATTTATGCATAAAAGCTCTAACTCATGTTAAAGGTTCTTTGTGCATCAGAAGTCCCTCTACATCTCCACAAGTACCTCTGCCAAATTGGGGATCATGTATGGAGCAGCTCACAGTCATGTTTTAATTGAATTATTAATATAGGAGAAAAGCTGATATAGTAATCAAATGGTAAGAGCAGAATTTCAGGAAAGCCTTAACCCTATATCATGTTCACAACTATCTAGCACATTGCTTATTTTTGTCAGTTTCAAAGCATGTATATTATGGATCGTTCTTTTAACCATTGTGTCTAAACTATAATCCATTTGAATCGCTGCTTACTTTGTTAGTAATTGTGTGTTACATATTGCAGGCTTATGCCTGTGGTTCAAGCTGTTGAAGGACTGTGGCTGTTATTTAAAAGTATTCAGCTCGTTTAATATCTGTAGCCTTCAGTATATCCCTGAGTGCCTTACACAGCTTGTTAACATAAATATGTGTTGTCACAAAGAGAAAAAAATGCAACTGAAAGTTATTTTTTGGTGGATAGATGCCAAATTTTCTTGCATCTGTAATGACACCATCAAATCCTTACAGTGTAGAATCTGTTATTGAACAGAAATGGATTTAGTTTAGACTCAGGAAATTGTATTGTAAATATGTATACTACATTTCCATATTTATTGTACAGTTTATTTAAACATCTGTTGTAAATGTCTGTAAAAAGCAAAGACATCTACAGTAGATTTATTCCATGGTAAATATGCCATGTTCTACTTGCATTTTCTAATGTAATCTCATAATAATCATATTCTAAATACTTAAATGTTTTGTTCTGTGCTAAAGAGATAATTATGAGCCTAAAATAGTACAAAATAGTACTATTTTACACATAATTTTACAAAATTTTACACATATTTTTGTATTGTGGTTCATATGCTATATATATATATATATAATCAGAGACTTTCTATTCATTTGTAAAGTACATAAATTATTGTAAACTTTTAATTTTAAAAAAGTCTTTTAAACCAACAAATAGTCTGGGTGTCTTTTTTCTCCAGGCAGCACAGAAAAGTTTGGAAAACATTTTGCTAAATTATATGCAGCAGTGGTGTCTAGTGGCTTCTGGGTCAGTGAAACTGTATATCCACTCTGGATCTTAGGCTGAACTTTAAATAAACTTACCCAGAATGTAAGTAAGTTCAGTGCCTTGAATCACTCCTTTAAACTTTGGTATAAAATCCAGGACAAGTACACTGTCCCATTAGCATGGGAGACACCAACCACCACTGATTATGTACAGTGGCTGAGATACTGGATCAGGAGATTTAGCTAGGATACATGCCTTGTCCAATCCATGCAAATGCACCTTTTCTCAGCTATAGTCCCTCTAACACAGCTCCCCAGCCAGTGGGGAGCAGGATAAAGAGCTAGCAGACAAGCATCCTTCTATCTTCCTGTAGCTTACTGTGCAATGTCAGGCATCCAGATAGATCTGTGGGGTTCCTCTGGAGGGCTCTGTAGATTGTCATTGCCATGCATCCAGCTATAGGAAAATAGCGGGATGGTTGTCTACTACACAATGGAGCGGTGTGTTATCAGTACACTGATGACACCCAAATATATTTCTCTATGTCTCGGTCTACAACTTTGACTTCAGATGGTGTCTCCCCTCTCAATGAATGTCTTAAAACAGTAATGGACTGGATGAGGAAAAACAGATTGAAACTGAATCCAGACAAAACTGAGGTACTAACGGTAGCGGCCCCAAACCCATGTATTGGGACACAATCCCCAGTCCTAGATGGGGGTCACACTCTCCTTAAAGGACTGTGTTTGCAGTCTGGGTGCGCTCCTAGATCTGTCGCTTCAGATGACAAATCAGGTAAATGCGATGGTCAGGAGCGCCTGTTATCTGCTTTGGCTTATATGCCAGCTGCGCCCTTTCCTGGAAGTTGGGAACCTTGAAACCGTGGTACATGCGCTGGTAACCTCTCATCTCGATTTCTGTAATGCACTCTACATAGGGCTACCCTTGTGCCTAGTTCGGAAACTTCAATTGGTACAGAACATGGCAGCCAGGCTTGTCTCAGGTAAAACTAGAAGAGACCATATAACACGAATTTTAAAATAGCTCCACTGGCTGCTTGTCAGTTTCTGGGTGCAGTACAAGGTGTTAGTCATCACATTTAAAGCCCTAAATGGCTTGGGTCCAACCTATCTTCAGGACTGCCTCCTTCCATATAATCCACCCTGCGCACTCATGTCCTTTGGGAAGAATTTATTGCTACCTATAAAAACTAGATTATCTGAAACTGCCCAGAGGACTTTTTTGGCTATCACTCCCAGATTATGGAATGGCCTGACGGATGAGAATCATCACATTACCACCTTAAACAGCTTTTAAAAAGCTGTTAAGACTCATCTCTTCCGACAGGCCTTTACCGGCCACCAAAAAAGTTGTGCCTGATCCTAATTTCTGTTACAATTTTAATTTATTTATCATTTGTTGTTCATCTGTCATTTTAGGTATGTTTTAAACTATGATTGTTTAATTATATTTGGGGGGGAGGCTGTTGGGAGACAGGATTGTATGTTTTATTGTGTAAGGTGCCCTGGTTGTGTTGCACAGAGAGGAGGGATACAATTTTTTTTTAAATGATTATTATTATTCCACTCCCAAATGACCACGAATTCACCACACTGGAGGAGGGCTTCAGCTGAAGAAACTTGGGTCGGGGGAGGTTGGTCAATCCACTGTTGGTAGAAACTTCCAACCTTTGTAATGACCCCAAAGGTAAACTTCCAACCTTTGTAATGACCCCAAAGGTATCGTAATTTAATGTAACTCATTAACAGGATGTCAGCCTATACTGGTGACATAATATGAATAATAAAATGGGTTATATCCAATTCAGGCTAGTAGAGAAATTATTTGTGTTTGCATTGTTGCACTAGTGGTTGGATAATTTTTAGCAGAACAAGCATAGCTATGCAAGCAATGCTTAGCCTATAAATAAATAAAAATAGTTTCATTATTTTAATTTGTTTTCTACTTTGTGTTTTAAATTTTGTATTGTTGTATAGCCTTGAGCAGTTCGTAACCACTGTAAATAGAAATAATGAAGTCTGAGTTGTGGAATGGTTTGTAGAACATCTTGTGGAATGCTTTGTGTGCTGATCTATGGACTGGACTGAAAACAAGAGTTTCTCCAAGCAGGAAAGTGAGGTGGTGTCCCCAATGTTGTTGGTCTGATGAGAACATCTGGGATTTTGAAAGAGTATCATGAATCATCTCACAAAATGGTTGCAATGGGGGCTTGCTTATTCAAAAATGACTCCTGTGTGGTGACCCATTACCAAATATCCATCCCGCCCCCCTCAAAAAAATGACTAGGCTAAAGGGAAATCGGCTTGCCCTAGAATCAAATATGAGGTAGCTATACGAATCTGAGGTCAAAAACACAAAATCATGCACTGTTTACTGTTCTAGCATATCAACAGATACCACACTAAAACAAAGAAACCTGCTAGCACATCAGGCTGAAAGATAAAGTAAAAAATGTCAGCAGAACATTGTCCTTATTTTTCACTACCCCTTCTAGTATCTCCGGATACTCCATATTCCCATCTTACTTATTTCTTTGTTCTAGGCAAGTGGGAATATATTAAAATGAAACTGTGGAGTGCAACAGTGGTAATAGGCAGCCCCCAGGTCACTGGTGTAGTGGATCCATTCTGGGTTTTAGTCCAAACTTTAAATGAGTTGGGGGATAAAGTTCAGTATCTTGGAAAGATTCTTCAAAATCTGGACTAAATCCAAGGATACACTCACCATCTCACTGACATGGGACCCATCGGGCATTAGTGGAATACAACTACATCAACATTTTAATTTTGGGATCCAAACTATTCTTGGCAATAAAGGTGACACTAGATGTCAATGGTTTATTTTGCAGCATGCCAGACTCTCAGTAAAAATATATATATATATATATATATATAAAATCTCAGAAAAATTAGGAGGGGCAGGAAGCCTGTATGGCCCAAGGAAGACATTCATGGGTAGTAGTATGGAAACCCCAGTGTGAGTAGAATGACTCCATTGGCTATAATTCCAGGTGTGCACACATGGAAAAACTATGGTTTCATTTCAAAGTTTGCAGGTACCAATAGGACACTCAAATCAGGTAATTTCAACAAGAGAAGAAGAAGGGGAAGAATCTTTCACCAATCTCCCAGCCCCAGCCTTGCACAGTACCTTATATGTTGTTTAACAGAGTCCTACAGTGCCTAGGAAGGTATGGAGAAGGGGAGAAGAAAGCCATGAAAACTACACCTTCCTCTGTTTTGCCAGCAGAAACTATCTGCCTTCTACTGATAGAAGGAGCCTTGCCATTCATAGAAAGCAAGGTCTGGACATAGGCAATTCTTCTGAATTCTTGCAGGCAGCAATTCCATTTAGTGCCCCAAGGGCTGCCACCAACCACAGACAGTACAGTTTTAACATGACCTCAGCTCATTTCTTTTGATAGCTATACCATAGATTTTATGATGTAATTAAGTAACTTCCAATGCATGTCCATCTTTATACTATTTGCAATAGACATGCCTGGGGTACAGAAAGGCTGATGGGATGGTGGAGCAGGGGAGGGAATGAAAGGCTATAATGTTTTTTCAAAACATCACGATCATGGCCAAAATCCTACATCAGAGTTATGTAGCATAAACCTCTACATGTGGAGTTGTGCATTAATTGTGCTACATAACCCTTGTGTTGAATGACAACTGAACTGAGACACCAAAAGTGCAACTGGATGCATAACCCAAAAGTGCAACCATTTGTGCACATGCATTATGCTTGTATGAGCAGCAATAGCACCACATCAACAACTCCACTTCCACAATCTTGAATTGAACATGGCCACTCCGTATTAGACAAAAATACCAAAATGCTTCCATAGGGGAACTTACATAAGACAACAACACGATTATGGTCTGTTGAGTAAAATGCCCCTTTAAGAAGTGGTAAAATAATTTCTATGACTGTAAATGTTAAGAAACACCAGGTGTCAACCCTAATGGTATCATAACTGTATATAAGGGCTCTAGAACCCAGGATAGGTATGGGTTGGAGAGTTTGTAGAGTGTGTTTGTTGGAGAAGTAGATTGTAGCAGACATTGCATGTTGACAGAAATCAGAGCTTCTGTTGTAAATACTTTGTATATATTTTGCAACAGGAAGATAAAAGCCTCCAAGGACTTTGGAAGAAGTCAACTATATCTGTGCCTTATTTCAGGTTGGTTGGTGCTTTATTGCCAAATATTGCATACTGGGTTGTGCTTCTGCACTTTGCTATAACCTACTGTTGAGATCAAGCACCTCAGGCAGTGCTGAATGTTGGTACCTCTGTTTGGGCCTAGTTTTTGTTTGTTTTGGTCACTGCACACCTGCAGGACATAGAGGAGAGCCAACATGGTCTGGATAGGTAATGCTAGGGGTGAGGAAATAATTGACTAGTCTTCTGCCTGGCTGCTTCTTTCTTTCCAAAGCTTCTAAACACAGGATGAATGATCAGTTGGACACAGTGAAGACTTTCATGGACTTAAACACAGTACATTGCAAAGAGGGACCCACACAAGACCACACTACCTACGGTATTTCGGATAAGAAGATATGTGATTCTGAGTTCTTGTTCATGGAAGAAGCCTCTGGAAATAGCAAAAGGAAATTTATCCAATGTGAAACTGGTTATGAGAGCAAGCACTCATGCAAACAGTTACTCGCACATAGTAACTGGTCTAACAACATTGAGACCAGTTCTAACATTAAGTGTGTACTTTAGATCTAAAGAACTAAATTGCCAAAAGTATTTTAATGACATGAACAGTGTCTTTCTATTGTCTGTTGGTTAAAAAAAAAAAACCACCATTGGGCCAAGCTTTCTGCTTGTGTGGCAATACGATGACCTAATTCTGTCCAGTAATTCTTTTCTGGAGCTATAATCCTATATCAGCTAAAACAACACAAGAAGAAAGTATGTGAAATCAAGTGTAGCTTATTGCCCCAAGGCTAACATCAGTTGCCTGCAAGTATCTTACACAGGATTATTATTGTGTCATTCATCAAGAAAAACTCAGTCTAAGTATTCTAACAAGGGGCCTACATTTTATACAAATTCTGACCTAATAGTGATTAGCAAACTGAAACTCTTAACATGTTCTAATATGAAAGACTTTTTAAAAAATTGATATTGAGATAATATACAATATAAATTGTATTATGGCTCAAAGGGTGTTTCAGACAGCACATTACAAGTGCACCGAGGATATAATGATCACATTTTATTTGTTCTACTGATTTTGTCCACACCTGGGTGAAAATTAAGGGGAAACAGGAAACAAAAATGAAGACACCACCAAAAACATACATACATTTTTTTAACAATCCCCTCCCCCCAAAGATATTCATTTAAAATTTGGAAATAAGTCTTCCAAGTTTGGTCAACAGAACTATAGTTGACCAAGGTTGACAGACTGATAGGTATACAAATAAGTTGCAAATGTCTTTAAAATGCAAAATATTCAGCACATTTTGAAGGACTATGAATCATTTTTGTTGCAAAAGTCTTTAAACACTGGATCTGACCATTGTGGTATATGCCTTAGTTACATTCTGTTTAGACTACTGTAATACACTCTACTTGGGTCTGCCTTTGAAGTTTGTTTGGAAACTCCAGCTGGTCCAATGAGCTGCAGCCAGACTGTTAACTGAGGCAGGTTACAAAGACCACACAATGCCCTGCTGAAACAGCTGAAGACCCCACCAGTGCTATGAAGTACTATATGGCTCAGATCCAGGCTGTTTTGCAGACTTCTCCCTATATGAGCTGGCCTGAATCATAGAGTGGGAAGAGACCACAAGGGCCATCCAGTCCAACCCCCTGCCATGCAGGAACTCAAAATCAAAGCATCCCTGACATAGCCATCCAGGCTCTATTTAAAGACCTCCAAAGAAGGAGATTCCACCACACTCCGAGGGAGTGTGTTCCACTGTCGAACTGCCCTTACTGTCAGGAAGTTCCTCCAATGTTGAGATGGAATCTCTTTTCCTGGAGCTTGCATCCATTGTTCTGGGTCCTATTCTCTGGAGCAGCAGAAAACAAGCTAGCTCCCTCCTCAATATGACATCCCTTCAAATATTTAGACAGGGCTATCATATCCCCTCTTAACCGTCTCTTCTCCAGGCTAAACATACCCAGTTCCCTAAGTCGTTCCTCATAAGGCATGGTTTCCAGACCCTTCACCATTTTAGTCACCCTCCTCTGGACATGCTCCAGTTTTTCAACATCTTTTTTGAATTCTGGTGCCCAGAACTGGACACAGTATTCCAGGTGGGGCCTGACCAAAGCAGAATACAGTGGCACTATTACTTCCCTTCATCTAGATACTATACTTCTATTGATGCAGCCTAAAATCTCATTGGCCTTTTTAGCTGTGGCATCACACTGTTGACTCATGTTCAACTTGTGGTCTACTAGGACTCCTGGATCCCTCTCACAAATAGTCGTGTTAAGCCAGGTGTCCCCCATCTTCTATCTATGCATTTCATTTTTTTGTCCTAAGTGCAGTACCTTACATTTCTCTGTGTTGAAATTTAGATGCATCTGAGGAAGTAGACTGAAGTCTACGAAAGCTCATGCTACATGATCTCTCCATGTACTGATTCTACACACTAACAAAGCATGTATCTGTTGTTGTTAACTGCTTTTGCATCAGTCTTGACCCATGGCGACCCTGTGGATGAGTTATTTCCAGTCCCCCTTGTCCTTTACTGCTTTGCTCAGCTCCTGTAAACTCATATTCATGGTCTCTTTAATGAAGTCCATCCATCTAGCATGTGGCCTTCCTCTCTTTCTACTTCCCTCCACCTTTCCTAACATGATTGTTTTTTTCCAACTATTCATGCCTTCTCATGATGTGTCCAAAGTACAACAGTCTAAGTCTCATCATCTTGCCTATATTAGTTGTTGTTTTCAGTCTTAGTTATAAGCCTCCTGCCGAGTTTGGTTGTTGCTACACACACACACCCCTATACAGTGTGTGTGTGTGTGCGCACGCATATATATATATAATATCCCACTGTATAATAATTAATAACTACTACTATTATTTACTACTACTACTACTACTACTACTCCTTTCATAAATCCAACAAGTGCTGTCCTTTGGGTGCCTCTCCTTCCTCTGGGGCTGCTCCCACTGTATAATAATTAGTAATTATTACATATTATTACTACTACTACTACTCTTCCTCCTTCCTCATGACTCCACCAAACGCTGTCCTTTGGGTGCCTCTCCTTCCTCTGGGGCTGGAATAATGGAACCTGTCTCTCTGTGGCCCTCCTTCCCCCCCCCCCCTGCTGCCTCCGAGGCGCATCCTCCCAAGTGCCAGCGACGAGGATGATGGGGGTGATGATGATGGGGACCCTCCCTCTTCCTTCCTCCTCCTGCTGACCCTCCTCCTCCTCCTCCTCCTTTCAGCACCAGAGTCCCTGGACAGCTCCGTGGGCGCGGAGAGGCAGCCTGGTCTGCCGGCGTGCCTCCTTCCTTCCTTCCTTCCTTCCTTCCTTCCTTCCTTCCTTCCTGAATCCTTCCTTCCTTCCTCGGCCAGCCATGGAGCTCCCCGGCTGCTTCTCTTCCCTGGGGACCGGGAGCCCCAAGCCCCGGCAGAAGTACGGGGGCATGTTTTGCAGCGTGGAGGGCGCCTTCGAGAACAAGACCCTCGACTTCGGGTCCCTCCATGGGAGCAGGAGAGGCAGCCAGGCATCCAACTCCTCCAACTCCTCCTCCTCCTCCTCTTCTTGCAGCAAGAGCAAGAGCAACGGCGGAGGAGGGACCACTTTGGGAAGGGGTCCCCCGAGCCCCCCGACTTCCCAAAGAGCAGCAGAGCCCAATGGGGGCCACCGCCAGGTAAGCAGAGCTGGAGGGCGGGGGGAAAGAGAGAGAGAGAGAGAGAGAAGGAAGGGTGCGTCCGCACCGCACAAATGACCCGGTTTGATCCCGCTTTAACGGCCCCGGCTCCTAATTCTGGGGCTCAATCCCAAAGCACCTGAGGAAGTAGACTGACGTCTATCTAGGAAAGCTCCTGTTGTTAACTTCTTTCTTTCAGTGAGTCTCAAAGGTACTACAAGACCTCTCTCATTATTATTATTATTATTATTATTATTATTATTATTGTCTAGGAAAGCTCTTGCTGTCAACTTCTTTATTTCAGTGAGTTTCAAAGGTGCTACAAGACCTCTGTTATTATTATTATTATTATTGTCTAGGAAAGCTCCTGCTGCCAATTTCTTTCTTTCAGTGAGTTTCAAAGGTGCTACAAGACCTCTATTATTATTATTATTATTATTATTGTCTAGGAAAGCTCCTACTCCCAACTTCTTTCTTTCAGTGAGTCTCAAAGGTGCTGCAAAATCTCAGGGGAGTGAAGTTTGTTCCGGCACCAGTGCTCCACTAAGGCTGTAGAAATCATCAGAAGAGACAATCTTAATAATAATAATAATAATAATAATAATAACGATGATGATGGTTAAGTAATGATCTTAGGCTGCAGAAAGGATCCAGTCTGACACCGCTTTATCCGCCCAGTGTTAGGGAATCCTGGCAATTGTAGTGTATTGTGAGGTCTTTGACA
The DNA here is from genome assembly GCA_026167975.1 of Phrynosoma blainvillii. NCBI lineage: Eukaryota > Metazoa > Chordata > Lepidosauria > Squamata > Phrynosomatidae > Phrynosoma > Phrynosoma blainvillii. Next base: position 103,726,404 of record JANUYF010000003.1, read on the forward strand.
GAGAAGGGTAAAGTGTCTCCCAAAACTACAGCTCCCAAAAGTCCCTAGCACTGAGCCAGGGGAGTTAATGCGCTCTCAAACAGGATGACTTCTGCAGACAAAATACACTGCAGAAATAATCCCGTTTGAGGCTCTCAATGCCAGGGAATTAATGGGAATTACAGTGATTAATTACAATGGTAAATTATTTGCAATAACCATAATTACAATTCTTAATTACAATTTTTTAAAAACAACACTTCAGCTCCCAGAATTCCATAGCATGGAGCTGCAGCGGTTAAAGCGGTCTGAAACCGGATTATTTCTGCCGCGCGGATGCAGTCCCCACTCAAGTAGCCGAAGAAAAAGAACGGGAAAAGTTCCCAAGGGAGTGAGAACAGGGACGGTTTTCAGTAATTCATTCTCTGCAAAGGTAGACATTTGAGGAAGGAAGGAAACTGTCCTTGGAGGGAGCAGGATGCTTATTGCTTGGAGGACATTTCCCTTCTTCGCCCCGCTTTGCTACACCTTTGATCCCCGGCCAGCTGTTGAAACATCTGGAAATGTTTCTCCATTGAATTTACTTCCCCCCCCCCGTCCTCACCCCATAACTGCAGCTCTGCCGTGTATATCCCACAGGTAAGGCAATGGGGAGGTCCCAGGTACCCCTAAAGCACCAGATCCCATCTGATCTTGGAAGCTAAGCAGGGTCAGCCCTGGTCAGTACTTGGATGGGAGACCGCCAACAAATACCAGGTGCTGTGGGCTCTGTTTCAGAGGAAGGAACTGGTGGCAACCCTACCTCTGGTTATTCCTTACCTAAATGCATGAAATCCATAAATCAGCAGCCAACTTGAAGCCACCTACCCAGGGGCCGGGTGCATGTAAGAATGCAAGTTGACACCGCTTTCACTGCCAAGGCTCCACCCTACAGAATCCTGGGATTGGTAGTTTGATGGGGCACCAGCATTTATTTTATTTTGTTTTGTTTTGGTAGAGAAGTCTCCAGACCTTCTAAAACTACAAATCCCAGGATTTCACAGGATGGAGCTACTACAGCCCTGAAAGGGGTGTCACCCCTGCATTATTTCTACAGTGCCCAGATGCACCCTACTCGGGTGTCATTTTTGCAGATACGAATTATTTTGGCTTTGCCAAGGAAAGTTTTACACTCCTGGAAGTCACTGGGCATGCTCAGTAGTCCTCCAACTCTTTCCCCCCCTTCCCCTTCCCCTGTATGTGCGCTCCTCTTCAGGTCAAAGAAATCCGGCTCCCATTGTGAAAGTCCCTGCACTGATTCTGGAGGTGAAGGGCAGATGCGAGAGGAGATCCTATTGGATTCCATGGGCATGCATAGGATTGCATGGCGGGGGGGGGGGCATTCGTAGAGGCTGTGGTGAGCAATCCGATTGCTTTCCTGCAAAGGGAATCCATGTGGAATAAGGACAATGCAGTCTTAGGCTGGATCTGCACTGCAGCCATAATCCGGTGAGACACTGCTTTAACTGCCATGGCCCAATGCAGTGGAATCCTGAGATTTGCAGTTTGTTGTGGCACCAGAGCTCTCTGACAGTGAAGGCTAAATGACTCACAAAACTACAGTTCCCAGAATCCTCTAGCACTGAGCCAGGACAGTTAAAGGGGTCTCAAACTGGATTATTCCTGTAGTGTGTTTTGGATCATGGTCTGATTCCCATTTACAAATGAATGTTTGCGATCTGAATCGATAGATCGGTTTGACAGCGGTGTGTGGTTCACACTACATTTGCTCCAATCTCATTTTTTTTGCTGCAAAATAGCCCACTTGTGGTTCACATTGACAAATGAATCAATTCAAAATGAACCTGCTTCAGTCATCCGAAGGGCAAATTTAAATCAATTCTGATCCGCATCTGGTTCACACTTGCACGGAATCGATTTATCGAAAAAGATACAAAAAAAATCAGCGTCAAAAAGATGCAAGTTAAATAGGTCTAGCACATGGCCCCCCCTCTCCAAACTGCTTCAGCGGTTCAGTTCAAGTGCAAACCAGAGTAATTTAAACTGCTTCAAACTGTTTTGCAAACCAGTTTAAAACATAGTGGGAATGAGGCCCATGCCTCTTTTATGGTAATAAATGGATTTTAATAAAATTATTGCATGCAATTGGACAGGGGAGGGAAAACCTGCCTGGAACATCTATTCTAAAGGATCCTGACTTAAGTCTATTTTTTTTATTATTAAAAAAAGAGGAATACAGCCAGTGTGGTGTAGTGTTTGAGACTCTGGAGTCCAGGGTTCGAATCCCAGCTCAGCCATGGAATCCCACTGGATGACTCTGAGCAAATCTCACTCTCTATGGATGGCCAGGGCAAACCCCCTCTGAAGAAACTTGCCAACAAAACCCCATGATAGAATCTGTTGCCTAAGGTGTTGCCTTAAGGTCAAAAAAGACTAATCAGGAAAGTCTGGTACTTGTGAATGCTTATTTAACAATAACACCAAAGCTTATGAAACTCATAAAACTGCATGTGTTTCCTACAATAATATGGTTGGAACATCCAGGGGAGTAATGACTGACACTCAGTTAAGAGACCTTCTGTGTCTAAGGGTATATTGCCCTCTATTTCCCTTTTGGCCGCCTTAGGGTCACCATCTGTCAGAAACGACTTGAAGGCACACAACAACAGCAGCAGCAGAATCCAAAGACATCTGAGGGAGAAGGCTAAAGTCTAGGAAAGCTCATGCTACCAACTTTGCTCTTTCAGTTAGTCTCAAAAGTGCTGCTAGATCCCTTTGCACCTCAAGTCTAGGAAAGATCCCTTTGCATTCTATAGGGCTGGCACTATGTCAAGAGCAGGGGAAGAGAAAGGAGCCTTAAAAAACAACAATTTTTTCAGGTGGTTCTTGTGGCAGGAAACTATAGCCTATGCCAGGGGTAGGCAACCTAAGGCCTGGGGGCCGGATGTGGCCCCCCAAGGCCTTTGGACCGGCCCCAGGCCAGTCCTGCCACCGCCACCCCCAGCCGCCGCCATGATGATATTGATTATTGTTGTTATTACTTGTTCTTGGGGTTTTCTTGGCAAAATCTCCACAGGGGTTTTGCCATGGCTTTGCTGGGGCTGAGAGAGTGTGCATGCATATATTTTTTTTAATTTAAAAAAATTAAACTTTTTAATATTTATTTATTTATTTTTGGTGCTTCGGCCCCCCAATTGTCTGAGGGACAGCAACCCGGCCCCTGGCTCAAAAAGGTTGCCTACCCATGGCCTATGCGATCTGATGCATATGTTGATATCCTTTTGGGAGGTGTGTGTGTGTGTGTGTGTGTGTGTACACTTGGTAGTGGAATAGGGCAGGGATTATCACCAGTGAGATGGGAGAGGAGAATATATGAATTATGTTAATGCTTAAATCTATGATCATCAAGGAACAGTGAAAAAACACAGTCTCCTCTCTCCCTGAGAATACACCAGGAGCTACTGTATTTTCAGGAAGGCTGCATTTTTCACTGTTCCTTAATACTTATTTCTATATTTTGGGGGAGAACCAAAACAAACCACTTAAGGCAGTGGTGTCCCTAAGGTTGGTGTCACCCGGCGCATTAACTCACGGTGTCACAACCATCATTGACCTCCTCCCATACCACACCATACAGAATCCTTTGTTAAAAAAAATTGTACTAATGTTACTCATAAATCGTCATTCCCACATATCACTGAACGTAATGGTATTGGTGTGACATAAACAACTGGCACAATTTAAAAGTATACCTTTAAATTACAATATCATGCGCACAGCCTAATTGTATTTACATATGCATAGTTTCATGTGTTGAAAGTAAAAATTTGGTCAAATGCGATGTTTTTAATGAATTTTTTTAAAAAATGTTTAAATAAAAAAATTGTGAAATTGGAAATTTTAATTTTTATAATAAGATCTAGGACTTCTCATTTCTCCTCCCACTGAGCCTCACCCCACCCACACCATCTCTTCAGTGGTTTAATGGGACACAGGTGAATGTCACAGCCTGTTTCTACCTAAAGGCAGATATTTGGGGAGCAGTGGGCAGATGTTTGGGGACATCCTTCCTTAGGCCTATATGAAGGACACAAATACAATACCACCTTTTGTTCACTCCCAGGATCTGGGTGCTGAGTGTCACCCAGTGTCTTTGAAGAGAGAGGGAGCCAGGCAACTAGCAAGGGCCAAAGCCATTAAAGAGCCCCATCCTCCATGATTCTGGGTGACCAAAGGTCATCCTCCTTTTCCAGGACATGTCCTCCATTTCAACCTTCTGTCCAAGAGGAATTTCAAAACATCTTCCATTCTGAGCATGGCTAAGAAGCATGAATTTGCATTTATATGAGGTCTTTTTCGCTTTTATTTGGTCACACCCTACATCTTTCTTTTGGTCACGCCTTACATCTTTCTTGAAGGTCCTACATTTTGCAGTGCCTTGCCCTCCTTTGCAGTTATCACATCAGGTCACCCTGTCTGTGACTATATTTAATTGGAGTTTTCCTATCCTTAAGGGGAAGCCTTCAAGGTGAGAGGCTATTTTTGCAACATGTGCCGAAATTAACCACACACCTCTTGTGTGTGCAGTGTGGCCTAGTGATATGAGTGGTGGACTATGACTCTGCAGTCCAGGGTTTGATTCCCAGCTCAGTCATGAAACTCACTGCGTGACCTTGGGCAAGTCACACTCTCTCATCCTCAGTGGTAGGCAAAACCTCCTCTGAACAAATCTTGCCAAGAAAAACCCATGATATAGTCTTAGGGTCGCCATAAGTTGGAAATGACTTGTAGGCACACAACAACAAACAATAAATAATTTTATGTGCAAGAAAAGGATTGAAATTATAAATATTCCTAGTGGAAGGCCTGGATCTGGGCAAAGGCTGCCTCACTACAATGTGGTCCATTGTGGGTGATGTTCCAGATTGGAAATCTTGACAAGGGTGTGACCATTTAGCTCCATTACAATAAACCAGATGGCTTCTTCCTATCTGAAAAAAAGTCCCATTCAATAAACCGAGAATTTCGTCTGAAAACAGTAAAGGATCAGACTGTGCAGCATCCTTTTGCAATCACTGAAAAAATAAACCATGCTGGAGGAGGAGAGAGAGGGGCAGCAGGTGTTGGGATCCTTTCTCCCAAGGAAACCAAGTGCATGGAAATCAAAGGCATTTGGCTTCCCAGATTTAGTTAATCTCAATGTGATAGGTTTGCTTTACTGTTCTTGTGGGCTTCCAAGTCATTGTTGACTTATGGTGACCCTAAAATGACCCCATCACAGGGTTATCATGGCACATTCCTTCAGAGGGTGTTTGTCATTACCATCATCTGAAGGCTGAGAGAATGTGACTGGCTCAAGCCCCCCTAGTTGGTTTTTATGCTCATGGGAGGGGAGATTGAACCCTGGTCTCCAGAGTCCTAGAATCATAGAATCATAGAGTTGGAAGAGACCACAAGGGCCATCCAGTCCAACCCCCTGCCATGCAGGAACTCCCAATCAAAGCATCCCCGACAGATGACCATCCAGCCGCTGCTTAAAGACCTCCAAGGAAGAAGACTCCACTACTCTCCGAGGGAGTGTGCTCCACTGTCGAACAGCCCTTACTGTCAGGAAGTTCCTCCTAATGTTGAGGTGGAATCTCTTTTCTTGCAGCTTGCATCCATTGTTTCGGGTCCTAGTCTCTGGAGCAGCAGAAAACAAGCTTGTTCCCTCCTCGATATGACATCCCTTCAAATATTTAAACACAGCTATCATATCACCTCTGTCTTCTCTTCTCCAGGTTAAACATCCCCAGCTCCCTAAGTCGTTCCTCGTAGGGCTTGGTTTCCAGACCTTTCACCATTTTAGTTGCCCTCCTTTGGACACGCTCCAGTTTCTCCACATCCTTTTTGAATTGTGGTGCCCAGAACTGGACACAGTATTACAGGTGAGGCCTGACCAAAGCAGAATAGAGTGGCACTATTACTTCTCTTGATCTAGACACTATACTTCTACTGATGCAGCCTAAAATTGCATTGGCCTTTTTAGCTGCTGCATCGCACTGTTGACTCATGTTCAACTTGTGGTCTACCTGGACTCCTAGATCCCTTTCACACGTAGTCTCATTCAGCCAGGTGTTCCCCATCGTATATCTGTACTTTTCATTTTTCCGCCCTAAGTGCAGTACCTTACATTTCTCCGCATTGAATTTCATTTTGTTAGCTTCGGCCCAGCTTTCTAGTCTATTCAATTCATTTTGAATTTTGATCCTGTCCTCTGGAGTATTAGCTACTCCTGCTAATTTGGTGTCGTCTGCAAATTTGATAACTATGCCCCCAATACCGTCATCCAAGTCATTGATAAAGAGACTGAATAGCACTGGGCCCAGGACAGAGCCCTGTGGCACCCCACTGGTCACTTCTTTCCAAGTTGAAAAGGAGCCATTGTTGAGCACCCTTTGGGTTCGGCCAGTCAACCAATTACAAATCCATGTAACAGTTACTTTGTCCAGCCCACATTTTACCAGCTTGTTTGCAAGAATGTCATGGGGAACCTTGTCAAAGGCCTTACTGAAATCAAGATATACTATATCCACAGCATTCCCTTCATCTACCAAGCTGGTAAGTTTATCAAAAAAAGAGATCAGATTTGTCTGGCATGACCTGTTTCTCTGAAACCCATGTTGACTTTTTGTTATTATGAAATTACTTTCCAGATATTCACAGACTCTCTGTTTAATGATCTGCTCCAGAATCTTTCCTGGTATTGATGTCAGACTAACTGGACGATAATTGTTGGGATCCTCTTTTTTCCCCTTTTTGAAGATGGGGACAACATTTGCCCTCCTCCAGTCCACTGGGACTTCTCCTGTTTTCCAGGAGTTCTCAAAGATTATTGCCAATGGTTCCGATATTACATTTGCCAGTTCTTTTAATACCCTTGGATGTAATTCATCTGGTCCTGGAGACTTATATTCATTTAGATTAACCAGATGTTTCTGTACTATCTCTTTGCTTATTCTGTGCTGAAATTCTCCTATTCTGTCCTCTGCTCCATTATCCTCAGGTTGAGCACCCTTTGTCTTTTCTGAGAAGACTGAAGCAAAGAAGGTGTTGAGTAATTCTGCCTTTTCTTTGTCCCCTGTTAGAATTTCTCCATCTTCTCTGCACAGTGGTCCTATCATTTCCTTCTTCTTTCTTTTGCTATGGACATACCCCCAAAAGCCCTTTTTATTGTCCTTAACGCCTTTAGCAAGCCTGAGCTCATTCTGTGCTTTAGCTTTTCTGACTTTATCCCTACACGTGCTAGCTATTTGTTTGAATTCCTCTTTGGTGATTTCCCCATTTTTCCATTTCTTATACATGTTCCGTTTAAAACATAGTTCACTTGCAAGTTCCTTAGTCATCCATCCTGGTTTCTTGAGACACCTCCCATTTTTCCTCCTCGTTGGCACGGTTTGAAATTGTGCCTTCAGTATCTCCCTTTTGAGAAACTCCCATCCGTCTTGAACTCCCTTCTCTTTTAGTATTCCTGTCCATGGGATCACCCCCAGTATTTCTCTAAGTCTAGTAAAATTAGCTTTCCTAAAGTCTAGGATGCGTGTCTGGCTATGCCTGGCTTCTCCTTTCCACTGTATAATAAACTCGAGGAGGACATGATCACTCCCGCCTAAGGATCCAACCACTTGCACCCCATTAACTAGGTCTTCCCTGTTAGTTAGGATCAGATCTAAAATAGCTGACTCCCTCGTTGCCTCTTCCACCTTTTGGACAATGAAATTGTCTTCGAGGCAAGTGAGGAATTTGCTAGACCTTGAGGATTTTGCTGAGTTTGACTTCCAGCAAATATCAGGAAAGTTGAAGTCACCCATCACTACTATATTTCTCCATTCTGAGTGTGTGGCCATCTGTTCTAGAAAGGCATCATCCAGTTCTTCTGCCTGAGTCGGGGGTCTGTAGTAGACTCCCACAATAACATCCCTGTTGTTTCTTTCCCCTTTAATTTTTATCCAAATGCTCTCCACCTGGCTTCCAGGATTGTTGTCCTGGATTTCTTCACTGGTGTAAATATCCCTGACATATAATGCTATTCCTCCTCCTCTCCTGTTTGGCCTGTTTCTCTTGAAGAGGTTATACCCCTGTATTTTTACATTCCAATCATGAGACTCATCCCACCAGGTTTCAGTGATGCCTATTATATCATATTTGCTTTGTTGCGCTAGGAGTTCAAGTTCATCTTGCTTATTTCCCATGCTCTGTGCATTAGTGTAGAGACATCTAAGACCATATGTCTCCTTTACTTGCTGCCTTAGCACGTTTTTTTGCCCCCCACTGTTGGGTCCCTCTACTGTTTGCTTTGTTTCCTCTATGACAGTTTGACTATTTTTTTCCAGTCCTTTTGTCTTCCAGGGTGCTGTCTCCCTTCCCCACATAACTCAGTTTAAAGCCCTCCTGATCAAATTCTTCAGACTGTTGGCAAAAACGTTTCTTCCAACTGGTGTGAGATGCAGCCCATCCCTTGCCAGGAATCCGCCCTCATGGAACCGCAGCCCATGATCCAAGAATCCAAATCGTTCTCGACGACACCATCTGCGGAGCCAATTGTTGACATCTGCTATCTTCCTCTCTCTTCCTGGACCGTGCCCTTCAACTAGCAGTAGAGACGAGATGACAATCTGTGCCTCCATTTCTTTCAGCTTCTTTCCTAGAGCCTCGTAATCCCTTTTGATGTTTTGAAGGCTGTGTCTTGCTGTGTCGTTCGTTCCCACGTGAACCAAAAGGAAGGGGTATTGGTCGGTAGGCCTGACCAGTCTTCTCAGCCTCTCTGTCACATCTCGGATCTTTGCCCCAGGGAGACAACACACCTCCCGAGACATCTTGTCAGGCCCACAAATCACTGCTTCTGTCCCTCTCAGCAAGGAGTCCCCCACCACGACCACACGCCTCCTCCTAGGCTTAGCAGCGACTGTTCCCTGTGGTGGTACTCCCAGCTCTTTCCCTGAAGTCTGTTCATGCGCTCTTCCTCGTCCTCCTTGGTAAGGGAAAGAGCTTGAAAATGATTCTGTAGCTGCAAGCTCCCAGAACGATCTCTGGTCTCCCTACTTCTACGTGTGACATTCCTCCAGCTGTCTACCTCCTGTGTATGTGGTGTGACGTTCTCTTCCCCAGCAACTTCCACTGTGTGGTCCCCGTCCAAGACCGTTCGTTCCGTTCTGTCTAGGAAAGCCTCTTGCTCCCTAATATTCTGAAGGGTAGCTACCCGCGCCTCCAGCTGCTGTACTTTCTCCTCCAAGAGAGCTACCAACTTGCACTTGGAGCATGTGTAGTTCCCGACCTCTGTAGGTAGGAAGACAAACATACCACAGGTATTGCAGGTGACGGCAGCAGTTCCTTCAGTATCCATACTAAGTATTAAAAAGGACTATGGCTTTCCTCCTCAAAGAAAATCTCTTGCTAAAACCAATGTTAAAGTCTGCAGATGACCAAAAGTTATCTACAATTGGTAGTGGTTATAAACCTCTGGGAGCAGTTGTAAAGAGCTTTCTCTTCTCTTCTCTTTTAGAAACTGGCCTGGAGAGCCTCCTCCTCCTCCTTCCCTGTCCTGGCCGAAACTGACCTGAAACTGACCTCTGGGAGCAGTTGTAAAGAGCTAACTGCCTAGCCCACCCCCTATTGATTTGCAAATGCTCTTAACAAAGCCCCACCCGCTGAGTCACAGTCACACTTCCCCCAAGAGTTTTTAAAAAGAACTTAAAAACTTACCCTCTCAAGATGGCTGCCTGGAAACTGTTTTCTTCCTCTCTCCTAGCAGGAATTGGCCTGGAAAGCTTTCTTTCCTGGCAGAAACCTCTTTCTCTTTCTCTTCTCTTTTAGAAACTGGCCTGGAGAGCCTCCTCCTCCTCCTTCCCTGTCCTGGCCGAAACTGACCTGAAACTGACCTCTGGGCGCAGTTGTAAAGAGCTAACTGCCTAGCCCACCCCCTATTGATTTGCAAATGCTCTTAACAAAGCCCCACCCGCTGAGTCACAGTCACACTTCCCCCAAGAGTTTTTAAAAAGAACTTAAAAACTTACCCTCTCAAGATGGCTGCCTGGAAACTGTTTTCTTCCTCTCTCCTAGCAGGAATTGGCCTGGAAAGCTTTCTTTCCTGGCAGAAACCTCTTTCTCTTTCTCTTCTCTTTTAGAAACTGGCCTGGAGAGCCGCCTCCTCCTCCTTCCCTGTCCTGGCCGAAACTGACCTGAAACTGACCTCTGGGAGCAGTTGTAAAGAGCTAACTGCCTAGCCCACCCCCTATTGATTTGCAAATGCTCTTAACAAAGCCCCACCCGCTGAGTCACAGTCACACTTCCCCCAAGAGTTTTTAAAAAGAACTTAAAAACTCTTGGGGGAAGTGTGACTGTCCAACAAAGATACTGTACCCCCCTTGAGGAGAGGTGGGAAAGATAGGGGACTCATTATTTATTATTATTTGCATTTGGAACAGTCTTCCTTTGTTCCTCCAGCTGGAGGAAAATCTTATCTGCTTTCCTAAGGGGTTGAAGACTTTCCTCTTACATTTCTAGGATTAAATTGCTGAATGTGCCTAAAGTGGCCTAGATGGGTAGCAACTGATGAGGATTTTATTTTTAGCATATTAGTATAGTATTTTAGTATTTTTATAGTGCTGTCGTTTTATCATTCATTTTTGATGATATATGTTCTGATCTACCACCCTTTGATGAAAAGGGCATTATAAATAAACGTTGTTGTTGCTGTCGTTGTCGTCATCATCCTCATCCTCAGACCACTTCACTATTATCATCGTTGTTGTTGTCATCAGCATCATCAAATCATTTCGCTATTGGGACCTAAAATAAAGATCATCATCATCATCAAACCACTTTCCTTTGTTATTGTTATCCACCCTCAAGTTGATCCCAATCCATGGCAATCCTGTGGCTTGAGATATCTCCAAGAATCCCTGTCTTCCACTGCTCTTCTTGGAAGAGGCAAACCCCACCCTGAGAACTAGCTGTGGGTTTCCCAACTCCTCAAGTGTAAATCAAGCCAAGCCCCAAGCAAGAGCTTGGGGCCAATGCAGGGTGACTTGAGGTCCACACTGCAAAGGAGGACAAGGCCCCGCAAAATGGAGGACCTTCCAGACAAATGGGGGACATGACACAACCAAAGTTAAAAATGTGCATAGAAATATTAAATTCAAGCTTCTTAGGCATGGTCAAAATGGGGGGGGGGGTATTCAAGAAAACTGGAGGACATGACCAAATCAAAGCTAAAAATGTGCATAGAAATATTAAATGTATGCTTCTTAGGCATGCTTGAAGTGGAGGACCTTCCAGACAAATGGAGAGACATTCCCAAAATCAAAGCTTTAAAAAAAAACAACAGTCATCGAAATGTGAAGTCATGCTTTTTTAGGGATGCTCTGGGTGGAAGACACTTTGAAATCCCTCCTGGAGGGAAGGCAGAAATGGAGGCAGTGGCATCACTAGGGCTGGCATCACCCGGTGTGGTAACTCATGGTGGTGTTGACCTCCTCCCATCCCACACCATACACAACCTTGAGCCATGGTTGGTTGGTTTTTTGTACTAATGTTACTCATTAATTATAATCCCTGCTTGTCACTGAATGCCAGTTCAAAGGTATAGCTGTGCTAGTCTGTAGAATCAGTATGTAGAGACTAAGGGTCTGAACAGACTGCCAGAAATAATCCACCTTGAAGCCACTTTAACTGCCCTGGCTCAATGCTAAGGAATCATAGGGATTGTAGTTTTTTCTGAGACGTTGAGCCTTCTCTGCCAGAGAGCTCTGGTGCCACAATAAACTACGCTTCCCATGATTCCTTAGCACTCAGCCAGGACAGTTAAAGTGGCCTCAAAATGGATTATTTCTGGCACTCTGTACAGGCCCTAAGTGAATAAGAAAGAAATTGGCAACAAATTGGTCGCAGCTGTGACAGAAAGCAAGGCGCAAAGTTAAAAAAAAACACTCTCCTTTTCAATGACAATAATGTCACGAATGCACCGCCTCAGTGCATTTACGAATACATGGTTTCATGTGGTCGGAGGGGACATTTGGTAAGAGGTGAGGTTTCTAAAGAAAAAATTAAAATTAAAAAAACAACAACAACCCTGGGAGTACTCCTTTCTCCTTCCACGGAGCCTCCCCACACTGTCCCCCATCTCTTCAGCATTTTGAAGGGAAGCTGCTGCTGCTGCTGCTGCTGCCCATGTCAGCCCAAAGGCAGGGGAGGTTTGGAAGAAGAAGGAGAAGGAGAAGAAGAAGAAAAAGAAGAAGAGAGTCCCCTGGGGACAGCCTCACTCCCTCCTAATGGCGCCCTTGGATGGAGAGGGCTCTGGGCCCAAGGGCTCCTCGTAAAAAGCCCCGCCGGGGTCCAGGTGGCCTTTGTTGGCGAGCCAGGCCTTTTGTTGGGCAGGGAAGGGGCTGAGAGAAGGAAGGAGGAAAGGAAAGGAAAGGAAAGGAAAGGAAAGGAAAGGAAAGGAAAGGAAAGAGGGAGAGAGAGGGTCCCCTGCCCTGCCTTGCCTTGCCTTCCTTTGCCTTCCTTTTGCCGGGGGGGCCCTCCGTCTGCCTCCGGCTGGGAGGGACGGCGCTGGCATGCTAATCGGGAGACACCCAGACACCCCTCCTTCCTTCCTTCCTTCCCTCCTTCTTCTCCTCCATCCCTCCCTCCTTCCTTCTCTCCCTCCTCCCTTCCCAGAGCAATCCGCCAGCCGGCAAAGGCAAGCACCTCCTAGGCACCCGACAAGAAGGCAGAAAGCCTGGTCCCTCGGCTGACACACCTCCCCCCCCCCAAAAAAAAGAGAGAGAAAGGACCCCCCCCCAACAACCCAGCCCAGCCCAGCCCCCCTCTTCCCCTCCAAGCCAGGAACAGCCTCCGGAGGGGAGACCATGTCCTACCAAGGCAAGAAGAACATCCCTCGCATCACGGTGAGCGCCGCCGCTGCCCTCCTCCCAGGCCTCCCCTCTGGGGCTTTGGGGGCTTCTTTATTTTTTTGGGGGGGTGGGGGGCTGGCTTGGGAGCTGTGGGAAGGGGGAAACGGGAGGGGGGTCTTGGCTCCGGGGGGAGGGAGGGGGAGGGGGCACCGATGGCCTCCCCCCCCCCATAAACAAGCTCCCCAAAGGAGGCTCTGATCCTGCCTCCTCCCCCCCCCCCCCAATTTAGGAATCCGGAGAAAGGCCAGGCCTTCCTCTTCCATCTCCTTGGGAAAGGGTCTTGAGGAGGCTCAGCCTCGGAGGGACAAACGGGGAGGATGGAAAACCCGAAAACAAGGGGAAAGCCAGGGGGCACTTGCTGTTTGGTAGCCCGGCTCAAGGCCTAGGGAAATTGGGGGGCCGGGGGGGGAGGGAATGAAAGCAACTCGAAAAAATGGCACTTTGTGGCAATGCTGCTTTGTTGTGTGGGGGAGGGGTTTTTCCCCTCAAAAAAATATCATTCAGGGTTGTAGTAGAGTAGAGGAGACCCATTGAAGAGAGTAGAGAAGGCCTGTAGAGGAGACCCATTGAAAAGAGTACAGGAGACCCAATGAATAGAATAGAAGAGACCTATAGAGGAGATCATTGAAGAAAGTAGAGGAGGCCTATAGAGGAGACCCATTGAAGAGTGTAGAGGAGACCCACTGAATAGAAGAGACCCATTGAATAGAGTAGAGGAAGCCTATAGAGGAGATCTATTGAATAGAGTAGAAGAGATCCATTGAATAGATTAGAGGAGACCTATAGAGGAGACTCATTGAATAGAAGAGAAGAGACCCATTAAATAGAGTAGAGGAGGCCTATAGAGGAGATCTATTGAATAGAGGAGACCCACTGAATAAAATAGACCCATTCATTTTCAGTCTGCATGGTTGCATGAAAACTGAAATTTCTTTTAAAAAAAATCAGGGGAAAGCAATGGCAAACCTCTGAACAAATCTTGCCAAGAAAACCCCCCTGATGATTTGCCTTAGGGTTGCCATAAATCCCAAAGGACTGGAAAGCACACAACCAACACAAAACTGAATAGAGGAGAGGAGACCCCGTTGAATCCTTTGTTAACTGATGAGTCAATCCAGAAGTAAATTTGTGTAATTCAGTGGGTATGCTTCGTTTTCAGCTAACAATGGGATGCCAGCCTCTGGAGCTCAGCTCAGCTCAGCCCCTGGAGTGGGTGTGTTTATGATTCCAGTTCTCCCATTTCAAAACAAAAAGCAAGAGCCATCCTTCTCTTTTAGAAATGTCAATTTTCATGCAACCATGCAAACTGAAGATGAACAGGCATCTTCACCCCCCCCCCTGCCCTATTTTCCTTTTGGGAAATTCCAGTTGTCTTCTGTAGACCTACAGATTCCAGAACTATGCTTTCTCTGACCGGGATTCAAAATGTTGTTGTTGTTGTTGTTGTGTGCCTTCCTGTCATTTCTCACTTAGACAAATCTAAGGCAAAACTATCACAGGGGGGTTCTTGGCAAGAGGGTTTGCCATTGCTTTCCGTTGAGGCTGAGAGAGTGTGACAGTCTCAAGGTCACCTAAAGGGGGTTACAAATATCTTTAAGGGACTGAGAATCTAATCAGTTCACCAGTGCCTGGATTATTTCTCACTTTTAGGTGCATAAAGGGCAATCCATGCCTGTTGTTAAAGTACATGTTGAACAACAGATGAAGGTTATTTCAGTGTGTGCATGGCCTGAAAGACCTTGGAATTGTCCTGTGGAGTATGGGCTGTAGACTTTGGCCTTGAAATGTATCGTCTTAATTTGGGAATAGGGGAAGAGCTAAAGGAAGAGGATGGAAGAAAGAATATTGTGTGGGAATGGAAAGCTGGTATTAGACGTCTACTGGTGAAGGTTTCCCATTCAGAGCCTTCATGTGTTCTTTTGTTGAATGTAACCCATCTTGAACCCTGAAGGGTTTAAGCAGAATTTTCTTTTCAGCTGGAGTCTCTTCATGACAGCCAGACAACAAGGCTCTGTTTACCTGTTATTGATGTTTCAAAGGCCACACATCCAAATTGCCTGTTACCTTTTCAAAACAAGCCCTTAAATTGTTATGTGATGATTTTTTATGATGTAAGCTGCCCCGATTGCTCTCAGAGGGGCGGGGTATTAAATAAAAATTATTATTATTATTATTATAAGCCAGTGTAATTGGAGGCTTTCTCTGTGAATTGGGTTATCTCAGGTGCCTTTGATCTAATATCTGCATATATACATCTATTTTGATTCTCCCCACCAGAGCCCTGTTACATGTGGGGTCATCATCATCCCACACAGGCTGAATTCAGTCTTGCATATATCTATTTGGGTGTAAGTCCTATTGAATTCAAGAGTGCATGGTAAGAGTGGCAAGATATTTCAGGTCAAAAGTATGTGTGTGTGGGGGGGAATGAAATCCATTCTAACAATCATCTAGTATGGAAATTGGAGATCAGCACTTTCCCCCATGGTTTTGCTTGGAGGGAAAACTCCATGTATATTTCATGTTGATCATTTTCAGCTTGGCCTATATTTTTCTGCTAGCCCTCCCATAAATGGGAGGAGTAGCAGACAGCAAACCTTCAGGAAATTGCTACATCTAGGAGATAGTAGCTTCTGTTGTTTGTAGCCTGGATCAGTGTGCATCTTTGTATATTTCTAGTTAAGAAACACAATCACACTTAATTTGCAAATATTTTTTTTGCATTACATTTCTGCAAAGCACACATTTTTATTCTTTAGGGGTGCAATCCTGTTCAATCCAGAATTTATTTCTCCATTAAAAACAAATATTCAGCATGTCGAGAACTGCAATGTTAATGATGTTACTGGGCAAACTTTTGAACACTCTCTGAAATAACAATATTATGCTATTTCTTCCTTACCCCACTCTTTTCCGTGATGTGTTTGTACACTGGTGAAATTATGGTTGTGAATGAAGTGAAAATTTGGAAGTGATTGAATAAATACCCACTGAAATAAGATGTGAAATATAGTACATCAGTAGGGCTTAAAGAACTGTGAAATGAAGGCAGTGAACCCCAAAGACAGCTTTTCCCAGTGTTGTGTGGCAAACTGTTTCTGAATCTTGGGACATTTTAAAAAAATCCAGTATGTCATAGAGCAGGCAGAAAGGACCAACAAATTGGGGAGAAAAAGATCTTGACCTTCCATTGGGCTAATAGAAGTCCCTTGTGTTTGGACCTAAGCAGCTTTTTTGAATCCTGGCCATTATGTTTATTGAAGCTCTAATGCAGCTTAAGTCTTTCAACCTCACTTATTCTGTGTCTGTTTTATTCTTGGCTTGGGAATCTTTGTACTAATGGCCTATTACCCTGTCAACTCCCTGATGCTTTAGAATAAGAAAAATTAATACAGTATTTGTTTCTTACCCACCTCTCTGCATGGATCAAGGCGGGGAACAACAGTCCAACAAATACACAATATCAGTTAAAAACACACATCAACTTAAAAGCACAAACAAGACACATAGACATATTAGAAGAGGTAGATAGCTCCTTCTTCCCAACCCCCAGCATCTCCCCATTCATTTATGTTTGATGGTTTGGCTAGGCCTTTCTCCACCCACCCTCTCTCTGTACTATTGTCTCCCAGACACTCTCACAACTGAAAGCAGATGTGATGTGATGAGTGCTTCAAGGATTTCTTTAAGAGGTGAGCCTTGGGCTGAATGGCTCCTCTCCCTTCTCTCCACCCCTTTTGTGTCACATGAGAGGCTGGGCTCTTTAAAATTCTTCATTGTTTGGCAGTGTGTGAGCCGGACAAAACCAGTCCTGGAAACATTGGCTGGAAAGGAGTGAGATGGCATTCTGCATTTGGCATTCTTTGGTTGTTAAGGAGAAGGGTTGCTATTCGGACAGAATAGGACACAATTGCTCACTTAAGAGGCCTTACAGAGCATGGGGCAGAATGGATTCAGGAGCTTTGACTCTTTTCTCATAGTGATATGCTGGTGAAACAATCATGTTGGCCTACATCTAGAGTAGACTCAATGAATCAATGGTGAGTCAGATTCTGTGGATCTGCTCTAGCTGGGACACCAGTTAGATTCAGAATCTGATGTTCTAAGTCAGGGACCGGCAACCTATGGCCCGGGGGCCGGTTTAGGCCCCGGTCCCTCGACTTACCGGCCCAGGCCAAAGGTTGCCGCCGCGCGCCGCCACTGTGGCACGTTTTTGCCGCTCTGTGGCCGTGCTCGCTGCAACTGCCATTTTGGAAATCAAAATGGCAGTCGCGACACGTTTGCGCATGCGCAGTACTCTTGCGCATGCGCAAACGTGTCACGGCCACCATTTTGTTTTCCAAAATGGCGGTCGCGACATGCGTGGCGGCGGCAGTAGTGACGGCAGCGGCTGCGTGCGCGGGGGGTCACGCGTGGCGGCGGAGGGCGCGCGCACCGCCATTCTCCCCCCCTCGGCCCAGCCGAGACCTGGGCTACGGGAGACCGGCCCAGGTCTCAGAAAGGTTGCCTACCCCTGTTCTAAGTACTAATTGAATCTCCACTATCCAGAATTCTGAAATCCAAAATATTCCAAAAACCAAAACCTTTTTCATGGGTGGCTGAGATGGCGGCACCTTTGCTTTCTGATGGTTCCATGTACACAAAGTTTGTTTCATGCACAAAACTATTTAAAATATTGTATAAAATTACATTCAGGCTATGCATATAATGTATATATGAAACATAAATGAATGTTGTTTTTAGACTTGGGTCCCATCTCCAAAGTATCTCATTCTGTACGGATATGCAAATACAGGTATTCCCAGATCCAAAATAATAATAATGATAAATCTGAAATCCAAAACATTTCTAATCCCAAGCATTTAGGACAGGGACAGGCAACCTTTTTGAGACCTGGGCCGGTCCCCCGTCACCCAGGTCTCAACTGGCCCAAGGGGGGGGGGAATGGTGGCATGCGCGCTCATGCGCGCGTGTGCACACCCTCCTCTGCCGTGTGCGACCCCCGCGCACGCGGCCACTACTGCGGCCGCCGCCGTAGCGCACGCAGCCGCAGCCGCAGCCGCCACGGCGCATGTCACTGCTACCATTTTGGAAGTCAAAATGGCGGTCGCGACACGTTTACGCATGCGTAAGAGTACTGTGCATGCACAAACGTGTCGCGACCGCCAATTTGACTTCCAAAATGGCGGCCGCAGCAAGCGCGGCCGAAAACGCGCCCCAACGGCGGCACACAGCAGCGGCGGCAGCCTATGGCCTGGGCTGGTAAGTCCGGGGGCCGGGGCCTTAACTGGCCCCCGGGTTGTAGGTTGCCAGTCCCTGATTTAGGATAAGGGATACTCAACCTGTATGTATTTAAAACTAAGGTACATTTTTATACCATACATAATTATATTGTAGCTTTGGTTATCCATATGAGTGAAATCTTACAGAGTGGTCCTTGTAGTTCTAAAACTACTAAGCCTAACCTGAATTTGGCTAGGAGGAGTCCCATCTGGATCCCCAAGACCACTGGTGGATGAACATGTAAACAGTGCATTGATACTCTCCTCATTGATGCTGTTACATTTTATATAGATCCACAACTAGAGTATTAAACTTAGCAGGTGGCCTAAATCCACAGAATCAGTGGGAACCTGCCCTGGTAAATCTATACTTACATATGTTTCCTTGATTTCATGAGTCTATGGGCCTTTGCAGACTGCCAGAAATAGTGCAAATTGAGTCCACTTTAAATTGAGGCACTGTCCTGGCTCAGTGCTAGGGAATCATGGGAATTGTATTTTTTTTTTCTAAGACATTGAGCCTTCTCTGTCAGAGAGCTCTGGTGCCACAATAAATTACAGTTCCCATAATTCCCTAGCATTGAGCCAGGGCAGTGCCTCAATTTAAAGTGGACTCAATTTGCACTATTTCTGGCAGTCTGCAAAGCCTCTAACTAAATTGGATGTAGGTTCATGAGATGGATCCAGAATTAGTCAGGCTTAATGTAGATCCACCGGAAGCAATGGGTCTAAAGCAGGGTTAGGCAACCTTTTTGAGCCGGGGGCCAGGTTGCTGTCCCTCACACAATGGGGGGGGGGGGGGGGGAGGGCACCATAAATAAATAAATAAATTTTTTTAAAAAAATTAAAAATTTTAAAAAAATGCATGCACACACTCTCAGCCCCAGAAAAGCCATGGCAAAACCCCTGTGGAGATTTTGCCAAGAAAACCCCAAGAACAAGTAATAACAACAGTAATCAATATCATGATGGCGGGCGGCGGCAGCGGCGGGGGGCAGCAGTGGTGGTGGCGGCGTGACCGGCCTGGGGCCAGTCCAAAGGCCTCAGGGGGCCGCATCCAGCCCCTGGCCCTTGGGTTGCCTACCCCTGGTCTAAAGTATCTCTGCATCTGGGGTATTAAATCCCATTAAGTGAGCCAGTGCTAAGTAAAACTAGGTCTCACTCCAACTGTGAAGAAGAATGGAGTCATTTTTAAACATCTTTCAGAAGTTTGTTTTCCAAAATACAATTTTGGTTATAAAACATGTGAGCTGTTTAAAACATCTAAATTAATTTTAAAATTTGTTTGTGTTACAATACAATAACTTTTATTTTCTGTATCAAGCAAGGAGGTGACCTTCTCCCTGGATTCTTCTGTAGTTTGATCACCTGCTTAAGGAATGTTGGCCACTTGCTACTTGCTCCTATTCTATTGATTAGGGAAATAATTTGATGGGAAAAGAGTGACAAGTCTTGCCCTAAATCCTGTTGTTAATCCCAACTAGAATAGAACCGTTGAATCAATTAGATTTACCTCTGTGGTGATTCACCATTCAACAACCTCTAGTAGAGATTAACAAACAGGTTTCCAGCCTTTGTGTTTTGGCACCTGGCTGGGGAGAAGCAGGCATAGGAGGTGTGCATTCTGATTCTTTTGTGGTTACTGATGCACTTTAGTTACTTATTTTAGGTTATTTTCAGGTTACTTTCAAGGATAAAATAATTGAAAAGCAAATTCTTTAAAGCAGGGATGGGGAAGAGTTTGGGTACAGGACAAATCCTTCCCTCAGTCAGAATGATGTATGGGTAAATGGTCATTACCCTGATGGAAAGTGTGTGGTTAGGATCCCTACCTTACTTTTTTTACATGGGTAGACAAGAGGGAGATGAAGTCAGGTGTGATCTAGAGATCCAGTTTGTCAGG
Source organism: Phrynosoma blainvillii (assembly GCA_026167975.1). Taxonomy (NCBI): domain Eukaryota; kingdom Metazoa; phylum Chordata; class Lepidosauria; order Squamata; family Phrynosomatidae; genus Phrynosoma; species Phrynosoma blainvillii. The sequence continues at coordinate 103,746,500 of JANUYF010000003.1, forward strand.
AAGTGGTGTCTCAACACGGTGTCTGATTATACTTGGCTGCCCCCTTCCACTTCCTCCAGTGAGAAAGATGAGGATGGGTTCACTCATTGAATGTCTTTAGTTGCCTGATTCTTCAGGTCAGTACTCATCCACTTCTTAAATCCCCCAGTCAAGTTGAGCTTCCTCTCCCTTCTCTGTTTGGGGTAGTGATGGATGACTCTAGCACCTGGCCATACAGCTCACTCCTACCCCATCTCCCTTTTGAAGTGGCAGGGCTTTGTGGAGGGGAAATGCCAAATGGGGAACCTCTAAAGAGCGGATTCGAGAGACTGATGGTCTTGATTACATCATAGACTGGTGGTTCCCCTCCCAGTAGCAAGTGCATACCTTCAAGTCACTGGTCAATTTACCGTGACCCCATTAATTTTATAGGGTTTTCTTAGGCAAGGAATACTCAGAGGTGGTTTTGCCAAATCCCTTGGCAGTCTCCTATCCAAGTACTAACCAGGACTGACCCTGCTTAGCTTCCAAGATCAGACAGAATCTGGTGCCTTTAGGATATATGTGCCTTCAAGTTGTGAATTTCATAGGGTTTTCTTAGGCAAAGGATATTCAGAGATGGTTTTGCTAGTTCCTTCCTATGAAAGATAGCTTACAGCACCTGGTATTTGTTGTCTGCTTCCCATCCAAGAACTAACCATGGCTGAACCTGCTTTGCTTCCAAGATCAGAGGGGATCTGTTGTCTTTAGGATATTTAACATATAATTGAGAGCCCATTACAGTCCATTCCTAAACGCCTGTTGGAATAGAAAAGTTTTCATTTACCAGCCCAAGGAAAGTAAAGAGTGAGCCATCCTAGCACTATCTTTGTGTTTATCTATCTGGTCCCGCAACATTTTGTTTATTTGTCAATGAACAAGTATCAAGTAATATTGTATGACTGCTAGTGTTCTGCTCCAAGTTGCTGTTTCCATTCAAAACTTCCTACTGCTCAGATAATTTATTACTACTACTACTACTACTACTATCCCCCCTTTTCCCCATAATGGGACTCAAAGTGGCATACAACAATTAAAAAATGTTGTTAAAATCCACAAAATAAAAAAGTTAAAACACAATTAACATGAAGCATTTAAACATTTATTTAGAATTTATCTTCCACTAAGAAAAAATTAGAATGAAGATAAACACCTAGAATATCCCATTTTGTGTGTTGAGGAGGGAGGGGGGAACAAAATTTATAACCTGTCATTCTCTTTCCATCTTCTAAGCTCTATGATTTTTATGGAGTTAATTTGTTGTGCATTTCTGCATTTTTAGCACTCTCCTGCTAGCATTTAAGGGCTCTGGATCTGCTAGCAGAGGTCAACTCAACTCATTCTTCAACAAATTATAGGCCTGATTCCTTGTGATGTCCTTGGATACAGCATTGTGGTGTTGAGATAGCAACCAAGGCTATGCGTTAGAAACCAATGGCTTCTGATGTTGAGGGCCAAAAGTATTGTGGTATTCTAGGCATCATAATTAGGGTTATTTTACAATGGGAATGAATAGGAATGGCTGATTGGGCATAGGGTTAAAATTCTTAATCTAGAATTCTTACTGATAATTGGTCAAGTAAAATATAAATGCAGATTTGTTGATTGTGGTGAATAACGCTTTTAAAAACAAAAATAAAAGTAGTTTTTTGTGGGTTTTTCGGACTGTGCGGCCATGTTTTAGAAGAGTTTCTTTCTGACATTTTGCCAGCATCTGTAGCTGGCATCTTCAGAGAAGGTGAATAGAAAAATAAAAGTGCTTCAGCAGTGTTTTTAAACCTGAGTTCAATAACATGTCTGTAATGTGACAAAATTTAAAAAAGAGCAATACCTATTACCCAAATGCACAAAATATGGAAGTTTTCAAAGCTTCACTAGCCTCTTCATCAGGAAAAGATGTTAAAAATCATAAAGGAAAAGAAAAGTGACAATGTTAAGAGTCATAGGCTTACATTTTGTCTCAGATGTTACATCTGTTGTCAGTTAAAATGGCCAGGTGGAATCTCACTGCAAGCAGAGGCTACTACTCTCCTTCTTGGCCATGGAGGGACCAGGGGAAAATGGCAGCAAAAGACAGGTTAAAAAATGTAAAGTCCACTAGCAACAGAAAAGTAACTTCCCTTGAGATCCAGGCTGTCTGTGTCCTGTGCAAAGTTAACTCCCCCTTTGGCAGAAAACACTGAATTTCTCAAGAAGTCTCTGTACTGTTACATCTGGGGTGGTGGTGGTGGTGGTGGTGTTATATAGGCAGAGTAACGAGACATCTTCCTTTTCCCAGACACATCCTACATTCCAATCTTCTGTCCAGGAGGAATTCCAAAATATCCTCCATTTTGAGCATATTTGACACCTGATGTAGATCATTTTTTAAACACTCCTACTCCCCCAACAAAAGAGAAAAACAGGGATAGGGAGTGCTGATTTTAACAAAGCTAGGTTCATCAGAAAAATATGGTTGAGTACATAATAGAACACAGTATTTGTAATATAGATGTAAATAAAGCATATGAAATGAATTTATATTTTAGTGCTTTTTAGCCTTTATTGTATAATGTGTAACATTTTTCTTGCACATCCTACATTTGGCAGTGCCTTGTCCTCCTTTGCAATGATGATATCTGGTAACCCTGTGTATAGGTAAAAACTGTAATGGGATTTAGATTCTGTGTACATCAGGCACCTTTCTATAACATGCATCTAAATCCATATCTAATGTGGCCTTTGAAACATCTGAAGTTACCTTTTTTTTAGAGTGATCGTCTGCTCATCAAGGGAGGAAAGATTGTCAATGATGATCAGTCATTTTATGCTGATGTCTACGTGGAAGATGGTTTGATTAAGTAAGTTGTTTTACATGTTCGAGTCTTTTTTTAAAAATTAGTTGTTTAGGTATAGTTGTGTTGAGTGCTTTAAAAGATTTTGTAGAAATGTTGTATACTTGCATGTAGTCTTGTGTGTGTAATCTCTTTTAAAATATTTTCTGAGTCTTTTTAATTGTAATAAAATCATTTTCATGAGAATGAAAGCAAAACATGGAGGGGTAAAAATATTTCTGTGTCAGTGCTGATACATATCAGCATAAAATATATGTTATATGTTTTGCATTGGTGTGTCTGAATAAAGACCTCTACATTTAGTGCAATGAATTCCTGAATAATTTGATATGCATTTTAGAATTTATATCATTATTATTATTTTAAATGTTTGCATTGATGTTGTCTGTATTATGTACTACTAAGATGCTTGGAAGAGTGGGATTGGGTGCATTTGCATGTTACAATAACCCTTACTTTATGTTAATCATGTTCTTTTGCTTAAGTGACAAATTGCACAGCAGACTACCAAGCAAACCATGACTTATCTTGTCCATTTCTGCTTTGCTACTCTCCAGTGTTTTTGATTCAGGGTAGGCAGCTGACAAAATAAGCCAGGTCACAAACAAGCTAGAGTTTGTAAACCAACAAGAAACCGTGCATTTGGATTGGAGTTTGTAGCTGGTTAACGAATCCTTGTTAGAAGAGTTGGTTTCACATATCACAACAAGCCATACTTAATCATACCATATTGTGGCTTATTATGACATGCACGTGTATTTTTTTTAATGCTTGACACACTACAGGTTGAATATTACTTATCCGAAATGTTTGAGGCTAGAAGTGTTTCAGATTTTGAATTCTAACCCACCCACCCAGATTTTTGAATACAGGTATTCCTGTATTTGGAATACAGCAATCTTTGGGAAGTACCCTGCAGCCATTGCCCCTACTCTGGCACAGCCTTTGTGAGTATCTCCTGTGAGTGAGTATCTCCTGCAAACAGCAGCTCATGGCCACCATTGCACCTGAGGACATTATGTCTGGCTGCTGTTCCTGCTGCTCCACCACTACATCCCTGCAGAAATGAGGTCTAGAGGAGGACATGGCAGTGAAAGCAGCTGGCGACCATCTCCAGCCTTGGCCCAGGGGAGAGACTCACAGCCCTCTTTCTTCTTTTTCCCCTTCCATTGCTGGATCCCAGATCCCAGTCAATGCCTTTTCTACTGAAGTCTTCTGTAGATGGGAAACCAGTAACAGCAGTCAATTCTGTTTGTGGATTGGCTGTTATCTCCTGCCCTCCTTCCTTGCAAGCATGTCCAGCCCCCATATGCCTGCAAGATCTGCTATTTCCTCCCTGCCCAGACAACAATTGCACCTCCAGCTTCCTGAGCAAAATGAGAGAGTGTCTGGAGAAGGAGTGCCCATCTCCCCCAAGCAGCAACTCATGGCCATCATTACCATGAGACTGTTGCCAGCACCAGCTGCTCTAGCTCTCACTTCAGCTGGGGATGGCAGTGGAGAAATAGCAGCAACCATTTGTGCAAAGTTTGGCTGTAAACTCAGCCATATCCCTTCTGTTCTTCTGTTCTCCCTGGAGGTGAGAGAGCCCAGTGAATGTGTGGTTTGCCACTGCCTTTGCTGCTGCCTTGTGATGTCAGTGCTCAAAAAGTTACGGATTTTGGGACATTTCAGATTTTGGAATTTTGGATAAGGGATACTCAACCTATATAACGTTTTGAACTGAGAGTCTTATTTGAAAGCTGTGCAAGGTGGAACAAGCATTAACACAAGTGCAAATCAAGCTGGAATGTCAGAAGATCAAGAAAACAGTGCATTGCTAGAGTTGATTTGAAATGTACCAAAAGAAATATATCTATAATTTGATGTTTGGCTTTCTTTGGTCATTGGTTATTGTGATAAAAATCACTATTGTGGAAGACATGTCAGTAAACAATATGGAAATACTTTTCCAGAACCAGTACCATGAATCAGAAATATAGTGGGTTGGACCTACACTAACTTAGTTTTAACTAGTTCCCATTGAACTAAATGGGATTTAAGTTACAATTCATTTACCTCCGTTGATTTCAGTAACACTTAACTTGGTCTGACTTAAACATGTACATATATAATCTACAAGCTATGAAATGAAACTTGTAAATAGTTTCTCCTAATGTCACTTACAGACAAATTGGTGAAAATCTAATTGTCCCTGGAGGTGTAAAAATGGTTGATGCTTATGGCCAGCTAGTTATGCCAGGCGGAATAGATGTCCACACTAGATTACAGATGCCTGTGATGGGAATGACCTCTGCTGATGACTTCTATCAAGGCACAAAAGCAGCTCTTGCAGGAGGAACCACAATGATATGTATGTACTCTCATTAGTGCAAACTGCTTGTGTCCTGTGTTAGAACAGGAGAGCTGGTTATTGCAAAACCTTAACTTTTCATGGGAAATCAGGAAGCCATATTTATCTCCAGGTACTCTTTTGGGGGAAAATGCTCATAATGAGAATTTTGCCATACAATTCATGGTGTCACATCTGTTAACCCGTTACAACACCACATCACCATGTGTAAAATGTGGATTAGACACATTTAACCATATATAAAAGTACTGATGTAAGAGATGGACAAATCCTGATAGGCATGGGCTACATGTAGTCTACCAGAAACCTTCATGCATTCCCTGACATCCAGTGAAGGGGCAGGGGTGCAGCTGGCCATTGAAATGCTCCATTTAAATGCCCAAAATGAAAGTAGTAAAAGTATGTTTCTCAAAGTCACCTGTCAACTTATGGTGACCTTCATGAATTTCCTAGGGTTTTCTCGGGCAAGGAATACCATTGTGATTCCCTGCCATTGCCTTTCTCTGAATATAGTTTACAGCAGTGCTACTGAAAGTGGTGATCCTTGGGACTGAGCAGTTAGTTCCTTGAGCCATTGGCATTTGGTCTCTGGCAAATTTCCAGGAAAGGAAAAAAAACACAATTATACTCTGTTGGCACAAATTTATTGCCCTTCTCTGGCACATTGGAAAACAATTGCCTATCCCATTTCAGATAGCCTGAGAAGTACTGGCCTATAGGACCTGGTATTCTTTGGCTTTTTCCCTTCCAGGAAGTAACCAAACCTCAAACTGCTTAGCTTCTGAGATGAGATAGGATCTGGTGCTCTCAGGTATCCAAGCAGAAAAAAATTGGAACTGACTGCCTGCCAAATTTGCCCACCCCTGTCTTAACTGATAGGCATGAAAAATGTCTTTCTGTACATTTGAAAGTGTATCTCTCTGCTGTATTTTCGTGCAGTATGATATGAGAAATAAATCATATTTTTGTTTCTCCAGTGGATCATGTCTTCCCAGAATCTGGAGCAAATCTGCTGACTGCATATGAACAATGGAAAGAATGTGCTGATAGTAAAGCATGTTGTGATTATTCTTTGCATATTGACATCACACGTTGGCATGAGAGCATAAAAGAAGAGTTGGAGGCTCTTGTCAAAGACAAAGGTAAAGATATAGATCAGCTTTATGCACACTGGCAGGTGACAGTGACTGTATTAGTTTTCTCCTTATAAAAGTACAACCACACCTTAACCTTGAACTATAAACTACAGTGGACCTTTGATTTACAGGGGGGATCTGTTCTGCCCCCCTGTCCCCGCCCCGGCGTAAGGGAAATACCACGGGACCTCATGGGCACATGCACCATTAAGAGGGCAGGAGCTTGCTGTTCGCATGAACTTGATTTTGTGCATGGCGAGCCCACGTATGGCGGGGGTATGCTGTACTAGATGATGGGGGTGAAGGGAGTGTTTATGGGCCTTTGCAGACTGCCAGAAATAGTGCAAATTGAGTCCACTTTAAGGGTTAGGGTTAGTGCTAGGTAGTCATGGGAATTTTTTTTTTCTGAGACATTGAGCCTTCTCTGTCAGAGAGCTCTGGTGCCACAATAAACTACAGTTCCCATGATTCCCTAACCCTAACCCTTAAAGTGGACTCAATTTGCACTATTTCTGGCAGTCTGCAAAGGCCCTTAGTTTCACAGGAGAAATTATATTTACTAGGTAAGGAAAATTTATCCCTTTTGACAAGATTTATAAAGTCCCTTTTTAAAATACTTCGTATCCTCATAAATGGTATTTCTTTTTCATAAATAGACTCTATGTTTTGGGAATTTGAGATTGATTGTAAGCTAGTGTTATGCAGTTTATGAAATACCTTATATATTCTTTTTCATTGTACTGTATACAGTATGGGAATTAATTAAAGGTGATTTCACTTTAACTTCAGGATAGTGGTGGGGACATAAATGACAGTATAGGTGGGTAATTTAAGTCTGCTGTTCTTTACCCAGTTCTCAGGGGTAAGTTGCATTAAACCCAGTGTAATTTATTTCCGAGAAGCTGTGTAGCATTGTACATCTGTGTATTTGGCTAGATTGCCAAGAATGCTAAATCATTTAATAAGTAAATTCAATTTAATTCAAAGGGATTTTTTTTCCTGAGTAAGTAAGTTCATGGCAGACACTTAGTTCATCATTTTTCTGATTAAATCAGATTCTAAGCATTGACCAGCTTTGATCCATAAACTTTAATTTTTTAAAAAAAAATTGTTAGCTGATATCAGGAGAAAGGTGGGATATAAATAAATAATAAATAAATAAATTTTGTTGGTGTATGTCACCTGATGGCATACTGGTGATCTCCTTTCAGTTGCAGTCATTCATTCACCTCTGTTTTTGTTAAGGTGTGAATTCCTTTCTTGTCTTCATGGCTTATAAAGACAAATTCCAATGCACTGATGCTCAGGTAATTATGGACATGAGGCAAACTGATGTTCAACTTATACTTTAGTCTAAAAAAATACTGAAACTTCATAAGATTCTGGGAATGTATTTTCTTTTCCTTTCTTTCTTGACAGATGTATGAGATATTCAGTATTATTCGAGATCTGGGTGCCATTGCTCAAGTACATGCTGAAAATGGAGACATCATTGATGAGGTAGAGTAAATGCTCACTTCGCTGTAGTTTCATAAAAAATTTAAAAATGAAGTTGCATTACATTAACATTGGGCAAAGTGTTACATAGAATCAAAACAAAATTGGTTGAGGGATAGAATCATCCAAAACTGAAGAAAGTACTGACGAAAACCTGTGATAAATATTAATATTGGCATGATAAACATATGTTATCCAGCTGCTCAAAAATGTATTACTGTGAGTTACTTTGAAGTTATCAATGAGTCTTCAAGTGGATGGTTGTTGTGGTATGGAAAATGAGAGAGTACTGCCAAGCTTAGTTAATACCAGTCGAATACAAAATGGTTGTCTTAATCAGCCTGTTAATGTCAAGAAGCTACTGTGTTTATTTAAACCTTTGATGATACACAGAAATTTGTGAATGCATAATAATTCAGCTCTCTTCTCCAATCTTCCTTTAACATTCATTTGTTCCATAGTAACCACTTTGACATGAGCAATAGTGTCATGAAGTTCATTGCCATTGCTTTTTGGATATTGCTATCTCTTACATTGAATTTCTGTCTGTTTATTCTTTTGCATGGAAACTGGTTTTTTTTTGTTTTTTTTGCCTTGCGTAAAATGTAGCAAGTCCTTGCTGACACAGGATGCAAACCTCAGTGCTGATATCTCTGTCTTGTGTGGATAGGTGGTCCAGGTTTGGCTACATCATCACACACAAAAAAAGACATGAGTACTTTAGAAGGTACTGGTGATGGTAAACGTCATTATCACAGTCGTTATCGTCTTAGAAGCAGCTATGCCAGATCAGTCATCACTCTAGTGAAGTTTCCTAACTTCCAAAGTAGGGTTCTTTTGTAGCCTTATGAACTATAATAATCAAATTCAATAATGGATAACATATTTAAGCCCACATGCATCCCCTCCCCGGTAGCTATTTTTACAGCTTTATCACTTGCACATGCTGCAATTGAAATTGGGCTACTCTTATGTCACTAAGTTTTGCATTAAGACCCTCTGTCTTCCTTCTGGGAAAGGAGTTGCTTTGCCTTGCTTGTCTGCAAAGCTGTACGATGCAGGGTGAATGTTCTGGCACCATCCTATACCACAGAGTATCACCATGACAGCTGCTGAAATTTGGCAGCAACTGCAGAGGTTGCAGCAAACTTGGTGACACCTTTCATATCTTAGTGGCAGTGCTGCTCCCAGTGTGTATTGGGGGTGGGTGGGTCTAACATAATCCTTCTGCTAGTAAGGTACCCTCTGGTTAACTGAAGGCACCATAAATTGAACTAAAGACCATATACATGGAAATCATGAACACTGTTATCAAACTAATCCTTCTCCCCTTGCTAAAGCTGCACATTTCTAAAAGCATTGGGGTAAACAGCAAAATAATTCTGCTTCCCACAAACCTCAGTCCTTGGAGGAGAATTTTTGAACTGCATCAGTGCTCTGTAGAGACTTTGATGTAGAAGATCAAGATAGATAAAAGATGCTAGAAGGACTGCTACTTATGCATATTTAATCAGCTAGAATTATGTATCTGGATTACATGAGAAGCTGACTTTCTCCTTTAGCAATGTTAGTCCTTGTCATTTGGTTTTCTTTCCTTTTTAAAAAATTTCTCCTTCTGTCTTCGGGAAAATATTCTGCCCTAAGACCAAATATTTGTAGCATCTTTGACAGAGTCAGATGTTCAGATTTCTCTGTAAACCATGAACAAACATTTCACAAGATGCTTTGTTCTGCTCCTGAATTGCCCATCATATGAAGAAATAAACAATGGTAGTTAGTTATAATGGGTATAGTTTTGCTTTAAAGATAGTATTTCAAATTTTCAAAACAGAATTTAAATATACCTTTCAGCACTTTTTAAATTTATTGTTTCTTAATTTTTCCTCATTTAGGAACAAAAAAGATTATTGGAATTGGGGATTACTGGTCCAGAGGGACATGTTCTCAGTCATCCTGAAGAGGTAACATTAACTAAAAGAATAATTTGTAGCTCAGAAAAGTGGGATCAAATTTGTAGTTGTTGCAGAATTTTGGCTTTCACACTTATAATTTCTTTTATTGGATCATCTTCAGAAGTGACAAACTTGAAGTTTCAGAAAGTGCTTTTTTTTCAAAAAGAAAAAAATTACTGAGCTTAAGTACTGAATTATGCATTAAGAAGCAGTATATGGTACAAACCTAGTGTTATATCACTTTGGACAGAAGGCAGGAAGCATGTTTGAATGCTCCCTTATATGAAAAGCTAGCATATAAGGAAAAACACTAATGTAGTCTTTTACAAATGTGGTGGATTTCCACACACAGGCAATTTTCCAGGTGGTAGAGCACTGAAATACATTATTATTTACTTAAAACATGAAGTGGAACATTCCACGAAGTGCATAACATTGAATTGGAACCAAACTTGATCATACTGAGAGAAGACCCACTAGAATGAATGGGACTTGCAATTCACAGCTAAAGTTCCATTGATTTCAGTGGATCTGCTCTGACTAAGGGCCTTTACAGACTGCCAGAAATAATGCAGCTTGAGGCCACTTTAACTGTCCTGGCTCAGTGCTAGGGAATCATGGGAATTGTAGTGTTTTTTCTGGGACATTGAGCCTTCTCTGTCAGAGAGCTCTGGTGCCACAATAAACTACAGTTCCGATGATTCCTTAGCACTGAACCAGGACAGTTAAAGTGGCCTCAAGCTGCATTATTTCTGGCAGTCTGTAAAGACCCTAAGTCTGCATTCACACTATGTCTCCGAACTGTGCATCTGAATTGACCCTTTGTTTTGGTCCTGTGGACTGGTCCTGTAGGAATTATTTTGGTCCTGTAGATTTTGTGTATCACTAAGAAATTCACCCAACATTTTGAGGGTTGGTGTTCTTGATCTTCTTTATGAGGAGAGTAAAGCAAAAGTTGAAGTAGTCGCTCCTACAGTCCTTAAAAATTGTTTCATTCCAAAAATCTCTGCAAAATGAACCATCTTCACAAAACCAGAGTTGGCCACTTGGGTCCAAACAAGAATAAAAATGTTTGGTGTGTCTGCCTCAGTGTAAATATCAAATGTCACCAAAATCTGTTCATAAATATTCAATCTATAGCTCAAAAATATAGACATCCAATGTGTGTGTTGAGGAGGAACCCAAAGTAATGAAACCTGACTTCAGGAAAAAATATTTCATTTTATTTTATTTTGGCAGTTAGATAACACACAATGTTTGATTACTTTGTTATGCGATACCTCTCCATTCTCCAGTAGTCTGTGGGTGCATCTACACTGTGGAAATAATGCAATTTGTCATCACTTTAACTGCCATGGCTCCATCCTAAAGAATCCAGGGATTTGTAGTTTTGTGAGGCACCAGCACTCTTTGGCAGAGAAGGCTAAAGACTTTGCAAAACTACAAATCTCAGGATTCCATAGGATGGAGCTACAGCACTTAAAGTGATGACATTATTTCTACAGTGTAGATTTCTACAGTGTAAATGCAACTTGTGTGACTGAAACCCCAATATATATGGTCCATTGTTTATTCTTCTTTGGGCTCACAAGAAATCTAATGCACAGTAGCCTTAGAGATTCCTATTGATTTTGGTGTCTGGGTCAGTTCAGATTATGTACTGAAGACAACATGAAGCCCACTCTGTGTATCTCACAGCTTTGGGTCAAGGTTACAGTCATTCAAAGTATCATGTTCTGAATGAACCACGCAAATGTTCTTCTAAAATAAAATAAGCATTTAAGATAAGAAGGATCAGTGAGAGATGCTGTACATCATGGATTTTGACACTTGGGCACTGAAAGCATGGTATCCTGCCCACAAATCCAGCCTATTTCTGCTCCTGGCATTTACCCAGGCTGGTGTGGCTACGGGCAGATGTTCAGACGCTTGCCTACCACCATGCAATGGAGCTGCCACTGCCATTCTCTGTGAAGGCTCCTGCTGTGGCCCATCAGGGTGGAAACGGGGCACCTGGCTTCACCCATGCGGCCAGGTGCCCCCTTGCAACATCACAGGCCACATCTAGGGCCTCCACAGAGAATGGGGGAGGTAAGGGAATGTGTGGCTGCTGTCTATCTGCTGTCAGGGTGGTGTTTCTAGGAAACTCCACCACAAGAGCTGGTCTTTTTAGACCAGAATAAGCATGGGTTGGACCAGGGTCAGGCCAGATCCTCTGGTCTGCCTAATTTCAGGCCAGGACTATAGGCCCATATTGTCTAAATAGGACAATGTCAGGCTAGGAATAGGGTGGGCTTTTGGCCTGTGCAGGGAATCCCTTGGTGATTAGGAATATATGCCATTAGTAAAGAGGCTATGGAGGTGGTATTTAGTTAAAGAACATCTTGTCTGTTGGTTTTAGATATTCTGGATGGCACTTTTAACTGTAAAAGTTAGAACAATTACATTTTTGGATTACAGCTCCTAGGATCCCCTGACCAATGACCATCCTAACTGGGAATTCTGGGAGTTTGCTCAAAAAGTAATTTTCCAACCTCTGCTCTTAGACTACAGTTGCAAATGTGCTAACTGGGAAGTAAGACTCTTTGAATACAAGTGTTCAATCCTCATCTTTTAAAATAATGAGCTCCATCCCACAATAATTATTGTCTGACTGAATTATTTATAACTTTTAAAATCAGTTATATGAGAAATGTAATGCCAACTTCCCACATTTTCCTGGAAGCACAAAATACAATTAAAGAGGACCAGAAATATTAGGAACAATAAGTAGTACAGTATGCAAAGGGATATGTTAGCATCTTTGAGACTGTATGTCTCCAAGCATCTGAGGAAGTAGACCAAGGGCCTTTACAAACTGCCAGAAATAATGCAGCTTGACTGCCCTGGCTCAGTGCAAGGGAATCATGGGAACTGTAGTTTATTGTGGCACCAGAGCTCTCTGACAGAGAAGGCTAAATGTCTTAGGGAAAAAATACAATTTCCATGATTCCCTAGCACTGAGCCAGGGCAGTTAAAGTGGATTCAGGCTGCATTATTTCTGGCAGTCTGTAAAGACCCCTAGTCTACAAAAGCCTAAACTACAACTTCTTTCCCTCAGTTAATTTCAGAGGTGCTACAAGATCCTTTTGCATACTGATATTCCAGACTAACATGGCTATGTCTCTGACTAAGTAGTATAGTCCATCATAACTGAATTTTGGTACTTTTTGCTTTAGTTTAGTCTGTAGGCATGCCTCTTAACCTAAAGAGATATTTTGGAAAAATTATCTGATTGTATTCATATTTCCCAAGGTTGAAACTGAGGCAGTGTACCGTGCTATTACAATAGCAAAACAAGCCAATTGCCCCTTGTATATCACAAAAGTCATGAGCAAAGGGGCTGCGGATGTCATAGCCCAAGCCAAGAGGAAAGGTAGGCACCATTTCATATTTCCATACAGGTGAGGACCAGCAGCTTGGCTACATGCATACTCCTGCTGTAAGCCTTATTTGTATATCAGCTAATTTCTAGCAAACATGAAGATGATTAAAAGCACGATATTGTTTTGTGTTACTGCTGATCGCCAACTGAGTAGAGTTAGATTTAGGGAGTTTGGTACTCAGATACAAAAGACTTTTCCTCCCTTGCCCCATCCTACACATAAAGGCAACTTTGTGAATGGTATTTTCCCCTGTATAATTCTAGAATCTATGTCAGTGTTAAGAAATGATGTCATGCAAGGTGATCCTCAATGTTAATCTCATTACATTGCCTTTTAAAGAAATTCACATTGATTCTCATCCTAAATGCTTGTCCAGCTGTACATTGGTATAGTGAATCAGCCAAGGGACTACAGATATGTTACAGAAAAGCCTTCCCTAACTTGATGCAGTCTAAATTGCAATTGTGGACTGTAATTCTTGTATTGCCAGCAATTTAAAATCTTTGCAGTTCCAGTTCAAAATATCTGGAAAGCACAGGTTGAGGAAGTTGCTGTAGAGATTATTGTATCAGCCATAATTGGTACACAGATACTCTATTCAAGCATTAATCAGATGAATAAGGTAAATTCAGGAGGAAGTAGAGGAGGTGATGTGGTCATGGTCATGGTTGCTCCATTCTTGTGTCTGTCATGTTCTAAATATGGCAGATGATGTTGTAAAAATCAGAGCCTCTTTTATCCATGCACCTCAAAACACTGGCAAGCAAGCATTCTACATTACATGGAGGCTTTCCTTTCCAAAAAGTCACCATCTGTGGTGAAAGAATAGAAATGAGGGTGGAGAGGAATGCAATTAGCTTATCCCCCCTCCCTCTTCATACATCTACCTTATTTAGGTTTTTGATTGTCTGAGGACAGATAGATAGATAGATAGATAGATAGATAGATAGATAGCTTATTGATGGGTCATTACATCATAAATCATCACACATAAGGAAAACATTCTCACAAAAATTAGTTATGAAATGGGACTAAGAATTAATTCCATACAATACCACCCTGAGACATTGCCATACAACAACAGAACAACACACAGATTAACATAGAAATCATCTTCTCTCAACCAAGGGTCACACAGTATATATATACTCCACTCACTTCCATTCTCTGATGCTGGTGAAATATCAGAAATAAAATCTTCTAGAACATGGCCATATAGCCTGAAAAACCCACAAAAATCCATGGATGCCAGCCATGAAAGCCATCAACTTCACATCAAATGAGATTTGGTATGCCTATCATTCTGTAAAACTGTCAGAATAACCCAAACACTACCCTGGAGTATTCTGGCAAATGTAAACAAGTCCAGTAGACTCCATTTGTCTGCCTCAGGAAACAGTGGACTCTCCTTCCCTCGAAATAGTAAGCAGAGGCCAGACAGCCAACTCTCAGGGATGTTGTGGTTTTCTCCTCTGTCACAAATCCTGTCTTGCGTTCAAGTTTAGGTTCACCACTAGATGGATCACCAAGTTTCCCCACAACTTTAGTATTCTGTGATTCTATGTCCTGTTACATTATTTGATTAGTTCATTCCTCTGTCACCTCTCAGACAAAAGGGTCTCAAGGTCTCCAGTTAGCACAAAGACAGAAACATAGCTTACAGCTGTTTAAAAATAATATCTCCATTATACCTTTCAGATATTTTTTTAAATGCCTCAATGCATCTTTTTCCTCTGCCTGTTATCAAAAACTAGACATCCTCCCCACCCTACAAAAGAGCTGGAGTAAAATACCCTCAAGTATTTTGTATGACAGTCCTGGGGAGGAAGGCAGAGCAAGTAGAAAAGCTCCTGCCTAGTAGCCCAGACCCCTCCATCTCCATTGTTAGTCTAAAACACTTTCTTCCAGAGGGATGGTTGTGACTGTTCTTTCCTTCTTTAGGCACAGTTGTGTATGGAGAGCCTATTACTGCCAGCCTTGGTACCGATGGCTCACATTATTGGAGTAAGAACTGGGCAAAAGCAGCTGCCTTTGTGACATCTCCTCCTCTTAGCCCAGACCCCACCACACCTGATTATCTCACTTCACTCTTAGCGTGGTAAGTCATCACAAAAAGAGAACGCTCTTTCCCTGGAACTGTCACAGCAAAGGTACAGTGATACAGTGGGGAAGCTGGGAAAAGCTTGTGACTGTCCCAGAAGAGCAGCCATCACACACACCTTGTTTGAATCTGGTTTTCCTATGTCATTACTTTTCCTTTCTGTATTGGATTGCAACAAGTGTGGATTGAGGGTTGTTGTTTTTTCTGTGAAGGAGTGATGAATGGCTCAGTTGTGATCAATCTTTAGCCATAGTCAGAAAGTATGTGTGAATCCACAAGCATGAGCACAGCTTTTAGAAAGCTGGCATTTTGTATTGTTGGAAAGGTGTGGGGAACCTGTGAAGGGGAGGGATGGAGATATCCTGGGTACACGGGATGTCTCCCTCTGTTCACATTGTCTTTTAATCATGGCCCCATCTTCATCATATGGGAGGGGGGAAAAGAGTGAACACATGCCATTGGAACATAGTGTTATACCCAAGTTGAAAAACTATAGTCAGTGTACCCAAGTTGAGAAACTGTAGTTGGCATAGGACTGCATCCTGTTTAGTTTCAGCCAAGGCAAATCCATTGAATCAGTAGGATTAATCTGTATGTTAATTCACCATTCAAGAACTGATTCACTGGGTCTGCTCTAGATGTGAATAACAAACAGGATTCAAGCTATAATAAGCCATAGTCTCAAGAAGGGTTCTTGTCTCTCTGAGTAGAACTTGTATACTGTAAATTGTCCATCAGATCACATTAGTGTATCTTTCACATACAGAAACTTTAATCAGAGGACTTCCCCCCCCCCCAGTGTGTGTGTGTGTGTGTGTGTGTATTGGTGCATCAAAGACATCAGCTTTTTGCATGTTTGATTTTTTTAAAAGCCACAGAAACTCAGAACAGGAAATCATCCATTCCAAATTGTTGCCCATTAGACACCCACCCCATTGGGATCATCGCATATAATCTAGACCACAGTATAGTAGGATAAGGGTGAGGAAAATGTAGTTCCCAGCCTCTTTTCATGTGACCCCTGAGTCTGCTGTATCTCTTTCCAATTTACCTTTGTAGTTTTTTTTTTTTTTTTTTGTTCAATGTAGCTGTTTTGTTCTTTGTAATTCTTTTGTTCATTGAACAAAAGAACTGCAAAGGTAGATTGGAAAGAGAAACAGCAGAATTGGAATTCATCCATAAACTACAGTCCCTCAGCAATGGGCTGAACAAAGACAATGGTTTCCTGACTCACTACATGCACTTCAACACTGTCTAACCCCATCCTCATGGGGGTGCCCTACATTCATCTATTCCCCTTACCACAGGCTAGTCCCACTGCAAAACTGGATCTGCCAGTTCATCTTCATGCACAAAGACCAGTTTCCTATGCCTTTGAGCACTAACAACCATCAGTAAAACTGGACCTGCAACTTCATTTCCATACACAAAGGATTTGTAATTTGAATTGACATCCTCATATACCAGTGGCATATATATGTCTGTGCCTGGCTTCCACTCCACCAAATGCATCTGAGGAAGTAGACTGAAGTCTATAGTAGCTGGAGTAAGGCAAAAACGGGAATATATTCCTTAATGTCTTTTATTTTTAGCCAGTCCTCTAGATGTTAGAACTATGAGATCTGTTAACACAAAAATAGCCCTTGTATGGCCATGTATTCAGTAAACCATGGCTCCAAGCATTGTAGTCCAAGTAACTTTTTTAAAAAAAAATTGTAACAGTTCAAAACCATTTGTAATGTTGCTAGGTGTTGCTGGATCTGTAGATCTTTGTATAGAGATCTGTGACAGGCCCACGTTAGCTCCCTTCTTCTGATATTTTCAGACATTATGACATAGTGACATTCAACTTGTCACTTTATGTTTTTGAAGTGAACATAATAATTAATGTGACAGAGTCATGGCTGGTGATGAATACACATTTAGCACCTTGTTTCCTAGCCCTTCTCAGGCATTTTGTTTTCCAGTTGTCTGGCAAAAGTCAAAAAGAATGATCTGCTCTCCTGGAAGCTGCCAGGTGAAGCCAGTCACCTTTTTGACAGGTTGGAAAACCTCCCTTT
This sequence comes from Phrynosoma blainvillii, assembly GCA_026167975.1. Lineage (NCBI taxonomy): Eukaryota > Metazoa > Chordata > Lepidosauria > Squamata > Phrynosomatidae > Phrynosoma > Phrynosoma blainvillii. Next base: position 103,763,876 of record JANUYF010000003.1, read on the forward strand.
GGCTTATCAGTGTTCTTGATCCTGTGGAATAACCTTCTATAACCTTGTGCAACCAAGAACCATTTCACAATACATAATTATAGCACTGTGATCTCATTTTAACTGTCATCCTGTGGAATCCTGGGATTGGCCGTTTAGGGAGGGCTATTTAGAGTTCTCAGCTGAAGAGCTCCTCTAGTACTTTCCCAAATTACAAACAAAGGATTCCATAGAATGCAGCTATGGCAGTTAAAGTGGAATTGTATTGCTATAATTATGCAGTGTGAAAGGGCCCTTGGTGTGGTTACAGCTTTCCCATCAAGACAAGTGGAGGGGACATGGCTGGATCTTGAATGCTTATTACTCATTTTATTTGTTGTTGCTTTTGTTCTTCTTCGTTTTATGAACCGTCAACCCGGCTTATGGTTTGTCACCTATTTTGACACTTTTCTTGGCAAGATTTATTTAGAGGAGTTTTGCCACTGCATTCTTCTTTTAGGCTGAAGGCTTATGACTTATCCAAGGTCAGTCAGTGGGTTTCATTGGCTGAGTGAGGATGCAAACCCTGATGTCCTGGAGTCTTAGGGGGTTTGCAGACTGCCAGAAATAGTGCAAATTGAGTCCACTTTAGGGTTAGGGTTAGTGCTAGGGAATCATTGGGAATTGTTTTTTTTCTGAGACATTGAGCCTTCTCTGTCAGAGAGCTCTGGTGCCACAATAAACTACAGTTCCCATAATTCCCTAACCCTAAAAGTGGACTCAATTTGCACTATTTCTGGCAGTCTGCAACTCATCTTAGTTCAACACTAAAACCATTGCATCATGCTTTGATTGTTTGGATCACTAAGAAATCAAATTGAAATAGATTTCAGAATTGTCACAAGGATAACAAGTGAATGCAGGATATGTACACAAAGAGCCCTTCTGATTTTAACAACTCATTTTTTACTTGTTTTAATTAGTGGGGACCTCCAGGTAGTAGGCAGTGCCCACTGTACCTTCACTACAGCACAGAAAGCTGTTGGAAAGGATAACTTTACCCTGATTCCAGAAGGAACAAATGGCATTGAAGAAAGAATGTCCATCATTTGGGAAAAATGTGTGGTAAGTACTGCAGAAGAAAATGTGTTATGAAATACATGAGGAAATAACCTGTGGCCTTCCTCAGTAGGAACATTGTTGGAACTGGCTAAACTAGTAGTTTGCACAAGTTCTCTTTTGATGGATCCCACTTTGTGTACTGGTTTGTGTGTCCTCTAAAGCTGCTACTCAATCCCAGAGTGTTCCAGAACTTTCTAGGACATGTTTAGGAGTGCATACTCTGTTCAGGTGGAGCCTTTGGGGGCAGAGTGCTATTATGAGCTGAAAATAGAAACTTAAATATATCCAGAATCCAGTAGAAATGGCAGGAAAATTATATTTCAGGGTAGCTTAATTGTCATTGCTGAGCTGATCAGGAAAGCTCCAAAACACTACTATAATCCACTGCATTGGATCAGAGTAATTTAGGCAAGCATCCTAATTCTAACAGCACTTGTTGGATATCTCTGGGAAGCTTACAGAAGGTAAGGTGGGGATAGCCCTTCCTGGTCTATTGTGCCTAAAGTTCAGAGACAAACTTTGACATAAGTAGTTCATCTCATAAAACCATTATAAACACCAAAAGGATGCTCAGAGAAAAAGGTAATGGAACTGGAGTAACAGATAGCGTGGTCTCGTTGCATGGACACACAAAAAGAAGTTGCATTGATTTTAGACAGAGAATTCAGGTATACTTCTCACCCTGTTTTACCCCTTCACTGAAAATTCCATACTTTCACAATATCGCTGACCTCTCCTTCCACCTATTTTTAGGCAACAGGGAAGATGGATGAAAATGAATTTGTAGCCGTGACCAGTACAAATGCAGCAAAGATCTTCAACTTTTACCCCAGGAAAGGACGGATTGCTGTTGGTTCAGATGCTGATTTGATTATTTGGAACCCTAAAGCTACAAATATTATCTCTGCAAAAACTCACAACATGGTAAAAGGGGATAAAAGAAATTGAGAATTTTATTTCTTTTCACTCATTTAGAAGTTTCATTATTTATAAAGTTAATGTAATATATTTCCATTCTGATAAGATGTGGTCAGTCTAGGACTGCCAGCTTTTCCAACAGTTTCTGAGGAAGTTCCTTTAACAATGGCTTGACCTGCTGGCATTAGTACCTCCATATTTTATATCCAATTCTGCAGTATATGTTGTTGGGTGGAGTTTAACTAATCAATTGGCAATCTTAGACAAATGCAAGATTGACATATTTGATTTCCATTGAGTTCATTGGTATTAGCTATGTACTGTGCATCTTATGCCTATTTACTTGGAAGGAAGCTGCAGTGAATTCAATGGGGTTTCCAATTACACAGACATGCAGCTGTGCAAAACTATCCAATACACCAAATCCAGTTAATTCAGGAAGACTTATCCTCAGGTAATTGTGCAAAGGATTGTGCTCTTGCAGCTTGTTCTTTTGCATGTCTTATCAGAAGCAAGTCCCACTGTGTTCAATGAGACTTAAATCACAAGTGAGTGCATATAGGTATGTGGCTTCAGTCATTCATGGAAGAAAATGGTTGTTGAATGTATTCATCTGTCTTTATTTGTCTGATGCCCCTTTCTACTTATTTATTATTTTCTGTATAAAGCTGTATATGTATGCATGAGTTAAAGGTTGAGTCTCTGTTATCTGGAATGCCAAAATCTGGAATACTCCAAAAATCAAAACTTTTTTCATGTATGATTGAAATAGTGACACCTTTGCTTTCTGATGGTTCAGTGTACACAAATTATGTTTCATGTACAAAATTAAAATTTTGCGTATAGAATTACCTTCATGCAATGTATAAGCTGTATATGAAACATAAATGAATTTTGTGTTTAAACTTCAGTCCTATCTCAAAAATATCTTATTAAGCATGTCTATGCAAATACAGGTATTCCAAAATATGAAATAAATAAATAAATAAATAAAGCCATAATCCAAAACACTTCTGGATAAGGGAGACTCGACTTGTATATGTTATTTTGTTACATGAATACTTTACATATGGAAAGGTAAGGTGGACATTGTAGGAATATTTATAATTTCAGTTCTGCTGTTGAACATAAGATACTTTGTTATTGTTTGTTGTGTTCCTTCAAGTTGTTTTTGACTTACAACAACCCTAAGGTGAACCAATCACAGGGTTTTCTTGGCAAGATTCTTCAGAGGTGGTTCACCATTGCCTTCCTCTAAGGCTGAGAGCTTGTGACTTGCCCAAGGTCACCCAGTGGGTTTCATTGTCAAGCAAAGAATTGAACTCTGATCTCCAGAGTCGTAGTCCAACACTCAAACCACTATGCCACACTGGGTCCAGAAATTGTAGGAATATTTATCATGTCAAGCCTGCTGTTGCTTATAAGATGCTACTTTATACTAATTCAGGCTGTTGGTCCATCTAGCTCAGTAGTTTCTACAGTTGGCAATTCTCCAAGGTTTCAGAGAATGGTTTTTCTCATCCCTTCTGGAGATGCCAGGGACAAAACCTTCTGCATGAAAAACTGACTTACAGCCTGTCTCCATTGCTTCTCCCTGAAGCATCAGACTGCCATGTATGCATTGGCCAGACTCCAAATCTACTCAGTGTCTGAGATAAGTCATCTTCAGGCCATTGGAAGGTGTGTGATCTGATCATCATTCAGTTTTAAAACTTTTTTCTGTAGGGATTTATATAAGTTCCAGTTCCAATTCTGATAGACAGTGAAGATTATCATATGGAGGTTTACCATCATGGAAACGTCGCTAAATCATCCCTAAAGCACCAGGGTGTGATCGCCAGTCACTCTTGTCCCCATTATTAAATTGTCATGGAGACGTCCCCTCACCTTTCCCGTCATTAAAGCATTAGCAGAGCCACCATTTCTCAATAACTGGAAGTTCCCATTATTGAGAAATGGGGCTCTGCTAACGCTTTAATGATGGGAGATGTGAGGTGATGCCTCCACGTCTATATAATAACGTGGACAAGTGCGACTGGCGATCATACCCTAGCGCATTAGGGATGATTTAGTGACGTTTCCATGACAGTAAGCCTCCATGTGATAATCTTCAGTAACTGAAAATGATCTGACATTCTGGAGATATATGCCCAGGACAGAAATGGGTGCGAAACCCTTTGAAGATCAGAAAGATGTCAGGGCAGGAAATGTTTTGTTTAGGGGCCTTTTCTGTCCTTTGGAATGATAGCATCCATGGAATATGAGAAGTTTCTTTCTCTCAGGGTTCCTCTGCCTTTTAAAGCTGTGTGATGTAACTTTCACAGATTAACATTACCTACATTGGGTTATATGCATAACCTAGTTGATATTTATAATCACTGGGCTATATTGGAGAATTTGAAATGATGGGAGATATTTCATACACAGCTAGAAAGCATGCACATGCAAGTAGATAAATTGGTATCACTTCTCAGTGGGAAGGTAAACAGCGTTCTGTCCAAGCATGCTGGCCACATGATCACAGTATTCTCTGACAATGCTGGCTCTTTGGCTTAGTAATGGAGATGATCACCACCCCCTATGGTTGAACACAACTTGACAACCTTGTCAACGGGAATACCTTTACCTTTTTAATTCATACACTAGCTGAGTCCAGTGATTGAATTAAATCCAGTTTTATTCCCCAGTAAAGTGGACTCAATGAAATGAATAGACTTAGGTGTCACATTGTCAAATCCCATTGATTTCAAATCTACTGTAGTTGGGACTAAAATTGAATTTAGTCCATAGGGACCATATTAACTTCATACACTCACTAGGCGGCATGCTCAGCCCCCACACAAAGGAGCTTATCACCCAAGGAAAGAAAGTGGAGGTTCAGCTGGATAGTAGTCCCTTTCTGCATGCCGAACTGGAGCACTATGACACCGTATGGTGAGGAATGTAGAAAGGCACTACTATCTGCTGGACTTCTGCTTTCTTTCCCTGGGCAATAAATTCCAAAATGATTGGGAAAAGTGTGGACATTTTGAAGTTGCACATATTTCTTAGCATCCCCTGAGAAGATTATGTACATTGACCAGGTTACTTTATGATATTATGTACCCATTTTTCTGTCTTCATCTGAATCTATGCAAGTGTCTGTTGTTATGTATGTTCATCATTTAGCTCCCATTGGAAACATCTGAATACCACCTTTTGTTATTATGATTGAAACTGAGTCTCTTTTTCTTGGTTTTCTTAGAATGTAGAGTACAACATATTTGAAGGAACAGAATGTCGTGGTGTCCCTATGGTGGTTATAAGCCAAGGAAAGGTTGTGTTGGAAGATGGAAATCTCTTTGTCACCCAGGGCGTTGGCCGCTTCATTCCTCGAAAGACATTCCCTGATTTTGTTTACAAGAGAATAAAAGCAAGAAATAGGGTGAGAACTTTTTCTAACACGAAGGCCATTCCATTTCTGCTTAAATATTCCCAATGATCGGGACTAGAAATGTTTTGGATTTTCGATTTTTTCACATTTTGGAATATTTGCATATACATAAAGAGCTAAGGACATGGTGGCTCAAGTGGTTAAGACATTGACTCTGTTGATTGCAAAATTGGCAGGTTGGCAGTTCCAGGTCCAGGTGCCACATGATTGAGTGAGCTCCCATCACTAGTCCCACCTTCTGCCAACCTACCAGTTCTCAGGCATGCAAATGCAAATAGATAATAGGTACCACTTTGGTGGGAAGGTAAACAGCATTCTGTGCAATCATGCTGGTCCCATGATCACAGAGTAGTCTCTGACATCACTGACTCTTTGGCTTAGTAATGGAGATGAACACTGCCCGCTATGGTCGAACACAACTTGATAACCTTGTCAACGGGGAATACCTTTATCTTTACCTTTTAAAGAACTATCTTGGAGATGGAACCCAAGACTAAACATGACAATCATTTATGTTTCATATACACCTTATAAATATAGCCTGAATGTAATTTTATACATTATATTTTTATTAATTGTGTGCATGAAACAAAGTGTGTGTACACTGGCCAGAATCAGAAAGCAAAAATATCAATATCTCAGCCACCAGGGTGACCAGATGTCATAACTGCTAAAGAGGACAAGGCACCACAAAATGTAGGACATTTGAGAAAAATGTAGGATATTACCAAATAAAAGCTAAGACAACTCATGTAAATGTAAATTCATGCTTCTTAGCCACACTCGGAATACAGGACATTTTGAAATTCCTCCAGGACAGAAGTTTTAAATGTAGGACATGCCCTGTAAAAGGAGGACATTTGGTCAACCTGCTCAGTCACCCATGTGGACAATCTCTGATAGTTTTGGGTTTTGGAGTATTTTGTGTTTCCAGATGAGGCATACTCAACCAGTATATTTAATATGGGGAGGGAGGAGCATAATTTGATAGATAATTTCCTACATTTTTATCCTTTTTTAAAAAAAACTTGCAATCTTGATTCATTTGTAATGTGTGGTCTAAATCAAATTACTAGTCCCAACTAGAGTAGATCCATTAAATAAATGGAACTTAAGTGTTGATTTACATTTAATGTTCCTATTGTTGCCTTTGCCAAAGGATGGGAACTTTTGCTCCACTGGATTTTGGGCATACAACTGTGCCAGGGTTGGCTGGTTTAAGCCAGGTTGGTTTAAATCAGGGGTAGGCAACCTTTTTGAACTGGGGGCCGGGTTGCTGTCCCTCAGACAATTGGGGGGCCGAAGCACCAAAAATAAATAAATAAATAAAAATATTTTTTTTAACAAATAAAAAAATAAAAAAATATGCATGCACACTCTCTTAGCACCAGAAAAGCCATGGCAAAACCCCTGTGGAGATTTTGCCAAGAAAACCCCAAGAACAAGTAATAACAACAATGACCAATATCATCATGGTGGGTGGTGGCGGCGGCGGCAGCGGTGGCAGGACCGGCCTGGGGCCGCTCCAAAGGCCTCGGGGGGCTGCATCCGGCCCTTGGGCCTTAGGTTGCCTACCCCTGGTTTAAATCATGGCTTAAACCAAATAACTTTTAAAAACCACTCATTTTTAAATTGATTATTCATATATATTTTAAAAGTCTGGCTGTTATTACTATTTTCCACCTTAAACAGCTTTAAAAAGGCTGTTAAGATGGATCTCTTCTGGCAGGCCTTTCCCGAATAGACATCCCGGCCGCAAGAGTTAATTCATCTTTCTTTCCCAAACTCATCTACAGTTATTGTTATTACTGCTTGGTGTTCTTTGACTTATTTTAAGTATGTTTTGATTGTTTAATTCTATTTTAAGGGGTAGGTGGGTTTGTGGGATTTGTATTGCATTTGTATTATACTTTTAATGTTGCAAGCATCTGCAGAGGGGCAGGATAAATAATAATAATAATAGTAATAATAATAATAATAATGTGCAAGAAATTCTATTCAGAAACAAATCCTTCAATTAACATAAGTTTGACCAAAATAGCTTGTTTTAAAAGAGCATTTTAAAAAAAACAATTATTATTTACTGTATTTTTCAGCATATAGGACGCACTTTTTCTTCCCCAAAATGGGGGTGGGGAAGCTGGTGTATCCTATATGTTGAATGTACGCTCCCTCCGAGGCTGCGCGGCTAACGCGGGTGGAAGGAGCGTAGCTTTCCCTGGGACCATGCTGGGGTCGGAGGACTCCTCCGACCCAGCATCACCCCAAGGAAAGCAACGTTTTTTTCCTTGGGGCAGTGCTGGGGTCGGAGGACGCCTCCAACCCCAGCATTGCCCCATGGAAAGCAACGTTTTTTTCCTTGGGACAATGCTGGGGTCGGAGCCCGACCCCAGCATTGCCCCATGGAAAGCAATGTTTTTTTCCTTGGGACAATGCTGGGGTCGGAGGATGCCTCTGACCCCAGCATTGCCCCATGGAAAGCAATGTTTTTTTTCCTTGAGACAGTGCTGGGGTCGGAGGATGCCTCCGACCCCAGCATTGCCCCATGGAAAGCAACTTTTTTTTCCTTGGGGCATTGTTGGGGTCGGAGCATGCCTCCGACCCCAGCATTGCCCCATGGAAAGCAACGTTTTTTTCCTTGGGGCAGTGCTGGGGTCGGAGGACGCCTCCGACCCCAGCTTTGCCCCATGGCAAGCAACGTTTTTTTCCTTGGGGCAGTGCTGGGGTCGGAGGACGGCTCCAACCCCAACATCGGCCCAAGGAAAGCGTCCTGGAAAGCGTTGCTTTCTATGGGCCAACCCTGGAGAGGGAGGCGTCCTCCGACCCCAGGATCGCTCTAAGGAAAGCCTCATTGCTTTCCTTGGGCGGATGCCTGGGTTGGAGGTGTCCTCCGACTGTATTTGGTTAAGAATCTTTTTTTCCCCTAGATTTTCCTCCGTTAAAATTGGGTGCGTCTTATATGCTGGAGCATCTTATATGCCAAAAAATACGGTAAGTTAGTGGCCATAACAACTGATTAAATAGCATTTTGCTATTTAATTTAGTGATTTATTGGTGTAGTCTTACACATTAATGCAGTGCCCCCCCCTAAAAAAACCATCTTGGTTTGAGCAAGCAAGCAAACAAACAAAAATAAGTCTAAACAAAAAAGGGGCTGTTATTGTTGTTGCTGTTGTTTTAAAAAAAACTTTTCCCCCAACCCTGAATTGTGCAATCTCTTACCATTGGCCTTGCTGAGTGGTACATCCAGGAGTTAAGATTCAAAACATCTGAAAAACCAGATGTTTAATCTTATTATTAACACATAGCATGCAGTTGTGGCATTTCTTCAAAAGACAAGACATTATGGGGGACATGAACTGAATCAAGTATTCTTAGTGTTGGGGAGGAAAGAGTTTTACCCCCACCTCCAGTGGACCTGATTGAGATCAATAGGGGCAGCCTTGCTGTTTGCAAAGCAGGAAAAGGTACCCACTGAAATTAAAGGAAGTTTTCTTCTTTGTAACAATTGCAGATGCAGCAAGAAGCAAATAATTAAATTGTTCTTTCCTTCCACACCAGAGACCAACTCTAAAGAGCTTATTGCCTGGCGTTTTAAATCGAATCAAGCCTCTCAGGTTGCAGCCCGGAAAGCATTCCGATTTCTAAAAAGCACCAGCTGAGCCCGGCTGGGACACAAGCTGCCAGCTGCCAGTGATTTGGCGGCAATTTAGCATGCAATAATCCCCACCTCCATCCCACCTCCCGGCTGCAGGCCAGGATTTGATTTAAAACGCCAAGCGATAAGCTCCTAAGTGAATTCCCCTGCACTAAACTTTGAGCCCCATTCCAAAAAAACCTAGGAGTTTATCGCACGGGGAGCCCCATGCAGATACGGTACTTTAAAGAGAAAAAAAACTGCAAAAGCGGAAGCAATTTATCGACGGGATTTCTCTGTGTGATAAACTCCAGCACTGTTAAAAGGAGGTTAATCCGAACAGAAATTAGACAAAAACTGCTTCTTTTTACTTTCGGGATCTTCTGTTCGGATTAACCTCCTTTTCCGTTCGGATTTCCTCCTTTTAACAGCGACGTCTTCTGAAAAAACACCCGCTTTTGTGGGTTTTGTTTAATTTAAAGCCCCGTTTCCGCACGGGATTTCCCCCATGTGAAAAACTCCCTAGTATAGTTATATACTGTATGCTACAGGTAGTCTTTGATTTGATCCTTAATAATTAGAGTTCAGAAATGTAGGTCAAAATTTACAAAGGTCTCCGGGAACTTGACCAGAGGCTGGACATGTCAAAAAAGTTCAATCAGCTTTACTCAGAGCCAGTGGGTCATCTACTGCCCTAGATCTGTACAGACAAATCTAGGACAATCTGCATCCCCAAGCCTTCATTCACCAAAACATTGTTGTGAAACTATTAAATGAGAAATGTTTATGCTAAAAAAATATTTTCACCATAAACTACTGTGTATTAAAGCAGGTGATCCTACTATCTTCCTTTTTCCTGATTTCAGGAATCTAGCCATTTCCAACCTGTTCTCCTGAAGTTGTGTTGGATTACTATCACTTTTATCCCCAGCCACTGAACATGCTTGTTCAAAGATGATGGGAGTTATTCTCCAACATACCGAGACTATTCTGGATTGGAGAAGTTGGCGCTAATCCTTCAAATTCTAAGCATCTTCAATTGAATTATGCCTTGTGGGAAATGGGATGAGAAATTGGTTTCTCTTCAATATGTTTTGAATGCTCCCAAGCTGGGCATCAACAAGTCTTGTATCATCCATTTCCTCCTTTCCTTGTACTTCCTCCTTTGCTATTCACCTGACACTCACTGGTTGGCATCCTGTTTGGTGGAGTCCAAGACTCCAAAGGCAGCCCAAAACTGCCAGAAAATGAAGCAGATTTAATCTGCTTCTGGCGGTGGTCTTTTTGGGACTGTGGCGGCAGCCTGCTTTGAGAGTGGGCTGTGTGGTTGCTGCGGTCCTGGGCTGATCCTGGCCACCCATCTGCTTCGGGCCTTTGTTCCTTTCCTCCACAAAAAGTAATTGTCATTCTATCTTGTAGACCCAGGTAGGAAGCTATAGAAGTTTCAGAGGACCTGAGCTGGGCCTATACCTGAGCATTTTTGCAAAATGGAAAGTGATGCTTTGGTCACTTCTGCATTCTAAAGTATATCATTTTTAGTTGTTGTTGTTTTTTGTTCAAGTTTGTTTTTGTTGTGTGCTTTCAAGTCATTTCCTAAGGTGAATCTATCACAGGATTTTCTGGGGGTCACCCATTGGGTTTCCATGGCCAAGCAGGGAATCAAACCCTGATCTTCAAAGTCATAGCCCAATGCTCAACCACTCAACCATGCTGGCTCTGTTTAAGAGGCCAAAATAGCAAGTAAATTTATTTGTTGATTATTTGATTTATCCTTCCTTTCTCCCAAAATGGGACCCAAAATGTACCTCCTGGAAGATTCTGGGTGAGTGTTTCCCCAGTTTTAGCCCTCTCCTCTTTTTCTTTCACCAATAGGATAATAGTGGCTACACAGAAAGCCCTCATGGGCTGCACAATTTTCACCCTGCCAGACATTATTTTTTTAATAATAATAATATAATAATAATAATAATATAATAATATAATTTATTTATATACCGCCCCAGTGGAAAACCAATCTAGGCGGTGAACAGCAGATAATAAAATACAGTAAGTTAAAACAATATCATTCCCTCCTCCCCCCCTTAAAAAGTTATTAAATCAAATACAATTAAAACAACTGCAATTAAGCAGTAATTAATAGTTAAAACTAATTTCAATTAAAACAACAACAACCAACATAGTGTGGAGTGGAGTCATTGCTGGATTGTCTGGGAAAATAGTCATCATCATTTGATGAATAAGAAACTAGTTTGAATACATCCTTCTAGATTTAGATGTATCTACCTTATTTTTACCCCCTTCTGTTTATGTAATTTGGGAGGAGTGTGGCTGGAATTGGAGTAACCCCTTTAAACCCTGTCTGATTCTGATTTCTGAGATGTTTAAGGTCCTGTGGGCTGTTTGCTACCAGTCACACTGTGTTAATGTTATGTTGGAAAGAAAGACACGCATGGTGTCATTTTTAATCATCCCGAGAATGAAGTTCCTGAAATGTATGCTTCCTTATTTATACTGGGCTGAGGTTCATATTCAACCATAATTAGGATTCCAAACCAGAGTCATTGATTGCATGTAATGGTAATTTGTTTGGGCAATTCTGTTTGATAGTCTGGGCACTTAGTCTGGTTGTCTTCATTGCTCATCTTGCTCTTTTGTCAAATAATAATGCAGTATAAGAAGAACACAAGAAGAACCCAGCTGGGTCAAACCAAAGGCCAATCTACTCCAGCATATCCTCTTTCCCAGGGTGTCCAACAAGAAGCCCACAAGCAGGACATGAAGCGATAGCCATCTCCTACTGTTGTCCCCTAGTGACCAGTATTTAGAAATATGCTGTCCTTTGTCCTGGAAGCAGTATACAACTGCCATGACTCATAGCCATTGATAGCCTTATCCTCACTAAATATGTCATTAATTCTTAGTTGCTGGCCCTGACTACATCTCATCAAAGCAGTGCCCATATTTTAGAGAAGACCATTAACTGTGCTGGCTAGAGCAGATGGGGATTGCAGTTTCACCATCTTGAAGGCCACACGTTATCCATGCTGTCATCATTTAATTTTTTGTTGTGATTCAACTTGACTCTGACATATGGAAACTCTATCATAGGGCTTTCTTGGCAAGATTTATTCAGAAGAGGTTTCCCATTGCTGTGACTTCTCCAAGGTCAGCTAGTAGGTTTCTGTGACTGAGTGGGGGTTCAAACCTTGGTCTCCCAGAGTCATAATCCAGCAGTTAGACCAATACACCATGCTGGCTCCCACATTTTATTTATGGATCACAATAGTAATGAGAGACTTTTACCATTTTTACATGCAATGTATATTTGTGGCAGCCTTTGGATATATAATAAATGAGCAATGAGGAGTGGAGGGAGTAGCCAGAAGGTCAACAGCCCTTTTACACTGTAGAGTTATTGTTCTGCGATTCCCCTTTAACTGCCATGGTAACAACCTATGGAAACTTGGGGTTTGCAGTTTAGGAAGAGCATTTTAGAATTCTCAGCTAGGGAATTCTAGTGCCTCACCAAAAAAACAGATCCCAGGATTGCATAGGATGAAATCATGGCAGTTAAAATGGAATCATTGCAGTGCTATAATTTTGTAGGGTGAAAAGGCCCCAAGAATGAATTCACCAACCCTGTGGTGGCAGTTGATAGATTCACCATTTGCTACCTTCTGTCAAAGGGCTCGAGGAGAGATACTGCACTGAAAAGCTTTTGGTTCAAGTCCTAAACTACTTCCTCCTGAACATGTCCCAGAATGGCCTAATAGCCATTGTATTCCACTATGATTCTTCCTCTTATTATTTTATAGCTGGCAGAAATTCATGGTGTTCCTCGTGGGCTTTATGATGGACCAGTGCACGATGTCATAGTAACTGCTAAAGCAGTGGCACCAACGCCTAGCTCAAGAATAGCCACCTGTTCAGGCAAAATACAGGTTCCTCCAATCCGTAACCTACACCAGTCAGGCTTCAGCCTGTCAGGTAAGTTTATTTTATGGGTAAAATAAACAGCAACGTGAGGTGTATAAACAGAATTTTGACTATCCAAGAAGGAGCAGAGCTTGGAAAAGTGAGTTTTCAGGGTTACAAAGTCCAGAATCTGTCAGAGTCTGAGGACTGTAGTCCAAAATACTAATTTTTCCAAGCTATGGCAAGGAGCATAGATTTTGTTAAGAAACTGATTATGGCTGAAAGTTAAATGACATTCATCTTACTGGATCTGACACACACACATATGGCCTGAAATCCTTGAATTTTATTCTAGATTTACATTCTGGTGTTAACTTGAGGTTGTTAATTCCTGCTGAGCAAAAAAGGAAATATGAATTAGTAGCAGACTTTATATGACTACATTATGTACAGTTAATTTAACATTGATATCTAATACCTTTAAAAGTCATTTACTAGAAAGAAAGAAAGAAAGAAAGAAAGAAAGAAAGAAAGAAAGAAACCCTAATCATGTTTCTAGTATAGGGATGGGCAAAATACAGCCCATGAGCTGCATGCAGCATCCTAGGGATGTTTTGCGGGTAAAGAAAATATTTTATCATTGGGGTAAAAAAAATAGTTTCCTCTCACATAGGAAGCATGGGGACATTTTTGCTATTTTTTTACTCCCCCTCCCATCCAGTGTAGGTCCAGAGGAGGCTTTTTTTAAAAAAAAACAACACTTCCTGCTTTTTTTTTTTTTAAAGGCCTCTTCTGGGCCTAATATAACTGTAATCAAACTATAACCAAAAAACTAATATGGCCCAGAGGACTTAAACTATGGCAAATATGTCCTCCAACCCCTTACAGCAGGGGTTTAATTTTTTGTTGTTTTGGCAACCTTTTTGAGCCGGGGGCCGGGTTGCTGTCCCTCAGACAATTGGGGGGCCGAAAAAATTTAAAATATACATGCACACTCTCTCAGCCCCAGAAAAGCCATGGCAAAACCCCTGTTGAGATTTTGCCAAGAAAACCCCAAGAACAAGTAATAAAAACAATAATATCATCGTGGTGGTGGCGGTGGCGGTGGCGGCAGGACCGGCCTGGGGCCGGTCCAAAAGCCTCGGGGGGGCGCATCTGGCCCCCGGGCCTTGGGTTGCCTACCCCTGCCTTACAGGGTCTTTGGGATATTTGATATTTGGGGCTGTCAAAACACCTAGAGGGGTTAATGTGCCCTCTAGCCTTTTCAATTGCCACCCTTATTCTGCTATTTTTGCCTAAAATGCCTGGTACTATCCTGAAACATTTTTATGCTGGGGACTATTTGATATCCTATATTCTTGGTGAGGTACTTTGAATTTTCTAGTCCCCTCCCCTGCATAGTGTAGTGATTTGAATGTTGGACTATGTATGACTCTGAAAACCAGGCTTCAGTTCTCTACTCAGCCATAAAATCCATTGTGTGACCTTGGGAAAATCACATGCTCTAGTCTCAGGGATGGCAATGGCAAACCTCCTGTGAACATATTTTCCCAAGAAAAACCCATTATAGGGTTGCCTTGGGGTCATCATAAATTAGAAATTACTTGAAGGCACACAGCAACAGCAACAACTCCCCATAACTATAGAATTAGAACTCTCTGGCAGAAACTCTCTCTACAAATCTCAAGATTCCATATGATGGAGCCATGGCAGTTAGAGTGGTATCAAAATGCTATTATTGTGTGGTTTGGGTAAATCCCAGGTATGATGGATTTTTGGAAAGAGTTGCTCAACTGGTGAGAAAGTGAGGGGCAAAGCAAAGCCAAACCAATTGAAACAGTGGGTATGAAATACCTATTCATACCAATTGGAGGAAGGCTGCCTCCTGCAGTAATGAAATGAAGCTACCTCACAAGGCCTAGTGAGGAATTTAAAAACTATAACCATGGATGAGATCTGTGCCCTGCTCCTCTTTATCTTGACGTCCCCATAGTAATGAAAAAGGACCAAATCAAAGCATAATGTGCTTTCACCAAGAACTGTGGCTGAAATCTTACATGACTGTAAGGTTTCCAGAGTGAAAACTGGAAACAGTTCTTGTCCTTTTAGGAGTTTGCAGAAGAAGGAATTTATTGTTATCTGGTTGCATGACAAACAACACCTGCTGAAGTTTCCTCTTCTACACAACTATTAAAGGGACAAGAATAACAAGACTGCAGTTCTCAGTCTTGTTAGGAGCAGTACACTGGTTTTTCAGGGGAAAAGCTCTCTGCAGGACTAGCTCTTTGCAGGACCGTGCAGGCTACGGGTTTTTAAAAATGGACAGTTAACCAAGGTAAGTAAAATGATGTGGATGGATGAAGCGATTTTGCAGCAAAAATTTGTTTATTCTTTATTCAAAAAACAGAAAAAGATAGCAGCAGTAACCAACAGAACAATCTATATTCAATGAAAACTCAAAGTAAAAGGAGGGGGAACCTAAAAACCCTTCTATTAACCAGTATAAGGGGGCTTGAACTAAGGTTAAGGTACCTTCCTCACCATTGGCTTTGCAGGCTTCCATCTCTGCTATAGTGCAATGAGTTTATGGTAGAAACAGCTGTAATTACTCTACTTCCTCTTAGGGGGGTTGCAGACTGTCAGAAATAAAAATACAGTTCCCATGATTCCCTAACCCTAACCCTTAAAGTGGACTCAATTTGTACTGTTTCTGGCAGTCTGCAACCCCCCCTTAGTAAGGAAAAAAAGGAAACGCGTGAGTTCTACATCCAAAGGCTCACACAACTTCCGTCCTGGTTTTAGATGATAAACCCATGAGCAGGCACTGTCTTCTGTTTTGATCTTTGAACAACAGTTTGAAATTTTTAGTCCTTTTATAGGTTCTTGCTGTTGGTAGGATTAATTCTCAATATTTGTGCCAGTATTCATATCGGTTTGCTTCAATTCTTCTGAATAGCATAATATTTACCTTCCATTCAAGCATGAAATTCTGAAAGTGTTTTAATCTTCTAATCCTGAAATGCTTAGCTATTAAGAGCTGTCCAAGAATACCTTTGGAATGAGTCCAGCCAGCTAAGTACTTTCAGATCTCATTAATTGCAATGTGGGAGGTTAAGCACTAACTTCCACCTGTCCTAAAAAGTGCTTTAGCTTTTTCAGTTTTTCATATGCCAGTGAAACTGTTAGATTCAGTGGCTGATATCCAGTGTCATGAACACAACTATGATGACAGAGCTCTGTTTTCATATTTACATCTGTTGATGCCCTGCTCAGAAACCCATCTTTTTAGCCCGGCAGCATCCTGACCAAAGCATTTTCAAGGTGCTGCAGATCAGGCTCTGGGGAATGATGTCTGCAGTCACTGCTCAATTGCTGCGCACATCAAGAACAGTCAGCCACTCTTTCCCTCAGTGTGTCTTACAACCAGGAGAGTACCGCATTCCCTATGAGGCCCTGACCAAAGCACCCTGGAAATGCTTTGGTTAGGGTGCTGTCAGGTTAAAAAGATGTGGTTGTGGAGGAGGGATCACATTTGGTCATTAATGACTTTAAATGTGAACCCTCAACTTAAGATCTTGTAACTGCTGAACATGATGTCAGCCAATGTCTTTTATTATTCACTTCTATCATACTATTACAGTTCCGTTTCTAAATCTGATCTGATTCCAGTTATAGGCAAAATTTTCCTCAGTACTTTCTGAGTAGCCTGACAGCATCCTGACATTATCTCACTTTGACACCAAAAAAGAAAAAGAAAAAATTGAGCTTTGTTACATAGGCTGGAATCCTGTTGGTGATTTTCAGTGATTGCAGAAGGAGGTATTCAGTACTTTCTTGCACAGTGAAGTCCCCTCCAACAAGTCTCCATAGGTTTCAGCAGGAAGGCCATCAACTTGCTGGAAATCCAGAGGTTGACATCTCTTTTTTCCTGTCACCTGTAGAACAGCAGTCAAATGCTAACCAGGTGCCCCTGCCCTTCCCCTGTGCACTAATTGGCCACAAGGATGTGTTACAGTCCTTAAAAAGTCTTTTGCACTGTGAGCATTAAGGGTCGTTCAACAGTGGTACACTCTGCCACAACGATACAGGATCTCAGCTATCAATATGTTTAATCCTGTGTGGAACTCTGTGGATCTCTTAAGAAGTCAACCTTATCCAGTTCAGTGGGCATATAGGGTGAAACACACACACACACACACACACATATATATATATATATATACACACACGCGCGCGCACGCACGCACGCACGCACGCAAATGTATTTCTAATGAAATGTCTATGGCCAAAATCCTTTATGGGGTTTATAGATGTGTAAGCACTGTAGTTGTGGTGCTATGCAGTGAATCCTGGCCTGACCCCCACAATCCTCACTTACCAGGAAGCAGCTGCTTTGATCGATGGAGTCTATTCCCTTGTTACTCAGGAAGCAGCTGGCTTCTCTTTTCACCCCCTCCAATGAGCAATCTCCACTATGATGGGCAAAAACAGGAGCCTGTCGTAATTCCTGTTTGCACTAGAGATTGCTAGCAGAAGGGGGGTGTTTCAGCCTGGTGACATGGAATGGACTCCTCTCCCCCCCCCCCCCCCCATCACAGCAGCTACTTTCTGGAAAGCGAGAATTGAGGGACTTACACACTGGCTACATAGAGATCATGAATACATAACAATCACAACTCTACATTATAGCAATAGTAGCTTAATCTATATACTGCTTCATATCATGCTGTGCAGTCTCTAAGCAGTTTACAACTGTAAGCTAATTGTCCCCATCAAGTTAGTGACGTTATGCATTCATGACTGCCTTAGAGGATTCTGGCTTATGTTATTGTCCATGCAGTTTGTGTATCTCTCATGTAATCATAGTAGTGCAACAGTTGTGCATTTCCTGATGTGCTTATTCAAAGACATTTACTTATATATCTGTTCTTCTAGGATCTCAAGCAGATGATCATGTTGCAAGACGTACTGCACAGAAGATTATTGCACCCCCAGGTGGACGCTCCAATATTACATCTCTGTCTTAATAATTCAGGATTTGATTATTCTGAATTTACCTTGATTATTAATGATTGGCCACACTTAGCTGCATTTAAACCTTTTCAAAGTCCTATAGCTTAAATCTGCTCCTGTTGAATTCAGTGGGACTTAAAAGTACTTATAGTTGGCCAATTTGTGGCCTTGATTTTTTTTTAAATTTTTTTAGGCAGATGGATTATGGAGCTGAATTTAATAATTCCTTTTAAATTACCAGTAATTCTTAAAAGCCTCTGCCTTCTCTAGACTCCCCAAGTACCTCTTCCTTTATGACCAAGTGTTTATAAAGTGAAATTGCCAAGAACATTTTAACATTATATTTGGATATTCTATACTGCCAGTTCAAAGGGCTTGGATGGGAGAGTATCCCACAGAAATACGATTTTACTTCTTACTCAGGATAAAAAATTTCCACCTGTTCTTCTGTAGGTAAAAAATAAATACACCCATTCCCCATATACATCAAGTATTATAAATACATCTTAAAAGTTGTGGCAAATCTTCTGAGACCTGCATGTTAACATGTGAACTTCTAGTAAAGTACTTTTTAATTGTGTTCAGCTGAACTGCTAGCTATGTCTTAAGTTACAACAAAGGCATTTTATGTATTTTGGTTCAGAGTCTTTCTATCAGTGATTCATACTATTTCTCTAATAATGACTTTTACTAGGACTGACACTTGTACAAATAGTAACACAAACAACTTATTCCTAGTTTGGGTTTTTGTTTTTTACTGAAAAGACCTACCTAGATAACACTGAATACACAACTTCCTTGCTACCATGCAGACACAGTGTGATTTGTTTACTTTAACCATAGTTAGTTGTTATGTCAGAATGCCTAAACCTTGGTTAAGGGTTGCCTGGGAGATTGAAAGATTAAAACATGATTTGAAGTGGGTTTTCAAACCATGGTTTGGGTTAGCCAAGATTAAGTAATACTTCAGCACCAAATAAACTGTGATTAAAAACATTTTTCTAGCACTTCTACTTGCAAGATAACAAGCAGGTTTCTCTTTTAATTTTTCTTAACCTGCTTAACAAAGTCATTGTTCCACTGTTCATTTGCACTCTTAACCAAGATAGGGCAAAAAAAACCATGGCTAGTGCTAACCATGGTTAGGTGCTATGTCTACACTTGCCTTGTAGGCTTCAAACACACTGCCAGCATCATCCAATCATTAGGGCTCCTTCATCTAGTAGATTGCTGTAAGGAAATTGCTCAAAATTTTACCTTTGCAGTGTACCAGTAACCATGTAGCAAGCCTCAGGTAGCTTATGACAGACTTTGACTCATGTGCATAAGATCTCACTGGGAGATCCTTGAACATATTTTAGAAACCATTGTCACTCAGTATCATTGTGACAGCATGGATATAAGAAATACAAGTGTGGTCTAAATGTTCATGGAATTAGATGTCATAGTGTCATTTTAGAGCTGGTATAAAAATACATTTAGACTTTATTTTAAAACAAAGCTGAATTTCAGGAATGTGGACACAATTGTGGAACTTCCAGTATGGTTGTAGCCTTTTTGTTAGTGTTGGATTTTTAAAAAAAACAAATTATTTATACAGTTTTTTTTTTCAAGTAACAGGAAATAGGTGTATTTGAAGGTCAGCTGCATACAGTGAACTTTTTATAAAACTTATAACAGGTTTATTATATTTTAAGCTATATACAGCAAATGTGATCTTATATATTCCATATCATTCCATAAAATGATGACTGTGACTTGTTACACAAAATTGTTTGATTTGCCATTCACGTTGAATAAAGTTTCCTGGAAATTGGCTAAATCACAATGCCAGATGAATTGTCTTAAATCTCTTGTTTTCATCCTTACTCTTGGGTATGTTTGTGTGTTAACAAATGTGGTAACCCTGTAAAAGAACTCTCACTGAAATTAGTGAGGTGCAACAATGGGAGTCTGTTCTGTCTTGCACTGTGCCCCTAGACGGGTTGAAGCAAATGAGAGGTCATATAAAATCTCATATGAAACAATGGCTGGTGTCCTGTTTGTGACACATACAAGCAGTACAGTTGCTCCTCCATTTTTGCAGGGGATCTGTTCCACGAAAATGGAAACTCGCACATATTCAAGCCCCATTGGCTTGAATGGCTGTGCACGCCATTTTAGCCAATGGGGCTCACCCCTCAGTGAATAACCGAGACTGCAGACTTCAAGTCCGTGAAAACAGAGGGTGACTGTAGTCCACTTTAGGTATATGTTTGGTCATTGCAAAGTTTGGTATTTTCTTCCTCTTTCCTCAGTGTCCAAAATCTCCCCAGGAAAATCTCCATTCTGCTTCAATAGCTCCCCCACAGCCTTTTCATGATATAAACTGATTATACCAATCACTGAGACTTCTGGAGGATCCCAACGGATCAAAGAAGATGAAGAAGAAGATTATTATTTCATTCATTTATATCCTGCCTTTCTCCCAATAATGGACTCAGTGCAGCTAACAACACTTTATGGGTCAAAAACTCTACAAAAGTTATATAAAAGTACAAAATGTACAATGAAACAATCATATTAAAACAATTAAAATACCAAAGTGCATTAAAACAATAAACACGAATAAAAACTATATATAAACCCTTTAAACACTTCAAAACCAGGCCCACACAGCACAAAGCGCCCAACCTTAGCAGTTTGTAAAGGCCTAGTGACACAAAATTGTTTCAGTCTGCCACCAGAACGAAAGCAAGGACAGGGTCAGCCTGGCCTCTTGGGGGAGGGAGTCTCTATATCAGGCAGCAGCCACTAAGAAGGCCTTCTCCTTTGTCCCAACCAAATGAGCATAAGAAGGTGTGAGAGATCTCTCTAGATCATCCTTAAATCCTAATGGCTCACACAGGGAGCCCTTCAAATAGGCGGACCCAAACTATTTAGATGTCCTTCATCTCCAATTGCTTCCCAACACATACAGCTTTCCACCAACACTGGAATGGTCATGCAGGTGGGGTGCGGGGAGACGATCACTAAAATGGTGGGTCCTGAGGCTGGTAATGGTAATAATGATAATAGTCTCATTCCACATGAAAAACTCTTCTGCTATGCTCAACCATGCAGGACTTCAGCCAATGTGAGATAATTGAATATATCTTTTCTTGTACAACCTCACAGTTAGTGAAAAATGCATAAGACCAGATGGAAATCACATAGCATCAGGACTCCATTTGTGGAAGCATCCATGTAGTGAATGGATGCTTTGACTCTGTGTCAAAAAGAAACATGTTAATTAGCTCTCAGATGTATTCTGTAATCCTTCCCCACTCCCTCAATTAGGCTATTCATTTATTTAAGACAAAATAGTAAATTGATCTTGGTATATCCTATAAATAGTTGGTAACCATTTCATCTCAAGAATGGTCCTCTGTCATGTTTAATGCATTTTCATCACAGATGTAAGCTTAAAAAGCTTCCAGACCATCTCCCATTCAGTCATTTAAAAAAAAAATCCCCAAACACTTCTGATCTAAAGAGATATAACACAAAAGGAAAATGGGATAAGGAAGGGAGGGGGAAAAGTACCCACACACACAAACACACAAATAAATGTACAGTCAGCCCTCCACATTTGTGGCTTCAACATTTGTGAATTTGATTATTTGTGGATTTGATTAATATGTTCTCTCTAGGAAAGTTAGCTCCTTCAAGGTGACTCTATGGCCATCTTTAATCAGATGTTGCACTGGAGGACCTAGAGATTCCTGGAGAGAATACTTCTCTATACATCTGAAGGTCTTCCAGCATGATTCTATGGTAAATTTCTAGTAGGTGTTGACCATAGAGGACCTAGAAATTGCTAGGGAGATGTTCTCTCAGGTAAAAAAAAAAACTTTTTTATTTGCGTTTTTTCCATTCTCATGGTGGTCTAGTATCATTAACCCCAGTGCAGGGCCAACTGTACCTACAGCAGGGGCTGGTATTACGGCTTCACTTATTACCTCAGTTTCACTATTCCCTGTTCTAAGGCTTCTTATCTGGAAAGGATGACCAGATGTCATCACTACAAAGGAAGACAAGGCACTGCAAAATGTAGGATAGTCGAGAAAAATTGAGGACATTACAAAATAAAACTAATATAAATGTACATTCATGCTTCTTAGTCTTGCTCAAAATGGAGGACATTTTGGAATTCCTCCTGGACAGAAGGTTGAAATGTAGGACATAGCTGGAAAAGAAGGATGACTGATCACTCTGTATTTGGAGTAAGCCCCATTTTGTTGTAAGTCCCTACTTGGACTTAAATATATAAACTATGATCACAGTAAAAGGTGAGATTACTCCCCACACTTATGCTTTCCTGAAAACTATTTACTTTAAATTCTATTATCTCCACACATTTCTCCATAATTATGTTCCAAATGATGAAAAATGGAAAACATGGTTGTTATTGTATATGTAGCACACGTCCATCAAGTGTTTTTCAGTCTTTGTGCCTAAATTGTCCATGGCTTTCCGAAAATTAAATGAGGCATAAGAATCTACTCATTCATAAGAAAAATCCTTTGAGACCACCAGGAATACACTTGGAGCAGCATGCCATCCTGCAATCTGAAGCGTTAAACAGAAAAGGACAGGGTTACCGTAGTTATTTTAACTATTGGGTTTCCACTGATGACATCAATTCCTTTGACATTTTCTTGCCAGATTAATCATTTGTGACTATGATTTAACAGCAAGTACTACAAGTTCCCTTTTACTCTTCATCAACTGATGCTTAAATCAATTAGATGAAAGCAAACAATTCCATAAAATATAGTAAAGGAAGCCTCTAGATTATTAGAAACATTAGTTCCCGTGGTTTACAAAAAATGAAAATAAAAATGCTGCTGACCCTTATTAAAGAGCAGTAGAACAGGCTCATTTTCCCTTGCTGTTTTATTGGTAAAAGATGGCTTTCTTAATTAATACCCTTTTACAGAAATTGGTGGAAACCCCAGACCAAATTGAAGAGCAGAGTGAAGCACACAGGCACCCAAAATCAGTTTTACATCCAGTTAATTATGACACTGCAAATTAGATTTATAACTACATAACTGTTTTCCATTCACATTTAAGATGGTGGTTCCATTGCCACAATCATAAATGCTCCCAAAACCCACCTTAAAATCCAGGCAGTTTCTAAGCTGTGCCAAGTGACAGGATGTTGGGATCCCAGAGAATAGGACACCACAGGATGACATGACCAGCCCTCTCCCAGCAGCAAGTGATGGTGTCCTGTCACAACTCTTTGTCACACCTTCTGCAGTGGAGAGACATATATGCTTTAGGTCAGTGGGGGGCTACCTCCTCTTTTTCTCTTAGGCAGGGTGATCCTCCATCCTCAACCTTCTGTCCAGGAGGAATTTCAAATGCTCTCCACTTTGAGCATGAGTAAGAAGCATGAATTGATATTTATATGAGTGTTTTTGGCTTTTATCTTGTAAAATCCTAAAGTTTTCTTGAACATTCTCATTTTGTGGTGCCTTGTTCCCCTTTGCGGTGATGACATCTAGTCACCTTTCTCTTGGACAAAAACCCTAGTGCTCCCAATGCTTATTTTTTGACATTAGGTCTACTGTTGGTGCAGCAGCCAGCCAGTGGTATCTACCCCACCTTGCCACCATCTCCTTCTCTGCCTCAGCCCCTCACATGTGAATACACATGAAGAAGAAGTCCAAGCCTGCTCCTCTCTCTAGTTCATGCTAGCCTTGCAGCAATAGGAAGGCCGGCTGGATGGCTGCTTGGCTGCTTCTCCCAGGGTGACCAGGTGCAAAGGGAGCAGACAGTTGAGCAGCAGCCACTTCTGAATCAATTAAGATCACTCTGTATTGTTCAAAGGAATGGAGGAGGCTCGATTTTATCCTGAAACGATGGCATGAGTGAATAACACAAGGGATAACTGAGCGATTCACGAATCCAAAATGTAATGGGAACAACAATCCCAATATGCATCAGTGTGGTGATCTGCATCTCCTCAGGACAAATGCCCCCTTAGTTTCTTTCTGAGTTCATGGACTACATTCCCCTCAACTGTCCTGATTTGGCAGAGCTGGTCCCTATTGATTCTTCATCATCCCACTCTCCCAGCTGCTTTTAAAGTGTTCCAATTTCTCTTTCCTCTTCCCACTCACCCCTTTGTCCTCAGTATACTGAGTTCAAAGACCAGAAGCAGTTTGCACTCAATTAACTCAATTAAGGATGGAGAGGAGATGAAAGGAGGAGAGAAAAAAATCTTGCTTTTCCTTGTAGATAAAAGCAAACTGCAAGAGCTTCTCTGTTCTTCCTCCTGAATAACTTTTGCCATCTTGACCACACTCTGAAGTTGCTTGGCTTGAAATATGTGATTGAACTTTGTCTCTAAGTTTCACACAAATATGGAACTGGGAACTGGGGCTAACCAAATTCAATATTTTCGGCTAAACTACTGTACTGTCATTTGGTCCCTATTGTCACTAGATGGCAACAAACCCTTCTCCTTTTCTTTCCTGGGTGAAAGATTTAATTTACTACAAAATGTGGTACTTGTATAGATGTTGCATTTTAAGAGAGGTTTTTTTTCCCAGAAAAACAAATGATTTGGACGACTTTCAGGCAAGCTATTCAGCGTTAAAACAGCACACATGCAATTAACATTAAGTGTAAAGGAAATCAGTTACCTTTGTGCTACCTTTGAATATGAAAATGTATTGTAATGCCTTCTCTGAAAACAATTACGAAATGTTTTGAACAAAGTCAAGAGACTATGGAGAAAATAGGCAGAAAACAGCCATACCAGAACCAGAATTGATTGAGTCTGCTTTGTGCATGAGTCTTTTGTTACAGAATGAAAAACAACCAAATACATCATTGGTTTAATTGTTTTAACAATTCAGTCAACCGCACCATCCTTTCTAAAACAAATGAAAATTTGGAGAAAGCAATCCAATATACAGGAATGCCATTTAAGTAGAATTAGAGTGCTGAAAGAAATTTCAGTCAATGAATCAAATCAGTTTTAGGCTGTACACCTATACACATTTATATGAGTAAGCTATACGTAAGGGTTGCATTTACACTTCCGAATGAATGTAGTTTGACACCGCTTTGACTGCCATGGCTCAGTGCTATGGAATTCTGGGAGTTGTAGTTCTGTGAGATTTTTAGCGTTTTTTGCTTTGTACTTGCTATAGGGGCCACAGCAAACTCCAAATCCCAGGATTCCATAGGATGAAGCCATGGTAGCTAAAGTGTTGTTAAACTGCATTAATTCTGCAGTGTTGTAGCCATCAAGAAAGCTTTTGTAAAAGTAGATATGTCTAGGATTGTACTGTCTGTCAGTGATAGTGATTAACAGTGTTACTGTTCATTAACAAAGCCATGCCATGCATGTCTACACAAAAGAAAAAACCCATTGTCTTCCCAAGAAGGAAGATAGCAGCCTCCAGCTAAAGTTTGCTGATGAATAAAATCATTATTATACTAAGAAATAACTAGAGGTATATGTCACAATAGGCATAATTTTGAAAAAGGTCTTCCCTTTGTGTGTGAGAGAAGGCAGGGCCATGAGATTTTGCAGCCTGAGCTGGAGCAGCTGATGTTGTCCTCTCTCTGAGTCATGAGGACATAGCACCCAAGGTTTACCAAGCTCTTTGGACAGCACCTGAGGCAGGAAATGGCACAAACACTTCTCTTCATCTCCTTGGCAGTAAAAATAGAGGAACCCCCCCCCCCAAAAAAATGTGCACAGTTCTATTGGCTGGCACAACTATGTTGGGGTAAGAGGGTGGACACAGTTAGCAGTGCATACCCTCCAACAGTTCGCAGAAGAAAACCAGAACATGTGTGACCAACAGCATCACCAGGGTTGGTACAAGCCAGTGTGGGGTGGCGGTGGCAGCAGCAGACGTCCCTGCTTCCTTCCCTCTCTCTGTCTTGCCCATGCATGCACCCACCAGCCAAGCCACCAATAGAAAGACCTGGGTAGCTGGACAGGCAGGTGAGACAGCAGGCAGCCTTGCCCTCTTCCCTTCATCTGCCTTGCCCACCCAGTTGTGGAAAGACCTGGGCGGCTGGACAGGCAGACAGGCAGGTGGGGCAACCCCCTTCATACATATATTTTTATTCGGTCAAAGATCAGCAAAATTTAAAAAGGGAAACAAGTCCAATTGACAAGTGCAATAATATGCTACAAAGTAACACATAATAATAAAATATTATGATTTTGTTAATACCTTTGTTACCTTATAGGGTGAACCTAGTACATTAAAAATACTATACTAACGTATAATATATAATAGAATATTATAAGATAAACTAATATATATCCCCTAACAGTTTTCCAGTTACAATATTCCTGATTAAAATTTAAACATTTAAAATAGGGAGCTATTTTTTGCCTGAATTTGTCTTATTTTCATTTTCATTTTCATTATTTTCACAACCCTCTTCCCTTCTTCTGTCTCTGCCTCTGTGCATTGTGCCTTGCACAATGGCACCCAGTCATTGACATGTATGGGGCAATTTTGCTATTCTGCATGAGGAGTGCATAGTGCTGGTGCAGCATATCTCCACACAGAGATATTCACGCTACATGGAAGGGGTACCTAGTATCTAGTATGTGAGACAACTGATTCACTCTACCTAATGATAGGACTGGTCTTAAGATAAAATGGTGCTCACGCTTCCAATTTTTGTAAGTATGTTTGTCGTCATCTTCTTTTAAAACCTGTCCAATGAATCAAGGACACTGTTTTAGACATTTTAAAGTTTGTTGATTCATTTAATCTAGCCAGTCAATTGCCTAAATCAAAGGTAGGCAACCTTTTTGAGCCAGGGGCCGGGTTGCTGTCCCTCAGACAATTGGGAGGCCGAAGCACCAAAAATAAAATAAATAAATAAATAAATAAAAATAATTTTTTTAATTTTTTTTTCAAAAAATAAAAAAACATGCATGCACACTCTCTCAGCCCCAGAAAAGCCATGGCAAAACCCTTGTGGAGATTTTGCCAAGAAAACCCCAAGAACAAGTAATAACAACAATAATCAATATCATCGTGGCGGGTGACAGCGGCGGTGACGGGTGGCGGTGGCGGCGGCGGCAGGACTGTGAGAGAATGGCTGAGTATGTGGAAGGTGAATGGGTTCCTGGAGTGACAAGGCCCTGAAAGAACCAAATAAAATGGATGCCGTGCAAAGCACTATTGAAGGAGGAACTTGGATGGTGGAAGCGAGGAATGGGAGAAACTTGGCCTCGGAAGCGGAGATGCTGACCAAGCATAACCAGGACAATACAATCTGTCCAATATGAATGATGTTGATATGGCCGAGTGAGATCCGGCACACACAGAATGTACTGAAACTTGTGCAAAGAACTGGACTGTTCTGAACCCATGGTGAGCAGAACATGTTTATTTCAAGAAAGAAGAGAAAAAAGGATATAAAAGGCAGTACTTCTCCCACTTCACCTTATGGTTCCTTGATCCGCGGCAACAGGGCCATCCACCCTTCTTGGAGGCTTGATCAACTTCCAGTGAAGGATCGTGAGTATGAATGTGTGTGAATGTGTGAGTGAATGAAAAGAGCTCTTGATACTTAAGGTGGTTGTTATATTGAGTATCTGATATTAGAAATGATTGTTTCAGGTGTCTCTGTTTCTGTGTTTCAATAAATGTTACATGCAAAGTGTCTAAACCCAGATCTGGTTTCCTATGTGTCTTTGTTGAAAGTCCTATAGTCTAGGGTGGCTAAATTTCTCTCTGGATCAAAAGAACAACAGAGAACTTCAGTTCATGACAGGACCGGCCTGGGGCCGGTCCAAAGGCCTCAGGGGGCTGCATCCAGCCCCCGGGCCTTAGGTTGCCTACCCCTGGCCTAAATGTTACCAGGCCTAATTTTGTTTTAAAAGGCTGAAAGCTTATAAAATGACACATTGAATATAATAAAATCCCACTGAGAAACTGGGTCAATTTTACCATCCAAGGCAGCTATTAAATACACTGTCACACCATGCTGGCTTTACATGTGGGACTGGATGTTAACAGTGAGTGACACGTTGTCTTGTCTGGTTGCCACAAAAGAAAAAAAGCTTTAATGAGAAATCTTTGTGGGAAGAATGCACATGCCTCTAAAATTAATTTTCCAGGAGTGTCTGCTCTTCATTTTAATCTGCAGGTGTCTCCATTTTATTTTTTATTTTAATTTTAATTTAGAATATATTTACTTCAATGAGCTCATGTTAAAGCTAAATGGCTTTCCTTTTCCACACTTTCTCCCACATCACAACAGCCCTGTGAAGTAGACTCCCATCCCTCAGTTACTGGACAGAGGCTGCTGCAATTGACAAGTCCATTCCCTTGTAGTTCAAAAAGAAGCTAAATGATGTCCACACTCACCCTGTGTGAGAAATTTCCCCTGCAAGAGGGATTATGACAGGGATCTCTTTTCTGCATGTCACAATGGAGATTGCTCACATGAAGGGGTGGTAAGGGTTGTCAGCCACTTCCCGAGTAACAGGGTACATATCCCCATTGATCACAGAAACTGTTGACTGCTAAGTGGGGACTGGTGGGGTTAGGTCAAGGTTCACTATGTAACTACATAACTACCATGCTATGGTTACATAGCATAGTACATACATACATAGCATAGTACATACATGATACCAATTTTTTTTTTTAAAAAAAGTAGATAATAGGATGGAACCATAGCAGTTGAAGTGGAATCATTATAGTGCTATAATTACGTACCACTTATCAGTGAACTCAACAGTCTCTAAGTGGTTTACAATCTGTAAACCAATTGCACCCAACAAACTGGGTACTCATTTTACTGACCTAAGAAAGGATAGAAGGCTGAGTCAACCTTGGAGCCCTGGAATCGAAATCACAACCTTGTGACTCCAGTACCAGCATTTAATCACTGAGCCTCCAATACTCCACAGCTATAGAGAAAGGTCAGCTTTAAAGAGATATTAGACCAGTGATGGAGAAACTTTTAGGGGCTGAGTGCCCAAACTAAAAGGCCTTTCTGCACCGGGTGCTATCTGGTGCCGGGGGTGGGACATCTGCCCTCTGGGGATGGGACTTCCAGTGTGGGACTTCTTCCTACCACCCTCCCGGGCCTTCAGCTGCCTCTCCAGACAGCTGCCTCTCCAGGTCCGAGGTGGCAAGGGGGAAGAAGAGGAACAGGTGCACGCTTCTTCCTCCTCCCCCCACACTATCCCCAGCCTTCAGCTGCCTCTGGAGCTGCCCCCAAATACCTCCCCCCACACACACACAGTATGTTTAATCTGGAGAGGGTCTGGAAGGAGGAGGAACAGGTGTGCGCCTCTTCCTTCTCCTTCCCCTGTGCCATTCCTGGCCTTCAGCTGCCTCCGGAGAGGCCAGAGAGGGTCGGGAAGGAGGAGGAACAGGCACGTGCCTCTTCCTCCTTCTCCCCACCCTCCACGTGCTGTGGAAAATGGCTTCACGTACAAATCTCTGGCACACATGCCATAGGTTCGTCATCACGGTATTGGATCATACAGATAGCAGATATTGGGAGTGCTCTAGCCTTGAATGTCCTGTGCTGTTCAGCAGGCTGGACTAGTTGATCAAAAAAGGCCCTTCCAACTCTATGGTGCTCAGCTGCCATGGCTTGGGGGTGGTCTCATGTGGTTGTGGGCAGGGTAGGCAACTGCAGCAGGGGCCAAATTTCACCCGTGGTGGGCTGTCCTCTCATTTGGGGGCAAAAATTGGATCCATAAGTTCCTTACATTGGAGGTGATTATGTTTTTGTTTAGGATACAGCTTTAGTGCATCTACTATTTCTGGAGGCCTCCAGTGAGCTGTTGACCTTCTTCAGATAACACTCTGGTGCTAAAAATCATTAAGTTTTCCAGACCCATTTGTCCATTCCTTGGCAAAATCATCAAAGCTTTTTAGTACACAGCACATACTCTGAGGGCAGATTTGTGGGTATAAGCCCCCCAACCCCAGTCATTTTTGTTCAGTTTTCCTAGTACATGCTCAGATGCTATCCAAGTCTTCAGCACATCTCTCTCTCTCCTAGATTGGTACGGTAAATATATCCCTCCTCAACCTTAGTTGTCTGCTATCCAAACTTTCAAATCTTCTCTTCTGTAGTCTTGTGTAAATCTAAGATTGAATCAGTCCTTGAATGTTTGTGTGCTTCTTCGTACATTTTCTAAATAAAAACATCTTATTTAATTCAAACTGGAGTCTTTCCTTGCAATAGTACTGGTATAAAAAAGTGTTAAAAGATCCTAGTAAGTTACCCACTTCTTGCATGCCTCCTTTTGAGCTAATTAATTCCCCAACATTCAAAGGAGACACAGACACTGCTGGCGGACACCCCAAGTGCTTCCCACCTTTTTGGGTAACAATGATGGGTGGCTTAGGGAGCTGGGTTTGTTTAGCCAGGAGAAGAGAAAGCTAAAAGGTGACATGATAGCCATGTTTAAATATTTGAAGGGATGTCATATTGAGATGATGGAGCAAATTTGTATTCTGCTGCTCTAGGATATGGAGAAATGGGTTTAAGTTACAGGAAAAGATTCCACCTAAACATTATGAAGAACTTTCTGATGGTAACAGCTGTTCAATGGTGGAATATGCTGGCAGGAAGTTGGACTAGGATGAGAGTAGTCCTAAAGACTTTCCAACACCCTTAAATTAGGTAGGATTTGGATTCAGCACAGCTTCACCTGGCCTAGTGCTGGCTCATCTGCCCATCAGCCATCTTGATGAGTTATATATAATTGTGCTCTTTGATGAGTTACAGACACCACCTGGATAATCTCTGTTATTTTTCCTTTCTAGTATTTTCAGTGGCCAAAAAGCATTTCTTGCATAACCAAAGAAATCAGATTTTCATTCTGAGGATGGGGATAGTGTCATCCCAATTAAGAATACCCATTAGAGATGATCGATATATAAGAGACCACATTGCTCTTGCCTATTTTGTGATTCCCAATTGCACCATATTAATAATTTTTCTACAGGTTACCTGCTCTAACGAAATATTAACTAGGAATTGGTCTCATACTGAGTTGTTTGTAAAGGCATTCACTGCCTCAAGAATATATTGCTACCTGCAGTGGGCCTGCTTGCAAGAGAGGAAAGAAAAAGGCAATGCCCCAAATTTATGTTGACAGTCTTTTCTGCAGGGTCTCTGCAAGAGACAGTCTGGCTTGGAGATCAAAAGATAAGACACCTTTAAATGTTCTCTTCACACTGCTGTATAATTAATAAGAAAAGACACTGTTTTGCATTTCATAATTTGCCTAGTCTCAGAGAACAAATGTGATTCCCTGTACTAATTTTCATGCAGGCCCAGCTCAAGTTATTTTGTCACATTTGGCGAGGTAAAATTTTGCTTCCCCCTCCTTGTTGATACTGAACAGCATGCCACTTATACATAGAAACAGCATGGAAATTTCCAGCATCCTATTTTCTTATGATTCATTTTTAATCTTTTAATGTAGCTCGTGCTGTTCCTCTGCCTCTTTAGACTAGGCAGTGCTTCTCAGGCTGTCTAATGTAGCAGACTGGGGGGGGGGGGGGGAATCTTTAATGCACCAAGAACCAGAACTATATTTGTGCCATTTGGCTAAAACTGTTTCTTTACTTCCTAGAAACTTGTCATGGACTAGCATCTAAGGTTCATGGTGCATGGAACACCACTTTGAGTAGCACTGGACATGAGCAGTAAGAGCTGGCCCATTCTCAGTCTCTAAGGGAAAAATAGTCATAGGATCATAGAATCATAGAGTTGAAAGAGACCTCAAGGGCCATCCAATCCAATCTGCTGCCATGCAGGAACACGAAATCAAAGCTCCCCTGACAGATGACCATCCAGCCTCTGTTTTTTTTAAAAAAAAAAAAACCAGAGAAGGAGACTTCACTACACTCCAAGGGAGTGTGTTCCACTGTCGAACAGCTCTTACTGTCAGGAAGTTCTTCCAAATTCCAATAGGTGGAATCTCTTTTCCTGAAGTTTGTATCCATTGCTTCATGTCCTAGAGTCTATGGAGTAGCAGAAAACAAGCTTGGTTCATCCACAACACGACATCTCACCAAATATTTAAATAGGGCTATCATATCACCACTTAACCTTCTCTTCTCTAGACTAAACATACCCAGCTCCCTAAGCCGCTTCTCATAGGGCATGTTTCCAGACCTTTTTCCTGACCTTAGTCAGAGCAGAGCTTGGAAAAAGAGCCCCAGTAACAATGATACCATGGTAATTTGTTATCTCCTAGTTTAGAAATCAACATAAGTAAGACAGCCAGCACAGTGTAGTGGTCTGAGTGTTGAAAATCTCTGGAGACTAGGGTTCAATTCCCCGCTTGGTCATGAAACCACTGGGTGACCCTGGGCAAGTCACATGCTCTCAGCCACAGGGGAAGGCAATGGCAAACCTCTGAACAAATCTAGCCAAGAAAACCTCATGATAGGTTTGCCTTAGGGTCACCATAAGTCAGAAACAATTTAAAGGCACACAACAACAACAACAACAACAACAAACCTTGTAATTGCCATAACTTCCTATAACTTATTTTCCAACTCAAATTCCATTCCAAGGTCAAGAATTCCCTGCTCACTTTCCTCTTTTATACAATCTCATTACCCAAGGTAGTACTAGCCACTGCAAACAAGGTGGACTTTTGGAGGCTTTCTTCTGGGACTTGATTTTTCTGGGATTCCTAAAGTACATGCAAAGGATGAGGGTGTCATCGTGAAATTATTTCCTAAGGCCTCTAATACTTGAGCTCTTGCCACACACACACATACACAAATTAACTGGGTTTCTGGTGAAAATCTCTTATATAAAAGTGGCCCCAATACTCAGCGTATATAGTGAGCAGGTGTGAAAAGGTAAGTACTTCATCCCTGTCACAGAACTGTAATACAGACAGTGTTGCCTCACCTCCCAGTGCAGGTGGCAGGGCTACTGGGGTGTGTGGCTAAAATACCATGCTCACCCCTTCTCCCTCCTCATGGTGGCAGCAGCCTGTTCATGGGGAGATTGTTGGGCCAGGTGCGCTCAGCCTTGTCTCTCTTCATGGCAGTGGCAGCCTCCTTGTGAAGAAAAGGCTGCTGTCATGGGGAAGCAAAACTAGGCATGTTTGGCCTTCTCCCTCCTCTCAGTGGCGGTGGCCTCTTCATGAGGAATTCCATACAATATATTAAAATACAATCCAAAAAATCCCAAAGCCCACCTACTCCACCAGTTACCCCCAACATGTTAAAACAGAATAGGTTTGGTTACCCAAACTGAAATCATAAGGAATGGGTAGCATGGTGAAAGAAAATAAAACCATCCCTGGATGCATTTTTGAAGAAGCTTGCAAGCAGTCTCTAGAAAGTTTAAAATGTTGTTTACTTATGCAAGTTTTGCCTGACCTGGTTGGTTCATTTCACACATGCATATTGTTAATTTTGAATATAAAGTCTAAATATGCTAAACTGCTATATATAACTATAAACTGCTCTTCTTTTTTTTGAGGTATAGGAAGCTATCTCTATTCTCTATTTCCATGCTGTGTCTACCTCTGGTTTGAAAGTTTATGTTAAAGACATCATGCCCAGGAATACATGTCCACTTATGAAGCCCACGTTGTTGTTTTTGTTGTGTGCCTTCAAGGCATTTCTGGCTTATGACAACCCTAAGACGACTATCACAGGTTTTTCTTGGCACTTTTCTTCAGAGGGGGTTTGCCATTGCCATTGTTTGAGGCTGAGAGAGTTTGACTTGCCCAAGGTCACCCAGCCAGTTTCCATGGCTGAGCCAGTATTCAAACCCTGGTCTCCAGAGTCATAGTCCAATGCTCAAACCACTATACTACACTGCCTCATGTAAGTCTACTTCATATGTCCACTTATGAAAGCATACATCTCCAATAGGATTCTGGCCTATAAAATAAATTGAAGACTTACTGTTAAATAAGAAAATGTTATTGTTCATTACATTACCTTCATAGTGCATCTTACTGTGCCCTGGTTACCAACAAATTAATTATAATTACAAATAACTAGTTACTCTTGATATTTTTTTTTAAATAAAAACCTCCCAGACTAGCTTGCTTAAATGCTTTATTCCTGGGGCTACCTTGGTGAGCTTCATCCAGCTCAAAACCCAGCAATCCAGCCTGTTAACCACAATTAAAAGAACTTAACTGGATAGTTGTTCATTTCCAGTCTTGATAGTATCTTTGAATTGTGTGAGGCTAAAGGACTACTTTCCTGCTCGTAGACTGTTCCACTTTGGCTACTCTGCCTTCTGAGGTTAGATAGATGATGGCACCCAAAATGGTTGTGTTTGCCTAATAGGTGCTCTAGTGCCCCCCACCCTCTATGATCTTTTTTTGTACCAAGTCTATCCTGGCATCTTAAACTTCTAATGAACAGTGTGGTGTGTGTATGTGTGTGTGTGCACATGTGTATATTTGCATCACCAGATATTTCATTTAAACTAGATTGTTTTTTAACATTTCTTTATGTACCACCTCATCGTCATCATTGTCTTCATTGTCCTCGATCATATTATTCTTTTTGAACATCCTTAAATAAATGAGACATGTCTTCCCTTTCTTTTGCATTTCAGAAGCTGCATGTTTCTGCTGCTCTGCTCTGAAGCAAAATATGAGAGACAAATGAATAACTGCAAACAGTGAGCTTCCCACCTCTTACTATGTTTCCAGGCTGCGTGTTCCCCCTCAAGAACATCAAAGCTCCCAGCCTACAGCACACGCCAGTATTCTGAAGCACAACAGCCCTCCTACTGCAGTGGAAACAATAATCAGAAATGACGCTTCCCCTGCCTAGAAGCCATGAGGTAGCTGTATTTCATGCTTATCCCAAAGCTCAGATGGAAAGAGCAATGATCCATGAATAGTCAGGCAGGAAAGGATCCCATGAGATAAGACCATGGGATACACTCATCCTGATAGGTTCCATGAATTGCTGGCTTGTGGATGGGTGTTTCTGTTCTCTCCTTCCCTCTCTCTTTCTCTGTTCACTAAATCCCTACATGTCATCCCAAAATGAAAGAAGGAGGTTGTGCTTGGTTTAAAAAGAATCAGCCATGAGCAACTAGTTCACATGGAGCCCCCTAAGCTAGGATGCCAGGAATGGAGGGAAGAGCTGCATTGGCTACCTGCAGGAACTTCAAGGACTTCTTTCTCTCTTACTACCTCTGGCCATGCCAACCCACCTAGTATTTTTAAACCCCATCCCCCATCTTTTTAAAAAAGAAAAAAGAAAAAAGAAAAAAAGCACACACTTATTATGAAAAAAATGTTAGGATTCAGGAGCTGTTCTAGACTACCAAATGCCTGGGTTTTATCTAGATTGTAGTCTTGCCATCTGGTGCCTCTTTGGACCATCATCTGGCCAGGGGTCCAAGCTTTTATTATATTTTATTTTAATTTTATTCAAGTCTCTAGCCTTCATAGAAGCCAAGAAATGTGCAAAATGTGAAGTTACTATACTCTGCAGTCAAATTGTTCTGCAAGAAACAATTTCACCTGAGAATTTCAGGCACAAGAGAAGTGAGACTGAATGGTGTGAGCAGCTGAGCAGAAGATGCAAAGTGGGGACAACTGTGAGGACACAAGGTGAGATGAAGGAGGGAGTAGGAGAGACAGGAGAGTGAGCAGTGTGAGTAATATGGTACAGGCATTTGAACTTTCTGCTCACACATATGTCTTACTGAATTATATATCCATAAGAGAGGAATACCATTTGCCTCTCCAGTGTAAAGTCTATCAAGGAAACAAAACAGCAGCTATAGGGGAAAAGATTAGAAAGGTGTATGTTGCAAAATACAAGCTTAGTGTCATGGAAGATCACATCTGGCAGATTAGATTGGGACTTCCTTTGAATTTTTTCTTACACAAAGAAATAACTTTCAAAGATTTCAGTAGGGTAGCTTTTTTTTTATCCTTTTGCAGCAAAAACAACAAGGGATCTATCAACACAATTACAGACTAATATGTTTTATTTGAAATAAGGGCTTGCAGACGGCATCCCACTTCATCAGAGGCATGGAAAATTGGCAGATATGTATGCAGATGTTTGGGGTAGAAGGATTTAATTAAGTAAGAAGGAATAGAAAGGTAAAAACTACAAATATTTATCATTACCTTTACTGGCATTAACAAACAACAATTGGGTACGAGAACAGAAATCCAGCATAGATGAGACCCTGTATATTTTAATGAAAAGTCAAAAAGGTGAAAGATATTTTTTTCAAAAAGAAGGCATGTTGGCCTAATGCCAAGGAAGCCTCAAGTCAGCAAGGGACTTTTTTCAGTTAATGCTAAGGTCTACATTTACTATATATACTCAACTATAAGTTGACCTCATGTATAAGTTGAGGGCAGGTTTTGGGGCCAAAATTAATGGATTTTGCCATGACCTGTGGATAGGTCAAGGAGTTTGGAGGTTCCTTCAGTATGTGTATTTGTGTGTGTAGCAAGAGGGACTCTCATTGAGGTTTTTTGCTTCAGGGTTTCAACTTTTGTTTCAGCCAGGCGTCGGGGCGGGAAAGGGATTCTAAAACAAACAACAATATCAATCAATCACTCAGGACTCTTTCTGCTTGATTCAAGAAAGAAAGAAACTGCATGGGGAAATCTGAAAGAGGTGCTATCACATTACCATAGTGACCCGTAAATAAATCTACCTGGGATTTTGGGGTCAATTTTTGGGCATAAATGTTTAGACTTATAGACAAGTATATATGATACTCTTAAAATCTATTATCAATGTAAAATGTCTGCTTTCTCATATGATATGTAACTTGCCATTGACAATCACAGTTGCTTGGTGCTCCTAAGTTTACTCAGAAGTAAGATCCATTATGTTCAGTGGTTCTTATCACCCTGAAAATGCCTTTAGGATTTTTTTTTTTTTGGTGGGTTTTTCGGGCTAAGTAACCATGTTCTGAAAGAATTTATTTCTGACATTTTGCCAGCATCTGTGGCTGACATCTTCAGAGGATTGTTGCAGACTTATCCTTCATCCCAAGATAAAAGAATTTTGACTTTTCTGTCAAATGTGAAAGAATTTACAAGTTACCTTCAGCAGAATGTTCTCCCCCCCCCCCCATGTGCCTTCAAGTTGTTTGTTGACTTATGGTAACCCCATAGATTTCATAGGATTTTCTTAGGCAAGGAATACTCAGAGGTGGTTTCACCAGTTCCTTCCTCTGAGATAGATCTGCAGCACCTGGTATTTGTTGGCGGCTCGGATCCAAGTGCTAGCAAGGACTGATCCTTCTTAATTTCCAAAATCAGAAGAAATCTGATGTGTTCAAGAGATTTGGCTGCTGTAAAATTGATGTCTAGCTCAAATTGTTCCCTTTCCCCACTAGAGGGTAGTTAGACACCACATTAAGGGGAATACTCTGCATGACTGTGCAGCCTTCTTGTTTACGTGCATGTAAAATGTAAAATGGCAATTTAAAAGACTCAAAATAATAGCATCATGATGAAGTCTATAATGGAATACACACACACACACACAATGCATGTATAATGAATAATCGCTCCACCTCAACAATAGGAAGAATTTCCTGACAGTAACAGCTATTTGACAATGGAATATGCTGCCTTGGAGTGTGGTGGAGCCTTTTTCTTTGGAGGTTTCTAAACAGTGCTTTGGCAATCAAACTAATTGCCTAGAGAGGTGGTGGGTCTCCTTTACTGAATAGCTTCAAGAAGAGGCTGGATGGCTACCTGCTGGGGATGCTCTAGTTCAGGCCTGCACAACATACAGCCCAGGGGCTCCATGTGGCCTGCCAAAGGATTTTGGGTGGCCCACGAGGATGTGGAACAACTTCAAGGGTTCTCTGCTGCCTGGCTTTCTCCTGAGGAGAAGGCCAGACAGAGGAGTATGAGAATAGGCAAATGCTTGCGCTGCAAGGCTCCTCCACTGCCCCATTTTCTCCTGAGGAGAAGGCTGGGTGGTGAAGAAGATGGGCAAACACTCACCCAGCAAGGCTTCTTCACTGCTCAGCTTACTCCTGAGGAGAAAGCTGGGTGGAAGAGGAGCAGGAGCAAATGTTTGCCTGCAAGTCTTCACTGCCACCCTGCTTTCTCCTGAGGAGAAGGCTGGGTAGTGACGGAGGATGAGGATGGACAAATGCTGGCCTGCAACCTTGAAAAAGAAGGGGAAGGGTCTCCAAAAGAACAGTAAGGAGAAACTAAAAAGAGAAACAAAAGGAGGAAAAAAGGGGCTGTACAGACTGGCCAAAAGGGCTGGCCTGGGGATGGAGTGGGGGCATGGCAACTGCATGCCAGCTGTTCCAATTCTGCCCCAATTCCGCCATTCACACACGCTGCACCAAAGGAATGCCAAAAAGCCACTGCCACAGTGGCAAGAGTGGCTTTTTCCCACTCGGAAAAGAAGCACCATTTGCCAGCTCTTTTTAGAGTGGCAAAGCACTGGATCGGGGCTACAGCATGCAGTTGCCACAGCCCTGATCTGGCAAAGATGGCTGTCTGTTCAGCCTCATAGAGAGAGAGAGTAGTACAAAGCTTGCAAAGTCTAAGGACGTTATCACACAGGAGAAATCTGTTGGGTTAATCCACACAAATCCCAAACAAAAACTGAATTTGCACCTCACGATTTCACACGACGTCGCACAGAAACTGGTCAGAAACTGGACAGAAAGTGGTATTATCCGAGATCTTTTTAATTTCGGGAGTTTAGAGGAAATGCATTTGCGAAATTACAGTAATTTCGCATTTACTGTAATGTGAAAAGCAAATACGCACGGACAATTCTCTTTTAAAACCTGGAGGAGGGCCAAGAGGAGGAGGAGGAGGAGGAGGAGGAGGAGGAGGAGGGGCCTCCAGGGAGGGAGAGTCCCGGGCTCCTCCTCAGTGCCATGCAGGGAAGGGAAGGGAAGGGAAGGCATCCCAGGAGAGGGAAGTTTGGGACGGAGGAGAAGTTTGGCGTTTGGGATGGAGGGAAAAGGGGGGGGGGGGAAGAAGGCTTCCCCCGCAGCAGCTGTGGGTGGATATGGGTGCAAGTGTGGGGTGTGCTTGTGGAGCAACTTGGAGCTCCATCTCACCATGAAGTTCTGCCCTGCAGGTCCTACAAAGCTACCTCCAGTTTCCCCCTCTCAATCCCTCCCTCCCTTGCCTTGTCTTGCCTTGCCTTGCCTTTCCAGCCTCCTCCTCCTCCTCCTCTGCTCTTTTGAGAGGTCCTAGCCCCAATGGAAGGGGGTTAGGACCTGTGCAGGAGGACATGACCCCAAATGGAAGACAGTCTGACATTTCCTCCTGGGAAATGCAGGACCTGCCCTGGAAAAAGGAGGAGTCTTGTTACCAAGCACACCCATTTCCAGTACATGTACGGGTTCTTTTCACTTGTGTATGAAAGTTAAAAACTTCTTTTTTTCGCTTTTAACGTAATTCCGTTATTACTGTAATTACGTGTGAAAAGCTTTTGCGTAATTAAGCTCTATTTTCGCTTTCTTTTCAGGATGCTTCATTTCCACTTTATTATCTCTTTAACAACAAAACTGGCCCACATGTGATAACATCCTATGAGGTTAAGTAATAGAAACCCTGAGCTCACCAAAACAGTGGAAGCTGCAGCAGCGCTCAGACAACTACAGCTAGAGGATTTTTTTCAAAACAAAGAATAAGTGAATAATGAGGTGAGTGAATCTTGTGCTATTAACTCCCTCTTCACTTCCTTAAACTCAAGCTTTGCTGATAAACTCAGCATTTTATCCAGCTGTGATGAGGAGGCATTCTCTTTCTCAGATATTGAGATTCCTTGGGAGACTGGGAAGTCGGAGGACATTGTAAAAACAAGTAAGTTGGATGTGGACTTGGAGTTGGTTTCCAAAAACTGTTTATTGACAGCTAAGATAGTTACTGCAGTCTTTAAGAACTTGCTAGGCATTAATAGAAAAGTGGATGAATTGAAGGATATACTGAGAAAGCCTGCAGAAAAACACAATGTGAAATCAAACAGTAACTTTACTGGCTGTTCTGATTACTCTAAACTATATGTAACACAACTTAACATAGGTAAAGAAATCAACAAGGAAGAGTTGACACTTCAAAGAATTAGGATTTGATTACAGATTGCAGTTAACCCCCTCAATGAAGGGAAGTGGCACAACAAATTAGAAGCCCTTCACTCTCTCACACAATTCCTTTAACGTAAGGTTCATAACACTGATTTAACAGAAATTTTCTGGTCACACAGTTGGCTTGGCTGTAAGAGAGTAATACTAACATTCAGACATACTTCTCCCCCGATTTGATTTTGAAAAAAAGGAGATGGTTGAAGAGATTCTCAATGACACCTATGGAGATCTTTTATAACACCATTGAACCATTTACTAGGAAGATAAAAAAACTGGCTAAGTTTACAGAAGAAGAAGACGAAGAAGACGAAGAAGACGAAGAAGACGAAGAAGACGAAGAAGACGAAGATGAAGAAGAAGAAGAAGGGGTGTTTGGTACCCTCTCAACCAAGGAACAAGTTTCCTGAATAAATTAGAGGCAGTCAAATCAGAGCTGCAATTGGCAACAGTAGCTACAGTAAATTATTTGTTATCAGCCAACTATTTGCCAGGAAGACCTTCAACACATACAGGACCTAAGAGTTCTCCTATGAATTAAAAAAAAGGTGCATAGTTCCCAGAGTTCAATTGCATTATCACTCAGATAAACAGTTGGGAATTGGGACAACAGAGAGGTAAATTAGGCTTCACAGGGTCAAAAGCTAGCAATTGTGAATCTGTTTGCAAGGGTTTCCAACCCCCCACATTAAATTTGTGGTGGAAAGTATCTTTTTATGAAAGAGAAGAAGATAGCTTCAAGGTAGGCTCTCCTCATCTTTCCTTGACAGAAAGGTATTATACTAGTTCTTATCCATTGTTGCACCTTTTCTCATTGTCCTGGATAATATTCAATTTTACTGTCTTAATGTTAAGGGCCTGGGATCTTCTGTTAAATGTAAAAGGTAAAAGTATTCCCTGTTGATAAGATTGTCAAGTTGTATCCGACCATAGGGGG
Organism: Phrynosoma blainvillii; assembly: GCA_026167975.1. Classification (NCBI taxonomy): domain Eukaryota; kingdom Metazoa; phylum Chordata; class Lepidosauria; order Squamata; family Phrynosomatidae; genus Phrynosoma; species Phrynosoma blainvillii. Next base: position 103,804,919 of record JANUYF010000003.1, read on the forward strand.
CAGTGCTCATCTCCATTACTAAGCCGAAGAGCCAGTGTTATCAGAGACTACTTTGTGATCATGTGGCCAACATGATTGTACATAACACTGTTTACCTTCCCACCAAAGTGATACCTATTTATCTACTTGCATTTGCATGCTTTCGAACTGCTAGGTTGGCAGAAGCTGGGACTAGTGACAGGAGCTCACCCCATCATGCAGCACCTGGGTCTCGAATTGCCAACCTGCCGATCTTGCAATCAACAGAATCAGAGTCTTAACCACTTGAGCCACTGCATCCCTGCACTGTTAAATGTACATGTATTCATAACTATCTGAAACAGCTTAAATCACAAATAGTATTTTTACAAGAAACACACTGTAAGGGTTTAAATCCAGTAGGTCCTGCCCCTAATTATTTTCAATATCTAATATGTATCTGGTAATTCCAAAAAATCCAGAATGGTAGCCATTTTAATTAATAAATCTTGCCCATTTCAACTGGAAGAAAAAGTAACCAGAGGGCAGATTTTTAATATTACAGGAGGAAATAGCAAGTAAATCATTAATTATAGCAACATTTTATTCTCCAAATTCTGGGCAACATATTTTCATGGAAGCTTTTCTTAACCTTCTTGGTGATACAGTAGCTGGCAAAATAGTCATTGGAGGGGATGCCAACAATGCTATGAGTAACAAATTAGATAAATCTTATTGTGTAAAAAAAGATCAAGAGCAAAAAATCTAGATTATCAATTAATTAGTGAGGCTAATTTACTGGACCCTTGGTAGCTGTGAAACCCCAAAAAATATGACTATTCTTTCTACTTCCATACACATCATACTTTTTCTAGGCTGGATTATAATTTTTATTTATTTCAAAATCATTAAATGTAAAAATTAAGAATATGCAAATAGAAGCCATTCTTTACTCTGACCATTCAGCCATAATTCTAGATTGGCAAATTGGCTCTCCTATGCCAAGAATATGGATCTGGAGATCTAACCCCTCATTGTTATCACATAGTGCCTTTGGAGACAAAATAAAAGAGGAAATATAATAATAATAATAATAAATTTTATTTATAACCCGCCCCTCTGTGTGGCAATCGGGGCGGGGTACAACAGTTTAAAAACAGAGTTAAAAATCATTCCCTCACCCCCAAATCCCACCCTCCCATCCCCTTAAAATAGAATTAAACCACCATCAAATTAAAAAGTGCCACATTAATTAAATTAAAATTTGTTAAAAACATACTCTAACAAAAAACAATAAAACAGGAGTCAGAGGCTGCAAGATTAAAAACCTCATCTCTCGATTGCGAGTTCTATATACATTTGTATATAGAAAAGAGAACCCCTGATATATTATAAACGCTTTTCTGGGATATGTTAAAAGCATTTCTATGTAAATTATTTCTAAAGGAAAGGATGAAACAGAAAAACTTAATTGAAAAACAGGCAGGTACTAATACAAGATATAGCCCAACTTTCACAGTACCATAAAGTTATGGGGGACCTCCAGATATTAGTGCAATTGCTGCAGAAAAAAGTGAACTTAGAAGTACTAGATCAGGGGTAGGCAACCTTTTTGAGCCGGGGGCTGGGTTGCTGTCCCTCAGACAATTGGGGGGGGCCGAAGCACCAAAAATAAATAAATAAATAAATAATTTTTTTTAAAAAAAAAAAAATTAAAAAAAATGCATGCACACTTTCTCAGCCCCAGAAAAGCCATGGCAAAACCCCTGTGGAGATTTTGCCATGAAAACCCCAAGAACAAGTAAAACAACAATAATCAACATTATTATGGCAGGCGGCGGCAGCGGTGGGGGGCAGCGGTGGGGGGCAGAGGCAGGACCGGCCTGGTGCCGGTCCAAAGGCCTCGGGTGGGCGCATCCAGCCCCCGGGCCTTAGGTTGCATACCCCTGCACTAGATACTAGGAAAATACAAACATCACTTTACTATACCAAGTCTGTTTTTTATAAGTATAATAATAAGTGCTCTCGCTTAGTAGCCAGATATGTAAAGCATAAAGCTGAGGAAAAACTATCTTCTCTTACCATCAATGCAGGAAAAATTAACACATCTCCAACCTTCATATTAGAAGAGTTCCATAGGTATTATTTGGATCTATATACTTCTGAGGTTCCCAAAACAATAGACATTTTTCAACTCCCTACCAATTAAAAATAAACCTCTCCAATTCAAAGAACTGAAGCAAGTCATACAAGGTTTCAAGTACTGAAAGTCCCCAGGGCCAGATGGCTTCACAGGGGAGTTTTACAAGGTTTTTTTTTTTTTTTAACAAACTAGCTTCTTATTTGTTGAAATTATTTAATGAAGTACTAGCAAAAGGTGTAATGTCACACAGTTGACATAGAACAAGAATAATTCCTATCCCAAAGACAAAGCAGGATAGTCCAGAAGTTAAATCATTTCATCCCATAGCCATTTTAAACCAAGATCTTTACCACAATTATGTCTAAAAGAGTAAATAGTTTTATATCAATTTACATTAACCTGGATCAAGTTGGATTTATGCCTGGCCTCCCTATGGAAAACTCAATATGTAGAGTGTTTAATATTCTGTACCACTCCACTCTGTGTATGGCACACATGGCCTTGACAGCATTAGATGCCCTGAAGGCCTTTGACAGGGTAGAGTGGAGGTATCTTTTTGACATTCTTCAATGGATGGGCTTTGGAGATAAATTCTTAACTGTTTTAAAACACGTCTATGCTAATTCAGAGGCAATGGTCCTGGTCAATGGAATAGAGTCGATCCCTTTTAAACTGCAAAGAGGCACAAGGCAGGGGTGTCCGCTTCCCCTCCTTGTTCTTTGCCTTGATGATTGAACCTCTGACAGAATTGATCTGCTTCCATCCAGATATTGTTGGTACGTACATTAATGATCATTTACATAAAGTAGCTCTTTATGCAGATGATATTATGATATTTACAGAAGAACCTGCAAAGTCATTCCCTGTGCTAAAAACCACCATCAAACAATTTGGAAAATATACTAGTCTCCAAATTAATTACCAAAATCTAAGCTATTGTGCTTGAATGTCCCTCTATTAATGCAAAAAAGCTGGCATCTTGCTTTTAATTTACAGCTCTGTCCTTCTGGATTTACGTATTTGATACAAATAGCAAAAGACATAATACAGCTTATACCATGTAATTACAATCCATGACTAATTGGATGGTTAATAAAATTAGATCTTGGTGTAGACTGAAATTATCACTATTGGGATGGATAGCTTTAATCAAAATGTTTTTAGTTCCCAGATTTTTTTCTTGTTCCAACATATTCCATTGACAACACCCCCCCCATAGCAAGATTTACAAAATGGCAAAATATAATCCACCAATTCATATTTGATTCAAAAAGGTCCAGATTTTGAAAGAGTACCAGGTTTCATAACTCTAAAAGGGGAGGGGATTAGTAGAAGGATATATTTTTAATAACTGTTTTGTAATTTGTTTTGCTGAGTTGTTTTTTGGGGGTGAGTGGGGGTGGGAATGAGGGAGGGGATCTGATTTTATGTGAACTGTTGATGTTTTGAATTCTGTACGCCGCCCCGATTGCCTGGCAGAGGGGCGGGATATAAATAAAATTTATTATTATTATTATTATTATTACCAGACCTTTGGTTATACTTTCAAGCTTTTCAGTTGAAGACAGGTGGCTAATATAGGGCCTTTACAGACTCGCCTAAAGGGGAGTGCAGAGAGCAGCGGATGTGGGCTGTGGCAACTGCATGCCGCAGCCCCAATCCTCCCTTTTGCCACCCCCAAAAGAGCTGTGCCAGGAGGGTGTACACGCTGCACCAGGAGGGCGTCCTGATCCTGGATGCCGTATGGATGGGTGTGCGGCGTCAGGATGGTGTCAAGGTTGAGTTGAGGCGGCCACATGTGGCTGCCCTGCCCCAACTCCACCCCCAGGCCGGTCTGCATAGCCTCATAGTTGCTGAATCTCCTAATACCAACTGGGTGGCCTCTGAATTAGAAGAAATTTCCTCTTCAGACATTTTATGTCTATATACACCAGGGGTAGGCAACCTAAGGCCCGGGGGCTGGATGCGGCCCCCCGAGGCCTTTGGACCGGCCCTGGGCTGGTCCTGCCGCCACTGCCCACCATGATGATGTTGATTATTGTTGTTATTACTTGTTCTTGGGGTTTTCTTGGCAAAATCTCCACAGGGGTTTTGCCATGGCTTTTCTGGGGCTGAGAGAGTGTGCATGCATATTTTTTAACTTTTTATTTTTTATTTTTATTTTTATTTATTTATTTTTGGTGCTTCGGCCCCCCAATTGTCTGAGGGACAGCAACCCGGCCCCCAGCTCAAAAAGGTTGCCTACCCCTGATATACACAGTCTTTAATACTAAAATCAGAGAGCTAGGGAACCCTTTTTTTATGTGACTCTATGCTCACATGGTCCAAGTGGAGGATGTGCTGGCACCTCTTCCCTCACCTCTACGGCCTTTCCTCCAACACTCAAGATTTAAACATACAGATAAATATAAACAATTTAGAAGTTGGAAAGAAAAAGGTCTTTATCGTGTTAAAGATATTTTTAATCAGGGGGGCCCATCTATCCAACAAGAAATAATGGATAGATTGGCACTTACTAAAAGCAACTGGCTGCAAGTAGGACAGATTAGATCAGGGGTAGGCAACCTAAGGCCCGGGGGCTGGATGCGCCCCCGAGGCCTTTGGACCGGCGCCAGGCTGGTCCTGCCGCCGCTGCCTCCCTCCGCCGCCGGCGCCGCCCACTATGATGATATTTATTGTTGTTATTACTTGTTCTTGAGGTTTTCTTGACAATATCTCCACAGGGTTTTACCATGGCTTTTCTGGGGCTGAGGGAGTGTGCATGCATATTTTCTTAATTTTGTAATTTTTTTTAATTTTTATTTTTATATTTATTTATTTATTTATTTATTTATTTATTTTTGGTGCTTCGCCCCCCCCCCCCCCAATTATCTGAGGGAAAGCAACCCGGCCCCCAGCTCAAAAAGGTTGCCTACCCCTGGATTAGATCCTTTGCCACCCTACTATATACAACTTGAGAAATACTGAGAGGATTAACTTTTTTTGAATCAATATATGAAGGAGGCAGTCCATCAACTAAAGGGCTGACATCAATGTTATACAAATTACTGGTAGATTGTGACTATGGAGATGGGAAGTATTGGAAACCTTACTTCCCTGTAGGTCCTTGCTCAAGTCCTCTAACTCTGGGGGGGGGGGGTTTGCTCCATCCCATCACCCTCTCAGGTTTGGTTGATGAAGACACTGGACAGAAGCTTCTTGGTGGCTGCTCCTACACTTTGTAACTCCTTTTTAATGGAAGTTCTGATACATGGATGACACTTTCACCATCTGGAACCCCGTAGAAGATCTGACTGTGTTTTTGAACCATCTGAACAACATCTACCCAAACATCCAATTCACAATGGAAAAAGAAAAGGAATGAACATTGCCATTCTTGGATGTCCTGGTCATCCGCAAACCGAACCAATGGTTGGACCACACAATATACAGAAAACCTACTCACACAGACAGATACCTACACAAGAACTTCAACCATCACCCAGGACAAAAAAAAGAAGCACAATAAAAACACTGGTAGACTGAGGAAAAAGGATCTGTGAACCCTACTTCCTGAAAGATGAATTGAAGCACTTGGTCAGGGCTCTACAGGCTAATACAGGGGTAGGCAACCTTTCCCCTTTAAGGACCGAGGGACTTCAGCTCCCAGAAGCCTCAGCCATGTTGGCAAATAGTCCCATGTTGGCCAATAGCTCCTGGGATTCTGGGAGCTGAAGTCCCTCGGCCCTTAAAGGGGAAAGGTTGCCTACCCCTGGGCTAATAGTTACTCCAGCTCAGACATCAGAAGGGCTGCCAGGCCCAGAAAAAATCATAGGAGTGAAGACGAGCAACCACCCAAAGGGAAGGTATTTTTACCATATATCAAAGGAGTCACAGACAGAATAGGGAAAGTGGTGAGGAAACACAACCTCCAAATGGTTTACAAGCCAACCAAGAAAATCCAACAAATGCTGCGCTCAGCGAAGGACAGGAGAGACCCTCTCACAGCCTCAAGAGTTTACCGCATACCATGCAGCTGCGGACAAGTCTACATAGGGACCATCAAACACAGTGTCCAAACACAAGTCAAGGAAGATGAGAGATACTGCAGACTGGGTCAACCAGAAAAATCAGCAGTAGCAGAATACCTTATAAACCATCCTGGGCATAAAATGCTGTTTGAAAACACTGAAATTCTGGACCATGCCAACAACTATCAGGTCAGAATGCACAGGAAACCCATTGAAACCCATAAACATCTGGACAACTTCAACAGGAAAGAAGAAAGCCTGAAAGTAAACAAAGTTTGGCTACCAGTCCTGAAAAACACCAAAATCAAGACCCAGAAAATGAAAATGAAAATCACCCAGGGTGAGGAGGTTTTCCCAGCAGACAAGGATCATTAATTAAATAAACACCCTGAGGCCTTGCCATTCAAAAACAGAACAATACACAGATTAACATGTAAATCTCTTCCTCTTCAACCAACAGTACATATACCCCACTGTCTATCATACCAGCATTCTCTGAAGATGCCAGCCACAGCTGCTGGCGAAACATCAGGAATAAACTTCTAGAACACAGACTCATAGCCCAAAAAACCCCCACAAAAAACTATGGCTGCTGGCCATGAAAGCCTTCGACTTCACAGTCTGTCTTCTCTTGCTCCTTGTTGAGAAAAGCATTTTATCCTTATGTAAAACATAGGTCATATGTCTACATTTTATTTCTAGTGCCAACTATTTATATTTCTGAATGCTGAGTTCTTTACAAAAGATAAGTGGAAAGCCACTAAAAATAAATGGTGGTAAAGGATGTCCTTTGCTGTTCATTGGAAGGTAAATTCTATCCCAATCATGGGCTCTAACTACCCTCTAGTGGGGAAAGGGAGCAACTTATCCCTTTTTGAGCTAGCCACCAGTTTTGCAGCAACAAAATATCCTGAATGAATCATATCCCATCTTATTTGGAAGCTAAGTAGAGGCTTAGGGCAGAGGTAGGCAACCTTTCCCCTTTAAGGGCCGAGGGACTTCAGCTCCCAGAATCCCAGGAGCTATTGGCCAACATGGGACTATTGGCCAACATGGCTGAGGCTTCTGGGAGCTGAAGTCCCTCGGCCCTTAAAGGGGAAAGGTTGCCTACCCCTGGCTTAGGGCATTTGCAGACTGCTAGAAATAGTGCAAATTGAGTCCACTTTAAGGGTTAGGGTTAGGGTTAGGGAATCATGGGAACTGTAGTTTATTGTGGCACCAGAGCTCTCTGATAGAGAAGGCTCAATGTCTCAGAAAAAAAACCAGTTCCCATGATTCCCTAGCACTAACCCTAACCCTTAAAGTGGACTCAATTTGCACTATTTCTGGCAGTCTGCAAAGGCCCTTAGTCAGCACTTAGATTGGAGACCACCAAGGAATACCAGGTGCTGTAGGCTATATTTCAGAAGGAGGCAATGGCATCTGATAGCTTGAAGGCAAGGTAGGCAGAATTGCTCTGGCATCATTTATTTTTGCAGATCTTAATTTTTTGACATTCCAGAGCAGACTTTACATTGAAGTCAATGGGCATGCTCAGTAGATCTCCAACTCTCCCCCTTCCCCTCCCACTGCATGTGTGCTCCTCTTGTTGTCAAATACATATGGCTTCCATTATTGAAAACACATAGCTCTCTACTTAAACCACTTCAGCAACAGAGAAAGCCAAGCAGAGCATGTGACTATAAGAACAGGATATACCCATTGTGATAATTGAGCAATGGCAATGAGCATAGAGAAAGGAACTTCTGTATGTGTGGGCTTAGGGGCTTTATCTGCAAATACGGATTGTGTATGCAGCCTGTTTGATGTTGGACCTTTCCAGAACTCAAGGACTAGGCATACATACTAGCACTGTGGAACAAGCTCTAATCTATGGGATAATACGGTATTTTAAAATGCAGAAGCCAAAGAAATGAATGGCTGATGCAAAGATTATCCAAAGGGAAATGTTTGTTGATTTATATCCTGAGAAAAAGGCAGCATATAAATTAAACAAACATTCTGCTTTATCTCCAGCTTTTTTTAAAGCACTACTAGTGGAGCAACTGGGGTTATACTACCACAGGGGTAGGCAACCTTTCCCCTTTAAGGGCCGAGGGACTTCAGCTCCCAGAAGCCTCAGCCATGTTGGCCAATAGTCCCATGTTGGCCAATAGCTCCTGGGATTCTGGGAGCTGAAGTCCCTCGGCCCTTAAAGGGGAAAGGTTGCCTACCCCTGTACTACCAGGTGCAGTAGCAGGGCTCCACATTTCACTGGAGCGCCATATCCTGATTGGATTCCCCTCCTCTCTTTGGCTGGAATCCTGTAAGGCAGTTAATTCTTCAAAAATGGCCTTATGTATATGGCAATTAGAATTAGCCAGTTTGTAACATCCACATGGAGTAAAGAATTGCTGTTACATTACTATGTAGCAGAGCCAGTGAAGTGTCCAGTGTGTATTGTGAATCAATGCACATTGGTCCTTATGAGCATTAGTCATTCTTGCCAATGGGCTGATATGCATCTTTGTGATTCATTAACAGGGCTTCTTACTGCCTCTGCTACTTAGCTAAGTATACATAAAGTTACATTAAGTAAAAGGTAAAACAGTTTTCTGACATTTGTCTTTTACTTACAGAGATCATGCGCACTGAGAAGTGAGGGTGCACCTTCATTACCCAAAAGTACCTATAGGCCTCATGTGGGCCCAGAGGCATGTTGTCAAAATTACGATCAGACATTAATACATAGAGATCAGGGCAAATTTGCTATTGGACCATTTAGGGCAGGGGTAGGCAACCTTTCCCCTTTAAGGGCCGAAAGACTTCAGCTCCCAGAATCCCAGGAGCTATTGGCCAACATGGGATTATTGGCCAACATGGCTGAGGCTTCTGGGAGCTGAAGTCCCTCGGCCCTTAAAGGGAAAAGGTTGCCTACCCTATTTAGGGAATGTAAATCTCTACTTGGTAGCTACACCAGTGATTTTGGGGAACAAAGGCTGATCCTCTTCCCTAGACGAGCAAGGACAGTCAGAGGGCACCTAGGATATACCCTCATTGGCAGTCAGTTTGTGCAGAGGCAAGGGGAAGAGCTGTACCTGGGAGCTGGCCAGTTGGCGTTGATAATCTGGGCAAAGGTGCTGAGGAAGCAGGTTTTGGTTATCTCCTGGGATGCTGCTGCAAAAGTATTGTGCACAACTGGTGACTATGCCAGTATAAGACACCAATAGGGTATTGGCCCAGGAACTCAGTAAAATTCTGTTCTTGGATGATTTCAGAATTATGTGTTCCTGTTTCTTGGATACTACAACATGTTCTGGTACATCAAAGAAATTTTGCTGAAATGTTTAGGTCTGTAAGCAAGAAACAACTTTTTACTCACTTCTTGTTGCTGTGTCATCACTGTGTGGGTTGGAATGAAAAATTAAGTGCCACTTTCACTTTGCACAAGTGTGATTGCATATTAATAGTTCCTGTTACATTTGCATCAGATGGTTGGTGGGGAAAGGAAAAGCAGACTTCCTTTCCTTAAATGAACTGATTGGTGCTATGAATCCAGAAGTAAGGAGCAAAGTAACAGACTACAACTGGAACCCCGTTGTCACTTACAGTTACACACTTGCAATTGCCATGTGTTCATAATCCCCATATAGCCCTGGTCCCCCAAACCTCACTTCTCAGTAAGCATCCGGTGGGGTGGGACCAATGGGAGTCTGTTTCCCTGTTGACTTGAGAAGTGGTTGCCTGATGTTCCCACCCACTCCCCACAAGTGATCTCAAGTGTGAAGGGGATTTGTAACAGGGATCCCTTTCCTGCCTGTCGCACCAGAGATTGCTCATGGGAGGGGGTGGGAATGTCTCAATTAACAGGGGAATGGATCACCATAGACCCCAGTGGCTGCTTACTGATCAGTGGAATTTGAAGGGGTTTGGCATTAATCTACTATGTAGCACTGTAGTTATGGTGCTATGTAGTATATAACCATCATACAGGATTCTGCTCAACTGTTTTAATAACCATGAATGAGGGACCCGAACAAGAATGAAAAGGGTCAAATTACACTTTAAAAAGTAATGTTCCAAGTTCTAAAACCTTATTGCTCTTTTAACAGGAGTTTTATCTCCAAATTGTAGCCCCTGTCAGCATTGGTGGTGTGTATTTATTCATGCATTCAAGGGCTAAGGGGATTTACTTGATTTTTGGGGTTGTTTTTTTTTTTAGTATGCAGGATTTGTATACATAGGACCATGGTAAGTCCACTATTTACAAAATGGTCTTAATCTATCCCTTTCAAAAGGCTTAGCTACTGGCCATGCAGTAGGTGACTTGATTACTCATTCTTAAACAATATTCAGTTTCTGAGTTCTAAATCTGAATTCTAAAATGTTTTAGTTCTTCACTGTTTGAGGACTGACTTCAAACACTGTTGTGCTCAATATAAGCATTTATTTTAAATTGTTTCTTAAAAACCACAGATCTCTGCAATTACATCTCACAAATACCATATATTACAGTGAAAAGTAAAGTACATAGCTCTAGTTGTAAGTAAAGTCAATAGGAATAGCATTGAAAAATCCATAAATTCCTCATCTAAAAGACTGTGCATCAAACCCTAGAATCTAAAAGGCCTGTGTGCTATGGTATACCACTGGAATGCAATATTGGTGAAAAATGTAAGGAGGACAGAAAGAAAATAGCTAATTTCATGAGTAATTTTGGCTGTATGGAATTGAAATGGGTGGCAAAGCACCATTCCAGTCATCACTTAAGCTAAAGATGGAAGGTGAATTCAGCCACAACAAGCCCGATAATATCTATGTAACACATTTTTTTGGTACCCATACATCAGAAAAGCAGTCATTGTTCAGTTTCAATGGCATGGTTATAACCAGGGGTAGGCAACCTTTCCCCTTTAAGGGCCGAGGGACTTCAGCTCCCAGAAGCCTCAGCCATGTTGGCCAATAGTCCCATGTTGGCCAATAGCTCCTGGAATTCTGGGAGCTGAAGTCCCTCAGCCCTTAAAGGGGAAAGGTTGCCTACCCCTGGTTATAACTGTATAAATGTAAGGTATACATTTTGTCCTGGCAATAGGGAAGTTATAGCAATGAAATTAAACTCAAATGGATGTAGAAGGCCATACCCACATGCTTGCAAACACCATGAGATAAGTGTGTAAGCAGATGCCAGAAGGCTTATGATTGCCTACAGTCTAAGTAGGTGGACAACCTAGCAGACATTTGCTACCTTGCCTGTGGGAAAGGAAGTGGTATGCGTCTTTTCCTACATAGGTGTGCTCTGGTGGAGTTACTGGTGGTATAAATCAATGTCAAGCACCTGCCATTTAAATTACACCACCACCACCCAGCAATGTCAAAAGACATGCCTCCCATCTGCTTGAAAATGTTATGTGAAAACAGAGGAAGCACAAATCTGTAGTTGTCAGGAGAGATGGATGGCTTGGGGTGGGCAATATTCAGCATAAGTATTTCCAACCAGATCAGACCTACTGAATGCAATATTTACTGATGTGCTGATTTACCTTGCAACAATTGATTAAGTGTATCTACTCTAGTTGGCATTAATCAATAGGATTCCAGATTTCATTAACATGCTTCAAGGTGGAAATGGAAGAAGGATGGGCCCATGGTGCAAATTGTTCCAATGGCAGAATTTGCTTCTGGCAAAGTGGTGACATATTCTGAAAACAGAGTGAGAAGGAAAACCTGTAAGCAAAATCCAGTCTAAATGGGCACTCTTGAGTCTCACTGGTTTTCTTGATAAATCTAATTACAGACTTAACTATTCCATCAAAATCAACAGATCGTGGCTGGGTCAGGCTCTGTATCTTCTCTTATTTAAACAATATAGTTGTGAACTAGGAAATTAGTTTTTTCCCCTTAAAAAAAATCCCTGGGCTCTCTGTTCATCAATAACTACAGCTACCAAGGCAAATGAAATTTTAAGATGATAGCCATTGTCTCTAAATCTAGGTAGAACACTCAGCACAATGCTAGCTATATATAACATTCTTTCTAAGACACTAGTTGGAAATAGCAATTGAAAATTTTACATTTTAAATCTGTGTTTGATGAATCTGTCACTGCAGATAAATAGGAAATACAATTGTCAAACCATACTTAAGTTTGTTATTAAAGCTGGATTGTGTTTAATGTAACTATAGTCTCTTGTGCTAATGCAGCTGAACTGTGTTTTCTGTGACCAGCTGGCTAACTGTGTTGGCACTTTGACTCTATAAACATTTCTGCTGGCATGGTTGGCAATGCCTGCAGCGTAACATTTATTTATTTATTTTGTGCTGCTGGCATAGCGCAACCTGAAACAGTCTTATGTCTGCTTGAGAGCTACTCTGTTACAAGCCCAAGGAAATTACACTTGCAACATTACCAGAATTGAACAAATTCTACAGCTGAACTGTAGAGTTGACATGCCTGTTATCTGGCTACAACCTGCTAACAATGGAGCAATTAATAGGAAAGCTTTGGCATCTTTGTGCCCAACACATTGTGCCTAGCACACCTGAATGTCTTTTGTAGTATTTTGTATGAAATTTTGTTCATACACTATATTTCTTACCAGCCTCCACATAAAACTGTGGAAAGGTAAATATGTTTTGGTTGTTGCCCATATAAAATTGTGATAGACCTGTCATGTCATTTGTTGTGTGGGTTGGTATGAAGAGTTGTTAAGAATTCCATGCTCTTGCTGTTCTGTAGCAACAGAGACATAGAAAGGATCTTTATACAGCACAGCTACAGAGGTAGTTGTAGCTTCAAAAATAAGGCTGTAAAGACTCCTGCTTTCAGGCTGACCCTAAAGCAAGCCTCGCAACTGGCCTTGTAGCAGGAATTCCAAAAGGAGAACAGAAAAAAAAAGTATCTTGACCCTAAAAGCATGCTAACCTCATTTTCCATCAGGAAAAACACAACTGTAACACAAACAGGACAATCTTTTAGACACTTGATAACAAACAGTTTGACTGAAAACAATTACAAGCTTTATGTACAACACATATATTTGCTGTCCTAGAATGGAGAGTTTTAAGCATTTAAATAGTGACCTAACACCACTCTACAGCAAAATAATCCATTACCAATGCAATCCTATGCATATCTACTCACAAGTAAGCCCCATTAAGGTTAGTGGAACTTACACTCTGGTAAGTGTGTACAGGATAGCAGCCAAAGAGGGAAACAATTATAAAAGGCAATATCCACAGTGGAGCAATCATCAGGTTTTTCCAATCCTCATGAGAAGACAGATACTAGAAATTTATATACAATACTTTAAATTACACTTAAAACAAGGTAAACAGAGAGAAACATCAAGGCATCATATTCTCCAAAAATAGGGCATCCTTATCTAGGTATTCTATCTCAGTTCAGGCAACTTTGTACCCTGATCCTTCATATGAATGAAGAAAACACTTGTCTCTATTCACATGCTTGTAACCCATCCAGTTCCTTGCAAAGAAGAGTAACTTTGAGACAAGTTTTGGTCTGTTTTAAAAAAGCACCCTCCCTTGGTCTGCTTAGAAAAAAAATTACACCATTTTAAAGTTTCAGGTGCAAAGGCCCAGTGAATTTGACCCTACATATGCAAATGCCTTGGAAAGCATTTCATAACACTGAAACTAGACTCATGGAAAATCAAGCATCATCAAGATGTCACTCAACCTCTCCCTACAGGTAGTTGGCATCTCCCATGCTTTGCAAGAACCCTCAGATGTCCTGAAGGTACCAAGAGACAATCTTGCATGCATCAACTGGATTATCAGGACAGAACTGTGAAAGTGAGTTTTCAATTGTCTTTGTACTCTTTCCTTCCCATTCCGTCCCATTGTGCATGATTGGGGTCTGTACTCTCTTGGACCTAAACTTGGATCTGGTCTCTCACCTTACTACTTGAAAAATATGCTTCAGGCCACTATCTGTCCGGTGAAAAGAAAAGGGCAAAGAAAGGAATGGTTTTCGCCAGTGTGTTGCATAGCAAAGTATCAGGTAATAACAGACAATCTTTGTAATCCATGAGTTCTGTATGATCTTCCTCTGCTGTGGCTCTACAGTGTTGGTTTGTGTGACTCCCTTCTTTTATTTTTTTTCAAATCTGAACTAAAGTACTTAATGTACTGTCATCTGCATGTCAGTGCAACCTGAGAATGATTTATTCAAGAGATGTGTTGACCCTGTTGCCTCATCCCAGTAGTCCTAGCTGCTGCCTGTGGAAGAACATACTGAGCTACACATATTCAGGTTGGAATTTTCAGATTCTGTTTCAGTCTCAGTTTCATCAGTGGTTTCAGGAGGAGAAATGGACTCATTCATTTGATCTTGACTCTTCTTCAACCTGTATAAAATAGAAGGGTGTATTGATTATGCACATGCCAAAACAGTCATGTAAACAGTGTTTTTGATTATGAAGCATGCCACAGACAATGAGATGTTGAATGGTGCTGTGGACAATTAGGATGGTTTTCAATGAATCTCCCAAATTGCAGGGTCTCTGCTCATGTTTTAAATCTGATAGTTTTCACTGTTTTATAGTATATTGTGTTTATTTTGCTAGCCATAACAAAACTTGGTTTTTGGGGCAGCTATGTAAATGTTGTTAATAAAAATAACAATAAAAAAATCAGAATGCAGACGTGACTCCAGAGCTTTTCAAATCTTCAGCTGTGGAATTGGTCAGGGAGGGACTAGTGAAGCATAGAAAAATTGGGGCAGGGACACAGTCTCACTGGAACAGAATGCATGAACTGACACCTAAGCCATGACTTAGCAGCTTAGGAACATTTTAAAAAGAGCTTTTGGTATGAATTGATAGGAAAGGGGGAGAGTACTTGTTTGGGGCAGTGGGGATATTTACTACAGGAGGTGGGATCTCATAATGTAAGTGATATATTGAAGAGCTTCCCTTATGAAAAATATAATGCAAGTTGACTCTCCCTTACCTGAAATGCTTGGGACCAGAAGTGTTTTGGATTTTGGAATATTTGTATATACATAATGAGATATCTTGGAGATGGAACTCAAGTCTAAATATCAAATTTCTTTACCAGTATGTTTCCTATCCGCCTTATACACCTAGCCAGAAGGTAATTTTATACGTAATATTTTAAATAATGAAAAAAATTGTGTACATTGAGCCATTAGAAACCAAAAGTGTCACTAGCTCAGCCACCCACATGGACAATTTTGATGTATTTCAGATTCAGAATTCCAGATAAGGGATATTTAACCCTTACTAAAAATGGACAAGTCAGCAGAAACCAGTGAAACAAACAAAATACATAAGCCATGTAATACTTGTACAGTTGGCCCTCTGTTTTCATGTGGGATCTGTTCTGGACCCCCTCAATGGAGATTAGCAAGTATTTAAGCCCCATAGGCTTGAATGGGGTGCACCCCATTGATTTAAACAGAGGTTGCCCCTCTGTGAATATGTAAAACTGCAGACTTGAATGGAGGAGCAACTGTATAACTTGAAATATTGAAGAAAAACCACAATGCCTTTTTGATATGTGAGGTCTTCTTTGGGAAGATTTAATACAAAAAATCTTTATGTATTCTAAGCATGCTGATCTCTTTTTGATTAGCTAATCCACCCTCTTTCAATGAGCTTAAAGTAATTTAGTTTAGGAATCAAGTCAATTAAAATAACCCCCTCTTCTCCTTGCCCATTAATCATATCCCAAACTCACTTCTCTCTGTTAAAAATTACGAAGTCTTGCTGAATTGCTTCAAGGCAGTCCTGGAGGTAGTCATTTTCCTATCAGAGAAAACAAAACAATTAGCACACTTTTAAAATCTACATTGTTGCATGCATATGTCCATGAATGATGTTTACTTGGGGAGTATGAAAGCTTAACATAAAATGAAGGAAGAAAAATTCATCTTTGAGACATCCAGAATCTTGGTAATTGTATGCTTCCCATTGTTTTGGTTTTCTTTAGGTTACTTTGGAACTACATTCCCTGTAATATATTGTGGTAGCATGGCAAACATGGTAAATGGTCACTCTAGGACCCTGGAGACCTGTACTGAAATCCCCATTCAGTCATGAAGGTTACTGGGTGGCTCTGAACTGGGAACAATTTTGACTACAAAACCCAGCCAACATGGTCAGCCAAAAACTGAACTCTAAAAAAGTAACTTTTCAAACAATCGAGTCACAGAGGAATATTTCCAGTCTCTCAGCCTAGCTTGCATGCCCATAGTATATTGTTGCATAGATGTAATGGAGGAAAGAAAGCCATGTATACTGCACTGAATTCCCTGGATGAACAGTGAGACAGAAATGTAAAAAATAAATTGCATCATGTGATGCATTTTGTTAGTGACTTCCCATGGCATCATTGAGAGTATTTTTTGTTGTTGCTGATGTTGTTATTCTTGCAGTGGTTAGAAGTGTCTACCAACCTCACATAACAACCCTCCCCAGCTTTTTTAGTGGCCAGTGGAAAGTGGGAGGCCTTGGAGAAGCATTTGGCTATGTCCTTATAGTCAGACGCAAAGCAATGACATCATCCTCTGAGACTGATGCTTCTCTGATGTCTCCATTCTCTAAAGGTCACTAAATGGCTATGAAGCCGGGGCTGCATCAGCAAAAAATTGAGTCATGGAGAGGATGAGAGGAGTGATATATTGTAGTTCTGCCTACAGAACTTTTACACTACTTCTCCCTAATGATGGATCTTGACCCATAACATAATATTTCTGGTCCATGTAATTTTTGTACTTATTCATTTGTATATTTATATCTTAACTTTCTTCCAAGAAGCTCAGGGTAATACTTATGATCCTCCTGCCCATTTTTATTCTCACAACAGGAGGATAAGTAGATCAGGTTCAGAGAGAATGGTCAAGGTCACCCAATAGGCTTTATGGCTGAAGAGGAACTTGAACCTGGGTCTCCCTAGTTCTGCCCCTGTGCTCTAACCACTATACTACATTGATGACTTAAAGAGTTATCCACATGTAAGACTCACACAGATGATTCAAAGAGTCATCCAGAGTTATTCAGCAGCCCATCCTACCCCGCTTCTGCATTAATCTGTGCTTTTAAAAAAATCACACAAAATGACACACAGATTTAGATGCATAAATATATATTTCCCCTTACACCCCAAATTTCTAAAAACAATTGTTTAAGTTACTGTCTTAAGTTATGCTTGTGCTGATCTGGAAACCCTCCCCTTAAAACTGCAGCAATATAAGCAGCTGGTACAACATACTGCTCAACAAAAGACTGGTTTTCTGCCATTGCAAACAACATTCCCTTGACAGTCCAATATGGTAGGGAATCAAAGAACAGAAACTGAGATTATTGGCGATAAATGCCCTTCAATTTCAGATAATTGAAAGGGAAAACTCAATAGCTCCTTAGTCAGTAGCATAGCAGAACAGGGTTTTCTAGGAGAGGGTTCTGACATATTTTGGGGAGGGGGGGCAATACAAAATAATTAACCAAACTATGCTAAAACATACCAAATTTTGTTTGGCTAAGCAGGGCCTGGCCCAGTTAGTCCTCAGACAGAAGACCACCCGGGAATACCAGGTAGGGCTAAGAAAGAATCCTGTCTGAAAAGCTGGAGGCATTGTGCTGCAGTCAAAGTTGACAAAGTTGGACTACATAGAGTAATGGTCTGATTCAATATAAGGCAGCTCCTTATGTTCTTGTGTACAAAAGCACAAGACTCCAACATTTTATTCTGTTCTGGCAACTGCAAAGAGTCACTTACTGATTGTGAGCTGTCCTTGCTGTTATCCCTAGATTTATTCTTTGCAAGCCTCTTCTTCTTCTTGTGCAGCGGCCTTGACTCCAGGATCATTTCTTCTAGCTCAAACGTGGGGTCGCAATGCAGGCGGCCTTTCTGTTATAATCACAACAATGTATTGCCTCAAACCCAAGGTAATGACAAACCAGATAATTCAGCATGCTTACCAAATCCACATTGGTTTGTCACAAGGAAATCCTTGGCTTTATCTTACAGCTTTTTTTTTGCAAATAAGAAGGATCAGGGACAGAAGCAAATGTGCACATTGTTTTGACTTACATTAGGAACAAAACCTGGCTCTACTTTCTTTTCGCAGATTTCATCCCAATCCACATTAGATAAATAAGACGAAGTCTGGATGTTAGCTAGGCTTGAAAACCGGTGCTCAGGATTGACAGTCAAAAGCTGAAATAGGAAATGTTGAGGAGTGAGACAAAGGGGCGAAACAGATAGGCAGGAAAAAGTTTCTGAAGTCACACTGAAACTCCACCAACCACACTCCTGGCTCCCAAGGTGGCTGGTGTGCACATTTCATGACCACACAGCACGGCTTCACACCGTGCCGCTGGGTACTTTTTTTTTTTTTTTTACTGTCCCCACCACCATCCCTGTGCACCCTGTGCACCTTTGCAGGAGTGCACTGCCAGCGACTGCCATCCCATTGCATGGCCATCCCTGTGAACCTGCATACATTCGCATGTACAGCGCTTCACTGGGTCAGGGCATCAGAGCAGAGATGTGACCATGCAGATGACAGTAAGGTACAATCATGCCTCCCTTTAACCCCCCTTCACCCTATGCCCCTCTTTGATTATCTGTTTTGTATATGTTGTACTCATCTCCATGAAAGGTTTCATGGTTTCTCTTTGGGGCATTGCCATCCCCACCACTTGTGTACTGCAGCTCTGTCCCTTTTAAATGTGCTCCTAATCAGCCCTGGTGGTGCAGTGGTTAAATGCCTGTACTGCAGCCACTCACTCATAAACCACAAGGTTGTGAGTTCAATACCAGCCAGGGCTGAGGCTCGACTCAGGCCTGCATCCTTCCAAGGTCGCTAAAATGAGTACCCAACTTGTTGGGGGGCAATGAGCTCACAGTTGTAAACCACTTAGACACCCCATAGCGTGGTATGAAGCGGTATATAAATGAAGCTGCTTTGCTGTGACAGGGTGCTTACATGCACAATTAGGGTTTGGAAAGAGCGCCCCTTTAGAGACACACTGGCATTGGTGCATTTATAGGCACATGCGAAGGTGCACACTTTTCAGGAAGAAGTGGAAAAAAGCTGCTTCTTTTTGAAGTGGCTTTTCTCCCTATAAGGCGCCTAGAGGGTGCTTTCCTGCCGGCTTCAAGGCATGCCATCTAAACGCCACACCTTCAAGCCAGCGTGAAAGCACCTCTTTTTGCCCATCTGTTTAGCCCCAAAGCTGGTCTTGACAAATCTATTTCTGCATGGTCCCATAAGATATATGAAAGGGAATGGAGACTGGCTCCCATTGCCCTTCATTTTAATTTTTAAAGGTTCACTTGTCTGATTTTCCATTCATTGGAACAGGAATTTCATTTAATGGAATTTTATTTGTCCATTAGTTGCAAAATTCATAGTCTGTCTGTTTGAATAGAAGAATCAATCAGACTTCTGCTGCCTGTAACTTAGGTATTTTCTATACAAATGATAATGAAACCTGCAGACATTAACATGCCTTTGCCTTTGGGCAGTAGACCTGCCAAATTTCAGGCCAATAGAACAAAAGGTTTCCATTTTATTGATAGCAGAAGTGCCACCATCTTAACCATGGGACAAAGTCATATATTGTGAAAATATCACATCCCCCAGTGGATATTTGAATGGTTACATAGAGGACAGATGTATTTGTCAATTACTCCATAAAGGTTTGTTCAAATGTTTAACACAACATTTTCTACTTGTTTCCTTCCAAATTTTCTCTACAGATCTCTAGCAACTCCCCCTCCCAAACTCCAAGAGTGGTTCACAGTGGCAAGCTTTATGAGTGTGCATCTACTACAGCCAGTTGTCAAACTGGTCACTAGATAAGTCACTATTTGGAGTGTATTGGAGGTGGTAGTGAAATTTTATTCCTTCAGTATCCAAAGGCACTTTCACACTACAGAATTATAGCACTATGATTTCACTGTAACTACCATGACTGCATTCCATGGAATCCTGTAGTTTATAGTTTGCAGATGCACTAGAGCTCTCTGGCTGAGTATTCTAAATACCCCTCCCTAAACTGCAGATCCCAGGATTCCACAGGATGGAGCCATGGCAGCTGAAGTAGAATCACATTATAATTGTGTATTGTAAAAAGAGACCCACATTTGATTGTGCAATGTTGCCATTCAACAAAAGGGTCATGATCAATGAACAAAACACAACTTTGATTGAAGATGTTTATGTTCCATATGACCAGTGTAAGATCTTGGCCACTGCAAGATGATTTGGCTCATCCCACACAAATAGGAAAAGGGTTGGAAATGACAGTTCATCACATGTACATATACTGACCTTTAGAATTGTGCTGCCATTTTCCTGACCATTAACAGTGAGCCTACTGGGTGAGTTCTTCACCAAGCTAAATGCCTAGGTTCGTTGGTTTGTTTATTCTTTTTGTTCTATCATGAAATAAACATTTGTTGTGTATTCAGGCCAGGGTTTGATTTTTGAGTGATGTTTGTTTATTCTTTTTGTTTATCACAAAATAAATGTTTGTTTATTTCATGGTAGAACTGGGGAATACAACAACTAAGGGTTGAGGGACTGCTTTGGGTAGCTTTGCTGGCTCACTAGAGGACCATCTCCAACCTTTCCTTTCCATCCCCAAATTCTTGGCCTTCTAAATGACAAATAGTGTCCTGGAAGCCGTGGGCGTATCTGTGTGACACTATCAACAATTTCTTTAAATTGCAGTCATTTGGTCTCTGCTCACCTGGATAGGCCTAAGACTTCCTAGAATGCCCTCCCAAAATGCCAGAGCGCTACTGGCCATTTGAGGTAGGGTTGCCAAATAAAAAACTGGAGAGCACTCCTGTAGCATTAATGGTTGTGTAGAAGAGGGAATTTCAACGGGTGTTACTTGTCTCACAATCAGGTAATAAGCAACACTTGCTGAAATCCCCCCTTCTGCTCAACAATCAAAATAGCCTCCCATTTTCAGTCTTCAGTTCCTGACACATAAGACTTGAAGGAACACAACTTCCTTCAAGTCTTATGTTGGCTGCATTCTTTCAAGTTGTTCCTAACCTAAAGCAAACCTGTCATGGGGTTTTCTTGGCAGGATTTGTACAGAGGAAATTTGCATAGCCTTCTGGTGAGGGGCTGAGAGCATGTGACTTGCCCAAGGTCACTCAGTGGGTTTTATGGCCAAGCTGGGAATCAAACTCTGGTCTCCAGGGTCATAGTCCAACGCTCAAACCACAACACCATGCTGGCTTGCTGGCAGTTTTCAGTATGGCAACCTTAATTTGGGAGGCTAAAAATGTTTGTCCTGCATGAACACTTGGGGCAGCACATGGCCTCTTGGCCACAATCAGCTCACTCTTGTGCTAGACGTACCAAGATATTTTTGAATGGGGGTGCTTTCAAGCTAGTGCTGTGCTTCTACATGGTGCAGGCCTGTGAGAACTGTACCACCTGTCCAATTCAACCTTTGAATCATTCTTAAAACAAAGCATACAAACTACCGTGCCAATCTCAAATTAAAAGTTGCCAGGCTGTCTTCTTTCCAAATACAATAACTGCTCTTGGCTCTCATTTCCTTTCTCTGTTCTTAGATTTGGGAGGAATAAGAGAGCAAAGCTTCCCAGGGTAGCTTTGGCTTAATGCCTCTTCCCTCCCAAGACTGCCTTTCTGTATTCTGGCACTGGAATGCACACAAAGGTAACACCATTCTTCTCATTAAAGCTCACACAATGAGAACTGGGGCAATAATTGATTTGTCATTGATTGAAAACAAACACATCTATATCTTTAGGTAGAGAATGGAGTTTGATTTGGATTTTTCCACAACTAGTCACCTGCAAACGTTTCAGTTTGTTTGCTGTTCCAGTTATGAAAAACTGGTGTACCTCTTTCCCCCCACCCACCCAATAATGGAAAACAGCTTCACACAATTCTACAGTAGGGAGACAGGGCTGGACCTTCAAACACCAGTCAAGCTTGATTTGGGTAGGCAAATCCCAACAGGGAAATGAAGAGCATTGCAAAGGAAATTACACTCATCCCTCCTCATTCACGGACTTGGAGTCCGTGGTCTCAGTCCTTCACAGACCAGCAAGCAGGGAGGGGTAAAATGGCGTGCACGCCTGAAGTGCACGTGCAAAGCCATGCACAGGAGCGCACGACCATTGAAAACAATGGGCCCCCAATATTTGTGATTTTTCCAATTCATGGGTGTATGTGTTTGTCCGGAATGGATCGCCCACGAATCGGAAGGGACGACTGTACTTTATAGCTGGTCAGTACTGTCCATGCTGGGTGGACAACATTTCTGCCATTAACAGCTGCATTATTTCTAAAGTGATCTGTTGAGGAAGTTGGCAGTGGGTTGTGTTCCTTTTGTCTCTATACCATACCTCTTCTCTTCTTTGCAACTAGTTGACTTCTGGGGAAAGGGCAAATTGCTTTTCTGATCACCTGTTTTTTTCTTTTTTTAAAATAGGATGAGGGCCACATGAGAATGGTCCAAGGCCCATACACAGAGAAAGGGCTTCAGGCTGACCACTCTTGGTGTATGGTGACTGGCAGCACTGCTTAAGGATTAAGTAGGCATCCTTTTGCTACCTGACTTGATCAGGTATGCATCCTATTGGATCAGGTAGGCATCCTTTTATTACCTAACTGGGGATGTTAAGTGCATTGCCTCAGACCTTCTGCTTTTGGAATCAGTAAGGTCCTTTCCAAATACTGTAAATTCTGATAAAAACCTGAGTCTAACATTCTGGTCACTGTATGATTAAGTTTGATGGCAGTATTGTAACAAACACAAATCATATGGGGCCTAAGCAGACTGCCAGAAATAGTGCACATTAAATTGAGGCACTGCCCGGGCTCAGTGCTAGGGAATCATGGGAACTGTAATTTATTGTGGCACCAGAGCTCTCTGACAGAGAAGGCTCAATGTCCCAGAAAATAATACAATTCCCATGACTCCCTAGCACTGAGCCAGGGCAGTGCCTCAATTTAATGTGCACTATTTCTGGCAGTCTGCTTAGGCCTATGGTGACACATTTTGGGTGGATCCAGACTTTCTCTTCCATGAAGTCAAGGTACAATATGATTGTTTTGTCACTGAAGCTAGCTAGTGACTCAACCAATATTTACCTTATCACCATTGCACCCACTTTACTAAAAATAAGATCTCAGCATAGCTGTTCATTTTAAGTATGAGAACAATATATATTGGCCAGAAGCATTCAAAAAGCCTCTGAAAAATGCCTATAATTTTCTCCATACAGTATAGATCCACTATACTATGGGTATATTACTGTATATTCATTTCTATGCACAATGTTTTGGAAGCTACATTACTACACCAATCCAGCAGAGGGCATCTGTGCTCTTGCTGAGTAACTTTCCATGGCATTATTTCATAATGGAACTTCACTTTTAAAACCAAACTTTAATTACGTATTTTCTGGCGTATAAGACTACTTTTTAACCCAGGAAAATCTTCTCCAGAGTTGGGGGTCGTCTTATACGCCAGGTGGAGGAGAGGAGGAAGAAGGGGTGGCGCAGCACGAGGCGGGAGGAGGAAGAAGAGAGGAAGTCAGGTTAGAGGAGGAGGAGGGGGAGGAAGGGGTGGCGTGAGGCAGGAGGAGGAAGCAGCAGCGGATAAGAGGTGAACCCCTATCCTGGCATTTTCTTGGCAAGACTGGTTCAGAGGAGGTTTGCCACTGCCTTCCTCTGAGGCTGAGAGTATGTGACTTGTCCAAGTTCATCCAGTGGGTTTCATGGCAGAGTGGGGAATCAAATCCAGGTCTCCAGAGTGATAATGGCACTCAAACCACTACACCATGCTGGCTCCTAATCCCACGTACTACCTATGAAACAACTGCAGACTTTTTTGTTGTTCTTGTGTGTCTTCAAGTCCTTTCCGACTTATGGCAACCCTAAGGCAACCTTATCATGGGGTTTTCTTGGCATGTTTCTTCAAATGGGGGTTGCCATTACCATCATCTGAGGGTGAGAGTGTGTGACATGCACAGGTTCACTTACTTGGGTGCAAATTGTACATACCCCAGAATGCATCACCTAGTATATTGGCAGTCCTTCCCCCCAACACTTTCTCATTTTCCCCCGTTGGAAGACCCGTCTTATACGGCGAGTATATCCCAAACTCTATATTTTAACTGGAAAAGTTGGGGGTCGTCTTATATGCCGGAAAATACGGGTATGTATATTGTCCTCCTAGCACTTTCTTATATTGGAGCCACTTGTCTGCTTTTACATGGTTGCACTTTTTTTTACAGGATGTTTACATCTCACATCCAACATTGCAAACATAAACTGAATTTTTTCCCCGCGTCAAAATAGCAAAACATTACATAACAAGACACATTATATTAGGTGGCTGTTACTGAGAAAGAAATGTGTCATAAGATCATTTATTCTAGTATACAGAACCAGTATAGGGAATCCATAGGAATTTCATGTCTGGGATATTATAAGCAGAATCTGCAACAAAATCTTGTTGTATATTATCGCTACCTCACAGGAATGCGCTTGTTCAGAAATCCTGCAGCTAGTATGTCCTCTTATAGCAGAGGCAAAGAACTTCTGTGGGATAATGAGCCATATAACCCACCTTCAAAACATGGGGGTTGCACCACCCCACCACATTTTTGCTTGTCCAATCAGTCTCTGAAAATGCATGTTATGAACAAAACCGTAAGAAAGGGGTGGGATGGATGATCAAAACCAATGCTACTACTATTATTAAGGTGATTACAATAATATTAATATATATTTACAGTAATATATTATCATATATATCCCTGTTGTTCTTCTATTGGCAGGCAAAGATCTTTTTGTTCAAGTAGGGTTTTGGCAACAGATTGAGTTTTAGAGCTTTTAATGGAGGTTGTTGTATACATGCATACATTAATGGAGGTCACTATATAGATACAGGTCCAGCTTTGGGGTTTTTAATGGAGCTTACTGTATATTTTCTCCCCTTAAAGTTTTTTTTAAGAATTCTGTTGGTTTAATATCAACATCTGTTTAATTGCATTTTAGTATTATGATTTACTGTGGTTTTATCTGTGTCCCTTTTTAAACCATGCTGTAAATCATCCTGGGTATTTTGGTGGAAAAGGTAGGATGAATATTGAAATAAAATATACCTTTAAAAATTAAACTTACTTGTCCTTAGTCATACAAGAAAGGGAAAAAAACAACACCTTACATAGACATTGTGCATTTGTATTCTAACCCAGTGAGGAGAATACATATACAGTCACCTGTCTCAATTCACGGGGGAATCTGTTCCGGACACACACACACACACACACACACACACAAATTGAGAAAATCGCCAATATTAAAGCCCTACTGATTCCAATGGGGGCATGCTCCTGTGTGTGGCACTGCATGCATGTCTCAGGCATGCCCCCCATTTTGACCCTCACGGTTTGCCATTGGCGAAGGAGCAAGCGATGTGAATGGCAAGACCACAAATGGCAAGGGACAAGTGTACTGGTCTGGGAAGCATGTGAGCAAACAGATACTGAATTTGTGGTTCCAAACACTGTGCAATATGCATTGCTTCCCAGCACTGTTTTGGGCAGCATGTGCATAGAATCCTCTGCTTAGAGGCTAAGCAATCGCTGATTCATGGATGCAGAAATATCTGGGCAAATCATTATGTGCTCCCATCTCTGAATCAAGGCTCTTCCTGATTGCTTTGCACTGATTAATAATTGAGAGGTCTATTAAAGGGATAGTCCTTTACCTTTCTCAGTAATGCCACCATGTCTTTTGACCATCCTGTTGTGTACTGGACGCTTACAGTGCTGAACAACTGGACTAAAGATTCCACTGGGCTATTGGAGTGGATATCATAAGGCCTCTGAGGGGAAAAAGAAGAAGAAAATCTGAAAAGCTATGCTTACTCTGAAAGATTATAAAAACTAAAAGAGCAAGGTCTTCAAGCTAAATATATATTTTAAAAATAAAGAATGTAGCAGGTACCCATCCACGAAGGAGCTCATATGCCATCACTCCCAGTGACCACCAATCAACTTCAAAAGAGTAACCGGTTCCACCATTCAAAAAGGAATGAAAGATCTCTGGAGCTGAAAACAAAAAGAAATGAAGGGGTATTGTCAAATGCTTCCATTGCTCATGCAGTAAAGGAGCTTTCACATTTACTCAGAAGAAAATCCCATTCAGTTCAACAGGGTTTACTCCCCGATTAGTGGGTATAAGACTGCATTCTTACTGTAACCTTTTCAAGGGTTGGGAGATGGAGATGATAAAACAAGAAGGGCATATATGGACCTGACTTAGAAGGATGAATGGGAATGTTAGGTACAAAATTCAAAATCTGCAATGAAAACTTGGGACACATGGGATTTTAACAGTGGTTTTAAGACCTAGAGTAGGGGAGGGAAAATTGTTGGTGGATTGTTAGTCTCATTACAAAATATGCTGGCTGGGAGCTGTAGTCCAACAACGTCTGGAAGGCAGCAAAATACCCACCCTGTCCTAGAGTCTGTAAAAAAGGAGGAAGAGTTGCTCAGTGGTAAAGCATAAGATCTGTATGGAGGATGTTAACAATTTAAAAAGAAAGTCCTCTCTGACAACTTGAAGAACTGCTCCCTGTTATGGATGACCATACTGGGGAAAGATGGATAGATAGGTCTGGCAGCTTCCAGTGTACCAATGAAAATTATGGCTTTCCCTGTTTTCCATTACAGTTATTTTAATTTACTTGTTATTTATTGTAACTCGTTATTTTAAGCTGCATGTTTTACAATGTTGTAACCCGCCTCGATTGCTGAGCAGAGGGGCGGGCTATAAATAAAAAATTATTATTATTATTATTATTATTATTATTATTATTATTATTATTATTGTTGTTGTTGTTGTTGTTATTATTATTTATAAAGTATGTTTTAAATCTCAATTGTTTAATTGTATTTTAAGTGGGGGTGAACTATCGGGGGACAGGACTGTTTTATTGTGTGAGCCGCCCCAGTTACATTTTACAGAGAGGTGGGATATTATTATTATTGTTATTGTTATTGTTATTGTTGTTGTTGTTATTGTTATTTGGTAACTAACTGTCTTCTCCTTTTATTTGAATGCCTAAACCAGGGGTAGGCAACCTTTTTGAGCCGGGGGCCGGGTTGCTGTCCCTCAGACAATTGGGGGGCCGAAGCACCAAAATTAAATAAATAAATAAATAAAAAACTTTAAATTTTAAAATTAAAAATATATGCACGCACACACTCTCAGCCCCAGAAAAGCCATGGCAAAACCCCTGTGGAGATTTTGCCAAGAAAACCCCAAGAACAAGTAATAACAACAATAATCAATATCATCATGGCGGGTGGTGGTGGCGGCGGCAGCGGCGGCAGGACCGGCCTGGGGCCGGTCCAAAGGTCTTGGGGGGCCGCATCCGGCCCCCGGGCCTTAGGTTGCCTACCCCTGGCCTAAACTGTATGTCTAAATACAGCAGAAGTTGTAGAAATGCAGACTCTGAAGGAAAATTTCATTGTGTAGGCAGAACTGTTATCTGGGGCACAATGCCCTCATTTTGTCTGCCCGCCCCCCCGCCCCCGGAGCGACAATCCTGGTTAAGCTACATATTTTTCAAAAGGTCAAAGTCTTCTTTTAGGAGAGACTGGGACTGAAGCAAAACAGTGCTGGATGCAAAGATACTGTCCAAATCCACGTGCCCAGCCTGCTGTGCCTTTCTCCTTCAAGTAAGCTATTTGGGAAAACGTTTACCAATAGCTGGAGAGACTTTTGGTACACTCTGGTCTTTGAACAGACATCTCACTAGCCCTAGAGTATGTATTATAACCAGGGTTGCCAAATGTGAGGGTACACAGTCCCTCCCATTGCTGTTTTTTGTGCTCTAAACTCGCAGTTATGCCTTTTGGTTAAAAGAAAACAAATTGCACCCTTGGGGACATCCGAATTGCAGACCCACCTCCAATTTCTAATATTAAAAAAAATGCCTGTTCTTCAAAACCACATATTAACTTCAAGCTCCTTCCAATTTTGTTTTAGGGTATTTTGGGCATCCTGTGTGGTCCCTGGAATAGATAACTAAGTTGGACATGCCTTAGGCCATGACTGCATGGGTCAAATACCACACCATCAGGGTGATCAGTGTAGATGATGCAGAGCTCAATGCCTGTTCTGGTGCAAACTGTCCAGATGATGTCTGGCAAGTTCAGCACCAAACCCACAGCATAACACCCTTAAGTTGAATTTTAAAAAACTCGCTTTTTGCTCTGGATCTTCCCAGAAGATTGGGAGCCCTCTAGAGCAGGGATAGGCAACCTAAGGCCTTGGGGGGGGGGATGCGGCCCCCCGAGGCCTTTGGACCGGCCCCAGGCTGGTCCTGCCGCTGCCACCGCTGCCCACCATCACGATATTGATTATTGTTGTTATTACTTATTCTTGGGGTTTTCTTGGCAAAATCTCCACAGAGGCTTTGCCATGGCTTTTCTGGGGCTGAGAGAGTGTGCATAAATAATTTTTTAAAAAATATATTTTTATTTATTTATTTATTTATTTTTGGTGCTTCAGCCCCCCAATTGTCTGAGGGACAGCAATCCGGCCCCCGGCTCAAAAAGGTTGCCTACCCCTGCTCTAGAGCAATGCCGGGCAGTGTTTGCATGGACATCCTGCTATGCCATCCACCACTGCTGCAAGTTGTTCCCTCTGAGGTCAGAATGAGATGCTCAGCCATGTGACCAATATGGGGTGCCTCATTTCCAGTCTCAAAGGGAGTGATCCACAGTGGCACAGTGGGATTTGTGTGTGAACAGCCGTCCACCAGAGTGTGGAGGTAACTGGGGAATGTCAGGGAAGTGTTGGGGCCAGAATATTCTGGAGAATTCCGGAATACTCTGGAGTATTCTGACCCATGCAGACACCACTTTAGTCAGTGGGGAGAATACATACCATACCATCACCACTGAAAGTCTGTGAACGTGCACACCAAAATATGCATTAATGTTTATGTGGTAAAAGAAAATTTACAAACTTTCTCAACCCAATACAAAACAAGAACAGGAAGAAAATGCAGGTGGTATTCAAAGAACCATCATTATATTAAGACTGAGAGGTTTTCACATGCCTAGAGTATTAATAAGGTCTCATTATATTTTATATTGTGTGGGCAGCTCCTTTGGGGTGGACTACTGTGTATTAATATTTGTATTCATCTGAATACTCCTTTCAGCCAAGAGTGGGTAAAGTCTAAAGATCATTTTCCCACACTAAGACCCTTTGGGGATCAGACCAACTCCCAAAATAATAATAATGATAGAAAGGAAACCCTGATTCAATAAATGGGGTGTAAAGGTGTTGAAATGTAGAGAGGGAGTGAATCATGTTTAGAATGAAAACTTATTATTAGTGGGGACTTCTAAAAGCAGCAGTACTCCTCTTTTTCAGGAGTTGTGAGGGCCTGAGTGGGACTCAGGGTCACAAAATGGCTTTGAGAGCCACATGGGACCCACAAGCTCTTTGATATGTCATTATTACTATAATTTGAGATGTAACTATCTATCACTATGAACTCCAGTTGATAACAGTGGAGGACTCTGCGCAAAACAACAACAACAACAAACCAAAAAAAACCTGTTAGGATATATGGGATAATCCCAATTCCCTACACTGAATAATATGGGATAACTTGGGTGATATGTGTCCAAAGTCCTTTTTGTGGTTCCCAAGGCCCTGCAGGGGTCATTTTTTGCAACTTAAAAAAAAACTTTGAGAGGTACAAAATCATTTTCACCTCAGTACTGCCTTCCCTCCCCCTGGCCATTTCAGGGCCCAGAGGCCTTTTTTAAAATAGGAAGTAAACAGTGTTCTCAAAAAGGTATGTCTTGGGCTTAATAATGGCCCAGGGGGCTAAAAACATGGGGGAAACCCCCACATCCCCTACAGCAAGCTGTGTAAGCTCTCCTGGGGGCTAATGTGGCTTTCTAGCCTCCAACAGTTCCTACTGTCTGACTTAAAGTTTAAATATCTGAACATAACAGCTAGTAAATTGATAAAGAATGTATAACAAACAATAGAAGTAAAGAATTGTTAAGGTGTTCTATATTAAAATGTGACTTTATGTGTCGTCAAAATCATACCATGCTCCACATGTGTGATACAAAGTACACTGTGCCCCTTAATATGAGCGTTTTAAGCCACAAGTGAATATGTAATGCAATCACCAAACGTAGAATTGTTAACTACAAGTATCAAGTAACACTTTCTAGTTGGCTCCCTATGATTTGACGAAAAGTAGCATTTTTGCTTCACACTTGGTTTACTGGGATTTTTGTACCATTAATAAATGGTCTGGTTGGTTTTAACCCATGGAACTGACTGCTGTGTCAGGAAAGTTGTTCCAAATCTGAACTCCCCATGAGGGAGAAGTATGATCAAATGGCTTATCATGAAAATATCTGCAGGGAAATGTCTTCACTAAACAAATGGGAAATGTTTACTTACCCATATATGGCTTAGTTCCAGCTAAAGCAGTTGCTCTTTCACCATCTCTAACAATTGTTGCAATGTTAAAATCTGTCAGGTGTGCATGTCCTTAAACAGAAAAAAGAACAATGTACATTTATAAGTTCTGCATTATCCGGAAACAAGCTACTTGAGAGAACACTTATACTAAGACATTGCAAGTCAGCTGTCCCCATCCCCATGCTGGCTGGGGATGATGGCAGTTGCACTCCAACATATCCCAAGAGGAATAGGGAGAATTGCATCAGGAATTGGCATAAGTGTAAACTCCGTCTTCAAGAGATAATGTGAACCAGGTGGCATTATCAAAGTTTTGCTGGACTAACAACAATCTGAAGAATGAAACTCCTTGACTTTGAAAGATTAAATATTGTTGATTTTACAGTGATTAAAAATACAATTATGCCCACCTGAACTTAGTGTGACAGTAGCATGCTTTCTCTAGCTGCAAGCATTGTGCAAAAACACAGCTCCCATTAAAACAGATCACAGCAATTTCCTATGTTTGGTTATAGACACTAGATTTTGAGTCTGCTGTAGAATCCAACAGGCTGACAACCCAGCCTTCATTTAGAAATATGAATTTCTAGTCCTTGTGAAGATTTGGGGAAAAAGGGTGGGCATCTATTGAAACTATTTGGTAAGATTCCACTGTAGAAGAGAAGAAGGTTGCAAAGCTTTGCTAGTGCTTTTGGATGCAGCTTCCCAGACTATTCTTTCCAATCTATTCATTCAAAATCCTCCCAGTGTATTCTGGTCTGAACCTTACTGTTCGTTCAACTTGATAAGACATGTTGAATCAGCAGAATTTACTCATGTATTGACTTGTTGTGTATCTTCAGGACATTTCTGATTTACAGCAACCCTATCACAGAGTTTTATTGGGATGATTTGTTCAGAATGGGTTCAACTTTGCCTTTCTGAGAGCCTGAGAATGTGACTTGTCCAAGGTCACCCAGTGGGTTTCAATGGCCAAGTGTGGATTCAAACTCTGGTCATAGTCTAACACTCAAGGCTCCCAAAGCACCAGTTCTTGCTGGGATTTCTGAAGAGATGTAATCCATAAAAGTACATTTTCCTGATTCTGATTCCAACCTATGTAGAGATTTTTTTAAAGCATTTGGTCAAGACTTTTAATGTTCTGGCTATATAATTTCAGATTCTTGAGTATCATAATAAAAAAATGCACCATAATACATCAGTGAAACAATGTGAACACTACAGCCTTCACTGATTCCCCCCCAATTTTAAATTTAAGAAATAAGTTTTCTAAAATATATAGATCCAAATTTAAGAGAGAGTTCTGTTACTAGAAATTGTTTACACTGCACAGTGAAATAGTCAAGGTGACCTTAATTTACTTAATGTATCTTAATATATTAATCCATAGCATCTTATTTCTGATTTCTATATATGGTTGTGAAAGCTGGACAATGAAGAAAGCTGGCAAAATAATCAACTCATTTCAAATGTGGTACTGGAGGAGAGTTCTGTGGATACCACATACTGCCAAAATGAACAATAAATGGGTTCTGAAGCAAATCAGCCATCTTTAGAAGCTAAAAAGAATTAACATAGGTTATTGCAGTTTCATTTGAAAAGTCAATAATACTTGGCAAAGTGGGAGGCAGTAGGAAAAGAAGAAGACTGCATATGTATGGGCAGACTCAGGGCCTGTACAGACCAGCCAAAAGGGCCAGCCTGGGGGTGGAGTTGGGGCATGGAGACCACACGTCGGCCACCCAACTCCGTCCTGATGCTACCATCACACCACGCACCCCATGCATATGCATGGCATCAAGGCATTCCCTTGATGCAGCATTTAGACACACTGTGCCAAAGGAGCACAGAAGAGCCATGGTGGTGGTGGTAAGGGTAGCTTTTTGCCATTCCCAAAAGGAGTGGAATTTGCCAGCTCTTTTTTGGAGAGGCAAAGAGCAGGATCAGGGCCATGGTGTGTGGTTGCCGCGGCCCCGATTTGGCATCCCCAGGTTTGGTATGGAGCTTCCCCTTAGGAGCCATCTGTAAGGGCCACAGTCAAGAAAGCCCAGCTCTGAGTTTGCAGGACCTGAGCAGGACTTTTGATAACCAGGTGTCATGGAAGTTTCTCATTCAGAATGTTCTCAATAAGTTGAAGCTGATTTGATGGCAATTATCAACAATATAAGTCCTAGAACTTTTGGTCAGGATTTTCTTGTTGCATAATGCTCATCCAGCTCCTGGGTATGCAAGCAGTTCTATAGTCTTGGTCACACGAGGGCTGACTGATGTGCCACCTGTTGAATTGTGATGTTGATGGACGTATGGCAAACAGTCCATGAAAACCAAGTCATTAAGACCCAGGCAGCTTCAGCAAGCTCCTTGTTTTATTGCAAAAATCAGAATGAGCAAAAACAAATAATAACAACAATAATAGCATTTTCACCTTAGCCTGAATGGCTAAGCAGGAACAAAACTTTAACTGCTACATTTTGAAAATTAGTCAAGCTACAGCATCAGGAAAATATTTCTAGTTAATCCATTTAGCTTGAAGGTTTGAAAAAAAGTGAGAGCTTTTTCAGAAACACAATTCCAACCCACAGTTCTCCACCCTTTTGGGTGTAGCCTTTACAGACTAATTGGTTGATGTTTCATGACGTATGTTAGTTCAACCTCTAATTTCCATATTACATCATGTGACTGCTGTTCCCAAAACTTTCTTTTGTTTTTGAAAACCTCTTGTGTAAATAAAACTCTTTCTCACAGAATCCTGCTTGTTAGCTAGCTTTAATAGATAAAATCACAACTTACTCAAATCTCTTCTTGGTCAATCTCCTAAGGTGCAAACTACAACACCATAAATACAAACTTGGCTTATACTTAGGCTAAAAAACTTTCAAGCATTCTATGGTCAGAAAAGCCCCCTCCCTACCACCTTTCTTTCTTGCCTTGTGAAAAGCTATCTGATAAGCTATTTAAAAGATTCATGTGGGAATGTGCTATTGTCTGAGTTAAAAAGAATTGGAAGATGCCAGGGGATGCACAAATCATCTAGCAGTTGATTGTAAACCATTAAAAGCACACTTTTCTGAGAGTCCACTCAAGTCTCCTCAAATCAAAAGCTCATTCTGGGATGAGAAATGCACCATCCTCTGATGGATTCCCAAAGACACTTTTCATTACAGAGGAAATACTGCTTAGGAAGTTACTTTTAAAAGATAATTCATTATGTAATGCACTGCAAAGCTCTCACCTCAGGCTGTTGCTGTTAGCACTGCTAAGAAAAGTTTTAGTTACCATATAGCCATTTAAGGTAACATTACTCACAATGCCACTAGTTCCATTTTCATTACATAAAAAATTAAATAGGATCAATAAGAGAATGCCATAAAACCTTCACTGGATCTTCATCACATCACAGGGCAGCAAGAGAATTTAAATGGTTTAGACCAGGGGTAGGCAACCTTTCCCCTTTAAGGGCCGAGGGACTTCAACTCCCAGGTGCCTCAGCCATGTTGGCCAATAGTCCCATGTTGGCCAATAGCTCCTGGGATTCTGGGAGCTGAAGTCCCTCGGCCCTTAAAGGGGAAAGGTTGCCTACCCCTGGTTTAGACTGTGTGGGACACACAACTGTCCTCAAAGATTGAGGGTCCACTTAGGAAGGAAGAACAGGTGGAGTCTGCCACTTCTGTGTTCTAGCACAGTTCTGAAAACTCTGGTCCTCCAGATGTTTGGGCCTTCAATTTCCATAAATCCTGAGCATTGACCATACTGGCTAGGGCTTCTGGGAATTGAAGTCCAAAACATATGAAGGTCCAGAGTTTGAGAAACACTGTTCTAGCATCTGCCTCTCAATACCTCCCTGTCTCGCTCTGCCTAATGGTAGGGCCAGCCTTATATGTATAGAGGGGTGCCTGGATACCATTCAAAACACATAAGGGTGAGAGGCAATGAACCATATCCTACTGCCAATACTTCTACTTCCTTTGGAACATTACATTTTGTGCGCAGACAATCTACAAATGGTAGATTCCCTTTTTGACTCAGGTTCAACCCTGAAGTTTAAAGGGCCTATGCACAGTGCTGAATCCCATTTCCAAAACAGGTTAAATACTTTAGGTTTCTCCTTTCAAGTTCAGAATAAAAGTTGGGGTGGAAGTTATTTACTTACGACTGAGATTAGTCTGCTTTAAATGTCACAGGCCTGGCACTATCATATGTACTTTTGAGGTGAGGTTTTTTTTTTGGGGGGGGGGGGGGTTGTAGTATGCATAGTGATGAATAGGAAGGTCCTGATATATGACTCACCACCACTGTTCCTTGATCCATTAGCTCAGATGAATGCTGCTCTAAATATATGTCTCTTCCATAAGTAGTAGTTTTAAGGCTATATTGCCAGATAGATGGCTATGTCAAACTTCTTGTATTAAGAGCCATGCCTCAGTTAGACTGCAATTAAGTGTACTGTATAAACTGTGGCCAATCCATCTGCTCTCTCATAAAAGGCTGG
Organism: Phrynosoma blainvillii; assembly: GCA_026167975.1. NCBI lineage: Eukaryota > Metazoa > Chordata > Lepidosauria > Squamata > Phrynosomatidae > Phrynosoma > Phrynosoma blainvillii. The sequence continues at coordinate 103,840,026 of JANUYF010000003.1, forward strand.
AAATAAATCCCCCATGTGTTGCCTGCATTTGATCAAGTATTACTCTCAGAATTTGCCTGAGGGACAATGACTTTCGAGCGAAGATAAAAATGTGTAAAATAAACCCCTCTTACTCTTCAGGCTATTTTATGTCTTGTATGTGTCTGTAGATCACTCACATTTGTGACTCATGCAAGCTTATATAAAAAAATTATAAACGAACAAATAAACAACAACATTATGTCCTCTGCCTGCCTTACTTTTGTATATACATCAGACAATGTTAGTTAAAGTTTAGGAGCCAGAAGCTAAGAATCTGAATGCTGTTGGCAAGACTCATCTGGACTAGATCCAATAGAGGCACTGAATCAATGGGAAGTCAACCCAATGGTTTTTTTTTTTATCCCACCGCTGCCACCAATTTGTGACAATGTGGCATGGCCCCAAACCTCTTTATTTGCCTTTTTAAAAAGCCTTTTATTCATGTGTCTCCTTGTGCCACAGTTGCCACCAATCCATGACTGAGACCTACTTTTCCCCCAAACTGTTCAAGGGGACGTAATACCCAAATATTTTCCTCAATGTTGGTAGCTTGTAACTGTGTCTTTTGAAAGCACTCCAAACAGTCATTTATTGAAACAACATTATAAGTTGATTTGCAGGTTAACTTAAATACAGTATCACTTGTGTGCAATGTTGTTCAGAGTTAATACATTATTGGCATACTTTATGTTACATTGTGTTACATTTGTGTATTCTTGTCCTTATGCTTATTTGCTACAATAACCCCAAAACTATTTACACTCTCAATTATACTCTTGCTTCTTACATTTTCATTAACTGAATGTGCTTCACTTTTCACTAAATATTATTCTCCTCAGAGAATAACACTGCACTTCCCCCAGGACACTCCTGGTCCTGTCTTGAGTACTGTTACAACCTTTAAACCAGGGACCGGCAACCTACGGCCCGGGGGCCGGTTAAGGCCCCAGTCCCTGGACTTACCGGCTCAGGCCGAAGGTTGAGGCCGCGCGCCGCCACTGTGGCATGTTTTTGCCGCTCTGCGGCCGCGCTTGCTGCGCCCACCATTTTGGAAATCAAAATGGCGGGTGTGACACGTTTGTGCATGCGCAGTACTCTTGCGCATGCGCAAACGCATCGCGGCCGCCATTTTGATTTCCAAAATGGTGGGCGCAACATGTGCCGCGGTGTTTGTGGATGCATGTGCTGTGGCGGCCGCATGCGCGGGGGTCGTGCACACCAGCGGAGGGCGTGCACACACGCACGTCGCCATTTACCCCCCCCCTCGGCCCAGCCAAGACCTAGGCTACGGGAGACCGGCCCAGGTCTTAAAAAAGTTGCCTTCCCCTGCTTTAAACTGTTTTCCTCTGCAGTCTAAACTAGCCACTAAGGGCTGATGCAGACCAGCAAAAAGGGCCAGCCTGGGGATGGAGTTGGAGCAGGGCAACCGTATGCCGGCCACTCGGAGTCTGTTCCGACGATGACGTCAGGCTGTGCGCCTGGGCGCCTGGTGTGCAGCATTAGGGTGCCCCATTGGTGCAGCGTGTAGACATGCTGCACCAAAGGAGCACAAAAGAGCCGCAGCAGTGGCACAAAGGGCGGCATTTGCCAGCTCTTTTTGGAGCAGCAAAAAGCTGGATCAGGGCCGCAGCATGTGGTTGCTGTAGCCCCAATCTGGCACTCCCATTTCTGTAATGCGTTCTACATGGGGCTACCCTCATGCTTGGTCCAGAAACTTCAGTTGGTACAAAATATGGCAGCCAGAGTGGTCACAGGTACATCTCAGAGAGCTCACACAACCCCTGTGTTAAAATCTCTTCACTGGCTGCTTATCAGTTTCCGGGCCCAGTATAAGGTGTTCGTTATTTCCTTTAAAGCCCTAAATGGCTTGGGTCCAATTTATTTTTGGAACCGCCTCCTCCCATATAATCCTCCCCGCGCACTCCGGTCCTCTGGGAAGAATTTGCTTCAGCCACAAAAATCTAGGCTGTCTACTACCTCCCAGAGGGCCTTTTCAGTAATCGCCCCCAGATTATGGAATGGCCTGCCGGATGAGATCCGTCAGATTAAAAGCCTGAGTAGCTTTAGAAAGGCGGTAAAGATGGATCTCTTTTGGCAGGCCTTTCCTGATTGATCCCGGCCTTAAGAGCTATACCCTTGCCCTTTATGTCTCTGATTGCCGCTGTCTGATTTTTTTTATTGTCTATTTATTTTCATTCTTTATTGTATGTTATTTATGATTTAGTTGGTTTTAATGGATGTTAGTTTAATACGTTTTTATGGGGAAGGGTGGGGGTTTGGGGATTTTAGATTGTATTGATGTATTTGTAATTGCTGTAAGCCGCTCTGATTGTTTTTACAGAGGGGCGGGATATAAATAAATTTTATTATATTATTATTATCCTGATGGGATGTTGCCAAGGCTTCCACTTGCCTGCTTAAATCTGCCTTTTCTCCACACCAGCCAAACAGGCAGCTATTGTGAAGAGAAGGAGGACCAGCAAGTCTGGAGCATGTCTGGAAGTGGCCAATATGTCAGGATGTAAACCATGGGTGGGCAACCCTAGTGGAGAGGCGTGCCACTGATCAACACTGGTGGGCTACACTGGCACATTTGTATTCAACTAGAAATGACATGACATGATTTCCAGTTCAGATTTTAGCTGACTTTCAGCCCCTGTATTTGGCTTCTTTGGGGCACTGAGGGCCATGGGGAAGGGAGGCAAAACTGCCATGTTTTGGGGGTGGTTTGTATGGCTTGGGTTGAATTGGCAGTCAAAAATCTCCTGACAAATGAAGTTCAAGTCAAGGCTTTGGGACCTCTGGGGGAGGGGGGTTTCCATAGAGCCAATGGCTGCATGCATGTTTTCCACCCTGAAAATGTCTGAAAATGGCAACCCCTGATGTCAGCACTGTTTTTAAAGGCAGTTAAAATAGAATAATGATGATGATTTAACAAAACATCATCATGCTATCCCATCACTAATATTGAAGGGAAAAATGATCTGGTAGTTCACTCAGGCTCTGTATTTGGAAAAGGGGAATGGCTATCATCCCCTCAGGCAACAAAATGTCTTCTACCAGTCCTGCTGGGAGCATACTGTTATCTTTAAAACCAGAATGCTCCTGAGAATATTGAGATATAGATAAATTTGAAATGGTGCTTTTCTGTGACCTGGAATTAACTATAATACATAGTTATATACGATATCAAGGGGCAAAAATCTCCCCCCTTCCACACACACACACACAGACATCAAAATATTATCCTGTGGTTGCTGAGGAAGCATACAAACATTCGTCCCAAATATTTCATCTCAATAGTAGGTTCCAGGGGGAAATAAACCTTATATAAATATGGTACGTGTTTCAGCTCTTAGTAATGACTCTTAGGCTGCTGGCACACTGCAGAATTAATGCAGTTTAACAGTGCTTTAACTGTCATGACTCCTATGGAATCCTGAGATTTATAGTTTGTTGTGGCATCAGAGATCGCTGACAGACAAGGCCAAATATCTCACAAAATGACAAATCCCAGAATTCCATAGCTTTAAGCCATGATAGTTAATGTACTGTCAAACTGCATTAATTCTTCAGTGTGCCAGTGCCTTGCTATCATTCACAGGAGGTTTTATATATGTGTGTGTAAGACTCCATATGTAAGACTCCATTGAGAGCCAGTGTGGCGTAGTGGTCTGAGTGTTGGATTGCAACTCTGGAATCCAGGGTTTGATTCCCAGCTCAGCTGTGAAACTTGCTTGGTGACTCTGGGCAAATCACATGCTCTCCGCCTCAGGGGAAGGCAATGGCACAACTTCCTCTGAACAAATCTTGCCAAGAAAACCCCATGACAAGTTCACCTTAGGTCGCCGTAAATCTGAAATGACTTGAAGGCACAAAACAACAATGAAAACTCCATAGGAAAATGAGCACACGCATGTGGTTAATTTTGAGCAGAAAAAGGAGCATGCCCATCACTGAACTGAAGGATGAAACCCCTGCTTGACTAGGCCAGCTAGTTTAGTTTTATCTCTACACCAGGGATTTGCAACTGTGGCCATCCAAATATTGTGAGCCTACAACCTCTATCAATCCAAACCATTATGGCCAATGGCAAGGAAGTATGGGAACTGCAATCCAAAAACATATAGAAGAATATTCCTAACACTGATGATGAACACCAACGGTTAGAGACAGGACTTCCTTCAGTCCTAGTTGCAGATGCATAAAAATATGCTTTCTATACAGGTGACCTCCCATTAAGTTACTGTCAGTTTCCCTCCAAAGCCCAGTAGATACAGGCATCTTTCTTTAAATCCCCCATTTATTCTGATTTCTACCTAACCAAGCAGGTAAACAGATGCCAAACTTGTGAAAAATGTGTAAATATGTCGGCTGTACAAGATATCTGTATCATCAAAGGACAATGCATATCCCATAAGGCTTCAGCTCTAATTGCTTTTGTAAAAAGCTACATTTATCAAAAGAATGAGTATTTCCAGAACAAGTAATAGGAGCTACTAATCAATGTCAATTACCACTAATTCTTCACTGAAATGAGTCTTGACAGTTGATAAACAAAATCAATTCACTCCTGAATCCCATAACCTTGTGTGCATCGTTCACCACCATGAAAACTGGCGTATAAAATTGGAACAAGTAAATGAATGCACAAGGCACAAAGCACTGGAAAAAAAGCAGACTATTCAGATGCAGAGGCAGTAGGAATAATTAGCATCCCTCCGCCCTTACCTTGTTCATCAAGGAGAATGTTGTCTGGTTTCACGTCTCTGGAAAACAGAATTTTTTTTAAATGTAAAATTATATTCTAAAATATAAAAGACAACAGAGAAAGTGTATAATGCAACATGCCCCAGGAAGCTTTTAGATTATAGAAACATTTTCAGTTCTGCTAAAAACAATAACAATGGTGTGAAATGTACAGACTCTTCTCAATGAAAACTCATTTAAAAACAGTATCTTAAAAATACATTAAATTTGACCTCTTTGGAGTAAGGTTGGGATAAAAATGTAAATAACAATAATAGTATAATGCTAATTATGGTTACTCAAATGTACACCCCATTATTCTATGGGGATTACTCCCAGGAAAAGTGAGCAGAGGACTGTTACTTAATGGACACAAACAGCAGCTTAAAAAAAGGTTTATTTTTGATTTTCTTCAGGAAAATGATGTCAGTTGTCATTATTCCCATCCATATCAGAGGGCTGTACTTCCTGTTTGCCCAAACACTTAAGTATCCTGTATGCACAGAATTCCTTCAACATTCTTAAATATGGAAGCCAATTTGGAAAAAAAATGTACTCATAATAACATCTCTAAACTTTATCAACAGTAGTAGTAATTTAGAAATACTAGTACTAATAAAGAAACACAGCTGCTCTAACAGCTAGTTACATTCTAGTTGCAACCATAATCATAGAAGCCTATTGCAAAAAAATTGCATCTAAATGTAGGAATGGAAGCAATTGCATGCATATCCACACCTCTTTGTATAAACGCTAAATGAGTAGATAACAACATAGATTCACATTAGAGTTGTGCTGATGTGCAAATCACCTGATGGTCACTTTCCTCTGTCATAAATTATCTTATACTCCCATGCTAACAGGGAGCCCTGGTGGCGCAGTGGTTAAATGCCTGTACTGCAAGCCACAAGGTTGTGAGTTTGATCCCAGGGGCTCCAAGGTGCACTCAGCCTTGCATCCTTCTGTAGGTCACTAAAATGAGTACCCAGCATGTTGGGGGCAATTAGCTTACACATTACCACTAAGGGAGTGCTTAATTCAATGATGAACAGTATAGAAATGTACTTGCTATTGCTATAACAGTGGTACTTTGGTGTTTACTAACTAAAGTTTCTATCATGTACAAGTGCAATTTCATAGGTGAAACCAGTTGAAAAGCAGTGCCTAATGAGCCAGAACCTCCATTAGTTTGTCTACTTGTCCTAGTACTCAACATGTGGTTACCTGTGTATGATATGCTGACTGCACAGGTAGTCTAAAGCTGATGCCATCTCACAGATATACAATTTCACTGTTTCCTCAGTAAACTGCACATTTTGCTGGAGATGATAACGTAGGTCACCACCCAGGAGTAAATCCACTACCATAAACATGTCTTCTTCATCCTGAAAGGAATACCTGCAGAAAAGGAGCTAAAGTGAGTCAACTGTGGAATATCACACAAATGTATTGAGTATTATTAGGCAGTCTTATCAAAATGAGAGGCCACTTTTTTCATTTTGTGTTCAGAAGTACTTAGAAAATTATTATTATTATTATTATTATTATTATTATTAATAATAATAATAATAATTACGGTATATGTCTAAACATGGGACAAATGTCTTGGATCATTTTTGCCTATTGCTATCACATTTTTAATTCTAGGTAAATCCATTTGCCTCATGTTGTTTTGCAGTGCTTATTATATGAGCTGCCCTACTTCATATCTAGCAAGGAGCAGCTGTCCCAGTTAATTTTACCTTCCCCATAAAACCCCTGCTTCTATATCTGGCACAGTCACATGGCTAATGTAATATGATTGTTACACACTCATTTTTTCCAGGCATAATCAATAATGAACTGGAATATCAAGCAGCCTGTCTCATTTCATTATCAAACAAAAAACAGTGCCATCACTGTGAATGACTCAGTGGCAAAATTGTGTTAGCTTGAATTGCTGCTATGTAGCTTTTAAAAAATATAGTAGTCTAGGGAAATCACTAGCCTAGTAGAGTCTCCCAGCTTGTCAATGGATCCCTCTTGGAGCAACAGTTGACAGAGGGATGGAGCAAACAATCAAAGGTTTGAGTCATAAGTTACAAGTAATGACATTACTTGGAATATGTTCATGGGGAGAGGGTAACAACGTTACTTTTTAAAAGTAAAATGTCAGCAGCACATTTACTCAATCCTCTTATGCTGTTACTTTTGGGCAGATGCTCCTGATGATCTGAAGGCAATTTTTGTAGGCAACATTAAAAAGCATTGTGTTACTAACATGTAACCAAATTGATTATTTTTATATAAATACAAGTAACCATAACAAGTAACTCTTTACGAAGAAAATATTCGTTTAAACATTTTTATTAAACCAAAGAAAATATTAACAGAAAACAAGTAATAACAGAAAAAGGGCACAAGAAGAAAATGTTTCTTTTTCAAAGTAACTCTCCAAGCTCTCCAACAATTATTCTTTTCCATGGCTTCTTTATACCCAAAGAAGATTCTAGAGGAACATGGACTTTATTATTAGTCCCCATATTTTCATATTTTCTATCTGGAGCCAGCATATTCTTGAGAGGTCACAATGGCCTTTTGGAACACTAGTTAAGGTTCCCAGGAGAAAAGGTGCTAAGTCCCCAGTCCCCACATCTTTCTTTGGGTAACATGACCTCGGAAGCCTGTCACAACTGCCCTGTGCAGTGGGTTAGAATGAAAGATACTGATTGGCCTAAAGTCTTTCAATGAGCTTCATAGCTAGATGGTGTCAGCCTGAAAATGTATCCACTAAACCACATTGCCCTTTGCCAGAGTTTGTAAAAGTTGGTTTTTGGACCACAACTCCCAAAACCCACCAGTCAGCATGGTCAGTACAAACCTATAACAACTTAATTGGGAGCAAACCTCTCTTTCACATGAGATTTGCCTCCAATCAACTATTTGTATATGTACATGCTGAGTGTCCCTTATCCAGAATTCCGAAATCTGAAATATTTAAAAAAAAAACCCAAAACTTTTTTCATGGATGGTGAGATAGTGACACCTTTGCTTTTTGATGGTCCAATGTACACAAACTTGGTTTCATGAACAAAATGATTAAAATTATTGTGTAATGTTACCTTTAGCCTATCTGTATAAGGTATATATGAAACATACATGAATTCTGTGTTTAGATTTTGGGCCAATCTCCATGATATTTCATTACGCATTTATATGCATATGTACATATTCCAATTTTTTTTAAAAAATCCAGAATCCAAAACACTTCTAGTCCCAAACATTTTGGATAAGGTAGATTCAACTTGTATAAAAATTTTAACATCCCCAAATACCTAAGTGGTATAGAAAATTAAAATACCAGGTTAAGACATAATAAAAGAATTAAAGGTAATCACAAGTGCAACACATGGAGGTTTACACTGTCAACTTCTTTACACGGTAATTACTTTTCACTGGAGTTCCTATGGTGTCTCCCATAGCAACCCATGAATGCCAGACATGTACCTGGGGTTATGACACTTCATGTTATGGAACGATAATGACATGGTTCTAGTTGGACTATAACTTTAGAAACACAGAAACAGAGTCCTTCTCCTGCTTGCAAACCACTCAAATGACATGAGAGAGAAAAAGAAATTCACCAAAGATTCACTAAGAAGACATGCTCAATCTCCTGCATGATTTCCAGTTCTCTGAACACATTCCGAACCTCATCTCTTTCAATGCACTGCTGCTTATTCATGTACTTCATGGCATACATCTTCTCCGTATCTCTCTTTTGTACAATGCACACCTTGATATAAGAAAAAGGGAAGGAAGAAAAGATGGCTTGTGTTAGTCTTGTATGGTCTTAAAGCTGTTATAGTGCCATCCCAATATTAAGCTCATTTTCATGGTTGCTCTGGAACTTGCAATTCATTTCCATTCAGACTGCCCATGGTGAGCAAGATGTGTACAGTTTCCTCTCTGCAACAGAGACTTCTTGGTATACAATTAAAAACTCACCCTGTAAATACAGATTTTTCAATTATGTGCAAAATGTCAAACCCTGTGCATGAGTAACTGCTCACAATCATACACACACACACACACACACACACACACACACACACACATACACACATATATATACACACACACATACATTGTTTCATATTTATTTCTTTTATTTATATGTCATCCTTCTCCTGCCAATGAGACCAAGAAAGTTTACAAAGGCTAAAACAAGATAAGCTAAAAACATAATAGAGAAACCAAAACACAATTAAACAATTGGTACATTAAATCACCATTAAAAATTTAAAAGCACAAAATCATGTAAAAATGTAATAATAAAATGCAGCATACATATTGGGTTCTTGAAAAAAATGTACTCATGTCTGTTTCATGTCAAAAGGATGAACACCCTTAAAAAAGAGAGTCAACACCTAGTAATATCATTTTACCCCAACAGCAAAAGGCATAGGGACTGCCATGACAGTACAGAGATGTCCAACTTCCTTTGGGCTCTTGTAGCATCATTACTCAGAGATGAGAATGTGTAAACAAGGAGACAGCACTTATGAAATCGTGGGTTTAAGCTACTTTGTTGCAGAGAGGAAACTGCACACCTTTCCACTTCTCATGGTTGTGGCCATTTTGCTTGGCTGGTAAATAGATAATGAAGATTTATCATCTTCTCATATTAGAATTCTATCTGATCCTTTTAAGTATAAGTACCAAAGACTGGAGCTACTTTTATGCAAAGAAGCACCCGCTTACCAATGAGTAAAAAGTAAAAAGAAAACCACACTCTCAGGACTAGCACATGACTTCTTCAGAATGCAAGCATGTATACAGAGAGCTTTTTAAAAGAATGTATTTAACTAAACTCCAGATATACATTGCCTTTTCTACAACAGGATAACCTTTCAGCCATCAGGATTAAATCTTTGGTCCCATTAAACAATTAACTCCATTAGTGTCTGGACAAACAAGAGTCCAGATGAGATACCATTTTCTGAACTGAACTGAACCAGTGCTAGCGGTTGTTAGTATTGGAAAGTTAATTTGGATCTTTAAAAAAAAATAATCCTGGGTTGACCAGAACAAAAAAGAATATTTCCACTTATTATATTTCCTATCTAATGTATTAACTTTGGACTGTATTTTATGTCTTCTCAGGCCTCTTTTAACCACTAAAGAAACACTTAATTAAAAGGTAACTGTTTGGAAATGAGCCTATGAAAATTCTGCACCAGTCACAATTACATCCATCGTCTTTTAATTAGTAGATGTGCTTCAGCAAAGGAAGCAGAGCATGCATCTGAGAAATTAATCTGACAGTTCATTCATACATGCTCCACATCAAGAACAGCAGGCTGATCATGACCTGAAGGTAACACCAGAAAACAGTTACCCATATGCCATCGGATATAAACAAACAGAACAAGACATGAACGGGCAGTGCAGTGCAGAGGGCTTGACCATTTGTTGTTGTTAATGAATGCCAGCACATAATAGCAAATCACTGTGGATGCATTAGAAGTGGAAAGAATAAATATAATGGAGAGTTATAATGAGCTGGGTGGAGAAAAATTCATATCAATTACCAGGGCACAAATGGAAAACATGTGAATTGTTATTTTTGTTCTGTATATGCTAAAGACTCTCTCTCTTTGTGTGTATGTGTGTGAGCAATGAATATAGTTTTACAGTAGTTTTTAATCCCTGGTACATCCAGTTAGAAAACTATCAGGCCTGGGCAAATCCATCCTTCGCACATTGGAGCAGGGTTGTGCAAATTTGGTGGGTTCAGGGGACAATTTCATACCCTCCAAACCTGTCCAGAGCTAGGAAAATCAGCACTGCTCATTTTTAAAACATGCATGCACTGCCTGTGTGCTTTGATTTAGAGTGAAATGTGGTTGTGGTAGGGTTGCCATAGAATTAGGCCATGTCGCGGGTAGCAACTGCACATAAATAGATGTGGGTGGGGCTGAATGTGTTGACCATCCTTGCTCTGTTGAACAGCTGTCAGATAGAGTAGAATGGCTTGAATGTTCTTATTATTATTCACTACTGATCAGCTCAGTGTATTTTGAAGATAAATCAGATCCTATACAGGCATGATTTAGCAGGCGCTTACTCAACACATAATGATGGTGGCATACCAGTCTTGCCCCTCTGTCATCATTTCCATCAAGCTCTATACATGAAAGATGGCAATCAGGAAAGATGAGCCTCTGTACCAACTGTTAGGGTTTTGAGTCTTGTGGACAGCCTCCATAGATAGCAGAGGTCTCCTCTCTATCACCATCCACATGTAGGTGGTGATGGAACTGGGATTGGAGAAGGGCAGGACTAGCATTCTCCCCTCACCACTTGCTGAGGAAACATATTTTAGTGACACCTCAGTAGGGCTTATTATAATATAAACAATTTGCCAGCAGCAAATATTTTGTCTAGTAAAACACCTACTCACACATCCTCAAAAGCCAATGGATCATAGAGGGGGACCATGGAAATTTTCCCCTATGCTACTTCTTTTGCTCATCTTTCATTTTTCACCCTTCCCCTCATTTTTACCCCAGTTTATACTTTGGAGTTATTGGAGGCCCTTCATTCTACCACACAACACAGGGAATATGTTAGCTAGGCAATCCATGACGACTTTAAAATTCTCTGGGGGAAATGGATTAACAAATTAATGGTTAACAAATTATTTACAAGCTCTGCCTGAATCTCATTCTGCCTAATAATACATAAACTGTTGTATACCTGCATCATTTTCTCCTCTTTTTCCCAGTGCTTATCTCTCTCTTTTATCTTACAAAACCAATGATTTGATTTCTATATATTTCAGTGCACACTATTAAGTGCATGCTTTGTGCACTGAAATATATAGAAATCAAATTTATTCTACATTTAAGGTTCATAGAAAGGTCTTTTATATTGTATCTATCAAGGCTGCAGCTTCTTTTTCTAAACCAAAATACCCTTCCCAATAAAAGATTAGTGGTTTTCATGACACTATATAATAAATATTATATTATATACACCTCTTGATACCCCAGTTGATTCTAGTTTAGCAATTGCTTTTCATATTTTTCATTGTAAAGGATGACGAAGCAGCTCTTGAAATCTTAGCATGCTTGTTTTTCCACATTATTGTTTTTCTTCCAAGAATGACTTTGGAGAATAAGAGAATGAAAACTTGCCATGTAGGATGCAACTCTAGGAAAATCCATGTTGATAATCTGTGAGTGGAGACCTGGTGCTCTAACACAAGATTTCAGATTTTCAAAAGCAAAGAACAAAGAATTTTCAGTTTCTGTTACTTTTTCCACACAAAGGTTCCCACAGGATTTATGTCCCCTCAAACATGATGATGGGGTGGGGGGAGTCCTCCCTTAGATTAGCAGTTCCCTGCCATCACTATCATGGTGTCATGGCAGTACGGGCAATGGTTTCCAGTGGATGCTACCCATCAAGGCTCTGCATTGCATCAAATTAAAGTATTTTCTTTGTTACACTTGAGTAGCAGCAAAGTAAATCAAAGTGCGGCCTTTGACATTGAGTGATCAGTAAGGGCATCAGAGCCAGGAAGAGCTTTCTTGCTGCTCTGGTGTCCCATGTACCCACAAAGGCAGGGACTGATTTATTCTGTTTGCTTACACTCAGTTAGCAAAGAAAATCCTCTAATTTAAAACAGGGTTCTACAGGGCTGCAGCCTTGACTGGCTGGTCATGACTAGGGTGCTTTTCTTTAATGCAGCACTGTACAACTTTGCTGCCAGTCAGGGAATAACATGATCACAGATCCTTAGTCCTTACTCCAATTCTCAGGCCTGAACCACTGTTTCCACATAATGAATCCTTATACCCCATCGATGACATGTAATACAGTGTCTACCATATGAATTCTCCCGATTGCCTGAAGGGCTTCCTCAAGATTTCCACTGTGAGTAGCATTTATCAATGAAATATATATTCATTTCCAGGTCAAATAAGGGGTTCCTGATAGTTAGGAAACCATATTGAGAAGAATGGATCAGCAAGAAATTTGCACAATTTTCTCCTTCTATGTGAAAATTCCAAAATGTACATAGCATCATAGAGTTGGAAGACATCACAAGGGTCATCCAGTTGAACCTCCTACCGTGTAGAAATACACAATCAAAGCACTTCCAACAGATGGCCATCCAGCCTCTGTTTAAAAACTTACAAGAAAGGAAACGCCACCACACTGTGAGGCAGCCTATTCCACTGTTGAACTGTTACTGTCACAAAATTTTTCCTAATGTTTAGGTGGAATCACCTTTCCTGTAGTTTTAATCCATTGCTCTGTGTCCTAGTCTTCTGGGGTAGCAGAAAACAAGCTTGCTCCATCTTCAAAATAACATCCCTTCAAATATTTAAATATGGCTATCATGTCCCATTTTAACTTCTCCAGGCTAAACATACCCAGCTGCTTAAGGAGTCCTTATAGAGGAGGGGTCGGCAACTTACGGCCCACGGGTCGAGTCCGCCCCCCCCGAGGCCTTTGGACCAGCCCTTGCCGCCCCCGCCGCCGCGCGCGCTGCTGCCATACCGCCGCTGCATGTGTCGCGGCCACCATTTTGTTTTCCATTTTGGAAAACAAAATGGGGCTGCGGCTCATTCGCACATGCGCAAGAGTACTGCGCATGCGCAAACGAGTCACAGCTGCCATTTTGGAAAACAAAATGGTGGCTACGACACTCGCGGAAGCAGGGGGTGGCAGTGGCGGCCCGTGGAAGACCAGGGGATCTTTTACCATTTATGGTTTCCAGATCTTTTACCATTTTGATTGCTGTCCTCTGGATATGTTCCAGCTTGTCAATATTATTTATTTGTGGTACTCAGAACTGGACACAGTATTCCAGGTGAGATATGACCAAAGCAGAATAGAGTGGTACCTGGTATTATTATTTCCTTCAATCTAGACACAATACTCCTATTTATGAAGCCTAGAATTGCATTTATGCAGCCTAGAATGGCTTTTAAAAGCTGCCACATCACTCTGTTAACTCATGTTCAGCTTGTGATCTACTAAGATCCTTTCACATGTACTGTTACCAAGCCAAGTGTCACCCTATTTATGGGCATTTCATTTTTTCAAATCTAAGTTTAATCTAGTCTAAGTATAGTACTGTACATTTCTCCCTATGGAAATTCATTTTGTTTTTGGGCCCAGCTCTCTAATCTGTTAAGCTCATTTTGAATCCCAATTCCATTCTCTGGGGTATTAACTATTCCACCTAATTTGGTGTCATGGGTTTCTCAAACCAAGTCATGCCAGACTGATTTGCAATTTTATAAGTATGTGCTCTGTTCCTTCATCTAAGTCATTGATAAAGATGTTGACCAGCACTAGATCCAGGAGAGGCTCTGTGGCACCCTACTAGTCATCCATAGCATTCCCTTCATCTACCAGGCTTGAAATGCTATCAAAAAAGAGACCAATCTGCCATGACTCGTTTTGAGAAACCCATGTTGACTTTTAGTGATCATACATTCCTTTTTAAGTGCTTACAGACTCTTTAATTATATGCTCCAGAATGCTTCCTAGTATTGATGGACAATAATTATTTGGGTCCTCTTTTTTCCTCTTTTTGTAGATGTGGACAACATTTGCCCTCCTCCAGTCTGCAGCGATTTCTCCAGCTCTCTAGGAATTCTCAAAGATTGTTGCCAGTGGTTCTGACATTACTTCTGCTAGTTTTTTTTAATACCCTTGGATATAGTTCATCTGGCACTGGAGACTTGAATTTTTTACTATCTCTTTACTATCTCTTTACCTATTCTGTGCTGGATTTTCCCTACTGCATTGTCTGCTCTATTTTCCCAAGGTTAAGCCCTGCTTTCCTTTTTGGGAGAAGACTGAGGTAAATAAAGCTTTGAGTAGTTCTGCCTTTTTTTCTGTCCCCTGTTAGCATTTTGCCATCTTCTCCACACAGTGGCCCTAGCATTTCCTTGTTCTTCATTTTGCTATGGACATAACCAAAAAAGCCCCTTTTAGTGTTTATAAACTTTCTAGCAAGCCTAAACTTTTTCTACATTTTAGCTGTTCTGACTTTCTCCCTACACATGGTGGCTATTTGTTTGAATTGCTCTTTGGTGATTTCCCCCCTTCCCTCTCCTTGTACACGTCCCTTTTAAATTTTAGCTCAGATGAAAGTTCTTCAGGCATCCATCTTGGTTTCTTTAGACACCTCCCATTTTCTCTTCACATTGGGGATTTTTAACCCAAGGAGACAGAATACCTCTTAAGGTCAGGCCCACAAATTACTGCTTCTGTTCCTCTCAGTAGGGAGTCCCCTACTAACACCACACATCTCTTCTGAGGACTGACATGGATCATTCCGTTTGCTGAACCTTCCAAGATTATCTGCATGTTCTCTGAGGACTGACACTGTTGCTCTTGTTTCTGTTCTTTGTCATCACTGATAAGGAAGGGAGCTTTGAATCAATTCTATAGTTCCAAACTCAGAGAATAATCCCTGTTTCCTGTGTTTGGAAATTGACTTTATCCTCATCCTGTATGATCCTCATCCAGGACAATCTGTTCTGCTCTGTCCAAGAAAACCTCATGCTCCTTAATATACTGAAGAGGAGATACATGAACCTCAAGTTGCTGGGTATTCTCTTCCAACAGAGCAACTAATTTGCACTTGCTGTAAGTGTGGCTACCTACATCTTCTGACAAGAACACAAACATACCACAGCTGTTGCAGGTGACTGCAGCAGCTCTATCGCCATCCATATTCAGTAGTCTTAAGAAGACACTGAAATAGAAACACAAAATCACCTTATGCGGCACACAAAATGCCTGTTTGCCTTGCTTGTTGTGGTGAAGGAGTTATTCTATGGAGAGAAACAACTTGTTTTCTGTACAGAATATGCATTTATTGCACATAAAACACTATTTTCTGAAGAGGAAACATACTTTCTGTGAAGAAAACTGGGTCTTTGGTTTCCCCCATATTTTTCACTGAAAAGTAACTCCTCCACAGCATTTCTGGATATTGGAATATGTGGAGGAATGTTTGTTTTCTCCTACAGCAAGGGGAAGGTATGCTTTCAAGTTTGGCATGAAGCAACAGGCTTCTCCTGCTGTTATTCTTTCTCAAGTGGTACTGAGAGGCCACAACCTGAACGCTGCCTCTAGCCAGCTTACCTCAAAGCCATTACCTGCAATTCATCACTTACGTGCACAGAACTGCAAATAGATGCTTTCCTCCTTAACTTTGGCACCATCTAATCTCATTTCGCACAGAAAAATCCTCCAAGTAATGAGTATCATTATTAGAAAAACTCAACATAATGTTGGGAGAATTAAAGCTGCACAGGCAAGGATAAGCTTGTGTGTCTGTTTAAGATCCTGTGTATAATTTAGATTGAATAAAATGCCAAGCTCCCTTTAGGTTCAGCCTCAGCCAAATGATTTGTGCACATCTGCATTTGCTTTTATTAAGTTAGAGGCATAAAGAGCTTGGAAATTACTTTATTCAGGGAAGAAGCTATCTCCCACTTGTAATCATACTGAGGGACTCCAGCCAGTTTTGTACTACTCTTATTTTTATCATAAACTGACTCACCAGCATCTATATTTTCCCCCATTTATTTTATTAGCCTCATTGCGGGTAAGAATGAGTAACTGGGAGAAAGAATGAGTAATTAAAGCATTTTAGAATTATTTAAAGATACAGGGGGGTTGCAGACTGCCAGAAATAGTGCAAATTGAGTCACTTTTAGGGTTAGGGTTAGTGCTAGGGAATCATGGGAATTTTTTTTTCTGGGACATTGAGCCTTCTCTGTCAGAGAGCTCTGGTGCCACAATAAAATACAGTTCCCATGATTCCCTAACCCTAACCCTTAAAGTGGCCTCAATTTGCACTATTTCTGGCAGTCTGCAACCCCCCACAGACAGCCTCTTTCTTTAAAGATATTGACAGCTCAAGGAGGTTTACTCCCAAGAAAGTCCTACTGAAAGTTGGGGTGTATCCACATTGCAGAAATAAAGCAACTTGACACCACTTTAACTGCCATGACTCTTTCTTACTGAATCCTGGGATTTGCATTTTCATGAGGCACCAGAGCCTTCTGATAGACTAAGGCTAAGCTGAAGACTTCACCAAACTACAAATCCCAGGATTCCACAGAACAGAGCCATGACAGTTAAAATACTGTCAAACTGCTTTATTTCTGCAGTGTGGCAGTTTGGACTGCCAAGTAACAGTGCATAAGATCTCTTCTATTTAATTTTTAATCTCATAAACCATAATATCAAAAAACTGAGTGCTTAAGATGAGGTACAACTACCAATTAAGCCAGAAGGGGTATACTGGGACTGCCAGCTAAGCAGTGATACCACAGCAGCTCACCAACACAAGCTAGGTTTACAAGGTTTAATCAGTTTAGACACTGGATTAGATAATTTAGATTTGATTTAATTATTCTAATATCTGCTAGGTTTGTATATTTTTTTTAAATTTTTATTGGAGTACAAAATACAAAATACATACATATCAAATCATTATATCTTCTTCATTTCAGTATATTACTTTCTACTATATTCTTAATCTATAACAATCATAAGATCTATAACTTCTATAATTGAATTATCTGGTTCTGTAGGTCTATACAAGAAAAAGTTCTATGTTTCCCTATTTTTATCTTTTCGTGTGTGACTTTAGTCTTTCAATTTCTTTTTGTACTTTTTCTATTATTTTAAAATTTTAGTTGTGTTTTTCATTTCTATTTCATCGTAATTATCTTATTTCGATCGTTTTTCACAGTAATTTTTTAATTTTTCCCAATCTGAATTCATTGCATTTTTTGGTTTCTTCTCTATCATTTTTGTTAGTCTATCTAGTTCTATGTTATCTAAAGATTTTATTAACCATTCATCTATCATAGGAAGTTCTTCCCTTTTCCATTTTTGTGCAACAAGAATTCTGGCAGATGTTATCATATATAATATTGTTTCCCCGTGTTTTCTAGCTTCTGTATCTGAAATTTTGTTAGTCATATTTAGAAGATATATTTCTGGTAATATTTGAAACTTTATGTCAAAAATATTTTCGATTTCTGTATGTATTTTTAACCAGAATTTTTTCATTTCATCGCATTGCCACCACATATGTACCCATCTCCCAGATTCCTTATTACACTTCCAGCAGTTCTTATCTTTTTTCTTATACATTTTAGCTAATTTTAATGGAGTTATATGCCATCTTCCAGCCATCTTGTAGTAGTTTTCTCTTAGATTTTGACATTTTGTAAATTGTGATGTTTTCCTTCTTGAATAATGCCAACTATCTAAATCTATATTCTTGCCCAGATCTTTCGCCAACTTAATCATTTCCCCTTTTATAACTTCCTGTTCTATGCTTCTGCTTAATAGTATTTTGTAGATTTTTGCTATTTGTTTCGTACCCTTTTCTTCTAATATTTTGTCCAGTTCATTCTTTTGTAGTTCAAAGTCATATTCTTTTTTGTCTTCCTTATATCTTTCCAGCAATTGATAGTATACTAACCAGTATCTATTAAATTCAAATTCCTCTATTTCACTCTGCGGCTTCATGACAAACTGTTGTTGGTTGTTTTTTCCCAGAATATCACGATATCTTAGCCACTTATTTCCTATTTTTGTTCTTCCAAGTAGTGCTTCTTGTGGGGAAAGCCACCCCGGTATTTTGCTATAAAAGATAGGTTTAATCTTTCTCCAAACCATCAATATTGCTTTTCTTATATAGTGATGTTCAAACATCTTATGTATTTTTGATTTGCCGTACCAAAGATATCCATGCCAGCCGTATCTTAAATTAAAGCCTTCTAAATTTAGAAGTTTTTTATTTTTAAGTGTAATCCAATCCGCCATATAAAGTATAACATTGGCCTGATAATATAAATATAGATCTGGCATATTGTATCCTCCATTTATCTTTGTATCAATTAGGGTATATTGATGAAATTTTGTCAGTGTCATCATCACCAAGTGACTTTTTCTTTCCCCAAAAATGAAAGTGATCCGTTGTGGAGTCACCAATTTGACAACACAGATGATGTCACTCATGAAGTGGAAGAGTGGTTTAAGGTGCAATCTACAGACTTATTGTAGAAGGTTTGTATATTTTAACAGTGTTTAAATGATTTTATGTGTTTTAATCCATGTCGTACACTGCCTTGAGCCTTGGGGAGAGGCAGGTAAGAAGAAATCATCATCATCATCATCTGGTAAGAGACCTGATTATCTTGAAACACATAGATGTGTCCTTTTCTCTTGGCTCTAGTGGTTAACACTTGTTTACATGAGATTATTATTATTATTATTATTATTATTATTATTATTTCTTCCTTGTCAAGCCAGGACAGAAGAGAGGGCTGCACAACCAAAGGAAATGTCAGCAAAGTTTCTGCTGTCCAACATCTGCAGGGGAAGGCTTTCTTTTGGTCTCACTACCATCGCAGCCATGTCTAGTGAGGACATGGGAGACAGCTTCCTCGGTGGCTACTCCCAAGTTCTCTTCCTTAGATCTCATTGTCCCCCTGCTTGCTGTCTTTTCTCCTTTTTATCTAAGGAGGCATTTTGGTTTTTAATATGTTGTAGCAGTTGGAGCTTTAAATGGGGTTATTGTTTCTATTTTATTATGTTTTATATGTGCTTTTAAAATTACTTTTATTATGTTTGATATACCGGTATGTGCTTTAAACTTGTATTTGTGTTTTTGGAAATAGAAATCCATTTTAACTTTTGTATTACGAGTGTTTTAATTGTACTGTGCTTTTTTTTTTGCACACCATTTTAGATCCTGTGCTCGAAGAAAGGTGTGATAAACAAACAAACAAATAAGTGTGGGGATGTCTGTCACCATGTGGCTACATTGCAGAAGCCAATACAGTTCCTTTGAAGATTCTTCTGTGGTAAAGGACTCCTTGCAGTAAAGCCACAGACGTTGCCACTGGCCCCATCTTCATCATTCTAGCAGGGCTGCCTGCTGAGCAAGTTCGTGAGTCAGCTTGATGACTTCCACCATACACTTAAGAAAGTATCTGGGAGCAAACAGGAAGACATTTCTGAGTGCCTATGAAAATGAGTCCCACTTACCCACCTATTTTTACTATTGTGGCAGCCCCATAGGTTTTGCCATCCCACCACTACCACCAATTTGTGACCAACCAGACCACTCTTACTTTTATTTTGTGGAACAGCACCTGATTCTTTTTTAAAGGATTTTCCTTATTAATTTGTGACACCACCACCTATTCTTGACTGTCATTTTATTTTCCTTGTGAACCTCAACTTATGTGCAAAACTACCTTCAGATGGTACCTTTCCTGTTAATTCTAATCCAAAATAGGTCTTTAATTTTTATTAGCGTGGTCACTTATTCAAGCTTGTATTTGAACAATAATAAAATTTGTTTGAACAATGTTTCACTTGTTGAGATGTTTTATGTGCTTTTTGATTCAATGTTTTACTTCCCTGGTTTCACTTTGTTACAGTGACTGTTCACTTCACCGCACCCTCTCCAAAGAATAATAGTTACTTTACTTTCACTCAGGACCCTCACAGTCTTTATATTATGTTGCCTTCCCAAACTTAGTTCTGTACCAGCCATCTAGGCTAACTATATATCACAGGATATTACACCACAGCAACTCCCTGTCTCAGAGCTCTGTACATGTCCTGAGTCCCTCACTTCTGGACTCTAACCCTAACCATCCCTATCTGACTTCACTCCCAGTACAGCAACCTACTTCCACATCAAGCAGTGTTAACTGTCACCAAGATGATAATGTTCAGGTTAAAGAAGTGAAGACTCACTGATGCTGATAGTTCAAAAGAGAACCTTGACCAAATGAGGGAAAAACTCACCATGGAAGAATCTTCAAAGGAACTGTATTGGTGTGCAAGACCTTTGAGAAATAGATTGACCAGCAGAGCTGTAAACAGGGAGCTTGACCCTGGAGACATGTGTGAGAAGAGAGCATCCAAGAGATCTTCACTAAATAGAAGGATATTGTTTGACTGCTTCAGATGGAATAGGAAATGAAGGACATCTGCCACCAAGAAACATGGTGATCAGATGAAATGGGGCAAGGAGTAAAAAGGAGATCAGTATTTCAATGCATATAAAGCCTTTAACTTGATGAGGAGGCTTGAGATGATGCTTGAAGAGTGAGAGGAAAACTGAGTATAAGAGAAGTGTAGATGATCATATCCTCTGGTATCTTAGGAATCTAACACAGAGGAGTTGGATTGTAAGGGGTTTCTGGGTCCAGATAATGGAAAGTTTTCTATGTGTGTTCTGGTGTTTTCTGCAAAGGCAGCAGAACTGAGGCAAGCATGTTGTCACAGTGTACCTTTAATGCAACATGCTGGGCTCTATTAATTTGTTGTCTGGTGGGGTGCGGCCAGTTAGAAAAAGGCAGTGTTTTTCTAGTGATCTGACAAAGATGCCAGAAAGGGCTGCACCTTCTTCCATATAAATTTCTATTCCATTTATGTTTGGCAGAAGCTTACTTTAATGGTCAGGGTTTCTCATCACTGCCCTATATTATTAATACCATCTGGGTGCAACATTTGTGTAATGTGAACATATTCACATTTTGCATTCTCTTAAGAATAGAGATTGTTCAAGAAGGCTATTTATGAGTAAATTTATGAGTAAATTATTTGAAGATTGCAAATAATGAAAATGGATGGGGGTATGCATGGTATCTCTTTACCCCTCTTTACACCAGATACCCTGCTCCCATTACCATTGGGCCAGAGTTGCACATTTTGTGCCACTGAATTACTGCATTTCAAATAACTTTTCATTACAAACACACACTTTGGAATGAAAAAGACCAATAAAATGGGACACATTTAGAGAGGAGGGGGAAAGCCCATAAAATAGAAGCAGCTGGCATGATAATGAAGCTATTGTTAGTGAAATGATCTCATTATTATTTGGGCTTCATTGCTAGCTACAGAAGCAACATGCAGAATTTAAAATATCAGATCCTAAATGACTTGTTGAAAGAAGCAGGATAAAATTGCTAATATCAGGAAAGAAAGAACAGAACGTCTTTCTCAATTATACTTTCAAAACGCGAGCAATAACAAAAACCCACTATACTCTATCCCTATCTCTCTCAATTTCTCTCTCCATGAAGAGCTTTCTGTAGTTCAAAATATTGTATGTTCCTATATCAGCAGAGTTTGATCCAATAAAAGATATTGCTCATCATATTTTATTTCTTTCATTATCTAGAACCAACACCAAAGCAATAGGACTATATATCAAAGTATTATAAAGTGCTCCTTCCTGAGAATACTGGAAGTTACATTGAGTACCCCTCCCCCACCAATTCTTCAGCCAATTCTGGGCCAACCATTACAGTCCAGTAAAACACATATTTGGTATACTTCAGTCAAGAGACTGGAACTATTGTGTTTTTGTGGTGAGTTTTTTTGTTTGTTTGTTTTTTGGAGTGTATCTCCCAGAATGTCCTAGCCAGCATAACTATTTGCCAGTTTGCCATGCTGTTTGCCATGACAACTTGTGGGGTGTTTTGTGAGTTTGCATCAATAAAGTAATATGCAAGTGCTGGTTTGATCCTCGGTTAGATTTCTGCTGGAGACTTTAGAGCAGGGGTAGGCACCCTTTGCCCTTTAAGGGCCGAGGGACTTCAGCTCCCAGAAGCCTCAGCCATGTTGGCCAATAGCTCCTGGGATTCTGGGAGCTGAAGTCCCTCAGCCCTTAAAGGGGACAGGTTGCCTACCCCTGCTTTAACCATCACTACATCTAAGGTAACTAAACATATTCAATACATAGATTATCCCCACTGACTTATCCCATTTCTTTAATGAAATGCTGCTGCTGAGGCTTGGACCATATTGGGGCACAATACTTCCACTACCCTTCGTTGTATGACAGGTTGTCCATTCTCTTCATTCATGTGAGAAGACATGTCAGACCACCTTGTCTGAGAGGAGCCATTGTGCAGAAGCTTGCCCTGCTAAAAGAAAAGCCAGCAAGCTGGTCAATTGAAAGCTGAGTATATTGATGCCAATATAGTCTACCAAGTCACCCACATACCTCTTCCCTCTTCCTCCACTCAATTTTGTGTAACTACACAAGCAGGGCTTTAACTCCACTGTCACTGTATAGGATCTTGACCCAAAGAACAGACGTGGTTTGGTGCCTTGAGCAAAGAAAGCAGATGTGAGCCCCATCAACAGTCATTCTATTCTTCCATCATTCATGTTATGGTTTTTGAGCCCAATTGGTATCAGTAAAATTACCATGTGATATTACTTGACATAATTAGAAAGTGAAATTGGTCACAACAGAAGCAGTCAATCAATCAATGTTTACTGATTAGCCCTTGGGCCATCTCTGAACAGAAGCAGTCATAAAAAGAATCCAGGAATGTGGGAAGCATGATGAGGAAAAGGTTGGAGTCAGGGAATCAGTTGATGGCTTTCTTCAGACAAAATTCAACCCAAGGCATTAATCTGCCAAACCCTGAATGTTTATGTTTCTAACAATGAATCATCAGCCTGTATTCCCAATTATGCAATGGTTATTCTCATCCTCCACTTGTTGCCTTGCTCCATTTTTTTCTAGGCATTTTCCTTTGTTCAGGCTAGAGGTTGCTCAGGCCAAAGATTGCACAGGATTGTTATGCTATCTAGTGGAAACTTTAATGGTTAAGCATGTATAGAGATATATGTAGAAAGCATTGCTGATAGGTGGAATCAAATCTTTATCAGAATTGCATAGTTGAGCATAAATAGTGCTAAACAAGATCAATGATCTTTTCTACATATCTGATGATGATGATGATTGTTGTTGTTGTTGTTGTTATTATTTTGTATTGAGTCTTTTTTGAAAACATACAAAATTTGTACGTTTATACAAAATTCATTTGAGGGTTTTTTTGCACACAACACATATTTTGCACACCCTCTGCCCTGCATTTGTGTTTTCTGTGAATAAATTATTTTTTCATAATAATGTTTTGCATAAACAATATTTTCACAACAAAGATTAATTTTTTAAAATAACTTATTTTTATACCTTTATCAACATTTTGTATAGTTTTTAATCTGTATTGATTTTAAATATGTTATTAGGCACTGTATTCTCATTAATGAGAGGAAGGCAGAATATAAATGAATAAAATAAAATAATAATAAAGTCCCAAAATGCAAAGAATCTCACAGTGGCTGACCATCTTTCCAGTGGGGTGTATCAATATCTCATGCAGGATGAACAAAATATGTGGGGATTTTTTAAACATGTTTTATAAATAAATGTTGTTTATTACTACCTTTTGGTAATTGGTGACATGCAATCTTCTGATTACTAAACATTGCTTCACTTAAAGGACATTTTCTTTCTAGACATTTAATAATGCTTTACTTGAGAGCCTGGATTAATCCAATAAACTAAGAACCTCACTGAGATTAAAGGTTGTCTAATAATTGGATAACATGTCCTGAGCTATCTCACTCCAACTATACAATCAGAGCATAGGAATTGAAAAAGCAACCATTTTGTATTCCGGGCAGTAACCATGAGCAGTATCGATACTGGGAAATAATTACATGAGTTATACTAAGCCGAGCTATCTTTCCTGCTTCTTTTGCAAATATATCAGTCTTCCTTTCGGTTAGGCTGCATTTGTTGCACTTGAAAATGATGGATACTTAGTCCAAGTACAAGGAATTTTCATTGCACCAAATGTGATTCTTCTCAACATGACAGCTCAGCACAGCTAGGAAATCCACTCTCAGTTTTACAGCCCCTCTTCCTGTGGCTGCTGCGGGCTGTATGAGAACTCCTCTTGTGTCTGTCAGGAATAAGGCCCAGCATGTGGATAACCTAATCCAACCGAGGGTAGTATATTCCATGGGGCAATAGAGCAACAAGCCACCTTGTAGCTGGGTGAGAGGAAAAGTTTAACCTAGCTAAGGGCCTCTGGGAGGGGAGGGGCAGCCGGATGCTGGCCACCCCAACCCCTCCCCGAAGATGTCCTGACGCCACATGCCCTTATGCACAGCGCATGGTGTCAGGACATCCTCCCGGCATAGCGTCCTTATGCGCAACACCGGAAGAGGCAGAGAAGAGCCGCGCGGCGGCTCGTGGGACGGCCTTTTGCAGCCTCTAATAGGAGTGGCATTTTGCTGCTCTTTTAATAGGTGGTAAATGGGAGAATCAGGGCTGCTGTGTGTGCTAGCAGCGGTCCCGATCCTTTGCTTCCTGGGGCGGCCCAGGGCCGCCTGTCTGCATCCCCCCATAGTCTACCTGCTTCCCATGCAACTCTTACAGCCCAGTCTCATACCCTCCAACTGTGTAGGTTTGCTGGGGACAGCCTTGGGTTGATCCTCTGCTGTCCCACTTTGTCAACCGCTTTTACAATGTCCCAGTTTCTCTATCCTGCTTCCCCATTATCACTTTGTCTTGGCTTACTTCTACAAGGGGGGACTGTAAAGTAATAATTATCACCTGGAAGATATTATGGTATAGTGATGAAATTTTGTCAGTGTCATCATCACCAAGTGACTTTTTCTTTCCCCAAAAATGAAACTGATCCGTTGTGGAGTCACCAATTTGACAACACAGATGATGTCACTCATGAAGTGGAAGAGTTGTTTAAGGTGCAATCTACAGACTTATTGTAGAAGGTTACAATCTGCAGACTGTTATTGTAGAACAGTATTTGGAGGATCAAGAAATGCTGGGGGAAATGTGTAAATCTGGATGGTGAGTACGTAGAAATAAGTTAACAACTACAAATCAAAACAAACTTTCTGTCAAAAAAATTTTAAGGTGATAATAAAAACTTTATGATACCCCCTCGTATTGTTGCAAACTGAGTTCAAAGTGTAGAAGTAGTTTGCATTCAGTTAATTCAGCAGGAAGAAAAGGTGAGGAAGCGGTGAGATCCTGACCTTCCTAAATGCAGTATATAAATTCCAAGGATTCTCTTCTTAAAATAATCATTTTGTGTATTTTTCCAGATTAATGGCTCCCTCCCCTTTTTGGGAGTCAGGTCACACCTTCTTCAACACATGCTGATGTTGTTTGGTCACAGTTATCTCAGTTTTCATCTGAGGGGTTTGCAATCCTAATGACATTGAATAGCATGCCCTAAATCCTGCTGTTAGTCCAAATGGGAACCAATGGGCTCTTGACTCAACAATTGACTGAATGGGTCTACTCTAGGTGGGAGTAACCAACCAGATGCCAGCCGTAGTCTGACTGAATTCAGTGGGGCTTACTTTGAAGAATAGCTTCTTAAATACAGAATTTTCCTGAGCCTGAATCCAGCAAGCATCTGTGTTTAGCACACCCTACCTAAAACAACAACAACAAAAACAAAAACAAAAAAAACCCCTTAAAAATGGTTCTAAAGCACTTGGCAATTATTTAACAAAAACAAAAAACAAAAAACCAATAACCCAGAATGTCAACAATAACAACAACAACAAAGATCAGGCAGTTTAAATCTAGAGAGGCCAAAAGGAAAAGATGGGGTAGGCAGAATTAACAAAGGAAGCACAAAAGAGGAGGGCAGGCAGATGAAAGCAGCAGTCTCTGTTCCTTTTCCTGTGGGGGTGCTGAACCTTTACAAAACTTCACTGCCAGAAAATTAATCAGTCTGGTGCTGCTCCATCTTGGACTGTTATAAGAAAATAAAAAAGTAGCATGAGAACAATGGAGCACTTGGGATAACCTGAAACCATATTTGAACCTGGGACTTCTGGACTCATATGTCATATTTGTAGCCAGGATATACCACCACAGCCCTGAAAGTGCTGTATGTGTTGGAAAGATCAGAATGTGAGGAAGCAGGACAATAATCCATCTTTAAATCTTTTTCTCCTTCTCCAAGCCTTCAAATGTTTTGCAGTATGAACATGGAAAAATGATGGATGAGCCTTAAAGAAAGGGCTACCTGTATTAGTAGTAACTCAGGGCAGCTGCAAGACAGATTGCAGCAGGAAGGAAAGTCAGCTTGGCTCTGGTAGCTTACCTATGAAACTTGCCTACCCATAGTGACTTACTGAATGCCTATCATCTTGGGAACAGGTGAAGATCTTTCTATCCTCTCACGCTTTTAAAACTGCTTGTTCTACTTTCTATTGCTCTGGTTACTGTTATATAACTGAGCATCACATACCCTTTTTGGCTGAAATCCTGCTGGGGATTTATTAATGTATAAACACATAGTTATGTTGCTACACAGTGACTCTTGTCCTGATCCCCCCAGTCCCCAATTATTGGGAAGTAGCTGCTGTGATCAATGGAGGTCTGTTCTCCTGTCAATCAGGAAGCAGCTGGCTAATGGTTCTGCCTCATCCTGTGAATGATCTCTAGTGTGAGAGTCAGAAACAGGGTTCCTTTTGCAATCCATACTCATGCCAGAGATCACTAATATGAGGGATGGGTGGGACTATTGGTCAGCTGCTTCCTCAGTGACAGGGGAACAGATCCCTATGAATTGCAGCAGTTGCTGCCTATTAAGTGGGGATTGGGAGACTTTCATAGTCCTCATGTATCATAGTCCTAAACTAGGGGTTACATAGGGATTGTGAATACAAAATAGTCACAAGTATGTAACTTTACGTATTCTGTCAAACAGGATTGTAGACATTATTTATTGTTGTGATATATTTCAATCTACCAACCTAGAGAAGTTTGTTAAAGAGAAGGGTAAACATCGTGTATATTCAATCAACCAAATAAGTGAATACTAGAATACCAAGAATTTTATAAAGTGCTAAGAACATTACCATATATCCAGGCTAAAGTTAATCATTTCAGTTATGATTTGGATGAAACAAAAGTTTCATGGATAGCACTTATAATCCTTAAAATTTATTTCATACCAAGTTTTGTGAAAAGTGGACCAAACCCAGCAATTTTATGAAAAACAACAATAAAGTTTACCAATTGATCTTTGCAAGAAACTTGCAAGAAAATGTTTCAGATGTTAGCTGAAGTATAAATCTCATATTTGGTTAAAGTTGCTTCATAATGTACATTCTAGAGCAATGAATGAATTAATGAATGAATTTGTGAGTTACCTGAATAAGTTGGTATTTACCATAGTCTTTATTTTGGTTCTGTTAGAAAGCATACCATTTTTGATGGCTCTGTGATCAGACATGTGGATTGGTATGGCATAATAGATAGATAGACTTAAATTATAAGATCTAAGTGCAAAAGAAATTATATGAAACAAAAGAAAACCAAGATAAAAATGAAAGACCTTACTTCCTATATTAAGGCCCACATTTATTTGCTAATCTAATTGGAAACAAAGAATAAAGCTAAACAGAAAATATCTTGGATCCTTAGCAAAATCTTGAAGTCATGAGAATTAGCATGCAAAGGGATCTTGTAGTACCTTTGAGGTTAACTGAAAGAAAGAAGTTAGTAGCATGAGCTTTCGTAGACTTGAGCCTACATCAGTGATGGCAAACCTTTTTGGGGCCAAGTGCCCAAACTAAAAGGCCTTCTAGCACCTGGTATTATCCGGTGCAGGGGGCGGGACATCTGCCTTCTGGGGGTGGGACTTCCAGGGCAGGACTCCTTCCCCCTCCCTCCTTCCCCCAGCACTGACAGCTAAAGCCGGGGGGGGGGGGGAAGCAGGGGGAAGAAGAGGAACAGGTGTGCGCCTCTTCCTTCTCCTTCCCCTGCACCGTCCCCAGCCTTCAGCTGCCTCCAGAGAGGCAGCAGCTGAGAAGAAGGAAGAACAGGTGCACTCCTCTTCTTCGTCCGCT
Organism: Phrynosoma blainvillii; assembly: GCA_026167975.1. Taxonomy (NCBI): domain Eukaryota; kingdom Metazoa; phylum Chordata; class Lepidosauria; order Squamata; family Phrynosomatidae; genus Phrynosoma; species Phrynosoma blainvillii. The sequence goes on from JANUYF010000003.1 coordinate 103,868,571, forward strand.
CTATGTGCCGGGGGAAATGGCCTCACGTGCGATTTCTGGTACACATGCCATAGGTTCACCATCACGCCTACATCTTCAGATGTTTTGAGGAAGTAGGCTCAAGTCTACAAAAGCTCATGCTACCAACTTCTTTCTTTCAGTAAGGCGCGAAACACACCAGCAAGTAAAGCCAGCTTCTGGGTGGCTTCAGGGCGTGGTGTTTAGACGCCACATACCCTCAAGATATGTTGAAGCCACCTGGCTGCCCAGACATGAGCAGCTTCATGATGCTCTGGCAGCATGGTTCAGAGAGTCCTGAAGCCACCATGGGGCCGCAGCAGGATGGGAAAAGGTGGCTTTTGCCACTCGAAAAAGGAGTGGTTCTTTGCTTCTCCTTTCTTCATGTGGCTCCAAGGTGGATTGGAGTGTGGTTGCCATGGCCCCAATCTCTCTTTGCCTGTCTGTTTCGCCCCTTAGTCTCAAAGGTGCTACAAGATCCCTTTGCATACTGATTTTCCAGACTAACATGGCTATATCTTTGAATTCCACCACTATGAGAATTAGCAGTTTCGCTGTATTTGATCCGAGAATCTGTCTGGAGTATAGCATCAGTTCTGCATGCCATATTATAAGAAGAGGAAACAGAGAAACTGCATTAGGTGCAGAAGTAAGCAACAAAGATGGTCAGGGGTACGGGAAACAAGTCCTATTAAGAAAAATAGAAGGAACAGCATGTTTAGTTTAGAGAGAGGAAAGGAAAGGAGGAAAACATGATCTAAAGGACTTTCATACAGATTAGGACACAGAGTTGTTCTCTACTGCTCCAGACAGCCAGTCTAGATCCAAAGGGCTTCTTGCAGGAAGGTATATTTAGTTGAACATTATGAGAAATTTGCAGAATTTAAGCACTGTTGCAGATCAGAGATTTTACAGCTATGAACAAAAAGTCAAAATAACCAAACACCCAAAACTGCAATAAAAACAAGTAGATTAATAAAGGAGTGAGCTTATGTCAGGAAATACTTTTCTAAAAAGAGTTGTTCAGTGCAGATCAATAAGGAAGTAGTGTAGGGACATGTTTAAGGTCATCAGGGAGGATTATCCATGGGACTGGAGCTGATAGCACCAAAAATCCTAGTTGTCATGGCTCCTAGCTGTTACTTCACTGCTGCCTCCCCTTCCCCTTCCTTCTTGTCCCTGTGCAAACAGAAAGAAAGTGCACTATGCCAACGTAAAGGACAGTGACACTAGCACTAGCAATAGTATTCCAGTCTATTTCAGTTTACTCTGTCCCAACTAAAATACAAAAACAAATTCTGTAGAAGAATGGCAGTCTTAGTGATAAAATAGATTTATTCTCTATAGCTCTATTTATCCTCATCAGAATAAAGAAATATCTCTTTGTTGTGATTGTACATGAGCTTATAATTCAGAACAGTTACATGAGGTCCTGGTTGCTTTGATTAAGAATCTCATCCAATCAGGGCTTTGTTCCCTGAACAGTTTTGACAACAGTGTCACCAGCAATGTTATTCTCAGGTATTATCTTCAGCACCTAGAGAGGCATTTATAATGAATTGGACATGTGTGACATTGAATTCGGTGGTGATCTGCATAACAATAACTCTACTCAGAAAATAAAGTGAAGCAAAATGATAGTGGCAAAAAAACCTTATTCCTGGTATGTCATTGATAAAGAAACTGCTTCACTCACTATTGTTTTAAATGCATGAAAGCTCTTTACCACTGCATCCCTGCAGCTTTGAAAAGGAAGATCTGTGGAACTTTACATTGGGAAAATGTCACTGAATTAGTACTGGAGGAAGAAGCTGGATTTATTTATGGGTCTTTATTGAATGTCGTGGACAGGATGGCTGAAATCGAATCTGACGATTGCAGAAACAGCTGCAGAAAATATAACTACTCCAATTGGAGGAATGGAGAAGTTGGGAATGAATTACCGGAATCCTCTTTTTTGACAGATCTGACTCAGCTCATAAGACTGAAATGTCACAATCTCCTTAAGAGAAACAATGGCAGGGAAGGGGTAATGGACATACAATAACCAATTATGGTTTAGCATTAGACAGATGAACCCTAAAGAACTTTGGGCTCATGCAACCTCCTTTTCCTCTTTCATAGAATAATTCCTATCTTCCACTCCTTGCCTCATTTGTGGTAAAGTATCATTTCCTAAAGAATTCACATTGGTTAGATTGTACTTGTCTTCAATCCAGGATTCCATACCAGGTTCAAACCTGGTTTGCTGGCATGTACATACCACAGTTTGTCCTTTGGACAAAATGGCAACATTTTGACTTGCCAGAAACAAAAATCTGAAGGAAAGAATTGCTAAGGAGGAGGAAATATGCCAATACAGAGTTTCTCAGTTCTTACTCATACAAGTGCAAACTATTGTTTCTGAAGGAGAACAAACAAGCCCAACCTGAATCCCAGCAAGACAAAGTACTATGGATTGACAGTACACTCATCCCTCCCTGTTCGCAGACGGAGTCCACAGTCTCGGTCCTTCGCAGACAGCAAGCAGGGAGGGACAAAGTGTGCATGGGTGCATGCCAACATTGAAATCAATCCGGCTTGGATATTTGTGATTTTCCTGATTCGCGGGGAGGAGGGCAGAACGGATCCCCCTCGAATCGGGAAGGACGACTGTCCTTTCAAAATGATTTTTTGTTTGTTTTTTATTCTCACCTTAGACTTTCTAGTAAGAACACAGAAACATTGAGACATTAGTACAGTAAACCAACAAAAGTCCCTAAAGCCAGAAAACCCAAGATATATGATCAAAAAACCAAACTGAAGGGTTCTGCCAAAAAATAACGAAGGATAAAATAATCCCACTTCCAATTACAAAAAGGCAATAATATGAAGAAATAAAGGAATAACTAAACCCTAGAGCAGAAAAGCCAATAAAATTTCTGAAAGGGTAAAAACACTCCACTGAAAAGTATGCAAATGCAAAAAATAAATATTTATATATATTGTTATCCTTTTAGAAATTTTACTGGCTTATCTACTTCAGGGTTCAATTTTTTTTTGGCCTTGATTTTTGAAAATTTTATTATCATTATAATATTTATTTTTTGCACTTGCATACTTTTCAGTGGGGTATTTTTACCCTTTCAGAAATTTTATTGGCTTTTCTGCTCTAGGGTTTAGTTATTCCTTTATTTCTTCATATTATTGCCTTTTTGTAATTGGAAGTGGGATTATTTTATCCTTGGTTATTTTTTGGCCGAACCCTTCAGTTTGGTTTTTTGATCAGACATTAGGATAGTAACAATCTTTACATTGGTATAGCTAAATCTGCTCTTAAGTGCCTTAGTATTTGTCCATTTCTTTGGAAATATTGATACTAAACCTTCTTTATTGCCTAAAATCAGACTTGAGCAAGTATCACCATTTTAAATACATGTACTTGAAATGTAATATCACAATTCATATTTTTATTACTTTAATGGTTAGAATATTAATAAAAAGACACTAAGAATTCACCCTTAGGCTCATGGTGTGTATGAAAATTATGAAGATTTGCTATGACTTGTGTCTAAGGTTTCAAGCGAAAGTTGTAAAAATGTTGCATTCTCAGAGTATCTTGGATGAAATGTGCACCAGGTTTCACATTTTTATCTGTGAGGGGATTACCAAAAAAATTTATAAACCAGAGTGATTAAATGCATCAAGGTGTATTTATGTGTACGACATATGGACAGAGCAAAATGGATTTATGTTCAATCCTCATAGCACTTTTCTGCATGGAAGACATTTTGCCTCTCAAATGCTCATAGGCTTATATTAAATCATAAGTACAGCCAGCCCTCCATACCCACATTTTTTTTATCCACAGATTCAAGCACCCATGGCTTGAAATATATTTTATAAATATATAAATTCCAAAAGCAAACCTTGATTTTGCCATTTTATATAAGGCACACCATTTTACTATGCCATTGTATTTAATGAGACTTGATCATTTATGGATTTTGTATCTACAAGGGGTCCTGGAACCAAATCCTAGTGGATACCTGGGGCCCACTGTATTGCCAAGCAGGCAAGAAACCAACAAAAGTTCCCAAGGCAAAAACCAAGACGTGAACCAAAAAAAACCAAAGAAAGGGGGTGTGCCAAAAGAATAAAATCGAACAATAGCCCTCCTATCTTCAAAAACAAAAATATAATGAACTTATATAGAAAACCAAAGGATGTCAATTTATGTTTAAGATATGACAGCTATCATTCAACACCTCTTAAAAATAACCTCCCATATTCACAGTTTTTACGTATCAGGCGTAATTGCAAAACATTGGAGGGATATGAAAGGGAATCTAACATTACATGCCTCCAGTTTTTGGAGAAAGGATATCCATTGAAGGTTATAAAAGAGGCACAAGATAAAGTTCGAAAGTTGGATAGAAAGAAACTTCTGTTTGATTCCAAACCCAAGAAAGCACCTGAAAGAGTGGTCATACCACTGACTTTTAACACACATACACAGAAGGTCAAGGAAAGTATATTGAAACATTGGTACTTGCTGGAGGATGTACCCGAGTATAAAAACAAACCGATGTTTGCCCATAGATGGACTCAAAATATTAAGAATATATTGGTACGAGCAAACTTTAATTTTCCAACTATACAAAATAATTTGAATGTCAAGGGACATTACATCTGTGGACATTGCTCGGTATGCAAACATAGCAGTAATTTAAAATGTTTTGTGAATACTGCAGACGGGAGAAGTTATGAGATATACAAGTTCTTTACATGTGCAAGTAAGAATGTTATATACATAATTGAATGCCCTTGTAAACTCCTTTACGTGGGTTATACCAGCAGGGAAATTCGTACCCGAATAGTGGAACACAGAAGTTGTATTAAAAATCATAGAATGGAGGCTCCACTAGTTAAACACTTTCTGGATAAGCAACATACTTTAAATTCATTTAAATTTTGGTGCATAGATGGGATACCAAACATTAAAAACACAAAACAATTACAACTATTGGAACTGAAATGGATTCATTGGTTGAAATCTGAATCACCAGTTGGTTTAAATGAAAATGTGAACTGGTTAATTTGAGGTTTTCAAACATCTCTCCACACCCTAGGTTTTCCCTTAGTTTCTTCTTAAGTCTTTACAGGATATCTCCCACTACCATTCTGGCTAATCCTGAGAAGTAAAACCAAGAGTAGTAACAGGATTCAATTGAAGTATTGTTCTACATTGAGTAGTTGAAATATTTACAAAGATATAATATCTATGAATGGTTAAACAACAAGGGAGTCACAGTTTGTTATCTGAATCCCTGGTGGGCTTATGGAAAAAGACTTATTTTGATTTGAATTGTTAGCTGCCCTTCCATATTCTAAGGTTTTCCTTTTGTATTAAGTCTTGACTGGATTAGTTTCATCACCAACAAGGTTGTCTATATATGAGTCTCTGGAAGCAGGAGGAGCTCATTATTACTTTGGAATAGTGCAAAGTCACATTGTGTGAGCTGTGAAATAAATACATATATAAATTAAATGTTCATAGGCCACTGAGGAAGACAGGAGTTGAAACGCGTTTGGCCTTGATTTATGAATTTTCATTTTACCTTTTTTCTGCAATTGCAGATCCCTTAGTGGGGTAAATGCTACACTTTTAGTAATTTGTCCTTGTTTGGAACTACAAGTGTTTTTTAAGGACATTGTTATTCTTTTATAAATTTAACCCTTGATTTTTTGGGTCTTTTATTTCATTTTCATTATTGGCACGAGATTTAGTGGGGTACTTTTACCCTTTTAATAATTATAGAGGCATTTTTGCACCAGGGCTTTGTTATTTCTTACATTATTGTTTTTGAATTTAAAATTTATAGACAGCCTTGGTTTATGAATTTTCATTTTCCCTTTTTCTGCATTTGCAGTTTCTTCAGTGGGGTAAATGTTACCCTTTTAGTTATTTGGCCTTATTTTGAACTACAAGTGTTTTTTAAGGGCATTGTTATTCTTTTATAAATTCAGCCCTAGATTTTTTGTGCCTTTTATTTCATTTTCATCATTGGCACGTGATTTAGTGGGGTACTTTTACCCTTTTAGTAATTATAGAGGCTTTTCCGCTCCAGGGTTTAGTTATTTCTTATATTTTTGTTTTTGAAGATAGGAGGGCTATTGTTCGATTTTATTCTTTTGGCACAACCCCTTTCTTTGGTTTTTTGCCAAGCAGGCAATACTTGTCTTCAGCTTTATAACACTGGCACAGTCTTTTATGCATATCCATACATCAAGGATAGTATATGGAAGACATGGCAGCAAGTTCTATCCGTGACTATACAAATTCTCTTAAAATATCTTTAGAATGCCCCTATACATATTGCAAATGCAGGGTTCCTCTACAAATGTACATTGATAATGCCTTAGTATAAATTAATGCCCTAAGGCATTATCCATGGATTCAGAGTGAGTCAAAGTGTGAGCTCCTTTGCCAATCTGATATTAAAATTCCACTACTATCTCCCACATATCCCAAATGGGGAAAAGGAGATGACTAGGCAGCAGAGAAGGCCCCTCAGTCTCCCCTCAGCCATCCCCTTTCACTTAAGATGCAGCTCCACAGGGCCTGGAAACTACCAGAAGAGTTGGCTGTGTGTGTGTTGTGTGCCTTCAAGTCATTTCTGACACCCTATCATAGAGTTTTCCTGGCAAGATTTGTTCAGAGGAGGTTTGTCATCACCTTCCCTTGAGGCTGGATGGGCACCCCATTAAAAAGCAGGAGGAAAGTAATAACCACATCCACAGTGCAATATATGTCACTCAAAGGATTTCAACCCAAATTTGACATCTCAAGAGTATGTCTACAATAGGAGAAAAAAGGCAGAGAGCATAAAAGGAGAAGAGAAGAGAAGATTCAAGAGTATATGCCATTGATATCAAAGGGCTTCTAAATAAAAGCATCAGCCAATGATTATCTGTGGCAGGAAACAGCTTGCAAACTTTCCTCTCATCCTTCTCAGTTAAGGTACATAAGAACATAACACAGAGCCAACTGCACCACAATGTAGCTGCCTCAGATGGTAAGAGTGGTGTTAATGGCAAATTCAAAGCCCTACCCCTGAAGTCCCTGTGATGTTCTGCAGTGCTGCTATTGATATACACTGTTCTCCATTGCTTCCTCTGTGTCTGGCTCTAAGTGCTGTGGCATGGTAAACTCCTACCACAAAATGTGGACTTCAGACGTTAGCTCCTCAGTATAGCAAGAGAAATTTTCATACATAATATTTGGGGGAAACTTCTCAAACCTAAGACGATTTTTGAAACTTGTAATAAACTTGTAAAATAAACTTCTTAGGACAATGTATTAACATATGTAAAATACCTTCTGTGTTACTCCCAAATATTTTCTCCCCAAGTGAATATGCATCCTGTTCTAGAAGGCTATGGTGGACACTGCCTCTGACTTTCACATATAGCAAAACCACAACTTGGAAAGCTTTCCCCCCCCCTTTTTTTTTTTTTTCCTTTTTTGGCCATAGATAGCAGGATCCCACAGTTAGTATGGCAAGTGGCCATGCTGGCTGGAGCTTCTTGGAATTGTAGTACAAACACAAAATGTATTCAGTTTCTGAGAAAAGCATATAATGAAACACAATGAATTCCTAGTGATTTTGAATGGAAATTAACACTGAAGTTTTCTTGCATATTTCAAAGGCAGAGACTCTTGCTTCACAGCTAGAAGAAACTTCACAGCTTGTTAAAGGATTAATCTAGGTTATCATGCTTAGAGTCACAGAGTCTAGGGTCTTGTTTCTTTGCTTGCTTGCTTGTTTGTTTTTCAAACATGCACCAAATATGTCTTTTGAGAGAAACAGAACAAGAAGAAAAAAGGTGGGTTGTGGCAGAAGAGAGTTTTTTCAAATGTACATCTTAATAAGAATTCACAGGCATCTCCCAACTCATGCAGTACATTTCAATCAAATGATCATTTGGTTGAAACTGCATTGCATGCACTCTCTGCACTCCCATCAATTTCACCCTAACATGCAGTGCTTCGATTTACCTGAACTTGTGATCATTCATATGCTTTTGACGTTCCTGGGCCATTTAGATAATTGAGAGTGCACTTTGCTAAATGGTTTTCATAAGCCTGTTTTCTTTCCCCACTGTACCTAGTATGTAAGGTGCTCTCATGCATCAACACTTAAAACACTGCAAAACACTGTAGGCTTCTGATGCCAGGAAATCTTCTGGAAAAACAATGCCAAGATGAGACAAATCTAATACAGGGACTCTAAGGCAGCAATTACAGCTACATCACCAAATCCTGCTGTCATTCCCCCTTGATTGCAAATTATTGTTTCTATATCCTAGTGATTGGTAATGAGAAATTGTTTTGCCAGATATTATTGGAATTCTATTTTTGGTACTTGTAATAATTGCTGAATACAATCTGATGTCTTACTGAAACTGAGGTTACAATGGCTTCATCTAATTTCCAAAAACTGGTGACTCTGCAAGGTGAGATAAAAAGGAATGGGATTCAGATATTAAAAGTCTGTAAGTCTACTTCTCCAAAGACGCATAATATAAATAATGTATTACAATGTATCAATGTCTTTTACGTACATCTTTCCGGTCTAACAGAAATATCATCTGTAACAGGCCTGTACCTAACAAAGGACGTTATCACACGTGGGCCAGAAAGCGAAAATAAAATGGAAATGAGGCATTCCGAAAATAAACGGGAAATAAACCTTAATTCCGCAAATGTCATCACCTTAATTGTGAATTTACAGTAATCGCATTAAACGTCCACACACAAGCGAAAAAAGCCCGTAAATGTACTAGAAATGAGCCTCTTGCACATGCACAGATAGAGGAATGCTCGCTGGAACCATGGCAACAGCAGGGAAATGCTCCCAAATGCGCATTTGGTTATCACATTACGGCAAATTCGAAATTACCTTAATTGCACATTTGCATTTCCTCCAAAGAACCGAATTTCAAAAGATCTCGGATAACACCAGTTTCTGTCCTCTTTCTGTCCAGTTTCTGTGCGACGTCGTGTGAAAACACGGGGCACTAATCCAGTTTCGGTCTGGATTTTGTTTGGATTAACCAGCAGATTTGCCCCCATGTGATAATGTCCAAAGATTTGTTTGCAAAAACAATTGTCATTTTAAGAGTTTATTTCACTAAACAGAGTATACATTCTAGGGGAACTTCTATTATATTGGTTTTGAATAAACCTCCAAGCACTCTGGTAAAATCTTAACTTGTTGACTGGATTTCTTTTTCAGTTCGCTTTTTATCAGTCACATCATTTTTAAAAAGTCAGATGTGACTGCTGGGTATTCTTGGTGCTCTCTGTCTCTCCCTCTCCCTCTCTCTCTATATTCAATCTGACCACTGTTCTCAATGAGTTCAACAACACTCATATTTTACAACTTCATTCTTCTCTGGACTGTTCCATGACCAAATATTCTAGTCTACCACTGTTTAAAGTATCTAGAAATTGTATCTCTTTGTTAGCCCATAACATGAATTTATGCAGCCTACATGAGGGTAACTGAATTCTAGCATCTGTTACTACAACACTTCTCCTTTGATACCTGAGAGATAAAATAACTGAGATATAAGAGTTCAAAGGCTATTTGTGTGGAGACAGAAAAATAAAAATGTCCCCATGGGAGAAAAGGCCACAAGAAGTGAAGAGCCAAGAGCAAATCTGAGGTCATCATTGGATTCAGAATGCCAAATTCTTATAAAAAAACACCCTAAGGGTTTTTAAAAAAAAGTTTTTATGACCTTCAGTTTTGCAGACCTGTGTAATTTTTACATCTTCACCACATTCTGTTGTTGCTTGACCATGCCTGTCCAATTTCCCTCAAACCCTCCCCCCCCCCATAAAATGTTGGCCAGTATGTGGGAATTGTAGTCCCATAGGTTCTGGGGACCGAAGACTGGAAAGCATTAATCTACTTACAGATGTAAAAATCTATTAATTTAAAAGATTGCTCCAGTGATTATGTGCATTTGATACAATAGCCACAGTTCAGAGAAGGTTTACTGCAATATTATACTGGTGAAATGTACCCAATGCTGCCCAAACCCACATCTGATTCCCCACAAAAGAGGTCCAAGATGCCTCCTGCTTTTCCGCACACAAGGTGGAAAGGCTCTTAAAATAAAACAAGAATTAACTAACAGTGCCTCAGATAGCTGTCTGCTGTAGGCCTTTCATAAAACACTTTTCTGATAAGTTACAGCAGCTACCCCTATTTCTTATAGGAAACCATCCATTTGGAATTTCAACTTGAAATTGCTCACTGGAACTATGGGTGACATCCAAAAGCACTGTCCAATTGTAAGGCAAAAGAAGGCCACAGTATAATCTTTTCAAACACTTTAACATGAAGATTTTAACCATTTCTCCTCCTGTACATTGGATTACAGCTTGCCCAAGGCTACCCGGCCAGTTTCAAGGCTAAGCAAAGATTTGAATCCAAGATCCCCCTACCAGTCATTCCATTTGCCCAGTTCATATTAATGTTCATATTTATAAGTTATATGTGCTTATACAGAAACATACATATCAATATACATATATATCATACACTATATATATATATATATATATATATATATATATATATACACAGTATATATATATATATATATATATAATACATATCAATACTAATAAATGTGCGTGCGTGTGTGTATGCGTGCATGCATGCATACACACACACATATATAAGGACATATAACTTTGTATATAACTAAATGTATATAGTTTATATATATATATCATATATATATATATATATATATATATATAGCTATATATATGTCTGTGTGCGCGCATACTATATAACAGTATATATATATGTGTGTGTGTGTGTGCGCATGCGTGCGTGCGTGTATGTGCGCATGCACGCAAGCACACACGCACACACATTTAAAAGTATTGATATGTAGGTTTGTTTTATACATATATATATATATTGTGTATGATATATATGTGTATTGATATGTATGTTTCTGTATAAGCATATATAACTTTATATATAACTATATATAACTATATATATATAACTATATATATAGTTATATATATATATAATGTGTGTGCGCACGCGCACGCATGCACGCACACACACATTTAAAATTATTGATTTGTAGGTTTTATATATATATATATATATATATATATTGTGTATGATATATATGCATATTGATATGTATGTTTCTATATAAGCACATATAACTTTATATATATATATATCATATATATATATATATATATAGCTATATATATGTCTGTGTGCGCGCATACTACTATAGTTTAGTAACTGTACATACAAATGTGTGCGTAAGTATATATATATGTGTATATATATATATATATACTTACGCACACATTTGTATGTACAGTTTGTACATTGTGGTGTGTATATATATATATATATATATATATATACACACCACAATGTTGGCAGAATATCAGCACATAATAACAGTGGATCATGATGTCCCCATGCATTATGCTGGCAGGTATCAAGTCCCAGTGAAATAAAAGTATGGACAATAGTTTTCCCTTTCCCATACATACCATCCCTACACAATATACTTCTATACCAGGCACCCCATAGCACCATTAAAAGTGAGAGAGAGGCTTGGAGGACCAGAGGAGGACAGAGCGAGCGAGCGGCGGGTATAGCGGAGAAAGGAAGCTGAAAGTGAGAGGCTGAGAGGAGCAGAGTGAGCGGAGGACAGAGGGGTTTGGAGGACTAGAGGAGGACAGAACGGATGGCAGGCAAGGGGAGAAAGGAGGTTGAAAGTGTGAGGTTTGGAAGATAGAGCGAGTGGCAGCAGGTCGAAGGGGAGAGAGAGGTGAAAGAGCCAGAAGGAAACAGAGTGGGAGGTAAGGAAGGTAGAAGGAGAGGCTCAGGAGGAGAGACTTGTAGGACTAGAAGAGGAGAAAGAGAAAGCAGAGGGGCTCATCTCTGCCTGGCATCTCTGACACCCAAGCAAAACAGGAAGTAAAAGCGGCCCCACTGAACCATGGGAAAACAAACAAAAAATGAGGGAAAGGAGGATTATTGCGAATTTGAGTTTCATACTAAAGCGCAATTAATGTAAATGCGAAATTACTCTAATATCGCAAACACATTTTCTCTGAAATCCCAAAAGTAAAAAGATCTCGGATAACATCATTTCATTAGCGGTTTTTGTGCGACGTTGTGTGAAATTGTTGGGTGCAATTATGCTTTTTTCTTCTTCAGGATTTTTGTGGGAGAAACTATTGATTTGCCCCATGTGAAAAACTCCTATGGCCCAAATGCACTGCAAAAATAATCCAGTTTGAGATCGCTTTAACTGCCTTGGCTCAGTGTTAAGGAATTCTAGGAACTATAGTTTTGTGAGACATTGAGCCTTCTCTGTCAGAGAGCTCTGGTGCCATAATAAACTACAATTCCCAGGATTCCCTCCCACTGAGCCAGGGCAGTTAAAGTAGTCTCAAACTGGATTATTTCTGCACTATGTCTCTGCAATATGTCTCTCTAAGATTCTTTTTAAGATGTTTTATGTACATACTTAAATGTTTTTTAGTTTTTTTACCTATTGTACTCTAATCTACTGTACAAATGCTTAAAAATAAATATTCCTTTACCAATCTGTCCTATTCACACCAAAGCTTTTTACTTTTTTTTTTTTTTTTGGAAAGTGGTCTATGTTTAAATTTTATATGAATGGATGGCTAGATAGAGGATAGAACATTCTGTATGAATTTCAGCTTTCAAAAGTAGATTTCCTACTGCACCCTATACTGTTCATTAGCTCTTATCTGACATTTCCAGCAATCTCTTCATAGCAGCCTTCCATGTTTATATCATTATTTCAAAAAGGAACTGTTATGCAGCATGGGCCAGTGCAGTTAAGCATTTTGCCCACGTCAGTGCATCACAAAGATTTCCAGGATCCCAAAACCTTGTCTATTGCTGTCCTTAAATAGCGCGTAGTTACCAAAAAGAAATAATATAGCATTAGATAAACAGTACCAGTAGCTGGACAGCTTAAGAGAAATTGTCCTCAATTGCTGTGCAGGGAAGCTAAAGTTATAAATAAAAGCTTGCTTACACTGCCTGGCAACACAGAATTCTCCTAGGAGGGTCACAATCTGCCAGTGCCAGTCCTACAACTGTTTCTTTTGTTTTTTTATTTTTAAAAAGCAAGCTGTCCAGTAGAGAGAGAGGTAGATGACAAATTAAACATTAAGGTCACAGCAAGTAGTCCAAGCGATGATGTTACTGAAGCATGCTTTTGTGTCTCTGATGAAGTAGCTGCTGAGTAAGAGGTGACCAGTCTTTTACTCAAGGAGACCTCTTGACAGCATCATGATGTCCTAGGAACTCCCCAGCGGGTGGTAATGTCAAATGCACTGAGAAATGAAATATCTTTAGTTACTGCCTGTGAAGAAGTGAAATGGAGTAAAAGGGAAGGAGCTTGGAATCACACTCTGTCCTTTAGGTCAGGGAAACAGCTCCTCTGTTCTAAATATAAATCTTAAAATTTACAATCCATATTTAGTACTACTCTTCATTTTTACAGTTGTCGCCAGTGAGCCCCAGAGGAAAGTTCAGTAATCTGTGCAAAACTTGAATTATTATCTCCATATAATAAATGCAGGAAAGAGGGGAGAAGAATATTAGCTTCTCAATGTTGTCTACCATAGTGAGATCACTGTGAAGTGAAAACTCATCTCACACATTCTGAACTACTAGATAAGGTCTCTTAAAGATTTATTCCCTTGATAAAATAATCACTGGGCTAAAAGTGCTAAAAATGCACAGATAGCATACATCACCTAGGTGCTCATTAAAGTTCATAGTCATCTCAGTTATCTTGTCCATCAGTGACTAAGAGCTTCCAGCCCAGTGAGATGGATGCAGCCTGTCAGAACTCACTGTCCAGCCATTTTTTCTGCTGTTATCTCTAATACATTAACAGAGATAAGAGGCCATGATAAGCTCCTGCTTGGCTAGTTCAGTACAGAAAGCCATTGCACTGGAATAAGCTGTACTTTGTGTGCCTGTTGCACTATGATCCCCCACCCCACTGAGTATCCATGCCTAAAACTGAACTGGGCTTTGCATGCTTTTTTGTTAACTGCCATCAAGTTGGTTTGACTTATAGTGATCCTATAAGAAGTCACCTTGTTATCAACAGCCCTTGCAAACTCAGGGGCAGGGCTTCCATCCACCTGTAATGTGGTATTCCTCCTTTCCTACTTCCTTCAGCCTTACCAAGCATCATGTCTTCTAAGTTTCAGTATAGTCATCATGGCTATTAGGGAGAGTTCAGGTTTGATTTGCTCTAGGACCCATTTATTTGTCTTTTTGGCAGCCCATGGTATCCAGGAAATTCTCTCCCAGCACCATTATTTAAAATGAGTTGATTTCCTTTCTATTAGCTTTCTTCATTGTTCAGCTTTCACAACCATACTCAGAAATACAATACCATGGACAGCTCTAACTTTAGTATTAAATGATACATCTTTACACTTCAGGATCTCATCTAGTTGCTTCATAGCTACCCTTCTAAGTCTTAAGTCTTCTTCTGATTTCTTGACTACAGTCTCCATTTTGATGAACGACTGAGTACAGGAAATCTTTAATTATTTCAATGCATGTTTAGTGGGGACAAATATCTAAAATGGTGAAAATTACAACTCATCCTTCCCACTATGGTTGGGCCATGCCCCGTGCCTTCAGCCTCACCCACACCTGGCACGCACCCACTCTCTGAAATTAGAATTTGTGTCCCAGGCTAAAAAAGGACCCAGCCACCCATTCCTACTGTGGGCATACTGTCTTCATAGTACAGATCAGAGGTGAGCAACTTTGGTGAGTCCAAGGAACCTTTTCCAATTTTCTGGCCATGGGACCTTCCAGAAGTCGCAAGGACTGCCAAAAAACAGTCACAAAACAAAACCATAAATAGCTAGAGGTCTATGGTTTAGGAAAATGTTAAACTGTACTGGGGATGCCAACTTTTAAAAAGGGGAATTACAGCTTCTGGAGGCCAATAATTCATCCTGTTTTTAGGGGGAAGGGAGGGGGACAAGGTCCTGGTAACTATATTTTGTCTATCCCCTCCTAGACATAGGGGCAGAAAGCTGAGAAATAGACTGCATTCAGATGTAATGACAACAAGCTTATTTTTTTCGGCCCCTCTTCCCTTCTGACATGGCTCCAAGGAGTTTAGAAATCTGTCTGAACCCCAATTAGCAATTCATCAACAGTGGTTTGAATTTGGTATACTTCTACTAACCTATAGTTAATCTAAAATGAAGCAAACATTTTCTAACTCCTCAATACCACACCAAAGACAAAAGTGTGTGTGTGTGTGTGTGTGTGTGTGTGTGTGAGAGAGAGAGAGAGAGAGAGAGAGAGCACTAGGCTTATTCTTCTAACATTAAAAAAATATGGCTTTGTATTACAAATGAATGAATCAACACAAATGTTTGTCTCAGAGCTTGGACTCCAGGCAACATCACCCACTTTTCTGTAATCTCAAGCACCAGAACAAGGAGCAAACAAATGCAATACAGTAGTGTTTTCTGGCTTCTATGGCTGCATCTAGGTGGCCCTTATAGTTTCTTCCAACTCTATGATCTGCACTGCAGAAATAAAGCAGTTTGTCACTGTTTTAACTGTCATGGCTCCATCCTATGGAATCCTGGGGTTTGTAGTTTGTTGCAGCACCAGAATTCTTTGACCAAGAAGGCTAAATATATTACAAAATTAAAAAGTAAAGGTAAAGGTATTCCCCATTGACAAGGTTATCAAGCCGTGTCCAACCATAGGGGGTGGTGCTCATCTTCGTTACTAAGCTGAATTCCATAGTCATAGCCATGGCAGTAAATGCAGTGAAAACTGCATTAATTCTGCAGTGCAGATGCAACCTCAAAAATTAAACAGACATAAACATAATGCATGTTAGAACAACATATATTTAAAGAGAGGAGGTTTAGGTTATCACAAAAGTAAAGAATTCATGCATGGTCTTTATCTGAATCTTGTCATCATCACTGGAGCTTCACAAAGAGGAAAGTGTGGTCCCTTTAAGCCACTGGAATTCATAAAATACTGTGCATCCCTTCCAATTTTATGTTAATCAGTAAGAAACCAATAAGACACACTAGATTAACTGAATATGGCCACACAAGTGATGCTCCAATTATTTTTGATACTGAAGCGGAAAACAGGAAGCTGCCTTATTAACAAGTAAGATGATAGATCCATGTAGTTTCATACTGTCCCTAAGGACTGGCCTTAGCTTTGCAGTATTTCAGAGTGCACTCTATCTAGACTTGTTTGGCAATGTCAGGGGCTGAACCCAGGAGCTTTGGCATTAAAAATGGGTGCTCTATCACTAAATTAGAAAACAGGGAGAGAGAACTGCTTGTGTTTTTAACCCTGCACCAAAAATTTCCTATCTCCCATTGCCAACCTTCTTTAACTTGCTGCCAGTGGTCATGCTGGCTAGAGATATTGGAAAACATAATCCAACACCTCTGCAGTATGCTAGGTTGGGGGAGGCTGTCTTATGGTGATGGTGTCCCTGCTGTCTGAATCTGAGACACGTGGAATATCCCAGCCCTTTCAGATTTCAGATTATAAATTGTAAACAGCTCAAACATCAAGCTCACAGAGGGACGTGTAACCTACCCCTGTGGTGTGTTACATAAACTGAGAAGTTTTAAATTATACATGTTTATACAGCAGGCTGAGTTGCTTTATGTGATAATAGAATGTCTGCTGCTGAGAACAGTACTATAAAATTCAAATCCAAAGAATGCTCTCTCTCTCTCTCTCTCCCTCTCTCTCTCTCTCTCTCTCTCTATATATATATATATATTTAATGCCTTCATTGTGTAAACTATGGGATTTCAACGTTCTATTAACAGAACAGTTTTAAAGAAGAAATTGACTGAAGGTTTTCTTCAATGCCTTTACAATGTATAAGCTTTCTTGATCCTGTATAAGCTTTCTTGACATTTATCTGTTTTAATAATTTTTTTAAAAAATCAAAACAATTCCCTTCTGTCTTAGCATGAGAAAGTTGAAACGAGTCTTATCTTGTAAATATATATATATATATATATATGCTTGAGTAAATAAAATTCATATTTCATTTGGAGAGAGAACTAGAGCACTGGATTTTGATAGTGCATGATGGAACAAAGTGAATGACAAAATACACCTGGAGATTTAGATGTTTAAATGAAAGTTTTAAAATTGTTCCTTATGTAAAGGTAAAGGTATTCCCCATTGACGAGGTTGTCAAGTCATGTTTGACTGTAGGGGACGGTGCTCGATGTCCATTACTAAGCTGAAGAGCCAGCATTGTCAGAGACTACTCTGTGATCACGTGGCCAGCATGATTGCACAGAACACTGTTTACCTTCCCACCGAAGTGGGGCCTATTTATCTACTTGCATTTGCATGCTTTTGGACTGCTAGGTTGGTAGAAGCTAGGACTAGTGATGGGAGCTCACCCCATCATGTAACACCCAGGCCTCAAACTGCCAATCTTGCAATCAACAGAGTCAGCATCTTAACCACTTGAGCCACTGAATCCCTTATGTATTATATCTTCCTTATGTACTCTATCTTAATGGAGGGAGTGTCAGGTATGTTCTGAATTCCAGGTTTTGGAATTGGGAAACAGCAAATAAATGAATCTATGTGTTTGAAAGTTATGAACTGTCCTGATGAGTGCAGTAATTTGGAATGGGGACTCTGTCATTCATTACTGAGCAAACAACCAGCTAAGGAGAGACCAGGGTTTGGAAGCAACTTGTTTAAAGCAACTAGTTACAAATAAGTAGTTGGTTGCAATTAATTCATTTCCATCATAACAAAAGCACAGTGAAAAGAGATTATGACTAAATAACCCCTTTCCTTTTGTAGTGTAACTGTACGATCTGAAGTTTTTGTAGTTATGGGGGTGTGGTACACTAATTGGTAGAAGAGGAATATGTCACCATGTTATAAGGTGAAACTAGATCTGCTGAACTGCACTGTCATGAAGTGTGTGTAGCTTGTGTGACATGGCCAAAACATCTGGAGATTAATGTCCTTCAGGAGGCCAGACACTTGATTGTGTATTGGGCTACATCTGTGTGTATGACTAAGCATAATGAAGTAATGTACAATGATGCAATATATGGGCAACCCTGCACTGAGGTTGCATCAGACAAGGGTATATAAGTCCCTTCTAACTGTAAACATGTGGGCATTGTAGATGTGGAGAGAAGGAGTTGTGAATAGTTGTGACGAGTCAGTACAGTTGGTGTATGTATAGTGATTTTACAAGAGAGTTCTGTATAGCTCTGTGTTATTGTTGAGCTACTGAGGAGGAAGAGAGTGTATTGCTTCCATCCTGGAACTCTGTTTTTGTTCCTGCATCTGTATATAGTCATCTTCCTGATCACCTGTAAATAAATATCTTCACAATGAACTGTCCATTTCCACTTCCTGATTTCATCAAGGTATCTCAAGGTCTGGCAGAGATACTACATTTCAGATTCACGCCTCAACCACAGTGTGACAGAATATCACATGGCTCAAGTGCTGGTTCATGCTGTGCCTTGTATTGAGGTGTGTAAAGTATACTTGCAAATTTTCTTGTATACAACATGAAAGGGTGTCTTGACACATTGTGAGACTAAAATAAATCAAACTCTGTGAGATTTATTTTATATTGTATTTGAAGACTTTTTTTCAACAAAAAAGTTTTTGTGTGTGCAAAAAAACTTGTGTTTTGTGTGAAAAGAAAGCCCAACATTTTCCACAAAAAGTAATGTATCTGCACAAAATATAATATGTTGATTTTGTGCAATAATCAACTTTTCACACAAAGATACTTTTCTCCACAAAAAACAGTTTTTTCTCATGATTGATAATGCAAAAAATTAAAAAATAATTTCCTGAAATGTAAAAAATGCTCATAATCTTCCAAGTTGTGTGGAAGTCATTTGGAATTTTTGCATGCTACAATGAAATAAGCAAAGTTCCCCAGTTGCCCGAATGATGCAGTGAATGGGAGGGCTAATGTAGCTTCTGACTTCTAACTAAAATGTAAGTTGAAAATACTTGAAGGCATTTAACAAAAATAATAACAAACTGTTTAGTTACTTTCCAGAAATAGTAGAGTTGATTTAAAGTATAAATACAATGGTAACTTGTAATTTGGAGGCCTTGGAGTTATAATTGTAACTAACTGCATTCCAAAGTAATATTCCAAGTTCTGGGAGGGAATCTCCTGGCGCTGGATATGCCACACCAGGCAAGCAGCTGAGTCTGTGAGTCTGAATCTCTTTCCTTGTTTATTTGTTTATTAAAATACAGTCACCCCTCGATTCTCATGCGGGATCTGTTCCCGCGTGAATCATGGATATCCAAGCCCCTTTGTCATGAATGGAGGTGCGCGCCCATGGGTGCGAGCCCCATTTTGTCCCCCTCCGTTCGCCACCCACAAATGGGTGAGGGATGCGGACTTGAAGTCTGTGAAAATAGAGGGGCAACTGTATTTATATTCCAATCTACATCTGGAGATCTCAGGGGATTATATGACAAAATCAATTTAGAGCAATTTAAAATAATAACAATAATTTTAAAAGACTAAAAATATCTCAACTCAATATCACTTAAAACAAGAGAATTTTAAAGTGTTGTGTAGTGGTTTGAGCATATGTTGGCTATTTGCCATAATAAATGACATGTTAATGTGGTTTAGTGTTGGACCATGACACTGGGAGACTAGGGTTCGAATCCCCACTCAGCCATGGAAATCCACTGGGTGACTTTGTGAAAGTCACACGCTCTCAGCCTCAGAGGAAGGGAAAGGGAAAAAAATCCCTCTGAATAAATTCTGTCAAGAACTCTGTGAAAGGTTTGTAATAGGGTCGCCATAAGTCAAAAATGACTTAATGGCACACACCAATGAACAAATAAAAATAATGCAAACCATGTCATTGTTTAAATCATTCCAATGAACCATCACTTGAAGGCAATTTGGAAGATGAAAATGGTGCCCACCTATTTCATTTCTCCCAAAGCTCCCAATAACATTGCATGAGAGGAATTTGTGAGTAAGCTGAAGAACAGGTTCAGCTCTGGAGTCTGACTCCTCTAGCAGCCAATGGAACAGAGGGCGTTCTATCTGGTTCATGGCGTTCTCAGACCCCCAGATTGGATTGATGGATATGAAGTTCTGCTACACATTTCTACCAGACCTCCTACGTTTAATATATAGCAAAATACCACCTGGCAAGGCGAGAAACAAGAGTCAGAGAATCTCCTGACCCAGTGAATCTAATGGACAATCATTAGTTGGTCTTTTTTTTAATTTTCAAGACTTGCTAGAGTATTTACACAATAATTAACATGTGGTAGCTTTACCATATAGTCATCATCTCATCTGTGCATCTATATACATTGCATATTTCCACATTTGCTTTGTAAAATTACTGCCACTTCCATGTGCCTCTATCCCAGTTTTGAAACAAGAACAACATCACAGTGTTATGGGTGCTCAATTTACAACATTAAACTCCTCCTAAACAGAAAAATAATCTGTTCCTAAGCAAAAAAAGAATAACTGCTGTACAGAGGAACAATGCAAAACAATACTGGGGACTCAGTCCTTTACTAACAACAGTGGAAATTTAAATGAGATCTAGAAACTAGAAGTAGTCATTGCTCCATTCTCTGAAAATGACTGATTTTTCATACCCTTCTTAGTATTTTTGTCATGTCCATTGTGGTTTGCCATGTCTCTTGTTTATCATCCATGTGGAATTGCTCCATCAGCTAGCTGCCAAAGACAGTTCTGTAGCAGGTGGATGGCACAAAGAGTTGTACCTCTACTGCATGCATCAAAATAGTTTGTTAGCTGTTTTTATGTGAAATTGGCTCACAGAATATGCCATAAGAGATGGAACAATGTCATGAAAGGCTAAAGAAAACAAACTCATGGACATATGTTACAATTCTGTTCCCTGACACCAGGGCTGCATCTACATTGAAGAACTAATGCAGTTTGCTGAAGCTTTAACTGCCATATCTCAATGCTATGGAATTCCGGGATTTGTAGTTTTGTAAGATATTTAGCATTCTTTGTCAGAGAGCGCTGGTGCCATAACAAGCTACAAATCCCAGCATTCCATAGGATGGACCATGACAGTTAAAACTGTGTCAAACTGCATTAATTTTACTGTGTGGCATTGCCTTGGTTTGTAAAGATCGCAGGCTCTTTCACACAACACAGTTATGGCACACAACACAGTTATGGCATCTACTTTATCCTATGAAATTTTGAGATCTGTACTTTAATAAGAAAGGTATTTAGAAATCTCAGCCAGATAGCTCTCTACAAGGTTGAATAGTTGCAGATGATATCAGTACATAATTACTTTAGCCATGGAAAGCTATCTTATCTCAAGCCTGCTAGCTCTTTGAAGATGAAAAATAAGAACTTTTGGGTTGTTGTTTTTAAGAAGCGGTCCTCAAAAAGGGACTCTGAGGTCCACTTTTTCTCATCTTTTACAAAACATACACTGCTCAGGTCAGCTGAAGCTGATATATATATATATATATATATATATATTAAACTGTGGCTTTAAAACTCATCTGTCTGTATGTCTGAGAACAAAATTACAACTAAGAAGCAGTTCAGAGACAGCTGAAAATACCAAATATTGTTACGAGAGATAGAAATAACTGTGACATGATTTAAAGGGATTGTTCCCACATTTATGGAAACCTCTGATTTCTCTACATTTGATTATTCATAATGGAAACATTGGTCCAAAACACACTGCAGAAATTATCCAGTTTGAGACCGCTTTAACTGCCCTGGCTCAGGGAATCTTGGGAATTGTAGTTGATTGTGGCACCAGAACTCTCTGACAAAGAAGGCTAAATGTCTCACAAAACTACAGTTCTCAGAATTCCCTTGCATTGAGCCAGGGCAGTTAAAGCGGTCTCAAACTGGATTGTGTCTGCTGTGTGTTTTGGACCATTGTAGCAATTTTCTGAAAGACAGCCATGTCGGTCTGTTTAAAATAACAAGAAGGAAGAAGTTTTGTGAAACCTTTAAGACTAACCAGTTTGTGGTTGTTATGCTGAAAGCTCAGGCTGAAATAAACTGGTTACTCTTAAAGGCACTACAAGACTCCTTTTTCTTTTTTAGAGCTCAACATAACTGTTAGGGCTAAGCCATAGGCAACTGTCATAGGTAAACTGAAAAATGAGAAACCAGGAGCTGTGCCAGTGGGATTTGTGTGTCAAGAGACCAAGCCTTGGGCTGGAGCCAAAAAACACACAAAAGCCAAGGAAGTCATCAGGACTAACTAGCCCAAGACATACTGTTGTCCGAGGCAGAGCATTAAATGGTGCTCCTAAGACAAGATACATATTAATCAAAGCCAGATAAATTCTTGTGGCACCTGAGGCAAAAAATTCCAGGGGGGGGGGAAAACTTCATCCCTTGCAGCAAAAAATACAGTGCAAACATTTTAAATAACTAACAATTTTCTGCCCTTATGGCATCTCAAATCGACTGCCTGGAGCAGCCAACTTCACACTGAAGAAACATTTAGCCTTCTCTGTCAGAGAGCTATGGTGGCACAACAAACTACAATTCCCAGAATTCCATAGCATTGAGCCATGGCAGTTAAAGTGGTGTCAAACTGGATTATTTCTGTAGTGTGGATGCAGCCCTCAACTTAATGGTAGGGCTGACTCGGAAGGCTAATTTTGCCTAACCAAAAGAGGAAGACTAGGAAGGACACATTGACTCCCAACTTCTGAACCCCATTGGTTTAGTGCATAGGACAGCTAACCTAAGAGTAGAGGCATCTACTCTTCTTTCTACAGTGGGCATGGACACTTACATACAAACTGGCATCACTGGCTCATACCTTCAATTGTCCAGATTTGGCAGGGACAGTCCTACTGAATCCTCTATCATACCACATTTTCAGCACATTTTCATTTCAAAATATCCCAGATTCTCTTTCCTCCTCTCACTTTCCTTCTTTGTCCTCAGCTTACTCCAATGGCTGCAAACGGAGTTCAAAATTTGCACTAAATTATCTCAAAAGGGGGGATAGAAATCTTGTCCTTCCCAATTGTGCCATCACTAAGCTTGGCATCACCCATTGTTGCAACTCATGGTGTCACCCCCACTACCCCCAATTGACCTCTTCCCATACCACAACATATTTAGTCTTTTTTTTTTTTTTTACTAATGTTACTCATAAATCATAATTCCCATATATCATTGAATGTAACTGCAATAGCTATGTCATAAACAACTAGCAAAATAAATTACCTTTAAATTACACTATCATATGCACAGCCTAAATGTATTTACATGTAGAAAGTTTCATGTAGTTAAAGTGAAAATCTGGTAATATGTGATGTTTTTAAAGAAAAACTTAAAGGAATTTAAAATTTTATTATTATTATTTTTAAAAAACCTGGGGCCTCTCCATTCTCCTCCCATTGAGCCTTGCCCCAGTCATGCAATCTCTTCAGCATTTTAAAGGGATGCAGGCAAATGCCACAGCCCATTTTTGCCCAAAGGCATATGTTTGGAGACTTAGGGTGTCACTTGAAGTGGTCCGCACCACGCTAGGGACATCCCTCTTTCCCAGTAGACCCAGTTAAAAAGAAACTGCTGAAGCCTAGCTTGTGTCTTCTTCCTCCTTAATAACGTTTGCCATTTTGACCATGCTCTGTTGTTCCATGGCCACATGTGTCCTGCTTTTCCTCTGTTAAATGTTGGAGGGTTTGACATCTATCATGGCAGACAGGTTGAAATTATTTTAAGAACATCTATGGAGCCTGGGCTCTTATAATGCTTTCGGAATTAGCTTAACTTACAGACCGGACATGTGGCCTAAGAGACAAGCAGATTTTCTTTTTTCAGAGTCTATGTTTGTTGTTTGTTTAGTTTCAATTGGTAGTAAGTCGCTAAAATGTGACAGCAATAAGCAATTTCAGTTCTTATGATTGAATAGCCACTGTTGCCATAGAAATGTCCCCCTTGCCTTGCTGTGCACAGACTTATAATGTAAATATTAACAATTTGCATAGCAAGCATTCATTGTGTTCAAGTACATTTCCTAGAATGAAAATAGGCAACCTATCTTACTTTGAAAAGATTTCCATTTATTTCCCAACACCTAGTCTATCATCTTAAACTGAAAGGAGCAGAAACATAGGCAAAGGGCTCTTTATCAACCTCTTTTTGTCGTGTGAACTGAAAACAAGTTTAAAGAGAGGCTTCTCTCTTCTTGTGTTGTTCAGCTACCCAACATTGTTGGTTTTCCAGGTGTTGATTCAAGACTAAATATTGGATGCATGGCATACCAGTGACTGAAGAGTTCTTGTAATTTATACTGTTAATGGATGTATCCACACTGCAAAAATAAAGTTGCTTAACACCACTTTAACTGCCTTAACTCTATCCTACAGAACCCTAAATTTGTAGTTTGGGGTGGTATTTAGCCTAGTCTGTCAGAGAGCTCTGGTACAAGCCACAATCCCAGGATTCTGTGGACTAGAGTCATGGCAGTTATAGTGGTGCCAAACTGGTTTATTTCTGTGATGCGGATATACACAATGGAGTTTATCACACGGGGGAAATCCCATGCAGAAACGGGGCTTTAAATTAAACAAAACCCGCAAAAGTGGGTGTTTTTTTCAGATGACGCTGCTGTTAAAAGGAGGTTAATCCGGACAGAAATTAGACAAAAACTGCTTCTTTTTATTTTCGGAAGATCCCGAAAGTAAAAAGAAGCAGTTTTTGTCTAATTTCCGTTCAGATTAACCCCCTTTTAACAGTGCTTTCACTTTTCACACAGGGCAGAACGGGAGAAATCCCGTTCATTGAAAGCTTCCGCTTTTGCAGGTTTGTTTTTTTACTTTAAAGCCCGTTTCTGCACGGGGCTCCCTGTGTGATAAACTCCTATGAAAGCATTATTCCTTATGTGACCTGCATAGCCCTTCACCAATCTGGTGCCCTGCAGATGAGTTGGATGGCAATTCTTTCATCCTTTGACACCCCTTTGGATAATGGTCAAACTTATTTGGGGGGGGGCTCTGTGTGCGTTACTTTTGGTTTGTGCTGGTCTGGGATTATTGGAGGCATTGCTTTACACCTGAGAACCTCTAGGTAAAGAGAGCTGCTCCATTTGTCGAAAATGAATGAATTGACTTGACATTTCACTAATGGAGTGTACAATACTCAAATCACTCACCAATGCAATTTGTTTTCAACATACCATGAAATGGTTTACCTGCAGTTTGTGATCTGTGAACGTTGTTTCACAAATGCATGCTATCTCTTGATGGTTCAGCTATAATGTGTTACAATCCATTACAACTGCTTGGTAAATGAGGCAAGGAGTGATAGGATTCAGGCCACATAATGTCCTGATAACTAGAACTGGGAAGCCATCATGGTTTAGCAGTTTGAGTGTAAAACTGAACTCTGGGAGACCAGGGTTCAAGTCCCTACTTGGCTACAGAAACCCACTGGCAACCTTGAGCAAGACACACTCTCTCAGCCTCAAAGGAAGGCAATTACAAACCCACTCTGCACAAATCTCTGCACAAATCTCGTCAAGAAAATCCTGTAATAGGTTTGCTTTAGGGTTGCTGTAATTTGGAAATGACTAGAAGGCACATAACAACAACTAATGATGACTGCAGGAGTGTTAAATTTTATGGACTGTTGCCTAGGATCATACCATTAGAAAAGGTAGAAAGCATCACTAGAGTTCACAGTATGCATAACAGCTCTTAAATTTCTAGGCCATTTAATATGGTTGTTTTATCTTACATCTTTTTTTTTAAATAAAAAAACCTTAATTCCAAAATTCATAGGCATAATGGCAATTGAGGCTTGGGGTTAGTCAGTAGTACACTTTTGGGATTACTTTAATGAAGAAAAAAGCAGACTACTGACCTCACTCCACAGGTGTAAAATTACAGTGATGGAGTTTTAATTGCCTAAGAGGGAAAATAGCCAGTTAGTGCTTTTCTACTACTGAAACCTGTGCACATTAATTTTGCAAACATTGTTAAGGTTTAAGCATGTGTAGGAATCATGTAACCCTCCAGATGCTATTAGACTTCAATTTCCAGCAAGTCAGCAGAACCAGTGGTGAAGAATGCAGGGAACTGGAGTCCAAAAACATATGGATGGCCACATGATATACAGATCACAACATAGGAATTTATCGCACCAGGTTGTATTCCTGCTAAAAGAGTATTGGTTTTTTAAAAAAAAACAAACAAACATACAGACAGCCATCTATATCCACAGGTTCCTAATGCAAGGATCCAACCAAGGATTCAATTTGAAAATATATATTTTTAAAAAATTAAATTCCAAAAAGCAAACCTTGAAAAAGATTAAAAATTTAAAAAAATCCAATAAGGAAAACTATATAATTAACAAATTTAAATTATATAAGATCATCATACATTTTGCTATCTATATAACTATTAATTGAACCAACAACGCAGGTTACTTGTTTGTTAAATCCATACAACCATTGTTTCTCCACCTCCCAAGGTAAAGCCAGTCTTTATATATCATACCAGCTAGTAGGAATCACATAATCATAAATCTATGCTATGTATAACACTATATAACAAGGCATATACATGCCAGCCCATCTAGCAACAGTCCTATACACAGCATCTGACTATCAGGTATAGATCAAATGCATATCAGTTAGCACATATATCATCTCACATATACTTATTTAAAGCAAAGCCTCCAAGACAAGTCATACCTTCCAAGTGAAACGATACATATTATAATATCATACATCACAGCTGGATCAAACACATGACACATAGGATTCCCCAACACAATATCATGGCATGATTAGCCCAATCCTGACAGAGTCCACTGTACAACCAGGATTCCTCTTTTCTTTATCACACTTTTAGAACTTTTTCAGCACTGTAACCATTGTTCACGTTAACAACTAATTGCACACAGCATTTTGGACTGCTCACCCTGCTTCGCTTCCTCCAAGACATCATCCCCACCCATTTTCCTAGTTTGGCAGATACACACAGAAAGAAGGCCCTCAACAGAAATATAAAAAGAAATTAAACTGGATGGGGTCACACTCTCCTCCAGTGACTGTGTTCGCAGTCTGGGGGTGCTCCTTGACTCGTCGCTCCTGATGACAAATCAGGTAAATGCAACGGTCAGGAGCGCCTGTTATCAGCTTCGGCTGATACGCCAGCTGCGCCCTTTTCTGGAAGTAAGGGATCTCGAGACCGTGGTGCACATGCTGGTAACCTCACATTTAGACTTCTGCAATGCACTCTACATGGGGCTACCCTTGTGCTTGGTTCGGAAACTTCAGCTGGTTCAAAATATGGCGGCCAGGCTTCTGTCGGGAGCATCCAGGAGGGACCACATCACTCCGGTCTTGCGGTCCCTCCACTGGCTGCCCATCGGTTTCCGGACCCAGTACAAGGGGTTGGTTATCACCTTTAAAGCCCTAAATGGCTTGGGTCCAAGTTATCTCAGAGACTGTCTCCTCCCATATAATCGTCCCCGCGCTCTCCGCTCCTCTGGGAGGAATCTCCTGCAGCTTCCAAAAGCTAGGCTTGCGATGACCTCCAGAGGGCCTTCTCGGTTGTTGCCCCCAGGCTCTGGAACGGCCTGCCAGATGAGATCCGTCAGTTAACATCTTTAGACAGTTTCAAGAGAGCTGTCAAGATGGATCTCTTCTGGCAGGCCTTTCCAGACTAAAATACTGAGCCTTGGGGTCTTGGGACCTTGGGTTGTTTCCTCTTAAGAATGTCTCTTCAGCCCTTGTTAGAATCTGAAGTCGTACGAGGTCTGTTGCTCTTATTTAATTGGTTTTATTGTTTTTGTTGTTTAATAGTTATTGTTTTTAATTGATATCTAGTTTAATTCATTTTTAATGCGGGGAGGGAGTTATTTTAAGCTGTATATATTTTTAGCCTTGTAAACCGCCTAGATTGGTCCGCCACCGGGCGGTATATACATTATTATTATTATTATTATTATTATTATTATTATTATTATTAAAACAGCCCTACATTTTTAAAGACCTTTTTTCCTTGTGGGGGCAGCTTCCTGATCTGTGATAGACTTGATTAATCACTGGCAACTGAAAGCCAACAGCTAAAATAGCTATTCAATCTGCCAGTGATTAATCAAAGCTGCTGCAAAGGAGGTAGGAGGCAGTGAGCAAAGACTTCCGTTCTCAACTTCTCTGACAATCCCCAACTGGGATGGGTGGTGGACACAATCATTTGGCAATGGATTTTTTTCTATAGAGACAAATTTTTAGAAGTTTATTAGTTACTTTGCCAGTTGAAAGGATATCAAATGGAAATGTCCATCCCTTCTCCTGTGATCACTGATAAGCAAAAGGCATCTAAGCCACATGTAAAGTGTAGCTGCTGACCAACTTCTGACCACTCAAAATTGGCATTAAAGTGGAATTGAATTATCACACTGCAAATGGTAGCAGAACAGTAAAGGAGGTCAGTAGCAGTGTTTTTGTGTGAAAAGGGGAAAAAAACATTTCCAAACAGTCTCCTACCAGGAGAACAACAGAAGATGGCTGATGTCACATGATTATCCCAGCCAAAGATGAGATTATCCTGCTTCATTTGTGATTTACTGCTTAATGTGATAAAGTCCACACCAGATGAAATGTCACAAGATTGGCCCTACCTTCAAGCAGAGTGAAGAAGATAATGACTCTGGAATAATGAGTACATTTATTGTCGTTATTAATATATATCCCACTTTTCCTGAATTAGGGCTCAAAGCAGCTTACAATGAGTAAAAACCCCTGTTAAAAGTCTACAAAATACAAAAGTTAAAAATAAATTAAACAATTAGATAAAAAATATTAAAGCCAGGTTAAAATATATACGGTATTGAAACACACACACACACACACACACCAACATAGCATGGGGAGATTCACATGATTGAATGTGACCCTCTCGAATGTTGCTTGTTAGAACATAGTAAGAGCCACAGATCAATGGTCCATTTAGTCAGAATCTGGAAAAGTTAACATATAAACTAAATACCCAGAATGCCCCAGCCAGAATGATATGTGGTCATGCTGGCTAGGGGAATCTGAGAGCTGTAACCCCAGAGGTAACTTTTCCAAATTCTGCATTTAGTCCAGCATCCTGCTTTCCTCAATGGCCTAGCAAACATCTAAATGACACTCAAGGTGGCTAACTATTTAAATAAAGCAAATACTATTAAGAATTTTTTAAAAAATAGATGTTAAGCACAACTAAAGACATTTTAATGAAGGATGAGGGCAACATCATTCTTCTGCTGTTGCTCTACAGCAATTGTAGTTCTGTGTCATACTGTTTCTGAACCAGTGCACTATAATGAGGTCTTCGTCACTATGATAAAAGCAGATATTTGCACAGGATAGCTAACTTTTTTTTGAAAAAGAGATATAGACATTACAATTGATTGTCCCATTTGCTTTCCCAATAAAGTACAGTCCCTCAAGAATGCATCACATCCCTGGCTTCTAGAACCAAAACAATGCCACAAAAGATTAGAAGTAAGGGTCCTTAATTCCCCTTCCCTCTTCTATACTGACTAAACTCCATGTTTCTCTTAGGGGAAAAAAGTAGAAGAGATCCAACAGGTTGTGTGTTAGGACTGCTTTTGGGCTTTTACCATTACGTGGAGTGGGGAAGGTATTTCAAATTCCAAATTCCACACATTACCCTTAGCATACCTGAGGTAGCATGTATGTATGCAACTTACGGTGACCCCATGAATTTTCCTAGGGTTTTCTTAGGCATGGAATACTCAGAGGTGGTTTGGCCAGTTCCTTCCTTTGAAATATGGCACCTGGTATTTGCAGACTGCCAGAAATAGTGCAAATTGAGTCCACTTTAACTGCCCTGACTCAGTGCTAGGGAATCATAAACTGTAGTTTATGTGGCACCAGAGCTCTCTGACAGAGAAGGCTCAATGTCTCAGAAAAAAAATACAATTCCCATTATTCCCTAGCACTGAGCCAGGACAGTTAAAGTGGCCTCAAGCTGCACTATTTCTAGCAGTCTGTAAAGGCCCCATGACAATCTCACATTTAAGTACTAAACAGGGCTGGCTCTGATTAGCTTCTAAGATCAGATGGGATCTGGTGCCTTTAGAGTATTTAGGCCAATTTATAATCTCCAACATATCACAGATGAAGTCCAGTATTAGTGCTTTTAGTAATTTGTACTGGTGTTCTGGAAACGCTCTTGAATCCAAAAGTTGAATTATCAGCCAACATTTCACAGATGAAAACCAGAACACATGGCCAAGGAACACCAGAGTGTGCTCAAATAGCAAAAGTTTTTAATGAAGAGGATCACACAACCAGGAGAGGCTGCAGCAGTTTGCATTTGCCTAAAGCTACTGAGAATGGCAAGATTCTGTCTCTTCTTTTTTTACTGCTGAGTGAACTGAGTGCAAACTACTTTTGCTCTTTGAACTCTACTGCACCAACCAAAGTAAATTAAGGATGAAGAGGGAAAGTGGGAGCAGATGACAGAAACTGGGATGTTTTAAAAGCAGGCGAAAAAGTGGAATGACAGTGTATTAATATGGAGTATCCCTGGAAAACTGGGACAGTTGGAGGGTACCTAGAAGTAAAGGTCCTTAACTGACCCTTACATCCTCTCTATATATTGATCAAAACCCTTCTTCCTCTTAAGAAAAAAAAGTAGAAATAATCCAGCACAGCAATTTGCCTGGGAATGTTTTTATGCCAGACGTGGAGAGTGTGTTCCAAATTTCAAATTCCACACATCCCCATTATCATATCTGAGGCATCCCTGTCCCATGAAGATTATACCATATAACATTGTTAAAAAAATAAACTTTTAGCTAACATTGCTACATAACTGACTGGTCATTTACTTTTTTATAGGAGCTTGTGGGTGTGTGGGGTAGAAGAAGCTCATCCTGGGAAGAGCTGAATCAGTAAAATAAATGGATGTATTCTCATGTGGCAGGTGAGAAGTTTATTTGCAATTCATGGAACTCAAGCAACAGACATGCAAAATCTCCCATGGTCTACTACTAATGCACGTTTCATCCTACACTACAAATGCTCTGGAGGGAAATCTTCTTGAGGTGAGCAAGTAATTCTGTGGCTTTTTGCTGAGATTGCTAAAAAAAAGAAGGAAGAGTAGGAAGAAAGCTTCTAGTTCATGCCAATTCTATGATAAAGTATGCTTGGAAATGGACTCTGGTTACAGTCTATTTTACTCAGGCCAGTCACCCAGAAAGGGTGGTTTCAATAGGTCATGGGTGGGAACTGTGGGGCCTGTCACATGTTACTGGGCTGTAATTCCCAGTATTCTTCATCACTGGCTATACTGGCTAGGGCTGATGGGAGCTGCAGTCTAACAACATAATGCCCACTCCTATACTAGATGGCATATTAGAGCCTTGTTCAATTCTCAGCATCTCCAGAGAAGTCTCAGGGTCTGCAACCCTGAAGAACAACTGCTAGACAGTATAACCTCTGTATAAACAGCTTCTTATATTGCTAAGAACTTACTAATGTAGACTTCAATTTGAACTAGTGACCCTGATTTTTTTGCCCTTCACCTTAAGTATTCAAGTCCATTTAAAACATGCCACCTAGAAACTGGTATCTCACATGGCACCTTTAAGAATGAAGAGATTCTCTTCTTTTCATTTTTTTAAAAAAACAGAAACCCTTAAAAATCAAAACTACTTTCTCTCCTGCAGTTTTTCATTTAAAAAAAATCTGCTTTAAAACTGCTTCCAGTAGAGACCTGGGGTTTGTTGTTGTTGTTGTTGTTTGTATTTTTACTGACTGGCAAACATGAGCAGTGAGACAGAATGACCCTGTTTCACTTATTACTATTTAGGGAGAAAAATCAAACTGGTAAGCAGCACTGGCATGCCCTCCCCCACCACTCCTACCTACCCCACTATCTGATGCATAGAAAACAAGGACCGAGCAGAACCAAACTGCATTTGAGCACAGGCTGACAGGGGTGTAGGTGCGGAGTGGGAGCAGGGGGAAATGATGGCATTGTCTCCCTATATATAAGAATTGCCCCCTCGTTAATTTTTTCCTTTGGTCCCCAAATCTATAGCACTGAAGTAACTTAAAACTTCAGCTAAGCATTTAGAAATTCAGCTTCAACATCCAGAGAAAAGGGGCAGGCACAGTTACCAAGAGAATGCAAATACAGCAAATATAAGAGTTCTAAGTATAAATGAATTTTCAAGGTTTCACCTTCTGCAATGCTAGAAATTTGTGGATGGAAATAAAATTTCATTGGGAGGGCAGAGTGTCTTCATTTTGATCCCCCCCCCCCGAAGCCCTACCACTGAGCAGAGCAGCTCTCTGATCTTGCAATCTACCACCTATTTCAGTTTGATTCCCTGTCCAAGGAATAGAAATCCAGTAAGAGGGGAAGAAACAGGCCTTGGAAAAGTTATCCTTTTGACTACAACTCTCAGAATTTCCAGCTAGCATAGCCTTGCTGGCTTAGGAATTCTGGGAATTGTAGTCCTCAATAGGTAACTTTCCAAGGCTCTAAGAGTAGAGTTATTGCTGTTGTCATGTCCCTCCAAGTTGTTTCCAAGACATCATGACTCTAAGGCGACCATGTTAGGATTTTGATGGGATATATAGTCAATGTTAAAATGTTGAAATGTAAAGATGTGTGTCTGTATTTTTCCATGATGAGAAAACTGCTTTTAGGGCCTAAAGCACAACATCCCAGTCCAGGTGTTTTGAGAGTCATAACAAAGGAAATTAACAAGCCAGAATACGTGAGAAAGAGTTTCATGTTTACAGAAGGGATTTAATAACAAAGATTGTTTTGAGAAAATCAGTCACATGGTAGAAGATGAACAGCAAGGGGTTTAGTTAACACACGTCATGTAAAATTCAACCAATGAACCTGGAAGGTAACGCCCAAAGAGGTGGAGAAAGGTGGGCTGGGAATTGTGTCTTGGGAAAGCAGTTCAGTCTGTTTTCTAACCTTTCAACAGCATGGATTAGCTTAACTATTTTGCAGATGCTGTAGCTTGACTAATTTTTAACAAAGTAGCAGTTAAGGATTTATAGTTTTGTTCCTGTTAGCCAACCTGGCTAAAGTGATATTTTACTGGACTTTGTAGTTTTACTTTGCCTATGCTATTTTACAATAAAGACTAGAAGCTTGCTGGACCTGTCTGCATGTTGGTGAATTTCTGCAAGGCAAACAGCCTCCTGTATGGACTGCCTCCTGCATGGAACACATCCATCATATATTTTTTTCAACAGACCATATCATGGGGGTTTCTTGGCAAGATTTGTTAAGAGGAGGTTTGCCATTGCCTTCCCCTCAGGCTGAGAGCATGTGACTTGCCCAAGGTCGCTCACTAGGTTTCATGATGGAGCGGGGAATTGAACTCTGGTATCCAGAGTCATAGTCCAACACTCAAATAACACTCCATAAGTAGGTATAAGTCTGATCTGTAAATCTAATCTGAAAGATTCACTTCACAGTGTTTAAATGACAAGTGCCTTCCAAATGTGTTGGCCTACAATTCTCATCACCCATCTAACAGCATGATCATAAGGTAATGATGACTGTGGATAATGGGGAGTGTAGTGTAGCACTCGGAGAATATACACAAATTCAACCTAAACAATGAAGAAATAAAAATAATAAAAGGATTCTCATATCTGAGACCAAACATTGATAGGAATGGGGATTGCAGCCAGGAAATCAGAATTAGATTAAGAATGGAGAGGGCAGCTATGAAAGAAGTCAAAAAGATCCTAAAATGCAAAGATATACAACTGAGCACAAATGTTAGGATCATACAAGCCATTGTATTCCCTATTACCATGTATGGATGTCAGAGCTGGACAGTTAAGAAAGAAGAAAGAAAGAAAATAAATTCATTCAAGATGTAGTGCTGAAAAACAGTGCTGAGGATTCCATGGACAACCAAAAAAGACAAACAAATGAGTTGTTAGGATATGAATGGGATATATAGTCAAAGGTGAAATGTAAAGATGTGTGTGTGTCTGTAATTTTCCACTTGAGAACAGTTTTTGGACAAGGCACAAACAATATTTAGAGAAACAGGGTGAATCAACGCCAGGTGGTAACAGAGACATCAACAATGTACTTTCCCAGAGATAGAACTAATGGAACCAGACTTTGTTATGGTTAACAAAGATATATCAAATATATAAACATTGTTAGCTTGGGAAAGAGAGTCACGTGGTGGATGATGGACAGCAAGAGGCTGGGTTAGTAGACATCATACAGACATTATCCAATTAAAATAAGGTTAACACCTAGAAGGTGGAGTATGGGAAGGGCCTAGAAAATCCTTTGTCTAAGAATTGTTTATTATTCAAGATGTGAGCGTGTGTGGCTGGAAGCAGTGGTTTTAACTGCAACAAGTTGGATCCTAATGCTTTTGGGATTGTTAAAGATGTAATCTTGTATGGCTGAACTGGACAAGTTCATCACAATGGATTTTACTTAGTTATCTTATTTTTACTTTTTATATGCATTAATAAAGCTATGCTTTTGGACTTTACAATGTGTCTTCTTGACTGAGGAAGACAGGTTTGCTGAAGAAGAGAAGCTGAGCCAGTTGATGGCAAATCTACACAGTGGCTGTGGATCACAGCAGCCAGCTTGTCCTGCAGACTCTGCTGGGTGCCAAAGGACATCACTACAACACTCATCATCCACACACCAACATGAGTCCTAAAGCAGATCAAGCCTGGAATCTTCCTGGAAACCAAGATGACAAAACTGAGGCTGTCGTACTTCGGACACATCATGAGAAGGCACAACTCATTGGAGAAAATAATAATGATACGAAAGGTAGAGGGAAGTAGAAAGAGTGGAAGGCCACATGTTCAATAGATGGACTCTATTAAGACAGTCATGGGTATAAATTTGCAGGAACTAAGCAGAGCAGTGGAGGACCAAGAGTCTTGGAGATGTCTCATCCACAAGGTCGCCGTGGGTCAATATCAACTTGAGAGCAGTTAACAACAACAACAAAGTGTAGCACATTTTTATGGCACTGGATAGGGAAAGGCTGGATTAGGCTGCTAAACCAATTAGACAGAGGGTTAATTTTTATTTTTTTAAAAATCTCAAATCACTCTCAGGTCAGACTCAGAAGCCCTGAAGCACTCTTGATGCATAGTCTGTTTTGCTGATTGTTGTACAGTATACCATGCGTTGGAGCTGAAGTTTCTCTTTACTTTTCCTCTGTAAATTATTCAACGGCATTTTATGCTCTATAATTTTATGCTTGCTTTCACTGCTTCAGAGCTAGACAGCAAGTCAATAAGAGACAAATCTTGCTTTTTCTTTCCCCCTCTTTTATTTATTTATTTATTTATTTTAGTCTGCTCCACTGTACAGCCTTTCCAATCCTGGCATGAACTCAGTTCTTTCCTCTCAAGAGAAGCATTGCATTTTGATCCTGTTTTCCTCTCTAGCAGTTTCTCAGAGTCTGATCAGCATGAAATTGCAAAAGCCACAAAGGCAGCAAACTTTGCTGGGGAAGTCTGGACTGTGGACCATTACAGGTGGACTGTGATATGGACTCTCACCCTGCACCCCATACTCCTAGTGGGAACACAGGAAAGGTCTTATTAGTCTCTGCTTGCAGGCACTGGAACTACTCTCTTAGAAACCTAGACTAACATCCTCCTTACTTTCCTTCTGTAGGCAGGTGAAGACTATTTTTGGCGGTGGGGGGACAGGCCTTTGAATATTGATAGTTCAAGAAAAAAAGACCTTGTATAATGTAATGACTATTGGTTGTTTTCATTTTTAATAGAGATTTTTAACTGGTTTTAATTTTACTGATAGTTTAATTATATTTTTAACTGTTGTATGATGTGGATTTTTATAGGAAAATGTGGCTAATAATAGCAGCAGCAACAACAACAACAACAACACATGAGGTACTAGATCAGGACTGCCAATGTGAGGCCTCCCCAACTGCCAGTGTTTCCTACCACTGGTTCTGCTGATTAGGGCTGATGGGAGTTGCAGTCCAAAAAATCTGGTGGGTTTCACTTTGCACTCTTCTGTACTAGAATGAATGAAGCACTGACACCAAGAACTTAATAGGGGATTATGCCTCACTGAGTCAAAGGAAAAAGGTATAGCATCCAGCTGATAAATTCTGCAATTTGATGTTGCAGTAGCTTCTCTTTTTTCCCTCATTAGAAATAACAGCTTATGAATGGGGAGAGGGAATGAAGCAGGAGCCAAGTAGTGGCAGAGGTTTAAGGTCCCCACTCCAGACTCTACTTCTTCCCTGGCTCACATACCCTACAGCAGCTACTTGCTTTAAAAAAAAAAACAGCCATGCAAGGACAAATTATGTGGCAAACATTATCAAGTGGGCTCCACTATCACTAAATTTCCATCAGCAAGGAGGGCTGGATTCAAAAACTTGGAAAAATTAGTTTTTTGAGGTTATGATTCCAAGCACCTCTAGCCAGGATGGCCAATATATTGCAGCAAATGCCCCAGTGACCATGTTTGCTGGGAGATCCTGGGAGTTGTAGTCCACAAAATAACTTTTGCTGGACTAATCAATTTTGGTTCTATCATCTCCTTAAATCTGACTTCTGCAAAACGGCAGGTTCTCCGTAACAGCATTCGAGTTGGGGAGTGGGGAGACACAGCAGTATCTTTTTCCATCCTACTCTTCTCTCAGTCCTTTCACCAGCCTCCTTTTCCATTTGCTGGAGCATATAGAGCATTAGTCGTGTGTGTGTGTGTGTGTGTGTGTGTGTGTGTGTGTGTTATGGACTAGGCCAAGAGAGGGAACAAGCTGGAAGATGCAGCTGTGTTCTCTTTTCACAGCTGTTGGGCTGTCATAAGAAGAGAAGGAGGTGGAGATGGGTGGGTTAGTTCTCCATGAAGTGCCCTAGCAACCCAACCTTCAAATAGCCTGAAAGCATGGAGAATGCCTAAATTGGAGACCTCACAAAGGAACAGATTTTACCCTCCCTCCCAGTCTTCCCTCTCCCTCTCCGACTGATCTTCGCTGTTTTTAAAAACAACAGACAATTAAAGAGTCATGAAGATAAATTGACTCCATGGGACAATTTTTTAAAAAAATTGAATTTTACGTCCTCTGTAGTAGGTACATTAGGCTATTACATTTGGAATCTTTTCTGTCATTATTAAGCTTTAAAACAGAGGGCATTAATTGTCTAGACTTTGTCTAGACTTTGTATTATTATATATCCAATGACAGAAATGTTTTTCCAATGGACTGGACCAAATAATAGGTTTTGTTAAATGGACACAAACAGCTATTCCCACTGTATTTTCTGCCAGATACAGTACTGACTTGATGAATCAAAGGACTTTTCTGGAAAAATAATGCCTGTAAAGGTATTCAATAAAAGCTGTGTGTAGTAATCATAGTCTCTTGACACAGGATTTCTGTTCTGCCAGCCTCTGAAGCATATCTAGCAAGAATGTGAAAAGGAGGCTTCTCAGTGGTACTTCCAAAGAGAGTCTCAAACTTCTTGACAAGGATGGCCCAGCTCATGTTGGGCCCTTTCACTGTACAGTTCACACAACTGTTGTGTGATGATTCCACTTTAACTGTCATGGCAACATCCTGGGATTTGCAGTTTAAGGAGGGGTATTTAAAACTGCCAGCCAGACAACTCCTCTCGTGCCCCATCAAACTTCAGATTCCAGAATTCCACAGGATGTAGCCATGGCAGTTAAAGTGCATTCATAATGATATAATTGTGTAGTGTGAAAGGGCTCCCTGTCTCTAATGATCTTCCACCCACTGACTGTGAAGAGCCCACTCCTTCACCCAGCTATTCCCCCCCCCCTCAGATGGCAGCCCTATGGGTTTCCTATCCCACCACTGCCACCAATTATGTAACGTGACCTACTGAAACGGCTTATTTATTTGCTGAAGTCTCTTTTACTTTTACCTAGGGGTTTACTCTCCAAACTAGATTTTGATTGTTAGTAGTGTGTATAAGTATTCCAGGTTCAGATATGCTTGTAATTGAACAACAATAAAACTTTATTTGAAAAATGGATTTAAAATGTTTCACTTATTCAGTTGGTATATGCACTTGTTACTGTTACATTCTGTTATTCTTTGTTACACAACTCTCTATCTAGAGAACACCAGTTACTTTCACTTAGGACACATATAGTCCTGAACTTCGGTTATCTTCCCAAACTTATTCCTATCCTAGCCACTGAGACTATATATATGTAGTGTGTATATATATATATATATATATATATATATATATATATATATATCTCCCGCTGGATATCAAAACCCAGCAACTCCTTCACCTGGAGTTCTATACTGGAACTAAGGATCTTTACAGACTGCCATAAATAGTGCAAATTGAGGCCACTTTAACTGTCCTGGCTCAGTGCTAGGGAATCATGGGAACTGGATTCTTTTCTGGGACATTGAGCCTTCTCTGTCAGAGAGCTCTGGTGCCACAATAAACTACAGTTCCCATGATTCCTTAGCACTCAGCCAGGACAGTTAAAGTGGCCTCAATTTGCACTATTTCTGGCAGTCTATAAAGGCCCTAAGTCCCTCTCTTCTGAACTTGTTCCCTATCAGACCCTGTCTGAACTTAACTATATCCCTATCTCAATTTCAACTGTCACCAACTGACTATATATCAACTCCTGCCTTTGATTTGATTGGCTGCTGCTAGCTCTCATTCCATTGGCTGTTGCTAAAGCTCCATCTATTGAGTCCCTACCTTGAGTCCCTGTGCTGGGAGGAAGGTGGGATATAAATAAACAGAAAATAATAATAATAATAATAATAATAATAATAATAAAATATTCAGATTCCAAAATTCCACAGGACACAGCCATGGCAGTTAAAGTGGATTCATAATGATATAATTGTGCATTGTGAAAGGGCTCCCTGTCTCTAATGATCTTCCAGCCACTGACTGACAAAGAAATTCTTATTTGGCAGATGTTTGGTTAAGAAACTCTCTTGTCAATATGTTTCAGCTCATTTTAAAGAATTGCTTTTACTGACGTCTCACCTGCTTTGTTTTAGCTCTATCTTGAGTGCCATTTGATGGAAAGGATGGGGGATACAAATCTAACAAATCAACAAATAGTGGGAAAGGATAATTTATGTATTCCATTTTTCAGAAGCCCTGAAACTACTCAGTCGCCTTTCCTGCTTCATCAACTAGCAGTGGCACTACTTTTTGTGAGAAGCTTTGGTAGGACTCTGTTGCAGAGGGTCTTTCATCAATGTTATTGATTTATAACACATGCCTGCCTGTTTTTTCATTTATGGTCCATGATTATACTGCATAGTTGTGCTTTGTTTTTAACCATGCTGTATTTCTGAATTATAATTTAATATCCCCATATTGTATATGAAGCCCAGGCATAGGCTATGCTTGGTACCCCATCTGATAGCCATTCAAACAGTTACCTTACTCTTCTAATGTCCATATCCATTCAGAGTAAGGGCAATATGTTGTAGGAACGTTGTGCTCATTCTGACGTGGTTTCATTTTCACATGACCAAGTAAGAATGGCTAAATACCATCATTGTATCATGTGATGCCAGGATGACCTAGATTGCTTCAAGAAAATCTCTTAACATAGAAGGACATGTCTAGCACAATCTTATGTATGTCTACTCAGAAGTAAATCTCACTGAGTTCAATAGGGTAAGTCAACCAGGTAAGCAGATATCGTATACATTTTCAGTCTTATGAAGCCACAGTGGGGAGAAACAATCAAAGCAAACAATGGACACAAAAAGATCAATATTTATCACTGTGAAGATACACAAGAGGCATCATGGGGTACTTAAGAGCGCCCACTTGTCAGGAATTTGATCCATACAAGGA
This sequence comes from Phrynosoma blainvillii, assembly GCA_026167975.1. Classification (NCBI taxonomy): domain Eukaryota; kingdom Metazoa; phylum Chordata; class Lepidosauria; order Squamata; family Phrynosomatidae; genus Phrynosoma; species Phrynosoma blainvillii. The sequence goes on from JANUYF010000003.1 coordinate 103,908,607, forward strand.
CAAAATATGGTATAACCCATTCAAAAGACAACTTTGCCTCCTCTTGATAATATGATGATTGCTAATACAGAGATCTTGTTTATTCACTTTGAAACCCTTATTGCAAGTTCTGTCCTCCTTTTGCTTTTAATTTGTTTTGTCATTTGTGTTTATATATTAATTGCTAACACATACTGAAATGTATAAATAAAATATTTACTCCTCCAATAATATAAATACAAATGCAAATACAAATGCACACAGAGAGAGACAACACAACACATAAAAGACTGGTGATTTGGGTGTGGAGGGGGGAGAGATCTCCCTACAAAGATGAGTATTTAACAATATTAAGCTGTGGTGTGTTAGAGAAGATGCACTAGCACCAGGAGAAATCTCTGTAGGACAAAGCAGATTAATGGTAGCACTCCTAGGTTAATAGAGGTAGATTAACCCCTCCTTCCAAAATCCTGCATTCCTGATTTCTAAAGACCAAGAGTAAGATCTAATGAATATGAGAATGTTGTCCACAGTGATTTGTCCAGATTGATCTATTTTGGAATTGCACATGTGCACAAATTTTTAAAATCGACAATATGACACTAGAATCAACTTGAACTTGTTTTTCCAGATAAAAGCCCAAGTCAAATATTAACCTTCTACAATCTGCACTCAAGTTGAATTTAACTACATACAGGTGAGGAATTCTGCCTGATCTACAAACAAAAGATAAAATATACACATCCTCCAATATTTCACAGATGAAAACCAGGATATATGTGGCCAAGCAACATCAGAATGTGGTTAAAATGCTAATGTTATTAATGAGGATGAAAAACACACAAGCTAAGAGAAGCTGCAGCAGTTAGCTCTTTGCCTGAGCCAAGTGAGAAGGGCAAGATTCCATCCTCATTCTCATCTTCCCTCCCCACACTGAGTTATACTATTGTACAGTACTTTGAACTCAGCATGCAGCAGTTAAAGTAAGATGAAGACAAAGTGGGAGGAGTGGGATGAAACTGGGACATTTTTAAAGCAGCTGAAAAGGTTGGATGACAGAGGATTGATCAGGACTGGCCCTGCCAAATTGGAACAGTTGGAAGGTATAAACATAAGCAAAATGAAGATTGGATTTATGTTTAGACCTCCACTACAACTTGTACTCTGTGTGCATCTGCCTGTACTCTTGTTAATTTTACTAGTTTTCTTTGGCAGTATTCAGAGTTATACGTTCCGTTTGACCAGTAAGTTTATAAACAAAACTAAGTTAAAAATGGATTTGACATGCAAATATTTTACTACCTGGTATGTTGACAAGCCTAAACTGAAATTTAGTATTTCCTCACAATCAAATCTTAATATCTAACAGTACTATTAACATATGTGTCTGCTCAGCAATGTGTGCTTGCTCTGTACAAACAATTTCATGTTGCTAAAAGGTATCTAAGGGGCTGAACAGACATCCCTAAAGGAGCAGCTTGCCACCACCCCTTTGAGAGTTGGATCAGGGCTGCACACTGCGGCCCAATCTGGCAGTTTGCCGACTCAAAAAGAAGCAGCAAAATGCCACTGCTTTTTGAGCCGACAAAAAGCTGCCCTTGCTGCCACAGCGGCAGTTTCACCTCGTTTCTTTGGTGCAGCATGTATCAACACTGCGCCACAGGAGCATTCCTGTGCCACCCACCGTCTGGTCGGGCATGTGGCATGACGCTGGCTTGGGGGTGGAGTCAGGGTGTGCGGCTGCCATGCCTCCATGCCACCCCCAAGCCGTCTCTTACTGCTGGTCTCCTTTCCCCCTAAGTGAACCCTCCCCTTGCCCAAACTAGTTCTCTGAGAGGATCATGGCAACACACCTAGTTGATCACATTGGGATGGGGAACTGTTCTGAATGCTGTATCCAGCACATACAGCAAAAGGGGTGGAAGAAGGAAAACTCATTGACCAGAGGAATATCCTATGTTCAGGTAGAACTGTACAGATGATTCTGTGCATGCCCTATCCAGCATATACAACAAAGAGGAGGGAAAGATAATTTGATGGAAGGCAATTTTAAAAGTTCATCTTGCATTCATACCTCTCTTAGGTTAACCAAAAAGGCATAAATGTATTGGTGCTGGATTTTGGAACCAAACTTTCTTTAATTGAAAATAAAATGTTTAGAAAACATTTCTGTGGAGGAGGTGCCAATATTAGAGTCAGTAGTTTGTACACTTTCTTCTGATGATATGTGAAGAAGAAAGTGCATACTATTTAGTTTGTTCAGGCATAAACATCAACATCTTTGAGCTTTCAAGAAGCAAGAAAACAATAAAAACAGAGCAATGAAATATGGCTCTTAGAGTACAAAATTCTGTAGGGTTATTCCGTCCACCAAAAGTACAACTATCTTAAATAGTTTCTAGTGACCTGTGTTTTGTCTCATCTAGCAACTAAATTCATGCCCAACCCTCAAAGGGATATCCATGGAGCTTACTTTTTTCTTCCAACAAAGTAGCTGGCGCATTATACACCAGACACAGTCAGGGCAGGGGAGTGAGTCCCCTTGTATTCTCAAGCAGAGAATAAGATTGGGGGGGGGGGGGGGGATAGCCACTGGGTGTGGCACCTGAGCATTCTCTCCCATTCCCCATTGCTTGTATTTTTGTTTAAAAATCTTTGCCTGATGAAGTTACTGATTCCAAAAGGCAGCACCAAGACTTTTATGCCTTTCTGATTGACTTAATGAAAGTATTATCATAGATTCTGAATATGTTTTATGCTCAACATGGCTATCCCCTGCATTGGGATGGAAGGTATCTCCATTTGTGCAGTAGGATCACTGGATACAAGTCTGAGATTCATATCAATTGGAACAAGGTGTCTTAAACTAGTAATTCAACCTCAGCATGTAGTATCTGCTCCCTTCCTTACTTTTAATGAGCACGATTCATTGAGTTCAGGTTTACTTGTAAAAGGCAGTAAGACTTCAGGTCAGGCAGCTTGTTATCCTTTAGCTGCATGGCAATATGTTTACTTCTATTCAAAGTATTTTCACCTGTACCTGCTGTTCATCCCTCAAATGTGAAAACAGGGAGAGATGTTACATAAAATTTGCCAGACCTATTCCTGTCTTATGACTGGCTAGAAATACATTGGAAAGAAAGGATCAGGTGCAGACACAAAATGCTATCTTTGCTGCAAGAAAAGAAAAGGACAGGAAGCACAAGGTATTCATTATTTTATCTTCAGCCCTTCCCCAGCCTTTGCATCTTACAAAGCTCTGGCTACAAAAAGGCATTCCTATGGGAACTGAAAACAGACATTTCCTCTATTGCACAGAAGCTAAGATTTCTAAAAGAAACTACAGTACCAGAAACTAACAAGAACAGAAAAGCAGTCATGCTGCACTAGACAAATGAAATATATCTGAATTTGCTTGACATAGAGCTGGTTCATAAACTGTCATGTATAATATGGAATACAATTTGTCTATTCAATGGTCCCATTCCACTGTTTTGTGCTATTTTACTGGACAAGATTCTGAAGTGTAAAGATATATAATTGAATATTAAAGCTTGGATTCAAAAGGATCTTGTAGCACCTTTAAGACTAAAAGCCTTATTGCATTATATAACAACCCGACAGGCAGCAACAGAAAAGCATCTTTCAACTTGCTTGTCAGCATGACAGTGAAGCACTTCCATTCTTTTCCAGTCGTAAAAGCATGGGAAAGGGTCGTGAAAACATTCCTTTGCCAAATGGATTTTTCCAGTGTGACAAAAGGAATGCTTTTACGAACCTCTCCCACACTTTTATGACCAGAAGAGAACAGAAGTGCTTCGGTGTCCTGAAGAGAAGCAAGTCAAAAGATGTTTTCTGTTGCTACTTGTTGGGTTTGTTCTGTAATGTGATAAGGCTCTGAATGAAAGATGTTGTAGCATAAGCCTTCACAGATGGGCTACATCCACACTGAAGAAATAATACAGATTGACACCAATTTAACTACCATGATTAAATGCAACTGAATTCTGAGAACTGTTGTTAGTTGTGGCACCAGAGCTCTTTGACAGGAAAGGCTAAATGTCTCACAAAATTAAAAACCCCAGAATTCCCTAGCATTGAGCCATGTCAATTAAAAGTGGTGTCAACCTGGATTATTTCTGCAGTGTGGATGCAGCCTTGGTCTACAGCCTCAGAAGTCTGTGAAAGTTTATGCTATAATGTCTTTCGCTCAGTTAATTTCAAAGGTGCTACAAGATCTCTTTGCATAATGATATTCCAAACTAACATGGCTATGCCTCTAGAATGCCACTGTATTTCTGTGTATGCTTATTAAAACTGGACAGTGAAGAGAATTGACAAGAAGAGAATCAACTCATTTGAAATGTGGTGCTGCAATAGAGTTTTGTAGATTCCATGGACTGCTAAAAGGACAAATAAAACCAGAGCAAATCAACCCTAAAAGCCAAGATGACTAAACTGAGACTTTCGTAATTTGGACATACTATAAGAAGACATGACTCACTAGAAAAGATAATAATGCTTGTTAAAGTAGAAGGAAGTAGGAAAAGATGAAGATGGCATCCAGATGGATAGGCTATATCAAGGAAGCCATGACTCTGAATCTGGAATACTTGATCAGAACTGTTGATAACAGAGTGACTAAGAGGTCTCACGCAGGGTCACAATAAGTGAAAGTTGACTTGATGGCAGTTAACAACAATAAAAGTATTAAATTAATATACATGTTTTTATCATATGGCCAACACATTTATCTTTGCTTTTTGATAAAGTTATATTCTTTGTTTTGTTCTTCTTATACTACAGCAGCAATAGTTATGAACACTGCGATATGAGCTGTCTGTATGTATTTTTCTAGATGATTTTTAAAAAGTCTGCAAATCAGTAAATGCTAATTGTAAGATGTGTAGTTAGGATCATGATATATGTAATAGCTGTGGCAGATCCATTCTTGGATCCAGGACACATTTGTTAGAATAACTTCAACTAAGTAGTCCACCCCAGGTTTTTGGCGAGTTGTCTGGGAGGGCTAGAGCACTTAGCCTGTGGTTTTGAACAGAGAAGGAACTCCAGAACAATAAAGCCTTCATCCTTTAAGCAGATGATGACTCTCATCATTGCATCAGAACACTCCATGCTTCTAAACCAAACAGTACAGAGAAATTCGTTTTTTACTCCTAGCTTAATAGTAAAGGAGCCTAGTTATGCAAGTCTGAAAAACATTTCTGAAGATGTTAATCTACCTCATACCCATTCACAGTGCTATTCTGCAATAGGCAAAGTCAGCAATGGCTCTATTATGTTGATTGGTTTCTTAGTATGTGGAAATATGTGTCTCATTTTCCCCTGCTTTGCAAAATGTGAGCTTATTCAAAAGTTGTACAGAAAAAAGAAACATCTTGCTGTGACATGGGGTTAGGGGAATCCAATTTGAATTGATGCAAAGACATTTTTAAACAGATTGTACTTAGAAAAAAATGTCTACCGTGTAAGACCTTGGTGACCTTTATGAAAGTAGAAAAAAGCTTTGCCATACTCAGCTGCAAGCTGTGCAAATTATTAAAGCCATGCAATTGTAAGGTTAAATTACTTCTGAACAGCAAACCACATTAGAAGTGCACCTTCCTTAGGAAGGTCATGCGGAAGCCATCTTCTGCTGAGCTTAAAGAAAAAACACTCTCATGCACAGCTCCTACACTAAAAAAAATCAGTGGAATTTGGAGCATGATTCCCACATCAGTCAATTCAGTTGGTACTTCTTTATCTGATGATTTATCACTAGGCAACTCAACAGCTGGACATGTTGGAGGTGATGTTCAGTGAAAGCAAAATGTTCTCTCTGTGATATCTAACAGCCAAATTACAAATGCATGTCATCTACTGATATTGCAATGAACATATATGTGTGAACCTGATCTTTCTTCCAGAAAATAATGATCAGCATTGCAGCATAAGCACATCCCAAGTTAATGAGGTTGTTTTACTTGAAACAAGAATAAATGTTACAGCTAACAAAATAATTATGCTAACAGAAAGAAGATGATGGCATATCTCCACTGTGTGGTTGCTTGAATAATCCACTGACTTCTGTTTACTGAGCATTATTCTAATCACCGCACTCCTTTTTCAATTAAAATACAACTATCCTATACAACCTATTTTCTTGGTAATTAATTTGCTACAATATTTATTATCTCTGTAAATTTTTAATTATTTTTATAATACCCTAAGCATTAGTACACAGTGCTTATCTCATTAATCCTCAATCCAAAAGAAGAAGAAGAAGAAGAATTAGAAGAATTTCATGTTTCCATTTTACAGTGACAGGAAACATGACAGAGGTATCAAACAGAGGCACCTGTTACATAGTAGAGGCAATCAGTTAACGGTACCAGTGATATTTATTATGTTTATGACTCAGGGCAAGATTTTGAAGATATACAGCTGCCCGTCCTTTTTTGTGGGGGATCCATTCTGGACCCCCACCCCCTCCCCACGAAAATGAAAAATTGCTGATATTCAAGCCCACTGGCTTGAATGGCCCGCACACGCCATTTTAACCAATGCAGATTGCCCCTCTGTGAATAATCAAGACCACAGACTTCAATTCCACTAAAACAGAGGGACGACTGTACTACATATCTGTTGGCATTACTGTTGGTCTGTATTGGACTCCATATACAGTGCACCCTTCCCACCCAGGAGTTCAGTTCTGGTACCCTACTTATGGATGAAAAAAAGAACATCATACATGCTCAAGCCCCATTATAGCCACTGGACACTGATGTGCATGCAGTCATGTCAGCATGGCCATCCATCATTGACAATAATGGGACAGGGCGATCTGCGGAACCTCAAGTCCATGGATGGCTAGCCTGCCAATATAGTGGGCCTACTATTTCAGCTTTACAAATGAACACCTTATGAGATTCTATGCTGTATGTAGTCATGACCAGCTCCAAAGTGCCCTTTTAAGGACAGCAGGTCCCTCTCCATTGATGGATCTTATTGGACTTAACTTTCAGTAGTGTAGGACAGCAAAATCAGTGTTCTGGCAAATTTTATCATTCTTGAGAATAAAGAAAAAAAATCTATTACTGCTTTTTTTTCTTCCCTTTTTACCTTCTTTTTAATTGCATTTAGAAACTTTCTATTGAGATTCCTTGAAAAGTTCCCCCTCCCACTAAAGACATTTTTGTCATCCCCTCCAAAAAAAACCACAAAACCCACATGCTTCTGTGCAGGGGTGGGTAAGTGTTGTACTTTGTGTACCATACTGCATTTTGGACAAAAACATTTTTTGCACATTATCATTTTTGTGATTTTTTTGGCAACAGAGTCTAGAAATGTGGAAAAGCATTCAAAAATAACCTATTGAAATCTCACTGTACAAGGGATTGCAGGGTGGTGGTGTTGGTTCAAGATGTAAGAGCAAAATATACAAAGATTTATATCCCTGATCTGAGCAGCACTGGGCTGCTGAGTCTTCTTAGCAATTAGATTTCTCAGAATTGCCTGGGATGACACTAGAGGTGGGGGGCAATAAAAGAATATTTAAATAGTAATAGAAACCAGGCACCTAGTGACCATCAGGTGTCATCAGCAGTTGGCCCTGGGAACTTGGGCTCCCACAATCCAACAAAGATGCCAAAGGGCTACAAGATGGCACCATGCCAGCATCTTGTAGCCCTTTGGCATCTTTGTTGGATTCATGCTGGACATGAAACTCAACACTATTCATGTCTCCATCCTCTTTCACTGGTTAGCGTTCCTAAGTAGCTTTGTCTTATAATCTTTCCACCCACAGGACAGGACCTTGTCTCCTTTGCATTGTGAGATAAAGGATAAAAAATATAGTATTTATTATCCCTAAGTACTGTATTAATCAAGTGAGACTTGCAATTGGGCTCAAAGATAGGTTTCTTATTAAAGGTCATGAAGGTCAGTTCTGTAAACAGGATATTTTAAGTTGATGGTACTGTATGTCTTTCAGTGAAAGACCTTCATTTTAGGAAAATTCTGACATCGTTGTATTTATACTTTCCTGACAAAATGTTTCACTAATATATTTTTCTGTGCCTCCCTCCCCGCCCCATACAATTACCTCCAATAGTCCCCAAGTGCACTTTATATGAACAAAGATCTAGATCAGGGGTAGGCAACCTTTTGAGTCGGGGGCCGGGTTGCTGTCTCTCAGACAATTGGGGGGGCCGAAGCACCAAAAATAAATAAATAAATAAATAAATAAATAACATTTTTAAAAATAAAAAAAATATGCATGCACACTCTCTCAGCCCCAGAAAAGCCATGGCAAAACCCCTGTGGAGATTTTGCCAAGAAAACCCCAAGAACAAGTAATAACAACAATAATCAATATCATCATGGTGGGCGGCAGCGGTGGCAGGGGGCGGCAGCCGTGGCGGTGGCAGGACTGGCCTGGGGCCGGTCCAAAGGCCTCGGGGGGGGGGCGCATCCGCCCCCCCCGGGCCTTAGGTTGCCTACCCCTGATGTAGATATTATACATACAAGGCATATATACAATGACATCCAAAATCCACAAAATGGTGATATATTTATTGGGCCAACTAAAATGCATAGAATACATGTTGTAAACTTTTGAAGTTCTACTGGCTTCTTCATCAGGCAAAGGTGTTAAAAATCATATAGGAGGGGGGAAATGATGATGTTAGTCACAGGCCTGCAGTTTGTTAAGATGTTGTTGCTGTAGTCCTGAGTTAAAATGATATGGAAGGATATCTATGCAGGCAGGCCCCTCCTCCTCCTCCTGGCCATGTGGCACTGGGAACAAAGCATTCAAAAGTCCAGGAGATCAAATTTAAATTGCATTAGCAACACAAAACGTTATTTCCTATGAGATCCAGGATGTCCCTTGTGAGTTCACAAAATCTTCTGTTAGACAGAGAACATTAAATGGCTCAAGAGAGGCATATATAGTTATACCCAGAAAACAGTTTTCATGGCAGTGGCATTTAATGAGTCACTGTAATTATTTTTAAAAATTGCTGAGTGTATCCACATTCCACTAAAAACATTTGTTTATAAAATGTCATATGCAAAGCGTGATCATATAGGCAAAGGCTGGAGAAAGTGTGACTCATGGGTCACAGACAGCCCCTATTTTAGTGCCCAAATGCATTCTGTCCTCATATTTTGGGGTCCTAATGTCCTTGTATTTTTGGGTTCCAAGGCAGCACACTTAACTGTCAAAGAGCTCTTATAGTAAAGAAGTTCTTCATAATGTTTAGGTGGAATCCCTTTTCTTGTAACTTCAATCCATTCACTTTGTGTTATAGTTTCTAGAGCAGCAGGAAACAAGCTTGCTCCATCATCTGTAAGTAAATTAGGCTCACTTCCTAGTTTTGAAAAAGACTGTTCCTAGACTTAAATTAGCCCGGGGGGGGGGAGTCAGAAATATGGTGACCTCCCTCTCCCCGAGAGAGGATGGGGGCATTTGGAGCTATTTTTCTTAACATTCAGGGGGTGGAGTATATAGGGTACAGCCCTCCAAAATTCAGTGAGGGGCAAGTATGGTCCCATGACCTCAGCTAGTTTCTCACCCCTGGTGCAAAGAAAAGCAACTGGGTTGACTAGCCCCTATGGGAACTGAGATCAAGTTAAATAATCTTCTCTCTCTCTCTTTTTAACACATACACACACACACACACACACACACACACATACACTGTACATAGAGTCACACTGAGAGAATGAGAGACTGAAACTGAGAGGCAGGTATGCAGTAGAGTTGTAACTGGGTTGGAGAGCTTTCTAACCTCTCTGTTCTAGTTCCAGCTTTCCACACAAATACCTTGTTCATGAAATCTTACTTGTGAATTTTTTGAACACCCGTTCCAAAAAACAAATATTCAAATACGTAGAGCAAAGTTGTGGAATACCAGACCACCTGTTTTGCCTTGCACTTGCAAGCTGTTATTGTGATGTTAGTAAAGTCTTATCCATTCATTCTTTGTTTCATTTTATTTTTAAAAAACAGATTGTTCCCAAAACCTGGAATGCCAATCATCTTATTCTGGAGTAATGGTTGATGGTTCTCATTACTTTGATTTGCTATTGGCCATTCTGAACAATTCTAAATTATTTTTAATTTAACAAATTGATTGATATAGTACTCTCCTAAAGTTTTCTTAAAGTTATAATGGTAACAAGCTAAAAATTTCATGCTTTAATGATGCATTAGCAATAACACTAGCATTTCCAACCTTTATCCATTTCTGAACTCTTTACTTGAAGAAACTGATTTAGAAGCTGATTTTCACTCTTTTGCGATCCTTATGCTGTCAATCACAAGCTAGCCTGCTTGGCATACATCTTAACCTATTTTCAAAGAGTTTAAAGGAGGCCTTGGAAAAGCAGCCTATCAATTCCATAAGATTAGATTCCTACATGTCTGGACCAAGAGTTATTAATCATGCAGTTAGTGGCAAATCAACCTTTGAAATATACAATAGTAGCCAGAATGATAGCCCAAATTTCCTGAAGGTAGCAGATCCTGTTTGATCTGGGAAGCTTAATAGGGTTACATGCCAAGTTAATACTTGAAAAGGTAGCCACCATGAAAAATTAGATGCTGTAGGCTATATTTCACAGGAAGGAAATGGAAAACCACTTCTGAGTATTCTTTGCCTAAGAAAATATTTTCTACATCATGGGGTTGTCATAAGTTGACAGGATATTTGAAGGCACATAACAACAACAACAACAAACTGAAACAGTATGGATAGAGCCAATGGTGTAGGTATTTCCCACTTTCCAATATCCACTTGCTTACATACAAATATTCACACCAAAGTGGTATAGGATTTCACTGTGGAGGAGCAGCTTTCCTTTGGATGCAGATATGTACCAGTGTGGTCTTAGGTTAGTCAGGTGAATGCGACGGTCAAGAGTGCTTGTTATCAGCTTCGGCTGATACGTCAGCTGCGCCCTTATCTGGATATGAGGGATCTGGAAACTGTAGTACATGCTCTGGTAACCTCACGTCTGTATTACTGCAATGCACTCTACATGGGGTTACCCTTGTGCCTAACCCGGAAACTGCAATTGGTACAAAATATGGCAGCCAGGTTGGTTACCGGAACATCGAGGAGGGAGCACATAACACCAGTGCTTAAATCCCTCCACTGGCTGCCGATTAGTTTCCGGGCACAGTACAAGGGGTTGGTTTTAACCTTTAAAGCCGTACATGGCTTGGGTCCATCTTATCTCAGGGACTGCCTCTCCCCATATGAGCCCCCTCGTACCCTTCGGTCCTCTGGGAGGAATCTGCTGCAGCCCATGAAGACCAGGCTTTCGCAGACCTCCCAGAGGACCTATTCCGCAACCGCTCCCAGGCTATGGAATGGCCTGCTGGACGAGATCCATCTCATCACCATGCTTGCTGCTTTTAAGAAAGCAGTAAAGATGGATCTCTTCTGGCGGGCCTTTCCGGAATAGCTTCCCGGACATTAGGAGTGCGGCAACCAGCCTGATTTACCAAAACTGTGCATGCTGCCCATAATTTTTTGTATTGTTTTTATAGTGTTCTCACATAATGTATTTTCATGTAATTTTCAGTTTAATCTAGTTTTAAGGAGTGGGAGGGTTAGGGTACAGGGATTGGTTATTTTAACTTGTTTATGGTATAATCATGCTGTAATCCACCCCGATTGCCTAGCAGAGGGGCGGGCTATAAATAAAATTATTATTATTATTATTATTATTATTATTATTATTATTACACACTATAATGGGTACCTGCATATTTATTTACTCTTGGATGGATGGATGACACTGTGAAGGAAGATGGTAATTCCACACCCCACCCTTGCAGCACATGCTCTGCAACTGGGAGATATTAACTGTTGTAACCAAGAAGAATGAAGGGTAAATTACTTCTCCTTGTCTCTCTATGCTCACCAGGCTGAGTTTTTCCCCATTGTCACCCAAGAGACATGGGTGCCTTCTCTCTACTCAGAACAGTGTGTCTTTTTTATGCCAGCCATGTCATATATATCAAATCATAATCACTTAATGAAATAGTATTATCCCTGTATTTCATACTCTCTGCCAACTATCAGTTGGATTTAGACTTAGGTTCCACTTAACATAACAGGATATTTATGGTTCAACTTCTATTTCTTTCATTGGAGACTGAGTTCAGAAAACTTGTCCACCCCTAGGAACAACTACTATGACTTAAAAATATTGGTTAAAAATATGCTCAATGGCACTATGTCTAAATTACCACTTCTATCTATTGTCCAAATATGTGTCCTTACAATCAAATTGATGTTACATGGTTCTTATGCAACTTTCCTCAAGTTTGTGTGTGATGTGTGAGACTAATAATCCCATCGTCCCCAGCCATTTGTAGTCCAACACATTAGATGGGCACCAGGTTAGGGAAAGCTGTTGTATGTCAACAGTATCTCTCACACTCACACTGCACAATCTGTCTAAGAAGGTACCACAGGTGGAACTTGGCCAAATTATTTGTAAAACATGAATTGCCAAACAATGATAATTCAACAGAATCATAGAATTGGAAGAGACCACAAGGGCCATCCAGTCCAATCCCCTGACATGCAGCAACACACAAAGCACTCCTGTGTTTTGCACTGTTTCTTTACATATTTAATAATTATGACAAGAATATAAGAAAAATTATGCATGATGGGACCAATGACCCATCTAAGCCAGCATTCTAGCAATCCAGTGGTCAACCAGATTTCTAGAAAAATGCAATCAGATGAATACAAAGTAATCTCCAACTCAAGTTCCCTAGTGAACACTATTCAGAGGGATATTCTCCAGGGTCATATTGACAAGTAATATTTGCAAAGAAGAATGATGTACTACTGCATTTAAATAGGCAATTGATCTAAAACAGAAAGACAGTCACAAAGCAAACCTTTCATCTAGATTATTTCACACTTCCAGTCATAGGCAAAGAATCTGTTACATTACATTTTCCGGGTTTTGAACAACTCCATTTAACACTGTTAATCCATTATTTATGGACAAATCTTTTCCCTCTATTTTGTGAAGGACAGGTCTTTTTAACCTCTGCTCTGTTATATGGTTGTGTGGCTTCAGTGACATTATATCACATTATTCTTATTAAATTAATAAGTACTTTTAATCTTTGCTTTTTATAACTACTTTACAAGATAAAGGATTTTTTAAAAAAATATTACTATTTCAACTGCATGGTATTGATATTGACAAACAAGATTTTGGTGCCCATTTTGACACACGACCGAACCCACAGACTGCATTTCATTACCTTCTTTATCAGTCACTGGATTAAAAGGTTATACAGAGCATAATGAAAATTGCCACTCATACGTTTCAGCCATGACCCCTTCTGTGAGTCATAAAATAAATTGCTTCTTTCACCTCAACTGATTCTAAAACACTGAGCACTTTTTAACTTGATCTTCCTGATTATTTTATGATTGGTAGATGACTAAGGTATTTTTATTCCAAAAATCTAATTAGGGTTCTAGAAGAGAGGTTGAGTTTGTCAAAACTTGAATTCAAATAATCTGCCAGCCTATGGCTTAGGTTGTCTGTCTAAATAAAGTTCTTAAAAACATAATTTGGAGTTTGATCCTGATTTTGATATAAAGAAACAGGAACAGCAAGACCAGTGACAACAATGTCAAACCCAAACACATAAAATGATCCCCTCAGTTTAGTTAGTGAAGCCCCCATCAACACTTTTTATAACATACTGTTTAATGCTATTCATGTTTATGCAAAAGTAAGCTTTGTTATTATACAATTAGAGGGGAAAGTTTCCAATTCTTACAAAATCATGTCATCTACTCGTCAATGTACTGCACACGATACTACCCCGAGTAGTCCCATTTACACCTTGGTCTCTTACCTTGCCAAAGCTTCCTTTCCCAATTGCTCGAAGTATCTGGAAGTGGTCAAAGTTCACTGCAAAAACAAACAAGATTTTTTTTTTATTAACTTCCTAGTTTTTCACCAATGTGTTTCATAGTGACAGTTCATGGACAATCATGTCAAGACAGAGTGATGGGCTTGAACTGCAGAAATCTGAGTCCCAACCACCCTTTAGACATGAACAAGGCCTAAGCATTGTATACACAGGCTTCCTTATAACACCAACACCACAATCTCTCACCTCATGTATGAGCCATGAAAAACAATTGTTTGAATTCCACAATTTCTGAAAAACATTCACAATTGCTACTTGTATTTAATAATAACTCCTGGCCTAAAATTCCTACAAGTTTTATTCATTATGGTGTAAACTTTTTTTGTGTCAAGGGATAATCCTGTCAATGTCTTGGATTTCTGTTTTATTCTAATGCAAGGCTTCCCAAACTTTGTTCCTTCAAGTTTTATGGATGTCAGCTCCTAAAATTCCTGACTGTTGGCCCAGCTTGGTGGGGCATCTGGGAGTTGAAGTCCAAAACACTCGGAGGACCAAAGTTTGAGAACCACTGTTCAAATGGATCACTGTGGCAACAAGCATTAGGCCAATTAACTTCAAAGCTTTAATTTCCTGGTCTCTTCCATTGCAAAAGTGTGAAGAAAATACTTTTCTATACACAAAAACATTCTCAGGCATGATCTCCCATTTTTCCTCATAATAATGGGGACTGCAGTCTGGGACAGACCCCTCTAAAATATCTGGTTCTTAGGGTTCCAGTAAAATTTATTATTTCCCCATGTAGGGTTCTGGTAATGAAGGTTCTACTGACTCACTGTCTTTTCAGACAAATGGCTACACTTTGGGCAAGAGCAGGAAACTTTTAGGGCTTGGGGGCCCCAGTGCCCCCAACTGGGATCTTGGATGGATGTTCTTCCACTGGCAACCTCCCACAGTACCTTATCACCCCCCAAAGTATCAGGACAAGGTTGTGTTGCTAGAAAGTGGCTAATAATATCCCTGCAAGCCTTGAGGAGTGTTATCATCCATGTCACCATATTTTTAGGTATCTTTAACCTTTTTTCAACTTTTTTGAGGTCTATATGGGAAGTGATTTGGTTTCCTGGTCTGTTCACTTCTTGTCTGGAAAAATGCCTATGGACTTACCCAAAAGTGTTTAAAAGGTGTGCACCCCCAACACCCATAAAATATGGCAAAATAGCTAACAACTAATTGTAGTCCATTACAGTCATCAGTGAAAAGGACTTTTACAATTTCAGAGTCTTCTTGCGGGGAGGTTGCTATGTGAATATTGTAGGCTACCTCCTACAGACACCTCTTCCATGATGGTGGGAAGGAAGGACTAGCAGGGAATACAACAGTGAGAGTAGGAAAAGTAGCTGCATTTCCATTTTCCCTTTACACAATTGTTATTTGTTTAGTTCAGCTATCAAGGAGAATGCCCAAACAGTTTTTGATACTGCAATATGTATTGCACTATCAACAATATATATAGTTTTTCTAATCTAGAAGCCATTTGGGGACCATTTGTTAGACTGAAAGACAACATGTTTTCTTTTAAGAAAATAAAAATAAAATGAAGCTTGCAGAATAATCCTCAGCCAATCATTCATACCTACTATAATCTGCTTCTCACAGCTGTAAAGATAAAAATATGAGTGTGTTGTTCATGAAAAAGTGTACTATAGATGTAGGATATAAATTATTTACCAACAGCAAGGATCTATAAATGTATTCACTGGTTAGTGATGAGTACATCTTCAGCTCTAGCAAGAGCATGAAGTTTACAGAAGCTCCCACCATTCTTTCTTCTGTGGCTAGATTAATGTGAGAAGACTGAAGACATTAATTTACTTTTTGAGCTAAATGAAGTGTGGCTATATCTGCACCAGGAACTATGCTTAGCATTATCTACTGAAATAAGCAAGGATTATTAACCAAGTGTTAAAAGTTGGATTGTTTCAAGACTAACCATAGATCAGACCAGGTTGAGACATGAAGGCAAACTGAAGTGAAATGGCAAAAAGAAGTGATGTTTTTAGTCTCGTTGCAGCCCTGAGACTTCTTTACATAATGCTAAAATCAATCTTTCATTATGTGAGAGTATAGCCAATGACTGAAAATGTTTTTATAATCAGGTACACGGAATCAACAAAAATGGCATGTAATTTTTTTGAAATCTGGCAGAAGATCCCTGCTCACCATTCTGAACTTGCCTGCTGTTGATTAACTCTAATTCCTGTAGTATTACAACTGCACAAGCAAAACCTTGAGTTAGAGCAAAATTAGATGTGACATGCAACAAAAAGGCAATTCTAGGTCAATTTCTCCATCCCTTTCTTCCATGCTGGGTTATCAACATTTCATGCATTCTCCTGTCTCTGTTCCACTTCACTGGCTAGTGCTGGCATGAATAGAGAAACACAAATAAGGCTGACTAAACATTACAGAGAGCAGGAAAGCTCATTTTCAGTCTCAGTCCCCGCGCTGAGCTCATTTTTACACCAAAACTAGACCTGTGCTTGCTTGAAAGTAATGTGGCAATATTTATCTACTTGTGTATTTGATATGGATTGTGCCAGACCATAGATGAGGCTTCAGTATAGTGACACAGTCTGGCCTTTCATTGCTTATTCCCCAGAGATGGTGCTAGACTATTTCTGCCACCTTCAGGGATGTTCTCCAGTCATGGTGTTGCTACTACCAGCCAGCTCTTCCCCTTTTGTGGGCATGTTTATCCAATACAAGGCAGTAGGGTAATGGGCAGGGTTGATATTTGGCTTCAAACCATGGCTGGTGGTCACTGTCTTAGATCCCCAAACTGCAATGTCTGAATTCAGTGGTGTACATACAAACACAACAATTCAAGGATGACTCATTTGAATGAAGGATAGTACCTATCCTAGGAAAATCGCCCTGGCAGTTATGGTATCTGAATACCTAACTGTTTCCTTAATGAAATAATAATGATCCAAAGGGTCAAGGAAAACCCACAAAGAGTAGAAATGTCTGTAACTGTAGCACTGTGCCTCCTTTCAACAAAGTCCCCCTCCATCATTGTCCCGTGCCTTCTATACTGTAACAATTTCCTGAATTGTAATGCTGAATAACATCAATGCATACCAGATATGCCATAGTCATTCATAAAAATAATGAGCTGCAGTACAGGCATTTAACCACTGCATCACCAGGGCTTCTATATATCCTACCTTTCCCCCAGAATGAGATTCAGGGCTGCTGACAGTAAAAAGGCCCAGCTAAAATGTTAATTTACAAATGTTAAAAAGAAAGTAAATATAAATATTATTTAAAACATGATTAAAGACAGCTAATAATACTAAACATACCGTACTTTAAACATATTTATTGGCTGGCCAATAAAGATACAGTCAGCCCTCTGTATCTGTAGCTTCTTCATCCAAGCATCCAAAGTTTGAAATATTTTTTTTTAATCCCAAATGCAAACCTTCATTTTGCCATTTTATATAAAGGACATCATTCTACTATGCCATTGTATTAACAGAACTTGAACATCCACAGATTTTGGTATCCACAGGGGCTCCTTTCCCTGCCCAGTTCAAAACCACAGCGGTGGCCTGGATCGGGGCTGGGCACATGTGGTTGCCATGGCCCTGGTGCAAATTGCAATGGTGAGTCCACGGACCATGTTTTTGGGCCCACCTATTTTGGGCCTGTATCACATGTCTGGAGATTTTGTATTGTTTTATTTTGCTGTATGGCCAACACAGTTATGGCTGAATATGTTTCCTGATTCTTTGTATTATCTGTAAATAATGAATAGGAGCATACATTTTGTTTAAATATATCATTTCAAAAATTAATGAAAATATATCTTTCCTATTAAATTGTTTTCCATATATCTTATTTTATGCTCCACAGCACAATGTGCAAGTTTGCCCTACAGTGTACGTGCATATTATTAAAGTGTGTGTCCACTGCAATGGATCTTACTGCTCCATAATTTCTACTGAATGCCATATTGCCTTATCTAAATAATTTTTCTCCAGTTTAATTTTTTTAATGATCAAATTTGAGAATCATATCTGCTTTGAACTCCTTGTAGGATCACTAGGGTAAACTCAAATAATTATAATAACATCCAGCTTTTTGCCGTCTTCTGTTTTTCTTTGTGAGGGACACAATAGAGTATTTCCAAATATACAGCAGTAAACATAGTTGTTACTTCTGTTAGCAGGAAGCTAACAGTTGAAGAACAGGACAGTGGCATCTGTTCTTTTGATTTATGGCTCCATATGAATTTTCGCTTCTATCTAATTCCAGAGCCATAATGGAAAGTAATGGATGGAATTATGTTTATTCACTGCTTTAATTATATTTAATATGGCTGCATCCACAGACAAAGCAACTACTAGAAAATTATTGCTACTAAGATAATGGCTATGATGTTTAAAACTAATCATAGTGTAAAATGCTATATAATTCAGTCATCCAACTAGATAAAAAAAATGCATTTAGAATCCTGGTTTAAATCTTAAGATCATATCAATAAAATCCCAGTTCAGTTAGGCATTGCATTCAAAATAGGGATGTAATGAATACATGCATTCTTTTCCATGATGAGGAGTGTGTCTTGACACATCAAGACCCCCCTTTTGAGAAAATATTCAACTGATATATATATATATATACACATATGTATATATGTGTATATATATATATATATATATTCAACTGATATATATATATATATATATATATATATATGTATGTATATATAATTATAAAACTGTTCTGAAAATAAATCATTTGTATAAAACATTTGTTTAAAGAATTATGCAGAAAACAGTATATTCTGCACAAATTTAAATGTTTTTTGATGCACAACATGTTTTTGTGCAAAAGAACAGTTTTAGTTAATCAAACAAATTTCTCACCCAGCAGTCCTGAAATGTGAAAAGTCATTTTTAAAAGGCACAAAACCACCCTACACAAAAGAAACTTTTGAAATTTTCATTCTTACATGTGAAAACAAAATAAGCCATGATGTATATTCCTACTTCAAAAAGTCAGTATCTTACACAGTTGATCACTTTCAGAGTTAGTACAAGGGCAGTATCCAAGCATATTAGATGCATAAGCAGTTGTATTACTTCCTGGGCACATGTTTACACAGTTATTTGCATAATGGTGCAATTCACTGAAATACACCTATTTCATTCTGCTGGTATTTCATTGGATTAGGCCAAGTTCCAGACAATTTTACAGGAGGTTCCTCCAACAATACAATTATTATATAACGTAAGTTTTGCTATATAGAATGCCTTTGTTCAGGATTCCAGCTACTCAATCAGCCATACCATCTTCAAATATATTCCACTCCCATTTCCCTCTCCATACACTTTTCTCGCCAAGCACTCTGAGGTCTCAACATAAGCCCTCAATGAGGTGTGTTTGTTTTTTGCTGAACTTACTTTTCCCCTATCCACTATTCTGTGGTCTTGGCTAAGTACAGAACTACACTTGGAAAATAACAGCAGCAGCAACAACAACAATACAGGCCTGTGAAGAAAAAAAAAACTATTTATGGTATAGTAGCTGTTTTTAAATATATTTTTGGGTGTGAAATTGAAAAACACAATAAAAATGTTCTACAGTTCTTTCACAAATTCAGTATTTGTATCAGTTCAGTTATTACTCAGCTTTGATTAAGTGCAGACAATGATGTTCCAATGTGATTTCTTTTAGTACTTTTGAATGGATTTTGATTTTCCTAACAGTGAATTAAAGTCTTTGGAACATCTATCAGAAGACTTTAACTCTTTGCTGGATAATTCTTTGCAGGATCATTTCATACAGTCACATATTACAACATAGAAATATTAAAACGTTGTAAGAAAAAACTGTACATGATGGAACAAATCTGAGGTCACTTTTGGATGTAGAATGGCAAATTCCTATAAAACCAGCATACATTTTTTTTAAACATTTCTATGACTCTAAATTATGCAGGCTTATGTAATAATATTATTATAATCTTTATTCATAATAATTTTAATTATAATCTTTATTTATATTCCATCTTTCTTATAGTTTGAGATTCAAGGTAATTTACAAGAGTAAAAACAAACATAATTAAAAATCACAGCATACAAAAGCTAAAAAGCAATCAAACTACCATAAAATTAAAAATGATTGGTCTCTTATCCGAAATACTTGGGACCAGAGTTTTGGATTTTGGTTTTATTTTTATTTTATTGATTTGGAATACGTGTGTGTGTGTGTGTGTGTGTGTGTGAATATAATTAGCTACCTCAAGAGAGACTCAATCTATATAGGTCATTATTTCACATCAGCTACAGCTGGCTCTCCATATCTATGGATTCTTCGCCCATTGATTAAACCATCCATGGCTTGAAAATATTTTTTAAACCTCAAAAGCAAACCTTGATACTGCCATTTTATATAAAGGACATCATTTTACCACCCCATTGTATAAAATTGGACTTGAGCATTCATGGATTTTGGTATCGAAGCCTTGGTTGATACTTGGAATAACGACCTTACCAGGGCCATAGACATTATCGCTCCCAAGCGTCCTTTTCATCCCACTTCAAACAAAAAACCTTGGTACATGGAAAATCTTCACCAAATGAAGCGGGCTGTACAATGACTAGAGCGCTGCTGGCGGAAACATCAACGTTTATCTGACTAGACACGTCATAGGAACATGTTGGATTCCTATCGAGTGGCAATAGATGCAGCAAAGAATTATTTCTATGCTACACGTATTGCATCTGCAAAGTCTCATCCAGCAGAGCTGTTCAGGGTGGTTAAGGAATTAACTCAATTACTTCCCACCCTGAACCTGTTATTGGAACCAACTAAGGCCTGCTGTGACACTTTTAATGACTTTTTTGTAGATAAAATCTCTCAGATAAGGGCCGATCTGGATGCGGGCATTATAACAGAACCAATAAGAGAGATGTCCAGAGATTCTATGGACTATGTTACACTGGATCATTTTGAGTTTGTTAATACTGATGAAGTGGAAAAGCTTCTTGGAAGTGTAAGGAGGACAACATGCCCTCTTGATCCTTGCCCATCATGGCTGACAGTCCAGGGAGGCAATGCAGTAAAAATATTATTACAACTCATTAATGCATCCCATAGAGAGGGGGAATTTCCATCTAGTTTGAAACTAGCAGTGGTTAAACCGCTCTTGAAAAAACCCTCCCTTGATCCCTTGGTGAAAAATAATTACTGGCAAGTCTCTCTTTTGGAATTCTTAGGCAAGGTGATCGAGAGGGCAGTTGACTCTCAGCTCCAGGCTGTCTTGGAGGAAGCTGACTATCTGGACCCATTTCAAACCAGTTTCAGGGCAGGATATGGAGTTGAGACTGCCATGGTTGCCTTAGTCGATGATCTCCATCTGGGCATAGGCAGGGGAAGTTGGTGCTCTTGGACATTTCAGTGGCATTCGTTACCACAGACCATGGTATCCTTCTGAGATGCCTGAGGGAGTTAGGTATTGGGGGCACTGCTCTTCAGTGGTTCCGGTCCTACCTCTCGGGCAGATTCCAGATGGTGATGCTGGGGGATAGTAGCTCTCCAAAAAAAGAGCTGACATCTGGCACCCCTCAGGGCGCCATTCTATCCCCCATGCTGTTTAACATTTACATGAAGCCGCTGGGTGAGATCATCCGGAGACATGGGGCGTGGTGTTATCAATACGCTGATGACACCCAACTCTACTTCTCTATGTCTCCAACTGCTGCAGTGACTAAGGATGGCATCGCTCCTCTTGATGTCTTGAGTCGGTAATGGGTTGGATGAGGGAAAACAAACTCAAGCTAAATCCAGAGAAAACAGAGGTACTCTCAATAGGTACCCTTGGTCCAGGAAGGGAGTTTCGCCAACCAGTCCTCGACGGGGTCACACTTCCCCTAAAGGACAAAGTATGCAGTTTGGGAGTACTCTTGGATTCATCTTTACAGTTGTCATCTCAAGTGGATGCGATGGCCAGGAGTGCTTGGTATCAACTTCGGTTGATCCGCCAACTGTATCCCTACCTAGACCAAAGGGACCTTGAAGCAGTAGTACTTGCCCTGGTAATCTCTCGTTTGGATTTCTGTAATGTGCTCTACATGGGGCTACCTCTGTACCAAGTTCGGAAGCTTCAGTTGTTTCAAAATGTGCAGCCAGATTGGTCACCGGAACATCTAGGTTGGACCATATAACACCTGTTTTGAAATCTCTTCACTGGCTGCCGATTAGCTTCCAGGCACAGTACAAAGTGTTGGTTATTACCTTTAAAGCCCTACATGACTTGGGCCCAAGTTACTTGAAGGAACGCCTCTCCCCACATAATCAATCCGCTCCGCACTCTCAGAACATCTGGGAAGTATTTATTAGATCACCACAAAACCAGATCGAACTTTACTTCCCATAGATCATTCATGGCCACAGCCCACAGATTATGGAACAGCCTGCCAGAGGAGATCAGTCTTATCACTATTCTACATGCCTTTAAGAATGCACTTAAGACGGAGCTCTTCCAGCGGGCCTATCCATCTGATCTTCTGGATTTCTAGACTGATGACAATTGACTATTATATTATATTATATTATATTATATTATATTATATTTTCTTATAATGTATTATTGTTGTTTTGACTTTACTATTTTATTGCTTATATTTTACACACTGTATTCATTTTTATTCTGTAATCCCGCCTCGATCCGTAGGGAGCGGCAGGAATTATTATTATTATTATTATTATTATTATTATTATTATTTGTGTGAGCACACGCAGGTACACATCGTCATTCAAGGCAATTGGCTTGAATATTGGCAATTTTCTGTTTTCAAGGGGGCTCCAGAACGGATCCTCCGTGAAAACAGAGGGGTGACTATTTCCCTTTTGGGCAATTCTGTGTTTCAGTAATAGTTTTGTTGGGGTATTACTTCAGGCTATTTATGGTTTTTGTTATGTAACTGCTGCAAATGTTTTTCTATTATATGGTTTTTACCAATTGCTTCACAAACTATTTTAGGAGGATGAGCATCCTAAAAGTTGGAATATAAACAAAACAAAACAAAAACCTTCTTAGCGTTATTTAAGCAGTTTGTTGCTGCTCCTGTTGCTGCTACAAGCATTTAAAGAAGTAGAGAATGCCGAATTCCACATCTAAATTAAAAATAACTACCCAAATTTTTGATTGCAGGCTTCTTTTTCTTCAGACTGTGTCAGATGGCAAAGATTACAAGAAGCCCACAACCTGCAGATATTTTCTCTCTCTCTCTCTCTCTCTCTCTCTCTCTCGTAATCACAGTAGTTCAGCATTGCTTTTTATGCTGAATGCATGAAGTTTCTAAAAAGGATAACATGTCTCCACAAAAGATGTGATTAGTCCAAAAATAGAAACTCCTAAAGTTGTTTGGAACAATACATAATTTCACTTTTTGTGAAATGACTCAAATATCTTAACATTGGGGGAGGATTGGTAATAGTCAAGTCACATTCAAAAGAGGATATGAGTTTCATGACACTCTGTCTCAACAAGTGAAGAGATGACAGCTGTTGCCTATTCAGAAAGGGCCATTTTCACCCACTAATGTGTCTTCAGTGTGACATAGTTTTGACAATGACAATCCATTAAATGCAATGAAGGGTTAGGCATGAGAATTCTGTGAAGACATTGAGGGGCATCAGATACTGAAAAGAAAATTCTATAATTCCAAATAAAATTGAATGCAATATTATATAACTACCTAAATGAAAGCAGAGCTGCAGATGATGGATTTAGACAACTCTTAATACTGTTTATTTCTCTTCATTATTTTGATAGCTTTTATTCATTATGAATATATGGAAGGTTTCCACAACTGAAACAGTCAAACATTTCCATCTGAAAAATGTAAGTGGAAAGCTGATAATAGAGAAATTCCTCAGCAAATCTGTGTGTAAAGACTAGTTATATATCTGTAATGTATATCAAAAAACAGGAGAGAAGGATGAGATGGTGCTTGCTTACCAATATTTGACTCGATCTAGATTTAGTCATCCTTACAGCAGATCCATTAAGATGGGGTTCAAGTCAGTTAAAGTTAACATGTCCCACTAATTTCAATGAGACTGTGTGCACACACCAGGATCTTGTGGGGCCATATCAGAGTATCTTAGCCCCACAGCTGAGACAACCTGCCCGTTATCTGGTCCTCCATTTCCATGCTGCACCAGCTGTCTGCATAGGTATTCCGCTCAGCCACCCAGATTGCTCACTTCTGAGGTCAGAACAAGGCACCCAGCTTGTGATCACATGCTGGGCACCTCATTCTGACCTCAAAATGAGTGATCCACAGTGCTGAATGATGCACTGGGTGGCTCACCAAGATGCCCGTGAAGACAGCTACTGCAGCACAGGAACAGAGGGGGATCCAGAGTAACAGTTATATTTTTTAAGTCTGTTTGAAGTCCGTTATCCCCCAGTTCTGGTACTGAATGTGCCAGACACAGTCTGGACTGCTCACACCAGAACAGGGATTTGGGCTGTGAATCATTCAAACAGGATGACACCAGAATGCAGGGGGAGGCTTTTGGCCATGTAGACAAGGCCTGAGTATGCTCTAAATATTATTATGGCTGGATCCAAGTCAACATGACTACCTTAACATTCATTAAGTATAAGAAGATTTGAGTATGAATAATTTTACTTGGATTAGGGCCTAATACTACTCTGACTGATCTGTCCAAATACAGTATAATAAATAAAAAGAATGAAATATGACCGTGTATGCAATGATTATATCCCATGTAAGTACTCTTTATCAGCTCCAGAGGCTATTATCAGCCCTCAGGAACCACAACAGTGGGGCTCTGAGGAGCCTAAGAAAGGATCCAGGAAACAGAGAAAGCAATGGAGAGGATGCGTATAACCCACAGGATTCCTACCCTACTCTATAAACATGGAAATATTTAGGAGTTTCCAAGTCAAGGGAAGAAAACTGAAGATGTGTACATCTGCAGAGCAGCCTAGAGAAACTTACACTAGAGATGGCAACTTGTAGACCTCTACATGTTGTTGAACCACAATCTTAATCTGTACTAGTGAGCCTGGATAGTATTGAGACATAGTGGAAACAACTGGATGGCCAGGTTTTTCAGTCTTGTTCTAGGGGGAAAGTGAGACATTAGGCCTTTTGTCCAGAGGTGAATGTATTAGAAGACTGTCACACCAAAGGGGTAAGAAACAGTCACATATCTGTAGACAAGGATTCACAAACTGAAAATGGTGTCACAAAAACTTAAGAAAATTTTAACACATTATGACTTGAAAGCATCTCATGGCTTCACAGCTTCCAAAATCCTCATGAGTCATTCAGTCATTGACACCTAGGAGATGGTGAAGAAGCCAGCTATTCAAATATGAATGGATTTTGTGGCTATTTTATAATGTGAATGGCAGTATAATCTGTTAGTGTGAATACTCTCCTTGGGTAATTTTGATGGTAAAGAATTCAGACTATATATGCTGAAAATAGTTAGATCAGTAATGCTATCTTATTGAGATGAAAATCTGTCTGTTCACAGTTTTCTTGGTCAAAACTGGGTGATACATATTTAACCAACTCAAATGCTGATCTTGTGATGGGTAGTTAAAGGCAAGTGATTCTATACTGAAGAGATCCAGGATGAATCATACCAATCCAGTGTCTGGAAGAGAGCTTGCATTTCCCCCCCCCCCCTCCGGCTGTGTTCCCAATTCCCTCTCTTCTACACTTTATCATACAGAATAATGAGCTAGCTATAAGAGAGCTGAGCCTGCCTCATCTGGATAGTTTCTTTTCTTCCTTACACACCTTTTGAATAGTCACTTGCACTAAAAAAACCAGTGATTAAAAGCAAGATTTAAAAAAAAAAAAAAAGAACATAGGTGATTGCAGAGACAAGAAAAGTGATACTCATGTCTTCTGAATATTGTAATACATTTTAATTTTAAAAAGTTTAAGGAATACTAGCATGGTTAAGGGGGGGAAAGTTTGACTTTTAATCCTGAACACATCTGCCATGGGTCAGCCATTTTGTACCTGTGTAAGAAGATTCAAGAAGACATGGTGCCCCACTATATCTAAGGGCATTTGTTTCCATAGAAGAAAGTGTTCCATAGACATGTTCCTTTGCATACAAGACTCTTGTCTGAAATCAGAACATAACAGAACATCCTAGAACTGAATAGGTACATACTGGTCACTAGGCCAGGGAATCTGTATGACATAATATAGTGATGATGGTGAGACTAAACGGAACTGATTGATCCTGATTATTTTAAAAAAAATTGTTGTGATGCTCAGAAATAGTAAATTTTTAACAGATGAGATGGCATGAAAAAACAACATAGAGTAGTTCTACAAGAGCCAGTACGATGTAGTCATTAAAACGTTGTACTGGGACTTGGAAAAGCCATGTTCTAGCACCCACAAAACCTTGAAAATCACTGGATAACCTTGGGGCAGTAAAACTCTCTCAGAGTGTATCCAAACTGCAGAAATAAAAGTTTGACACCACTTTAACTTCCCAAGATTCTATCTACAGAATCCTGGGATTTGTAGTTTTGTGAGCTCTCTGACAGACCAGCCCAAATACCTTGCCAAACTACAAATCCCAGGATTCTACAGGATAGAGCTAGGACAGTTAAAGAGTGGTGTCAAACTGCTTTATTTCTGCAGTGTGGAAGAGCTGTCAGCCTGATCTACCTCACAAGGTTCTGACGAAGAGAAAAGCAGGGAGAAGGAGATCCTTGTACAGCACACTGGGTTCATTGTAAAAAGGTAAGACATAAGTGTAGCTAATAAATAAATAAATAAATAAATAACATAGCCAGCTTGTGCATACACAGATCTTAATTGGAACTGCAAAGACCACAAAGAAGAATCCAGCCATCCAGCAGCTGCAACAATCAAAATAATATAATTAATAAGAGACTTGTTAGAGCAGCATTAATGTAGCAGAGCTGCTTTGTTCTACTCCTAGAATGTAGAATACTTCACTAGGAACTAAATGGCTCCTGCATATATGTAAATTATAGAACATGCTATAGGATTTCATTGATAAAATGCATTAATTAATATTGTACAGTACCATTATTTTGTTAGTGTAACTCCTACAGTCTCTTCCCCTCACCCCAATGTTCTATTTTAGTAGCTCAGTTAAATTAATAGCCTTTTCAAATAAACATAGTTTTTATTACTTCTTTCCTACCAGGAACTAAACTATGAATACACTGCACTTAACGAATATAAAACTTTAATACATAACCACATTAACCACAGATGATGATTTTTGGCAAGCTTTATTACCTTTCCTTAAACTCATGCTGAATTTAAATTGCCTTCTGTTTATTTCCATGATTATCATCACTATTAATTATTATTCTTCAATAACCAACCACTCTGGCATTTAAATCAGTTCATTAGTGCAAATCAGTTTGTGTGCCTGACAAATTGGTGAAATATTAAGTCTAGGATTTGTTCTACTTTGCTTTGCATCAGTTGTATTAGTTGAAAACCATTACCGGTACATCAAATGAAAACAATAAACTGTAGTGCTAGTAAATGTCAAATGTGCCACTCTGGGCCTTTACAGACTGCCAGAAATAATGCAGCTTGAGTCCACTTTAAGTGCCCTGGCTCAGTGCTAGGGAATCATGGGAACTGTAGTTTATTTTGGCACCAGAGCTCTCTGACAGAGAAGGCTCAGTGTCTCAGAAAAAAACTACAGTTTCCATGATTCTATATAGCATTGAGCCAGGGCAGTTAAAGTGGCCCCAAGCTGCATTATTTCTAGCAATCTGGAAAGGCCCTCTGATGAGATTCTGATGCCTTTCTAATGTCTTTGCAAGCAGATAAACTGCTGCAGACATTAGACAAAAAACACAATTGTTATTTTTTTATCCAAAAACTAGTGGTGCTAAGATTTTAGCTTTTTATGTATTTTTTCATTAAACATTTACCAAATGAAAAACAGAAAGGAACCTCAATCTACCTATCACTCTAGATGTGCACTAAGGTCTTGCACACAGAGTATAATGGATGTCTCCCATGGATCTGCTTGTACAAAGAGCAAAGGGGAAGATTCAGGTATTTGTGCTGTGCACACATAAGTATGCAATGTATGCCCAGTGAAGTCAGAGCTGTCAGACTGAATTCTGGGATTTATTCATTGATTAGCAGTGACTATACTATTGAATGCACACATATCCCTTAGCATCCTTATTCTCTCTAAGGCAAGAACCAAGGAAAGGAATGGAGCTATCCCTGCTGTGTGCGTGTGTATGTGCCTTCAGGTCACCTGTCAATTTATGGTGACCCCCTGAATTTCAGTGGGTTTTCTTAGGCAAGGAACACCTAGAGGTGGTTCTGCCAGTTCCTTCCTCAGAAATGTAGCTTACAGCGCCTGGTATTCATTGGCAGCTCTCATTCAAGTACTAACCAGGGCTGATCTTGCTTAGCTTCCAAGATCAGAGAGGATCTGGTGCCTTTATGGCAGTGGTTCCCAAACTTTTCTGGGCTGCCGACCCCTTTTCTCTCGGCTGACAACCCTAATGCTCCCCAATGCCTATTTCTTGATATCAGATCTACTGTCTGAGCAGCAGCGAGCTAGCCAGCAGTGTCTGCCTCAACCCAGCTCGCCACTGCCACCTCCTCCTCCTCAGCCTCTCAGATGCAAATACAGTAGCAGCAGCAACCCAGGGCTGCTCCTCCCTCTCACCCATGCCTGCCTTACAACAAAAGTAAGGCCAGATGGCTGGCTGCTCAGTTGCTGCTCCCAGGAGATTGGGTGTGAAGGAGCAGCAATTGAGCAGTGACTGGACAGCCAGTCGAGCAGTGACCAAGATGCTTCTCACCTGTACTGCCCTTTGCTGCAAGGCTGGCACAGGAGAAAGGCTTCTTGGTCTTTGCTCTCTTTGCATCCTGGAAGCAGCAACAAGCAGCTGGCAAGACCATCATGGACAGGCTTCCTAGTCACTGCTCAACATGCTGCTTGGTTGTTATCCCCAAGATGAATGGGGGCAAAGGAAAAGTTTCTCCCTGGCAAGAAAGGATTCTTAATCTTTTTTCACTGGGTAGAGAGGGGTCAGCTGGCTTCCCACTTTTCTTCCCGGTAAGGAAGGACTATCAATCCGAGAGAGGTGAATGACTCTCAAAGAATCGACCCAGGTATTCCTCCCCCTTCTTCCCCAGAGATGTGTCTTCCCCACTGCAACCCACCAACATTGTTTCTTCAGCTACCTCTCCTTTCAGCCTTTCTGATGAAAAAAAGCAGGAGCAGCAGCACAGCTCCAACCTGCCAGCCAAGCCCTGCCAAAACTCATAAAGCTTAAGCAGGATCCCAAACGTGAACACTTCTTTTTGCCACCACCCTTCTGCCTGCCCGTGTTCCTGCTCTTCATCCCTACCATGGTCCTAAAGGCTCCTGGTTTCCCTTGTCTTTCTTGCATGCCAATACTTTGCCTGAAGGCCCCTGCCACCCTTTTTTTCCTCACCACCTCCTTGTCACCCCCTTTCTCTTACTGCCTCCTGGATCTTTCCATCGCCCCCAGGAGGGCAATACTTTCTACTCTGGGAATCCTGCCGGTAATACAGTGTATTTCAGGATTGCTTGGTACGTGATGATGGATAATTAAGAATGCTCTGCTAGAAGAATGCCACTTTCAGAATCTTTTTATTGAGATGGATCAACATAGCTGCCTGCATTTTTGTACTCTCCGTGGGTGTGGTGGTACTCAGGGGACTATCATAATACGTATATGAATTTCAAAATATACCACTATACCACTGCTTATGCAGGAGCAATCTCTTAACCACACATACATACATGCAAACTACAGCAATCTCATAACCACACATACATACATGCAGGCAGTGCAGATCCAAGTATTCCTGTAAATGATGGGTCAATATATGCCTTCCTACTCATCTGTCAATGGAGATACAAATGTATATCACATATGCATGCAGTTTCTCTTGCTCTTTCTCTTGTTATGCTTTTCACATGTAAGTAGCTACATACAGTGAGCTGCTGAGAATCCTGCCTCAAGGACAAAACTGTACCTGTTCGCCTATAGAGGGAGAAGAGTAACCAGTGACATACTTTTATGAAATCCCTGAAAATTGATTTGCAATTTGCTTTTCCCGGAAGAAAGCCATACAGCTATTTCTTGGCTGAACTGTGCTGGGCTAATTTGTGGGGGAAATCAGTTTTTAATATACCTCCTTAGACTCAGTAGCTTTTTTATACATGGTTTTACTGGATGTTTCCAGTTCTTTCTGCTTTCGTGTCTTACATCAACAACAGAAATAACAGTTTGTTCAAAAATAAACAAGTAAAAATAGAACATCCATAGTTAAAATGTAAGCTTTCACAACAGGCCACCACAATCCCAGGAGGAGGTTAGGCAACCATCTAGGTGTCAAACTATTGGGGTGAGGTATGGGGCTCCCTCAGCTATGTCAACATGTTGGAACTACTCCTGCATTTTGAAGGAAGTTTATAGAGGCAGCTTGGCAGCTTTCCAGTCTGGTGATGTCTCCTCTATTCCTTGAAACAGAATCAAGAGCCTCGCGATCCAGGGGCGGAGATATAAGGGGAAGCAATAAAGACATGACAGCCATTAAACATGAAAATAAGAATATCATGTCCTGGTCAGCTCTTGAGTGTTTAATGGGATAAGGTTACACTCCTCAGAAAAACTATAAGGTAAGAGTGGGAGGTAGAAACATGTTGATTCACTCTGGGCACCAAAAACACCAAACCAAATAAATACATACCTAGAGGGCATACAATAATACTCTCTCTGTGTGTTTTAGAGAGAGAGAAACAGATTGACAGACAAACAGACTTTAAAAAAAACACCATGGGAACATCTATGCAAATTGAGATCACTGAGACTTTTTTCTATTAAGCATTTATGAAACCAGCAGGGAC
Organism: Phrynosoma blainvillii; assembly: GCA_026167975.1. Taxonomy (NCBI): domain Eukaryota; kingdom Metazoa; phylum Chordata; class Lepidosauria; order Squamata; family Phrynosomatidae; genus Phrynosoma; species Phrynosoma blainvillii. The sequence goes on from JANUYF010000003.1 coordinate 103,939,502, forward strand.
ATTTTCTAACTTTTCTAACATGATGATGATTCCAAGCCCATTAAGGGGGGGGGGGGAAACCCTATAAAATAACATTTTTATTTTGAGGCTGCCAACCCACAACTGAGAGAAATGTACAGTGTTTCAGTTCAGTGCTCACTTTCACAATGGAGCATCCCTCAAGGCAATCATTGATGAAGGGAAACAAACAAAATGTTGTTTTTAAAACAATAGGCTCCTGCAAAAAGAAGGTCAGAGTAAGGATGAGAAGTTGCAGAAGAGTAGCAATCAATGTTAGCATACACTGAAAACAGTGACTGTACCTAAGAGACTGACTAGATCAGAGGTCGGCAACCTACAGCCTGCGGGCCGCACTCGGCCCGCTAAGGCCTGCCGACCAACCCCTGCCCAGTCCTGCCGCCGCCGCTGCCTTTCGTGGCCGCAGGGGTCCTCTGTGGCACCATTTTGTGTTCCAAAATGGCGCCCGGAGTCTCACGCAACCTTTCCCATCCTGCCCCACGACGGGAAAGTCGCACGAGATTCTGGGCACCATTTTGGAACACAAAATGGCGCCCCAGAGGACCCCCGCAGCTGCACTGGGCCTCTCCGAGGCCCAGCGCGGTCAAGGGAGCCCTCCTGGGGGACCCCCACGGCCTCGCTGGGCTTCTCCGAGGCCAGGTGCGGTTGAGGGAGCCCTCCTGGGGGACCCCCACGGCTGCGCTGGGCCTCTCTGAGGCCCGGTGTGGTCGAGGGAGCCCTCCTGGGAGCGCACCACGGCGCGCACCACCGTGGCCCGGGAGGCATCAGGGGACAGGGGGACCAGCCCCACCCCAAAAAAGGTTGCCGACCCCTGGACTGGATGAATAAAATGCCCATAAAGAATAGTGATCAGCCTTCACCAACTGAGGCACATTCAGTAGAACATTAGATGGGACCTGTGGTAAATATAAGCATGAGGACTCTCTTCTGGTGTTCTCTGAATGCCTGTTGATGAAGGATTCAATCTGTCTCTTCTCCTGTTTATTTGGTTACATTTGCCTTTCCTACAATGAACTCAAGAGGATGTATGTGTCTCTCATTCTCCCTACTTTTGTCCATACAACAACCCTGAGGCCCTGAGTTTAGGCCAAGACAGAAAGCCTTTTCGAAAGCTGCATTGAAACCCCACCAACCACACTGCCCACTCCCAAGGTGGCTGGAGTGCACATGTCATGACCGCACAACACGGCTTCAAACCACACCTCTGGGTACTTTTTTTTTTTTACTGCTTCCCTCACCAGCCCTATGAACCTTCGCAGGAGCAAACCACCGGCAACTGCCATCCCATTGCATGGCCATCCCTATTTTGTGTATGTGGTAGTCATCTCCATGACAGATGTCACACTTTCTCTTATGGGCTTTGCCACCCTCACTGCTTGGGTACAGCAGCTCTGTCCCTTTTAAATGTGCTCCTGCGACAGGGTGTTTACATGCACAATTAGGATTAGAGTTTGGAAAAAGAGCCCCTTTAGAGCCGCCCTGACCTTTGTGCATTTGTACGTACATGAGAAGGTACAGGCTTTCTGGGAAGAAGCTGAAAATTCCAACTCCTTTTTAGTCCAGCTTTCACCCTGTAGCGTGGCTTTGGTATGCTTTCTAGCTGGCTTCAAAGTGTGCATCGTCTACATGCCCCGCCTTGAAGCCAGCTGGAAACCTGCTTATTTTGACAATCTGTTTCGCCCCTCAGTGTGATGTGGTGGAAGACTAGGGTTCAAATCCCTGCTTGGCTATGGAAACCCACTGGGCAGTCACACTCTCTCAGCCTCAGAAGAAAGCAAACCCAACCTCCCTGAACAAATCTTGCCAAGAACCCCCCATGATAGGTTTGCCTTAAGGTTGCCATAAGTTGGAAAACAACTTGAAAGAACACAACAACAAACAAATCCCATTTTTTCTAAGTTTCTTAATTCTGATTTCACTTAGCCCAATAAATTTCATCTTGCAATATAATCCTCGTTTAAATGGGCATTTATGCTGCTAGTAGACAAGTCAGTGCTTAGTATCTCATGCTGTTATTACAAACTGATTTTTTACAACAGCTTTTGAGAAATACAGTTAGCCCTCCGTTTTCGCGAGGGATCCGTTCTGGTCCCCCCCCCCCACAAAAATGGAGATTTACTAATATTCAAGCTCCATAGGCTGAATGGGATGCGCATTGGGGGCACACCCCATTGGTTTTAGCAGAGGTCGCTCCTCCATGAATATACAAAATATACAAAATCGCAGACTTCAAGTCCACAAGAATGGAGGGGTGACTGTACATCAGCCCAACTTGTCAAATTGGCATGGGTTTTAAAGGACAAACCAACTGAAGATTATTTGAAAGACCAGAAACAGTTTATGCACTTTTCAAGCAACAGGAAATCTAACTGCATTAATTTGTGGCTATGCCTACTAGTAATTTTAGTAGAAGTATTTAGTTATATCAGTGGTAGGCAACCTAAGGCCCGGGGGCCGGATGCAGCTCCCCAAGGCCTTTGGACCGGCCCCAGGCCGGTCCTGCCACCACTGCCCCCCACCGCCGGCCATGATGATATTGATTATTGTTGTTATTACTTGTTCTTGGGGTTTTCTTGGCAAAATCTCCACAGGAGTTTTGCCATGGCTTTTCTGGGGCTGAGAGAGTGTGCATGCATATTTTTTTTATTTTTTAATATTTATTTATTTATTTATTTATTTATTGTGCTTCGGCCCCCCCCAAATGTCTGAGGGACAGCAACCCGGCCCCCGGCTCAAAAAGGTTGCCTACCCCTGAGTTATATAGTTATAACTGTAACAGTAGAATAATAGATTTTGTCTTTTTTTGGTGTGTTCCCCTCCTTTCATTATAGTATGGACTGGGAGATCAGAGCCCATTTGTGTTTTAGCTACTTAGTTTTTAGTGTTTTAGTTACTTTGTGTTAAATGTTCTAGTTTGATATTTATGTATTAGTTTTAGTTTAGTTATGTACCTGCATTTTACTTTATTTGTCTATTCTATTTTGTTTTCTTCTCTTCTTTATATTTTCTTTTCTTTCTGAATGATTTGGGTTTTGGTTGTGAATTAGTTTGTTAGTGTTAAAATTAATAAATATATAATTCACAAGAAACCCAGGTCCAGCATGTGTCCTACAGCATGGGTGGCACCACATATTACTTGGGAGAGGCCCATGGTTGTCATAGCAGACATAAAGTCCTGAGCTGCTCCTGACAGAGCAGTCTCCATCTGGATGTTGAAGTCCCCCACAACAAAGACCCCAACACCACCACTGAAACCCACTCAGCCAGCTCAGAGAGGGAGAGTGTTGAGCAGCAAGGTGGGTGGAACACACACACACAAAAAATCCTATTGTGTCCTGGCCACCCACCTTAAAAAACGACAACATTCAAACCCAGCAGACTGTGGCACAGGGCACCTGGCAAGAGAGATGGAATCCCAATAGATCACTGCCACTCTGCGCCCAGGCCTCACCTGCTGCTGTACAGAGAACCCAGGTGAACAAACCTGGCAGAGGTTAAGCCCCCTTCCCAGCTTCATCCAGCCAGGTCTCTGTAATACAAGCCAGGTTGGCATACTCATCTAGGATCAAGTTCTGGATCAAGGATGTTTTTCCATTCATTAACCTAGTATTCAGCAGCAGCATTTTCAGCTCAGGGGCCTATTGTCAAGACTATGTAGACTACTTGAAGTGGTGTACAGCTTGGGGGTAAACAACAGTCTGTGGCCCTCCCTTCTAACATGATAATAGGGCTGTCTCCCCATGTCATATCTCCTTCTGCCCATCATTTTGTAATGGCTGCTTCCTGGCCTGCTTCCCCTTCCATGATCAGGAAGCATTCTGTATGCAGTGTTTTGTTTTTCCACTGAGCTACAGTTGTTTTCTATAACCTGCCTCCCACCTCTCCATAAATTATATACCGTAGTTTCCTGTGCTAGTGTTCCTATGAGACAATGAACCTCTTTACTGAACACTGACATTTCCATTAAGAGTTACATTTCCATTAAGTATCAGTGCAAAGCAATACATTGTATACCAGTAATTCCTGGAAAGGACTACTATACATGTCCTATTCCCACAAGTATTTACTTAGTGCAGGGGTTTAGAATTAGCTTTCACATTCATACTATACACATTTTATGTGCTTAAAGGATGCATAACATAGTAACTGGGAATTTTCTAGTTAATCAAGTTAGCCCTGTAGAAAAATGATTGGTGGTGACAACAATGATGATGATATGGTTTTCAGTAGTTGCTGAGCAAAGTCAGCTCATACTTAAGGGATAACTATTCCTTCATTAGTTGGAATGGAGTGATGGGGTGATCCCCCCTCCCATGTTTTGCCTAAGAAAATGACAGCACTTTTGAGAACAAAGGAGAAAGAGTATTCAAAGGCCAGGAAAGATCAGATAATTTGTCTTCATTTGAGAGGGTGCACTGGGCCATCAATAGAATTATAGTGTCTAGACCAAGGGAAGAAATAGTGTTAGTGTTTAGATCAAGGGAAGAAATATTCTGCTTTAGTCAGGCCTCACCTGGACTACTGTGTCCAGTTCTGGGCACAACTGAAAAAGGATGCCGACAAGCTACTGCATATCCAGAGGAGGGCAACTAAAATGGTGAAGGGTCTGGAAACCATGCCTTCTGAGGAGAGGCTTAGGCAGCTGGGTATGTTTAGCCTGGAGAAGAGAAGGTTATGAGGTGATATGATGGCCCCGTTTAAATATTTGAAGGGGTGTCATATTGAGGATGGAAGAATTTTGTTTTCTGCTTCTCCACGGAATATGACCCAGAACAATGGATGCAAGCTACAGGAAAAGAGATTCTACCTCAACATTAGGAAGAAATCCACCTTCAGAGAGTGGTGGAGTCTCCTTCTTTGGAGGTTTTTAACTAGAGGCTGAATGGTCATATCTTGGGAGTGCTTTGATTGTACATTCTTGCATGGCAGTGGATTGGGCTGGATGATCTTTGTGGTCTCTTCCAACTCCAGCTCCTCCAAATGATTCTATAATCCAGCCCAGAAAACTGGTCCATTGAGGTGATGTTCTGTTCATCGTGGGGATGCTAGTAGACAACATTGTGACAAGGGACTGCTTAGATAAGCTAAATAACGTTACCTATCTGTGCTTTTGCCTTTAGGTTTTTTTTGTTTTTTTGCTACACTGCATTTTATATCTCCATATAATCAATGAATCATTGTTTTGGTGTACCTGTGACTAGGTTTGATTTTGAAAGACCCTTGAGCCTGAGTTGCTCTGGGAACTGAGTGGATCAGGGCCCTGGAATTGTTACATTTGGCTATTATAGAAAATAGCTTTCTTGAGTAGTTATGTCCTTGCTTTGATCCACTAGAACTCTTCTTATGTTCTTATATTCTTACTATGTCATAAGGCAAATTCATCTTGCCCCAACAAAAAGAAGCCCTTTTCCTCATAGCAAATTAAATGCAGTTATCACAGCAACAAAGGCAAGCAGCAGAGTTCTAGAATGAGCTTGATATTAGTTGGGAAGCACTCAGCATAGCCAAAGGGAGGTCTTCTGAGTCTGTAGGGAGAAGTGGGAAGATCTAAAGATGTGAAAGAATAGCCAGATACCTTTCATTTTTTCACCAAATGGAGCATTAAGGCAAAGCTTCAATATACATTTAAAACTGTGAGTGTGAAGTTAAATTGATTTTTAATTAATTTTAATTTTCTATGAATACAAATCATAAATTCAGCTCACATACCATCTTCCATTCTTACTTCCCATCCCCTCTGCTCCCACACGCACAATCACTCCACGTTCCCTCTTGACTTCCTAATAGTACAATATAGTCATAGTTATTTTTTCTTTTATCTTACATCAATTTGAATAGCTTCCTTTAATTAATTCCCATAACCTTTTGTTTGGAAGAGTTTTACTTCTATAATCTTTTCCCATCATTATCACTTCCTCATTTATTTTAAATTCACTGTTGTACATATTCCTATCAATGATTATCTCTGCACCTCTCATAGTTTCATTATTTCCCCTCAATTTTTTTCATACTGTTGAGTTGCTTTTCCATTAATATACATTGTTAATCTATTCATTAAAGCTAAATCACTTAGCTTTAAAGTCCATTCTTCCCTTGTGGGCACTGTTTTTTCCTTCCAATAGTTTACGAAAATCATTCTTGCTGCAGTGATCATGTATAATACCGTGCTTATTTCATCTTGATTTAATCTCTCTCTTATAATGTTTGTGATGTTTAATAGGAAGAGTTCAGGTCTTAGAGGTATCTTCTTGTGTAATGTTTCTGTAATAATTTTGTGGATATTCTTCCAAAATTCCTTTATCACTCTGCATTGTCACCACATATGATATAGTGTCCCTAGTTTTTCTTTACATTTCCAACAGTTGTTATTGTTAAGGTTATGTACCACCAGAGGAATGCCTTGTAATAATTTTCTTTAAAATTATTACATTTCGTGAACATCAGATTTTCTTTCCATACTTTTTTCCCAACTTGCTAATGGCATATATCAGTGATGGTGAACCTTTTAGGAGCCGAGTACCCAAACTAAAAGGCCTTCCGGCAACAGGTGTTGCCTGGTGCCAGTGCCAGGACTTCTGCCCTCTGACGGGTGGGACTTCCACCCTCCAGGGGCAGGACTTCTTCCCCCCGCTCTCCTGGACCTTCAGCTGCCTCTCCAGAGAAAGCTAAAGGCCAGGGGGGGTGAGGGGTGAAGAAGAGGAACAGGCACACTCAGAAGAGGTAGCTGAAGGCTGGGGAGGATCTGGAAGGAGGAAGAACAGGTGCACACCTCTTCATCCTCCTCCCCACCCTCCGCATGCCAGGGAAAATGGTTTCGCGTGCCATCTCTGGTATGCGTGCCATAGGTTCACCATCATGGGTATATATGAAGTTAAACTAATTTCTAAGGGAATGCCAAACTAAAAATTTGAGAAGCAACTCCTGGGAGGACAAATGGTAGCAAAATTAAACAAAACAAGATCTTCCCCCCCCCTCAATTTTACTTGTATTTAGTAATATTTATTTTTTAGATGCATACCTTGACTGTCCTCCAAAGAGATCAGTGACATGCATTATTCTCTCCACTCCCTATAAGATTTGGTGCTCATAGTAGCTTGGGAAGAAAAGTAGAATCTGGCTTGAGGTCTGCTCACTGACTTTATGGCTGAGTGGGGGCTTGAACCTGGACCTTCTCATCTGTCCAACACTCTAGCACAGGGTAGGCAAAATGGAGCCTTGTGGAAACTGTTAGATTCCAACTCCCATCAACTCTAGCCATAGTGAAAGATTAAAGGAGCTGCCTACATTTGGTTCACTTCGGTCTAACCATTCATTATGTAAGCTCCTAGTAGAAAGCTCTTCCCTAATTCCTCTAGCATGCTGCTGTACAGAGATGCTCATGATGCATAAGAATGAGATGAAAATCAGAGCATGAGAGAAAATTAGGGGGGAAATCTAGGAAGCAATGATCCATCAAAGACACATAAAAGAGAAGATGCCATGTTGAAGGGAAGAGGGCAAAGTCCTACTCAGGATTGCATTTCAAACTGAAAAAGTTTAAAAGTAAATTCACAGTCCTTACAGAGCACATATAACAACAAAGTTTGTTGTTTTTACATTTACTCAAAACAAATGATAATATATTTGGAATATATTTATAATTTATGGGGGAAACATCAATGATGCATAAAATTGGTGTTCCTCAATTACTTTGTGGGCATCATGAGGACTACAAAAATATGATATCATAAGGTTTGTCAGGAAAACCAAATAAACAGAATGTTTAATTGAAGAACTAAATTAACTCATTTCATCCTTTAAAAGAGCACAGCTGGACTCACTATAAAAACAAAATAATTGAACGCAATGTTACTTTCCAAAAGCAATGCTCTGGAAATTAGTTCTGGGCCTCAGTGCAATTTGCAAATACAAAGGATGAAATGATTGCAACACAATTGGTGAGGGGAAAGTTCCATCTGAGTTAAACAGAACTAAGATTTAACTTAACAATACCTAGTCAACAACACTGTATTAGCAAGAGATCATTAGTAACTAGCCACAATACAATACAGCATTACATGTGTGTGAGTCCATTGAAACCATACACTGAAACTAATAGGTTCCAACAAACTTACAGCACATTTTTATGCATGCCTACTAAGAAGTAAGCCCCTCTGTGATCAATGGGGGTAACTCCCAGGTAAGTGGACATGGACAGCAGCTTTAGTGCTGTATTAGAGTAGTGGGACTCAAAGTGGTGGTTCCTGGACCAATGCTGGTCCCTGACCCATTGTCTGTTGGTCCCTGGATTGTTTCCAGGAATGAAAGAAGCAATTATAGCTAATGGGCATAAATATGATGCTGGTTCCTGGCACAATGTCGGGGGGAATTGCTGGTCCCTCACATAAGACAGCATGAGAAGCATTGTGTTTAGAGGATGGCCAGCATGTGGAACTTATATTTTCAGACAGGAATGATGTTTCTTAGGGTATTGTTGCCATGATGCAGTTAGGAAGGGAAGCAGACGTAGGACCTTATCACATGGGGTCTAGAGCAGAGCTAATCCAAAGGGTACCTGCAGCTAATACATATTATTTCCCCGTGTTTACACACGACGCTGCCCTAGAACACGGAGCTAATCTGTATTGTTTCCCCGCGTGTACACACGACGCTGCCCCAAAACTCCACAGAACCCGAAGCTAATCCGTAGCGAGTAGGGAGATTTTGACATTCGGTTTGTTGGGGAAGTACAAGCGGAGCCTTCGTATTCATTGCGCAATGGTGGGCGGGGCGGGGAAGCAGGGAGAGCTCTCCCAAGCAGAAAATCCCGGCGAGGGGAAGGGATTGGCGAAAGGCAAACCGGATTGAGAAAGAGGAGGAGAAGGAGAGGAGGAGGGAAGAGGGAGGCGATCTCTCTCTCTCCATCTCTCTCGCATTTTTCCCCACCAACACCCCTTCCCTCCTCCAGTCCTCCAGCCCTCCTCCTCCTCCTCGGTCCCCTTGGCTGCCTTTCCTCCCGACTCCTTCATCCCATCCTTGCCATCCACAGAAGCGCCTTCTGCGACGCTGGCTTTTTGGGTGGCGGGAAGGGAGAGAGAGAGAGAGAGAGAGAGAGAGAGGAAAATGTGTGTGTGTGTTTTCCTTCTTCCCACGTGAACCGCATCCCGCGGCGCCTGATCGCTAAATCCCCTTTGGAGCCTTCGTATTCATTGCGCTATGGCCGCCAGGGTGAAATTCAGTTCGTTTCGGTATAGAACTGAATTTATTCTCACTTCGGTTACTTTTCTGTTACTTTTCGCTTCGTGGCCAGCGTTTGATAAGGTCCATAGAAACGGGTAGAAAAGGGAGCAGATGGGAAACCATTCTGTTAGCAAGGTAGAAAGTGTAAACTAATCAGTCTGCTGGGACTAATAGTAAAAGCCTTTCACATAATGCCTGTGCATGTAGGTGGTTTGGCATCCAAGATGCACCGCAGCTTCTGTTAATCTGCCAACTTCTGGTTGCAAATAAGAACTGTTCACGTATGGCATACAAGACTTACAGCCTGCTTCCTGTGTTCAGTATTGGAACCCAGAGTGGAACATTTGTATTTGCTTTTTGTGTAATTATTATTATTATCATCAATAACCATCCTCTTCTCCAAGTATATATTTATCTGGATTTTTAATAAAGTAAAATACATGTATTAAAATGTGTACAAGAGGGTAAATAGCACCATAGATGGGAGCAAGAAAAATATATTCAACTAATACTTATCCCATCCCATTGATTCTGAATAATGTGTCAATCTGTGGGAATTTTTTGAAAAGTCTGAAGTAATTCTGAGTTTTACCTTGTAAAATAACAGCCTTGTAATGCTAAGTACTTCAATCTTACTTCTGACACAGAAAATGTAAAAAAAGGTAAAAATTTGGAAACAAACTGTTTTTGTCTAAGACAAAAATGGTGACACAGATGATTTATAAAGAGGAAAATTGAATTCTAAAGAAACAAGGCTCTAAACATTCACTCATAGACCATGTTCCATAACAAACCCTTATTTGAAGCATTTCACATAAGCACAGATTGTAATTTAGCACAACTGCCACCTTTGCCAAACTGTAATCTGTGTTCATGACAAGCACTAGGCAGCCAGTTCAACCACAGCCATAATGTAATTTGAGCTTTAAAAACCAGCCAGCCAATTACTGTACAAATTGACCCCTGGTGATAAAGCTTTTGGAATGCTGTCTTTTCTCAGCCTAGCACCATATACTGCCAGGCAACTGATATACCACAGGCAGTTTCTGTTTATTCTTTTCAGACTACTCACATAATGATAATTCAGCTCATGCTCACTACATGGGCAGAGCTAGTAAGATCATGTTTTATTAGTCAAACTGTGTCCTCTGACCTGGGGCCTTTTCATACTACACAATTATAGTGTTATAATTTCATTTCATTTGTCATGGCAACATCCTACTGACTCCTGGGATTTGCAGCTGGGGTGTGTGTGTGTTTAGAATTCTCAGCCAGACAGCTCTAGTGCCTCACCAAACTACAAATCCTAGGATTCCAGAAAATGGCAACTATGCAAGTAAAGTTGAAACATAGTGCTCTAACTGTGTAGATAACACAGGTGGTAAAGCAGGGTGAGGCAGAGAAGCTTCAGTCCATTATTCTATGTCAGCGGTTCCCAACCTGCACTCCATGAAGCCCTAAGGTCTCTGCCTGAACTTTCCAGGTGCTACGCAGCCACTCCAGGAAAATTAAAGAAATAAAAATCTATCCCATCTTCCTCCTCGCCCCTCAACACTACTCCTAAACACCATTAACTTGCAAGACATAGGGTAGGCCTCTTAGGGGTTCCACCATAGAAACTGATTCCAAAAAAGGCTCTGCTAATCAAAAGGTTGGGACCCACTGTTCTATGTGATTAACATTACGGCAAGGGAAAGACTAAGGCCCGGAACAGACAGACAAAAAAGGCCAGCTTCCTGGCTGCTTGGGGGTATGTTGTTTAGACGATGCATGCCCCCAAACAGGCAGGAAGCCACCACGAAGCTACCTGGCTGTTTAAACAGTGTTAGCTTTGCAGCGCTCTTGCAGTGGGACATTTAGACACCGCATGCCATAAGAGTGTTGCAAAGCTGCAGCAGTGGCAGAAAAGCTGGCTTTCTGACAGCACAAAAAGGAGCAGCTTTCTGCCACTTCTTTTTGCATTGGCAAATATACAAGATTGGAGCTGTGGCATGCAGTTACTGCAGTTTTGTGGCTCCACAGTGGCCTCAATCCGGCATGGGGGGGGGGGGATCTGTTTCATCCCTTAGACTGCTCATACTGAGCATGCCTTAACACTGCTCATGTGTTGGGCACACTCAGACAAACATGCAGGGGCCATTAGAGTATAGGATTAGGAGCTGGGAGATGCAGGTTATAGGCCAATGAGGATTTAGAACCAATGTTGTAATTAGAATAGTCAGATGGGGCCTCTTTCACACAGTAGCATAATTCCACTTTAATTGCCATGGTTCCATTCTGTTGAATCCTAGGATTAGTAGTTTAAGGAGGGATACAGTTCTGGACCCCCGTGCATATGGGAAAAATGTGGGACCTCAAGTCCCGTTGTTTGCTATGGGCGCGCACTCTGGTGGACTCACGTACCATTTTAATGCTCCGGGCTTTCCATCTGCGTGAGTATGAGTCTGCGGATGGCAAGCCCACATATATTGCAGGCTCACTGTACTTAGAATTCTCAGCCAGAGAACTCTAGTGGTCAAGCTACAAACCCCAGCATTCCACAGGAAGCAGCCATGACAATTAAAGTAGAATCATAGTCCTAAAACTGTGCAATGGGGGCTTGGCCTGGTGGTAAGCAACTGGTCTCACTTATGTAGTTTCTGGATCAAAAATTTACTCCATAGGATAGGAGATAGGTTTGGTTCAAGACATTATGCTGCCTATTCTTATTCCATGTACAAAATCCACACAGACAGATAGTTGGATATTTTTTCCCAACAGTGTTGTTGGGAGAACATTCTCCACTATACCTGAAGGTCACAGGCTAGTTTAGGAGAAGCAGGGCATGCCACAGGACTCAGAGTTGTCTACTCCAATACCTCAGTGCTTTCTGGTTAGCATCTGCCACTTGAGATGATCGGCATAGTGAAGTTGCCGATTTACCACATTCATCTGCCTAATGGTAGAGTTTGCTCTGTAGAGGGAGATCTCACTTATCTTATCACATGTCTCAGTGAGATACTAATGAGAGAATATTCCTGTGGATTTTCTTCCCCAACTTCTACTTCAGAGCTAAGATGATACCCATTCTGAACTTATGATGGTAGGAGTGTCAGGAGTGCTATGAGCATTAAGCACTTCCCACATAACTACCCTGTAGCTGGAGAAAAAAAAGGGGCACAGCAGTCCAGCACAGTGAAGTTGCCAATTTGCCACTTACCGGTATTTTTACCATATTCTTTCTTGTTCTGTCATGATCTGATGTTGTTTTTGAATAAGCCTCTCTTGAGAGAAAATAATAAAAACACATCAGAAAAACTGCATGAAATTAATTTCTCAAGATTTAATGCTTTCTGCAATTTTTTTAAAAACATGATACCACACAAAAACAACATTGTATTAAAATAACTGTATTAGGACTTTGCCACATCACAAACAATATAGACTAAAAGTTTTTGTGGGTTTTTTGGGCTGTGAGGCTGTGTTCTAGAAGAATGTATTCCTGACGTTTCACCTACATCTGTAGCTGGCATCCTCAGAGAATGGTGGCATGGAGGTGTGTGGGGTATATATACTGTGTGACCCTTGGTTGAGAGGATTAGCATGTAAATCTGTGTATTGTTATGTTGAGGCAAGGCCTCAGGGTGGAAGGATATGCAAGGAGGATTAGTGTCTATTTAATTTATATAGACTAACTCCAAATGCTAGACTCAAATAGACCAGACAAAATGAGTCAGTGGGATTTACATAAGTCTTGACTTGGCCTTCAGTAATTAATGTACTGAGAGCCAATGAAATGTAGTAGTTCAAGTGTTGGACTATGGAGATCAGGGTTTGAATCTCAGCTGGGCCATGCAAACCTACCACATGACCTTGAGTAAATCACACACTCTCAGCCTCAGAGGATGGCAAAGGCAAACCCCATCTCTCCCAACTGGGATTGCACAGCTGTGGTTCCTTCTAAAAGGAGGATATGTGATAAGGAGCAGGAAGGGGGTGCTCCTTCCAAAATCTGGCAAGAAACCATCAGGGATTGAAATGGGTTTTGGGGGGAAACACTGGAGGGGAACTGGCTGCAAAAGGGGGTTTAGTTGGCTGCATGATTGAAGCAATTTATACCAGAGTCTCTGGAGCTACATTTCTGATCTTTACTCTGGTCTAAATCCTGTTATTAGTCCTGAACAGACTTGCTGTTGTGGGCTTTCAAGTCATTTCAGAGTTATAGCAACCCTAAGGCGACACTGTCATGGGATTTTCTTGCCAAGCTTTGTTCAGAGGAGGTCTTTGCCCTCCTCTGTGGGTGAGAGAGTGTGACTTGCCTAAAGGCATCCAGTGAGTTTCCATGGGCAAGCAGGGATTCAAACCCTGATCTCCCAGCGTTCCAGTCCAATACTCAAACTACTACACCACACTAGAACAGACCCACTGAATCAATGGGTTTTACCTACATGTTGACTCTCCAGTCAACCAATGGAATAGGCCTACTCTACAGTAGTTGGGATTAGGCAACAGATGCCAATCACAGTGTGTTAAAAGAATCTTAAAAAATTAGATTTATCTTGTTTGTCTGCATTTAAAAATTGCACATTTTCATCTCTGGTTTGTGGCAATCTTGGGAGAGATTTGGACAGACATCATGGAAGAGAAGAAAAACTTAAGAGGCATTTCATCCATCAAATATTAACTCCACCATTCATTCTCATAAATTTAGAAGGTTGTTTTTTTCTTTTTCTTCTCTCACTCCCCACCCCCACCACTGAGAACTACATAAAGCACACAATTACAGATAAAGTAATCATATCATATTTCTGAAATTATGCTAAGCCCCACTCAAAGATCGACTGATTTGCCTTTCTCTCAGCATGAGATCCAAGGTGGCTTACAACGGATAAAAACAACATTAACTAAAAACCTAAAAATAAAATGTTAAAACCCAATTGAACTACTGTCACATAAAAAAGCTCAGAAAAGTATAAAATATATAAAGAAAATAACAAAGGCTGCATATGCACTGCATAAATAATATAGTTTGACACTGCTTTAACTCTCATGGCTCAATGCTATGCAATTCTAGGATTTGTAGTTTTATGACATATTTAGCCTTCTTGGTCAAAGAACTCTGGTGCACAAAAAACTACAAACCCCAGGATTCCATAGGATGGAGTCATGACAGTTAAAACAGTGACAAACTGCATTGATTCTGCAGTGTGGCGGCAGCCAAAATTAAAAATACAGCACACACATAAAATACTCCCGGCCACCAACAAATCATTAAAAGACTGTTTGAATTGGTGTATCTCTGAATTCAGAGGCAGCAACTGTAAGGGTCTGGGGGACACAGATCCTCCCTTTTCCACTATGACCCCTAGACCTCCAAGGTCATTTCCAAATTTGAAAAAAAAAAAAGAGGTTATTTGGGACACAGAAACAGGAGATGAGAGAAAATAGTATTTAAAATGGTCAGCCACACCTTGGAAGCTTTGTGGCCTTTTTTTTTATGGTGAGCCTCAGGGGATACACTGGGAAGATCTTTACAGATTGCACAATTGCTACTGTTTTACCTCCTTTTCTGTCTGCACTGCCATTTCATGTCCGTCTGGTGAGGACACATAGGTGAGAACCTTTTCAGTGGCTGTTCCCAGGCTGTGGAACTCCCTTCCACAGGAGGTCTGGTTAGCTTCCTCCCTGTCTTCTTTCTGCCAGCTGGCTAAGATATTTCCATTCAGGTAGTTTAAGACTTTTAATCATATAATATAACCCGCCCCCTGCAATCGGGGCAGGGTACAACAATATTAAAATAGAACAAAGTTAAAAAACATTCCATCATCCCATAGTCCCACCCTCCCATCCCCTTAAAACAGAATTAAACAAATGACCAATTAAATTACAATATTAAAAACATAACGACAATAATATAAGGAGTCAGATTTACAAGTCAGGGACCCATCCCTAGGCTGAGAGTTATTCCGGGAAGGCCTGCCGGAAGAGATCCGTCTTTACTGCTTTCTTAAAAGCAGCAAGAGTGGTAATTAGACGGATCTCATCCGGCAGGCCATTCTATGTGGAAGTACAGTGTTCTCTGGCGTCTTTCTTGTAACTTTTAAATTATTTTTTAAATGTATTTTAAACTATCATAACCATGTGACTCTTAAATAGAATTGTTATTTAATTTTAACACTTTTGTAAAAAAAAAAAAAAGTTAAGCTAAATTTTTTATCTTAAAATGTTGTAAGCCACTATGGGTTTCATCCCAGGAGGAAGGCAGGATCTAAACTGAATAAATAAATAAATAAATAAATACACATAAATACATTGTTTGTTAGATTTATAATCCTTTCCCCCAATGGTCTCAATGCAATATACATAGTTCTTCCCTTCCCTACTTTATCTTTCATAATAAGCTTAAGAGAGTAACTGGCCCATGGCCATTCAATGACTTCCCCGAATGAGTTTCCCAAGTCCGGGTCCAACATTCTGGTCTCATTAGATATTGGACATGTCTTGGTTTGAGCTACAGACACTGTATAGACTAGTGATGGTGAATCTTTTAGGGGCTGAGTGTCCAAACTAAAAGGTCTTCTGGTACCGGATGTTACCCAGTGCCAGGGGCAGGACTTCCACCCTTCGGGGGCAGGACTTCTGGGGTGGGACTTCTTCCCCCCACCCTCACGGGCCTTCAGCTCCCTCTCCAGAGACAGCTGAAGGTCCCGGGGGCAAGGGGGGGGGGAGAAGAGGAACAGGTACATGCCTGTTCCTCCTCCTCCCCATGTTGTCTCCAGCCTTCAGCTGCCTCTGGAGAGGCAGCTGAAAACTAGGGAGAGTCAGGAAGGAGGAAGAACAGGTGCACGCCGCTTTCTCCTCCTCCCCACAGGCCATCCCTGACCTTCCGCTAAAGGCCTGGGATGGCTGGAAAGGAGGAGGAATAGGCACGTGCCTCTTCCTCCTCCTCCTCCTCCCTGCCCTCTATGTTCCAGGGAAATGGCTTCGTGTAGGTTTGCCATCATGGGTATAGACAGTGGTGGCCACCAGTCAATCTAATGGGAATCACCAGCCACTGCCAACAGTAATCAAAGAGGCTGTCAGTCAGTCTGTACCAAAAGTAAAGAATGCATTTTCTCCCCATCATTGACTCTAAGTGACCACAGAGGCCATTTTCACTTGCTGGAATACTCTAGCGTGCCTCTGGAATATTCTAGCTCCAAATTCCACACACCCTGCTCTCTTTTAGTGTGGGTTTTCAGCTTTCACAGTGAACAACAGGCAGCTGCCTTGCCATGCAGCCCACATTCATTGTCCGGAACCACTGCTGAGGGCAGAATGAGGTGGCCAGCCATGTTATGGACACTGGGCACCTCGTTCTGACTTCAGAGCAACTTGCACCCACAGCGGCAGTTCCAGACAGCTAGCAGGGAGCACAAGTGAAGGCAGCTGCAATGCCAAAAAAAGTAACAAAAAGTGAGTAATTTAAATGTGGGTTAAAACTCCATTTTACATTTATTACATTGCTCATCTATTTGCAGATGGAAAACCTAAATCTCCCGATGTTTTAAAAAGTCCTTCCAAACTAGGGACCTAACTTGGTTCCAAATGTTCCAATTCACCTCCTTCATGTTGAGATTAGGCCCCATAAGGGGATTCCCATGGCCACTCACCCAAAAGGAATTTTTTTAAAGAAACAACAGCCCAGACTAAAGGAATTACAGCATATACATACAGGCATTTGCTGGAGCACACATATTGAAGGGGCCAGTCTGTCCATTCTTTCTGGCAATCAGAGTTAAAGCTATCAATACCAGAATTCACATGGACATGTATATGGTCCTCACCATTTAAGTCTAGGTCAGCAGCTACAAGGGAAAACTTCCTCAAAACAATACATAGGTAGTACCTTACTACCATCCTGCTATCAAAAATGGCACAGTCTCCCAATGAGCTGCTGGAGAGGGTGCAAGGACACTGGCTCCTATATCCACATGTGGGTTGTATTGCCCCAAGATACAGGAGTTTTGGCGCCTAGTTCTACACCAGATCTCTTGTATTACACGCCAAACCCTTTATTTTTGTCCGCCCCTGATTTTATTCTCTGTGTTTATTGATAGAAATGCCACCCTTAAGGATAGAAAACTGATTGCTTTTTTAATCACAGCTGTGAGACTTGAGGTGGCTAAATGTTGGAAACATGGGGATCTGTCTATTGAAGGTTGGTGGGAAAGTGTATGGAACCTGTAGTTAATGGAAAAACTTTCCATTACAATGAGACTTTGTAATGGACACTCAAAACAGGACACTTTTTATGAGGATTGGAGGTTCTTTATTGAATTTGTAAATGAACCTTCACACCACCTCCAACCTCTGGACTCTCACATAAACCTCTGGAAGGGGACTTTACAACTCAACACAAAGGCTGAACTGACGCCAGACGAATCCCATCCATGAAACCCTGCAAACTAATTATCATTGAGTAACATCACATCCTATAGTTATTGTTCTACTTGTTCTTATGTTGCACTGTAATGTTTGACTACCTTATAAAGACTTGAAAATCAATTAGAACAATTTTTAAAACTCCATTTTACATGAGTCAAGCCGCTCATATATCTTGTCCAGTGGTAAGAATGCATCCTCCCAATGTTGTTGAACTGTCTATCCCAGGATTCTTCACAATTGCCTATGCTGGCTAGGCCTGATAGGAACTGCAGTCCAAGATCATCTTTAGAGTATCAAGTTGCTCACTCTTATCTAACACAGTGTTATCTATACTCACTGTAGGGAGTGGGCTCAAAAGATTTATCTGCCAAGAGGTAATTTATTATAGCCTTCTAGACCTTCGACATGGAAACGTGTACTTTGTCACAAAGCCATGCCTTCCCAGCAGGCATAGCCATATATGCTATTTCAAAAAAATAACACACATGTACACATTTGTGCATGCCTAAGTTAACATTACATTTATAGAAGAAATGAATCATAAGTGAAGTAGCCTTCATTCTGTGCCTGTAATAACCTATCATCTTTTGTTGCTAGTTATGTGAAGACCTTTCTTTTTGCTCTGGTTTTGTGCTCTGTTTCTCAGGATGCATTCTGTAATTCTTCCTGCTACCTTTAATCTAATTCATTTCTTCTCTGCCAAGGGCTTTTTGTATAATTTGGGATTCCCTACATTCTCAGTGCCTGTAAGGTACTCTTTCTTGCCAGAGAATGTTTTGCCCTCCTGAGTGGCCCTAATGGCTTTTCTAATCACCCATGGTGCTGCAATCAGGAGTGACAGCAGAGAAAAGTATTTGAATTTCCTCTATATTTGTTGTTCAGGCATATTTTCTCTCTAAAAGAGACAAGAAGCATCTCTGAGAAAGAGAACTGATCACATGCTGAAAAGGTAAAGAAACAAAAGAATAGAAATTCTGGCAGCTTTGCCAAATAGCTGCCACTTAAAATAGGGCCAGCTTTTAAATTTTCATTATCCCAGTAAGAAGAATAGTCTTTGAAAAATACAATGGCTATTTGGCAGAGTTAGGATAATTCACTGTCCACCTACCTTTAACTTCACTGACTTTCTTGGGAATATAAGGATCTTTTAAAACACTTTAGGGTAATTATATAGAATTGACTATGGCATCCAGACAAGTTAACTAAAGTTAAGTCCCACTGAACTCAGTGGGAATTAAGGCAAGACCAGTTTGTTCCATCAATTTCAAAGGGAACGCAGGGGCGAAACAGGCTGTCCCTTTGACCAGACCAGGGCCACAGCAACCACATGCTGCCACCCCCGATCCGGTGTTTTTCTGGCCCAAAAAGAAGTGGCAAAATGCTGCTCCTTTTGGGGGCAGAAAAAGATGCCCTTTCTGCTGCAGTGGCAGCTTTTCTCTATTCCTGCAGTGTGCAACGTCTAAACCAGGGGTAGGCAACCTTTCTCCTTTAAGAGCCGAGGGACTTCAGCTCCCAGAAGCCTCAGCCATGTCAGCCAATAGTCCCATGTTGGCCAATAGCTCCTGGGATTCTGGGAGCTGAAGTCCCTCGGCCCTTAAAGGGGAAAGGTTGCCTACCCCTGGTCTAAACACTGTGCTGCAGGAGAGCTGCAACGCTGCCTGCAATCTGGGCGGGTGGACGAGTGGTGTGATGCCAGCTTGGGGGTGCTGTCAGGGCGTGCATCATCTGAAGGCCACTGCCCCCAAGCTGGTGTTTTGTGCTGGTCTGTTTAGCCCATAAGCTTGCTTATTTCAGCTACACCTAGACCAATGTGAGCCAAATGTAGGAATAAAGTTTTATGGTTCTTGAAAATAAAGGCCTAAATTCTATTGATAATTTCAACTTGAGCCTCAGTGAATCAGTGGGATTTATATAATTACTAACTCAACAATTGGTTCCATAAGTCTAGCTGAGACTACTAATAGCTGAGACTACTAACAGAATCCAGGCTGCCCCAGCCAGCATGACAAACATTAGAGGTGGTAGAAGCTGCAATCCAAACATCTGGAGGACATCAGGTTGGGAGAAATTAAAATAAGACATGGGAACTATGTTAAAAATTACAAAAAAGGTAGGTTTTAAGGAGTGATCTGAAGCAAGTTAATAGAGATGGCACTATGAGGTTTCATTGGGAGGCAAATCCAAGCTTATGGGACAGCAAGGTAGAAGGAGTATTTTTCAGAAGGAGGAGCTTAAGTAATGAAGTTCACAGTCAGGGATATATTGTGATACAAAAGCAGAGGGAAGGAAAGCAAGGCCATAGAGGACTCTGCTGGCTTGTTTTGGATACTGGTGCCAACAGGAGGTCTGTTTAATAATTTCAGGAAGATTGTACCACACAGTCTCATTTCTTAACTTAGAGTGTTATAAAAACAGGTGGAATTCTAACTGATGAACAAACCAGTCTATGCCAAGAAGCCTTCCTTCCACATGGCAAAAATATCTCTTTGGATTGCCTCTTTTAAACATTTCTCTCCCACCACTTATAACTGGGAGTCAAGTCAGCTTGAGTTTCCTTTGTCCACACCTACTCCTCAGCTTTCTCCTATGTATGTGAACTACACTGGAAGGAATAAAAATCCTTGAAAATTTTACATAGATTGGTATCCATCTAAAGCCAAGGAATTCCTATTTTTCATATGAGAAGACTGTTAAGTTCTCAAACAGAACCATGAAATCCTTTTGATATGTATAGTAATGGATAGAAGGCATATCTGAGGACCTTCATAAGTTCAACCTAGACAATGAAGAAATAGAAATAATAAAAGATCTCCCATACCTGGAATCAAACATTGATAGGAATGGGGACTGCAGTCAGGAAATCAGAAGAAGATTAAGAATGGAGAGGGTGGCTATGAAAGAACTGGAAAAGATTTTCAAATGCAAAGATATACAACTCAGCACAAAAGTTAGAATCATACAAGCCACTGTATTCCCTATTACCATGTGTGGATGTAAGAGCTGGACAGTTAAGAAAGACGATAGGAAGAAAATCAATGCCTTTGAGATGTGGTGCTGGAGAAGAGTGCTGAGGATCCCATGGACAGCCAAAAGGACAAACAAGTGGATCCTAGAGCAGTCAAACCAGAAACCTCCCTGGAAGCCAAGATGACCAAACTGAGGCTGTCGTACTTCGGACATATCATGAGAAGAGAGGACTCTTTGGAAAAAACAATAATGCTGGGAAAGGTGGAGGGAGTAGGAAGAGAGGAAGGCCACATGCCAGCCAGATGAATGGACTCTATTAAGGAGGTCACAGGTATGGGGTTGCGGGAATTAAGTAGAGCAGTGGAGGACAGAGGATCTTGGAGATGTTTCATCTATAGGGCCTCCATGAGTTGAGATCGACTCGAGGGCAGTTAACAACAACAAACAAAATATTTGCTATCAGTCTTTCTAAATTTTGCTTTATTCATCAACTTTTAACTTATATTAGCAGGAAAAATGCCTGCTTGTGGCTTATGTGGTTATGCTTCTTTGGGCATATAACTAAAACCCCACCCCTCCTCTTTGGGGAAGATAGATTGCTCTATATCGGGGGGGGGGGGGGAAATGGTCCCTAGCGTAGCAAATTGTACCACCAGAAGCCTCTTTTGGCACAATTTTCTTTAGAAATAGAATTCCCTCCTGCAGCCTTTTAGTTCCAGAAAAGACTCCTCTCCCCTCCCCCGCTTCAAAATCTGTTTCTTTAAAAGGTCTTTTCTGGCAAAAATGTCCCGAGAGAGCAATTACATTTAGACGTTTCTGGGAATGTGATTAGCCATTTTGGGGACTATGTTTTTCTTAAGTTTGAGGAGTTCAGGTGACGTGGCCTACAAGCCTCAGTCTGCAGTTTTTGTGGTCGAAAAATAATGGCAACTGTTGCCTGATTTGCATGGGATGCATTGAAATGCCACATTCTGTACAAGCAAAAGATGGATGATAATGGATTTCCACTTGTAATGAGAGATTAAAAGATCCCACACACAAACAGAGCAGCCACTCATGGCTCTAAGGAGCAGTTTAAAGTGCAATAATTTATCAGTTGATTACTGCATCTATTAAAGCAATGTTTTCTCTTTTGACTATCATAGATGAGCTATCAGACACAGAGTTTACTTATCTCATGAATATATCAACAGAGGAACATTTCTGAATCAACAATTTGTCAAACCAAGAGACTGCAGAGGCACTACAAGTCAGGGAGCTGAAGGAGTCAAAGGGAATACTGTGTCACCAAAAAAGGAAGTAAGAAGAAAAAATTGGATCAGTCAAGTTGAGTATACCTAAGGGGGATGGGAGGAACCTGTCAGGAGGATTAGAAAGGAAAAAATCAAATTCTCAGGATGAGAGTGGAGAAAGCATCTGAGTGGTCAGCAGAAGCTGAGAGGTCAGGCACAGCACTTGAATAGGATCAGAATAGAAATGCTCAGCCCTTTGCTCAATCCTGATGAATACTGCAACAGTAGCCATGCAACTGTGATAACTCAAGCAGAGCATCTTAGGTGGCACTGCCAACACACTGAGAAGATCTGAAAAACAGTACAAGAAGACAAGTCACTGCTGGGGAGAAAAATCTAAAAAGCCAGTACCACATTGAAAATTCATTATGAGCTCGGTTTGGTTTGGTTTTCCTATTTGCAAGGTTGAATAAAAATCCCT
Organism: Phrynosoma blainvillii; assembly: GCA_026167975.1. Lineage (NCBI taxonomy): Eukaryota > Metazoa > Chordata > Lepidosauria > Squamata > Phrynosomatidae > Phrynosoma > Phrynosoma blainvillii. The sequence goes on from JANUYF010000003.1 coordinate 103,961,825, forward strand.
TTCAATATAATGGGAAGGACAAATAATTTCTGTAAAATCATGCTGGGTTTTTGTACCCCATTGTCACATTAATGATTAAGATCCAGCATGGGACACAAAGCTATGATGTTGCAGCTATGCTTTGTCTCCCAATCCAATCCCTTGGACCCAACTTAAAGCCATACCGAGAAAGGAGTTCTATGGCAGCGATGAGTGGTGCACCAAAGGGTGACAAACTCAACCCTCTTCTGCCAGGGAGATGCAGTACAATGAAGAGATGTGACAGGATCCTGCAGGGATCCCTTCTTTTGTCTGCTGCACTGCAGCTTGCTGGTGAGAGGAGCTGGACAAGTCATCCTTCAGTGCCCTGCTCACCACAGTTCCCCTTCACTTGGTATGGTTGCCTGGCTTTAAGGTGGATTCTAGGGGCATTTGTAGACATGGCAATGGCACCACAATTGTAAGTGCAAATATAAAACTGTTATGAGGTGATATGTCTAGTTTACAACATCATAATTGCCTAACAGGATGCCAAACAATATTTTTAGAAAATAGAAAAAATGGAGAACATTGTGGCCCAGGAAAAAAAAAAGCCAACCTATAAAACATAAGTGGCCCACAAGTGCAACCTGTACCAATCTGTGCATAATCGAGTACACAAATGTGTACAATCAAGTCTCTAGTTCCCTCTTTTTAATTTTATATCATTTATTTTTCTAAATTGAAGCTGTCATACTTTGGCCACATAATGAGAAGATGTAACTCATTAGAAAAGACAATGATGCTAGGGAAGGTGGAGGGAAATATAAAGAGAGGAAGACCACATGCCAGATGGATATACTCAATCAGGGATACCATGTTTCTGTGCCTGCAGGGTCTAAGCAGGGAGGTGAAGGACAGGGAAGGCTTGGAGATGTCTCATTCACAGGGTCACCATGAGTCAAGATTGACTCGAAAGCAGCTAGCAACAACAAACCCTTTCATTATCTCTATCAAAATTTTCCAAAACTCTTTCTCTGTAGTCTTGGATGTGAGTCTATAAGTCTGTTCTGATATTGGCCATTTACTCTGATGAGTCTATTCATTTGTTACACAGATGACAACAACAACAGTGCTGATGACAATGGCAATGGATTAATGAACATTTCTCCAGAACAAGTGGGAAGACTGTAGGCTTCATCTTAGAAAACCTGCACAGGAGAGTATAGCTAATCACAATCTGCTAGCAATGCACCTCTACATCCTACTTTGGGCAAAGATGACAGTATCTCCACAAAAGGTTAAATGGACACATACATTTGACACTACAAATGGCAGTATTCAAAAAACAGTGACTGGCCATTTCAGTCTTCCTGGATATACTCTCACTGATCTCCAAATAACAATTCCAGAAAAAAGAAAGTTCAAGAGAAGACTGGAAAGAGAAACATCTGAATTAGGATATATTCATACATTCCAGTCCATCAGCAGAGGTATGAACAGAAAGGATGATTTCTTGGCCCAGTCCATATATTAATATATATGTCCTTAAAACTACAAACTAGGTAATTTTCCCTGAAGTTAATGGCTTCAGGGAAACTGACTCTGGGTAAGCAGTTTATTGCTTTTATACTTCAAGATTACTATCCTTTTGAAGGTTTACATAACCTTTTGAAGGTTTATAGCCAGGGTCATAATTTGCATCTTTCTACATCTTAATATGAACAGATCCCACCTTCACAACCTTGTAACTGCTATATACCTGTTGCTTTAATAATAAGCCAGTCAATACATCTGAAGAAGTAGATTGAAATCCACTAAAATAAACCAGCTAGAGGTGCTGCTAGATTTTTTGTCTCCTCCCCCTTTTCTTTTTAGAGCTGCTAGAGTATCTCCTACTATTTAACATTTCTTTAGAAACATCAAGAGTTTACTGGGTCTGCTGAGTGTGAAAGAAACATGGAATCTGTAAAAAGTATTTCAAGTCCACAACCAGCAAGACATGGAAGGGAGGTAGCATGGAATGAGAAGTTAACTGTAAATAAAATAGAATATAACAGTAGTTCAGAAAAATCTCAATAAGCAAATAAATAGGGAGAAATAACAAAATTAACATTTTGCTAGTAAATAACATTTTGCTCTGATTTTCAAGTGGTCTTGCAATTATTCTATACCTCTGAATTAACCATTTCGATTCAAATTAACCTAATACAGAAGACTCATCACAAGATGATTTCACCTCTTTAGTTCTACATGAATTTTTCTTATGAATGTACTCACCCCTGTGGACTAGAGCCTATTCACTTTCAAACATTTCCCAGTAAGAGAAAGGGGTTGATGGGTTGCTCCAATATAGAACATCGTTCATAAAAAATATTCACTGCATGAAACTGGTGTAGCAAAATATTTTGTGAATACTCCCCTTCAAAGAAAATATGAGAAGCAGGCTTAAGATGACATGTAAATCTTTACTGTAAGTATTCTGACATAAACAGCTAGGATTTACATGCCAACATTTTGAATTTTTTTTAAAAAAAAATTAAAATCAAAGTAAATAATGGGTTTAGCAAGAATAGAAAAAATGAGTTAGGAGGATGTGTCATAAATTAGGCCAATACTTTAGGCTCAAACTCTCAGAAAAATAATGTCTTGCATTAGTAATGTTATTCTTTCCCCTTCTATTTTAAGACTATAGGAATAGAATGTGTAGATTTTAAAAATCTAATATTAAGATAAGAATCTGAGGTTTTGTACCTACTTCCCAAGATGGTGGCAAATGCCATTGTTATTTGAACCACAGCTGACATCTTGACAACAGAGCTACTGCTGATTCTTTCATTCTGTGTTCTGAGATTACACTTTAGTAATCTGGCTTTCTCCAGACCCACATACAGATTGGTTGTCTAATCCACAACTTTTCCTAGTAAGGCCAGTGAAGGAATAATATGATATTTAAGGCTTCACATGATACCTTGCCATGTTTGAAGAATAATGTCTTCTTCTGCAAAGAGGTATTGTTTTGCTGCAATTTTGTTTGGTGCTGTATTCTTTAAAATTTAACAATAACAGATCACCACTATTTCCTGCTTTCATAAATTCCAGCAACTACTATCTGAAATCTGTCCCAGTTCTCTTTAATTCTCTTTAAAGTAGAAACACATCTGGCATCTCTGTTTAATTTGACCACAAATCCTCAAAGGCAAATATTCCTTAAATATTATCGGATGGCTTAAATTTGGAGTTACTTATCAAGTGCCCCACCAGCTGAGTTTTAACTGAACTGAAGTTAGCCAAGCAGTGGCACTGAAGAAAACGTTATTAAGAAATAGATTTCTCCCTCCATGGGCATCTCTAGGTAAAACTGGAAACTCTTAAATTCAGAAGGCACATCTATGAACTGTTCATATTAACATGTCTCTGAAGGATCACTAGGATCACTAGCAGCTATACACATTGTAATTACAAAAACAAACAAACTCTTATGTGTTTGTTGGGAAAACTATTAAGGACAATAGGACTAGAAAATGTCTTGCAAAATGGCAAATGTACATTTTGCCTCGCTTTCCTTTACTGTATGCCAAGGGTAGGCAACCTTTCCCCTTTAAGGGCCGAGGGACTTCAGCTCCCAGAAGCCTCAGCCATGTTGGCCAATAGTCCCATGTTGGCCAATAGCTCCTGGGATTCTGGGAGCTGAAGTCCCTCGGCCCTTAAAGGGGAAAGGTTGCCTACCCCTGCTGTATGCCCTGCACTGAATTTGAGGGTATCTCATGAACTCAGGTACAGTTTGCTTTGGGTATCTTCTGGGGTTTGATTCCAAGATCCCCTGTGGATATCAAAATCTGTGGAGTCTCAAGTCCCATTATATACAAAGGTGTAGTAGTATAAAATTATGTCCCTTATATAAAATGGCAAAATCAAGGTTTGTTTTTTGGATTTTTTTAAAAAAAAATTCAAGCCATGGATGGTTGAATACATGGATGCAGAATCCATGGATGCAGAGGGCTGATTGCATTTGAAATTTCTATATGAAATGACTTGATACACAACTCTTAGATTAATGAATAGACCAGAATTTAGATAGTCACCAGACTTCACAATTTTCTTGCAGTGCAATGTCTCGGTTGTTGAAATACATTGTTACACACAATTTTGAAAGAAAAACCACATTTAGTAAGAAGACATGCATGTTTAAAAGCTTACTAAGTACAAATTTAAATACAGATGCATATTTCAGAGAGGTCATGTCTTACCAACTTTTAGATAAGCAGTAAATTAAAATGCACTGTTTTGATAGGCCACTGATGGATTACAATATTGTTCTGGCTTCTTTAACGATAGATAGGTAGGTAGATAGATAGATATGGTGACTTTACTGTTTCAAATTATACATCTATCTGAGAGCTCTGGTCAGAAAAACAGAACTTATAAATTTTTCAAATAAATACATATTATTTTGACCAGATTTTTACAAGAATGTAGAAATGGGTCAGAAATATGGCTATCCAAAGAGCCAGTATTGTGTAGTTTCAGTGCTGGACTATGATTCTGGAGACCAGAATTTGATTTTCTGTTCAACCATGAAAATCCATTGGGTGATCTTGGGCAAGTCACGTGCTCTCAGCCTCAGGGGAAGGTCATGGCAAACTGCCTCTGACCAATCTTGCCAAGAAAACCCCATGATAGGGTCACCTTAGGGTTACCTAAGAAATGACTTGAAGGCACACAACAATGAGAATTATGGCCATGAAAAAAGTGACCAGGCTGGAAATATGAACCTGTTGAATTAAAAATTGTGTCATCTGTTGGTGAGCAACCTGTCCTCTTATTACAAAGATGGCACCGTCAGAACTTTGATCTAACTAGCTAGAAGTACTGATGTTATCTGCAACACGCTACTTTGGTGGGCAACAAAGGTAAAAATAATGCTGCTTTCACTAGATGATGGGATGCTTGGAAACTGTACAAAACATTAGTATAATGAGCCCACTTTTTCCTTATCTGAAAGCATTACTAGAGGGTGGGGATTGCCATATCAGGCTATTTTTGTCTATTTTTTAAAAATAGTGTCTGCCTCAACCATTTGCATGGTTTAAGAACCAGTTGGCAGTTTGTATCAGTGTTCTGGGAAGCCAGGTGTTTAAACATTTGTGTGTTGTCTAATTACTTCTTTCCATCCAGTAAACTAAGCCGCTAAAGCACTCTGAACTATAGGCAAATAATCTTGTATTATTGATCTTCTATCCCTTTTCTCCTACTGCAGATGATGATCAAACACATCTGGAAGGCATCAGTTTGAGAAAGGTGTCTGCATATGCCTTACAAACAGAGCCTTCTCTTTTTGTATCCATTAATCTGTAAAAAAAGAAAAACCCTGAACACTGACTGTGCAATGTGCAATGATGATGATGATGATGACAACAGCAAGCTGTTGCAGCCTGTAATTTGATATCCAGCAAGCACATCTGATAACTTGCAAAACTGAGCTGAAAATTCACCAAATTGATGCTTGCTCACGAAAGCCTCTTTCACTAGACATTAAGCTGCAGTTTCTAGACCAAGCCTCCATCTGTGGAGAAACATTTTACTTATGAAATCAAATATTCATTTTTTAAGGTATAGTCTCTATGAGTTCACAAAGTTGGCAGCAAAAAAGATATTTGCTCCAACTAGAAGTAGGTCAATAGAGACCCCACAGATTGAATAAGCCAATGAAGAATGGGTTGACTGGGGTGTTTTGTCCTCTTTTCCCCACAGATGTTATTTTTAGCTCCGTTCTCACTTGATCAAGGACAAAAATAAAACTTCATGCATTTTTCATGGAGTGCCAGCATGCCAAATCCAGGCCCTCACAATGTGCCCTTGGCTTGATACATTTTTAATAAGCTGTACCCAGCAGCAAAACAAATAGGTTCTCCCTCCCAGCCTTCTGACTATCACCTGTTGGCATAGTTACCCGTTAAGCTGCAATCCAGTACAAACGCACCAGGGAGTAAGCCCCAATGGACTCTGTGGGATTTTCTATACATGTCTATATATTTACATGTCTATACTTAGTATATCTTTAAGTAGACAAGTTAATAACTTCACAGCTCCTACACAAAGAATAGGGGTCATAGCCAGGACAGCCAATGGTAAAGGATCATAGGAGTTGATCAATTTCGCCATTCCTGATCTACATTATGAGCATAAATGTGTGGTTTAGCCACAAATAATGAAGTGAAGTTAGGATGGTAAAATTGGTGACAAGAATTTTCTCTCATGCTTATAAAGAGATCTGATTGGATCTAGATTTAGGTACGCATCACTTGTTTGGAGGAAGCAAACTTCCGAACTTCCTCTTTCCTATGGCACCCCACCAAAAATGCAGCATAGCAGATCCAAGGGCCATGTTGAATGGGGCAGCTCCTGGTGTAAGGAGAACAGAAGAACCCCTACTCAAATAAATAAAAAAAGTCAGGCATAGGCCAATTTTGAGAGTAGAGCAGCTGCCATGAAGAGGAGGAGACAGAAAGGTTTGCTTCTACTGGCCTGGTTGCATGTGCTGAGGTCTAGGTCCATCCCAGTATATTTTATCCAAGCAGTAGAATTATCCTTGCATTATTATTGCTGCCCTGTTACATAAATCCAACATAGCAGCAGAAATGAGGAAAGGCAAATTTTTATCCACTGTTCAAATGTTCTCAACCCATGCATAAGATGGCTGGTGGCAGGATTCACTGGTAAATGGTGGGTTTCCCCATATCCCTCCCCAAGAAAAACTTGGTTCTGGAAGCTGGGAAACCCTCCAATCACCCTTGGTTTCAGTGGTTCTTTGACATCCTCCCCCACCCCAAGAAAGTTCATGAGAAAATTCACAACTTCAGGTCTTATAGAAAAGTTACAGAAAAGTCAATCTTTTGCATAAATGTATATGAAGCCAGCAATTTATAAACTGCTCTTAACTTTAATATTGTACATTGATATTTTACAGATAAATGCACACTTGTGAAGTATGATGCACAGCCTAGATTGGCTTGCATATACAATTGGAAAGGTTGTCCACACAACTGGAATAGTCTTCATGGACAGAAATATTTGATCTGTTTCCTTACATGCTTTAAAGACCTCTGAAACAGTTACACAAATTGTCACCCATCATCTGACCATTTTGACTCAACCACATTCATTAATGAGTGAGCTAGTTACTGCAACTTGGTGTTTGAGACTTAAAATTTATATACCAATTCACTCATACATGACAAAAAATTCTAGAATAGGTGCTTAGTTTTATCTTGGAAGATTTCTACATTGACCTCCTTCACAGAAAGAAAACTGAAATGTTGGGGTCATTTTTGCACATATGCTATTCTAGATTTTTGGAAACAATGATAAGTCTTAGCATGTATAGTATTAAAATATTCAAATCTCCCGTGAAGTGGAACAGGTGGAGCTCATGACCCTCTTCCAACTCAACCCGTTAATATGCAGGATGAGCTGATTTACTTGGTATGCTGCCACCACTGTCTCTCTCTTTCCTAAGCAAATGGGAAAGGTTCCTGTTGTGAGTGTCTCTTCTCTTACTTATCAGAAGATGGGCTCATACGCCAAACTATTGGATAGTTGACTACTTTCTTCAATCCAGGAAAGGATGCATGAGCAAACAGCCAAAGCAACGAGAACAGGCTTTGATCTTTAAAATAAAAAGTTAGGCTCTGTTCAATACTCAAATAAGAAAGAATTACATTTACACGCTTGGAAGTATTTGGTAAATATCACTGGATCTCAGGGGCAGCCCCTCCTGGGGTTGACATAAACAGGGAAGAATCATATACCAGCATATTTAAAAGGTTATCAGTGTCAAAGCAGTGTGAAAATAACTTACATATCTAATTAACATTTTCTACACATTCTTTACCATAGTTCTGCACACCTTCTGGGCCTGGTCATGGATCCTAGTCGCAGGACAACAACTGCTCTACTACTTACTTCAATCCTTGGAACAAAGAGCTATAAAAATACAGTCCACTGCCCATTTAAAGATCTCTCAAGGTCTCTGTGTGGCTAATTCCCTATAGCCAAAACCTTAACACCACTGACTAAGCCATCTCACAATATTAACCCTACACTAGCACGGAGCCAGTTTGTGGCATGTTCAAAGGCAGGGGTAGGCAACCTTTCCCCTTTAAGGGCCGAGGGACTTCAGCTCCCAGAGTCCCAGGAGCTATTGGCCAACATGGGACTATTGGCCAACATGGCTGAGGCTTCTGGGAGCTGAAGTCCCTCGGCCCTTAAAGAGGAAAGGTTGCCTACCCCTGTTCAAAGGGGTGACAGATCAGCAGCACAGTTGTCTCTTATTGTCCCTTCATATAACTGCCAAGCGAAGTAGACTAAACTATGCTTTTTAATGAAGATGGTTTGTCATAATTAAAAAAATGCCGTCAGTGCTAGCAAAATAATCAGGGTTAATTTTTCCAGGTTGGCACATATACCACTGATGTTGAAAGAGCAAATTCCTGTCCCTTCAAAAGGCCATCAAGACTCCTTCAAGGGTTTGATGAGGTAAGTGTTGCCATTTTTCCAGCACTATGCCATTGCTTTTACATACAGACCGGCAATAAATGCCAGCATCAGGGTGAAGTGGGGGTGTGGCGACTGACTGCCGACCTCCCTGATTCTGCCCCAATGCCGACATCAACAAAGAAATGTAGTACACTCATGCCTCCCTGTTCGCGGACTTAGGAGTTTGCAGAAGGCAAGTGGGGAGGGATAAAATGGTGTGTGCACCCGCAGGAGCATACAGCCATTAAAACAAATTGAATCCCAATATTTGCTATTTTCCTGATTTGCGGTGTGTGTGTGTGTGTGTGTGTCTGGAATGGATCCCCTGTGAATTGGAAGGGATAACTGTACTTTCAAAAAAATGTAGATCTTCTACAGAAGTGATAATTAGCATAGTCTCCAAGTGCCATTCAAATCTTGATATTCAAATACCCACCAAGTTGTAATATTTATTTTTACAGGGACACTGGCCAGTTTGTTTTCTATCATTGCTCTGTAAAAACAGATAAAACTCAACAGGGCTCCTATTCTTTTAAATACAGACTTTCCATCAGTTACTATGTATTAAGGTCAACTACATGAAGGTACTTGCCTATTATATACTGTATCTTCAGAAAACATGTGTCTCAGGGTCTGATGAAACACTCACTTTGGCACAAGTTACCAAATATTACAAATGAAGCAACATGGGTCACCAAATTAGGAGTCATTTGTCTTCACCAGCAACCAGCTCTATTTGTGCTGTCAAAGCCCAAACAGAGGAGGACCATATATACTTGACTATAAGTCAAGCTCATGTATAAGTCGAGAGCAGGTCTTGGGGCCAAAATTATGGATTTTGATATGACCTGTGGATAAGTCAAGGAAAAAACTTAGGGACACGTGACAAAGGATGTAAAGGACAAAGTGAAATAAAACAATACCAAAGAACATACAAAATTCTGGCAGGCATAACATTGTGCTCACCCTAAAAGATGGATTGTTGAGGAGGAAACTACAGTAAATGGTGGCTGTGTGGTGTGAGGGGAAGGCTATCTTAGTCAAATCTTTCAAAGCCCAATTCCTTTCAGTGTTCTTTTGAGAGGAAGCACCAAAGAGTCGCTGCAACCATTTTCATGCCCATGCATTCAAAAAGGCCAGAAGTAGTGCTGTGGCAGAAAAAATGAGGGGGGGGGGTCAGTATTCTTTTAGGTGTTCCTGGGATGGACTAAGCTCTCACTTTTTGCCATTCTGCTCAGAGAAAGGGGATGATTCCTTTTTTCAGATGAGAGTTAAAGTACAGTACTTATATTGAGCCCAGTTTTTTGAGGTCAATTTTTGACTAAAATTTCTAAACTTATACATGAATATATATACTTTCAGTGGATTCCCAAAAACAATCTATGATACCCCTTCCACACTGCTTACTATTTAGTCACTTTTGGAGACAGACAGAATAAAATGTGTTGTCACTGACACACAGATAGATGATATCATATGTCAAATTGAAAATGCAATTTATAGTAAGCATGTCTTCTTCTTTTTTTAAAAAAGGACTATCTGAAAAAGAATCTTAGAATTACAGAGTTGGAAGAGACCACAAGGGCCATCCAGTCCAACCCCTTGCCATGCAGGAACTCAAAATCAAAGCATCCCTAACAGATGGCCATCCAGCCTCTATTTAAAGACCTCCAAAGAAGGAGACTGAACATAATACTGTACCAGCAAAGAAAACATGTTAGACCACCCTGACATAAAGTATCCTCTTCTGAAAGTGAACAAGGAGTTTGCAGTAGCAATATGCTGCTCTAGCAAACTTTAAAGCATGTCGGCTATTTATGATATATTTTATAGCATTCACAAAATTTACTGCTGATTTTATGAATTACTCAAAAATTTAATCAAAGGAGTCCTTGTCAGCAGTAATATAGACCAGGTTCTTTTCACAGGAATAAAGGAAGCTTAATTTAACTACTAACATCAATAAAAGCACCAATAAGAGGAACAGTAATTAAAACTGGTGGTATGAAAAGTCTGGATAGAACTGATTATGTTGCACCATAAATACAGTTTCCCTTGTCTCCTAAAGAAAGAAAGGATGAACCCTCAATGAATCAAAGATGAATGGCAAAAATGCAATAGATAGATAAAAAGATATTTTTTTAAAATTTTATTGAATGCTAAAAAACAACACAAACATATACATTCAAACATACATACAAATACACACACAATACAACATGTATATACATACCACCCAAACCAACCACCCATACCTTACAATACTAACTTCCTGAATTTGGGCAAAGTCCTATATCTTTCCTATAGTTTTGCTCTCCTATATTTTATCTTATCAAGCTATAAATTTATACAACAAAGTAATCATCTTAGGAATATTCCATCTGGAGAAAGAAAAAAATAATCATATTTTAACCTTAAATTATATAACAAAAATAATTATCAAAGATACATCCATTATCTCTATCTCCATCCTGTTTTTGCTATTATAGCTTCTCTTATGTATTTTATCATTAATTAAGCCATGACCTCTATCTTCTCTCTTTCTAGGTAATCATAAAATGGTTTCCATATCTTTTTATTTGCTTCCCAGTCTTGACCTCTAACGAGGCTAGTTAAATTATCCAACTGTATTAAATCTATCAATTTACACATCCACTCTTCTGTAGATGGAATCTGATTTATTTTCCATCTTCTGGCTAATGTCAATCTCGCACTGGTGGTCATATAAAATAAAAGTTTGCCATATTTCCGATCTAATTCCTGATTGTCACACATACTTAACAAATATAATTTAAGATCCATCATTATTTGTAATTGTAAGATATTTTCCATTATATTATGTATCTTCTTCCAATATTTCTTAACTTTTTTACAAGTCCACCACAAATGAATATAAGTACCGGTCTCTTTTTCATATTTCCAACACTTGTCTGAGTGTCCCTTATAAATTTTTGCAATTTTGTGAGGTGTTAAATGCCATCTAAATTGCATCTTAAGGAGATAAAAAGATATTTAGAACCACATAGTTGGAAGAGACCTCAAGGGCCATCAAATCCAACCCCCTGCCTTTCAGGAATACAAAATCAAAGCACCCCCAATAATGGCCATCCAGCCTCTCTTTAAAAACCTCCAAATAAGGGGCCTTTGCAGACTGCCAGAAATAGTGCAAATTGAGTCCACTTTTAGGGTTAGGGTTAGTGCTAGGGAATCATGGGAATTGGGTTTTTTCTGAGACATTGAGCCTTCTCTGTCAGAGAGCTCTGGTGCCACAATAAAATACAGTTCCCATGATTCCCTAGCACTAACCCTTAAAGTGGACTCAATTTGCACTATTTCTGGCAGTCTGCAAAGGCCCTTAATCACACTCCAAGGGAGCAAGCATGCTCCACTGTTGAACAACTCTTACTGCCAGGAAGTTCTTCCTAATATTGAGGTGGAATCCATTTTCCTGTTGTTTGAATCCATTGCTCCAGATCCAATTCTCTGGAGCTGGGAAAAAAAAAACTTTCTCCATCTTCAGTGTGACATCCCTTGAAATATTTAAACAGAGCTATCATATCATCTCTTAACCTTCTCTTCACCAGGCTAAACATACCCAGCTCTCAATGTCACTTCTCATAGGGTATGGTTTCTGGACCTTTCACCATTTTAGTTGCTCACCTTTGGACACGCTCCAGCTTGTCAACATCTTTTTTGAACTGTGGTGTCCAGAACTGGACACAGTATTGCAGGTGAGGCCTAACCAAAGCAGATATCATGTTCCTATGATTTTCACAGGAATCTGACAACAAAGTGTGGGGCTATAGAAAGGGGAATCAAAGGAAATTGTAGATTGGGGGCAAATGACTGAAACTATTTACGATGGTGCCTTCCTCTCCAGAGTGATGTCAGGGAGATAGGAATTAAGGACAAATGGGCAAATGGTACAGGCTGAGGGGGGGGGGGCTGGACAAGGGATTTTAAAGTGTTGTTTAATGGGAAAACTCAGAGTTGATTCTAACCAATGTGGAGTAGTTCGTGTGTCTTAGAATCCAGAATAAACACAATAGTTAAATTTCACTACAATGCTATCCTGGTTCTTCATGTCTTCAGCTACTAAACATGATAGCAGAATAGAGTGATACTATTACACTTCTCTTGATCTAGACACTATACTTCTATTGATGCAGCCTAGAATCACATTGGCTTTTTTAGCTGCCACATCACACCATTGACTCATGATTAACTTGTGGTCTACTAGGACTCCTAGATCCCTTTCACATGTACTGTTATCAAGCTAGGTGTTCTCCATCTTATATCTGTGCATTTCATTTTTTCTCCCTAAGTGGTGTACCTTACATTTATCCCTGTTGAAATGCATTTTGTTAGTTTTGGCCCAGCTTTCTAATCTATGAAAGTCATTTTGAATTTTGATCCTGTCTTAGCTTCGTCAAAGGTATTAGCTAGTTTAAATAAATAATGATGGCTTATACACACACACACACACACACACACACACACAACTAACTCCTAATCTAACTGGTGATATTTCAGGTAAAGAGAAAAAAATCTCACCATCTTTAAGAAAGCAGGAAGATGGGGACAGCAACAGTTTAGAATCTCCAATGAGTGAAGACAGTCTCAAAAGACAGTTAGTCTTAAAGGGAGAGTAACCAAAGTAGGAATCCCTATAATAAGTAAGGGAAAGGATAATGCAAATATATTCCAACAATCCCCTTATTCTCTTGGACCGACGTCAAAAATCTTCATTACTTCCCGTTGTCTCTGGAACCGACCTCTTGTTAGAGATTTAGTAAGGATGTCTGCAATCATCACTTCAGTGTCACAGTACTCTAACTGGACAAGTCCATTCTGACACATCTCTTGCACTTTGTGAAAGGCAGTATCAATATTCTTCTTGAGTGCCTTTTCACTCTCAGAAATCTTGATGCAGCTTTGATTATCTTGCATCAAAATGGTTGGTGCAAAATGTTGTCCCAAAGTCCAGAAGTAAGTTGTGTAGCCATTTGATTTCATCACATGCTGTCTTTGACGAAACACACTCAGCACCAGTAGAATAATATGTAATTGTGGATTACTTGTCCAACTTACAGCTCCTTCACCACAGAAGATCAGGTTTCCGCTGGTTGATTTTCTGTCTGCTAGATCTGCAGCCCAGTCTGCATCCATGTAGGCTACCAGTTCTGGTTGGTTACAGGCTGGCTGCATCAGCCTGTGATTTGCAGTTCCTTTCAAGTATCTGGCAATTCTTTTCACTGCAATGAAATCTCTTTCAGTAGGAGAGATGATCATTCTGTTAGGATACCAAGAGCATTTGCAATGTCAGGTCTGGTGAAATTGGCTATGTATAGGAGTTTTCCAGCTGCAGTCCTATACTTGTCTCCATTTTTCAAACATTTGGATTTTTTAATATCCTTTAAGAATCCTACTTCCATTGGAGTTGGCATTGCATTTGCATCTTTCAGGCCAAGACAGTCCAGAAAATCCATTATCTTCTGCTTTTGAATAAGGAAGAAACTTCCATCACTACTTCTTTGTATTTGCATTCCAAGATAGTGTGAGATGCTTCTAAATTTATTATTATGTCTCAGAAAAAACTACAATTCCCATGATTCCCCAGCAATGAGCCAGGGCAGTTAAAGTGGACTCAAGCTGCATTATTTCTGGCAGTCTATAAAGGCCCTCAATAACTGGAGGGTATGGAACTCTTGTGGCCTTTGCTTTCAAGCATTCTATACATTTTTCATTGTTTGAGCATGCTTTGAACTTAGTCTCTTGCACGCTCTTGATTTGCCAGCCATCAAGACGGATCTCTTCCTGCAGGCGTTCCCAGAATGATATTTCCCATAATCTCTCCCCCACCATTAAATCACTCCTTTATAATCAGAGTGCCCTGTTTAATTCGTATTGCATTTGTAATTTTGTTTTAAGTTAAATTTTAATGTTGTTATGAATTTAATATATTTTTAGAGGTGTGTGTGAATGTTTTTTGTATTGTATGGGATTGTGCTTTTAGACTGTAAGCTGCCTGGATGGCCTCAGCTAAAGGCGGGATATAAATCAATAAATAATAATAATAATAATAATAATAATAATAATATGTTTCACAATAAACATGTAAGAAATACACAGGTAGCTGTTTCAATTTCATTTTTTATTTGAGGCAGAAAACAACAATCACTTTCTGCTTAGTTAGTAGAAAGCATCGACAGGGTGCTAATAAAAGCATTCTGCTTTCTGTCTTGATTTAAGTACTAAGCTTCTGTCAAATTGCATAGTCAACAGCTTACATTAATTCCTTGTCGTTTTAAAGAATCCATACTGAAATGGCACAAATTCTTAATGCTGGAGGAATTAACACCTCTTACTCTGAACAGTATTACATGGCATTTGAGAGAAGTTCTTGCTTAGCTAAAGTTAAGAATGCACTTTAAATGACTTCAGAATACATATGCTCATGGAGCTAATTAGGGTTCCTGTAGTGCGGGCTTCCACTTTTTATTCAGTTTTCCCCAAACTGAAAACACAGTGTTCAGAAAGCCCTGCTGAGTGATCTAGATGCAGATAAGCCAGCTTCTTTCTTTGTATTGCCAATAACTCTTCCTTGTTTCCCAGATGCAATAGGGCCAGTAGAAAGGCCCTATTACTACACCTTCCAACTATCCTGATTTGGCAGGGACAGTCCCAGTTTGTCCTACTTTTTCAGCCAGTTTGAAAATGCCCCAGTTTTTTTCTCCTCCTCCTAATTTCTTAGGGTGACCCTTTAATAGGGTTTCCTTGAAAAGATTAGTTGGGGGGGGGGGGGAATTAACATTGTCTTCCACTGAGGCTGAGATAGTGTGATTTGTCTAAGGCCACCCAGGGAATTAACATGGCCGAGATGGGATTTGAAGCCAGGTCTCTTGGAGTCCTAGTCCAACACTCAAAACACTACACAATGCTGGCTATCTTCACACCTTTCTAAGTATGAAAATTTTCACTTCCACTTTTCACGTGTCCTTGCATGTAAGAAGAACAAAACATTTCAAAAGTTTTTTCTTCCCAGTAGGCAGGATTACAAGAGGTTTTGTACATTTTATGTTTGGAAGATTTTTAGTGAAAATTTTGGCTTTTTGCACAAAAACAATGGTTGGTGCAGAAAATAGGTTTCTGCACAAAAACATTGTATTTTTCACAAGTGCAATGTTTCTTGGACAAAAATGCTATATTTTGTGCAAGCACACACACACACACACACACAAAATAAATTGGAAAAAACAAGCCCAGTAGACTAAAAAAAAAAAAAAAACTCATCGTACTTGATTGAATTTAAAAAAAAAATTAAAGATGTCTCTGTGAAAAATTGTAATATTCCTTACATCTGTACCCCCTTCTCCATCATACCGCTAGAAAGTGTGGGAGGCAGGAAATGGTATGTCCAAAACTGGAGAAAAGGTAGAGCTAATGCTGTGCCAATATCATGGCATCCACTATCCCCAGACCTCCTTGAGAAAAGAGTTCTGTTTGCCAGCCTCATTCTCAGGGTGTTTTACCTCAGCACTGTGATGTGATGAAGGGTGATGAGAGGGAGGCAGACATTTCAATACACATTTCTCCAGCACTCTGCAGTCTCTCTGGCTGGCTGTACTTCTTTATTTGGAAAAACCTCAGGGATGGGGGTAGGGGAAGTTTACCTAATGATGATTTTCTTTGGTGTTTAATCTACATAATTATGCAATGAAGGACTGGACATTAACATGCTCCTCTTGGCCTCCTTGTAACAAAAGGAAGTGTAAAGACCCCTACACATGCCCCACTCTTGGAAATTTCACAGAAATGTTCCCATATGAACTCCCCCCCCCCTGCCCGCCCTATATAGGACTGCCTGAGCATTTCTTTTAGTTCCATTACCACTACAGGTACTGTAGATACTCATGTATACCTGAGTCAACTTATTCATGGGTCTTTGTAAGTAATGTGAAAGCACAACCACCTCTGCTCTCTCTGTTGCAGCACTGTTTCTGGCATTTTTGGGGGGGGGGGGGGAATAGTGGTGGTGGCTGCTCTTTGGCACTATCCCTCAAAGGAGCACCAAGAGAGTAGAGAGGATTGGAGCTTCTTTTAGGTTTTCCTGGGACAGACTAAGGTCTCGTCTTTGGCCACTCTACTCAGAGAAGGGAATGGTTTCTTTTTCTGATCTAAGTTAATAATGTAATATTGTACCTTAACAAACCAGTGACACACTATGGCATGCCTGTACACCCTTTTTTGACATGTGTCATTGTCTTAGACCTGCCTGCACCTGGTCACCTCTCCCACACATCATATACTATAGCTCCCTCCTTATCCATCCAATCTTTAGGATGAGCACAGTTATTGGTGCTGGAATTTTTATGTTTCCCTTTGCTTCATCTGTTACATCCTTTGTTGTGTGGTCCTAAGTTTTACTTTCAACTTATCCAGGGGTCATATCAAAACCCATAATTCTGGCCCCCAAACCTGCTCTTGACTTATACATGAAGTCCATTTAGACACAATTATATATTGCAAGTGTAATGTTCCAGGCTGTGAGGCTCCCCTCCCCATGATTAAAAATATAGAGGGAACGGAGAGAAATTTCCAGAACAGCACTTATCCCTACAGCTTTCTAGTGCAGTAACTTAACCAGCAATACTCAAGATAATATACAGACTTCTGGTCTTTTGTCCCTCCCTAAACTGAATACTTTGGGTTTTTCTTTTTAAGGCAAGTGCTACAAAGCTCTTCTGGGCGAAACTTGGCCCACAGCCAACCACAGCTAATCAATTAAGCCAGAATTAAAGCCCCATTTTCCAGGTCTTGTAAAATGACAGGGAGCTTAATGTGAAATGACATCCGAAAGGTTATGCCACTCACAATGTAACATTTTACAAAGGGATGGCTATAAAGATAAGGCAAATGCCATAGTGTGTCACGATCTTTCTCCTACTGCATGACTCTCTCCTGTTTATTCCACAATGGTATTTTCAGTAAACAAAGGGCTAAAACTGGGATTCTGAACAGATTCCTGAAGTACGTTCCACTGAACTTGCTAAGGTTAACTGATGAGCAGGCATGCATAGTGCTGATGTATAAAATTCCCAGTGGGAATCTATAGACTTAAAAAAACTACTACTGACAAATGTATGTATGTATATGTGTGAGTTAGTGAAAACTACCACACACACACACACACACACACACACACACACCTGGCTAACACAGAACAGATAACCTTATATCTGTGGGATAATTTAAGTTTCCTAAGGCTACAGCCTTTGGTAAGGAAACAAAAATGTTTAAATATTAAAAATATGAAAGCCAAGCCTGTTAGGGTCTAGCTTTAAATCAGTAGAGTGGCAGAAATGTGCCTTTGTCTAACTATGCTTCCTTAAGACCTGACACTCATTCCAAAAACAACAAACACGTAGCTTGTAGTTTAAAACAAAAGTTTACTAATGGCTTTAATCTATATATCCTAATCTAGCTAGTGAATAGTTCAGGTAGAAAGAAATCTTTATCTCATCATCTTTCCAAAGAAAGTTGAGAAAGGAGGAAGATGAAGGAACAAAGTTCAGTTGAAAATCTTTGAGAGCAAATGTCTGTTATTCCTAAAGTGGGAGTCAACTAAATCACATGGTTAGTTTGAATGAGAGAAAGAGAGAGACGAGAGTTTGCATGCAGGAAATCTCCATCTAAGGAGGGGAAAACAGAATGCAAAAATCTTCCAATAACATAGAACTAATAACAAAAACTATAGAACAAAAATTTCCATCAAATAGATCTGTATTAATAAACACAGGCATATTAAAATGGAACAACCTGGTCAACAGCATGTTTTTGTGCAAAGACACTTCAATAATAGAGTAAAAAAGCAGGACCATGGTTCTCCCACCCTTCTGAGTGGCCTATTAAGCAGTCCTGTTGTCACAGCCCATTTCCTCCATATCAATACTAGCTCTGGAATGGAAAACCTACAGTAGTCATGCAGGCTAGGTGATTCTGCATGCTGTAGTCTAAAAAGTAGGTTTTCTGAGCTCTGTTTCACATCTGATTTTGCTGCTAGTTCGCCAACACTGGTGGTAGGCCTTTTGGGGGTGGTAGTGGGGAATATATGTTCCAGGAAGCTTTCTGTTCTAAACCTCAGTGTTGCCACTTTATCACAAAAATATATTTTAAGAAGGCTAAGCCATAACTATTATAGAAATCTACATGGGAATTCAGTGACCCTTTTTGATTATATACCTGTTTGCTGCATCATAGGCATTCCAAAATCCTTTGTCTCCCCGCCCCCCATGAATACTAAAACAATTGCCATCTACTTCCTGCATTACTATGGACTTTGTACAACTTTTCATTATCAACATAACCCTATTTAGGCTTTATGCTCCTGGTCTCTTGATTGAAGAAACAATACCATAGTGTCCAGAGCTGGGAGCAGTGTAGCATTCTCCTTTGGGGCCATACTACACAATTCCACACCACACAATTATTGCATGGTCATTCCACTTTTAATTCCCCCAGTTGTATCCTATGATATCCTGGGGTTTAAAATGGGTGCGTGTGTGCTAGAGAAGTCAAGAATTGTAGGGCTATCACCATCTAGTACAGGAGTAGGCAACCTTTTTGAGCCGGGGGCCAGGTTGCTGTCCCTCAGACAATTGGGGGGCCGAAGCACCAAAAATAATTAAATAACTAAATAAATAAAAATTAAAAATTAAAAATTTTAAAAAATTAAAAATTTTAAAAAATATGCATGCACACTCTCTCAGCCCCAGAAAAGCCATGGCAAACCCCTGTGGAGATTTTGCTAAGAAAACCCCAAGAACAAGTAATAACAACAATAATCAATATCATCATGGCGGGAGGCAGAGGTGGCGGTCCAAAGGCCTCAGGGGGCTGCATCCGTCCCCCCCCCCCCAGGCCTTAGGTTGCCTACACCTGATCTAGTATAAAAAAACCCCCTGATCTCCTACCACTCTTTCCTCCTGCTTATTCTTCTGGGGCTAGTCATTATAAAACCTACAGAACAGGATGCTAAAGAAATGGTCCTTCCTTCCAGCAGTACTCCTCTGAATGGATTTTGACCGCCATTTCTCACAAGATAACACAAAGAGCTTATGGGGTATTAGAATGGCATCCAGCAGCCACTCAAAGAAGTGCTGCTATCAATAAGAGTCACTTCTGTGGCAGGGATGAAACAAAGGTAGCAAAAGGGCAATTTCAAGGTGCCTTTCACATCTCAACACAACAACAAATTCAGCTTCAATAATCTTGTGGCATTTCAAGGAAACTGGTAACACTGGATTCCTTAAGCAACTATGAATATCAACATCAACTCTTCACTTCTGCAAAACTATCCCCAAACTATCTTCCAGAAGCAAATTCTGTTGCCAGTTTCCCAGATAACCTCCAACTAAATGACAAATGTAGAATTTAATTTTCCAAAAAGTAGCCAGTGCCTTCTTCCAGTGCAGAGAGGGTGCATTTGTTCCTATGCAATCATAAGACCATTTCCAACACCACCCTTCCGGTGGCAGCAAATTTTTATCATGATTTTTTTGCCGCTATTACAGAACTGACTACAAAATTACAAGGTTAATCTCATTACAAATTATTTGGGTGTAAAACACAAGCAAGATTAATTATCACAAGATACCAAACAATGTTATCATACTGAGTGTTTCGTAAATAAAAATGTGTACTATACAATTAGGTAGGCATCTGAAGAGAAGAGATATTGCATACATGTGAGAATAGATGTATCATTGGCAAAAATCAAAAAGGATAAAGGTAGTTAAACTAGACAATCTTCTATTTATAATAAAATGCTTAAGCTGTAGCCCTGAAGGAACTCACATTGTGTTTTCCCTCTACAATCAGCACTGTTTGCCCAAACCTTCCTCCACATTTTCTCCTGAGAATCAGATGGCAATGTCAGACTTGGGGATTGCTTGTGGTAGGATTTAGTTTGAGGGTTTTTGCCATCAATTTTGAGGCATGGCAACAAGTGATCTAAACAGAATACCACTGGAAGAGTCTGTATATTAGAAAATACCATCATCATTACCATCAGTGGTAGTACTTATAATACCACACCAGAAATATATATCACTACTTCATATGATTCCCCTCTCCACACTAATCTTCACAACAACCCTGCAAGACAGATTTGATCAGAAAGAGTGATGACCTTAGATCAACCCTGTTCCAAATCAAGCATTTTAAACATTACAGTGTACTGGAGCCCTCCAATCAAAATGGTGAGAACAAAGAGGTAGGGAAAAAGTGCAACTATTAATTGCTTGATCTGCATCATGCACATATGGGAATATTGTGCTAAATAGAACCCTAGATTTGAAGAACTGGAATATGGTAGCCCTACTCCCATCAGCCTAAGAATAATGGAAGCTGGATTCTAACACATCTGGACTGTAGTACAATCTATGACAAGAAGGCAATTCAAAGTGCTGGTCTTTTGAATTCCTGAGCTCCTGGAACAGGGGTAGGCAACCTTTCCCCTTTAAGGGCCGAGGGACTTCAGCTCCAGGAGCTATTGGCCAACATGGGACTATTGGCCAACATGGCTGAGGCTTCTGGGAGCTGAAGTCCCTTGGCCTTTAAAGGGAAAAGGTTGCCTACCCCTGTCCTGGAATATAAAATGTTGATACAAGAGAAAGCATATCTGAGGATATTGAGAAGACATTTCCAAAACCACTAAATCACTGCCATAAAACCTTATACAGGCTGAGTCTCCTTTATCCAGAATTTCAAAATCTGAAATACTAAAGGCAACAACACATTTTTATGGGTGGCTGAGAAAGGCTGACACCTTTTCTTTCTGATGGTTCAGTGTACACACACTTTGTACAAAGTTATTTAAAATATAGTATAAAATTACCTCCAGGCTATGTGTATATGAAACATAAATACATTTTGTGTTTAGAGTTGGGTTCCATCTTCAAGATATCTCATTATGTACATATATGCAAATACAGGTATTCCAAAATCATATAGATATACATATATCTCCAAAATCCAAAACATTTCAGGTCTCAAGCATTTCGGATAAGGGACAATCAACCTGTAATACGTAAGAGACCAGAAGAAGTAATGGCACAAGCAGACAGATAAGGGTTAAAAGTCAAACTGGCACATATTATGTCAGTCGCAGCCCCCATGTCCCAAGACTGGCATTGAAATTAATTCCTTGCTCTAGCTTGAAGTACAGTTCCAAGAATTAAAAAAATATTTCATACTAGATGTGGTTTATACATTGATGTGTCTGTTGCTTTTGTACAAGCAGTGAAGTATGGGCCACAAGCCTCAAGCACATCTCATGCATAAGAAGCCATGGAAACCTAAGAAGAGCCCTGCCGGATACTACCCAAGTCCTATCTAGTCCTGCATTCTATTGTCCACAGTGGCCAACCAAATGTCTATACGAAGCCAAAAGCAAGACACAAAGGTGACCTCGGCAACTTCACTTACATCTATAAAGTATGGGAGAAAGTTATTTCTTAACAAGTTCACCACAGCAACCATCTATTTAAAAGGTCTAGTCAAGGCCAGTTATTCTCAGCAATCCACTGTTTATCTCTTTCTGGAATAAGAGCCAGCCATGCCAGTGTTCAATCTATTATTCCATCATGTTCTATATTTCTAACCAGTGACTGTAATCAATCATACTACTAGAAAATCAATAGCAAATCCAACACTACCATTTTTCAGCTGCATCTTCCTCGACAATTATTGTTCAAGAGGCAAAGCAACACAGTGTGCTCAGTACAAACATCTGACTAATGGATTGTTCATGAATTGTTCTACCTTTCTATGAGTGCATTTACAGGTACTTGCAAGAATATGCCTATGAAAAAGAATCAAACTTTGTGTTTTAAATCACCCTTGTGATTGAATGGATACCTTATGTTCTTTCTGAGCTACAATTAATAAAAAATATTTATTAACCTTATTAGTCATTTGTCTGTCTAAAAGCAATATACGTTTGCAGATGTGTTTTTATGCCATTTGCTTTTCAAAAATCCATAATTTTGATTAATTCCTCAGTGTAGCATAATAACTAAGAGATTTATGTTGCAATCCTATATACCTACATTGAAATAAGACCTAATCAACTCAATAGGGTTGACTTCTTAAATGAATTGCTCTGTACACCATGAATTCAATTCAAAGTGTTATTTGTGACTTATATAGCCCTATACAGCCCAGGTCTCCACTGTTTGAAGAACCTGATTCTACAATATAAGCCTGCACTCTAAGATTTCCAGGGGAGGTGCTTTTTTCCAATCCCATCCCCTCACATGCATGTTTAATGGAGAAATGACAGAGGGCCTTCTCTGTGGCTGTTCCCAAACTGTGGATCTCTCTTCCTAGGAAGCTCAGTTGGGTCCCTCTTTGCTGTCCTTTCATCATCAGGTGAAAGCCTTTTTATCTGGAGAACTGATTATTCTAAAAGAGCTTTTCTAGTGTACTGTACTACTTTCATTCTTTGCTTTTTAAAATGTCTTAAATTATTGTAGTCCCATAGACAATTTGATATCATTTTAATCACCACTTTTTGCATGATTTTAACTACATTCTGAATTTGTAATTCTTATTATTTTATAAACTGACTTGACTTCCAGATTTAGGGCAAAGGCTAAACCTAATAAAGTGAACAGACCTGAAAGGCCCTGATTCAATCACAGGGATAATAAGGAGAGCATTATTATAAGGGTTACAAAGTTAATCTATGTGAAGTACTTTAAACACACTGAAAAGTGCTGTATGTATATATTGATGATGATGATGATGATGATGATGATGATGATAATGGCAAGCATCCTATTAGTATCATGTATGTATGTGTGTTGTGTGCCTTCAAGTCATTTCTGACTTAGCACAGGGGTTTCTTGTCAAGATTTGTTCACAGAAGGTTTGCCATTGCCTTCCCCTGAGACTGAGACCATGTGATTTGTCCAAGGTCACCCAGTGGGTTTCCTGGCCGAGCAGGGAATTGAACCCTGGTCTCCAGAATCATAGTCCAATGTTCAAACCACTACACCACAGCTCTCATTAGCATCATACACACATGTAATTTAAATACAATCCATGAAGATATACTTGAATTCATTCACAGAAATGCCAATGAATGGCTAAGAGAAAGAAGAAGAAACAACTACCTTCTAAAGATGAAAAACACTAAATATGGGTCAAGTTATCATAGGTCACATTCAAACTGATGCAATGATAAAATCAGTTTACTTTCTGGAATTTAGGCAGGTTGGTCCTCAGAGTAGCAGTAACTCTAATGCTCCCAAATCAGCTGGATCTATGTTGCTTTGAGGTGTGAAACATCACAGTCATGAGGAAATGCCTGCTCTATTTGACTTTCACTCAGTGGTATATGAGTGATCTTAGTCCAATCATGCGTGAAATTAGATAGTGATCACTATTAAGCTCTTACAGAAAAAAGGTCATATCCATGATATGGAACCACTGGAGACATCATCAGAGCATTCTAGCTGACCAAAACAAAAACAAAAAACCAACCAACCAATAAAAGTGAGCAACCATCAAAGGGCAAAGCAATTTCTTCATATATCTGTAGCTCTTCCTGCAATCGAGGGAATTAATATGAGGTTTGACAAAAAGCTAAACAAATCTTTTGAAATTCTCTTATGTTTTGGTTGAACTTAATTTACAAAAAGAAAAAAATCAGATGATATGTGTGTGTGCGCGCACGTGCATGTTTCTGTTTGTCTGTCTGTCACTGTTGTAAGCTGCCCTCAAGTGGGTCCGACTATGGCAACCCTGTAGAAGAGACATCTCCAAGAATCCCTATCTTCCACTGCCTTGCCCAGATCCTGCAAGCCATTCCCCATAACCCCCCTGATTGAGTCTATCCATCTGGTTTGTGGTCTTCCTCTCTTTCTTCTACCTTCTACCTTTTCTTGCATTATTGTTTTTTTTCTAGTGATTTATGCCTTCTCATTATGTGGCCAAAGTATGATAGTCTCAACTTGATCATTTTTGCTTCCAAGGAGAGCCCTGGTCTTAGTTTCTCTTTAAAAAGGATTAACACTCTGGGAAACTAAAATTGCACCTCACATGTGGCATAGCAGATCCTGGCTGGTGTGTGTGTGTATATATATAGATCCTATTAGAAAGATGACTGAACAGAAGAAAACAACATTTATCAGTATCCTACACTCCTCTCAATACCCGTACTGTGTTCAAGGTAACGTGATTATTTCTAGGGTCCACTATAGCTCTTTGCACCTGAAATGAGGGGGGGGGGGTTCCCCCCCCCAAAAAAAAGAAAAGAAAAGAAAAGAAAGAAAGCCCAACAACAATGGAAAACCTGCACAAACTCCCATCATCTTACCCACAGGGAAGAAAACCTGTAAAACCTAAATAAACAAAATCTACACCTATGAAAGAACTAGAAAAGATTCTAAAATGCAAAGATATACAACTCAGCACAAAAGTCAGAATCATACAAGCCATTGTATTGTCAGGGATGATGGGAGTTGTAGCTCTTCACCTCTGGCTCTAACTCACCACCTTGTTATGCAGCAGAGCTGACCAGCTTTGATCAGTGGTTGATGCTTCTTTCCCAAGCAGCAGAGTTTCAGAGAATAGGCTGAAGACCCTGACAAACTCTCCAAGCCTTCTCACTCTTCTTCCTGAGATGTCTCCAAACTTCTCCAGGATTCTTCTGGTTCTTGTATCTTCCCTCAAGACACCAGACAACTCAGTAGTCTTATATAAAAGATCTACTTTATTCTACTATATATAAATACTATATGCCCTACAAATCACAATCTCTACACTTCACAATATCTCCAAAACTACTCCACACTACACCACAATGTACATTAGCAAACATTGCAATTTATAGCCATTGTTAGACACCACCCACCAGTCAGTTTCCACCCAGTGGGTGTGTACATACATCTTGATTGGTCCACATAGATCATCCCATACCTAAGACCAACCCAAGTGTTTCATCACTTTACCTTGACCACTTAATGAGTCTCAGGTGTTTGCAATCTATCACAGGTGTTCTCAATGTACCTTCTATAACTTTGTCCTTGGCTCTCAAGGCTTCTTAATTATATTATCTTTTTCACCTGTGTATCTTCCTGATTGCTCCTGCTTAGTCACTTTGACATTCACATACATATTTTTATTTCTATTACTGTATATCCCATGTTGCTTTTTCCTTAACAATCCCCTCCGAAATAAAATATTGTATGTGTCTTACAATGTCATTCCAACCATTTGTGTCAGTCTTTCATGTTTTTCCGCCGTCAATGCTTTTGTGAACAAATCTGCTATGTTGTGTTGTGTTTCTATATATCTCAATTCTATTTTACCCTTTTGAACCATGTCTCGCACATTTTGATCTCTTACTCCAACATATTTTGTTCTGTTCTTCAAACTTTCAGTTTCAGCCATTGCTATGCATGACTGTGAATCTTCCAGAATTTCTACTGGTATCTTGTAACTTTCATTTAAATCATTCAATAACTGCTCAACCCACTGTACCTCATTCACTATCTCATTTAAAGCTGCGAATTCTGCTTCAGTTGTACTTATCGCTACATTTGTTTGTTTCCTACTTCTCCAGACTATTGGACTTTCACTGTACTTGATTATTATTCCTGTAACTGATTTCTTGTCTCCTAATTCTGATGCAAAAGAACTATCCACATAACAATCTAAATCTGAACTACTGTTTCTAATTATCAATTTCTTATCTAAAGTTCCTTTCAAATATCTTAATAAGTGTTTTACTGCTGTCCAGTCTTCAATTTTTGGATCATTAACCCTTCTGGACAATACATTTACAGCATATGAAATGTCTGGTCTGGTGTGGCAAGATATGAATTGTAAAGATCCTATTATACTCCTGAATAAAGTCTTGTCTTCAAAATCTCTAGTTGTTTTTTCAGATACAAAACCAATTGTCATTGGAGTTCTTACTATTTTAGCATTTTGTAATCCACACTTTTCAATCAAATTTTCAATTTTCTTTCTCTGGCTTAACAAACAATGTCCTTCTTCTGTCCATTCAACACCAATACCTAAATAAGACTTTAATAAACCTAGATCTTTTAAGACAAACTTTTCAGACAATTCTCTTTTTACTGATTCAATTTCCTGTTTTGACTTTGCTGCCACGCACAAATCATCTACATAAATTACTAACACTATGTCTCCTTTTGTATAGACACAAGCATCTGCAATGCTCCTTTTGTATCCTAGCTTAACTAACTCGTCATTAATGCACAAATTGCATGCTCTGGCACTTTGTTTTAATCCATACAATGCTTTTTTCAATTTATAAACTTTCTGACTACTATTTTCTTCAAAACCTTGTGGCTGCTCCATGAATATCTCTTCATCTAAACTAGCATTCAAGTAGGCTGTTTCAAAATCAAAATGTTCTACAACTAAATTACTTTTTGCTGCTACAGCTAGAACCATTCTCAGACTTTCTGGCTTTGCAGTTGGAGAATATGTCTTATCATAGTTCTCATACTGCTGTTGTGCAAAACCCTTAGCTACTAACCTAGCTTTATACTTAATACTTCCATCTGGCATTTCTTTCTTTTTGTACACCCACTTACAACCAATTACTTTCTTGTCCTTGGGTCTGTCAACAACTTCAAAAACATCTTTATTTACCAGACAACCAAACTCATCATCCATTGCATCAATCCATCTTTCCTGTTCTTCTCTAGACAAACTTTCCAACTCTTCAAAACTTTCAGGCTCTTCCACTGCTAAACAAGCTCTTGCATTTGTCACAACAAACCTATCTGGAGGCTTTCTAACTCTGTGACTACGTCTGGGAATAAACTCTGCTGATCTGCCTCTTTCATCCTCACTTTCTGTACTGGGAGTTATAGTTCTATGACTAAATCTCTTGTCTTCAGCCATTCTAGTAGTAATGGGTCTAGATTGTGTCTCATTATCAGAAGAACTATCACTGCTGCTAGTGGATGCTTCTGGCTTAACTGAAACCCCTCCGTTTCCTGAAGTTGGTTCAATTTGTGTTTCTGGCTCATTTGAACTTCCTAACCTCAAGAAAACTTCCTTATTGGCATGCAATTTGTCCCAACCGGCATGTCTCTCGAAATTTGCAGACCTAGAATACTGCACCTCCCTTCCACCTAAATGAAACTTGTAGCTATTTCCAGAATACCCCAAAAACCTAAGCCTTTTACTTTTGGGTTCTCCTTTCTTCCTGAAACAAGCTGGTAGGTAAACATAAGCAAATTGTCCAAAGACCCTTAAATATTTGTAATTTGGCACTCTCCCATACAATACCCTGTAGGGAATGTCTTCAATTTCTGAATGATACAGTCTGTTACTAATATGTACTGCTGTCAAAGTTGCTTCTGCCCAAAAACTATCTTTTACCTCTGCATCTGCCATCAAACAAGCAGTTATCCTTTTTATATCTTGTATTTTTTTCTCCGCTAAACCATCTTCGTTAGGACAAGCGGGATTAGTAGTTTCATGCCTTATTCCCACCTTTTGAAACCAATTAAACAATTGATTACTTAGAAATTCTCCTCCTCGGTCAGTAACAATGGTGCCTACTCTAATATCAAATTGTCTTTCCACCATTCTCACCCATGCTTTTAAACTTTGCCCAGCGTCAGATTTGTTTTTCAATATTCTTACAAAAGCAAACCTTGTAAACCTATCAACAATTACTAGGTAATATTTGCTTCCCCCTAAAGACAAACAATTAGCTTGGGCAACATCTGCATGTACAAACTGAAATGGTCTTTGAGCAATTCTTTTGGTTTTCTTGGCTACTGGAAAAGCTCTGACCTTTACTTGATTGCATACAGTACAATCTAAGTGATTTTTGCATTCAGCAACTTTTAAATCTGGACACATACTGATTAACTTCTTTAAACATTTGAAACTAGCATGGCCAAATTTTCTATGGAGTTCATGTATACAGTCTTTGTGAATTGGACTATTGTCTATGTTATTAGCATTTTCAACCCTGTAGCTATCAATATTGTCTTCCAAATAGTAAAGTTTATCCTTTTTCAAGCCTATGCCTCGCAATTCCCCATTCAGTTTTATCTTACACATGTTCTTTTCAAAAATGACTGTGTAGTCTCTGTCTGTTAATCTGCTCACTGATAACAAATTATTTTCTAACTCCTTTACATGTAACACATCATTAAAGTTTTCCTTTAGCCCTGGAATGAAAACTGTACCCATTTGATTTACAGTACTGAGCTCTTTCCCATCAGCTAAAACTACAGCATTTTACATTAGCTGATTTTCTATTACTTATCAAATTAATATTGTTACACATTGAAGATGATGCTCCTGAGTCAATCAACCATTTACAATTAGCATTTTGTTTTTCCTTAATCATGGTTGCAACCCCCTTTTTGTTACCACTGTCCTTCAAAAATGGAGGTTTGGACTGTTTTTGATACTGCCGCGGCTGCCATCTGCTCTCCTTTTGCTTGCTTCTCTCAGCAGCGAATTGTTTACATTGTCTCTGTAAATGACCAATCTTTTTACAATAAAAACACCTCCGTTGCTCCCTTGTAGAAGCTGCTTCTTCCTGCTTTCGTAGATCAGGCGTTGTTTGTTGTTTTGGCACAGTCCTCAAACTTGCTGAGTCATTCTGCTCAGACTTTCTTCTCAAATTTTCCTCCAATATTTTTGCAACAATTAAGTCTCTGTTCAGCTCAGCTTCTGGCAAATTTTGCAAGCTATTTGTTATGTTGTCCCAAGAAGAGTCCAGCGATTCTATTAAAATATAACACTGCTGCTCCTTGCTAATTTCCACTCCTCTCAGTTCAGCTTGCACAAATAAATCTTGCATTGTTTTTAAGTGTTCTATCACACACTGTCCTTTTGTCATCTTTTGTCTGTAAATTCTTTTAGACCAAAGCATTTTTGCAAACGCAGTTGAAGGTGTGTGTAATCTCTGCAAAGTATCCCACACATCCTTGGCAGACACTTTATCTCTTACGTCGTTAATCAAGTCTTCTTCTAGCATGAGATAAAGACATGCTTTTGCTTTAGCATCTCATTCTCGAGTGGCTTCATCAGCATCAGCTGCCAGCCCTCTTTCAACTGTCGACCACAGAGACTCCTTTATGAGTAGAGATTGGGCATATATTTTCCAGGTAGAGTAGTTATTTCTATTTAATTTACTAAACTTTAGTATCTCCATCTTAATTTGTGCAGTGACTCAATTTGACACAGTCCCTCTGAGTATGCACAGCAGACAAAACACAAAATGATTTACTCACAAAGCTCCACAAAACTTTCTTCCACTCTCTGGAACTTTCAGCTTCTGTGGATGCTGGTTGCTCTAGTATCTGGGCCCATAACCCTTGTCAGGGATGATGGGAGTTGTAGCTCTTCACCTCTGGCTCTAACTCACCACCTTGTTATGCAG
The DNA here is from genome assembly GCA_026167975.1 of Phrynosoma blainvillii. Classification (NCBI taxonomy): domain Eukaryota; kingdom Metazoa; phylum Chordata; class Lepidosauria; order Squamata; family Phrynosomatidae; genus Phrynosoma; species Phrynosoma blainvillii. The sequence continues at coordinate 103,991,778 of JANUYF010000003.1, forward strand.
CAGAGCTGACCAGCTTTGATCAGTGGTTGATGCTTCTTTCCCAAGCAGCAGAGTTTCAGAGAATAGGCTGAAGACCCTGACAAACTCTCCAAGCCTTCTCACTCTTCTTCCTGAGATGTCTCCAAACCTCTCCAGGATTCTTCTGGTTCTTGTATCTTCCCTCAAGACACCAGACAACTCAGTAGTCTTATATAAAAGATCTACTTTATTCTACTATATACATAAATACTATATGCCCTACAAATCACAATATCTCCAAAACTACTCCACAATACACCAAACTACTCAACAATGTACATTAGCAAACATTGCAATTTATAGCCATTGTTAGACACCACCCACCAGTCAGTTTCCACCCAGTGGGTGTGTACATACATCTTGATTGGTCCACATAGATCATCCCATACCTAAGACCAACCCAAGTGTTTCATCACTTTACCTTGACCACTTAATGAGTCTCAGGTGTTTGCAATCTATCACAGGTGTTCTCAATGTACCTTCTATAACTTTGTCCTTGGCTCTCAAGGCTTCTTAATTATATTATCTTTTTCACCTGTGTATCTTCCTGATTGCTCCTGCTTAGTCACTTTGACATTCACATACATATTTTTATTTCTATTACTGTATATCCCATGTTGCTTTTTCCTTAACATGTATTCCCTGTTACCATGTATGGATGTGAGAGCTAGACAGTTAAGAAAGATGATAGGAAGAAAATCAACTCCTTTGAGATGTGGTGCTGGAGAAAAAATGCTGAGGATTCCATGGACAGGCAAAAAGACAAACAAATGGGTCCTAGAGCATGTCTCTGGAAGCCAAGATGACAAAGCTTAGGCTGGCGTACATCAAGTTGATTTTGGGCACATCAAGAGAAGGCATGAATTGTTGGGGGTGGGGGAACAATAATGCTGGGAAAGGTAGAAGGATGTAGAAAGAAGGAAGGCCACATGCTAGATGGATGGACTTCATTAAAGAGATCACAAGTATGAATTTGCAGGAGTTGGGCAGAGCATTGAAGGACAAGGGTTTTTGGAAATCTCATCCATAGGGTCGCCATGGGTCGAGATCGAGCAGTTAACAACAACAACAAACACCCCATCACTTAATCCTATCCAATTGGGTCCACTGAAGGGTTTTTTTTGGGGGGGGGGGGTGTCTTAAGATGAATGGGTTTAGAATCTTTCATTTGAGCAAGAACTCCATCCTTATAGGGTACCTCACGCCAGGGAAGATATTAAGTTCATTTAGCTGAATGAATGAAAAATCCCCCTTCAGACTTTCAGTCTCAATGCCAGAGCTTTGAAAAATGACTTTTGGAGATGACAGCTGCCATCATTTCCCAACTACCATGGCCACTGGCCATCCTATAGCCCACAAAAGTCACTTTTCCAAACTTTCTACAATGTGCAAAGGTCAGAGTTAGAGCTGGTTGCTACAGGAATGTCACTCAGGCTTACTCCCCCGCTGTGCATTGTTTGAACACAGAAGAGGAAAATGTCTGAAGGGGGTATTGAATACATATGCTTCAAAAACTTGCAGTAGCTGACATTTATAACCTGTCACAAATAAATGGACAATTTCATTATATGTTCGTTTCATGCTTCCTCTTATTCACTTAAGCTATTTATAATGCTGCTTTTGTTCACATTTGGGCTTGGCACACTGAGCCCCCATCTCCCTGCCATCACCCTAAAGCAGAAAATGATACAGGATTTTTTTAAACCAACCCAAAACCAAAAACTGGACCAAGTTTCCAATTTTTTCTCCCCATCATCCACAACTCCTCAGCCTTCCTTACCTAGTAGTTAGTATTGAATGGTGTAAGAAGATGGGTGGTCTCTTCTTTTCTCCTCCTATCCTTGCACCTGGACCACTGTTACACCTGTATCTTGGGTGCCAGGGAGGGTACAGGAGGAAAAGATTAGGAAGAGCCTTCTTTCTGTTCCTGGCAGAGCAGCACCAGCCACTGCAACAGCATCCAGGTGAGGCCAGGAAGTGAGAGCTGTCAGCTTGAATAGGACTCAGGGCTTGTAATGTTCACTTTATATTAAAAGTAAACAATACATATAATAAAAGAGCATAACCCAAACCAAGAAAAGATGGACCTTGATAATTTTAAGAGAGTTTATTCTATGGTCTTTCCACATCCACATTAGGTAGAGTGAAGTGACCATGCTGAGGCAGCTGTTAGGGGGTGGAAGGCACTAGCACACCCTCTCCTAACTCTTCCTTCTGAACCACCAGGTCATCTCCTTTTGGTGGAATACAGAGCTGTGTATGTGCCACACAGGCTGTCTTGCACCCCTGAAACTGTCCTGATGCCCTCAAGTTAAAAAGGAGCCATTCCCATTGGGACTGAAAGAAGTTTTACTTGATGGTCCACAGAAAAGAGGGAACGCCATCTTGTTCTTTGTACCAGGCAACAAAGTGTTTAGAGCTGGCCCTGAGTATCATGATGGCATCTGGGTGAAGATAGGGAGCCACAAGGAACTGGATGGATGTTCTTGTTTCCAGAACTTGGGGAAAAATATTTTTATTTTAACTACAGTTCCAGCTGGTTATACTAGCTGTGGGATCCTGGGAGCAGTACACTGAAAATGTAACTTCTTTCTAAACTCTTGTTTTCTCTTCTTTGCTTTCCACACTTCAATAAAAGCAAGTTCTTAGAATGCAGCCTCAGGGTAGCAAATGGAGTAAAGAAGAGTCTCTCCAATTACACTAAGCAAAAATAGTGTTACTACAAACACATTTTGGATCTAGAAAGTTTACAGTGTGTGTGTTAATTAGCTTTGTTACTGGTACATTGGCTATAAAAGGGAACGTTCAGGCCTAATGATCTTTAAACTTCCTGGGACATTAAGTTCTTTTTTTTAAAAAAATCAGAGCTGCTAACTCTAATAAAGAAATTGTGTAGTCTAAACTGGTCTAAATTGGCAAGCTGGAGATCAGATTGCTGCACGTTAACTATTAATTCCAACCGCAGAACTGCAGCCAAAGAGAGTATTTTAGCTACTTAAATTTTAAAATACTGGCTTGAAAAACTGTAACAGTGAATAAGCAAGCTGTATGTCTCTTCAACTGATTATCACTCCCCTAGAAGAGGAGTGACTTGTATGCAAAACATATTATAAGAAAAGCAGGCTTAGACACAGAAGAAGGAGGAGTAAAATAGGAGGAAGGAATATACATAATCTAAGATATGCAGATGACACCATAATATTAGAAGAAAACCTCACATGGGACATCTGCTAAAGAAGACCAAAGAGGAAAGTGCTAAAGCAGGCTTAAAGTTGAACATAAAGAAAACAAAAACAATGACCACCGAGGACCTTCACAAGTTCAACCTAGACAATGAAGAAATAGAAATAGTAAAAGAATTTTCATACCTGGGATCAAACATTGATCAGACATTGATCATACATGGGGACTGCAGTCAGGATATCAGAAGATTAAAAATGGGGAAGTTAGCTATGAAAGAATTAGAAAAGATTCTAAAATGCAAAGATATACAACTCAGCACAAATTTGAAAATCATACAAGCCATCATATTCCCTATTACCATGTATGGATGTGAGAGATGGACCGTTAAGAAAGATGATGGGAAGAAAATCAATTCATTTGAGATGTGGTACTGGAGAAGAGTGCTTAGGATCCCACAAACATCCAAAAGGACAAACAAATGGGTCATAGAGCAGATCAAACCAGAAAGCTTCCTGGAAGCCAAGATAACTAAACTGAGATTGTCACACCTCGGACACATCATGGGAAGGGAGGACTCATTAGAAAGGACAATAAGGCTAGGAAAGGTGGAGGGAGTAGGAAGAGAGGAAGGCTACATGCCAGATGGATAGACTCTATTAAGGAGGTCATGGGTATGGGGTTGCAGGAATTAAGCAGAGCAGTGGAGGACAGAGGGTCTTGGAGATGTCTCATCCATAGGGTCGCCATGGGTTGAGATCAATTCGAGGGCAGTTAACAACAAGAGGAGTGATGGCTACTCCCTAAAAATAGTTAGCAGAAGAACAGTGACATTGGGGTAAGGGAAAAGGGCCTTGTGTCATATGTTTCGCAGGACTACTTTAGCATCCATATTGCTCATGGATGCTGAAAACCTATCTAGGCAAAAACTGACTTCAGGGCTTCTAAGAACATTCCAAGTTGAAGCAGCCTTCCTCTTTGGAATGTGAAAGTTCCTTGGTTAAGGAACATAATAGCTGGCTAGCAAACTTTGAGAATACTGTACTACACCCTTATAGTGCTGCTATTCCACTTTTACTGCTCTGGCTGCCCACTGTAGTTCAGTGAGGCCTAAGAATTCTCTGGCTGAGAAGTCTAAATGCCTTTCCCTACACTGAAAATCCCGAATACAACAGGGGGCAGCCAGTATATTGGAAAGAACCTCTTCCTTTCATCAAGTTAGCTGAATCACCATCAAACAGTCCTATTTTTGGAAAGACAAAATGTAGAAATGTCAAGATTGCCAGAAAACATTTGTTCACTTAAGCAGTGGACATAAATTTTCAGCTGGCATTGTCAGCAGATGATCCCAGAAAAATTCAGCAAGAATTATACATTATTAAGGACTTTGTAGGTTGGGGCAACTGAATATAATCAATGTATTATTGAACTTGGAAGCAGGACTAACAGCATGTTGTTATGAAGTCACTTCTTAACAGGAGAGAAAAAGAAAGGTGATCTAGGAAAAGCTAAATGACCAAAATCCCTCTAATAACCCACCTTTTCTCCTGTAGCCCCTGCCCCTAAATTGATATTTCCTGGATGGTGGAGAGCAGAAGAAGTGGCAGAGAAGAATCCATCTATTTTCCCACAACTGGACACACAGCAACAGACACTCTTCCAGATGTCACAGGAGTATTCTGGAGCTCCCTGAGGATAATGTCACTGCCTGTGTGTTTGGCTACTGGAAAATAGCCAGATTTTTCTATTTCACTCTCCCCTTTCATTACCAGCCAAGAAATGGCCATATTGGGTGTGGCTGCAGCAGAGAAAAGGTGGGTTTTTCAGGAGTTAGGTAGAATATATTGTAGTTATTAATGCACAATGTATTTTTGGATCTCAGACACAATTTTAATCAGTAATTTTATAAAGGTAAGGTATAGGTATTCCCCATTGACACGGTTGTTAAGCCGCGTCCGACCACAGGGGGCAGTGCTCATCTCCGTAACTAAGTCAAAGAGCCAGCGTTGTCAGATTGCACAGAACACTGTTCAACTTCCCACCAAAGTGGTACCCATCTACCTACTTGCATTTGCATGCTTCAGAACTGCTAGGTTGGCAGAAGCTGGGACTAGTGATGGTAGCTCACCCCATCACGTGGCACTTGGGCCTCGAACTGCCAAGCTGCTGATCTTGCAACCAACAGTGTCAGCGTCTTAACCACCTGAGCCACCAAATCCCATTTTTTTAATATAAGGTGCATAATTGGATATCTATTAATTATAATATGTTAACTGTAAAAAAGGGGGAGCAGACAATTATTAAAAGAATCTGGTATTCAAGAATTCTGTAAGTTTACTGTCCAAGAGAAATTGGTGATTTTTAAAATACACAGCTAAAATTAGAACCCTAGTGGCCAGAGGAGCCATTACAATCGCACTACCCCTTTGGTGGGTAACATAGTGGAATTCCCCTTCACACAATCCAATATCTGACCTCTTTATAAACATTAATGATGTCACCATCCAGAACCCTAATGGATTTGAAGCTCCACAGATGATCACATCTGCATCACTCACAACAAATAAGGAGCATTAGTTTGTGCCGGAGCCAAGAGAGAGACCTCTGCCACCAATCTTGCCTTGCACACTTGTGCAATAACGTATCATGTATACTACTGTTCATTCAGTAGTAGAAACGTTGCATGGAGTCCAGAATGTTGGAAAATCAGTGCTCCAAATGATGAAGAGAGAGAGAGGACAGGACGCTCTCCTTTGCAGAAAGTTGCTGTCTACATAAAGAGAGAGATGGAAGTGGTGACAGAAAGGGACAAGACTAATGCACTCACCCTCCTTGCTATTCTCCTGAGTTAGTATGCATACAAGCAAAAAAACAAGGCTCACGATGAGATAAGTCCTTTTAGTTGAAAGTATTTTGTTGATCTGACACCAGAAAACATTGCCTTCCACTGTTTCTCACTCCCGCCCTTACACCTACACGAGAGCATCTGTTGACAATCTAATTGAAAAGTAAAAACAACATGGACATGGATACCATCCCTACAATTTTCATGAGGGATTGATAACAAGGTACAATTATCTAAATTGGTACAAGTCAAGCTTTTCTCTTTAAAGAAGTCTCACACACTCAATGTGTACCTTGAGTCTTGCATAAAAGCTGTAGGGCCAAAATTAACATACTATCTGCTGAAACCTTCTATTTAGAGCATAGGGCCATCATCTCAATTTATTTTGCAGCTCACTGAAAACCTGTGATTACCATCTGAATAAGCTGGGCCTACTTAAAAGGAAAGTAGAGGGAACAAGAAAATCTTACAGGAAATGTTAAAGTTCAATTACTTCTCTGGATTTAGTTCCTTTCAATGTGCAATGTTTTATGCTTATTATTTCACCAACATAAAAATACACACTAAAAACATGGGCTATCTAATAAGCAATTTTCAGCCTTCTGGTTTGAACCATGTTGCTGCACTATCTTGTCTAACTACATCAGCACAAGTGGTGGCTGAAAGAAGAGAAAGGCCATAAGCACATCAGTTATGAAGGATACAAGCTGCTAGAGGGATAGGATGCTCAGAACCAGCAAGTTTTGACTGTCTTTCCTTGCCACAACTGCATGACCCTGGACAATATACAACTGCTAGCCTCTACTGACTGTTATGTTCCATCATCATGGTGGAAGGCATAGTACTCAAGTCAAGATAACAGGTCAGTTAGACAGGAACACACTCAGTTACATACATTTCTTCGGGACAAAGTAAACAACATATAAGAGACTACTGTTGAATGAACAGTATAACTTGCTCTTGGCTAAGAGACTGACACTGTACTGGACTGAAAGCAGGCTGGGTACTGCATCACTGTTGTGGTTTAGTACACACCTTTTCTGCTTTCAGTCTTATGTGACTGGCTAACAATTGGATAGGATCATAGAATTGGAAGAGACTACAAGGGCCGTCTACTCCAACTGCCTGACATACAGGAATGCACAATAAAAGTGTACTCCTGACAGATGGTCATCCAGCTTCTCTTTAAAAACCTTCAAAGAAGGAGACTCCGCCATTCTCTGAGGCAGTGCACTCCACTGTCAAACAGTGTCTTACCCTCAGGACATTCTTCCCGGTAGTTTGCATCCATTCCTCCGTGTCCTAGTCTCTGGAGCAGCAGAACACAAACTTGCTCCATCCTCAATATGGCATCCCTTCAAATATTTAAACATGACTATCATGTCACTCCTTAACCCTATCTTTTCCAGGCTAAACATATCAGCTGCTCCTCATAGGGCATGGTTTCCAGACCCTTTACCATTTTGGTCTCCTCTGGACACACTCCAGCATGAAATTGATAAAATGAAATCATTGAAATGTAATCAATAAACTTGTCTACTGGGGAAGGGCTACCAGGCACTGGAAGTGTACATGTTTTGTGAGCTGCAGAACCCAAGCTTAAACCATACCAGTTATGACTAGTCACAATAAACAACTATGGAGCTAGATGGCCTAGAAGTCTGACCTGGTTTGCAAGGCTGCTTGTCATGTTTCTAAAGTGCTGTATTTCAAGAACAGAGCTTGGGAAAACTATTATTTGAACGCTCAGCTCCCAATCAAGCAAGTTGAAGCAATCTGGGTGTTCTAGCCCCCCAAAGTGATTTTTCTAACCTTTGTTCTGCAGTCACAATGATGGCAATGCCCTGCTAGGACAATGAGCAGGGGGACAGCACTCACTGAGGACACTCCAGAGTGTGCAGTATGGGTATACATAGGCATGTTGCAGCTTCCTGCAGACATTGTTATAAAATACAAAGACCATCTATCTGGTCTTCTCTCTAAAGTATCTTTCACAATGAAAACATTTTGCTAATCAACATGTCACTGGGTTTCATGAAAAGGTGATGAACAAGGGGGTATGGTATCTCTAGACAAGGAGCGTACCAAAGGCACTATTACATACTGAACTGTGAGCTGCAAAATCAGAGCTTCCAAACAGAGTGGGCCACAAATACTTGTTCAGATTAGTAGAAAGTTCAGTTGGCAAATCCTTCTCCATTAATAACAATTGGGATATTGCCGATGTCATTCTTTGACTTATCCCAATTGGTTTTCTCAGAGTGACAATAGAAGCACATTTCGACAGAAAGCATGAACAACTGAAAAATACCTAGAAGTCAATAGGCTCCAGAATACATTCCAGTTTGGAGCATATCACTGTTACTAAGAGAGAAAAAGACCATCCAAGACTATATCTATGTGATCCATAGATAAGAGCATGACAATTTATTACCAAACAAGAGATAGATCAGAAATATCAGTTACTTCTCACCACCATCCTAGACTGAGGCCTACAGAGAGTGGAGGAGATGGAAAACTGTCACCTAATGAGACACTTTGCTGCCTGTGTTGGGACAGCAAATAATGTCTTTCCATGGAAATACATAGTATCCTGAACCATCCAAGTTGTTTTTGTACACGAGACAAACAATTCCATGCTCATCTCTCACCATCTGGAGCAGCAGAAATATAATAATAACAAATTCATCAGCTAAAAATGTGTTGCTCCTTCATCACATGCAAAATCTGCTCCTGAAGCAACTCACTTGCTTTGCAGAATATTAGGATTGACCCAAAAAATTGCACCTCCATTGGGGCTTTTACCATGTATCCCTGAAAGTTTCAGACATGGTTTCAAATCAATTGATGCTCAGGCCAAGGCCTTGTTCTGCATGGACAAAAAGGTCCATTTTCCCCATGTTCTGATGCCATTCGGTTTGGACAATGCAAATCCCAAATCCCAGTTCAGGTTTAGGCAACCAGAATCAGGGCAGAACAATATTATAATGGCTTTAAAAAAAAAACACCAAAAAAACCCTTACCTGTTGCTCTGGCTCTTCTATGAAGATCCAGAGACCTCTCTCCCAACACTACAGCAACTGGCTGCATGGGCATCCGTTGCACTGCTTGGCATACCCACCACCATTTCTGAGGTCAGAATGAGGCATCCAGAATGTGACCATTGCTAGACACCCCATTCTGACCTCAGAAGTAATCTGTGAGAGCGATGGCTGCACCAGGCGGCCCAGTGGGATGCCCATGCAGACAGCCACTGTGGTGCAGAGATGGAGACCAAGGTAATGGAGAAAACAGCAGCTGTGGGGCCAGGATACTCTGGGCTGTCCCTGGACTATCTTGGCCAATGCAAGCAAGGCTCCAGAAAGCAATGCTTTTATCATGCATAACCAATATGGCCCAGTATTACCACATGCAATTTAAAGGTTCCAATGTTCCACATTCAATAGTCTTTAATAAGACAACACAACACAATGTCATTTAGTTAAATATGTATGTGTAGTTTGGCCTAAATACCCTAAAGGCACCCCATTTGATAGTGGAACTTAAGCAGGGTTGTTCCTGGTTAGTACTTGGATGGGAGACTCTAAAAAATACCAGGTGTTATAGGCTATATTTCAAAGGAAGGAACTGGCAAAACAACCTTTGAGTATTCATTGCCTAAGAAACCCCTATGAAATTCATGAGGTCGCCATAAATTGATAGATGACTTAAAAGCACACACACACACAGGTATTTGTAAGCCAAAATCCTGTGCATTTAGTTCTCTTCAGCAACTAATACTCACAAATATGATACATGTTCTTCCTATTGGTTAAGCACTTGTAGACTGTACACTGTTTATCATGTAGCCCATAGCTTAGATCACTTCCACGTCCAGATACTTCTAGTTCTGAAACACACGCACATACTCAAACAGGAAGGAGGGGGAGGTCCAACTCAGGGGTAAAAACATTCTGTAATTGCTGTCTCTCAAAGTGACTACAGGACACATTGGGTTTTATACCCTAAAGAATCAAAAGGTACCATATATAATCGACTATAAGTTGACCTCATGTATAAGTCAAGGGCAGGTTTGGGGACCAAAATTACAAATTCTGAAATGACCTGTGGATAAATTGAGGATAAAATCTAGGGACATGAAGCAAAGGACTTAAAGGATGAAGCCAAGGAAAACAATGCAAAAGAACTTACAAAATTCCAGCACGCATCACTGTTTGTGATAACACTAAAGGCTGGATGGATGAGATAATTGGGGGGGGGGGGTCAGTGCTTCCAAGACAGATACACTCCTGCCTTTCACCAGGGGATGGTTCCTCTTTAAATAAGAAGTTAAAATACAGTACTTACATTGACCCATGGGGAAGTTGTCTTGGGGTTTTTGGCCAATTTTTTGACTAAAGCTTCTAGACTTATACATGAGTATATACAGTAACACTAAAGAAACTCACAGTCTTAAAAAGAGTACATACCATTTGCTCTCTCTGTTATATAATGTTAGTTCAAGTTCAGAGCTCTGAAAGGTTTTTTTTTAAAGATTATATCTGGCTGGGGAATTCTGGGAGCTACCATTCAAAAAAGTAACTTTCCCCAAGCTCTGCTCAAGATGCATGGTCCCTTTTGTGACAGAAATAGAATTGTAGACTAAAGCTGAAATACAATTATGGAAGAATAACTGTTGCAGCAATCATCATTGACAAGATCTCCAGCAATAGCAGTAGCAGCCTTGAGCCATGCTTTATCTTGGAGAATTCTATATTTTTGTTATTTTTTTCCCAATACAAGAGCTTCTAAGGAAGGATAAACCCTTTGTGGGAATGTTCATCTGGTTAAGATCTCCTAGATGACTCACTTCAAATAATGAGTTAGGAAGAGATATAGAAGGGGCTGGAGGGTTATTTTCAGCTACCTTCCATAAGGGAGACAGTATTTTGTGCCTAAGTCATTTTTGACAAAGTGTTAAGATGAGATATTATCCAGAGATCTCATTAACAATGATTAATGTCAACAGCTATTCTTCCATAGCTATATTTCAGGCTTATTTTATAATTATACAGGTTTGGGGTTCATAGATTGGATGGATGGATGTGGAAAGGGATATAGTGTGCTCACCCATATACTTTCTGTCACCATTTTATATATAATATTGCACCTTTGTGACTTTTTCTAGTACTGCTGTGCTGTCAGTCTCCTAGGCTGCAATTCTAAGCCAGCATTGAAATCAGTGAGCATTTTTGGAATGGATCAAAAACTAATTACATTGAGGAATCTGTGGAGCATGTGCAGAAATCAGTACTTGAAAGGCACAATGATATATGGGACTAACCAACAACAGAAAGCACATTGTCTTCATGATTTAGGTCTTTCCTGTATCTGTTATTCTGCTTAATGCAAAGTTTTTTCTTTGAAATGTAATATAGTTTGACTGCTTGGTATATTAAAGATTTGATATTACAGTTACCCCTCCATTTTCACGGGGGATTCATTCTGGACAAACCCCCCAGTGAAAACAGAAAACCACAAATATTCAAGCCCCATAGGCTTGAATTGGGGTGCACACCCCATTTTGTCTCTCTATTTGCCGCCCACGAATGGGCGAGGGACACAGGGACTTTAAGTCCATGAAAACGGGCAACTGTACTTACTAATCAGTGTAAAAGGCTAGTTTTTGTAATAGCCTTATGAAAATCAGGTGGATACAATTGTACACAATTACTCATATATTGTATTATACCATTTATGCAACACAGATCAGAAATATTAAGTATGATAGACACAAGGCTTTCAATACCATTTTAAGGGACTGGAACCCATAACTGCATGTCTGACTCCTATTTTAACCATGTGTTGTGGTAACTCTAGACTAAATATGTGTATGGCCCAAAACAGACAGGCTGTAAAAATTGTGGTGGGGGGCATGCCAGCGCAATTTGCACCAGGGCCACAGTGACCACACATGGCCAGCCCCGATCTGTGCCACCCCCATGGTTTTGAACTGGGCCAGCAAAAGGAGTGGTATTTTAACACTCCTTTTTGGCCCAGTTCTTTTCAGATGACATGAGTCTGGTATGGTTTCCCACTGTGTTCAGGCATGTATCATAAAAACACTACACCCCAAACGTGACTGGAAACTGCATTTTTCGGCCCATCTGTTTTGGGCCTATGAGCCTTCATGTTGCCTGCTGACTCATTGTGACCTCATGAATTTCAGAGTTTACATATGCAAGGAGTACTCAAAGGTGGTTTTGCCAGTTCCTTCCTCTGAAATATAACCTTCACAGCACCTGGTATTTGTTGGTGGTCTCCCATACAACTACTAACCAGGGATGACTTTGCTTAGCTTCCAAAATCAGATGGGATCTGATGTCTTTAGAGTATTTAGGCTCATTGGACTATATATATGAGTAAAATATTGCTGCCTCAATCTGTCCTTTCTTTAAATCAATGAGACATGCATGCATACACTGACACTTGAATTCTTCCCTCTGCTTTGGATAGACAGCACTGTTTCTCAAATCAGGTATAGAATTATCCTCTATAGGGAAGAACTGAGTGCTTTATCTCTTTCTGCAAGAAACCTTTCCATCAATGATCCCTGCTATACAAAAATCAAAAGCCCAGTTTGAAAACAAATCTCTTCTTAACCTTCTTAGAAAACATCCTGTACTTGTATCTAATCAAGTGGCAAGCCAACAGCCTCTATTTATCATCCTGATGCCTACACAATGACAGCAAATACAATGGAAGGACAACAAAACATTCTAGAGGATCAACACTGAAAACAGAGATCTTCTACACTTTCCTGGATAAAACTTCAGATTCAGGTTAGACTGGAACTTTAACATTTGACCTTTTGAAAGGCTGAAGTCATATCTGAGCCCAATAATTCATCTCCTCCTTTTCTTAGCTGGGAAATTCCTATATCTGTATTGATTCTGCATGCTCCATGGTACAGCATTTCCTTACCTCTCTTTTATACAGATGAGATTACTCCATCTCCAAAATGAAAACACAATTACCAAGGCATTAGAGCACCTTCTGTAGCCAAGGTGCCAGATTCTGTCTGATCTTGGAAACTAAGCAGAGTCAGCTTTGATTACTACATGATATATCTTGATTTCAGTAAGGCCTTTGACAAGGTTCCCCATGACATTCTTGCAAGCAAGTTGGTAAAATGTGGGCTAGACAAAGTAACTGTTACATGGATTTGTAATTGGTTATCTGGTCGAACACAAAGGGTGCTCAACAATGGCTCCTTTTCAACCTGGAAAGAAGTGACCAGTGGGGTGCCACAGGGCTCTGTCCTGGGCCCAGTGCTATTCAATATCTTTATTAATGACTTGGATGACGGTATTGGGGGCATAGTTATCAAATTTGCAGATGACACCAAATTAGGAGGAGTAGCTAATACCCCAGAGGACAGGATCAAAATTCAAAATGACTTGAGCAGACTAGAAAGTTGGGCCAAAGCTAACAAAATGAAATTCAACACAGAGAAATGTAAGGTACTGCACTTAGGGCGGAAAAACGAAAAGTACAGATATACGATGGGGGACACTTGGCTGAATGAGACTACGTGTGAAAGGGATCTAGGAATCCAGGTGGACCACAAGTTGAACATGAGTCAACAGTGCGATGCAGCAGCTAAAAAGGCCAATGCAATTTTAGGCTGCATCAGTAGAAGTATAGTGTCTAGATCAAGAGAAGTAATAGTGCCACTATATTCTGCTTTGGTCCGGCCTCACCTGGAATACTGTGTCCAGTTCTGGGCACCACAATTCAAAAAGGATGTGGAGAAATTGGAGCGTGTCCAAAGGAGGGCAACTAAAATGGTGAAGGGTCTGGAAACCAAGCCCTATGAGGAACGACTTAGGGAGCTGGGGATGTTTAGCCTGGAGAAGAGAAGGCTGAGAGGTGATATGATAGCCGTGTTTAAATATTTGAAGGGATGTCATATCGAGGAGGGAACAAGCTTGTTTTCTGCTGCTCCAGAGACTAGGACCCGAAACAATGGATGCAAGCTGCAAGAAAAGAGATTCCACCTCAACATTAGGAGGAACTTCCTGACAGTAAGGGCGGTTCGACAGTGGAACACACTCCCTCGGAGAGTAGTGGAGTCTCCTTCCTTGGAGGTCTTTAAGCAGAGGCTGGATGGCCATCTGTCGGGGATGCTTTGATTGGGAGTTCCTGCATGGCAGGGGGTTGGACTGGATGGCCCTTGTGGTCTCTTCCAACTCTATGATTCTATGATTCTATGATTCTATGAATGGGAAATTGTTGGAAGTTGACTACAGAGTTGTACTGGAGGACCTCCAAATGCTTAGAGAGACCTTATTTTTTCAGATGCAGAGAAGTAAAACTGCAAGTACCAGTACCGCAGATAAGTGGGGGTCACACTGTACCCATCTAGAACAATGGTGCTTCCTCCTAAGTACATGTGTTCAGCATCAGAATTGCAAGAGGAAATTCCATTAATTTTCTAAAATGCTAGTGGTGCTAGGATTTAAAGTAATTTAATCTGTGAAATTAAACTTGCTGAGCATGTCCTTTAAAAACCAACCAACCTGGGTTAGGAAACAGGTTTGGGTTCTTTTAAAAATGTTCTAACATGTAAGAAATGTGGAAGCATTTAAGTTAAGTATGGAACTTAACTGAATGAAGAGGAGAGAAATATTAGGTATGTGCTTTGTGTGGACATGTTTAGCCACCACTATTAAGATCATTAAGTCCAAGATCAAAAATGATCTAGTTGTACCACTGTTCCCAAGCAAGTGTGCATAGAATTACAGGCTTAGTGGATTTTTTTAAAGTAAAAACAACCACACAAAAAACATCAAACACTTCAGTCTTTCCTTGTTTGGAAGATGTTCTGTGGTACATATGACTACTCTTCTATGTAGGACACAATAAATGTTTGTAAAATTATACATGGTATGGAGGACAGCTGTAAAATTATGCACAGCATTTCCATCCCACTAGACTGTTTTAGATTAGATTATTGTTAGGACACACACATGAAAAGGGAGGGAGGAAGGAAGATAAATAATTTACAGCAAGACTTAAGAATTTAGGGGAACCTGAGACTCAACATATTTTGTTGGATTTCAGTTCCCACCAGCCCTTCCCAGCATGGCTAAATTCATGCTTTTAGACTGCCAGAAGCAACTTATTAGTGGCAGGATGCTAGACTAGATGAAATGTGGGTCTAATCCTGATGGATTGCTTTTAGTTGAGTTACAATCCTGAGAATTACCCTAACTCTTTAATAAAATATAGCACTGTACTTCATTAAAACATTGTTCATGGTTGGTATATACTGCAAGACATTTGCTAAAACATGGGGAAGCATAAATGTAAATTACATGTCAGTTTTCAAAAGAAAAGAACTATGCATAGATTTTGACATGTTATCTTGGCTTTTCTGTTAGGTTCCTCTCACAGTTGTCAACAAATTCACATGAAAGATGTGTGCCTACATGTTGAAATTGTTGGCTGTAAGAGAAGCGATATAGAACAGGTGGAATCATGGCTACAGGTTGCAGAGAGGCAACTTAGGGCTTCTAGACTCATCATGCCACTTTGTAATAAGAAGTCATATTCTATAATCATGTTTTGTTCAGAAATAAAAGTTGCCACAAACTGGAGATTAGACCAATGTGTGATAGGAACCAGCCAATATACAAATCTAAATGTCAAACATTTGTATTGATTATGTGTATTATTGTTCTCCTTTTGTAAGTATTTATTTTAAAAACCCTTTCTTTTCTTTTAATGCCACAGTGACAGGCCAGGAAAGTTTTACTTTCTGGATAATTTGTAACCCTATTATTGGGACACATTTCTGCCATTTCTCACTAGGGATGTCACAGGCACGCTCCAATGTAAACCTGTAACATTCATAACAAAAATTTACCCAGGGTTTGTTGTTGTTTGTTGTTAACTGCCCTCAAGTCAATCTTGACTCATGGCGACACTGTGGATGAGACATCTCCAAGGCCCTCTGTCCTCCACTGCTCTGCCTAATTCCTGCAACCCCTTAATACCCATGACCTCCTTAATAGAGTCCATCTATCTAGCATGTGGCCTTCCTCTCTTCCTACTTCCCGCCACCTTTCCCATTATTGTTTTTTCCAAAGAGTCCTCTCTTCTCATGATGTGACCAAAGTACGATAGCATGGGTTTGGTTGTTTTGGCTCCCAGGGAGGTTTCCGGCTTGATCTGCTTTAGGGCCCATTTGTTTGTCCTTTTGGCTGTCCATGGGATCCTCAGCACTCTTCTCCAGTGCCACATCTGAAATGCATTGATTTTCTTTCTATCATCTTTCTTAACTGTCCAGCTCTCACATCCTAGGACCCAGGGTAAAGACAGCAATTGAATCATTAGGTTGTTTGAGGAAAATTATATTTCCCCAGCAACAGCACATTGCTGCATATGCTCAGTATTAAGGGAATTTTTATTTCCTCCATTAATAAAGCAATGCTTTGGGGAAAGCCACATGCATCCCCTATAATAGCTAAAAGCAGCCACATATTGTCGTTGTTGTTAACCACCTTCAAGTCAATCCCGACTTATGGTAATCCTGTGGATGAGACATATCCAAGACTCCCTATCCTCCACTGCTCTGCTTAGGTCCTGCGAATTCATACCAGTGACCTTCTTAATAGAGTCCATCCATCTAGCATATGGTCTTCCTCTCTTTCTACATCCCTCCTCCTTTCCTAATATTATTGTCTTTTCCAATGAGTTATGCCTTCTCATGATGTGGCCAAAGTATGATATTATCTTGGTTTCCAGGGAGATTTCAGATTTGATCTGTTCTATGACCCATTTGTTTGTCTTTTTACCTGTACACAGTATTTACGGCACTCTTCTCCAACATCACATTTCGAAAGAATTTATTTTCCTCTTATCCACTTTTCTCACTGTCCAGCCCTCGCATCCATACCTGATATTGGAAATACAATGGCTTGTAAGATTCTAATTGTAATGTTCAGTTGCATATCTTCACACTTTAGGATCTCTTCTAGTTCTTTCATTGCTGCCCTCCCCATTCCTAAAACCAGTCATCTGAAAGGATGCTAATCCACATCTGTATTCACTCACATAACTGGTCTGTACTGTGGTTGTTGTTCACAGGAGGGGCTTGGGAGGGTACAAGCTCACAAGAGACAGGTCTCTGTGCCCCCCACATGTAAAATGAGGAAAAATGAAGGGAATGGCCTTATGAAAAAAAAGGCAACAGAGACTTTGGGATACTTGCCAGAGAACCTACAGCTACTGTGCTTGCAAGAAAAAGAGGAACAGAATAATTTGGTCAGAAGGGCAAGAGAGGAAGACAGGAAGTAGGCACAGTTGGGGATGCAATGACAAAAGGCAGAGGAAGAAAGAGATGGTGGGGGATATCCCTGCCATTCTATCCTCAACAGAGACTAAAACAAGGTCATGCTTGTGAACTCAACTCCCTCATTCTCCGTTTTAGAGGAGGAGAAAATCAATGGTACTTTTCTTTAACTTCACCCCCACACATTCAAGCTCCAAGCAAAAACTGCTTTTCTATCTCTGAATATTTTTTGTGAAGTTAAGAGGCATTTTTTTTTTGTCCTCCAATCCCACTGGATATTATTTGATCACTCTGGAGAATTCCCAGGAGAATTTGGTGTGTTAATTAATTTAGGATAATTAGTGGTATTAATATCTTCAACTTCTTCCTTGAGAATATATTCGAGCTGGTTAAACTAGGTCTATAGACAGAAGAAAGAATTCAATTGCTTGTAATTGCCATATTAGCTTGCATACTTTGTATCCACATATGAAAATAAATGCACCTTGCAGTACTTTCTTTAAATGAGAAATGGAGAACATACCATGAACAGAAAGATAAGACCGTGCTGATTTCCTAGGAGTCCATAGGATGTTGCCATAGCAGCTGAAGTGGAATCATAGTCTTATTAATGTGTAGTGTGAAAGGGCTTCCCATCTCTTCATAATGTCTATTAGAACTATTTTAATGCCTCTAGGGCTGCACCTACATTGCAGAATGTACGTAGTTTGATGCCACTTTAACTGCCATGGCTCAATGCTGAGATTTGTAGTTTTGTGCCATGGCTCAATGCTGCAATTCTGAGATTTGTAGTTTTGTGAGATATTTAACCTTATCTGCCAGAGAGCTCTGGTGCTCCAACAAACTACAAATCCTAGAACTCCATAAATGGAGCCATAATTGTTAAAGCAGTGTCAAACTGCATTATTTCTGCAATGTGACACAGCCTAGGACTTTAAGTAATATATTAGGTACATTTTTGTAAAAAAAAATGTTTACAACAGGAGTGGGAAAATTGTGTTTTGTGGGCCACAAGCATCCCCGCAATGTCAGCATTTGTGGCTCCCAAAACTTCCGATCACTCCCTCAAAGCCCTCTCACAAAAAACTCTTCCCAAAATTAGCATCATTCTAGTGCCATTTTCTGCTGCCAAACCATACTAAAACTACCCACAAGCACAGAATGGTAGTTTGCTTTTCTCAATCCTACAAACCCCATCCCATCCTAAAGTTTCAACAGATGCTCAGTTAAGAACTTAATTCAGCAGTAACTGCAGCAACTCAAATGGGAAGGTCACAGCCTAGAACAGGGATTTGAAACTTAACGCCCTCCAGATGCTGTTGAAGTACAACTCCCATAGGATCTAGCCAGCACAGCCAATGGTGAATAATCATGGGAGTTGTCATCCAACTAGGGATGGAAAAAATATCTCAAAATATTCAAAATATGGGCATGGGACAATGTTTCTCAAGTATTGGAAAGCCATGAGGAAGATAACCCTTGGCTAACAACAATCTTCATAGTTTAGCACTAATTTTGTGCAAAATTTGCACATGACATTTTTCTTTTCTTTTCTGCATAGGAAACAGCATTTTTTTGTGGTGAAAATAATATCTCTGTGTTATTAGGAAACCTCTGTACAGAAAATGCTGGTTCTTATACACATAATCACATACACACACAAAGGACATGCAAATTTTGTGTAGAATAAGCCCTGATGTAGACCATTAGGTGCAGAATAATTTTGCACCAAATAATTTCCAAACTGCAAGCAGTCTGTAAAAACAGCACAGTTTTCAAACACTTTGTTTGAACAGGAAGAAAATTCCTACAATTACTTCCTTTGAGAATGAAATGAAGAATTATATCCCTCCATCCAACATCTGCAGGGCAACAAGTTAAGTACAGACCCAACATCTGTGTTCTTCCAGATATGTTCATCCATTCCAGATATGTTCATTTTGAATTCTCAGCTAAAACTGGCATTTCCAGCAGATATATATAGATATAGATATATATAGATATATATAGAAAGAGAGAGAGAGAGCAATTAATAGTTGTGTGCCATACCTACAAGATATTGTAATCCAAAACAAACAGACCACAGACTTGTCCATTTACTAAACCACTGAGGTACAAATAATAAAGAAGAAATTAAAAAAACAGTTAAAAGATTCATTTCATGAAGTGATAGTTAATCATTGGCTTTTCCATAGCCTTCAAGAGATGATACAGAGAAATAATGTGAAAATTGAAAAAACAAATAAAATGTTGCATACTGATTGATTCTAGGTTTGGAATTAAAATCACATTGTATTCAACAGGGCTTGCTGTTACCCTTGCAAAGGGCAGCAGCCTCAGTCACCTAAATTTCTGTGCTTTCTTGTTCCTGGAGAGGGGAAAAAATATCCTGTCTTCATTCATTTTCCTCTTCCTATGAAGACATGTGATGCTATAAATATCTTCAAGAGTACAGACAAGGGAGGAATACTTAACAGGATCCACATAGCCTCTGCCAGGTTTTGAAATAGAAATGTGTGCCCCCTCCACCCAATATGAGGATCAACTAACTACCTAAGTAAGATGGAGAACAAAAATAGCTAGATTTGTCTTCATTTTTTTAAAGGAAAGGAAAGATAAGGTAAGGTAGGAAACTGTCAGATGGGGGTGGGAAACCGGGAGTAAAAGGCATATTCCCAGCAAAGTTGCATGATCATGCTGAAAATTTTCAGACATGTCACGTTTATCAAGGACTTAACCCATGAATATCCAGGAATGCTCCAGCAACAAACCATTCACAAGGAAGTCCCAGGAATGGTTTGTTGTTGGACCATTCCTGGATCTTCATGGGTTAAGTCCTGGATAAGTGTGACGTCTTCTGAAAATCTTCAGTGCAATCATGAAACTTTGCCAGGAGTACACCTTTTTCTTCCCCAATTTTCCCCTGTCTGATAATCTCCAAAGTTATTTATCTACTTCATACAGAGTGGTCTCTGAAGTCTAAGACACTTGGGGGACATAGATGTCACCAGAAAATGACTGAATGTGATCGATAGGGAGGATCCATTTTGAATCGGTACTTTCATTAATGTGAACTTCCAGAGGGTTATATTGCACCAGATAGATTAGATCGGGGTAAACACTGTGAACTTCACATTGGGTCAGATTCAGTACTGCATTAACAAATGCATTATCGAATCTCCCCAGATCTCCCCGGCACAAAGCGCTAGTGTGAATGACCCCTTGGTTGTTGTTGTGTGCCTTCAAGTCTTTTCCAACCTATGGCGATCCTAATGCAAACCTAACACAGGTTTTCTCAGCAAGATTTGTTCAGATTTGCTGTCTTTGCTTTCCTCTGCGGCTGAGATAGTGTCTTGCCAAGGTCAACCATTAGGCTTGCATGCTCAAGCAGAGATCAAATTCTGATCTCTAAAGACCTTGACCAAAACTTAATCCACTACATTATGCTGGCTCTGCTAAGATAGCAGCATGCTAAAAACCTCTGTAACAAAACATAAATTGTCTCAAAGTAAAAGAGACCACATTAGCTCTCCATAAGAGAACATTGTTTTTGGCTCCTCTCCCATCAGTCTTGCATTTCCACCCACACTCCCTCTTCTCTGAACCCTCTTCCCACTCTCCAAATGTCCCAGCATTATTCATGCCCTTGTTCTTGCAAAAGTTCAAAACAATTAATAGGTATTATTGCTTGCTTGTTTCAAAAGCATGAACCACCAACATCTCTATAGGCCGAGAAAACCAGACAGAGCATCTACATTGAATTCTGAGAAGTATGTCAAGCTAGAGATTTTCAAATCTGCCTAAAAAGGAGTGCGTTAAGAGCTATGAACTTGATGGTCAGTTTTCCTAAACTGCTTCTGTAATTTGTGGCACCAGTTCTGTTATCAAACCAGAAGATTCAGTTGCCCAAGCTCAACTGTATCTAGCAAACAAATCTGCTTTCTTTACTGTTCTTTCTGCTGCTGTGGGAGTGTTTTTATCCATCTCTGCAGATCATCATACCTTCTGCCTCCTATGATTTCAGTCTTTTTTCTTCTTTGTCTGAATAGCTAGTGTTAGATATATGAAAATATCTCAGTTGTGTTTCTCTGAACCCTTCTTGCATTGTCTTCCTTGTTTTCTTTCATACTGGATGACAAGGTTGTGTGTGAGAGAGAGAGAAAGTGTGTGTGTTTTACATGGAAATGTGTACATTTTTACACATTTTTTATAATATGCATTGCTGCTGTGCATACTCCTATTAATGAACAGTGCTTGTTTGTATTTTCTAGTTGTATGCATTCATAGTTGTTCACATTTTAGATATCGTTTTGTGCAGATTTTCTTTTCTTGAAATGCGCTGTAAGCCTCAAGATGTGTTTTTTTTCCCTCACAGTCCATCTCAAAAGATGCAAAAATCCCACTTTTGGAAAGACTGGTATTTTTTTTTCTATCCCTAGTCTGACCTTTTGCACTTCTAGTTCTATGTTGACATGTTATGTGCCTTCCAAGTCACCTATTGACTTATGGCAATTTTATAGGGTTTTCTTAGGCAAATAATACTCAAAGGTGGGTTTGCCAATTCCTTCCTCTGAAATATAGTGTCTGCTGCACCTGTTAGTCACTGGTGGTCTCCCACAAAGTACTAACTAGAGCTGCCGAGGGAGGCCTCCTGGGGGTCCCCACCGTCGTGTGCATGCGCACATGATGCGGGGGGGGGCAGCCATTTTATTTTTCAAAATGGCGGCGCATGCGTGGGGGGGCAAGCGTGCGCGCCAGCCCCCAGCACCATTCCCCCCCCCAACCTGTCGGCAAAAAAAGTTGCCAACCCCTATTTAGGCCACTTCTAATACTACAGACCCCACATGACTCAGACAGAATTCTGTCTGGCCTTCTATTCCTTCATTCAGAACCCTCCATCCCATCATGTATTAATTTTTGTAAACACTGACAATCCACTGGCATATAAGAAAGAACCATTGAGTGGAATTACAATGTTGCCTCTTTGACTTCTTATTGTGTGCCTTCAAATCATTTACAACTTATGGCAACCCTAAGGCAAACCTATCCCACTGCTCTCCTCTGAGGGTGAGAGAGAGTGACTTGCCCAAGATCACCCAGTGGGTTTTTAAGGCTGAGCACACATTCTAACCTTGCCCTCCAGAGTATAGGGTGCATCTACACTGTAAAAATAATGCATTCCCCTGATCTACCAAGCTTGTAACTATTAAAAAAGGAGAGAAAATAAATTAATAATAATAATAATAATAATAATAATAAAATTTATTTTTACCCCGCCCAATGGAAGCCCAATCCGGGCGGCTTACAGATTAAAACACAAAGATACATCAATAAAATACATAACAGTAAATAGATAGAAAAATATCCCCCTCCCCCCTTAAAAAACTATTAAATCAGAGATATTCTAAAACAAAGAATTTAAAACAATTCAATTAAAAACCCAATACAAATAATTATAAGAAAGCCTGAACACCACAATCCTCACCATCAATTTGATGGGGCCACGAGAGGATCAGCTTGGTGGGGCTGTGTCCGAGGTGGGAGTCACTGATCCGGAAAGGCCTGCCGGAAGAGATCCGTCTTGACAGCCTTTTTAAAGCTGTCCAAAGATGTTAAAAGACGGATCTCATCTGGCAGGTCGTTCCAGAGTTTAGGGGCGACAACTGAAAAAGCCCTCCGGGAGGTAGCCGCAAGCCTCGACTTTTGAGGCTGCAGTAAGTTCCTCCCGGAGAACCGAAGAGCGCGGGGAGGATTGTACGGGAGAAGGCGGTCCCTGAGATAGTTTGGACCCAAGCCATTTAGGGCTTTAAAGGTAATAACCAACACCTTGTACTGGGTCCGGAAACCAATAGGCAGCCAGTGGAGGGACCGCAGAACCGGAGTAATGTGGTCCCTCCGAGATGTTCCCGATACAAGTCTGGCCGCCGCATTCTGTACCAGTTGCAGTTTCCGGATCAAGTACAAGGGTAGCCCCATGTAGAGTGCATTGCAGAAGTCGAGGCGTGAGGTTACCAATGCGTGCACCACAGTCTCGAGATCCCTTACTTCCAGAAAAGGGCGCAGCTGGCATATCAGCCGAAGCTGATACCAGGCGCTCCTGACCGTCGTATTAACCTGATTTGCCATCAGAAGCGACGAGTCAAGAAGCACCCCCAGACTGCGAACACAGTCACTAGAGGAGAGTGTGACCCCATCCAGGACTGGAGGTTGCAACCCAATTCTTGGTTTCGGGGCCGCTACTGTGAGCACCTCCGTCTTGTCTGGATTCAGCTTCAATCTGTTTTTCCTCATCCAGCCCATTACCGCCCCAAGACATTCATTGAGAGAAGAGATGTCATTGGAATTCGAGGCCGACGAGCGAGACATGGAGAAATAGATTTGGGTGTCATCAGCGTACTGATAACACCCAGCACCATAACTCCGTATTATCTCACCCAGCAGCTTCATGTAGATGTTAAATAATAATGGGGACAAAATAGCTCCCTGAGGGACCCCACAAGTGAGGTCCCTCTTACCGGAGCTACAGTCCCCGAGCAGCACCCTCTGGGACCGACCCGAGAGGAAGGACCGGAACCACTGCAAAGCAGTGCCCCCGATACCTAACCCCCTCAGGCGGTCCAGGAGGATGCCGTGATCTATTGTATCGAAAGCCACTGAGAGGTCTAGGAGCACCAACAGGGTCACACTACCCCTGTCGATGCTCAGACGCAGATCGTCGGTCAAGGCAACCATGGCAGTCTCGACCCCAAATCCTGTCCTGAAGCCGGTTTGAAATGGGTCTAGATAATCGGTTTCATCCAAGACTGCTTGGAGCTGAAGAGCGACCGCCCTCTCGATCACCTTGCTCAAAAATGGCAACAATGATACAGGCCTATAATTCTTCATATCCAGGGGGTCCAGGGAAGGCTTTTTCAGAAGCGGCCTAACCGCCGCTTCCTTTAAACATGATGGAACATGTCCTTCCCTGAGGGACGCATTGACGATATCCGTGAGGAATCTCAACAATGCATCCCCCCCCCGGACGGCCAGCCATGATGGGCAAGGGTCGAGAGGACAAGTCGTCTTCCTCACTTTACCAAGCAGCTTGTCCACGTCCTCGGTACTCACAGATTGCCACTGATCCAGTAAAATTACATCGGCGGAGTCATTGGACACCTCGCCTGTGGACTCTGCCCCAATAGTGGCGTCTAATTCGGCTCTTATCTGAGAGATTTTATCTGCAAAGTAGTTGTTAAATGTGTCACAGCAGGCCGTCGTCGGGTTAAGTAAGGGATTTGGCGCAGAGGTGACCTGCATCATCTCCCTCACCACCCTAAACAACTCTGCCGGACGGGACTCTGCAGACGCAATACGTGCAGAGGAAAACACTTTCCTCGCTGCACGTATCGCCTCCCGATAGGAATAAAGAAAATTCCTATGGCAAGTTCTGTCAGATAAGAGTCGAGTTTTTCGCCACTTGCACTCTAGCCGTTGTCCATGCCGCTTCATCCTCCTAAGCTCAGGTGTATACCATGGCTTACGATTAGGAGCGGGATGGCAAGGGCGCTTGGGAGCGATCGTGTCGATGGCCCTGGTAAGATCACTATTCCAAGTGTCCACCAGAGCCTCGACAGGGTCACCGGCATTCCCAACCATTAATCCCTCTAAGGCTTTCCAATTGGCTCCATAAGCCTTCGAGGGCGGACCATTCTAATGGGTCCACCACCCCCAGCGGGGCAGGTGTTGGCTCTAAGTTCCATCTTGACCAGGAAATGATCCATCCATGACAATGCGGAGGTATTCACAACCTCCGCCCACGGATACTCCTGTTCCGTACTAAAGACCGCATCGAGGGTATGACCTGCACAATGTGTAGGCCCGTTGACCAATTGGGATAGGCCCATGTTTGTCATGGAGTCCATGAACTCCCGAGCCGCACCTGTTAAGCTGGTCTCGAGAGGGATGTTGAAGTCCCCCAAGACTAAAAGTCTGGGAGTCTCCAACAGCAGCTCAGAGACCAGCTGCGTCAGCTCGGTCAGGGAGTCTGCTAGACAACGGGGTGGTCGGTAGACTAGCAAAATCCCCAAGCTATCCCTGGTCTTCAAGCTAAGGTACATGCACTCGATGTGGACTGTGTTCCGGAGAGGTATCCTGGTCAAGGTCAAGGTATTTTTATGAACTAGAGCCACACCGCCCCCCCGCCCGCTTCCTCTCACCTGCTCACTAACAGAGTACCCAGCTGGGAGAGCCTGCGCCCAGGTGATAGCGCTATCTTCTCCCAGCCAGGTATCTGTAAAACAAGACAGGTCGGCATCCTCATCCAGGAGAAGATCCTGGATAATATGGGTCTTGTTTTTTACCGACCTGGCGTTACAGAGGAGCAGAGTGAGGTTATGCGGAATGGAAGGTCTGCTCCCCAAACCATTCTGGGATACAGGGGGGACTGAAGGTGGGATAGCTATTAAACAGCAATCCCGCCTTCTTTTGTAACATTTGTCCTCTCTGTACCAGCCATATCTCCCATTCCCCAACGCTACTTCTATAGCCGCCCCGGATTCTATTCCCACCTCAGTAGTAATGGACTAAAGCTGATTGAATGTTAAAGACCACTCAATGGGTTGAACCACTAGAGCTGTGTTAAAGTGTTCCAAAGTAGCACACACGACAAGGCAAAGTAGATCACAACCCAATTGATACTCAGCTATAATATCCCCTACACCAATAGCAAATAACAGTCAAGCCTCTGCGGCTAGTTCTTAGTAACAGGCTGAAGTGAGAATTGTATTGGGTCAAAGGAGGACTTTTCTCCGTGGCTTGGTCTTCCGGCAGGGCTTTATAGTCCTGCCCTGGGCCGCGGGGACATGCCCTCAACGCCGCCGCCGGTGCTCCCAGATGGAAAAGCAGGGAGCCAGGCGTTCCGCGGCTGCGATTCCCTCTGGCGCGCGGAGCCTCCCGGAGTGCTGGTGCCGTCTTGCCACGGCCGCTGCCGGGTTTGCCAGTGGAGGAGATGGTCCTGGCGGAGTTTAAATATCCGCCGCACTCCCTGGCTCTCCACTCGGCAACAGCTGTGTCCAGGGGCCCAAGGCCGGTGTTAAGGCTCCAGAGTCCTCCTGAGCAGTCTTGCCACGGCTGCTGCCGGGTTTGCCAGTGGAGGAGATGGTCCTGGCGGAGTTTAAATATCCGCCGCACTCCCTGGCTCTCCACTCGGCAACAGCTGTGTCCAGGGGCCCAAGGCCGGTGTTAAGGCTCCAGAGTCCTCCTGAGCAGTCTTGCCATGGCCGCTGCTGGGTTTGCCAGCGGAGGAGATGGTCCTGGCGGAGTTTAAATATCCGCCGCACTCCCTGGCTCTCCACTCGGCAACAGCTGTGTCCAGGGGTCCAAGGCCGGTGTTAAGGCTCCAGAGTCCTCCTGAGCAGTCTTGCCACGGCCGCTGCCGGGTTTGCCAGCGGAGGAGATGGTCCTGGCGGAGTTTAAATATCCGCCGCACTCCCTGGCTCTCCACTCGGCAACAGCTGTGTCCAGGGGCCCAAGGCCGGTGTTAAGGCTCCAGAGTCCTCCTGAGCAGTCTTGCCACGGCCGCTGCCGGGTTTGCCAGCGGAGGAGATGGTCCTGGCGGAGTTTAAATATCCGCCGCACTCCCTGGCTCTCCACTCGGCAACAGCTGTGTCCAGGGGCCCAAGGCCGATGTTAAGGCTCCAGAGTCCTCCTGAGCAGTCTTGCCACGGCCGCTGCCGGGTTTGCCAGAAAATTATTCTGGCATGACTTGCTTTTGAGAAGCCCATTCTGGGTTTTAATAATTACAACATTCCCTTATAAGTGCTCACAGACTGATTGTTTAATGATCTGCTCTAGAGCAATCCTACTATTCATGTCATGCTGACAGGTCAATAGTTGCTGGGGTCTGCCCCCCCCCCCTTTTTTTTTTAAAGACAACAATCATCCTTCTCCAGTCTGCTGAGACTTCTTCTGTTCTCCAAACATTGTCAAAGATTCTCTTAGCACCATTGGATACGGATAACTTGGCCATGGAGTTTTGAATTTGTTTATAGTATCTAGGTATTACTATACTACTTCTTTGCTTGTTTTTGGCTGCACTCCCCGACTGCATCATCTGTTCTTTCACTAATTAGAGCATTGTTTTTCTTTTGGGAGAAGACTTGTTGAGCACTTCTGCCTTATCTTTGTACATATTAGCATTTCACCATCTTCTCCATGCCATGGCCCTATCTTTTCCTTATTCTTCCTCTTGTTTCAAATATAGCCCTCCCACCCCAACCTCGATACTTTTAATATTATTTTTAAATCTCTCTAGCAAGCCTGAGTTCATTCTTTTCACTTTTCTGACTTTCCCCTGAAAGACAATACATCTCTCAAGATACTGTGTAAGGCCCACATGATACTACTTCTGTTCCTCTCAGCAAGAAATCACTTACCCAGGAACTTCTTCCAGGAATGACAGGATTCATTCCATACACAGAATCCTTCAAGGTCACTTCTGTGCTCTCTGAAGAGTGAGACTGTTGTCCCTGTTCCTGCACCTTATTACCACAGATCAAGGGGATAGCTTGGAATCAGTTGTATTCTGTCCTCTACTATGGGTTGAGTATCCCTTAACTGGAATTCTCAAATCCACAGTACTCCAAAATCCAAAACTTTTCGCATTACAACACAAGTAGCATAGTATGTATCTGTACAGTATTTGCAAGACTGAAGAGATATGTGACTGGAGAGAGACGTAAGGATCTGTGAAACAGTGGGCTCTGTCTCCCACCACTTCACAAATCCTCAGTCTCTCACCAGCCTTACTATGTCTCATTAGGTATATGCATATTCAGGTATTCCAAAATCTGAAATACAAAATACTTCTGGTCCCAAGCATTCAAATAAGTGTATAAAAAGGCTTCATCCTTCCTGATAAGTTTGAGTGTTGACATGTGGACCTCAAGCTGCTGCACCTTCTTTTCCAGTGGTACAGCCAGCTTGAACTTGCTGGAATTCAGCTCCTCACATCCTTAGATGATAACAGAACCATAGCACAGATTTTGAAGGTCACTGGAGCAGCTCCCTCACCATCCAGACTCAGTTTTTCAGTGTCAGCACTCTTGAGTCTCCCCCTGAAACTCCTCCATGAAAAACCCATGCAAAACACCTCTTGTCCATGTCCTGTTCACCAAGTTGCAAGTCCTCAAGTAGCAGCTATACAGAGCTGGTGACTGCCATCTCTGCACCCAACCTAGTCAGTGACTCACTTCTTCTCAGCAGAAGCCCCACACCCTTAGCCTCCAAACAACTTAGCCAAACAATCAGCCTTCATCCAAAAGAGACAAATCGCTTTATTCTGCCTCTTATTAAGAAAAAACACTGAAACAAAGGCCTTCCAGGTTTGATATCACACATATGCCAAGCTTTGGACAGCTTTGCCAAATCATTCTGTACAATTAGGAATTAACATTTCATATTTCATTTCTGTGTAATATGAATACCCAGCAACTTTGTTTTCTAGTACTTGGTCTGTAAGCAACAAGATATTTGAACAATGGAAATTCTGCTGGAAAAATTCCTTTAAAAATCACATGAGGAAAACAAGAGGTAATGCTTCTTTATAGTTTGGGTACTAACGCTGTTGCTTTTGAATAGATAACGCAGGTCCCATTATCCTCACTGAAAAAGGAGGACACTACTATGTATAACTCAGAAGATGCATTTTCCTTTTTCCCTATCCCATTTTTTAAAAGAACACCTTGCAGTGAAGATGCATGGAAAGTATTATAGAAGTGCAGCAATGGAATTATTATTTCTGGTCAATTAATTCGGAATAATAGGGCACATTCCCTTAAATACTGTGGTTGCCTGCTCGCATGGCTTTCCACAATCTCAAGGAAAATGTGTCTTTAAAGTGGCAACTGTTATCTAGCTTCATCTGCCAGTCATGCCTGGGGAATGTGCTGAACTACCACCTTCACACCATCACATTCCCATTCCTTGTCAACTAACTCAAATATTTCATTATCTTTCTGCTGTTCTGCCCACAAGCAGGTGGGTAGGAAAATTTCTTTCTGCTGTTCCAATCTGAGGAATACACAAGGCTACAGCTGATCATGTGACAGAATGCAATGATGTTGGGAGCATTGTGAGGCTTCCTGAGCAAAGCAGGTTTCTGGTTTCCAAGTGGTGAAGGGCAGGCTTTTAGAGCTCAGCTGGCTGTTGTATGCTCACCTGGGGACCCAGCAGCAATCACATGGCAGATGCTCATTGATGCATTAATGGCATCCACTGCTGTTTGTTCAGGGAGGATACAACTGATGACAGCTTTTGCTGAAACCAAATTAAAAGGGTCACAATGTGCCTGCATTGGAAGCCAACAGTTGGCAGAAAGAATTTTGGAATAAGCAGATGCCCCTGGCGGAACAGTTTAGCTCTCCATGTTTAGTTGTATCAGTTTTAGCATTGCCAGCTTTTTGGTGGCAAGGTTCCTCTGCCTTCTAAGAGCTTTGCAATAGGGAGAAATTCAACAGGAAGAGCTTTTTCTCATGTGGAGACAAAATGAAGGGAGAAGCTGTGTTAATAGCATGATAGAGTAGCTGACCAATTGTGTAATCTTTCTGAAAAACAAAGCACTTTTCAACTGCAGGAACATCCACCCATCCACCAATTTAGGATCATGTGTAGACTAATGCATAGTTCTCATTTAAAGATAGAAAGGTACATGATATTGCACCTGAATGTAACAGCTAATTAAGCATGGTATCACATTTATTGCTAACTGCTGTCACATCAATCCTATGAATGAGAGACTTCCAAATCACCCTATAATCAACACCCCTGTTTAGGTTCCACGGACCCAGGGTAGTGACTTCCTGTGTCGTGTAGCTGCAGACTTTTCTTTCACCATTGAGCATGTCAACAGCTGAACATCCTTTCGGCTTGAGTCCAGTTGCATCATTAGCAGCCTGAATCCTATTGTTATTCCCCTTTAGAATAGACCTACTGAATTAATGGGATTTTATTTATGTGCTGGCTCACTGACTAACCTCTGATTCAGTGAGGAATCACCTGAAAGCACAGGTGATTTTCTCAGACCTCTTTCCCATAGTTGCTTCCCTCTCTCTCTCTCAGCAGTGTGATAGGGGAGTTAGAGGAACCACTGTAGCTTTTTCTTTTCCTTTCCTCATCTTTCCATGCTAGGGAGCATATAAGTACAGGTGCCAAGCTGCCAGCACTGAAGAGTGTCCAGAACAGCTGCTAATTTATGCTCCTGGACTGCCAGTCTCTAAGCTCTGCCACCGTTCCCACATTATCCCAAATTCCAAAATTAAGGCTGGCATCCTATTAGTGAATTACAATGGCTAATACCATGGTCAATGTGAAGGTTGAATTCTGTACCAACCATGCAATGACCAAAACCCCTTCCTAAACCATTTCTTCTCAGTTCCAGCCTCCCAAACTCAATCATTTCCATTTCCACGTTGTCGAGAGTAGCGAGAACAGCAGCCAAGCTGCCAGTTCTTTTACTATGACTGGACACAAAACAATGGCATCATTTTCAGGGACCTCTCAAGGAACCTCAGAGGTCCCTGAGAATGCCTTTTGCTGCTCGCCCTGCTCTCTGATGACACGAAATGGTCAGATTTGGATGGCTGGAACTGTGAAAAGGTGGTTTGGGGGAACACAGGAGACTATCGTAGTTCCAACTCACAATGTAGAATAATGGTCTTGGTATATTAGGGTAGGAGCCAGCATAGTGTAGTGGTCTGAGTGTTGGACTATAACTCTGGAGACTAGGGTTCAAATCCTGGCTTGGCCATGGAAACCTACTGGGCAGTTACACTCTCTCAGCCTCAGAGGATGACAATGGCAACCCCTCCTCTGAAGAAGCTTGCCAAGAAAGCTCCATGATAGGGTTGCCCTAGGGTCACCATAAGTTGGAAGCAACCTGAAGGCACACAACAATGTTAGGATGGGCAGGCAAGTTTCTAAAAATGTATACTAGCTTGTTACTTTTATGAACTTAATATTCGTATGAACTGCAAGTCAGTGATCTACAGGTGAGTCTGTGCAAGTCAGAGATTTTTAAAAAGAAGCAGCTGAGGAAGGCATAAATGGAATCCTGTTGGTATCTTATATGTTATGTTTTTCTGAGTAAGTGCTTAGATATTTCTGATGTAAAATGTCTACAATCACTTCAAGGTCACAGAATCAGATGTGTTCATGAGGAGCTGTTATGAATGTGAATTCAGTTGTGCATTCATTTGTGCAACACTGCTATTCAACACAATGGCCACTTAACATAATTGGCTCATAACTCTGCATGTGCACATCTACACTATACAACCCTGATGTTGCCTAGTGTCTGCTTTTCATGCTTCCAGACTGGTACTATAATGTTTATTTCAGGAAAGCAACTGGTTGTTCACATAGGCTGGTCTAAAGTGTCTCAGCAAAACATGCAGTGGGAATTCAATATAATAGTGGAATCAACTGTTGATAGACAGCCTTCTTTCTTAAGACAGACTCAATGGTAAAACACATTTGGCAGCTTACATGAATTCTCAGGTTCAGTTCCTGAATAACAGAGGTGTACTAAAGTAGTGCAGGAAGCTAATGTTGGCACATGTCCTTAAAGCAGGATGATGAGAGATGATTTTTCAGGAAAAAATAGCAAGAACAATAATTTTCTTACATCCCTGTGGAGCCTAACTACTTGTGATGCAAAAGCACTTCTGGTCCCTTAACTGCTATCTAGAAGACAGAGTGGTACAATAGTTGGCCAGTTTCACCCAAGGTAAAAGAACACTTTGTTGTTGCTGCTGCTGCTGCATGCCTTCAAGTCATTTCTGACTTAAACACTAAAAGTGGTTTCAGCAGTATGTACAAAGAAAAAGGGGTAGACCTTCAAGAGTACAAAGGAGAATCAACATATAACACCTACTTCTCTACCAGAAAACAATACTTGTTTGCTTGGGGTTGGGCAAAGAAAGAGAGCACTCATATGTAACCTTATAGGGTAGGTGGACTTCTAAAAATGTACATCGGCTAGTTATGTCTGTGAACTAAATACGTATGTCAGTAATCTGGAAGAAAGTTTGTGCAGATCACAAGTTTTTGGAAGTATCCTCAAAAGTGAGAGACTACGAGGAAGTGACATTAGAAGCTATGACCTGGATCCAAATAATCAATGCATCAATTTAGGCCTAAATCCCATTACAGTGGGCCCTACATATCTGCTGAGTTTGATTCCAGAACCCCCCATAGATACCAAAATCTGTGGGTGCTCAAGTCCCATTACATACAATAGCATAGCAAAATGGTGTACCTTATATAAAAAAGCAAAATCAAGGTTTGCTTTTTGGAATTTATGACTTTTTGGAATATTTTCAAGCTGTGAATGGTTGAACCTGTGGATAAAGAACCCATGGATATGGAGGGCCAGCTGTATTAATCCCAACTAAAGTTGAGGCATTGAATCAGTTGTGCAAGCCAACAGTTATGTAGGTTTCCTTGAGTCAATGGGTGTATTATCATTGGAACCAACAATACAATTTAGGCCTTACAGCAAAAGTGGGAAGCATCTCTTCTTCCAGTTATAATTGGACTGCAACTCCCAGCATTCCTTACTATAGACTATGCCAGCTGGAGTTGTCACTACAGCTAGAGGACTGTCCAATTTCTACCTTTTCTGTACAGTGCACTCTTATATCTGGGGCTATGCAGACGGACAGCTCTGAGCCACCCCTGCTAGCAGCGGATCAGAGCCACAGCAACCACATCCTCCTTTTGCCACCCTGATTCTCCTTTTGCCACAGCTAAATGAGTGGCAAAAGGCTGCCCTAAGAGCTGGCGCCATGGCTCTTGCGCGCCCTTTCAGCGCAGCATGTCTACATACTGCAATGGGAGGGCATTCTGATGCCACACGCCGGATGTGCAGCATCAGGACAGCGTTGGGCTGGGGTTGGGGTGGCTGACATGCAGCTGCCTCACCCCAACTCCACCCCCAGGCCAGCCCTTCAGGCTGGTCTACAACGCCCCTCTGTCTATTCAGGCTTTTCTTTGCATTATGAGATTTACTCTCACTATGTGGGCATAGGTTAGCAGCCTTAAGGAAGGTTTGTGAAAGGAAAGCTTCCCCACCCCTTATATATGGTGCCAGCCATATCCTCCAACACACAAACCTCCCCCTCCCCTCAAAAAAAAAACCAACAATATGGGATGCAGTGTTGCGGAATGGAAGATGATTGTTGGACTGGAGAATCACTCAGAAACAGGTAGGCCACAGAACAGAAATGTCCTTCCTTCTGCACCCTATCTCATAATTTTCAGGAGGGACCTAAACACTTCACTTTTCAGGAGCCTGCAGTAGGAAGAGACAATAAGTTTTACTTTATAAATTTAACCATTAATTCATTCTAGGACTCACATCTGTGCATTCAGTCAGCCATATCACTGAAGGAAATTAAAATGTTTAGAATAGAAGAGGTCCACCTACGCTGGACAGGATAGATTTTTGCATTCAGCAGTAGGTGATCTTTGCATATTATTCTTTACTGGTAATTCAGTTCTTCTAGTTCACATCTATTTATTTGTTCACCTCACTAGAGGATTTTATGTGGGGTGCAATTTGAGTTTCTCAGAGTGTTGACTCTTTTAAAAAGAAACAAAAATATGCAGGTATGAAAGTTAAACTTGTTAAAGTTCAGCTTTCATCAGCAGAACAACGAAAATGTGGGTCAGAGTATTCTTTTAAATCTGTCTTCCTAAAGAATAAGGACTTAATCCAAAAAAACAACAAACATGCAGTTTGTAATTTAAAAAACAAGCAATAATGACTTTAATAAATAAGTACATAAAATAACTAAAACCTAATCTAACTGGTAATGGTTTGGGTAAGGAGAAATAAATCTCACCATCTTTTAGATAGCAGGAAGAAAGTACAAAAACCTACTGCTTACTGACTGCTAACTGCAATTACTAGCAGTTTAGAATCTTAGGAGAGAGCTGTTAAACTGTTAAAGAGTCAGTGACCAAAGTCACATGATAGTTAAAATGGAGGGGGAGGAAGTCCCTATCTAACTAAGAAGGGACAGGAGAATGCAAACATATTTCAACATTTTATCATCATTTTAATGCCATCCTATAGCATCGAAGACCAATTGTCCTCTATCTAAAGTTCCCCATCCTTTTTTGTCAGATCTGCAATCCCCAACAGATGAATAAAAGCACTAAAAAAAGACTTGCCAATATTCTACAGCCTGCTGCTTTCCCCAATTCTTCCTGTCTAGACTTTTCATTCTTTAAGTAAAATTCAATGAAAATGAGCATTCTGCTCCCTCTGCAGCTGGCTCCATCTCCTTCATTTGCCCTCCTGCCTTTTTGGTTTATGGGGGGGGGGGGGTTGCTACTCACTATAGCAGGGGTAGGCAACCTTTCCCCTTTAAGGGCCGAGGGACTTCAGCTCCCTGAAGCCTCAGCCATGTTGGCCAATAGTCCCATGTTGGCCAATAGCTCCTGGGATTCTGGGAGCTGAAGTCCCTCGGCCCTTAAAGGGGAAAGGTTGCCTACCCCTGCACTATAGGAACAAATAAAATAGTTGAGGCAGCTGATTCCAGAACTGGGTGCAGGCCCTACTAATGGATTCCAGGAAAATGTGAAGAATGCAATGAAAAATTAAGCTGTCATATTGGATGTACCCACCTATATGTGCCCTTTCAGGAGGCTGTGTTCGCCATTCTCTAATAAGAGCTGGTGACTTCCATTTTAATGCAGTACCAAATCTGCTCTGGTCTTATTCTAAAATTTAAAGATGCTAAATCTAGTTGGGGAATAAGGTTCAATACTTTAGATCAGGGGTCGGCAAGGTTTACTTACCTGGGGCCGGTTGCTGGTCCCCAGGTCTTCCACTGGGCGGGGGGGAATGGGGGTACGTGCGTGCTCACAGGCGCGTGCGCAGCCCCCGCTGACCCCCGCTGCCGCCGCGCGCGTCACAGCCGCCTTTTGTTTTCCAAAATGGCGTCCGCAGCTCGTTCGCGCATGTGCAGAAGTACTGCGCATGCGCAAACAAGTCGCAGCCGCCATTTTGGAAAACAAAATGGTAGGTGCGGCGCGTGTGCAGTGGCAACATGCGTGACAACGGTCAGCAGGGGTCGGCGGGTCGGGTGCGGGCCGCGGGCCATAGGTTGCCGACCCCTGCTTTAGATAGTTCTGTCAAAGTTTAGACTAAGACCCAGTGCAGACTCTCTGCTCCATTAATACAGAAGCCACCAGGTTGTGTTGCCATTTGGACAATCCACCCTGCATCTCTACATACAGATGTCAAGTGACCCTAAGGGAAGAGGATACTTTGACAAACCTCTTCTGATCTAAAGAAATGGCTTGCACTTCCAGGCCAGGAAAACTAGTAAGCAATGGAGTGAAGGTTTTTATGCTTCAAGGGCCAGATCATTCTCACCAAGCTTTGTACCTCCCTTGATGGGGCAGGTCTCTGGCTTAGAATCTGGAATGCCTCATCATTTCTTGACAATTCCTACCATGCACAACACAGGGATATGGTTTCCAGTTATAAGAGAGAACAGTCCTTTGAGAAAGGTAAATTCTGACCATATGGATTCCTGAGGGCCTGACTCAGAGTTCAGGAGTCCCTGGTACAACTCAGGTACAACCACAGGCCTGGAGTGGTTTCTAGCATGTCCATCTCTGGTGGCACTGATCTAACAAAAGTGTCCAGCTCCTCCTTGTTCTGTTTATAATGTTCTTCCTTGTTACTGTTATAGTGGAAGTCCTGGTGCTGCTGGCAGTCATACATTTGACAGATGTGAGACTGGAAGGGGGGATCCAAGAAATTAACCAAAAATAGACTTATCCCCAAGCTCCCTTGGCAAAAGAGAGGACAAGATATTAGAGGGAATGTTAGCCAAGGCACCTTATAGTCAATATTCCTATCATACCCCTTGACACCTCAGTTTCTCCATTAACAGAAGCAATATTACAGTGCTAATTACTTACATTTTCCTTTCTACTGTTACTCTATCCATCTTAAGATTTGAATTTTATTTAGCACTCCAAGTGTGAATGCCCCTAGAGTTTTATACAGGACCAATGAATTGGCTTAACAATTGTCATAATATAGGGGGGTTGCAAACTGCCAGAAATAGTGCAAATTGAGTCCACTTTTAGGGTTAGGGTTAGGGCTAGGGAATCATGGGAACTGTATTTTATTGTGGCACCAGAGCTCTCTGACAGAGAAGGCTCAATGTCTCAGAAAAAAAAGCAATTCCCATGATTCTGTAGCACTAACCCTAACCCTGAAAGTGAACTCAATTTGCCCTATTTGTGGCAGTCTGCAACCCCCCATAGTCAATTTTCTCCAACTCAAAAAGCAATATGAGTGCAATTTGTCAAATGAGCAGGAATTGGTTCTGTATATATATTTTTTTAAAAATCTTTTTTACCTTCCAATTCAAGTGTTTAATATTTCCTGGAAGAAAAAAGAAAACTTGATTTCATTTATTCACAAGCACTTTAAAAATGCATTTCAAATAGGTTTGATTGGCTCTCATATAAGAGTTACATGGTTTAATCCACCTAATTTTGAAGTTAAAGGCAACAATCCCAATTATTCCTAAGAGGGCAGAAAAACATATATCTTCAAGTAAAAACCAATTTGACTAAAGCAATAATGGCTTAAAGGCAATCTTCAGAAGGAATACATTAATTTTCAAGGCTCAATTTAACTAGGCTGCAATTCAGAAACTTTTATCAGCTGAAGTTTCATTTCAGTCAATGCTAATGATTTAGATATTCAGTTAAAAATTCAACACTGAGGGTGCAATCCTAGGCTCATGATATGTTGGGTGAAAGCTATGGGATACACTAAAAACTCTTTTATGCAGTCAAAATGGAATTACAATGATACATCAAGACATCTGTGGCAGAAATCTGCCAGCATCTAGCTGAAAATGGGGCAAAGACATGGACAAGACATGACCAGGGCACATGAATTGAAATATGCTAAATCATCTGCATCTTCTGATCCCATTCCCAGCCCTGATCTTTACACTGACCACAGTGTCAACATAAGGGAAATGTCCAGAGTATTTAGTGGAGAGGGGAAAAAACACATAGCCTTCCCAACCCTTAGCCATTCCAAACACCTTGCCAGAATGGATTACACTAGGGGTTTATTTTCACCCAAACACAAACCACAAAAAGATGAATATAATCCCCCACTAGGGAAACCCGAAGCAAATGACAGGGTATGTGGCATATTCCACACTGTGCACACTTACAGCATACAAGGGAAATCTCTAGTAATGGGAACTATGAGGAAAAGACACTTTGAATGAAAAAGGTTGCTTTGAACAGACAGCCTGCCTCCAGAACTCTTATGGTATTGTGCCTTGGGAACACATCTACATCAGTACTCATCCAGACCCCCACCCTCAACCCTTGAGCTGGCTAGAGGCATCTTGTCATGTCAGCATGGATCTACATTCCCATGCACAGCCTCTCATGACTAGAACAAGATTGGAGCTTTTGTGTTTATAAACACACACACACACACACACACACACACACACATCAATGGGTTTTTACGGTTTTATGTTTAGACTTACACCCCCATTGGTACACTTCCCAAAAATATAATATGGGATGCATGTAAACAAGATCAAATCTACAATATTTTTATAACAGACAAGAGAGTACCCAAAAAGAATATAAAGCTGCCATTGCAATGTAACAAAATGCATAAATAAAGATGATCAACATGTCACAGTTTTGTCAACAGGATGGAAATAACAGGGGGGGGTTGTGAGGGGGGTTTTTTTGCACCTTTCTGGAGCTAACACTTTAACTGGAAAGCTGCTAAGCAGTCACATTTTGTCTGTCCCAGGATATCAAATAATTTGGTTTGCTGGCAGGGATTTTTTAACAGCAAATATATTTACGTTATCAACTTTTTCATCACCATTTCCAGTAATCATGAGTTTTTGTGACTTGCAAGTTCATGCCCAGCCTGCAGTGACAAAATAAACAATAGGCGGATATTTTTCAAGCTCTGTTCATGATCAATTAAGCATGCAGTGAGATATGAAAACAAACAGGTCAAGGACAAATCCTCAGGTGCTTTTACTATGCCACTAAGGATTACATAATATGCTTGAAAGTTTCATCCAGAGTAGCCAAAATGAAATGAAGAACAAGCTACACATGAGAGATACCATGGTTCCATTTTCATTCATTTCCATTTTTCTATCATTCTACTGTTTTCTCACTGTAGCTGTACCAGCTGATAACACTTGGATTTCTCCTATAACATCAGTGAACAAAATGTTGTGTTAGGGCCACATGTGGCCCTCCAGGCTGTTTTTTTCTGGCCCTTGACCTTTTCAAATTCACTCCACTGCCCTCTTTCTGGACAAAAAAAAAAGGTGAACTATAGGCTGATGCAGACCAGCCTAAAGGGGCGGCAGAGAGCCGCCCCAGGAGCAGTGGATTGGGGCCGCGGCAACCGCATGCCGCAGCCCCGATCCTCATTTTTTGCTGCCCCCAAAAGAGTGGCAAAATGTCACTCCTTATAGGGGTGGGAAAAGGCCACCCTTTCAGTTGTGGCGGCGGCTTTTTTGCACCCTTTTGGCGCAGTGTGTGCACACTGCACCAACAGGGCATCCTGATACTGCGCACCATGCGAACAGGCGCGAGGCGACAGAACAGGGTTAGGGTGGAGTTGGAGCCCTCTTTCTGCAGCTGCCCTGCCCCAACTCCACCCCCAGGCCGGCCCTTTAGGCCAGTCTTCAAAGCCCCTACCTCTCCTAGAGGCTTCCCTGAGTTACAAGTCACCTTTTAAACTTGGGAGGCCTACATTAGTTAACATTTTTTAAATGCTGCTCTTCAAAACTTTGTCTGACCCCTTGCCAATTGGGAACCATTCTGTTTCTCTGTGTTCTGTTCTAACAGCAGCCTCTTGTCCTAAGTACAGATTATTCATTGAGATTATCAGATGTGTTAGCACTCCCATGTCTTTAAGAGCGTTCCATAGCCTTTAATGATCTACGCAGTCAAAGACTTTCTGTAGTCTATAAAACATATGCTAATTTTCTTTTGAAATTCCTTGGTGTACTCCATTAGCCACTGTATGTTTGCAATGTGGTCCCTAGTGCCTGTTCCTTTTCTGAATCCCATTTGAACCTTAGATTTCTCTCTTCATGTATGGTTGGAGTCTATGTTGCAGAATTTTTAGCATAATTTTGCTTGCGTGGGAGATTGGTGCTAAGATCCTATAGTTGCTACAGTCATTTGATGGGGATACTGATAATTTCCAATCTGTTGGTCACTGTTTTGTTTTCCATATCTGTTGACATATGTTGGTTAGCACTAGAGTTGATTCTGTCAGTGTGAACTGTAGCAGTTTGACTGGGATATCATCTGTTCCTGGTGATTTATTACAGAAGGAGGTGCAGTGAAAATAGGAGGAAGGAATATCACCAATCTAAGGTATGCAAACAACAGCATACTGCTAATGGAAAACATCTCCTAGAACAAATACTAAGGAAGATCAAGGAAAAAGGTCCAGCTTACTGCTGAACATAAGAAAAACTAAAATAATGGCCACAGAGGATCTACACAAATTCAACCCAGACAATGAGGAAATCAAAATAGTTAGAGATT
This sequence comes from Phrynosoma blainvillii, assembly GCA_026167975.1. Lineage (NCBI taxonomy): Eukaryota > Metazoa > Chordata > Lepidosauria > Squamata > Phrynosomatidae > Phrynosoma > Phrynosoma blainvillii. Next base: position 104,031,797 of record JANUYF010000003.1, read on the forward strand.
TCCCATGCCTCGTGTAATTTTTTAAAAAACATTAAGGTTAGAATCATCTAAGTCATTGTATTTCCATCACCATGTATGGATGCGAGAGCTTAATGAGAAAATTAGGAAAGTGGATAAGAAGAAAATAAATTTATTTGATATGTGGTGCTGGAGAAGAGTGCTGAGGATTCCGTGGACAGCCAAAAAGACAAACAAATGTATCCAAGAACAGATCAAGCCAGAAATCTCCCTGTAAGCCAAGATGACTAAATTGAGGCTCTTGTACTTTGGTCATGTTGTGAGACGGCCCAACTCATTGGAAAAGACAATAATACTAGGAAAGGTGGAGGGAAATAGAAAGAGAGGAAGACCACATGCTAGATGGATAGACTCTATTAAGGAGGTCACAGATATGAATTTACAGGGACTAAGCAGAGCAGTGGATGATAGGGTGTCTTGTAGGCATCTCAACTAAAGGGTCGCCATGAATTGAGATCTCCTCAAAAGAGGTTAACAACAACAACAATTTTAAAAACCCAGAAATGGATTTCTGTTCACTTTGAGGTGAGGGCAGTTGGCAATATGTGGCCCTTCCAATGCTCCCAGGGCAGAAACCTGGCCCCTGAACCAGACAGTTGCCTATCTCTGAACCTAAGCTTTCTCTGTTTATTTCAAAGGTGACAATACTCAAAGCTCCAAATGGCTTGAGAAATCAGTACCTAAAGTCTGTATATTTACCTGCTGGAGGGGCCCTGCCTGCTATGGTACCCTTCATATCACAGGAGTACATGGAAGAGGGCCCTCCCTGCTATGGTACCCACTGATGGAATGGAGGCTTAATTGATGCCAACATTGGTTTCTTCTAGGTGCCAAGTTAAAACATGGCTTTTTGTTAGAGTTTTTGGGTCTAATCTCTCTCTCTTATTTAAATATACATGTACAAGGTTTTAGGGTCTAAATACCCTAATGTATCAGATCCTATCTGATCTTGAAACGTAAGCAGGATCAACCTTGATTAGTAATTGGATGGGAGACTGCCAACAGTACCAGGTGCTGTAGGCAATATACTGCAGAGGAAGGAACTGGCAACACCACCTCTGAGGATTCCTTGACTTTGAAAACCCTATGAAATTCATGGGGTCACCATAAATTGGCAGGAAGGTGCACGCAAGCACATACACACACACACATTTAACTGTTTTACCTTACTTTTAACTTGCTGATTTGTTTAACATACTTTTATCCTATTTAAACTATTTTATCATTTTTGTTTAGAATTGTTTTAAACTGTTTATATCGTTTTCATTGTACACACCCCTGAGATCTCACTATAGGCAGCAGGACAGAAATATTTTAACAATAAAATAAGTGTAAATAAATAAATATTAGCTAAATGGTCAGCCTTAAAGGACAGAGAGGATAACTTTATTTTTCTACTCAGCGCCATGTACATACTGGAAGTATTCAAGGTTAAGTAATATCTACAAATAGTCTCTGGCATAAATGTTTGATATTCAAATTTATGGTCATAGCAGCATTGCCATGACTGCAAATGCCCTCCCCAAACCCACTCAAAATCCAGGCAGCCATAATGAGGGAGGCAGTTCTGTGGTGCTGATAAATGGGGCACTCAAGGATGATGTGTCCAGTCCCATCCCTCCAGTGAGTCACAGTGCAATGAAGACAGGACCCTCAGAGATCTTTTAGCTTCACTTGTCACACCACTGCTCACCAACAGGAGGAGGCTGGATGTATCATCCTTCAGTACGTTGCTCATCAGTGCCACTCCACATCTACCTGGATTTTATGGTGGGCTTCAGGGAGTCAGAGGAGACAGTGTACCCATAATATTACATGTCTCTGAAGTATGATCTCAGCCAGTTTCTTTCTCTCACATTAGTAAGAAAGAACGAGGAAGGTAGCCTGTTGTGGCCCTACATGCCAGGGTCCTGGGAGGGCACACAAGTTGTATTCAATGCAGGAATTAATTCAGCTCAATAAGAAACTCTAAAGCTGGGATAAAAGCCTATGTATAATGGTTCCAAACCCAATAATGCCAGAGACAGGTTTCAAAATATATTGATTAAAAGGGGAATCAATACACATTCAAAACACTCTCTCACACACACACAAGGACTAAGATATAAAAGGTGGTAGCAGCCAGTGAATTAAAGGATTGCAGTGAGTGATACTTTTCTGATTTCAGAAGCGAGGCTCTGATCTGGGGAAAGACTATGAGTTGAATAGAACTCAGTGCTCTAGTTTGTGGCACAGCCAGTGGCACTGAGGGGTCAAGCTTGAATCCAACAGAGTTTCTGCCTGATTCCCATTAGGCCAAAGTGGGAGTGCCCAAGTAGGCATATTTATAGGGTGAAATGTGTCCTGGGGCAGTTTCTCAGGATTTTGAGTGGGTTTTCCAGAAGGAAGAATGGCCAGAGATGTGTGGAAATGGCAGGGCAATCAATGCAAATGTTTTACACAAAGAGGTGTCATCTCCAGAGGGAAGTGCCTTTTGATTCCCAGTTTTCTGGTAAGTATCCGGCACATCACCCACATCTTACTCCTATGTGATGGGATTATGTTGATTCTGATCTTAACTGATCTCTCCTGGCTAAGTGCCCTGGCTTCCCCCATGCTGAGCCAGTGGGCTCTCCAAATATGGTCATGGGAGTCCTTATATGGCATGGCTAGTTTCCTGCACTGGAAGTGCCCTCTCAACTACAGTGGTACCTCTACTTACGAAATTAATTCGTTCCGACAGCCATTTCGTAAATAGAAAATTTCGTACGTAGAAGCAAATTTAACACTGAAATGCCCTAATCTGTTCCAGGCCCCCAGATTCAAGCTACAACTCAATACAAAAATACAATCCTGGAGATCAAAAGCCAAAAATATCACAAGCCAAAAATACAGTCCTAAATATCAGAAGCCACAGAAGCCAAAAATACAGTCCTGGAGATCAAAAGCCAAAAATATCAGAAGCCAAAAATACAGTCCTGGAGATCAGAAGCCACAAATATCACAAGCCAAAAATACAGTCCTGGATCTCAGAAGCCATAAATATCAGAAGCCAAAAAGCCACGAGCCGCAAGCCCTACCTTCCTGGATCTCAGAAGCCACCAAATTTCGCTAGCCACACTTCCTCTCCTCTTTCGCAAGCCCAAACAGGGCTGCCTAGTGAATTTCGCTAGGCAAACACTTCCTCTTTCGCTAGCCAATACAGTGCTGCTTTGCTAGATTTCGCTAACCAATGGCATGCCACGAAATTTGGAGAGCAGCTCGTTCGCGCCAATTTCATAAGTTGGAACGCTTTCTTAAGTCCAAGCAAACTTTTTCGGGAGGCGCGTTTCGTAAATCGAATTTTTCGGTAGAAGAAGCATTCGTAAGTAGAGGTACCACTGTACTTGATTCAAACATCTCTTTTAATAAGTTGATATCAAAGGTTGACTAGGGGTGAAGGAAGGCTGATTGTGGGATAACACTTTCCTAAATGTGCCGCCTTAAGTCCCTATATTGGGAGAAAGGTGAGATATAGGAAAATAAAATAATAATAAAATTATAAATGTGGCATTACATGGAGCCTAAGGGGAGAGGTAAACTACCATGAGTATTCTTTCCTGGGCTAAAAATGTTCATTAATTCATTAGGAGCCTAGGTTCACCTCAATAAATATTACAGTGGGCCCTTGGTATCCACTGGAGTTTAGTTCCAGGACCCCCTGTGGATATCAAAATCTGTGGATGCTTAAGTGCCATTATATATGATGGACTGGTAGAATGGTGTCCTCTTTATATATAAAATAGTAAAATCAAGGTTTGCTTTTTACATTTTGTTTTATTTTGTAATATTTTCAAGCTGTGAATGGTAGAATCCATGGATGCCAAATCTGTGGATATGGAGGGCCAACTATTTAATCAATGTATTGATTATATAGTCACCCCTCCATTCTCGCGGACTTGAGGTCTGCGGTTTTGAATATTCACAGAGGTGCAACCTCCGTAAAAATCAATGGGGCGCGCCCCCTTCAAGCCTATGGGGCTTGAATATTGGTGAGTCTGTTTTTGCTGGGGGGTGGGGTGGGATCCGGAACAGATCCCCCACAAAAACGGAGAGCCAATTGTACAAGTCATATTGACTTCAATAGGATAATCAAGGATGTATTTAACTGTCCCATTCAAACCACTGAGACTTGGGTCCAAAACACACTGCAGAAATAATCCAGTTTGAGACCGCTTTAACTGCTCTGGCTCAATGCTAGAGAATTCTGGGAACTGTAGCTTTATGAGACATTTAGCATTCTCTGTCAGAGCACTCTGGTGCCACAATAAACTACAGTTCCCAGGATTCCCTAGCACTGAGCCAGAGCAGTTAAACAAGTCTCAAACTGGATTATTTCTGCAATGTGTTTTGGACCCTTGATACTTTGATAGGACTGTACCAATTTTTTTTAACTACCCAGCATTTTGTCAACCATTATCCTGGATGAATGTTAAGATAATACTGAAGTGCTAATTAATGGTTGGAATTTTGTGAGAAAGCCTTGAGATCTCTAGCTTGTTTGCTTTGTGGTCAGTTTCTAGACCTGACAGTTTCAGACAGATTTGAAACAGTAATGGAAAAAAGTACAAAAACCTGAAAGAGATATGGATACAAGAAACTCTAAAACTGTAATACTGGCCAAATATTGGAGAGCTGTATCAAGAAATCTCAGAAGGAAAGATGAACAAAGGATTCTCACATTTGGGATACGCAGTTCCAGAATAAAAAATGACACGGGGTGAGTGTGTGGGGCGGGGGGGGGGGGAAGCAAGCTCTCCACCATCTGTGGTTTAGCAGTCAGGAAAATGATAAACAAATTATGTTAATTGCATGCATCTAAAACAAGCAGATTAGGTCCATCCCTCCTGCCCCCTTCCCCAATATGGCCCTCAGCACTAAATCAGTCACTTCCTTCAATTACATAGCTGATGACGGATTATGTCACCTTAACATGCCAAGGTAATTCAGCCCACGGTTACACAATGGAATGTAATAAACACTCTTTCACAGGAGATCTTAATGCTGTACCCTGCAGAGCAATTGGGAAAGGATGAGTCAGTAAATTAATGTTATATACATAATGCCCATTTCATGGCAATGTTCCAATTCAGAGCTGAGCTGCACATGGATAATTGAGTCTGAAGTGACAACTGTATCTACAGAAAACAGCCAAAAGGTTGAACTGATTCAGACAACCCAATGAACTTGATTCTAAGGCAATGCTCTCCAGGAGATACGGTGCTGTTCAGTTGTCATGGCATTGATTTGTAGGTGTTAGCAATATGTGCTGATGCTAAGTGTGAAACTTTTGTAACACATTTGCTACACAGTGCTTGGCTCCAAAAGTGTTCATACTAAATTGTGAAGAAACAGCGCTAGTGCATTTGTTGTTGTTGTTTGGTGGTAAGGGTGGCAATTTCTAAATTAAAAGGAAGTTTGATGGTTCATAGAATTAATGGCTTTGCACTGTTGCTGAGCACTGCTTTTTATGGTCTTGTTTTATTGTTGTTTCAGGGCTTCCTCACTCCTTAACTTTTGCTGCCTCAAGAGCTAGAAGGCTTTGCTTGGTTTCTATACATACTTTTTAACAACTATAGTGGGTATTGGCAACTTTGCTGGCTCTTTGATGGCTTTTGGAGCCAATTTTGTGTCCAGGCATCAGCCACAGGTCTCTGCACCTCAAAAAATATTTTTATCTTTTTTGAAAATCAGAGGTAACCGAAACATTGATCAATTTTATTTTAAAATTTCCCCAAGCCGCCTCCCCCATCACACACACACTAAAATAAGCCCCAGTGTCTAGTTGTAATACAAACTCATTAGATTTTGTACCACCCAACTCTGTTGCCATGAAATAGGCCTTATTCATGTAGCTTTAATTTGCTGGCTCATGCTTTCCTAATTGCTTTGTAGGGTACAGAGTTAAGGTCTGTTGTGATACAGTACTTCTTACATTCCATTGTGTAACAGTGAGCTAAAATCAATATTTTCATAAAGAAAGAGAAAGGCCCAGGGGGCACAGAAAGGGCTTTGGAAGGCACATGTAGATTGTAATGTGCCTTTTGTTCACCCCCATTGTACAAAAGGCCCCATATGTGGGAACAGAAAAATGCCCAGCTCAATCTTTTTTTCCCCAGTGGATACTAATAACACTGTTGTGGTCCAAAACTGGATGCTGTGATGAAGTTGATATGGGCTAACATGTTGAGTCTCAGTCCAGGAAAAATAGAGGCTGTGTTAGCCAGCAAATAAAATAATCCAGACTTGGGAAGGCAGTATGTTGTAGATGGGGCACCACTCCCTTGAAGAATCAGGCTTGCAAATTAGGAGGTGCTTTTGCACCCAGCATAACTTCTGAGTAGGGGAAGGCAACTGGCTAGGATCAGGGGATTACACTGGCCCCAAGAAGTTCTTTCTCAACTCAAATATGATCTGAGATGCCAATTCCAAAGCTAAATATATTGATTCAAATCAGTGCAAAGTACTCTGTGTGCGATAAATGTACACAGTCTTCCACCCAGCAAAAGTGATTCCAGATAAACAAGTTTGGGGGAGTGAAGGGTAGCAAAAGGATGTTGTTGTGCACTTTAAATACAAATTGGTTGTACCAAAAGATACAAAAATGAATGCATAGGAAACTACTTTCAGCACCTACATGTCTGTGTAAAACCTAGGAATAGCTTAGATCTCATTGTCCAACCATTCCTGGGTAAGAAATGGTTTCTTGTTGTCTTTAACATAATCAGTTATCTGACAATGCCAAAATGTTCATGTATCTATGCTTGTTTTGTTCACTTGCTCAAGAGCAGGATCAGGGGGAAATGGAAAAGGAATCTTTTTTTTTTTTTGCCCCCAAATGCCTCCTAGGGGTATTAGGGGTTCACCCTCCCCATGTTTCTGGAGACCACTGGGCCATTTTCAGTCCAGGAAAGGCCTTTTCTCTAATAAGAAGATACCCAGATATTGAGAAATTGCCTCCTACAAATATAAATTTTTCAGAGGTGGGTAGGGTGTGACCCCTCTCAGATTCCAAGTGCATAACACTGTTTGTGTGTGTGTGTGCACGCACATGTGTGTGTGCATGTTTGCATGTGCGTATAACTGATTTAAAACCTTCCTCTCCCAAGAAAGTCAAGAGGAGTGACAGGTCTTCTCCCCATTCCCATTTTATCCTCTCAACAAGGAAGAGTAGGCTGAAAAGTGACTGTTTGAAGGTCACTGAGGGAGCCTCTTGACTGTAACAATTTGAAAGTTTCCACAGTGAGAGTCACTCTAAGCACTAGATCATACTGCCCCTCTGGTGGGAAGTTTGTCCTAAAACATTACTTTAGGCTGGGTGCTTGACAGGACAGAATGCCTGAAAGGGTTAAATAAGACCTCATTAGGTCAAACAATAAAAGCAATCTGATACTTCTACTAACAGCAGCAACAACATAATAAAACAAAACAAAAACAGTCAGCAAGAGAAGCCACAAATAAACCAAGGATATTGTTAGCTATTATGTTTGCCTAAGGATAACACTGTTAATACATCACAGCAGACTCAGCAATGAAGGTTTGATTTTATTTTATTTTTAATTACAAAATGTATGTATCAAGCACCTTCCACACCATAGAGCAGTGATGGCGAACCTTTTAGGCACTGACCTTTTAGGCACTGAGGGCCTCTGCAGACTGCCAGAAATAGTGCACATTAAATTGAGGCACTGCCCTGGCTCAGTGCTAGGGAATCATGGGAACTGTAATTTATTGTAGCACCAGAGCTCTCTGACAGAGAAGGCTTAATGTCTTAGAAAAAAATACAATTCCCATGACTCCCTAGCACTGAGCCAGGGCAGTGCCTCAATTTAATGTGCACTATTTCTGGCAGTCTGCAGAGGCCCTCATGAGTGCCCAAACTAAACTGGGAATTACCCAGGACTTCTGAGGGCAATGGGACTTTCAGGGAGGGACTTCTGCCCTATGGGGGTGGGACTTCTGGGACAGGACTTCTTCCCCCCACATCTTTCCAGGCCTTCAGTTGCCTCTCCAAAGGCAGCTGAAGGCCTGGGAGGAGGAGGAACAGGCCGCCCGCACCTTCCCAGGCTTTCAGTTGCTTCTCCAGAGACAGCAGAAGGCCTGAGATGGCTGGGAGAGGAAGAACCAGCGTGTGCCTTTTCCTCCTCTTCCCTGCTCTGCGTGGCAGGGAAAATGGCTTCACGTGCCATCTCTGGCACGCATGCCATAAGTTCACCAACACGGCCAGAGAGCAAAGCCTAAAATACACTGAGAATACAAATAAAGTACCAAATACCCAAAATAATGTCATGTTTTTCTTTGGTGTTTGTTTTATTTCATTCAACTGAAATGCATTCATTTCATTTCTGTTATTGTTCCAAGTGGCATCACTAGGTGGCTGCAGGGGGGTGTTCCAGTGGGGTGGTACATCCGGCAAGGCTGCTGGACGAGTAAGAAAGGGTGTCTTGTCCCTTTCTCATTTGCCCAGCAACCACAGCACGCCCTACCATTTGGTCTTTGGCACAGTTGCAGCCATGCCAGAGCCCAAACAAACCTCTGGGGGCCTGGTGCTGCAGCTACTGAGGGGCAATCCCTTCTGTTTGAGTTCTGATGCAGCTGCAGCCACACTGGAGCCCAAATGAACTCCAGGAGCAGAGATAGTCTACCCTCCGCACTGCCTCCCAGCACTGTGTGACACCAACTCCCAGTATGCCACTGATGGTTCCCATTGCCTTCAACTGAAAACCCAGACATCCTTCTGCTGCACACAGCTGTAGAATTTTCTATTCAAATGCCATTAAATGTACAGGTATTTGACTAACATCCCAAAACACCAGACCTGACAACTTTCATACTGGATGGACAAAAAGGTTCCATTTTATAGGCAATTAAAAGAGCACATATACTGTAATACAGGGGTAGGCAACCTTTCCCCTTTAAGGGCCGAGGGACTTCAGCTCCCAGAAGCCTCAGTCATGTTGGCCAATAGTCCCATGTTGGCCAATAGCTCCTGGGATTCTGGGAGCTGAAGTCCCTCGGCCCTTAAAGGGGACAGGTTGCCTACCCCTGCTGTAATATGTCCATTGCTTTCAATAGGCGATTCAGCTCTTGTAACTAATAGGTGTTCCTGGTAGTACATCATCATTCACAGATACCCAGAACTCCCTATGGACATGTTTAACAAATAACACAATCTACAGCAGCCTTTAGCCTGTGTTATAGTATGCATGCAACAGATTTTTGCAAGGATTTAAATGGGAAACAGATTATTATAAATTAGGAGACAACTAAAACAAGTTGATTGGGTAAGGTTTGAAGCACATATTTTGCAGATGTTTGTTCTCAACACATACACAAACACACCTATGAAAGAAAAGAAAACCAGAAATGTCTTAATATATCCACCACTTCATTCAAGAATCTCTAGGTCAGTTCTGCAGAACCTATTAAGAGATTCAGGCTAAGCCATTACTACGAAATATGCAGCCACAACCAGAGTTTGGTTAAAAGCAGAATTATAGGAATTCTGGTGCTCAAGTTGCACTATCCAGAATAAAGCCAATTTCTGAAACAAGGTGTCAGAGCAAAGTCCAAGAAATCCATGGCACACAATAATTATAAACACAGAGCCAGAACATCAGAAGCATCTCTGCAACACTTTCTTGCCCTTATCCTGTAATTTTTCTGTGACCTATACTGACCCTTACAAATATCTTGGCTTCATTGCTTTCTAGCTGTATTCAGTAATTATTACTCCACATCATGGAGAGAGATCAGAGTGATATCGTGCGTGGGGTTAGTGGGGAAGCCTGCCAAGCATATCCCCAGGGGAAAAATATCTGCAGTTAATGCTTACAAAAGCCACGTGAAATAGGCCACACTGGCCCAATATCACCCAGTTGAGTTTCACAGCACAGTGGAAGTTAGAACCCAGATCTCCCAAGTCTCATGAGTCTTTTAGATTACAGAATAATGGCACTATGGTTCCAGTTTAACTGCCATAGGCATATCCCATGGAATCTAGAGCTCCTTGCCTGAGAATTGTAAATACGCCTCCCTAAACAGCCAATCCCAGGATTCCACAGGATGGAACCAGGGCAGTTAAACTGGAATCACAGTGCTATAACTATATAGTGGGGAAAGACCCTAGTTGAATGTACTAACAACTGTCACACTGGCTGTAAATTCCATTAGCCTAGAACTTTAATCTCCCAATTCCAAGTCCAAAAATCTAACCACTACACCACTTTAGTTCTCCATTACATTGGCCTATACATTTTTGGCAGAATTCTCCCAACACATGGAAAATATCAGGTCACATATGAACTGCCTTAGGCTTTCTCCACACAATGTTAGTCACATAGAATAATACAATAGAATGGGGTTTCTCTGTATCCCCACAGCCTGTGTCCTCTGCATTCCAGAAGATATATCCAAAACAGTACTTCCAATGCAAATTTAATGTTGTAAGCCACCCTGATTGCTCTGCAGAGGGGCGGGATATAAATTTAAAAAATTGTTGCTGTTGTTTCCATTTGTTTGGTTTTCTTCTATTCATTTTCAGTATAAAAACAAATGAAGCAAATGGGGCATGTCCACTTCTTTTCCAGTATTTTCCATTACATTTAAAATGGATGCAATGCTGTACCCAAAAACTTGACAGCAGTTCTGCTATCTCCATCCGTCATTAAGTCTTTTGAGATCAGGCTCCAAGGGGAAACAATGGCAAAAATTAATTCCAGGGCTAGATCTCCAATGGCAGTAGGAACACAAGGAACTGAGGGCCAGTATTCAGCTGCCCCCTTCCTTGGACCTGTGAGCTCAGAAGAAATGGGTAATAATCTGCAAGAGATCAAGGATATCAAGGACCATGTTATGCTACCTGGAATCCTCTCTTCCTGCTACTGCCTGAGCTGGATGGGATCTCCAGAGGTCATGAGTTGTCACCACCACCACCACCCATTGATTTGATTTCCCCTGTATAGCAACATAATGGGAAGTTGCTGGCATTCCACTGACACTTTTCATCTTTGGCAGAGATACATTCTTCCTTTTCCCAGCCCTGGGGAAAGACCAAACCAAGCAAAGGCACAGAAAAGAGGAGCAGGAGAGAGAAAAAGTACTTTTAAAGGAAAAGTATTATAAGTAAGGAATCTCCATAGCAAAATTATTATCTCTTACATGAAGGATAAGGCAACAAAGAACGGTGCTTCATACACACAGCAGCACTTAACCAGAAGAAGTGGCTCACTTTCTTCATCAGTCCCTGAAGCCTAGAAGAGGGAGGCAGAGACCTAACACCTGTAGTTTGCTACCTGAACGCTTACACAGTGGTATGTTACAATGCTGCACTAACATTACATATCTTCCCAAAGCATCATAGGATCCCAAAGCATCATGTTTGCAATACATCAGACCACAAGAGATCAAATACAACAATAATTTGAATCTCTTTGGGGGAAAAACAACATCATAAGAGATGAAAATAACACAAACAAAAATTGTTATCTGGGTGTTTTGTGAAATGAATACATTCTTGGTTTTCTATGATAATGGCTTAAGAAAAGAACAATATAATAGCTAATTCATGTTTTATCTCTAGAAGTTACAAAAGGAGGAATGATGTATGAAACGGCAAAGCTTCTCCAAACAAAAAGAGACAAACACCAGTATACCTCTTCTACTCTCCGACAGTTCTCTCCTTGCCCCAACCTTAAACTGCTTTAGCTGACACTATAGAAATTTCAGTCTTTATAGTGAGTGGGAAGAGCTGATTGAGAATAGAGCTTAGAGAAAAATATGAAAGAGGATGACTTTAAATGTGTGAACTAACTTCTATCACACAACTTTAAGAAAGCCTTCTAAAATGCAAGGATTAAGTAGGAGATTTTGTTTGTTTAGACCAGAGGTCCCCAAACTATGACCTGCGGGCCGGACCCGGCCTGCCAAGGTTTTCTTACCGGCCGGCAGGCCGGCCACCGCTCACTCCGCCATTTGTCTTGCTGGACCCCAGATCTTCCGGGGGACTGGAGGAGTGCACACATGCGTACTACTCGGGCGCCATTTTGTCTTCCAAAATGGCACCCAGAGTCATGCACATGCACGCGTGACACCACGCGCATGCGCATGACTCCACTCATCATTTTGGAAGACAAAATGGTGTCCGGAGTCCCGCGCGCCTCCAGTCCCCCGGAAGATCTGGGGGGCAGCGAACCAGCCCCCGGATCAAAAAGTCCAGGGACCCCTGGTTTAGACTCTAAAGGTATTTTTAGAGTAAATTATATTTTGGTTGTTTTAGCTGCATTAAACATTTGTTCATCAGTTTATTTAGAGCTGGGGGGTGGGGAGGTCTGATTGATATGCTAGGATTCTAACATTTCTTATTTACCTATACAATACAAATAGTAAAAGCACCCACAAATTATTTGATTTATTTATTTTTTCATATATTTAATTTATATCCCACCTTTCTCCCTGGTTAAATATGAGAATTCTTTCTTAATGAGAGTAAGATGGAGCAGAAACTGTATATAAACCAAGTTTTTACTAAAATGCTTCCCCCCCCCCCTTTTTTTTTTTTTTTTTCTGGAGTGCTGAGATGTTAACTATCATGTTACCTAATCATCCTCATGCAAGCTGTATAGTTCAGGGACCAATTTCAAATAAAATGATCATGCGGTACCTTCACACATCTGTGAACTAATACATAGTACAGTAGAACACTAGAACATGTATCATTTGAATCTCCGTTATCTAAATTACCAATATCTGAATTCATCTGCATCAGTCCTAGAATTCACATAAGGGTACCAGTCATTAGGTCGAAGAGGTCTGCCATAATGTTGGGAATCAAGTCTATTTTTGGGGAATTTATAATTAGCTCAAATGTGCGAGAGTGAAGCGCCCAACTCCGCTTCACGAGATCTAACCAGGTGTATACCAGAGTCCTAAGAAATCTAGCAGGGGATGACTCTGAGAAGGACCAAACTCCAATTAAAGTCTAAAACTATTTATTAACACAATAAGCAAACATCCAAATAAGGCACACACACACTAGAAGGATGAACAGGAGAGAGTGGGGAGAGCAGAGAGGGAGACCAGGGTATGAGGGATATACTTATGCCCAAGAGACTCCTCCAGACTTCTAAGTGAATGTGGATGAATTCAGTGGAAGGGCACAACCGGCAGGAGGGGGGTCACAGGAACTATCTCAGAGCACAGACCGATAGAGGTTCAGCATGCACTTACAAGGTAGCACGTGGACTGCCAGAATTCAGGGTTTTTTATAGGGAATTTCTGCCTCCTAGCTATGAGTCTAACAATGGCAACTCCCAAACCTGCCTGTCCAGGAAATCTCTAGTGGTCTTGAGCAACTTCAGCAGTGCCTACATGACCTTACATTTAGGGAATTATGGCTGCCATCTCCCAAGGGTCAGGCTGGGGTCATAGGGAACTCTACATGCTTCTAAAATGTCAGGAAAAATGGAGCACATCCGCTAACAATAACCAGGATTGTCACATGCCTTTCAGTCCTGGTTTACTGATGAAATTTTCCTAAACACTCAATGTAGAGCTTGGCCTTCATTGCTGTGTACCTACCTATATGCAATGTGTCCCAAACTATAAAAATAAATGAATTATAGTTTCAATTATACTGCCACTGGTATATACTTTTTCTCTAGTGTAATGGCTAGTGTAATGGTTGCACCAGGAACCAAATTGTGTACTGAATGGTGACCTCAGAAGTGCATACACAAATATAAACATATACCCTCCAAAACTTTAAAAGCTGAGACTATTTTTATGTGAAATATATCCAATTGTGTTCAGTGGTTCTTATTCCAGCCATGCATAAGTGTTGTTGAACCCGCTGGAAACAGTAGTGTTACTGGATGTAATTTATATGTAATTGGGAAATTGCTTTGAAAGTCACATTTGATGAACAAAAATGAGGTTGGGAAAAGCATTTTTAAAAGGAAAATCATGACCCTGAACTGATAAGAGCTACACCCTATCTCTGATAAAATCATACTATTTTGATGGTGTAGTGGCACCAACCCTATTCCACCTTACACCAACAATTTACTTTTTAACAAAGTAATTTTAAATAAAAGTGGTAATAATTTGGCTATCCAGATGTTGTTGGACTACATCTCCCAGTATTCCTACTCTCAAGTACAGCTGGTACTTTCCATGTCAGCAGGTGTAGTGAATCTTCCCTGGGTTTTGTTTCATATTTTAAAGGAACTATCCAGGATTCTGATTCCTGTCTCCAACATAGGTTTTGCCCCAATGATAGTGCCTTCTAGATTGTATAAGGGATCCACCACACCATTGACCTGGGAACCCCAAACCATCCCTGCTTAGCATTTATCTCCGGTCCTCTGGGAGGAATTTGCTGCAGCCTCAAAAATCGAGGTTTGTGGCTACCTCCCAGAGGGCTTTCTCAGTTGTCGCCCCAGACTCTGGAACGACCTGCCGGATGAGATCCGTCAGTTAACATCGTTAGACAGCTTTAAAAAGGCTGTCAAGATGGATCTCTTCCGGGGGTTCCTGCCCAGGTCGCTGGACTTACCGGCTCAGGCAGACTCCTGCCGCCGCCGCCGCCGCCGCGCGTTTTCCTGTCCGTGCGACCACGCGCACCACGGCTGCCATTTTGCTTTCCAAAATGGCAGCCGTGACGCATTTGCGCATGTGCAGGAGTACTGCGCATGTGCAAACGCGTCACGGCTGCCATTTTGGAAATCAAAATGGGGGCAAGCCATGTGTCGCAGGAGCGTGTGCGCAGGGGTTTGCGGAGGGTGTGTGCGCGCGCATGAGCGCGCGCGCCGCCATTCCCCCCCCTTGGCCCAGCGGAGACCTGGACTTCGGGGGACCGGCCCAGGTCTCCAAAAGGTTGCCTACCCCTGCTCTAGAAGTGCCACATACTCCAAGTATTGCTGTAATAATCAGGACTTGTATGCTGTTAGGCAGAAAAGGGGATGGATATGCACAGCACAAGGGTCCAATACTGTTGTGCCAGGAAAAGACACAATGGCAACATCCATAGCAATTGTTGTACAGCACATGATTGTTGAATATAGAGAGATGAATCAAAGCAGGACTGGGAGTAACTTCTCTGTGCCCTTATCTTTTCTGCCAATATGAAAAGGCACAGCCCTGGTGTGCGCTGGTAATAGGGTAAAATGCTTTGGCAGTTGATGCGCAATATAATGAATAGCTAGATGTATTTTGAAACAAATACATTCTTGGTTTTATATGTATATATATATATATAATGACTTAAGAAAAGAACAATATAATAACAATGTAATAACAATATAATAGCTAATTCAGATTTTATCTCTAGAAATAACAAAAAGGAGGGATGATGTACGAACTGGCAAAGCTTCTTGGAACAAAAAGAGACAATACTATTTTTGCTCTCCTACTGTTTTCTCCCTGCCCCTACTTAAACTGCTTTGGTTGACACTATAGAAATTTCAGTGTTTATAGTGCAGTGATAGGAGGATGCCCTACAAGTTGCCTTTCATAAGAGGACAAGAGGATGTTCTGCTTGATGCTCTGGATCGTTTTGCTGCTCTGGATCTTACTCCATCTGCTCACACAGCAATGCATAGCTTTAGGCATCTGTGATTTTGTAATCAACAGACGTCTTTGGAGATGCTAGGGTAGCTTAGAGCGAATTACTGGGATTTCCTCTGCTCAGTCGTCTCCACAGGCTCCTCTCTTCTCCTTGCAATTTTATGCCAAAATGTACTCCATATAGAAGGGAAATATCTAGTTAGAATCCCCCCTCTTCATATATATCACGGGAGGCTGTCAGCATCAAGCATGCAGACAGACACATTTCTATCTTTTTGCAAACATATTTCTATGTGACTGGGATGCAATTACCATAAATAAATACAGAAGCTGAGATTCTGCATGGGGAGATGTAGCTAAGGAGATATAGCTACATCTCCATAGCTACCTCTTCCAATGCTACCTCTCCCAAACCAGCAGTGCATTCCCCCTTCCCTATAATACAGCTACAAGAAGAGAACTGGTTGCATTCCCTGCTCCCTCCCCTTTTCCAATAAGATGGAAATTGCCAGTTTGGGTGGTGGCTCTGCTAATGAAAGGGCAGGTTTTGCAAGGATGGGAGACCACCCATAAATACCAGGTAGTGTAGGCTATACTTTAGAGAAAGAAACTGGCAAAATTATCTCTGAGTATTCCTGGCCTAAGAAAACCCTGTGAAATTCATGGGGTTGCCATAAATCAAATGGGGACCTGAAGGCACAAACAGAGAGAGAGAGAGAGTCCTTGCATGCACAATGACCATAAAAATGAACTGCAATTTCATAAGGCAAACTTACAACATCATAATTACTGAACAGGATACCAGTCAATCTTCATCTGAAGAGTTCACATATGTTGTCCTCAATGCAACTGAGAATACACAGGCACTATTCTTTCCCCTTCATTCTTACTTTGCCAGAGATAGGACTATATCTCCCAGAATTCCTCAGGCATCATAGCCAATTTTGGTCCAAAAATGTAATTTTTCCTACCTCTGTGATTCATTATGCATGTCATAGCCATAACCAAGCACTGCAGACAAGTCATGGGTGGTAGCTCTGAGGCTGTTAAGAATACTTTCCAGTTGACCCCTCCCCCCCAAAAAAACTCTAAACATGCTGAATTAACAGGAAGCCCCATGGATAACAATAGGATTCATGTCTGAGTAAGCATTCATAGCACTACAGGGTAAATGGAATCAGTGCCTTTAGTTTAAGTAAAAGAATTGACCCAAGACATTTTACTGTTCTAGGTGAAAGAGAATATGGCACCCCATTCCTCATCCAGAAGCTTCCTATTGAAGACTAGCAATAAACCAGCAATGTTCACACTTGAGAATGTGAATGAATGAATGAACAGAAGAATGGGGGCAGACTATATCACATACAGAGAGCCAGCGTGGCACAGTACACTTGTCCCTCTCAATTCACAGGGGAACCATTCTGGACCCCCCTGCAAATCAGAAAAATGCAAATACTCAAGCCCTATTGGCTATAATAACTGTGCACACACCTGAGGCACACACACCATTTTGTCCCTCCTCACTTGATGTCTGCAAAGAGCTGAAACCCTGGACGGCAAGTCTGTGAACAGGGAAGGATTAAATGTTGGACTGTGACTCTGGAGGTAAAGGGTTCCATTCCCAGCTTGGCCATGTAAACCCACTGGGTGACCTTGAGCAATTCACATCCTCTCAGCCTCAGAGGAAGGTAATGGCAAACTTCCTCAGAATAAATCTAGCCAAGAAAACCCCATGATAGGTTTGCTTTAGGGGCACCATAAGTTGGAAATGACTTGAAGGCACACAAGAACAAAAAATATCATATACAACCTTCTAATTTGGGGAGGGGGGTGAGGAGGCACAGTGTAGGGATTAATGTTGCTGTCCCAAAGCATCTGCCACCTGAAGCAATTGTCTCCTTCTGCCTAATGTTAGAGCTGTGCCTGTCAATCAGTGCCAGCCATTAGAGTCTTGCACAGAGAGGCCCAGTTCATCTTTGGTTTAGATTAGACTTTCATTAAAACATTGATTCCTAGGTCAAACTAGTCCCAAGGGAAAAGCCATCACTTCATATCTAGGACACTGGTAATGGGGGGAGGGGGAGCAGAGTGGAAGAGAGGAGTTTTCAAATTGATCCAGCCAGCCATGAAGTAGAACATTTGGCAGCTTTCCAGGCAATAAACCTGTCAACAGGGTTATGTAAAAAGACTTTCCCAACCAAGAGAAACAAGATTGCTAACTTAAAGAGCTTCATTTGAAGAATCAAAAAAGCTGCAATCAAAGAGGTGGGAGAAGAACATAAACATTTTTCTCTTGTTTTTTTATTTGCGAAATGTGCTCTTCTCCATCGTAACATGTTATTTCACTGTGTAAGCTTACAGGCTGCACATCACAAATCAGAAACATTGCAGAAAAAGGCATAAACAGCATTTTAATTTCCCATCAATCCACTGGGCTACCCAGATGCTTACAAGCTAGCATAATACTGTGGGCATATGTGTGCATGTCACACCCTCCCTCTTGTGCTCCCTCCTCCATCCCTCTCATCTGTAGGCTGGGAGAAGATTGGAAATGACATGCTTGCTACTATCTACATGCTTTACAAGGACACAGTTAGGAGGCAGTAAGAGCAGAAAACACAGCACCCTGTGTCACAGAGGGAAGCCAGCTGCAACAATAGATTGGCATCTTGTCTTATCTTCTGCCCTGGACTCACCAATGTACTCATTCTTTTCTTGCTATTTGAGTCTTTATCAAGATTACATCGATTGGAAAATATGGTGGGAACATTAAAGTCTGTGATGCACTCCAACAGAAGTTCCAGCTTTTTTATTTTATTTTTTAAATCTTGCTTTTATTTTATTTTTTAAAAAAATACTTTTGCAAGGTTACTTTTTTCAGTTCCACAAACAGTAAACCACCAACAACAAAAATGATCAAGAAGGCTTAGGATATGAGTTAAGCACACCCCCCCAAAAAAAAAAAACACATATCAGGATGCTGAGGACACAAGGGAAGGGAAGGAGGGAAACCCAGGGAGGCATAAGGGGATGGGTAGGAAAGCAAACAAACATCAATGAGAGAAATAATATAGAGCAGGGGTAGGCAACCTTTCCCCTTTAAGGGCCGAGGGACTTCAGCTCCCAGAAGCCTCAGCCATGTTGGCTAATAGTCCCATGTTGGCCAATAGCTCCTGGGATTCTGGGAGCTGAAGTCCCTTGGCCCTTAAAGGGGAACGGTTGCCTACCCCTGATATAGAGAGACAAACAGCTACTGGGTGGCAGCAGTAATGGTGGGTGTCAATGACAGGAGTGAATTGTGACATTGGTTGGCACTGTGCACTGGGAGGAGTAGGTGGCCCTCTTTCTGTAAGACCGAATCATTTCAGTAAGACACCATGGTAAACCTACGAATATCACCATAATACAAGTATATGCACCAAACCACGGAGGCAGAAGAAGAAGAAGAAATTGATAGATTCTATAAAGAAGTACCAAAAGAAATTGACAATACACCAACACAGGATGTCAAGCTGATCACTGGAGACTGGAATGTGAAAGTTGGAATCAAAGAAGAAGAATCAAAAACAGTAGGCAGATTTGGATTAGGCAAAAGAAACTAAGCAAGTGAGCGTCTGATAGATTTTTGTGAAGCCAATAACCTATACATTGCCAACACATTCTTCATACAGCCAGAAAGAAGACTATACACATGGACATCACCAGATGGTCAACACAAAAATCAAATAATCAGAAGCAAAAGTTGGCGAAACTCTATACTGGTGGCCAAGACTAGACCAGGCACTAGACCACCAACTGGCACAGATCACGGACTACTGATATCAAAAATAAGAGTAAGACTCAAGAAAAAACAAAACCAGTGATTACACTAAAATATCATCTAAATAATATCTCATCAGAATTTACTGACAACATAAGAAACAGATTTGCACTACTAAGCATAATAGACCGAGAACCAGATGAATATGGTCTGAAGCCAGGGACACAACAAAAGAATGCATAGAGACACTTTCAATAAACAAAAAGAAGGAGAAAAAAACATGGATGACAGAAAAAACACTACAAGCAATAAAGAAAAGAAGAGAAGAAAAACAAAAGGGACATAGGAACAAACTAAGAATTATGAATGCAACAGCACAACAGCTTGTGAGGAAAGATAAAGAAAATTACTGAAACGACCAATACAGAGAAATAGAAAACAACAACAAAAAGGGAACAAGAGGTCTATTTTGCAAGATCCAGGAAATCAAAGGAAAATTCAAACCAAGGATTGGGACAATCTATGACAATAAAAATAACATAATTCAAGACCAGGAAGGAATAAAAAGACATTGGATACAATACACAGAAGAATTATACAAAAGAGATGACAAAATGAAGGACACATGGAACCAAGAGCCATATGAGGATGAACCCCAAATTCTAAGAAGGTGGAAACTGCAATAAGAGAAATAGCAAAAAATAAATCACCAGGAACAGATGATATTCCAACTGAACTGCTGCAATCCAAACATATGCTAACCAATATATGTCAACAGATATGGAAAACAAAAAGATGGCTAACAGATTGGAAGCAATCAATATACATCCCCATCCACAAAAAGGGAGATGCAAGAGACTGCAGCAACTATAGAACCATAGCACTGATCTCCCATGCAAGCATAATCATGCTAAAAATTCTACAACATAGACTCCAACCATACATGGAGAGACAAATCCTAGAGGTCCAAGCAGGGTTCAGGAAAGGAAAGGCATGAGGGACAACATCACAAATATACGATGGCTAATGGAGAGCACCAGGGAATTCCACAAGAAAATCAGCATGTGCTTTATAAACTATAGCAAAGCCTTTGACTGCAGAGATCTTGAAAGGCTATGGAATGCCCTTAAAGACATGGGAGTGCTAACACATCTGATAGCCCTGATGAGGAAACTGTATTCAGGACAAGAGGCTATTGTCAGAATAGAACATGGAGAAACAGTATGGTTCCCAATTGGCAAAGGAGTCAGACAAGGCTATATCCTTTCACCCTATCTGTTCAACTTGTATGCGGAACATATTATGAGAAAAGCAGGCTTGGACACAGAAGGAGGAGGAGTGAAAATAGGAGGAAGGAATATCAACAATCTAAGATATGCAGATGACACCATAGTACTAGCAGAAAATCTCACAGACCTGGAACACCTACTAAGGAAGATCAAAGAAGAAAGTGCTAAGCCAGGCTTAATATTGAACATAAAGAAAACAAAAATAATGATCACCAAGGACCTTCACAAATTCAACCTAGACAATGAAGAAATAGAAATAGTAAAAGAATTTCCATATCTGGGAATCAAACATTGATAGAAATGGGGACTGCTGTCAAGAAATCAGAAGAAGACTAAGAATGGGGAGGGTGGCTATGAAAGAACCAGAAAAGATTCTAAAATGCAAAGATATACAAATCAGCACAAAAGTTAAAATCATATAAGCCACTGTATTCCCTATTACCATGTATGGATGTGAGAGCTGGACAGTTAAGAATGATGATAGGAAGAAAATCAATTCATTTGAGATGTGGTGCTGGAGAACAGTGCTGAGGATCCAATGGACATCCAAAAGGACAAACAAGTGGGTCCTACAGCAGATCAAATGGGAAACCTCCCTAGAAGCCAAGCTGACCAAACAAACTGTGACTGTCGTACTTCGGACACATCATGAGAAGAGAGGACTCTTTGGAAAAAACAATAATGCTGGGGGAGGTGGTGGGAAGTAGGAAGAGCGGAAGGACACATGTTAGATGGATGGACTCTATATTAAGGAGGTCATGGGTATTGGGTTGCAGGAATTAAACAGAGCAGTGGAGATGTCTCATCCATAGGGCCACCATGAGTCGAGATCGACTTGAGGGCAGTTAACAACAAAAACAACAAATTTTCTGGATGGCACAGTATGATTCTAATCAGGATAAACACAAAAGTTCATCGATGATGTCTTTCATGATGGTGTCCGGGTCAAGCAGAAAGTGACCCTCCATAAGTCAGCAGTTCCTGGAGGTGCTCTGGGGAAACGTGAAGTTGCAGAAACATAATCTCAATTTCTTATGAAGCAAAAGACTCATAGCTTTCACAGACAGGAGGACAATTACAAGGCCCAACTGGATTCCAGTTTTTCGGTGTAGTGAAATATACTGTGTACTTGTGAAGCAGGTCCTGAGAGAGCCAGTGTGGCACAGAGGTAACTGTGTGGACTGGCACTTGGGAGATCTATGTTCATGAAACACACTGGCTAACATTGAACCAGTCAGTCTAGCCTACTGTGATGAAGCCCCTTCTCCAGGTTGGTCTTGCAGTTCCAACCATTAGGCTTCTACCTTGGCCTTCTACCTTCAAGATGCCTCCCTGATAGTCACCCTCAATGTGGTTGCTATACTGACAAGTGGCTATATGGATCAGTATGCAGTGTGGCAAAGTGTAATCAATTGTCATTTTTATTATTAAATTAAAACATTTAAATAGATATGCAGAAAATAAAAACAGGGGCAATTGATTATATAATAAATAAAATAAGCATCTAGCCTTAGGCTGGTTCCATACATAATACACAGCAACATTTCACCTTCAGTGCCTTCAGTAATACTTACCCTTTAACAATCTCCATATTCTCAGTACCCATCAAACTCTATTCAGGTCTCCATTCCTCTCTTCCTAACTGGCCCTGTCTCTGTCTTTGACAGGTCACATATCTATTTCTAAGTGGCCCTATCTCTATTGGACCATCTAACTCTTTAACAGAGAAGACTCCAGGTCATATCCTTTTTCCCATAGACAACCCTCACAGCATCTGTAAGTTGTGCTTGTTTAACTCATCACACACTCTGCCTTACCTTACAGGGTTGTTGTAAGAGTAAACTAGGGAGAAGAGCTCAAGGGAGAAAAAACAGAATATAAATGTATACAATAAAGAAATAAATCAAAATCGTTTCTTTAAGTGCAATCACATTCTCTTTTTTCATATATAAATTATAGCCACATGAGACAAAATAAATAGCAATAGCAATAGCAATAGCAATAGCAATAGCAAGTATATTTCTATACTGCTTATCAGTGAACTAGCACTCCCTAAGCGGTTTGCAACATGTAAGCCAATTGTCCCCAACAAGCTGGATACTCATTTTACTGACCTACGAAAGGATGGAAGGCTGAGTGGACCCTGAAGCCCTCCTCTAAAATCGAACTTACAACATTGTGGCTGCAGGACCAGCATTTAACCACTGTGCCACCAGGGCTCCTTAGTTTTCCTGGGACAGACTAAGTTCTTGCCTACTTAGGCCCTATTTAAGGAAACTAGCAAGGGTATAGGGCAAAGAGACTCTTATCTTCAGGCTCATAGGTTTCCCTTTATAGCAACACCATAAGTCTGACTAAAATGTTAAGTGCTGTTAATCATCGTTACTCTTGATTTGTTTTTGTCCTTGTTGTTGCTGTTTTATCACTGCACCTATTTGTTGACACCAATCCAGCTCTGCCATTCCATGAATTGAAGAACTTTCTGATCACAGAAAGAGAGTTAGTTTTAACAGAAAGAATTCTTCCATGACTGCAGCTCTCCCTCTGTGAACAGAATATTCAGCAGAGTAAACATACACAAGGTGCTGCAGACATGTTACATTCAGCTCTGAGCCCCTTCTTGAGGCCACAGTGCTCTCCAAAATGTTAATATTTCAAAAAACTAATACTGCTATTTGCCACTGAAATTTGGTGACAAACTGCTATATTCACTATGACTGTAGGAAAAGTAACTAAAAGCACAATAGTTAATGGGATGGTCATTATCATAGATGTCTCCATTTCTTTTAGTTCAACAGCAAGAGTCAACTTCACAGTCAGTGACACATCAATCAAAGCACACATAAGTGTGTTTAATGTTCATTTACATATAAATATATGTCTGAACTGTCAGTCAGGTTTCCCCAAGATGTAAAACGTCCCAGGTGCATGCAGTGTGCAGTGTGCAAAAAGGAGAAAAGCTGACTCAGAGGAAGCTGATGAAACATCAGCAGGAAGTTGTGTGGTAACAGTTCAAAACTGCATGGTCACTGTGGATATGTGACAGGAAAATGATGACACACTGGCGGGGGGTTGGGTCAGAATCCTAGCCAGATTTTGTGTATATAAAGAAGAATGTTCCAATGCATTGTTGTTAAATGGATGTTGGTTGGTGGAGGAGCATTATGTAAGACGGTGCAAATATTGCTGTATCGTTCTTGTAAATATTTGCTGTAACTAAGATTAAAAAATCTCATTGAAAGAACCTCAGCAGTCATGCTTCTGTATAGCAGAAGGAGTTTTTTTCTCTTCAACTACTTCCAGACGCTCCAGTGGCATTTGTTTCCTGGTGGCTAGCTGTCTTCTGCATATGGACTCACTTTTCCCTGCGCTAACATGAATGACATGTAAATTCAACAAAGAATTTTATTTGTTAATAACATTGTTTAATGGGGGACATTTTAATAAATTTTGAACTGATCTTTAATTAATTTCAGCTATTTAAAAATCCATTTTACATATATTTTACACATTTGTTTATATATGTCGACTAAAAATCTAAAAACAATTGGCCAGTCTGAAAAGTGGTCCCAAGTCCTGTGGCAATTGCCCATCCCTGATTTACAGAGTGACAATAATAGCTAACAACTTCTGATTCCAATAATGCATATTCATTTAAATAAACAAAAAGAGTAAAGCCACTTATTGTTTGCTCTGACAGATTACTGAGGAAAGCATTCTGTTGACAAATAACAATAATTATTAACACAACCATTATTACTTTCTACATTCTTCGCTCATGTATAACTCTAGAAATTTAGTCAAAATGTTGATCCAAAAAACATGGGTCAACATATTCACAGGTCAACGTAAATATTGTACCTTAAGTTATTTAAAAAGGAACTATCCTCTTCTCTGAATAGAGTGGCAAAAGGCAAGAATTAGTCTGTCCTAGGAAAACCTAAAAGAAGCACTTCTACTCTCTCAACTGTGGGACCACTTCTGACCTTTTTGAATGCCTGGGTGGGAAAATGGTGATAGTGATGGCTCTTTGGCAGTTCCTGGCCATCTCTTGTTTCTCCCTGAAACAGATAGTCCTTCCTCATATGTGCAGAGAGAACCAGCACTCCCTTCTGTCTCTCTGCTTTCTCTGAACTCTATCAGCAGACCGCTCACATTGGGATCCTAGCTTTTTGCCTCTGGTCTTCCTACAGAAATGCTTCACAATTCTGAGCCCTTAGATTTTTTTTTTTTTTTTTTTTTTTTTTTGGACTGCAACTCCCAGAATTCCTGATCATATACTGTGCTGGCAGGGGCTTGTGGAAAGTGACACTCATCAATATCTAAGGAGCCATGTTTAAGAACTACTATCCTAAAGTGTATCACTGCCCTTTCCTCCTAAATCAAGGATGGGGAACACATGGTCTTCCAAGTGTTGGATCTCAGGTCCTTCTCCCTCTCACCATTGGCTATGTTACCTAGGGCTTATGGGAATACAGTCCCACAATATCTGAAGGGCCACACACTCCCCACCTCTGTCTACTGCTTTTCTCCTACTCTTAGCAGTTTTGAGTTGTGTCTAGCTTAACAATCTTGTCACTTCCAGGAACCTCAAGACAGGTGGGTCCTCTTTCAGAGCAGGACCAAAGCACAAGAGGATAAGCAATATGGATGGCTTGGAGGATTGCCAATGAAGTTCATTTATAAAGTATGGACGATTTTGGCTGGAGCATGCACTCTATTTTACCTGTAAGCCGCTAAGAGACATACAAAGAAATATGCAGGCACTCTGAGATACTGAAATCAATTTCAACAAGAGACAGAATTCAACAAAAGGGCCAGCTGGGTAATATTCCATAGGGAGGCTTTAGATCCACCTGGGGATTTTCTTCTTTTTTATCACAATCCTGGAGAAGGATTAGTGCTTCTTGGGCTTGTAGAAGCTCCTTTGAAACAGAGCTTTCAAGTAGTCTGGGGCAGAAGTGTAGCACACAATTTCCCAAGAGAGTTCATGCCACTAAAGCCGCCCTGAAAACAAAACTCATACTGGCAGACTTAAACTGTCTACTTCAGTTAAGGATAGCAACAAAAGCCACACACTGGAGAGTAAGAAGATCCAAATAAATTGAGAAACTATGAGAAAGGCTGGAATATTTTAACCACAGCCTGCTGTCCTAGCAATGATGATGTTGATGGGAAAGATTCAAGATACAGAGAGAAGCAGCTACAGAAATTTAAGAAACCTGATAGTTGCTGGAGCAGAGCTTGAAAAAGTTACTTTTTTTGGAATACAGCAGGGTCCATGCTTGCTTGGGGATTCTAGTAGTTGAAAAAAATACTTTTTAAAGGCTCTGTGCTGAAGTTTCCCCAGCAGAAGAGAATAACAACATATTTACACAGGAAGTTCTTGCATGCAAGTCAAAAGCTGAATCAGTGCAAAAAGCTACAGCTCTCTCATGTTTTTAAAAAAATAGACCAATGGGAAAATATAAGAATGATGCAACGTCAACTGCACTGGCTGCATTTAGGTCCTCTGTGCATGACTTAAGGTACTAGTGAGCAATGGCAGCTGGTGACCTCCCAACAGTGGAATGGTCAATCTGCTTGAGCTTTTTGTCTGAGGTTTAAAGGAGCTATCAAAAGGTGCCAAACCTACTAGAC
Organism: Phrynosoma blainvillii; assembly: GCA_026167975.1. NCBI lineage: Eukaryota > Metazoa > Chordata > Lepidosauria > Squamata > Phrynosomatidae > Phrynosoma > Phrynosoma blainvillii. The sequence goes on from JANUYF010000003.1 coordinate 104,058,086, forward strand.
AGTTGGTATCTGGTACCTTGGACAGCTCCTTTAAACTTCACATGAAAACCTCAGTCAAATTGACCATGGCTGTATCCACACTACAGAAATAATCCAGATTGACAGCACTAACTGTCATGGCTTAATGCTATGAAATTCTGGGATCTGTAGTTTCTTATGACACCACAGCTCTGACAGAAAAGGTTAAATGTTTCATAAAACTACAATCCCCAGAAATCCATAGCATTGAGCTATGGCAGTTAAAGTGGTGTCAAACTACATTAATTCTGCAGTGCAGATGCAGCCCATATCAGAGAGTAACTGCCCCTCTGACATGGAAGCCATCAGTTGCACTATCCTATACAAGTAGAATTTGACATATCTTAGGGACCTTCTTCTGGCATATGAACTCGCATTCTCTGCATGTTTAGCATTTTCTATGTTCCATTGGCCCATGAGGTAAAAACATATTAGGGCCTTGGTGCTTACTCTCAGTTTCTTTAACTCCCAATTAAGTGCAGGGTCCCCTGACCTGCTTTGAAATCACCTGCACACAGATAGAAGGGAAGTTGTCTCCTCCAGGATTTCTCCTTTCAAATACACTTTTCCTCATAGGGGCTAAAAAAGGGAGCCAAATCTCCCTTAATGTGAATGGTTCCCCACAACCACTTTTTAAACCTACAACAGGGTATAAGGAAATTTAAGGGAAGAGTGGTTGGGGGAGCTTTCAGCCTTCTCTATCTGCCTCTGATCCTCATCTGGACTTGCCCCCTTGCACACTTACCTTGTAGTAAGAAACAAAGTGATGCTCAGTAACACACTGTATATTTAATGTAGTATGACCTAAATACCCTAAAGGCACCAGATCCTGTCTCATCTTGGAAGCTAAGCAAGGTCAACCTGGTTAGTATTTGGGAGATGAGACTGCCAACGGAATATCAAGTGCTCTAGGCTATATTTTAGAGCAGGGGTCCTCAAACTTTTTGAGCCGGGGGCCGTTTGCCATCCCTCAGACCATTTTAGGGCCGGAGTAAAAACAAAACAAAAACATGACCTTGAGCAAGTCACACCCTCTCAGCCTCAGAAGATAACCATGGCAACTCTCCTCTGAAGAAACTTGCCAAGAAAACCACCATGATAGGGGTCGCCATAAGTTAGAAATGACTCCAAGGCACTAGATTACCCTGGGCATGCCACACTCTCTCAGCCTCAGATAGTAATGGAAACCCTCCTCAGGAGAAACTTGCCAAGCAAACCCCCATGCTGTCATCCCCAAACTCTGGAACGACCTGCCGGACGAGATCCGTCAGTTGACATCCTTGGACAGCTTCAAGAGAGCTGTCAAGACAAATCTCTTCCGGCAGGCCTTTCCAGACTAATTATCCTGGCCAGGATTTTAGGACCTTCTGACTCCTGCATCCCCATCGTGGCCCCATCAGGTTGATGGATGGGAAATGCAGTAGAGGCAGTTTAGGGTATTGTACCTGCCCAAATAGGTTTAAGTTTATATTGTTATGTTTTATTTTATGTCTATTGTAATTTTAATTATATGCTATTTAATGCTGTTTTAGGGGGCTAGGGTTGGTTTGGATAAAATGTTGTGGGGATTTTTACTGTAAGCCACTTGGATTGTTGCCAATAAGCGGGATATAAATAAAAAATTTTATGATGATGATGATGATGATGATGATGATGATGATAGGGTCAAAATAAGACAGAAATGACTCGAAGGCACTGGATTACCCTGGTCAGGCCACACCCTCTCAGCCCCAAATGGTAATGGAAACCCTCCTCTGGAGAAACTTGCCAAGCAAACCCCCATGATAGGGTTAAAATAAGCCAGAAATGACTCGAAGGCACTGGATTACCTGGTCAGGCCACACTCTCTCAGCCCCAAATGGAAACGGAAACTCTCCTCTGGAGAAACTTGCCAAGAAAACCACCATGATAGGGTCAAAATAAGACGGAAATGACTCCAAGGCACTGGATTGCCCTGGTCAGGCCACACTCTCTAAGCCCCAAATAATAATGGAAACCCTCCTCTAGAGAAACTTGCCAAGCAAACCCCCATGACAGGGTCAAAATAAGACGGAAATGACTTGAAGGCACTGGATTACCCTGGTCAGGCCACACTCTCTCAGCCCCAAATGGAAATGGAAACCCTCCTCTGGAGAAACTTGCCAAGCAAACCCCCATGATAGGATCAAAATAAGCCAGAAATGACTCCAAGGCACTGGATTACCTGGTCAGGCCACACTCTCTCAGCCCCAAAATGGTAATGGAAACCCTCCTCTGGAGAAACTTGCCAAGAAAACCCCCATGATAGGGTCAAAATAAGCCAGAAATGACTCCAAGGCACTGAATTACCTGGTCAGGCCACACTCTCTCAGCCCCAAATGGAAACAGAAACCCTCCTCTGGAGAAACTTGTCAAGAAAACCACCATGATAGGGTCAAAATAAGATGGAAATGACTCCAAGGCACTGGATTGCCCTGGTCAGGCCACACTCTCTAAGCCCCAAATGGTAATGGAAACCCTCCTCTAGAGACACTTGCCAAGCAAACCCCCATGACAGGGTCAAAGTAAGACAGAAATGGCTTGAAGGCACTGGATTACCCTGGTCAGGCCCCACTCTCTCAGCCCCAAATGGTAATGGAAACCCTCCTCTGGAGAAACTTGCCAAGCAAACCCCCATGATAGGGTCAAAATAAGCCAGAAATTACTCCAAGGCACTGGATTACCCTGGTCAGGCCACACTCTTTCAGCCTCAGAGGATAACCATGGCAACTCTCCTCTGAAGAAACTTGCCAAGAAAACCACCATGATAGGGGTTGCCATAAATTAGAAATGACTCCAAGGTACTGGATTACCCTGGGCAAGTCACACTCTCTCAGCCCCAGATGGTAATGGAAACCCTCCTCTGGAGAAACTTGCCAAGCAAGCCCCCATGATAGGGTCAAAATAAGCCGGAAATGACTCCAAGGCACTGAATTACCCTGGTCAGGCCACACTCTCTCAGCCCCAGATGGTAATGGAAACCCTCCTCTGGAGAAAGTTGCCAAGCAAATCCCCATGATGGGGGGGAAAGAAATGTAAAACACAGGGAGCAAGGGGGGAAAACAAAGTAATAAAGGACGGTATCTGGCCTCCCTCTTTGTCCCTCTGCCTGCCCAAAAGTGCACATACTTTACTCAGAGGTGCAGCCATGCTCTTCAGCAGCCTTTAATTAACATCCAACAGCAAGGGAACAAAAAAAAATGCGAGTCCGTTACTCATATATGTCCCCCAGCGTCTCACGGTCTGTCACCAAAATGCTTCCCCCTTGCTACCTGCTTCATGCACAAAGAGTTCAGCGCCATTTTTCCATTCGCTCCAATAGCAGCTTTCCAATGGAACGGCTAAGGCTGAGGAAAAAGAGCCACCCACCAATCAACAATGACCTCCTCCAGTTGGAAGTGCAATAGGGAAACTGGAAGGTGGTTTCACATGTGGTGGCAATGCCATGAAATTAAAGAGTTATGGATGGCAATACATACAGAAATTAAAAATATTCTTGATATAAAATTTCAAATGCTACCAGAAATATATCTTCTAAATATGACCAACAAAATTTCAGATACAGAACCGAAAAACATAGTGAAATAATATTATACATGATAACATCAGCCAGAATCCTTATTGCACAAAAATGGAAAACGAAACAACTTCCTACGATAGATGAATGGTTATTAAAATCTTTAGACAACATAGAATTAGACAGACTAACAAAAATGATAGAGAAAAAAACCAAAAAATGCAATGAATACAGACTGGGAAAACTAAAAAATTATTGTGAAAAACAATGGAAATAGGTCTAAATATAAAGACAATTAACAACGAAGATGAAAAGAATATACTGGAGTAAAACTTTAAAATAACAGAAAGAATACAATAAGAGTTTGAAAGACTAAAGTCACACAAGAAACGCCAATAATAGGGAATCATATAATGTTCTTTGTATCAACCTATAGAATCAGATAACTCAGTTATAGAAGTTATAGAATTAATTATTTTTATTGATTAAGAATATAATAGAATGTAATGAAAAAGAAACAATGATTTGACAAAAAACGACCTCCTCCCAGAGGCTGCTCCAATTGGTTGAGACCTCGAGAAGGGACATGGCTTCCTCGTAAGAGTGGCTCTTACGAGGAAGCCATGCCCCTTCTCGAGGTCTCAACCAATTGGAGCAGCCTTTGGGAGGAGGTTGTTGTTGATTGGCGGGTGGCCCTTCTTTCACTGACACTTGGCAAAAAAAAAAAAAAAAACACCCGGCGGACCTCGGGCCAGATAAATGGCCTCGGCGGGCAGGTCCCAGCCCACGGGCCGTAGTTTAAGGACCCCTGTTTTAGAGGAAGGAACTGGCAAAACTAATTCTGAGTATTCCTTGCCAAAGAAAACCCTATGAAATTCATGGTAGCCCCTTAAATTGATAGGCAACTTGAAGACACATACAAACACATTCACACATTTAGTTTAATGTTCAAGCTGAAGTACACTGTCCTGGAATTCTTCTCAAACCAAAATGCCTGACCTTATATTGTTTTAGGAGACTCTTTTATCAAGATTGTGCATTTGGGAGACAAATTACAGTTTCTCCGTGGGGGGACTACAGAACTTCTCCCCCTAATCTTCTGCAGGAATAACATTCTTCCTGTGCCCTCACCATCCCACGGTCATGTAATGGCCAGTGGAGAGCACAGGGCAGTTGAGAAGCAACTGGCTATGTAACTACAGCCAGACAAGGCTGTAGTCACATAGGATAATGTTTTCTTCCAGGACCATCAGAGATTCTAGAAGACACATCACTGTGGGCCTTTGCAGACTGCCAGAAATAGTGCAAATTGAGTCCACTTTAACTGCCCTGACTCAGTGCTAGGGAATCATGGGAACTGTAGTTTATTGTGGCATCAGAGCTCTCTGACAGAGAAGGCTCAATGTCTCAGAAAAAAATACAATTCCCATGATTCCCTAGCACTGAGTCAGCACAGTTAAAGTGGACTCAATTTGCACTATTTCTAGCAGTCTGCAAAGGCCCTGTGTGTGTCTTTAGTCCCAGATGCCCCACACCCTCCACCAGCCACTACGTACTCATGGTGAGAGGTGTGCAGAAAGAATGTACAGATGGTCCTTTCTATCCAGGGCTTGCCATCCGTGGATTGGAGAATCTGTGGATGGCCCCACCTCATTCTTCCCAATGGTGGTGTGTGCACACAGCTGTGCTAATGTGGGCACACACACAGCAGACAGACACTAAAAACAACAGGGCTTGAGATCTCTTTTGTTTTGTTTTTTTTGCATCCACAGAAGAAGGGTCCAGAACTGAACCCCCATGGATACAAAAGGTCAACTGTAGGTTGTTGGAGGTTGCATGAGAGAGGAAGAAAATTGAAACCTCTGCAAGGATCTAAAAGAAATATTATTGTTACCTGCTGTCAAGTTCACTTTGACTTATGGTGACCCTGTTAATGAGAGTTCCCCAAGTCTCCATATCATCAACAACCCTCAAGGCCGTGGCTTCCTTGATTAAGTCTACCGATCTGTAATCTTCCTCTTCTCCTACTGCCTTCTACCAGATTTTACTGTCTTTTTCTAGTGAGTCATGTATTCTCATGATATGTCCAAAGCATGACAGTCTCAGTTTAGTCATTTTGGCTTCTAGGGAGAGTTCAGGTATGATTTTTCTCCAGGACCCATTCATTGGTCTTTTTAGCAGTACACAGTATCTTCAGAAACACTAGCAGGATGCCAGCCATAATCTTTTCACCTTCTTAATACTTTTTTTAAATGCTGTTTGCCTATATTTTGTCTCCTTTATTATGATTGACACTATTATTAAGATTTGCCTTAAAGTTTATTGGTAATGAAAAGAAAGGAAGCACATGTTTTTGTTTTGTTTTTTTGCATTTTTTTTTTAAAAAAAAACATGTCTTATGTTCAGATGGTTATTTCCTGTGTAAGTTTTTGAGATGAGGCCTCTCTTTTCTGGGAACAGTTGGCTTTGGAATACACATCCAAACAACACTGTCATAACATAAAATGTAAAAAAATATGTTTTGGAAGGAATTGTGCATCATCTTTAAAGCAAACTTTGATTTTGCAAGCAATTTATGAACACCTCACTTTGGGGTTCAGCTCTACTATAAGATCACCAGAGGCATAAGTGACTCAAGGAAGTTCACATCAGTTCATCCTCACATAAGAATTTTATTCAGTGAAAAATGTGGTTATAATGCCTACTGGCTTCTACCCTACTCCTCTTACTTCTGTCACTGAGTAAAAGCAACAAATCTCTTAATAGTATTAAAATGCAGAAGACTGGATTTATTCTTTTGCTAGCCAGTTTTGCTTATCATGAAAACATTTTTAGAGATATCTACCATCATTCTGTCACATCCCTGACTGCATTTACAGATTTCTGTGGGGGACTTTTAAAAACATTACAAACAGAATCTACAAAAAGAAACCTTTTCATCACAAAAAGCACTTTACATTAAAGAACCATAACCAACATTCATCATAATCCTGCCAAACACCCCCCCTTCCCAAAACAATTCAACTTGTTTTCAGCTTGTACTAGAAGTTCCAAGCCTAAAATATAACAACTAAAATGGAAGCAGAACTACGTGACAGCCCTAACCATTCAGTCACAGCAGGTGACTCCCACACCAGTGCAGTAGATGATCCAATGGTATTGAGTCTGTTCTGGATTTAACTCTGAACTTTAAAGGTAATGTAGTAAAATTATTTGGGGGACAGAGTTCAGTTCTGATAATTCCTTTGAAATCTGGAATGGAAAAGCTCAGGTGGATTTACAACCTCACTGACAAGGAACCCTCCAGCTGTCTATAGCCAATGCCAGAGTGATTCCAGTCATATAAATGTTACCATTTACCCACAGTTGGAAAATATTCCCCCCAAAAAGTCTAAAAAGCAATGGACTTGCCATTTTATTTTATTTTATTTTATTTTATTTTTTATTTATTTATTTTTAGTATGGACCAGACAAAATGGTTTATTTTTTTATTTGAAAATTCAAACATACAAACATATATAGACATACATATATACATACATTCAAACATAAAATAAGTCATTCATACAGTTAAACATCTGTGTATGAATCTCTTAAATCCATCAACAATTAAATATAGGTCTGTCATTACCTACATTCCTTTCACACTTTATCTTTCATTTTTCATTATTTGGCGCTATCTTTCTGTTCTGATCTTATAATTAATGTTAACTTCCTCATGTTACCTCTTACTACCTTCAATTGAAATGAAACCTAAATTTGTACGTTCTCATTATGGTTTTTTCCCCCTTTTTATATTCTTTCTCTTTTCTTACTCATCCCTTTATTTTATTCGTCTTACCCTTTTTTCAATTTTCTATCTTTCTATAATCTATAAACAATTAATAATCTCCCATTTTCCAATATTCCTTAACTGTTAACCATTCTTCCTCTACTTCTTCTCTTGGTTTTTCATTAATGCTGTTAATGTATCTAGTATCATTGCTTCTTTCATTTTGTTTTCCCATTCTTTTTTTGTTGGTATATTACTTTGTTTCCAGTATCTTGCATATACTGTTCTTGCAGTAGTTGCTATATATAGTAGTAGTCTTCTATATATTTTTTCCACATCTGGTTCAATCATATTTGTCATATTCAATAAGAAAAATGTTGGGTCCAATGGTATTTGTGCCTTTAACATCCTAGTTGTCTCCTCTTGAATTCCTTTCCAAAATTCTTTTGCTATCTTACATTCCCACCATTGATGGAATAATGTTCCTCTCGCTGAATTACATTTCCAACATTTTTCACTCCCTGTACTATAAATTTGATTTAGTACAACTGGTGTCATATACCAGCGGTAAAAGATCTTTAAATAATTTTCTTTATAATCCTGGCACAGAGTGCATTTATTAGTGTTTTTCCATGAGCTTTCCCATGCTTCTACATTGATGTTTTTCCCAATATCTTGGGCCCACTGAATTATTACTTGTTTCACTTGTTCTGTCTCTAAATCTCTCTCTTTAAGTATTTTATATTTTGAAATATGTTTATCTTTTCCCCCAAATATTACCTTATCTATTGTTAATTCATCTTTTGTAATCCTATTGTTTTTAATGTCAGCTTTGTATCGTTCCTTCAATTGTCTATAAAGAAACCAGTTCTTACCTATTTTATTGACTAGTTCTTCCTCCGTTTTTATTTCAACTTCATTTTCACCTTTCCATTTTAATAGGTCTTTATAAATTAGCCATTGATTCCCATCCCTCCTAGATGATCCTAAAAAAGCCTCCTGAACCGATACCCAGCTTGGGATTTGGCTATAAAATTGGTGTTTTATTTTCATCCACACTTTAAGAAGGGAGTCTCTAATAATATGATGTGAGAAATCTTTATTAACTTTTAATTTATTATACCAAAGAAAAGCATGGTATCCATATCTCATATTTGTTTATTCTAAAGTTAGTAACCTTTCATAAGTGTGCACCATTCCTCTAACCACGTTAAACAAGCCGCTTGGTGATATAGTTTTAGATTTGGGAGTCTACATCCACCTTTTATTTTGTCTTCCATCAATAATTTCCATTTTATTCTCGCTTTTTGTCCCTTCCATATAAGCTTTGACAGTTCTTTCTGCCAATTCTCAAAATATTTATCTTTTGTTATTATAGGTAAGTTTTGAAATAAATATGAGTTTAGGTAATATGTTCATTTTAATTACAGCAATCCTTCCCAGGAATGATAACTGTAACTTTTTCTATATCTTTCTTTATCTCTCCTCAGGTTTTTAAGTAATTGTTATTGAATAACTCTATATTTCTTTTTGTTAATTGAATACCCAGGTATTTAACTTTCTTTTCTATTTTGAATCCCGTTATTATTTTTAATTCTTCTTCTTCTTTTGTCCATATTTTTAGTCAGAATTGAAGTTTTATCCTTATTTAATTTAAATCCCGTTAAGCTTCTGTATTCGTCAATTACTTTCAGAAGTTTTCCTATATTGTCCTTTGGGTCTTCAACAAAGCAGATGATATCATCTGCAAATGCCTGCAATTTAAAATTAAATCCTTTAATGTTGACCCCTCTTATCTTTTTATCTTCTCTGATTTTATTATTTAATATTTCCAATGTCATAATAAACAAAAGTGGTGACAAGGGGCATCCTTGCCTGGTTCCTCTTTCTATTTGGATTTCATCTGTTCTCTCATTATTTATGATAATTTGAGCGTTTTGTTCTTTATAGATCCCTTTAAACCAATCCAAAAATATATTTCCCATTTCCATTCTATGAATCACTTCTTGCAAAAAGGACCAATTGACCCTATCAAATGCTTTCTCTGCATTGATTAGGATCATAGCCAATTTTCTGTCAGTGTATTGTTCGAAAAATTCAATAATGTTTAGGACTATCCTTATATCATTCTTTATTTGTCTGCCTGGAACAAATCCATTTTGATTTTCATGAATGAAGGTTGTTATTATCTTTTTCATTCTTGATGCCAGAATGGCAGCAAATATTTTATAATCTGTGTTTGTGAGCGATATGGGTCTATAATTCTTTATATTAGTCAGATCCTTATTTTCTTTGGGTATCAGGCAGATATTGGCTTCCTTCCAGGAATCAGGTATTCCTTGGATATGTATACTATTAATTGTGTCTTTTAATGGAGTTACTATTTCCTCTATCATCTTTTTATAATATAATAATGTCAATCCATCTGGCCCTGGTGTTTTCCCTAATTTCAGTTTCCCTATTTCTTTTTTTATTTCTTTTTCCGATATTGGTTTGTTTAAATTTTCTCTCTGATCCTCATTTAACAACGGTATCTTCTGTGTATTCAAATATTTATTTGCTGTTTATCCATTTCCTCTTCTAGTCCTTTATTATATAAGTCTTTATAATATTCTCTAAAGATCCTCTTAATATTTCTTTGATCTACCACTGTTTCTCCTTTGTGTTTTATCTCTGTAATTATCTTCTTCTCTCTCCTCTTCCTTAGTCTTTTAGCTAGTATTTTACCTTCTTTATTTCCTGCTTCAAAGTACCTTTATTTCACTGCTTTTAATTTTTTTCTATTTCTTTAATCATCAATATTTTTATCTGGTATTAATTGTCAATTTTGCACTTTAATTTTTTGTCTCCATTTTTCTTCCACTGTTCTTCTTTCTTTTTTAGTTCTTTCCTTATTTTTTCTTATTTTTCCTTTTCCTTTTTTCTTAATTCATATTGTAATTTAGTAATAACAGCTTTGCTCACGTCCCATATTGTTTTTGGTGCCATTCCTTCTGTTTTATTTTCTTTAAAATAATATTTCAAAGTTTCCTTTATTTTATTTATATAGTTTTCATCATTTAGAATTTCCTCTTGTAGTTTCCAGGTATATTCTTTTTTCTCGGTATATTCTTTTTTCTCCTCTCCAATCTCCAACATAATAGGATTGTGGACTGATATGCATTTAGTTAAGATTTCCATAGTTTTGGTCTTTAATATCAATGTTTTAGTAACTAAGAATAAGTCAATTCTTGACAGAGAATTATGTGCTTGTGAAAAAAAGGTGAATCCATTTATCTGCTTATATTTACTACTCCAAACATATTGTAGTCCAAACTCTTCTGTTAGCTCAAAAAAGGAATTTGGTAATTTACCTTGACTATCCCCCCCCCCCTTCTAATGAAGCTCTATCTCTTTTTGGTTCCAATACCACATTAAAGTCACCTAGCAATACAATATTTTCGTATTCCCATTTCTTCAATTCCTTATGAATTCTGTCAAAATATCTTGTCTTGTGGACCATATATTCCTACTACCAAGATAGTTAAATTTTCTAGTTTCACTTCCACCCCAATGTAAATTGCCATTTTGTATAAAGGAAACCATTTTACTACCAAGGGCCCATTGTACAATACTGAAAAAAATGGGAAGCTACTTTATATTGTCAGACCATTGGATCATCTAGCCCAGCATTATCAGCTCTAGCTCGAAGCAGTCCTCTGGGACTCAGATCTGTGTCCCTTCTGAAGGAACTATGGCATGGAAAGAAATTGGAGAATCTCCATGGGCTCAACAGGGGAACTCAGTAAACCAGGTCAGGCCTTTAGGCTGGGAGTTGCCCTTTCCTTGTGTTCAGAACTGTGGCCTAAAGACCTTGGTGCAGTTCACTTCTGAGCAAACATTTTTGTGATTGTTTAGAACTGCACTGTTGTGAGCTTTATGCATATTTAGTCAGAAATACAATTAGCTAAAATCAATGGAAGTGAGTTTAGGATTATAGCTTCAGAGCACAATCCACCAAGGGGCTCTCGTGTACGTATTTTGCCCATGCAAATTGGTCAGCACTATGAATTTCAACAAGCTCTGTGTGGGAAAGCATCCTACATATGTCCTCTGATAACATTTTTCATGGACTAAATCTAGTGATGGTTATGCTTAAATCCCACTGAAATCAACAGGACAAGTTAGTTGTTACTAATTTATGCCATTTAAATTTTAATGGGGCTTTAACATCGCTAACATTCTTGGTATTGGGGTTTTTTATTATTATCATTACTATTCATTAATATATTTCGTTAGAATTCTTACCTCATTATCCATGTAGTTCTCAGGATTAGGTGGATGCCTGCTTAAACGTATCCAACCAGTAATAATGGCAAAATTAAAATCTAAATCTGAATCTGAATCCAATACTCTATGACTATACTACAATAGCCATGATATCCTTTTGGCTCAAGGGAGACATTACCATCCAGTTAGTTATTGGTAAACCTCAATGCTGAGTATGTAAAACCGATACACCAAATTTTTCTGCACTACAATAGACGGTGTCCATGCTGGTTAGGGAATTCTGGGAATTCTAGTTCAGAAAATACATTTTCTAAGATCTATCTGTAAGTTCTGCTGAGCTTAGCTCTTGAACAGGAATCAGTCAATCACTGAAATGTCTGACAAATAAGTGAGTGACAAACAGAGCCAAATTATTTTCTTACATATTGAGGCTTCCACCTTCATCAGTAACAAAGCTGTTAAGATTTCAAAACAGGCTTTTTGTTTTGAATTTCCCAAGTCTGTATTAGCAATGAAAGGAAGGGTGAAACTTTTAACAATATATCCATTTGTTAGTCATATAGCTATATACACAAAATATATAAATGAAAAGTTTATTTATCAGAGATATTTCTATTGTACCTTTTCTGGTGGCTAATATCAAGATTCCTTTTTATAAAAGCATAAATACAAAATGTAATGAAAACACAGCAAGTAGATAGATAAAAATACACAAAATCGAAGTCTATCACAGAAGAAAAGAAACCCAGCATAGGAAAACCAACAAAGCACTAGGACTTATGTCTGCAGAAATACGCATTTGAAACTAAAATAACCATACCATGGAGAAGTGTAGAATATAATATGGGCAGCAGTGGTGCCCTGTGAGAGTGCACTGAAATTGAGAAAGTCCTCACATCAATTCCCTTGAATGACACCTAGGTGCAAAAGAAGACTTCTCCCAATGACCCTACACTGTAAGGCATATGTAGGATTCTGCAGGAGAAGGTGACTGCTTAGCTATTTTGGTCTCAAGCTTGTTTAGAGCTTTAAAGGCAATAACCAACACCTGAAACATATGCATAACTATGCACAGTCATGTGTGTGCATGCTAAGGCTTTGCTTACATGAGCCAGTGCAAATGGTGATGGACGGAACAAATATCAAGTTTAGGTTAAACATGAGAAGAAAAATGACTTCTTTCTGACACCATTCCTAGAACTGAACAGTTCAGTAGTGTGTTCTGGAGTCTCCCATTTATTCACTGCTTGCTATATGTGCCTATGCGTCTTGGACCTAGAGTATTTACTCATGGGCACCTTCTCATCTAGCTGCATTTTTAGCTCCTTCATAGAATAAGGATACTTATTCTTTGCTACCTATCAATGATGTAATTATTACCTGCTTACATGTTTTAGCCTGAATATATCTGACACGAAACTGAATCAGGAGCAGCATCCCTCAAACTCATTTGTTCATTTACTGAAACATTTATGACCATCCTTCAGTGTAATAGCCACTGGAGGTAATATACAGCTGAAATAAAACAATGTTAAGTGTCTAAAATGTCATAAAATCACAGGAACAAATCCTTCCCATCTCAGCTGGGAATGCTACTCTTGTCTGAATCAGTATGCCTCATCAATAATATCAATACCTTTTTTGCAGCCATCTCTATGAAGTACATCTCTGGAGTACTTATGGTACTTGAAATGTTGGGCACCATTTTGTCTGGTCCATACTAAAACAAACAAACAATAAACCAGGAAGTTTCTCTATGTACAGAGAACATTAGGAAAAGTGTTTTTAAAAGAATTGCTATTTAATTGTTTTTAATTGTTTTTAATTGTATTTAATTTTTTTTTAAAACTTTTGTAAACCAAGTTTTTATAAGCTAAACTTTAAACTTAAAATTTTGTAAGCCTTCCTGGGTCCCATTCCAGGAGAATGTCTGGGTATAAATCAATTAAATAAATAAATATGTTCAGAAATATAAACTATGTTGGCATTGGTTGAGCCTACGTTAGCTGCAACCATTCCCACTGAAAGCAATAGATTAAAACAGGATAGACAGCATATGATTCTCCAGATATTGTTGGATTACAGCTCCCATAATCCCTCACCACTATCTATGCTGGCTAGACTTGTTGGGAAGTGCAGTCCAACAACATCTGGAGAGTCACAAATCACCAATCCCAGGACTAGAATCTAGCCAGAGTATAAATGTGGTGTCCCTAGTTGTGACAATTTTTTGCTAGATTGATTGCAGTTAGCATAGCCTGTTGACAGACATAGCTTAGTGGGATTGTCCTGTTCCCTACTGTATGCCACAAGAAGCAACATCAACTCTTGAACAAGGCATTCTGGGTGATACAATAGGTTTCACAACTCCACAAGTCACTTATTATTTCCCTTCAACAACATAATATAATGTAATACATGTCAGTGATGTATATCTAATTTTTCAGCCCACTGTTACTTTATTCAAAACTGGAGATTATTTTAAGCACCTTATCTTATTCCTTCCTCCTCCCCCCCCTCAATATTTCCCACAGGTTTCCATGGGAATGAAAACAGCATTGTGACAGTATAAGCAGCGCCTCTAGTGAGAAATAGCAAGTGCCATATTTCAAATGCTACTTACAAGATTTTAAATGCCCACAGGGTCCAATATGACTCCTGAGGCTTGGAGTACTCTAAATGCGTCATGGGAAATAGACAAGAAAAAGTATTCTGGATGTATATACATTCACTGTTCAGACAGGGAACTATGTCAAATTAATTCCTCCTTCCTGCTGAATTGGTCATCTTGGCCTTTTGAGAAGTATGAATATTTGCTTGAATTTATCAGCTGGAAAGAGTGCAGGTACTGTGACACAAAGCATCTGTTTCATAGGACTATCTTATTCTTGGCACAAAGACCATGGCTTATATCCTAAAACAACTCTGGTACAACACCAGGCTGTGAGAACTTTTGATCTTCAAGACATCTTACACAAAAACTCCCACAATTCCTTATCACTTGCCACACTGACTGTGGATTCTGGGAACTAAAGTTCAAAGCATTTGAAGGTCCTGATGCTTCTTTATGCTTCTGCTCCCTATTATGGGATACTCACTGTTCTAGTGGGGCTGGATGGTTCCAACAAAATGAAACCACCACTGCAGGATGAAGCCCACGCGATATGATATATGATATGATACAATACACACAGAGAGAGAGAGAGATTGAGCCTCCCTTATTCAAATGGCTTGGAACCAGAAATGTTTGGGACTTCGGATTTTTTAAAATTTATTTTGGAATACCTGTATTTGCATATATGTACATAATGAGATATCCTGGAGATAAGACCCTGGTCTAAACATGACATTCATGTATGTTTCATACACACCTTATGCATATAGCCAGAAGGTAATTTTATACAATTTTAATAAATGTGTGCATGAAACAAAGTTTTTGTATGAAACAAAGTTTTTGTATACCAAACCTTCAAAAAGCAAATATGTCACTATCTCAGCCATCCATGAAAAAAGTTTTGGTTTTTGGAATATTTTGGTTTTTGGAATTCAGAATTCCAGATAAGGGAGACTCAACCTGTATACAGAGAAAAAGAGATATGAGGAGAGGGAGGAAAATCATATCACATGGGTCAAATAGATAGATAGTCTATGTATTTGTATACACACACACACACATTTAACTCGTTGGCAGCCTATGATGTATCCAGGGTGGGATCTATAGGTGTGATCCTGTCACAACAGACTACTGGTCCTATAACTAAACTCCCCTCTTTGACTGAAGAACTATGACTCCCTATTAGTCTCTCTTCCAGGCAGTTTGCAGGGCAAGACTTGCTTAATTGCATCATATGATTTCAAAACATAGTGCAGCAGATCTGTACTGTATTTTGTTTGCATTTCTTTTCATTTTTCTACACTGTCATGAGTCCTAAGGTTGTGAGAAAGATAGCAGTAGCAGCAGTGGCAACAGATGCTGATGCTGCTCTTCTTCTCCCCTCCTCCTCCTCTTCATTATTATATTAGTACTAGTACAGTAGTCCTTGGTATACACTGGAGTTTGGTTCCAGGATCTGCCATTGATATCAAAATCCACTGTTACTTAAGTTCCAGGATATACAATGGCACAGTAAAATGATGTCCCTTATATAAAATGGCAAAGTCAAGGTTTGGTTTTTGGTTGTGTGGTTTTGGTTTTGGTTTGTTTTGTTTTTGTTTTTGGTAATATTTTCGAGCCATGAATGGTTGAATCTGTGGATGCAGAATCCGTAAATACAGAGGGTCGACTGTAATACTATTACCCTGGTTGCACAGTCTACGAGGTGTTACTGTCTGGAGTTTTGGACCATAGACTACTCAGATTCATGAATCTAGGAATCAGTGAAAAATTGTTGGCTAACATGATATGTAGCATTAGTATTGACATCTGGAGTCGCCAGTTCCAGGTAGCACTGGTTTTATTTGTTTGTTCATTATGATTAGTTCCCTGAGGTACTCTTACTCACAATCTATGGTATGTGAAGAAGACCTGGGAAAAAGTAAGAGGGTCTCTCTTTTCAGGATAGGTACCCTCCAAAGTACAGAGAATCGCTTTGCTGTTTCAGAGAGTCTCTTAAAGTACAGCTTGAGATGGCAATCTAACTTTTCATGTTCTTCAGTTTGTCTTGCATGTGTCAGGGAACTTGGAAGAGAGAAAGTGCCCATTTCTCCCATCCAACTCAAATGAGGCATTCCTCCTACTTCTAACCTTCCGGTATTCGATGAAGAATTCAGAAAAGGTTGCTTTGTGCTGGAATGCCAAAGGTAATCGGTACCTAGATAAATAACCAGGATATCTACTAATTGCCTGAGAACTAAGGGCCTTTGCAGACTGCCAGAAATAGTGCACATTAAATTGAGGCACTGCCCTGGTTCAGTGCTAGGAAGTCATGGGAATTGTATTTTTTTCTGGGACATTGAGCCTTCTCTGTCAGAGAGCTCTGGTGCCACAATAAATTACAGTTCCCATGATTCCCTAGCACTGAGCCAGGGCAGTGCCTCAATTTAATGTGCACTATTTCTGGCAGTCTGCAAAGGCCCTAAGTTTGTAGACCCTAATTGCCATCACTATAGGGAAGCATGAGCCCCCAAATAATTCAGGCTGGTATACAGAGAGAAGGAAGAGTGCATCTTGCACTATTTGCAAGCAAAGAAACAATTTAGATGGTTTAGGAACCTAAGGATTATAACATCTGTTTTTCTATTGAAACTGAGGAAAGTATGTCCCTGAATGTTCAAAGATTTATCTTCCACAAGACAGCATAATAAAACATTTTGTGAAATTGAAGGACTTTTTTTTAAAAAAAAAAGTTGTATCTCTGTAAATCAAGTTGTACAATTTTTCAAAGAAAGCCAGAAATAGAATACAAACTAAAATGAATTTATGTTTACATAAAATACCTATGAGTTACAAAGAAAATGGAAACCACATAACGTATGTATTCAGACTTTTTGGTTCAGAGAGAGAGAGAACACAAAGGGAAAGAGAGAAAGAGAGAGAGAGAGATGTGTATCTTATGCAGAATATATCTTGAGTGAACTGGAGCATTTCAGTGAATTTCTGCTCTAGAGCAATTCAAGGGTTAAACTGGAGAATTGCAAAAGATTTTTTAAAATGCATGACATAATCAAAGACAGCACTAAGAAGTATATTAGTCAAGGAGCAGGTGTTTCATCCCTACTTTATAATCAATTCTGAATAATTTCAACAGCAAATAAAAAGTAAAACAAAGAGCAAACCCAGACAATTCTACATTAGGGAGACACTGAAGGATGCTTTAACCCTTCCATCCCCTGCAATACAGACAATGGTCCTTCACCCCTTGCTGGCTGACTGACAGCATACATAGCTATTGTTATATATGAAATATCTTATTCTCACAAACAGATTCGCCCTGCATAGTATCTCTATTACCTCAGTCAACAGACAGGCAAAATAAGCAGGTTTCAGGCCAGCTTCAAGGCAAGGCATTTAGATGACGCACGCTTTGAAGCCAGCTGGAAAGCACCCTCTAGCTGTCTTATGGGGAGAAAAGCCGCTTCAAAAAGAAGCTGTTTCTTTCCGCTTCTTCCCAGAAAGTGTGCACCTTCACATGTACATATAAATGCACCAACGTCAGTGTGGCTCTAAAGGGGCACTCTTTCCAAACCCTAAGCCTAATTGTGCATGTAAATACCCCATCGCAGGAGCGCATTTAAAAGGAACAGAGCTGTCATACACAAGCGGTGGGGGTGGCAATGCCCCAAAGAGAAACCATGGAACCTCTATTGGAGATGAGTACAACATGCACAAAACAGACAATCAAGTGGGGCATAGCATGAAGGGGGGATGAGGGGAGGCATGATTGTACCTTGCTGTCATCTGCATGGGCACACCTCTGTTCTGATGCCCTGTCCCAGTGAAGCGCTGCACATGCAAATGAGCGCATGTTCACAGAGATGGCCATGCAATGGGATAGCAGTCACCGGCAGTTCATTCCTGCAAAGGTGTGCAGGGATGGTGGTGGGGACAGTAAAAAAAAATGAACCCAGCGGCGCAGCTTAAAGTCGTGCCGTGTGGTCATAACATGCACATTCCAGCCTCCTTGGGAGCCGGTGGTGCAGTTGGTGGGGTTTCAACGTGGTTTTGGAAAAGGCAGCTTCAAGTCACTTCTTCCTGCCCATAATAAATAATAATAATAATAAATTTTATTTTTATCCCGCCCCTCTGCTTAGCAATCGGGGCGGCTTACAACAATTAAAAATACAATAGTTAACAACATTCCGGTATCCCAATCCCTCCACCCATCCCTCCCACACCCCTTAAAACAATATTAAACTTAAGAAATTTAAAAGCAAACATTAGTAAGATAAAAGCATAGTTATATAAAAATGGCAGAGCAGCAGAGAGCTTGGGGAGGAAAATTCAATATTCATTCCTCTAAGGAGGATCATTCTGGGAAGGCCTGCTATTTCACCCCTCAGTTGTGTTTTGTCCACTTCCCTCATTGTATCTATCTCATTTTCAAAACAACTTCTCACTTGCTATGAGCTGGTTTATTTAAGGGCTAAAGAATTAGAGTGGACTGGTTAGTTCGGAGGAGGTGACAGTCTACAAGAGGAGAGTTGTTTTTGAAGACAAGCCGCTTCTCTTCATATGGAGGCTCTCCACATGAACAAGGATCTGGGAAATGTAGGGAGCATAGAAAGCCTTGCCATGAACAAGAACCTTTGGATGAGCAATTTCCATGAATGTGATGATGAAAAGGGCAGGGCTAGGCAATCTCTTCTGACCATGTTAAGAAAAGTGTGGTGAATAATAGCCAAACAGGGCTGGGATTCCTATTCTAATTCTCACACACTCTGAGGTACTACTGGCTTAGGTCAAGCACTACTGTGGTCTCACAGAGTCAATGTCTGGCTGGTTATCAATTGAGGGGGAGTAAATTACACCTCAGAGTGGATGGGGTAAGGAAGGGCTGTCTCTTAAGGAGAAGGCAAGAACTTTATTTGGCCTGGTTTGAAGAAACTAACTTGGAGTTAAGGTCTGACAATGCATGTGAAAACAAAGCAGAAAATTCTAAGCCCGTTTCATGTATTATCCATGGGGAGATAACTTAACACAGAGTTCCCTGCCCCAAGATTACACTGCTTGCAGGCCCTGTCCAGTGTTCATGAATTCCATGTGACTGCCTGAAATTGGGAAGTTTGTGCATATAGAGCTCTGGAGGGATTGGCTACCACCACATATTCAGGCTGCAGCTAGGCTTCCCCTATTTAGATGGCCATGCACCACACATGGGTGTTGTGAGGCAGGGTGCCATACAATATGAGGAGGCCAGAGACAAAGCCCTACTACCCCTTCTATGCATGGAGCCCACATCATGCGAACAATGTATCAGAGATCTCTAGAGCTATTTGAAAAACTGATTAATTACCAGCATGAGCACTTCAATGCTCGTTTGTTGCTTCCTAGTAGACAGGCTAAGAATTTTGAAGATAGCCATCACTATCTGTTCCTCCTAATAACCAAGTTATTGTCTGTCCTAGTTTCCATCTGCACTGGCGGGGGGAGCCTGGAGTATCCTGGCCCTATAGCTGCCCCAGGCCATTGTAAAGCCATTCTTCCGTTCTAATGCAGGGCAACTGATTATACATGCATGCCACTCAGCCACCTAATGCGACTGTTGCCACCACCGCAGGTCACTGCTCTGAGATCAGAATGAGGTGCCCAGCCCAGAGTGATTGACTTGGAGTGGGCAGCCATGCCAGGCAGCTCAAAGAGATGTGATTTAAACAGCTGTCTGGTGTTGCAACAGAGGGCTCCAGATCTTCCTGGAAGATCCAGAGAAACTAGTTAGTTATTTAAATCCATGTTAAGATTGTTATACCCTAGTTCTGGTGCTGAACAGGCCAGCCATGGTCTAGCCTGCTTGCACCAGAACTGGTGTTTGAGCCATATGTTATTGGGTCTCCCTGCCAAGAGGACAGTAAGAGGATGCTTTATTTGGCCATGCATACAGGGTCCTAGAGAAGGGGCTGAGGTACAATGAAGAGCTGTTTCAAAACAACTAGGTGATGTTACAACCTGTCTGGCCACCATCTGTTTGTACCAATTTCTGTTTTCTTTTTCACTGACTTGCCCACCATTCAAAAAAGACATGTTAAGCAGGAGAGAGAACATGGCGATTATTACAAGTGCTATATTATCTTGTGCTGCATTAATAGGAGTGTAGTGTCTAGATCAGGGGTAGGCAACCTAAGGCCTGGGGGCCGGATGCGGCCCCCTGAGGCCTTTGGACCGGCCCCAGGCCGGTCCTGCCGCCGCCGCCGCCGCCGCCGTCGCCTCCCGTCATGATGATATTGATTATTGTTGTTATTACTTGTTCTTGGGGTTTTCATGGCAAAATCTCCACAGGGGTTTTGCCATGGATTTTCTGGGGCTGAGACAGTGTGCATGCATATTTTTTTAATTTTTTATAAATTGTTTGTTTATTTATTTATTTATTTATTTATTTATGGTGCTTCAGCCCCCCAATTGTCTGAGGGACAGCAACCTGGCCCCCGGCTCAAAAAGGTTGCCTACCCCTGGTCTAGATAAAGGGAACTAACAGTACCATTCTATTCTGTTTTGGTCAGACCTTACCTGGAATATTGCGTCCAACTCTGGTCACCACAATTCAAGAAGATTGTTAACCAAGTGGAGTGGGTCCAGAGGAGGGTGACCAAAATGGGGAAAAGTCTGGAAACCATGCCCTATGAGAAAAGGCTTAGAGAGCTGGGTGTGTTTAGCCTGGAGAAGAGAAGGTTAAGGGGCGACCAGACAGACATGTTTAAATATTTGAAGGATATCATACTGAGGATGGAGCAAGCTTTTTTTCTGCTGCTCCAGAGACCAGGACACAGAGCAATGGATTCAAGCTGCAGGAAAAGAGATTCCACCTAAACATTAGGAAAAACTTCCTGATGGTAAGGCATGTTTGACAGTGGAACACACTGCCTCAGAGAGTGACGCAGTCTCCTTCTTTGGAAGTTTTTAAACAGAGGCTGGATAGCCATCTGTCTGGAGTGCTTTGATTGTGTATTGCTGGATGGCAGGGGGGTTTGACTGGATGGCTCTTGTGGTCTCTTCCAACTCGATGATTCTACTTGTTTTTTTCCCCTTTGGCAGACAGGCGAACAGTGGGACTTAGCCTGACCCTCCCTCACTTTTTATGCCTCCCATCTCCCTCAAAGGGAGTAAAGTAAACCCTTGTACCAGCTGGGAAGCTGTTCTATCAAAAGGCCTTACTTTCACACACTGTATGTGGTTTCTGCAAAAACAGATCAACATACTACTTTTGTGTGTTTATTCACTGTGTTTTTAATATCTACCCTACTTTTGTTTTAGAAAACAAACTCTTGCAACTTATAGTTTGTTTAGCAATTTGCTAAACCTTATAAGAACTTCCAACAGCCTGAAGGCCTCCAAATGAATTTCATTAAAACTCCCATCATCCTAATTAGCCATGCTAGCAGGCAATGAGAGATGTAGTCCAATACATTTGGAGACTGCCTGGTTCAGGGAGTTTCTTTGTCTATGTTTCTTTATCGAGCTATTTCTAAAAAATAACATGATTTTACTTATCTGGTCATAACAAGATCACATGTTTCATAATATTATCTTTCTCTTACAAAATGCAAAGTATTAATTGATGTTTTATTTAAGGAAGTCCCCAAAATGTCTTAAGGGTCTCCATAGCAACCATGCTGTGCCAGTAAACAGGAGCAAGTTAGAACAATGCTGTAATCCCTTTTTGGATATACTAACAAGCAATTTTTTAAAAATTAAAACAGGCAATACTAAAAATATATTTCAGTGAAATGTTAATTCCCTTACATTTTAAGGCTTAAAAGAACTATGCATGACAATTTTTCCTTCCTTGTCCTCTCCTTTTAGAAAACTGCAATCTACTTCCTGGCAGTACTTCATTTGAAAAGGTGGGGTTTTTATCATTTGAAAGTGCATTTTTAATACACAGAAAAGTTTATGTCTGAATGAATTGCTTGGAAATATCATAGCTCTAGCAGTTCTTTTATATTCAGGACAGATTACAGAATGAATTGAGATCTATGTTGGAATGTATAATTTTCATATTTATGAAAATGTTCCAAGAGAAATTAAATTCAAACTGAGGAATGACTGTTGCATATGTATTAAAGTGATGCCCATTTTTAAAGCAACAGCAACACTAACAAAACTTTGATTCTACAATTGGAACACAACCCATGTTAATCATTTGTCAATGTTAATTATTTTGAATGCCTTCTTGAAAACTTGTTAGCCAGTTTTTAACAGCTCCTTCTTAATGTAAACATGCTATGTCTAGTGTCTTCAGCTGGCTACAACCAGTGACTTCACTGCGTATTCTTTTGTGCATACAATATTAATATTTATTCATAAATATTTACAACAATCTTGGCTTATCTAGTGTTCTTAATATCCTGCCTTCCCTAACTTGCTACCTTCTTGATGACAGACAACAACTTCCATCATCCTTGATCACTGCCCATGATTCCTGTTGCTGATGAGAGTTGAAATCCAAAACAGCTTGAGGTCACTACAGTGAAGAAGGCTGATTTAGATCTCCTATTTTGCTGAAGGTTCAGTGTAAATAAAATTTCTTTCTCTGATTTAAAAATGGGGAAGTTTAACTCTCCAAATACTATTGGACTATAACTTCTATCTTCCCCAACCATTTGAGTATGCTGGCTAGGACAAACTGCAGTTCAATCATATTTAGAGAGTCACTTTTGCCTGAGCCCCGGTCTAACTCATTCTTCATTTTGAATTTAATTTCACTTGTTCTCATTTTGTAGACTGGATATCAGCTGGAAACAATGCCTCGTGTCCTTTGGATGTTTAAGGCCCCTCAGTGCTCTTCCACAGTTGGTTGAAAGCAGAGTTATATTTCTGGTTCTGTGCGTATTACATTTTGCATGTATTACATTCTGCATGTATTGCTTTCTCCAGTAAAATGACATTCTTCCAACCAAACTTTCATTCAGTACAATAAAGCTTGTTGCTTAGAAAGTACATATATGATGCTTGTAGTATTTAAACAGCTAAGCAAAAATCACATTATTTGCTGAGGTTTAAAACAATGCTACTGAAAATTGTGGTCCACAGACCAGTGCCAGTCCCTGAGCAATTAGTTGCCACTCCCTGGAGAGTTTCCAGGAAAGACATAAACAATTGTAGTCAATGAATACAAATATGGTACTGGCCCCTGTCACATTAGGGGAAAAAACTGCTGGACCCTCATTTTAGGTTAAGAAGCTCTGGTTTAAAGCAAATCTTGCTTCTCCCAGCATTCAGGAAATGGACCATTTAACTAATTGCTTGCTGAACCTATTTCCTCCAATCACCCGCATATGGTTCTTTTAACAGCCATCTCCAAAACATTAATCCTATCTTTTTCTCATTAACTTTTTAAAAAAACCCACATAAATTGATGCACATAAGCAAAACTGGAAATTATTTTTTTCTAAAATTAAAATTGAGAACTTATCACTGGTACATGCACTGCAGCCTGGGGACTCCAGATACAATTGCCAGAATCTCCTAAACAGCCAGGGTCAGTGGTCATGCTTGCTAGAGGATTCTGGGAACTGTAGTCAAAAAATGACTTTTAAAAGTGTTAGTGGGGATTGTCAAAACCACTCTTAGTTCAGAAGAATAGAAACCAAAGCAGAGGGGGGGGAGATGAAAAACCTGGAAAAGAAGGCACTGAGGCATCCAAGGAGTCACCAGAGATTTGCGCAGCCTTTTCACACTGTGCAGTTATAGCACTATAACTCCACTTTAACTGCCATGGCTGCATCTTATGGAATCCTAGTGCATGCAGTCTGGGGAGGCACTAAATCTCTCTGGCCATGAATGCTAAATACCCCTCCCCAAACTGCAAATCCCAGGATTCCATAGGATGGAACGTGGCCATTAGACTGAAATCATAGAACTACAGCCACGAAGTGTGGAAGTGCCCCAGAGTTTCAGCCTCACCTTTGTTCACTAGCACCTGATAGCTGGCTGGTTCATAAGCACCTTAGGGGAGATGGGGGCTGCTGCAGCTTACATTTTTGCTATGGGTGAGCAGACAGCTTGAGGACTGAGGGACATGGAGCAGAATATTTGAATCAGATATCTAGCTTAGATGGCTTTAAGAACGCTATCAAGATGGATCTCTTCCGGCAGGCTTATCCGGAAGAGAGCAAATTAGACTTGGCCCTCCCCCATTAAGTGCCCTTTCCCTTTTTTACATGTGTCTCTGAGGGGCTAATCTGCCCCAGCTACAAACTGGGGGTATTTCAGTGCTTTTTGTTTTATCAGTTGCGCCTGTCATTGATTATTGTTTAAAATATTATATTTTAAACTGCCTGATTTAATTGTAATTTTAAGGGGGGGTATATGATTGTTATAAACTGTGGGAGTGTACTTTTAATGTAAGCCGCCTTGATAGCTTCGGCTAAAGGCGGAGTATAAATATATTATTATGATTATTATGATTATTATTATGATTATGATTATGATGAAGAACAAAAATTTCATCTGTTGCAGCCAGGTTGAACCTATCCCACAGTCCCAGCAAACAGAGACCTCTGACTCTTCTGCTCCCTCACTCTAAAGCTTCAAGTACACAAAATTTTGCCAGTCCACACTAGACTGGCTGGTGTTGCCACAGCATTCACAAGGTGAAAAACAAAAGCAAATCAGCTCTTGAACAAAGCTGGTGAACAACTCAAAACACGTTAGGATACAATGGTTTGTCAGAGGCATCATCTAGAAGACAATTCCTAGAATCTATGGCTATGGCCATGTTGGCTAGGAGATTCGGGGAGCTGATGTCCCAACGAGTAACTTTTCCAAGTTCTGGTCAAGGGAAACAGGAAGTGTAGACACAAAATGAATTTCTTCTTGGCTGAACACGGCTTTGAATCCAAAGCTTTAAAATATTAATTTTCTATTAAACTTCTTTCCTTGTAAATAAGAGTGCAACTGGCACTGGCTGAAAAAAAACCCCTAATTCCAATATCTGTAGTTAAAACACATGGTGCTGTCAGATCAAAGAAAAATCTTTCCTCTGTGTGGGGAAATGCAACCCTAAAGGAAACAAAAATAGAAAATGCCTTCCCATCCATGGAGCCTGATTATACAACATAAGTTACAGCATGGTAAACTGGAGGCATCAAAAATAGAAACACATGGTCTGTGCACTTAAACTGATCCTTCATCCTTCTGCTTTAAACCTGCTTATATCATTAGAGCTATGAAGTTTGGGAAGACAGTTCCAAGTCATTCAGACATTTTTCCTTTATATTTCTCTTCTCTCATTTAGATAAAGGTGCCCCTGTACTCTTAGTGAAGTAAGACACTCATATGCTAAACTCTGTTTTCTGACTAAACAAGCAGGGCAATTTTCCAGATGTATCTTATGAACAAATTCAAAGAAAACATGTTTCATGACTCACCTAACATGAAGGGTCATCTGTGCTTGCCCTTAAATCTCATGCAGTCATTTAGTCAGACTGAATGTAGCTTTCTTACTAATACTACAAATTATACTCATCTCTCCCTAATTCTCTCTATTTGTTCTTGTATTTTGGAATGACATACTCACAGAACACCAAAAGGATATGAAGGCATGAAGTTTTTAAAAAAACAAAACAAAATTGCAGCAAGTCCTTCTGTTCTGTCTGTTCAAAAGTGTTATAACAGGGAATCCTAAATCTACTCCACTCTATGGAGGAGGGGAATGCAACCAAGCAGCATTACTAGTGCAAAAATTTCTTCCTCAAAGCTTTAATTTCTGCTGTCTTTAAAGTTGAAAGAACAGCTGAAGTCTCTTTGGACGTTATCACATGGGGTCTAAAGCAGACAGAATCCACACTAAATCCCGTCCTATTGCGCTTTATTTTTCCGTGTGTTCACACGACGTTGCACAGAACCCCGTCACAACCCCGTCCCAATGCGGCATCATCCCCATTCTTTTGAATGCCGGTTTCTTGGGGAATTGCAATTGCGCGACCGGAATGATAGCGCAATCATTGCGCTTTCGCCGTATGTCTGATCACCAAATACGTATCGTGAAGCATTTCCCCGTCATGACCCATGGTTCCCAGCGTGATTTCCCATGGGTCTGCGAGGAAGCATCTTATGACGTGTACTTCCTGTTTGGATCTGGCAACAAACAGAACGGGTAAACATGGTCCTCTCTGCGTTAAGGCAATCTAGGTTTCACTTGTGTGTGAACAGCAAATACAGTTCCCGGGGGGCAGTTCATCGCGCTTTCGTAAATTGTGTGATGATGCTAGTTGCGTCTGATAGCCATTTCCATATTGTGGGGTTTCTACCGGTATAGTTCTGGATTGATTCTTATATCGCTTTCTTGCCGCTTTGAGCCCCGCATGTGATAAGGTCCTTTGAAACAGCAATGGGACTTAATTGGAACTTATCACCATATATGGGCAGAAGTATATGGAACAACCTGGTCCTTTCCAGATACTAGGCAGGGCTGGGGAACATGTGTCCCACTAGTTGAATTCCAGTTCCCATCTAGCCTAGCCATGAGAATACGGTTAGACAGCAATTAAGTTCCACTCTGCTGTTTCAAAGAGACTTCAGCTGTTCTTTCAACTTCATTAACATCTATCTATAGGGCTGCCAAAGGTCCTGTCTGCACTGCAGTGGGGCAGTCCAGATTGTCCTGACCCCAGAGCTACCCTAACCCTCCTCCGTTGCAAAGCCCTCCATTCTTTAGACAGGCAGCTGATGGCACATGCATCCCACTGAGCTGCCTAGTGTGTCTGCCTCCACTGTGGATCGCTTCTCTCTGAGGCCAGAATGAGACACCCAGCAATGGTTACATGGTCAAGCACCTCGTTCTGACCTCAGAGCAAGTAACTGGTGATAGCGTTGGACAAGCCAGGCAGCATAGCAGGACACAGGTGCAGTCATCTGCCTGGCTTCAGAACAGAGGGCTTCAGATTTTCTGGGAAGATCTAGAGCAGGGGTAGGCAACCTTTCCCCTTTAAGGGCCGAGGGACTTCAGCTCCCAGAAGCCTCAGCCATGTTGGCTAATAGTCCCATGTTGGCCAATAGCTCCTGGGATTCTGGGAGCTGAAGTCCCTCTGCCCTTAAAGGGGAAAGGTTGCCTACCCCTGATCTAGAGCAAACACGGGACTTTAAAAACCCCACGGAAAGAGGGGTAAAACTAGGACCTCATTCCCACTATGTTATAAACCGGTTCACTAACCAGTTTGAAGCAGTTTAAATGACCCTGGTTCACATTTGAGCCGAATCACTGAAGCAGTTTGGCGAGCACCCCACCCCCCCGCACTAGACCCATTTAACACGCCTTTTTGACACTCATTTTTTCCATGTCTTTTGCAATAAATCGATTCAGCACAAGTGTGAACACGGTGCAAATAGGAATCGATTTAAATCTTCCCTTTAAATTTGCTGGTCAGCTGAAGAGGGTCCATTTTGAATCGATCTGTTGATCAATGTGAACAACAAGTGAGCTATTTTACAAGAAAATGCGATTGGGACAAAGGTAGTGTGAACCACGCTCCGCTGCTGAACCAATCCATTGATCTGGATCACAAACTGATTCATTTGAAAGTGGGAATGAGTCCCTGGTTCTGAACAGGCGAGTCGTCATTTAGTCTGCTTGCACCAGAACTAGGTTTTGGGCTATGTGTCATCCAGTTTCCCCACCAAGGGAAAGGGGGGCAGCTGTTGCTTTTGGCCCGTGAAGATATAGAGGCTTTAATCTGATGTATGAAATATGTGACTCAACCAATGTTGTTGAACTGCACTTCCCACCAGACCTAGCTGTCATACCCAACAGTGACCGATTATGGGAACTGTCCTCCTTGCCTAAGAAAACCCTATGAAATTCATTGGGTTGCCATAAGTCAACAAGAGACCTGAAGGCACATCTACACACACAATATACAACAGCGGCAGAGCCATACTTTTCTCATCCTTGAAGCACAGTATGTCATATTTTTTGTGTGTGTTTCTGTCCCAGTGTGTCAACAGAATGGATTGTTACAAAAGTTTCCTGGGCAAAAGAAATTAATATTCCTGAAGATATGTCACAGTATAGACAAAGAAGACTCATGAACAATGTGTTATATCCCATCACCAGGTTAGAGACTTGCTCAGGTATTAATTTTCACTCTGGGAATCTATTTTCAGCAACACTGGAAAAAAGCTTCAAACTAAGATGGTGGGTTCTAGCTCTCTAAGTTCACTATTAACTGTTCAATAAGACTAGTAGGAAAAGGAAGCCCACAAGCAAAGACCTGATCATGTTCTCACCTTATACAAAAATCTGGGAGCAAAGTAACTTGCAAGCATGTAGGTGTTCTGCATTTTTTCCTCTGACAAAACAAAACTGATCTTAATATTCCTTCCCAGGATTTTTATTTATTTTTTACTTTACTACTTATTACATACCTTAATCAGAACAGGACAAGGAGTTAAGTATTTCCTCCACTGTTTTTGGTGCATGGGTATACTGGCACCATATACCAGATATTATCAGTTCCATACCGCTTTAATTGCCATGGTTCTGTCCTAAGAAATTTTGACATACGTAGTTTGGTGAGTTACTCCACATTCTCTGCTAAAGACCACTGGATTACAATTCCCAAGGTATCCGGAAATGAGAGGAACTTAAGATCAAATCAGTTTAATTCTATGGAGTAAGCAGTCACTTAGGGGGATGGATTCAATCTCTCTAGCAGTATTAAGTCCCAAAATTGTTTATACAACTGTGTAGAGATATGCCCAAAGTTTCCGGGTATGTACAGGAGGGACTCAAGCTCAGTGAAAAGACAGCCTGCACACAGAAGGTCCCAGGTTTCAGTCCTTGGTATTTCTAAGGCTGCATCCGCACTGCAGAAATAACCCAGTTTGACATTACTTTAACTATGGATTTTTTTATACTCTTTATTGTTATCATTAATATAAAAACATAAACAATAAACAAAAATAAACAACTTAAAGATAACATACAAATCATACAACAAAACAAGCATACAAAAAACTATTACAAAATCAAACAACATACAACATGTAACAGCAACAACAAAAACAACAACAAACTAAAATGACTTCCTTGTCTTGTGGTTCTTTTCCTATTATATTCCATTAGTATTAAATCTAAACACTTTTTAATTAGTTATAACATCGTATCATATGTTTTACATGCTGTATTTGTCCCTTATAAATCAACGAAAACACCAAAAATCATTCTAGTCCGATCATATAACTAGTATTTTTATGTTCTTTTAAATAACTTGTTAAGGGTTCTCATATTTGGCGAAATGACTCTATATTTATCCCTTTCAGTAAATTAGTTAATTTGTCCATTTCCATATACTCATATAGTTTGAAGAGCCAATCTTTTACATCTGGGCTTTTCCATTTTGATGCAAATAATAATCTTGTGGCCGATATCATGGACAATATCAGGATTTCATATTTTCTCTTTATTTCTTTATTTATAATCATATTTAATAAGTACAATTTGGGGTCCAATGAAAATTTAATTTTTAATATTACCTGTATCTCTGTATGGATTTGTCTCCAATACTCTCTAACTTTACCACAGCTCCACCAGACATGAAAGAAATATCTTACTTCTTTACTACATTTCCAGCATAACTCACTTTTGTCCTTGCACATCATGGCTAATTTATAAGGCGTAAGGTACCAATGAAATTGCATCTTTTATTTCTATGGAACTATTGAATTTTGAGGTTTGAGGTTTTCTGAGATATTTAGTCTTCCTGTCAGAGAGCTCTTGTGCTACAACAAACTACAGTTCCTAGAATTCAATAGAACTGAACCATAGAAGTTATAGTGATGTCAAACTGGATTACTTCTGCATATGGAGGCAACCTAAGAAAGACCCCTGTCTAAGATACATTCCCAGTTAATGTAGACATTGGTCCAAAACACATTGCAGAAATCATCCAGTTTGAGACTGCTTTAACTGCCCTGACGCATTGCTAGGGAATCCTGGAAATTGTAGTTTATTGTGGCACCAGAGCTATGACAGAGAAGGCTAAATGTCTCACAAAACTACAGTAACCAGAATTCCCTTGCATTGAGCCAGGACAGTTAAAGCGGTCTCAAACTAGATTATTTCTGCAGTGTGTTTTGGACTAACATTTAGCTAAATGGACCAGTGGTCTAACTCAGTGAAAAGTAATCTTATATGTAAAAACAGCAATCTGAATTTTTGTTAGCCACTGAGTGTGCACAACCAATGGAACAAAAGCTAGTTCCAGAGTGATGTTACGCAAATCAAATATAACAGTTATAACTTATGCATATACTTCCATGTTTCTATGCAAGCTGAGATCTGTAGCAATATGCTTGCACCTTAGTTTTAGAAATTAAATGAGCAAACAGTAAGACTTCTAGAATAATCCCACTATATGTTAAGTTGAACCTCCCAGCTGTGGATCCTCCGGTGTCATGAAAGGAGAAGGAAGACTAAGGACAGGCATTGGGAACACTGCAAGAGAATGAGAGATAGGGACACACACAGCTAAAGAGATTCTTAATTGGCAGAAAAGTTTTGCTTAGAAATTTCTAAGTGTTAAAATTATCAGGAAAGAAATTCAAACAAAATCTGTTGAAGAAACAAAACAAAAACCCCAGACACCCACAATCTTAGGGGGGTTGCAGACTGCCAGAAATAGTGCAAATTGAGTCCACTTTTAGGGTTAGGGTTAGGGAATCATGGGAACTGTATTTCATTGTGGCACCAGAGCTCTTTGATAGAGAAGGCTCAATGTTTCAGAGAGAAAAAACAATTCCCATGATTCCCTAGCACTAAACCTAACCCTTAAAGTAGACTCAAATTGCACTATTTCTGGCAGTCTGCAACCCCCCTCACACACATACACCCTTCTTTTCCATTTCCTTTTACAACGTTTCTTGTTACGGTATTTGCTGTCAAGTCAGCTTCAGTCTATAAAGACACTACAAATCAGAGACCTCTATGGACCCTGGTCATCAACAGTCCTGCTCAGGTCTTGCAAGCTCACAGATGTGGCTTCCCTTATCAAGTCAATCTATCCAATCCAAAAGAGGAAGATGTGGTCTTCCTCTTTTCATACATTTTCACCATTTTTAATTTGCTATTTTTGGAAGCTGCCTTGGGTCCCACTTTGGAAGAAAGGTGGCATATAAATGAAGTAATTAAATAAATAATAATACTTTATCAAGCATTATCATCTTTTCCATTGAGTTATGCTATTTCATGATATGTCCAAAGTATGATTTCTTGGTGTTGTTGGTGTTGTGTGCCTTCAAGTCATTTCTGACTTATGGTGACCCTAGCAAATTCATGGGATTTTCTCGGCAAGATTTGTTCAGAGGAAGTTTGCCATTGCCTTCCCCTGAGGCGGAGAGCATGTGACTTACCCAAGCTCACCCAGTGGGTTTCATGGCCAAACTGGAAATCAAAACCTGGTCTCTAGAGTTGTAGTCCAAGACTCAAACCACTGCACCAGGATGGCTCACACAAGGTATATTAGGTTCAGTTTAATCATTTTGGCTTCTAGGCAGATATGCTAGCTATGAAATGTAATATGGTCCACTGAGCAATTCAGAGAAATTTACTGACAGTTCTGTAATGCAGAGTCTTTGAAATGAAATGACGAAAACAAAGGGGGATGAGCTGTTTTCTAATACTTTTTAAAAATCAAACACAGTAAAGGCATTTCATTTTAATGGAATCTATATTCATCTTGGAAAACACTTTTGCCAGCCTCCTTGATTTCAAAATGATGGAAGGTCAGTATTTTAAGGCTTATTTGTCATCATCAGAAACTAATGGTTTGTGTAGGTTCATTTTCCTTACAATTTTATATTTCGACTTGCACTCCAACCTGTCGGTGAGCTGGTTCCTGCCTGGCACTGGTGATTATGGTAGGTTTTTTTCCCCTCAGTGTTGCTTATCACAGAAATAGCTGAAGTAACAGTATGTAAGGAAGAACAATATAAGAGATCATTAGGATGCCTCCTCTGTATGTTTGTGGGTCTAGCTTCAAATCGCCTGTTGACATGTGGCAACCCCATGAATTTCATAGGGTTTTCTTAGGCAAGGAATACTCAGGGGTGGTTTTGCCAGTTCCCTCCTCTGCAACACTCATTCATAATACAGACATAGTAAGTGTCATATAAATAAACCCAAAAGTGAGTTGTAACATGTGCCAACAGTATTCTGTATGTATTTCTTTATGAGTTCAGACAAAGTTTCTTCAAAGTGAATGTGCATCTCTCTGGTTATTCATGCAAGCCCAAAAACCCAGGTATAGAGATTATCACTAGGAAGATGCAAAGGGACATAATGTGATCCATTTCCACAGTCTGTGAGACAAACTCAGGCTGTAGTAGAATTTGGGTTTACTTGCCTATGGAGATGAGGAAGGGACATATATATGCTCCATACAGCCATAACCCCCATTATCAAAAGTAACCAAAATCCCATTATCAAATGAGGGCAATATAGCCCAATCCCTACTACCAAGCCTTCACAGCTCTTCAGCCAAGAGCATTTCTAATCCCCTACTATTAACACGTGCAGATGCCTAAGTCCATTAGCCCCTGATGATTTTATTCTGCAATATCAAATGTCAAATTCAAGGAAACATAACCAGGCTTTCGGAGGAAGAGGTATGATTGAAATGATCTTTGGTTGAGGCAGACTACCAGCTCCAGGTTTGCATCTGATAGGCATGCAAGTTTCCCAAAGACAAGTTGTGCACTGTACAGGTTTGCCCCTCTAAATAAACTTACAAGGTGAGAAACACATAAGCTGATGCTTCTTTAACATGCACACAGGTAGACCCTGACTGAAAAAGTATGATCATGTCAGGGGCTGCCTCCGCACTGCAGAAATAAGCCAGGTTGACACCACTTTAACTGCCATGGGGCAATATTATGAAAGTCTAGGATTTGTAGTTTGTTGTGGCACCAGAGGTCTCTGACGGAAAAGGCTAAATGCTTCACAAAACTACACATCCCAGAATTCCATAGCACTGAGCCATGGCAGTTAAAGTGGTGTCAAACCGGGTTACTTCTGCAGTGCGGAGGCAGCCTGGGAGAGTTTTATACTGGGCATGGGTTTCAGTTATGTTTTTGTTAGCTTTGGTACATTTATCCATTTTATGCTGTTTTGTTTTTTTTAAAGGTGGGTTGTTTTAATTCTCTTTGAGAATTTTTAGTGTCAAGTTTTTAAATAGTTTTGTGACCCGCCATGGGTCCCTTTCAGGGAAGAAAGGCGGCGCAGAAATGAAATGAAAGAGATAATGGGAAAGAGAGGTAAGGAATTTCAATCCCGACTTCTATTCCTACTTGCCTCTTTCCCAAACACTAGCCAGTCATGGACTTTTTTCCTCCCCAGCCCCACTGTCCCACCCAAACCTTGAAGCGCCTCATCCGCACTGGAGGAATAATCCGGTTTGATACCACTTTAAGTGCCCTGGCTTGAGGCTATGGAATTCTGGGAATGGTGGTTGGTTGTGGCACCAGAGGTTGAACCACCAGAATATGGAATTCTGGGAATGGTGGTTGGTTGTGGCACCAATTGGGAGGCTTGCCAGAACCGCCCCAAACCCAAGTCCCTCCCAGGACTCCACTCACCATCCTCCTTCTCGTCGAAGACGGGTCTTTTGGAAGAAGAGAAAGAAGTGCTGGCGCCCATCCTTTTCTTCCACTTGCTCCAGTGAAACATTGGTCAAGGAGGCGAGATGGCATGCCCTAAAAGTCCGGGGGGTTTGCTTCGGTCAGCCCGCCAGGAGAGGCGGCGGAGGCGGGAATGGGAGGATGGAGAGAGAGAGAGAGAGAAGGAAGGAAGGAAGGAAGGAAGGAAGGAAGGAGGAAGGGAGGCCCTCAAGATGGACCTGAGCCTCGGGCGCCTGAGTGTGTGTGTCTTTGTGTTTGTGTGTAAGGGCTCTTCTTCTCCTTGTTGGTCCCCTCAGTCGCGTTTGTCTGCAAGGCAAGGCATACACATGGTACCACTGGAAGAGAAGAAAGAGAAGAAGAGGAGGAGAGGAAGAGAAAGAGAAGAGGAGGAGGAGAAAGAGAAGAAGAGGAGGAGGAGAAAGAAGATGAGAATGAGGAGGAGGAGGAGAGAAAGAGAAAATGAGGAAGAGGAGAGGAGGAAAAAGAGAAGAAGAGGAGGAGAAAAGGAAGAAAAGGGGAGGAGAAAGAGAAGAGGAGAAAGAGGAGGAGGAGAAGTGAAAGAGAAAGAGATGAGGAGGAGGAGAGGAAGAGAAAGAGAAGATGAGGAAGAGGAGAGGAGGAAAAAGAGAAGAAAAGGAGGAGGAGAGAAGGAGAAAGAGAAAAGGGGGAGGAGGAGGAGATGAGAATGAGGAGGAAGAGGAGGAGAGAAAGAGAAAGAAAATGAGGAAGAGGAGAGGAGGAAAAAGAGAAGAAGAGGAGGAGGAGGAGAAAGAAGTAGAAGAGGAGGAGGAAAGGAAAGGAACAGAAAGAGAAGAAGGAAAGGAAGAGGAAGAGGAGAAAGAGGAGGAGGAGAAGAGGAAGAGAAGGAGGTGGAACTGCTGACAGCAATCACAAAAAGACTCCCCCAATTCTTGCGTCTCTCCCTCTTTGCGCTCCCCCTTTTCCTTCCCTTCAGCGCCGAAGGAGAACAATACAGCGGCCAGCCTCCCTGCTTTCTTGGCGCATCCCTCTTCTTCTTCCTCTCCTTCCTCAAAAGCAGCAAGGCCCGAAAGAAGAAAGGAAAGCACCGCTGGAGAGCCAAGCCCAAGGCGGAGCGGTCCCGAGGCGGGATTTTTCCTCCTCCTCCTCCTCCTTTTCTTCTTCTTCCTCTTCTTCCTCCGCTTTTCCTTTCTCTTTCTTGGGAAGAAGGCACGGCCAGAGTCCGGAGCCGGTGGCGCTGCCTCCGTGGGCGGCTAGGGGGCGCTCGAGTGGTGCCAACCTGGGGCTTACCTTTCACCTTCTGAGATCATCGAGATGCTGCTTTGGGGCGGAGGGGGGGGCTTTGGGGGCTGGGGAGAAGGCTTTGTGACTCTTTTTGCCTTCTGCCAGAGCTGCTTCCGAATAGGCTTTGGAAGCCAAAGAAGAGGAGAGGGGGCTGGAGTCTGGATCCAAGATCTCTCCAAAAATCAATGGATGCTCAAGTCCCTTTAAACACAAGGGCATAGTAAAACGGTGCCCCTCGTGTAAAATGGCAAAAAACAAGGTTTGGGGATTTTTTGGAATTTACACACACACACACACACACACACACATATTTAAAAGCATTTGAACATCCACAGATGGGGTCCTGAAACCAAATCCCAGCAGATAACAAGGGTCCACTGTGCAGTCAGTCCACTCTCTATCCATGGATTCTTTATCCATGGATTCAATCAACCATACATGAATATATATATATATATATATAGAGAGAGAGAGAGAGAAGATTATATATGTTCAAGCCATGGATGGTTGATTGAATCCATGGATAAAGAATCTATAGAGAGAGAGAGAAAGAGAAAGGGAAGATTATATATATATATATATATATATATATATATATATATATATTCAAGCCATGGATGGTTGATTGAATCCATGGATAAAGAATCCATGGATATAGAGAGTGGACTGCACAGTGCACCCTTGTGATCCGCTGGGATTTGGTTTCAGGACCCCATCTGTGGATGTTCAAATGCTTTTAAATACAAGAATTCAAAGATATAGCCCTGTTAGTCTGTAGAATCAGTATGTAGAGAGATCTTGTAGCACCTTTGAGACTAACTGAAAGAAAGAAATTGGCAGCATGAGCTTAGACTGTAGTCTATGAAAGCTCATGCTGCCAATTTCTTTCAGTTAGTCATTTTTGAGCTTTCGTAGACTTCAGTCTAAGCTCATGCTGCCAATTTCTTTCTTTCAGTTAGTCTCAAAGGTACTACAAGATCTCTTTAAATACAAGGGCATAGTAAAATGGAAAAAAGCAAGATTTGGCCGTGTGTGTGTGTATGTATGTATGTGTATATTCAAGCCATGGATGGTTGAATCTATGGATAAAGAATCCATGGATATGGAGAGCAAACTGTACAGTGGTCCCTTGGTATCCACTGGGGTTTGGTTCCAGGACCCCCCCCCCCCCATGGATACCAAAATCTGTGGATGCTCAAGTCCTGTTAAATACAGTGGCATAGTAAAATAGTGCCCCTTATATAAAATGGCAAAATCAAGGTCTGCTTTCTGGAATTTATATGTTTTGGGAATGTTTTCAAGTTGTGGATGGTTAAATCCATGGATAAAGAATCCATGGATATGGAGAGCCGACTGTATGTTAAAAACTGGATCTAATACAAGCTGGTAAAATGTGGGCTAGACAAAGTAACTGTTACATGGATTTGTAATTGGTTGACTGGCCAAACCCAAAGGGGGCTCAACAATGGCTCCTTTTCAACCTGGAAAGAAGTGACCAGTGGGGTGCCACAGGGCTCTGTCCTGGGCCCAGTGCTATTCAACATCTTTATCAATGACTTGGATGACAGTATTGGGGGCATAGTTATCAAACTTGCAGACAACACCAAATTAGGAGGAGTAGCTAATACCCCAGAAGACAGGATCAAAATTCAAAATGACTTGAACAGACTAGAAAGCTGGGCCAAAGCCAACAAAATGAAATTCAACATGGAGAAATGTAAGGTACTGCACTTAGGGCAGAAAAACGAAAGCACAGATATACGATGGGGGACACCTGGCTGAATGAGACTATGTGTGAAAGGGATCTAGGAGTCCAGGCCACAAGTTGAACATGAGTCAACAGTGTGATGCAGCAGCTAAAAAGGCCAATGCAATTTTAGGCTGCATCAGTAGAAGTATAGTGTCTAGATCAAGAGAAGTAATAGTGCCACTCTATTCTGCTTTGGTCAGGCCTCACCTGGAATACTGTGTCCAGTTCTGGGCACCACAATTCAAAAAGGATGTGGAGAAACTGGAGCATGTCCAAAGGAAGGCAACTAAAATGGTGAAGGGTCTGGAGACCAAGCCCTATGAGGAACGAGTTAGGGAGCTGGATGTTTAGCCTGGAGAAGAAAAGGTTAAGAGGTGATATGATAGCTTTGTTTAAATATTTAAAGGGATGTCATATTGAGGAAGGAACAAGCTTGTTTTCTGCTGCTCCAGAAACTAGGACCCGGAAGAATGGGTGCAAGCTCCAGGAAAAGAGATTCCACCTCAACATTAGGAGGAACTTCCTGACAGTAAGGGCTGTTCGACAGTGGAACACACTCCCTCGGAGAGTAGTGGAGTCTCCTTCCTTGGAGGTCTTTAAGCAGAGGCTGGATGGCCATCTGTTGGGGATGGTTTGATTTTGAGTTCCTACATGTCAGGGGGTTGGACTGGATGGCCCTTGTGGTCTCTTCCAACTCTATGATTCTATGATTCTATGATACAGTTGGCCCTCCATATCCACAGATTTTTTTTATCCACAAATTGAGTCATTTTGCCCATTTTATATAAGGGAAACCATTTTGCTATGCCATTGTATATGAAGGGACTTGAGCATTCACAGATTTTGGTATGCATGTGGGTACCTGGAACCTATATTTTCAAACCATGGGTGGTAGAATAAAGAAACCAAGGATGAAGAAACCATGGATTTGGAGAGCCAGCTATAGCTGTTGGGATGCATTAAACCAAGGATGACTAATGATTTGCCCAGGTGATAACTATCTTTCTGAATGGTCAGGCAAATATA
The DNA here is from genome assembly GCA_026167975.1 of Phrynosoma blainvillii. Classification (NCBI taxonomy): domain Eukaryota; kingdom Metazoa; phylum Chordata; class Lepidosauria; order Squamata; family Phrynosomatidae; genus Phrynosoma; species Phrynosoma blainvillii. Next base: position 104,095,986 of record JANUYF010000003.1, read on the forward strand.
CTGTGGTGACAGCAGAAACCAAACCAGAATTTGCTTCAGCATCTGGCATTCTTGGGCAGCCCCAGGAGCTCAGTATCTTCACCAGGCTCACAGCTGATGCCTACCTTTTCTTGGAGAAATGAAAGAAGCAGAACCTGGGGAGCATACAATTAAATCTACAGAAGAATCTGGAAACACATCTCCAGATGCTCAAAAGATGGTGGTTTTATTGGGGGAAACAGCCTGACATGTTTGAGCCTGTTTATGCTCTTAAGGACTTTTTTAGCTCTATATAAAATCATAAGAGGACAACATGGAAATAGTTATATCACATTATATAAAATTTTAATTACATTATTAGAGGGGTGGGCAAATTGTGCCCGTGGACCTCATGTGCCTCCCAGGGTAAATATTGCCCCCAAATACCTTCTTAGAGGTGTGGGTGTATTTCACCATGCCCTCCCCCCCCAATTTAGACCAAGAAGAGGCCTATTTTTGAAACAGGCAGTAACCACTGCTCACTTCCTGTTGTTAAAAGGCTTCTCTGAGGACTACAATAGTCGGGGGGAGGCAGAAACATGACAAAAATGACCCCTAGAAGCATCAGGACAAAAGAAATTTGGTCAAGTGTACAGTGGGGAGGTCTCCTGAGGAGTGTAATGTAGCCCCTTAGTCTTATGCGGTTGCTCAGTCTTGATCAGTGCGTGGCCTGTGGTTTTTACATACCTATTTAGAATCAAAGTTCATAAATTTCTGGACCAGGAACCTTGTACTGGGTTATAGATAAATAGATAGATAAAAACAAATGGCACTTCTGAAAAGTTTGTGCCATCAGTCATTAAAAATATGTATATATTAGTGTGATTAAGAAACAGAACTTAATAAAGAAAATGGCAAAGTGTTTCAGATTCTAGCTTTTTCAGCAGCTGAAACACACACACACACATATATGCACTCATCCCTCCACATTTGCTGGGGTTAGGGGCACAGGACCCCAGTGAATGTAAAAAACTACAAATAATAAAAACACTGTTTTTACCTGAGAGAAAACCTCTCTAGGGACGTTATCACACGGGGGAAATCTGTTGGTTAATCCACACAAATCCCAAACAAAAACTGAATTGTGCCTCACGGTTTCACACGACGTCACACAGAAACTGGACAGAAACTGGTATTATCTGAGATCTTTTTAATTTCGGTAGTTTAGAGGAAATGCATTTGCGAAATTATAGTAATTTCACATTTACTGTAATGTGAAAAGCAAATACGCATGGACAATTCTCTTTTAAAACCTGGAGGAGGGCCAATAGGAGGAGGAGGAGGGGCCTCCAGGGAGGGAGAGTCCCGGGCTCCTCCTCAGTGCCAGGGAAGGCGAGGCGAGGCGAGGCGAGGGAAGTTTGGGAGGGAGGAGAAGTTTGGCATTTGGGATGGAGGGAAAAGGAGGGGAAAGAAGGCTTCCCTCGCAGCAGCTGTGGGTGGATGTGGGTGCAAGTGTGGGGTGTGCTTGTGGAGCAACTTGGAAATCCATCTCACTATGAAGTTCTGCGCTGCAGGTCCTACAAAGGGGAAAGGCTTATAGGGGGGGCATGGGAGCTACCTCCAGTTTCCTCCTCTCAATCCCTCCCTTGCTTCGGCTTGCCTTGCCTTGCCTTGCCTTTCCAGCCTCCTCCTCCTCCTCCTCCTCCTCCTCCTCCTCCTCCTCCTCCTCCTCCTCTGCACTCTTGAGAAGGGGGTTAGGACCTGTGCAGGAGGACATGACCCCAAATGAAGGACAGTCTGACATTTCCTCCTCGGAAATGCAGGACCCGCCCTGGAAAAAGGAGGAGTCTTGTCACAAAGCACACCCATTTCCAGTACATGTACGGGTTCTTTACATTTGTGTATGAAAGTTAAAAACATCTTTTTTTTTCACTTTTAACTTAATTCCATTATTACTGTAATTACGTGTGAAAAGCTTTTGCGTAATTAAGCTCTATTTTCGCTTTCTTTTCGGGATGCTTCATTTCCACTTTATTATCTCTTTAACAACGAAACTGGCCCATGTGTGATAACATCCTAGGAATCTCTAGGGCCTCCAGTGCAACTCTGTGGTCAACATTTACCAGAGATTGACCATAGAATTGTGCTGGAGAAGCTACAAATGCTTAGTGGAGTGTTCTCTCTAGGAATTTCTAGGTCCTTCAGTGCGACATTTGGTTAAAGTTGACCATAGAGTTGCGCTGGAGGACCTAGATATTCCTAGAGAGGACATATTAATAAAATCTGTGAATTATCAAATCTGCAAAAGGCAAAGCCGCAAATGTGGAGGGATGAGTGTATATGTGTGTGTATATATATATATATATATATATATGTATTCTGGCCTGAAACTTTGCTCTATAACTGATGCCTGGAGCATTGTCACTCAAGGGCATTGTAAGAAATTGGGCCTTTGCAGACTGCCAGAAATAGTGCAAATTGAGTCCAATTTAACTGCCCTGACTCAGTGCTAGGGAATCATGGGAAGTGTAGTTTATTGTGGCACCGGAGCTCTCTGACAGAGAAGGCTCAATGTCTCAGAAAAAAATACAATTCCTATGATTCCCTACCACTGAGCCAGGGCAGTTAAAGTGGACTCAATTTGCACTATTTCTAGCAGTCTGCAAAGGCTCAAAGACCTCTTTTCTCTTTCTCTCTTTTTGTATGCTCAAAGTGACATTTAATTTAGGACCCTTCTTTTGCTGCTTGGGAAAATGTGTATCTGTTATAAGCCTTTTATCTTTCTTGTGCTACTTAGGAATTTGAAAAGAACTAAATAAACATGTGCAAAACCATGTAAATGAAGAAGGCCAGGCTATATATTTAACTGAAACCCCCTTTCCTGTGAAATGTCTCTTTTATGCTTTTCTATATACACAGCATGCAGTTTAAATGAACAATTAAGTAAGAAGAAGAAACTGCTGTGAATTAATTAGCAGTGCTAATTGGAAACAATTTGAACTTTGTAAAAAAAAAAAGTGGTTCTCCAACCTACTGCAAAAGTTGTTTAAAATATAGAAAACATTAAATTGCCTGGATAACATAATTATCCAAAGAGCTGTTTTTCATCATCATAACTCCCAGCACAGCTAGCCAGTGAAAAATGCTGGAAGGTGCAGTCCAGCAATATCTGGAGGTCTGATTCCCCCCTAACCCTGATGCAGATAGTTGAGCCTTTACAAACTGCCAGAAATAGTGCAGCTTGAGTCCACTTTAACTGTCTTGGCTCAGTGCTAGGGAATCATGGGAATTGTATTTTTTTCTGGGACATTGAGCCTTCTCTGTCAGAGAGCTCTAGTGCCACAATAAACTATAGTTCACATGATTCCTTAGCACTGAGCCAGGGCAGTTAAAGTGGACTCAAGCTGCACTACTTCTGGCAGTCTGCAAGGGCCCTTTCTCACCTCCCTAGCATTACACTCATCCCTCGAGATTTGCTGGGGTTGGGGCACAGGACGCGCATGAGTATGGAAAAACCAAAAATAACAAAAACACTATGTTTTTACCTGCGATAACACCTCTCTAGGAATCCCTAGGTCCTCCAGTGCAACTCTGTGGTCAACATCTGCCAAACATTGACCACAGAATTGTGTTGGAGGAGCTACATATGCCTAGTGGAGTGTTATCTCTAGGAATCTCTAGGTCCTTCAGTCAAACTTTTGATTAAAGTTGACCATAGAGTTGCACTGGAGGACCTGGATATTCCTAGAGAGGACATATATAATAAAATCTGTGAATAATCAAATCTGCAAAAGTCAAAGCCGCAAATGTGGAGGGATGAGTGTATTATTCTGAGACTTCAAAGACACCAGTAGATCATGTAAGAAATTAGAATTTTATGTTTAGTGGCTTCCAGAAAGAAGCCATGTGCAACATGGTTCTGTTTTAATCAGAAGTTAGTCCCATTAAGTTCAAAGGTACTAATAGCAGGAACCCTGTTGGGACCTCAAGTTAGCATAAAAATCATTGTACACATGGTTGCACTCTCTCAGACTTTGCATAAGTGTGAGCCAATGTGGTGTAGTGGTTTGACTATGACTCTGGAGAACAGGGTTCGAATTCCACTGGGTGACCTTGGACAAGTCACACTCTCTCAGTCTCAGAGGATGGCAAGGGCAAACCCACTCTGAAGAAATCTGCCAAGGAACCTCTGTGAATAGGGTCACCATAAGTTGGAAACAACTTGAAGGGACACACCAACAACAACACAGACACAAGTGCACACACAACCCTTTCTCATGCTTTGACTTGGTGGGTGGGGAGCTAATTGACAGTTGTTCATAGGTGAACCTAAGGCGTTGACACTTGTTGTCCATGAGATTTGTTGTGCAACCAGTTGTGCAGCAGTGGGATCCAGTGTAACTTTACTGGCATATATTTGCAATATACTGAAAGTTGGCAGGATCGTGGACTACAAGGACAAAACATGGGAATTATTTGTCAGATTTAATCTATTGGCATTATAGTTGAGTTGTAAGATTATACCAGAAGTACAGAATTGCTTGTGTACTGTTATGATATAGAGAAATGTGAAAGAACCAATAGAACAATTTCCAGAAAGGGCATTTGTGTCATTTGGCAATGAGTACCAGATGTATTTAACAAACTTTCATAGAGTCATCTATTTCATCAGATGCAAAAACACTATGCTTAGAGGGAAGGTTATAGATATACATAGATATAGTATGCAACTCAAGGGTCATGACATGTTGTGGCAGCAGTAGAATCATAAAACTGTCGAATCATAGAGCTGGAAGGGGCCCCATAGGCCACTGAATCCAACCCCGTGCGCAATGCAGGATCTCCAGCTAAAGCATTCACAGCAAGTAGCTGTCCGGCCTCCTTTTAGAAGATGTCAAAAGAAGGAGACTCCACCACCTCTCTAGGCAGCTGGTTCTATCGCCAAACTGCTCTTACTGTCAAGATGTTCCTTCAATGTTCAATTAAAATCTATACTCCTGTAACTTCACACCATTAGATCTGGCCCTACTCTCTGGGGCAGAATAGAACAAGACTGTCCTCTCCTCTCTGTGACAGCCCTTGGGGTATTTAAAGAGTGTGAGTATGTCACACCTCAGTTTTCTCTTCACCAAAATGAACATGCCCAGTTTCCAGTGGCATCCCTACACCATGCAGAGGGTGCGGAGTGCACCGGGTGACACCACAGAAGAGGGGTGACACTTGGTGGGGTCCTCCCACTGCGGGGCAGCACAGTGCTGCTGCTGGTGACTGACCCTTCTTCTTTGCTGCTGTGGTTCTCCCCCTGAGGAGGAAGGAGGAAGCCAATGCAGCACAAGGGGAGGAGGGGAGACCGCGCTCCTCCTGGCTTTGCCTCCATGTGGCTTCCTTGTGAGGAGGGAGCCATGTGGAGGTCAAGTTGAGGCTTCGCCTCCATGCGGCTCTCCCCTCACAAGGAAGCAGAGCCGAAGGAGGGGCAAGCCAGGACCTCCTGGCTTTGGCTCAGTGCAACTCCCCCCTCACAAGGAAGCCATGCAGAGGCAAAGGGGGACAAGCTCGGCCCTCCTGGCTTCAGCTTCGTGTGACTCCCTCCTCAAGAGGAAGCTGAGTGGAAGTGAAGGGAGGAGCAAGCTTTGCCCTCCTGGCTTTGCTGCCATGTGGTTTCCTCATAAGTCTCCCTCTCCCCCCTCACTTACCTGGATGACCTCTTCCCAGTCCTGACACCAAGCCCAGGGATGCCACTGCCAGCTCCTTCAACTTTTCCTCATATGTTTTGTTTTCTTTTCCATATCTCTTATCATCCTTGGACGTTATCACACGGGGAGCTCCGAACAGAAGCCGGCTTTAAAGTGAAAGTGCTACTGCAAAAGCGGAAGCAATTAATTAGCCGGCTTTCCCCGTGTGGAAACCTCCTGCGCATTTAAAAGGAGGTTACTCCAAACGGAAAGTAGGCAGAAACTGCTTCTTTTTATTTTCGGAAGATCCCCGAAAATAAAAAGAAGCAGTTTCTGACTACTTTCTGTTCAGATTAACCTGCTTTTAAATGCGACGTCGTCTGAAAATATACCCGCTTTTGCGGGTTATTTTCAGTTTAAACCCCCGTTTCCTCACAGGACTTCCCTCGTGTGATAACGTCCCTTGTTGCCTTTCTCTGAACTTGCTCTATAGCCTCCATGAAGTGAGGTGCCCAGAACAGTACTCCAGATGAGTCCTGACCAGCACAGAATTCAGTGGGATGATTACTTCCCTCAACTTGGAAACTACACTTCTATTAATGCAGGCTAATATAGCATTCGTCTTCTTTGCTGCAGTGTCACACCGCTGGCTCTGTTTAACTTATGATCAAAATTAATACTAAGGTCCTTTTTGTATGTAGTACTACTAAGCCATCTATTTCCTCCATCTCATACCTGTGCATTTGGTTTTTGTGGCCTAAATATAGAATTTTTCATTTGTTTCTATTTAATTTCATCCTATGAATTTCTGCCCAATTTTCTACTTTATCTATATTCTTTTGATTCAATTCCTATCTCATTCCTATCAATTGCCCACCCCTCCCAGTTCAGTGTCATCTGCAAAACTGATCAGGATTCCTTCTACCCTGTCATCTAAGTAATTGATAAAAATGTTCCAGTTTCAAGTGTAGCCATTCATGATGATTCTTTAAGCATGGTTTTCCAACCAATTATGGATCCATCATTATGGATCTCACAGTGTTCCCATCTATCCACAGTTAATAAGTTTGTTAATCAAAATGTTATGGGGGGCTTAATAAAATGCTTTGCTGAAATCTAGATAAATGACATCCACAGCATTTCCACTGTCTGTTAAACTAGTGACCTGAAAAAAGATATAAGATTAGTTTGGCAAGATTTGTTATTGATTCATGCTGGCTCTTGATGGTCACTGCACTGTAGATGCAGTGCAGGCAGACTCCTGTATGAAGTCGTAGGCTTTCATGGCCGGCATCCATAGTTTTTTGTGGGTTTTTCGGGCTGTGTGGCCATGTTCTAGAAGAGTTTCTTTCTGATGTTTCGCCAGCATCTGTGGCTAGCATCTTCAGAGAAAACTGGAATGGAAGGGAATGGGTCTATATATACTGTGAGACCCTGGGTAGGGAGGAGTGGTTCCCAGGTGAACTGTGTGTTGTTCTGTGTTGAATAGGTATTGTTCTGTTGTTGATGGCATGGCTTCAGGGTATTCAATCAAGGATATTGTCTGCTGTTCCTATGTAACCTGTGTGTTGTTCTGTGTTGAATAGGTATTATTCTGTTGTTAATGGCATGGCTTCCAGATGAGGATAGGCAATCAAGGATATTGTCTGCTATTGTCTGCTGGGAAAGTCCCTGACCCTGGTTGGTTTCCCATTTGCACTTGCTGAGTGCTGATTTTCTTATTTTGTAGGACTGGTAGCCATATGGGGAAAAATATCCCTCAAATGCATTGTTATGTTCTGGGAAGTCTCCAGGACCAACAATTCTACAAACAATGGAGTGCAGGAAACTATAGTAACCCCCCCCCTCGTGAAGCCATCCATGGACCTCTGATCACTTCCACTCTTGATTTTTCTACCCATATTTTCAGGTTTGTGAAGTCATACCTGATGGAAGTGGGAGTATTCTTAACAAAGATAAAAGAAAATGAGTAGCAGTTTTAAGCCTACTGTCAAATATCAAAATAGGTCCCATTTTGGCTTTCCTGCAAGAGAGAAATTATACAACATCAGAGCTTGGGAAATGTAGTTTTTGAAGTACAACTCCCATAACCTAGCTAGCACAGACAAGTTGGTTGAGGAATTCTGGGAGTTGCAGTAAAAGTAACATACCCAAGCTTTGTATGTAATTTTCTTTATGAATCCACTGGATGAGGTCAGGAGTTTTGAGATTCAATATTGTACTGATAAAATTCAGACCTACGTCTCCTCATTGATGAAGTCAACTGGGGTTGTGCAGGTGCCAGACCACTGCCTGGATGGTGTAAGGAGGTGGATGAGTGCTAACAAACCAAAGCTGAGTCCTCAATGGATGGAGATTCTGTGACTTGGGAGTTCACAGGTCTAGAAACTGGATAAACAAACTGTTCTGGAGGGGGCTGCTCTAGCCCTGAAGGAGCAGGTACATCGCTTAGAAGCACTTCAACATTCATTGCTGTTAATAAAAATTAAACTGAAACCTGTGGCTCAGAGTGCTAGGAACCACCTTTGACAGGTCCAGCAGCTAAAGCCTTTCCTGGACAGAGATACCCTAACCACAGTAGTTGGTAACCTCCCAATTCAATGATTGCAATGCATTGTATGTGGGGCTACTCTTGAAGACAATTCAAAATCAGCAGCTAGTACAAAATGCCATCAGTTTTAAAAGAACTGTACTGACTGCCAACATGCTTTCCAGTCTGAATTCAAAGTGTTGGTAATGACATTTAAATCCCTAAACTGTATGGGATCTTAATATTTTAAGAGGTGCCTCTCCAAGCACATACACCTGCCCAAGAACTGAGATCAGCTGGATGGGCTCTTTTCCTCCCATCATTGGGAGCAATATACTACAGTTGCCCCTCTGTTCTTGTGGATTTCATGTCCATGGTTTTATATATTCACGGAGGGGCAACCTCCGTTTAAAACAAGGGCTTCTGAGGCACACCCTATTCAAGCCTATAGGGTTTGAATATTCACACATCTCATTTTTTGCAGGGAGGGGGTCCGGAACGGATCCCCCATGAAAATGGAGGGACAACTGTATATGAAGACATGGGAGAAGGCCTTCTCAGCTTTAGCTGAGTTGTAAATGCCGTCTCTTTGGAGACCCACTTGGCATCAAATCTGGTATCATTTTAGAAACAAGTTAAAACTTGTCCGTTTGGGCCTAATGCTTTCATCGCAATCCATACGCATACATGGCTTTGAATGGTTTTAATTTGAACAACTTACATTATTAAACTGTTTAATATATTTTTACAATGTTTAAAATATTTTTATTGATTTAAGTTATTTTTGCTGTAAGTTCATAGAATCATAGAATAGAATCATAGATTCTTAAAGCTGGAAGCGATTGCAATAACCATCAAAGCTTCCTACTAAAGGGATCCTACTCAAGCAAACATGTATGTGTGCAGGGGCATCACTGGGGGGGGGGCACACCAAGTGACACCCTAAGGAGGGCTAACACCACTACTCCCCAATCTGCCTTTGGGAAGAAATGGGCTGTGGTAACACTGAAGAGATGGTATGAGTAGGGCAAAACTCAGTGGGAAGAGAAAGGACAAGCCCTAGTTTTTTGTTGTTGTTTTTTTTTAAATTAAATTTGAAAACTATTTTTAGTTTTGTATTCTTTTATTCTTTTTAAATTTTATTTAAAAACATCACATCTTATCAGATTTTCACTTTAACTACATGAAACAATACACATGTAAATACATTTAGGCTGTGTATACGATATTGTAATTTAAAGGTATATTTAATAAATAATAATTTTGCTAGTTGTCTATGTCACAATTATTGCCTCTACATTCAGTGATATATGGAAATTACAATTTATGAGTAACATTAGTATAAAAAACATTAAACTGGACCCTTGATATCTACTGAAGTTTGATTCCAGAACATCTCATGGATACTAAAATCCATGGATGCTCAAGTCACATTAAATACAAGGCATAGTAAAATGGTGTCCCTTTTATAAAATGGTAAAATAAAAATTTGCTTTTTGGAATTTATATATTTGTTTTGAATATTTTCAAACCATGAATGGTTGAATCCATGGATAAAGTATCCATGGATAAGGAAGGGCTGACCATACTAAGGATTCTGTATGGTGTAGTATAGGAAGAGGTCAATGGGAGGGGTGACACCATAAACTACCATACTGGGTGACACCAACCCTAGTGATGCCACTATGTGTTTGGAAGACTTCCTCACAGGGATATGAAACCTGATCAATTATGCATAGGATGGTCTTTTGATAGATACTTACCATGTATTATCCAAGACTGTAACTGATATATGTGTTGCTACCTAAGGGGCAAGGCACTCCAGGTCCTTTTCTAAAACCCCTTCACATCTTCTGTACAGACAAGTACTGTACTGAAAGACAAAACAGTGTATTTAAAATACTTGCATGAAATCAACTGAAACTAAAGTGGAGGCATGCAGATAAATGGGTTTAGCTGTAGGACTGACAAGTTTATAGCATCTGTCCGAGAAATTTATAACTCTCTTTCCTCAAGATGGTGGATAAATAAAAGTACTGTGCTTGAGACAACAATCATCAAGTTGCATATCACCCTTGACAATGTAACCTCAATTGATAAGACCTTAATGGCAGGATATAGAAAGTTACTTTTATGGTGAATGAATGTAATGGCATGCTAAAGCCATCAATAAGTGGGTAGTGGTAGGATGATGCTTGGGATCCAGAGTTAGGGATGGCTTCAGAATTTTATTATATTTATTAAGCATTTTTCTAAGTTCTATCTGATAAAGAGTGTAATCTATCTGTGACACAGGGAAAAGATTTTCAGACAAAAAGGAGAATTTAAAGCTGCTCACAAAACCATCATCAGTGGTCAAAATACGATACGCATCTACTTGAAATCAAGAAAATGCTTAAGGCAAGCTTCTGGACAGACTGTAACAGCACATTTAAAGTAGAGAGTCTGACTTTGGAAGGCATATCCATTTCTTTTCTTAGGAAATTAAAGTGGAAAATTGCCTTTAGATAAGCCTACATCTCTGTCTTTGAGAGAGCATGCAATTTCATTGTAAAACAGTAGCATCACACTTCATGTTGCCTGTGATCAGCATTTTTGAAAATAGTGCCAATTTTAGAAGAAGATAATAGTGACAGCTCTTTTCTTGCTTTTTTTTTTTAAAATGTATATATTAGCAAAGCTAATAAAATACTACTGCCCTTGCCACCTGCAGAGGCCAGAACTAAAAAATTAAAATCCATCAGAAGATGATATGCATTAGGTTTGAGATTTTGGAGAGCTCAGAAGACATTTATATTAAAAGGGCTATGAAGAGCCACAAATTACAAGTCACTTTAGACCTGTGATGGAAAACCTATGGCTCTCCAGATCTTGCTGAAATAAAATACCCTACATAACTCCTGACAATTGGTTGTGCTAGCTAGAGATGATGGGAACTGAAAATTATCCCAATAGTTCCCCATTTCTGCTTTCCCCATTATATAAAGTAGCCTGCTCATACATAGAATGACTTTGGGGCTGCGTTTTGTTGGTTTTTATAAAAATAATTTGTGAATCATTCAAAATTATTTTACTGGTGACCATTATAATGCCCACAGGCATTAGTTTTACAGCCTGCAAAAGGGTCTGTATTACTGTTATGTCCCTTCAAGATGTCTGACTCATCATGACCTTTTCCTAGGCAAGATTTATTTAGAGGTGGTTTGTCATTGCCTTCCTCTGAGAGTATGGCTGAGCAAGGAGTTAAACCTGGCCTTCTAGAGCCCTAGTCCAACACTCAAATCTCTACATAACATTGGCACACCAAAGAGGTTTATCATATTATAAAGCCATGTAAGTGTACCCCACCAAGTTGGATGAGTGATGCTTGCCTCCAAATTTAAAAAGTTTCATTTAAAAAAAAACATCCTGATATTTAACACTTAATCTATGCTTGTATCACATTGCTCACCCCTAAAGGTCCAGCTTGGTATAGTGGTTTGGATGTTGAACTAGGACTCTGGAGACCAAGGTTGAAATCCCTGCTCGACCATGGAAACCAGCTGGGTCACCTTGGGCAAGTCACACACTCTCTGCCTCAGAAGAAGGCAAACACAACCTCCCCTTAACAAATCTTGCCAGGAAAACCCCATGATAGGGTTGCCATAAGTCGGATATGACTTAGGGTTGTCATAAATCGGACATGAGTTGAAGGCACAGAACAGCATCAAAAGAGTTCAAGTCTTCATGACTGTTCAAATTGAACACTCATAAAGGCTACAGCTTTTTGTGAGTTTTGAATTAAACATCTCTTACCACCATCACCACCGCCAAAAAAGCCACAACAACTCTCAGTGAGCATTCTTGAAGGGTTGTCTTGCCACTTCCATGGACATTCACATCTACCCATCCCCATGGGAGTAAGAATGTTAGAGACAGGTTTATGTGAAAGTGGGCAAGTTCCAAGAGAATATATTTTCCCAACTGATGTAGGACTGAAACATTCATTTTGGGATGTGGATTTGCAAGGCATGGTTACTGTGAGCCAGAAAAATGTTATTCTCCATTTCATTGTACCCGCAATTTGAGCTAGAGAATATTTTCAGAGTTTATAAAATCTTCTGTTCCTCAGTGTGAAAAGGTGTCTCTTCATGGATGATGTGCATGGACAGTATACCATTCAAAAGAGCATTCAGTCCTGTTAAATCTGCTGCTAAGCATGAGCAAGTATGAACAAGGCCATTATAAATGGATTAAAGATTACAAAGACTCCTTTGGGAGCACAGAGGCCTGATTCATTCTAATCCTGGCTAAATCTACTATCCTGGCCAAAATAACTATTCAAAAGTTAGTTTTACTGTTTCAGAGGGGGTATGATTCATTCTGACATTAGATTTTAATTTATATTTAATTTATATTTAATTCTACTGGTGGTGGATTTCACTTAATTTTATTGATGATAGATTTTCCTCTTTTTTGCATTATTGTAAACTGTTTGTATATGAAGAAAAGAGAAAGGTGAGATTTACATTTTATAATAAATAAACAATAGCTTCCTGCATTTTTTGTGTTGCCATCTACCAGAAAATTGATTCTTCTGTATAAACAAGGGCAAAACTAAACAGAGTTCATTTAGCAGATGTGTGGATGCAGTTCAGCTGTATGGTTTTAAAACTTGAAATTAGAAATGTAGTGTGATCAGAACTCCTGCAGTGGTCCAAAATCCTTGGAGTGTCTGAAAGCTTTATGATGCAAGTCCATTGGCATTAATGGGGGCTTCCTTTAGAAAATTATAGCTACTCCAAGGAATAATTTTCATTATGATCACAACATAGCAGAAAGGGTTAAGTCTCTCCTGGATTGCAAGATTCTTGATATGCTCCTCCTATGAAAAAATGTTTTTGAAAGTTTTTGCCCTTTTTAAATGTAACTTTAGTTAATCTGATCAAATGCAATTAAACTGCTGTAGCCTGTTAATACTCTGCACATTGATACAAAATTACCTACTCAGGATCCAACTGTTAAGGTACTATGTGCCTTTTTCCTTTAAAGCATCCCATAAGTAGCAGCACTTACTTTTTTGCACTGGATACCTATTCTGCCCTTGAAATGTGAGTTTTTGCCTGCAAAGTTCTATTGCTGAGGCTCTCTTACACCTGCAAACTGTTTACAATCATGTTGTATGTACTGAGATTCTCCTACAGTAGGGAGATAAAAGTTCATGTTAAACACATTGCTATCCATTTGGTGTTTCAATCAGTACTTTTATCCTGCTAGCACTTCAACTGCCCAGGATGTTTTTTGCTTTTCCTACTCTTTCATTTAGATATCTGTTTCCACAGTTTGTGTGTTCTATGTTTTATGCAAGGATCAATCCAGATGTCTCATTAGGAAATTTAGGACATATGCTACTTGTTTTTAATCTGTCATTTACTGGTATTTACTCACCAGATGGAGAACAAATAGTATCTCTTAATGGCCTTAATTTAAAAAATTATGCTTAGAAAATTATACACAAAAAATCCTCCCCCATTTCCCCAAAAGAACCCTGGCATTTTATAAAATGTGGAAGTAAAACTTGAGAATTACTGAATTACAATGATAATAAACTTACATTAACAAGGATTATTAACCAGTAACTAATTCCTTCATTTTCAATTCGTCAAACTATATCTTCAGCCCTAAAGATGATATATGGAATCCATTTAAACTATCTGTGGAGAAACTAATTCCAGAAAACCTGATGTCAAGTCAAAGTAATCCATCATAGTGAGAATATGTTCAAAATAATAAATCTGAGACAGAAAAGAGTTAAAAAGTTACTTTCTGCTTGGAATTCTTTGGCAACTGACTCTGTATATTTTTCCATCAAAAAACTTAAAGCATAGAACACATAATATTCATAAAAGGATAAATTATTTTCACTTAAATTTCCTACTTTTAGGCTCTCTAGCAAGTGTTTCTCTGTGTTCTCATCCTACATATATTTCCATTTCTCCAGTGCATATATGAAACATTTCCTCCAAATGCATTAATATCCCCCTATAAAGGAATTATTTTTCAGCATTCTTTAAAACAGGGGTAGGCAACCTTTTTGAGCTGGGGGCCGGGTTGCTGTCCCTCAGACAATTGGGGGGGCCGAAGCACCAAAAATAAATAAATAAATAAATAATTTTTTTTAAAAAAATTTAAAAATATGCATGCACACTCTCTCAGCCCCAGAAAAGCCATGGCAAAACCCCTGTGGAGATTTTGCCAAGAAAACCCCAAGAACAAGTAATAACAACAATAATCAATATCATCATGGTGGGGGGCAGCAGCGGCGGGGGGCGGCGGCGGCAGGACCGGTCTGGGGCCGGTCCAAAGGCCTCAAGGGGCCACATCCAGCCCCCGGGCCTTAGGTTGCCTACCCCTGCTTTAAAAGATTCCACCTCACAATACAATGCAATCCAAAATGCATGTATTCAGAAATAAATCATTTTGAGTTTAGTGGGATTTCATTGCAGCCATGCAAATATATAAAGGATTGAAACTTGATGTACACTCCATGTGGGAATGGCAAATCAAAAGTGAAAGAGTGCCTCTCTTTTAAAATGTAAAGCCACAACTGAGGATGGTTAGTAGAAATAATTTAAAACCATGGGATTTGAAAGATGAATTCTACATGGATGACAAAGTATTTATTTTGCATTACGGTAAGGCAACCAAAGAGTAATTAAAAAGGGAGAATGTTGTAACATTCGTATTGTTTTTCTAAATTACAAAGGAAGAATGTAAAACTTTTCCTCAAGGTTTATTTAAAGTGTGCAAAGAATCTGACTGACTATAGAACTGATAACAGTATAAGGAGTGCAGCCCTGGTTATTGGTACAACTTGTCATAAGTGCACACAAAGGTATTGCAGAGCTTGAAACAGGCATGAAGAGACTTGATCTTATGCTGAAACACAGAAGAGAATGCACTGAATTATTCACCTCAGCATGGCATTTCAGATATAAGAAAATGCTCACTTTCCTGTGAGAATCTGAAGGCTGACATGCTTCTGGTTTTTCACCTAACCGTGCAAAGATGTGGAGAGGTGATTTTGGTATAGATACTTGGTGGGGTTTTGTTGGGGTTTTTTTTGGGGGGGGGGTTGTTAAGGAAAAAGCAACATGGGATATACAGTAATAGAAATAAAAATATGTATGTGAGTGTCAAAGTGACTAAGCAGGAGCAATCAGGAAGATACACAGGTGAAAAAGATAATATAATTAAGAAGCCTTGAGAGCCAAGGACAAAGTTATAGAAGGTATATTGAGAACACCTGTGATAGATTGCAAACACCTGAGACTCATTAAGTGGTCAAGGTAAAGTGATGAAACACTTGGGTTGGTCTTAGGTATGGGATGATCTATGTGGACCAATCAAGATGTATGTACACACCCACTGGGTGGAAACTGACTGGTGGGTGGTGTCTAACAATGGCTATAAATTGCAATGTTTGCTAATGTACATTGCGGAGTATTGTGGTGTAGTGTGGAGTATTTTGGTGGAGTAGAGATTGTGATTTGTAGGGCATATAGTATTTATGTATATAGTAGAATAAAGTAGATCTTTTATATAAGACTACTGAGTTGTCTGGTGTCTTGAGGGAAGATACAAGAGCCAGAAGAATCCTGGAGAGGTTTGGAGACATCTCAGGAAGAAGAGTGAGAAGGCTTGGAGAGTTTGTCAGGGTCTTCAGCCTATTCTCTGAAACTCTGCTGCTTGGGAAAGAAGCATCAACCACTGATCAAAGCTGGTCAGCTCTGCTGCATAACAAGGTGGTGAGTTAGAGCCAGAGGTGAAGAGCTACAACTCCCATCATACCTGACAAGGGTTATGGGCCCAGATACTAGAGCAACCAGCATCCACAGAAGCTGAAAGTTCCAGAGAGTGGAAGAAAGTTTTGTGGAGCCTTGTGAGTAAATCATTTTGTGTTTTGTCTGCTGTGCATACTCAGAGAGACTGTGTCAAATTGAGTCACTGCACAAATTAAGATGGAGATACTAAAGTTTAGTAAATTAAATAGAAACAACTACTCTACCTGGAAAATATATGCCCAATCTCTACTCATAAAGGAGTCTCTGTGGTCAACAGTTGAAACAGGGCTGGCAGCTGATGCTAATGCAGCCACTCGAGAAAGAGACGCTAAAGCAAAAGCATGTCTTTATCTCATGCTAGAAGAAGACTTGATTAACGACGTAAGAGATAAATTGTCCGCCAAGGATGTGTGGGATACCTTGCAGAGATTACACACTCCTTCAACTGTGTTTGCAAAAATGCTTTGGTCTAAAAGAATTTACAGACAAAAGATGACTAAAGGACAGTGTGTGATAGAACACTTAAAAACAATGCAAGATTTATTTGTGCAAGCTGAACTGAGAGGAGTGGAAATTAGCAAAGAGCAGCAGTGTTATATTTTGCTGGAATCGCTAGATTCTTCTTGGGACAACATAACAAATAGCTTGCAAAATTTGCCAGAAGCTGAGCTGAACAGAGACTTAATTGTTGCAAAAATATTGGAGGAAAATTTGAGAAGAAAGTCTGAGCAGAATGACTCAGCAAGTTTGAGGACTGTGCCAAAACAACAAACGACACCTGATCTACGAAAGCAGGAAGAAGCAGTTTATACCAGGGAGCAACGGAGGTGTTTTTATTGCAAGAAGATTGGTCATCTGCAGAGGCAATATAAACAATTCGCTGCTGAAAGAAGCAAGCAAGGAGAGAGCAGATGGCAGCCGCGGCAGTATCAAAAGCAGTCCAAACCTCCATTTTTGAAGGACAGTGGTAACAAAAAGGGGTTTGCAACCATGATTAAGGAAAAACAAAATGCTAATTGTAAATGGTTGATTGATTCAGGAGCATCATCTTCAATGTGTAACAATATTAGTTTGATAAGTAATAGAAAATCAGCTAATGTAAATGCTGTAGTTTTAGCTGATGGGAAAGAGCTCAGTACTGTAAATCAAATGGGTACAGTTTTCATTCCTGGGCTAAAAGAAAACTTTAATGATGTGTTACATGTAAAGGAGTTAGAAAATAATTTGTTATCAGTGAGCAGGTTAACAGACAGAGACTACACAGTCATTTTTGAAAAGGACATGTGTAAGATAAAATTGAATGGGGAATTGCGAGGCATAGGCTTGAAAAAAGATAAACTTTACTATTTGGAAGACAATATTGATAGCTACAGTGTTGAAAATGCTAATAACATAGACAATAGTCCAATTCACAAAGACTGTATACATGAACTCCATAGAAAATTTGGCCATGCTAGTTTCAAATGTTCAAAGAAGTTAATCAGTATGTGTCCAGATTTAATAGTTGCTGAATGCAAAAATCACTTAGATTGTACTGTATGCAATCAGGTAAAGGTCAGAGCTTTTCCAGTAGCCAAGAAAACCAAAAGAATTGCTCAAAGACCATTTCAGTTTGTACATGCAGATGTTGCCCAAGCTAATTGTTTATCTTTAGGGGGAAGCAAATATTTCCTAGTAATTGTTGATAGGTTTACAAGGTTTGCATTTGTAAGAATATTGAAAAACAAATCTGACGCTGGGCAAAGTTTAAAAACATGGGTGAGAATGGTGGAAAGACAATTTGATATTAGAGTAGGCACCATTGTTACTGACCGGGGAGGAGAGTTTCTAAGTAATCAATTGTTTCATTGGTTTCAAAAGGTGGGAATAAGGCATGAAACTACTAATCCCGCTTGTCCTAACGAAGATGGTTTAGCGGAGAAAAAAATACAAGATATAAAAAGAATAACTGCTTGTTTGATGGCAGATGCAGAGGTAAAAGATAGTTTCTGGGCAGAATCAACTTTGACAGCAGTACATATTAGTAACAGACTGTATCATTCAGAAATTGAAGACATTCCCTACAGGGTATTGTATGGGAGAGTGCCAAATTACAAATATTTGAGGGTCTTTGGACAGTTTGCTTATGTTTACATTCCAGCTTGTTTCAGGAAGAAAGGAGAACCCAAAAGTAGAAGGCTTAGGTTTTTGGGTTATTCTGGAAATAGCTACAAGTTTCATTTAGGTGGAAAAGAAGTGCAGTATTCTAGGTCTGCAAATTTCGAGAGACATGCCGGTTGGGACAAACTGCATGCCAATAAAGAAGTTTTCTTGAGGTTAGGAAGTTCAAATGAGCCAGAAACACAAATTGAACCAACTTCAGGAAACGGAGGGGTTTCAGTTAAGCCAGAAGCATCCACTAGCAGCAGTGATAGTTCTTCTGATAATGAGACACAATCTAGACCCATTACTACTAGAATGACTGAAGACAAGAGATTTAGTCATAGAACTATAACTCCCAGTACAGAAAGTGAGGATGAAAGAGGCAGATCAGCAGAGTTTATTCCCAGACGTAGTCACAGAGTTAGAAAGCCTCCAGATAGGTTTGTTGTGACAAATGCAAGAGCTTGTTTAGCAGTGGAAGAGCCTGAAAGTTTTGAAGAGTTGGAAAGTTTGTCTAGAGAAGAACAGGAAAGATGGATTGATGCAATGGATGATGAGCTTGGTTGTCTGGTAAATAAAGATGTTTTTGAAGTCGTTGATAGACCCAAGGACAAGAAAGTAATTGGTTGTAAGTGGGTATACAAAAAGAAAGAAATGCCAGATGGAAGTATTAGGTATAAAGCAAGGTTAGTAGCTAAGGGTTTTGCACAACAGCAGTATGAGAACTATGATAAGACATATTCTCCAACTGCAAAGCCAGAAAGTCTGAGAATAGTTCTGGCTGTAGCAGCAAAAAGGAATTTAGTTGTAGAACATTTTGATTTTGAAACAGCCTACTTGAATGCTAGTTTAGATGAAGAGATACTTATGGAGCAGCCACAAGGTTTTGAAGAAAATAGTAGTCAGAAAGTTTATAAATTGAAAAAAGCATTGTATGGGTTAAAACAAAGTGCCAGAGCATGGAATTTGTGCATTAATGACGAGTTAGTTAAGCTAGGATACAAAAGGAGCGTTGCAGATGCATGTGTCTATACAAAAGGAGACATAGTGTTAGTGATCTATGTAGATGATTTGTGCGTGGCAGCAAAGTCAAGACAGGAGATTGAATCAGTAAAAAAAGAGTTGTCTAAAAAGTTTGTTTTGAAGGATCTAGGTTTATTAAAGTCTTATTTAGGTATTGGTGTTGAATGGACAGAAGAAGGATATTGTTTGTTAAGCCAGAGAAAGAAAATTGAAAATTTGATTGAAAAGTGTGGATTACAAAATGCTAAAATAGTAAGAGCTCCAATGACAATTGGTTTCGTATCTGAAAAAACATCTAGAGATTTTGAAGACAAGACTTTATTCAGGAGCATAATAGGATCTTTACAATTCATATCTTGCCACACCAGACCAGACATTTCATATGCTGTAAATGTATTGTCCAGAAGAGTTAATGATCCAAAAATTGAAGACTGGACAGCAGTAAAACACTTATTGAGATATTTGAAAGGAACTCTAGATAAGAAATTGATAATTAGAAACAGTCATTCAGATTTAGATTGCTATGTAGACAGTTCTTTTGCATCCGAATTAGGAGACAAGAAGTCAGTTACAGGAATAATAATCAAGTACAGTGAAAGTCCAATAGTCTGGAGAAGTAGGAAACAAACAAATGTAGCGATAAGTACGACGGAAGCAGAATTCGCAGCTTTAAATGAGATAGTAAATGAGGTACAGTGGGTTGAGCAGTTATTGAATGATTTAAATGAAAGTTACAAGATACCAGTAGAAATTCTGGAAGATTCGCAGTCATGCATAGCAATGGCTGAAACTGAAAGTTTGAAGAACAGAACAAAATATGTTGGAGTAAGATATCAAAATGTACGAGACATGGTTCAGAAGGGTAAAATAGAATTGAGATATATAGAAATACAACACAACATAGCAGATTTGTTCACAAAAGCATTGACGGCGGAAAAACATGAAAGACTGACACAAATGGTTGGAATGACATTGTAAGACACATACAATATTTTATTTCGGAGGGGATTGTTAAGGAAAAAGCAACATGGGATATACAGTAATAGAAATAAAAATATGTATGTGAATGTCAAAGTGACTAAGCAGGAGCAATCAGGAAGATACACAGGTGAAAAAGATAATATAATTAAGAAGCCTTGAGAGCCAAGGACAAAGTTATAGAAGGTATATTGAGAACACCTGTGATAGATTGCAAACACCTGAGACTCATTAAGTGGTCAAGGTAAAGTGATGAAACACTTGGGTTGGTCTTAGGTATGGGATGATCTATGTGGACCAATCAAGATGTATGTACACACCCACTGGGTGGAAACTGACTGGTGGGTGGTGTCTAACAATGGCTATAAATTGCAATGTTTGCTAATGTACATTGCGGAGTATTGTGGTGTAGTGTGGAGTATTTTGGTGGAGTAGAGATTGTGATTTGTAGGGCATATAGTATTTATGTATATAGTAGAATAAAGTAGATCTTTTATATAAGACTACTGAGTTGTCTGGTGTCTTGAGGGAAGATACAAGAGCCAGAAGAATCCTGGAGAGGTTTGGAGACATCTCAGGAAGAAGAGTGAGAAGGCTTGGAGAGTTTGTCAGGGTCTTCAGCCTATTCTCTGAAACTCTGCTGCTTGGGAAAGAAGCATCAACCACTGTCATGCCCCTCCTAGGAAGAAGAAAACATTTCGCGCCCCCCCCCCCCCCGTGCGACTGTAAATAGTATCATTTGCTCCCTCTCTCCAGCTGTAGAGTTGCTAGGCAACCCTTTACGGAGTCTCACGCCCCCCCTTGGGGGGGGCGCCCCACTATTTGAGAAGTACTGCCTTATAGCAATGTTAATTTCAGCCATTGGATAGTTTTTAGTTTGACAGGGGATAGGCCAAATGCCCCAAAATCTTATTCTCTATAGAATGCAGCCATTCGATAATATTTTTTTCTTAAAGACCCATAAGCCTGGAATTTGTAATAGATCAAAGCACAGCCATATTGCTGGTAGAATTAGAGCCAGTACAGATGAGAAAAGGCTTTGGCTAATTCAATATGCCAGATATATTGTTGCAGCTGTGAGACTGCTAGGAACTGCTATTCCCACCATGAAACATATCATTTTCTATAACATTTGTGCAACATGGACTAACCAATGCAGATCAAATGTATACCCTATTATTGAAACTAACTTTGAGCATACAGTTTCTCCTGCTGAAATCATGGGAACCTTTTTACTGTGCACTTCAGCATGTAGCCTTCTGTATCATCACTACAAGAGTTTATACATCTTTGATCTGTGCTAATACAGTTATTCTTGTTTGCTTCTGGTACAGACTGCAAAGCTGCTCTGTTCTGGAGGGAAGGGCAACTTGTTGGCCAAAGAAAATTAGCTTTCTATAGAAATTCAGGGTCTGACCCGTAGTCCATATTAACTTGGAGTTGATGCGGTGGGGCTGATATCTCAGTTCTCTCCCTTGCTAATAGAATCAGCACCAAGGGATTCTGGCTCTATTGCCTCAAGGATGTGTGAATTTTCTTTGCTATAAAAACAGCATCTGCATCCATTAATCACTAATAAAACCTGTTTTTACACTAAGGGCTTTGTCTTATCTATTGTTCTTGTGTGCCTTCAAGTCATTTCTAATTGTGGTGACCCTAAGGCAAACCGATCACATGCTTTTTGGGGGTGAGAATGTATGACTCATCCAAGGTCATCCAGTGAGTTTCCATTCCTGAATGGGGAATTGAACCCTGATCTCCAGAGTCATAGTCCAATGCTCAAACCACTGCACCATGCTGGCTTCGTACCTGTATCATCCTCAAGTTTGTTTTGGTGTGGTGACCTACATCCGACTCTACTATGTTACAAGTACTGTAATAAAATAGTAGTAAGACAGTTGAACAATCTACTAGGGGTTCATTCCCACTATGGAGTTTATCACACAGGGAGCCCTGTGCAAAATCGCTGTTTAAAGTAAAAAAAAAAAAACTGCAAAAGCAGAAACTTTTAATGAATGGGATTTCTCCCATTCTGCCCAGTGTGAAAAGTAAAAGCGCTGTTAAAAGGAGGTTAATACGAACGGAAAATAGACAAAAACTGCTTCTTTTTACTTTCGGGATCTTCTGAAAGTAAAAAGAAGCAGTTTTTGTCTAATTTCCATTCAGATTAACCTCCTTTTAACAACGACGACGTTTGAAAAAACACCCGCTTTTGCGAGTTTTGTTTAATTTAAAGCCCCGTTTCCGCACGGGATTTCCCCCATGTGATAAACTCCTAAGATTTGAAGCGATTTGCTGATTGCTTTATATGTGCCTCATTCACACTGGAAACGGTTTCAAATGCAACTGTGATTGTTTGGACTCGCTTTGAAGCAAGACAAATGCAAAAACAGTGCTTTTTTAAAAGAGTAGTTTTTTGGTGGTTCTTTTGAAAATAATTGATTAGAAAGTGTGTTCAGAAAGTGGGAACGACGGACCTGAATCACATTGCACTGGAGGAGAGGGATTAAGGTGGGAAAAGGGGTGGTACTCATCCCACCCCTGGTTTTGGGTAAGTCGCCATTTTTCTCAGCACTGCCATTGTGCTGTCTTTTAACTTCCATGGGTCTGTGGAATTCCCCAATGTTCTCCCTTTGGAGCGTGACAAGGAAGCATGGATGGACATTTCTATGTGAGAATGGGCCTAAGCAGACTGCCAGAAATAGTGCACATTAAATTGAGGCACTGCCCTGGCTCAGTGCTAGGGAGTCATGGGAATTGTATTTTTTTCTGGGACATTGAGCCTTCTCTGTCAGAGAGCTCTGGTGCCACAATAAATTACAGTTCCCATGATTCCCTAGCACTGAGCCAGGGCAGTGCCTCAATTTAATGTGCACTATTTCTGGCAGTCTGCTTAGGCCTAATGTGTTGCAGCTTTGATTTGAGAACATCCTCCTTTTTCCTTGAGTGTCCGCCATTTGGGGGGGTTGTCGTGTCCTCCTTTGCAGTGAGGAGATCTGGTCACTGTGAATAAGGGAGGCTGGGCAGACAGAGGAGTTAGGAGGGATGCATTGAAGCATCAGGGGTCCAGAGCCTCCTTGCCCACTCCTCACTCTCTTTGGTCATGGGGCAGGACCTGAGATCTCCTTGATGTGGGAAATGGTGTGTATGTGTGTGTGTGTATGTGTTGTGGGTCACCTCAGGGTGACCAGATGTCCTCACCGCAAAGGAGGACAAGGCATCACAATGGAGAGGACATACTAGGAAAAAAGGGAGGGAATGCTTCTTTGTTATGCTGAAAAGAGAGGACATTTTAAGATTCCTCCTGGACAGAAGGTTGGAATGGAGGAAATTTTGTGGGTATATATAAATTTTCAGAGCTTCACTTAGAGAATGGAGGACATTCAGGGGAGCTTTGGACTTTGGTTTGGAAATGTCCTCCATTTTGAGCAAGACTAAGAGTCATGCAATGACATTCCTAGCAGTTTTTGGGCTTTGATTTGGGGAATCAAATTCCCCCTTCTCCCTCCTTCCTTGTGTCACCGATGACACATAGATATGCATCATATGATTGACATTTTTTAAAAAAAGACCAGAATGGAGCGCCTAGTGGGAACGACAATCGTGTCAAAAAAGACACAAATGCATGGAATAATGAAATAATTCACTTCCATAGTGGGAACTACACATCAGCCTGAATCAATTCAGCAACTGTGTCAATGCGACTCGCAAACTGATTTAAATGCAAGCGGAAATGAGCCCTAGATGTCTTGTCTTTCCAATGGGTCCAGTGGAGTGGTCTGGACAATATAGTGTGAGGAAAGAATCCCTGCAGTTTGGATGCAACCTCTTAAAGCACAGCCCACGATGTTGGTAGATCTCCTTGATCCCTGGAGAGGTTTTTCAGAAGTGTGTAACTGGTATGGAGGCAGGTAGGAGGGGAAAGATTCATTGCTCAGCTAGCTTCAAGCTGTGCAAACTGATTTCAGCCCATAAATTTAGTACTCATTTGGGGAAAATATGTGCCAGCCTTTTTCTTATGCTTTATTTTACAAGAATACTAGTTTAGAAGCAATGAAATAACAACAGAATTGGAATCCTAATTTATGTTAATTATGACTTCCACCTGATATGATTTTCAGAAATTGCATTTAAATTCTGATTTTTATGTAAAGTGGCTCACAGACAGCTGAACTCTCTTGCCATGTGAATTTATCAGTTTTATACAAAATCAGTCTTGTAAAAAACTTCCATAATTTTGGATTTAGCAAAGCTCTCATTGTAAAATCTGTAAGTGTAGATTGATGTCCAGTGTGGCATAAATCTACATTGTGCTTTTCCTTACTTGCAACTGCCTGCAACTGTTTTATAATAGTGTCTATCCGGCAAATTAATTTTAGAATAGCTTCTGATTTTAGCAATTTAATTTTTATCGTGTTAGAATTATAGGTAGTGTAAATCCAATTATTTGCAGATTACAGAAGAGTTATCTAAGATTAATATAAGTTTGTTATCTTTCCATTTTTCTTTGTCTGCATTTAGCCATGCAGTGGATTTTTATCAATCCCCTCAAATCCTCTTGAAAATAAATCTCCTGTTTCAGATTGATGCAGTGCCTCACTGATCTTTCCTACCATTATTCACTGGAGTTTTCCATTGTAGGCTAATAGGTGAGGCACTCTTACATAATAATACCCCAGCTGGGAAAGCTGTGATAGCAATGAGTCAAAATGATGATTGCTCTTGACCACAGTAGTTCATGAGTTGCTACCATTATGTTTAATACCTGCAAAGATGAGTTAAGGCAAGCCTGCAGTAGTTGTGCTTTTACAGAGATGTTTAGTAAAGCCTCCCCATTTTGCTGCATACATAGTTGAGGACAGACTGACTATGGGCCTTTACAGACTGCCAAAAATAATGCAGCTTGAGTCCACTTTAAGTGCCCTGACTCAATGCTAGGGAATCATGGGAACTGTGTTTTTTTTCTGAGACATTGAGCCTTCTATGTCAGAGAGCTCTGGTGCCACAATAAACTACAGTTCCCATGATTCCCTAGCACTGAGTCAGGGCAGTTAAAGTGGACTCTAGCGGCATTATTTCTGGAAGTCTGTTGGTGGTGATAGATTGTGTATGTCTGTTGCAAATGAGAGACATGTAGGACCACTTTTGTAATTACTTTTAAAACTTCAATATTTTATTTTGTGTCTTCTTTACAGTACATTGTACACCTGCTAAAGTATAAAAGAAAAATGAAAGTTATATGTATCCAAGAATTAATTTTACAGTAACTTGTAATATCAATTAGAACTTTTTGTAATATCAGTTAGAATCTCCTCAGAAACCAACAAAAGGTAGAAAGGATCAGGTAGGGGGGGTGCAGACTGCCAGAAATAGTGCAAATTGAGTCCACTTTTAGGGTTAGGGTTAGTGCTAGGGAGTCATGGGAACTGTTTTTTTTCCTGAGACATTGAGCCTTCTCTGTCAGAGAGCTCTGGTGCCACAATAAAATACAGTTCCCATGATTCCCTAACCCTAACCCTAACCCTAAAAGTGGACTCAATTTGCACTATTTCTGGCAGTCTGCAACCCCCCGTAATTTTTTTCTTTTCAGCAACCAGTCCTTTCAATATCAACCTGAAACTAGAGTCTAATATACATAGAAATAATGTAGTTTGTCAGCACTTTTACTGCCATATCCCTATCCTGTGAAATCTTGGGATTTGTAATTTTTGTGGTACTAGAGCTCTCTGACAGAGAAAGCTAAATATTTCACAAAACTAAAAATTCATAGGACAGAGCCATGGCAGTTGAAGCATTGTCAAACTGCATTAATTCTGCTATGCAGAGGAGACCTAGAAATAAGTCCAAGTGGCTTATTCTGGCCAGCCTTAGAATTAGACAGAATGAGGAAAGCACTCTGGGGACCTTATCCCAAGGGGCCAAAAGCAGCAAGAATCCAGTAAGAATCAGGCGCTATAGCACTATAGTTTTCCGCGTGATCCCACGACGTCGCTCAGAATCCGCTAAGAATCAGGCGCTATAGCGCTATAGTTTTCCGCGTGATCCCACGACGTCGCTCAGAATCCGCTAAGAATCAGGCGCTATAGCGCTATAGTTTTCCGCGTGATCCCACGACGTCGCTCAGAATCTGCTAAGAATCAGGCGCTATAGCGCTATAGTTTTCCGCGTGATCCCACGACGTCGCTCAGAATCCAGCAAGAAACCGCTCGGAATGCAGCATCATTCGCATTCTTTTGAATGTCGGTTTCAGCGGGCATTGCAATAGCGCGAGGTGATCCATAGCGCTATTATAGCGCTAGCGCCATATTTATACTAGCGCTATAGTACTGGAATGATGCTCATATCGCTTTCTTGCCACTTTTGAGAGCAGCGTGGGATAAGGTCCTAGGATGCAGAAGTGGTAGTCCTCTTCTGTTATTCCTTCTGACCACTTTGCCATTCCCCTCTCTTGGAGAACAGAGTTGTGTGTGTCTCACAGCCTAATTCTACAAACCCTAAGCCAGATTCAGCTGGCAGTCAACTTCTGTACATGGATTGGAGGGATGCCATCTTATCCTTTGCTTCAAGCAGCAAAATCTCTTCATCCAGTCCTGGACTCA
Organism: Phrynosoma blainvillii; assembly: GCA_026167975.1. Classification (NCBI taxonomy): domain Eukaryota; kingdom Metazoa; phylum Chordata; class Lepidosauria; order Squamata; family Phrynosomatidae; genus Phrynosoma; species Phrynosoma blainvillii. The sequence continues at coordinate 104,122,711 of JANUYF010000003.1, forward strand.
TTTCCAAGAAAGTTTGCAGATAGTTGCACTGTTGGTGCACTTTTTTCGTTTTTGTAAAGAGTATTTTATTAAATGAGTTTTACTATAATCTTTCCCAGTTTGTTTGTTGTGTGTGTGTGTGTGGTGGGGGGGGGAGGGGACTATGTTGTAGGACATGGATTTTGCTAGCACTTGAGGTAGCTTGCTTCCCCCTCTGCTTCCATTTCAACCTGTGCCCGTATTATCAAAGTGATAGGTACCTGAGATGTTTAATGATACTGTTCTGTATGCAGTTACTTTTCCATAATGGCTATCTCCCATATTTTTAGAAACTTATGCACAACCTGCCACAGTTGGGCAAGACCTCTCTCTTTGTTCTGTAAAGACATGTGTTGACATTTGTTCACAAAGATTCTCCAGGTTTTCACCCACATTTATCACCACAAAAACAATTACCTCAGAAATTTAAATATGACTGAGAGTAAAGTATTTTAATGATTCAAGTGGTCTACAGCTGATAATTATTTTTAATACTTATGTATAGCCAATTTTCAAGTTAATAAAAGATAAACTTTTCCTGGGATGGCCTTGATTTATTTTGTAGTTTATTCCGCAACTCTTGGACAAGACTATCAACGATGTCCCTTTAATATTACACTATTTCCAACACTGAGTCAAGGAATTATTACCTCTATATTGCAGTCTTTGAGGTGTTTAATACTATTTGCTTTTAACCTCAACATCCATTTCTCTTATGCAGAGCTTAGAAAGTTCCTTTTAGGAAGAATTAATAAAAGAACATGAAGAAGCCATCCATAACTAGAGCGTCATCTGACTATGGCTTCAGCATGTCGTTATATTCATTTATTCTATAAAGGAACATTCAACTTCTCCTACTGATGCTGCACTGGGTTTCCTCTTTAATTTCCATTTCCTTTTCCAAGTTTAAATATATTTAAATTGTTCGCAAAAATGTGCAGATAAGAACAGCTTTTTTAAAAAAAAAGCCTGGGACTGTTTTTTTGTTCTTTTGACTTTTCTAAAAGGAATTACAGAAAAACTGTTCAAATGTTCTTCCCCAGAATGATTTCTACTATATTAAATATTCTGTAATTGAAGCAGAATATCTAACTCAATTTTCTCTGTTGTCTATACTTAACAAATATATCAGTAAATGTTCTGTATAACTTCTCCAGTTAATGAGATATTCTTTTGTTGATCTGGCTGAAGCTGAAATGATAGCATAATTAGTAATGGGATAGGACTAACATCATCACTTTTTAAAAACTTATTTTGTATCAAAGTTGTCTCTATAAAAAGACATTGTTGCTTATCTGACTCGTTCTGTTATACAAGTTGAATCTGACATGTACAGAAATAGTAGCTAAACTCCTAGCTAGAAATGACACCTTTTCCTAGCAGGCGTTCTGTCCTTTTGACAAGCAGAAATGTAATAGATGAAAGTTTTCCTTGGGTTTCTACTTCTCACGTAATTATTAAAGGAACAGATTGGAAAAAAGATGACAGAGCCCCCATACTGGACTGGTGAGGGCAAAATTAGGGAAAGGAGTTTAGCAGGTGTTGATGCTGGACTCCCAGCAGTCCTAATAGGCATAGTCAATGACAGGAATGTTAAGAGTTGCAGTTTAACAACATGGGGGCTGGAGAAATAGAAAGGAATCCCTACCTTTAATCTAATGACTCATACAAAGGCAGAATGAAAGTAAGAAATAGAGGAATGGGGGGAGGGAGGAGATATCAAGTCAAGGGAATGAACATATTGAAGGGGATCTTTATGGGAAGCTGTCAGACACAAATGTATTTGTGTACACAATGATATTTGTTTTATTTCTTCCCTTTATATCCCATTCTTCCTCGAAGCTCAAGGCAGCATACTTTTTTCACTTTCCCATTTTATGCTCATGACAACCCTGAGACAGACAGATAAGCCCCCCTTAGGATTTTGGAATAAATATGTGAAGGGTAGGAGGGGGGTTGTGCTTAGTAGACTCACACTCAGTAGCTTTATTCTTGTGAAGAGAGCATCATCAGATTTTTATACATAAGTGGCATAGTGGTTTGAATGTTGGACTACAATTCTGGAGACCAGGGTTCAATTGCCAGCTGGGCCATGAAACCCACTTGGTGACCTTGGACAAGTCACACTCTCTCAGTCTCAGGGGAAGGCAATAGCAAACTTCTTCTTGACAAATCTTGTCAAGAAAAGCCCATAACATGTTCACCTTAGGGCCGCCATAAGTCAGAAATAACATGACATGCACAAGTGTCTGAAGGGGCATCCAAGATGTCCAGATCCTTCTGAAGGATCATACATATGCTTCTAAGTGTATCAAGACAAACACAGAAGCCTATATCACACATGATCTGAAGCTCCTTTCTACAGGAATGAAATTGTTGACAGTGGGGCTTGTGTGTACCATCCTGCTGCTCCCGCCACACATTAATTTTGCACAGCAGAAGAGAACTAAAGTGATAGATGAACTTCATGTGTGAGTAAGGACTGGATATATGGTGGATTGTTGGGAGACAGGAATGTATGTTTTAGCATGTAAGCTGCCCCGCTTGTGTTACATAGAGAGGTGGGATACAAATAAATTTTATTCACACTGGCTATATGAAGAACACATCTGATGGAACCAGTGTTTAAGAGTGCTTTTTAGGATTGGGAAGTAGAGGCTTAATTACAGTGCCAAGATGGAACAGGAGATGATGCCACTTGTTCACTCAAGTCATGGTCCATAGTTACCAGCAGTGACCCAAGCTCTCATAGAAGGAAAATGCCATCTTATCACCTATCTGCCTTTTGTACTCTTTCTCCCACCCCATTTTATCTGACTTTTTGAGCAAGACAGAGAGCATGTGTGTTGTGTGCAGAAGAGTGCCAGCCACACAGATCAGCAGGCACTATGCTCCACAGAGCCATCCAGAAACAAATGGCTGCTCTGAAGGATCCTTCCATAAAGCCAAACATTATAGGTGGGGTGTCCAAGGTGTAAGTGTCTCTATAAGGCTTCATAGCCTTCAGTGAATAATCCTGTAGACCAGGAGTAGGCAACCTTTTTGAGCCGGGGGCCGGGTTGCTGTCCCTCAGACAATTGGGGGGGCAAAGCACCAAAAATAAATAAATAAATAAATAAATAAATATTTTTAAAAAATATTTTTTTTAAATTTTAAAATATGCATGCACACTCTCTCAGCCCCAGGAAAGCCATGGCAAACCCCCTGTAGAGATTTTGCCAAGAAAACCCCAAGAACAACAATAATCAATATCATCATGGCGGGCGGCGGCAACAGCGGGGGGCGGCGGCAGCGGCAGGACCGGCCTGGGGCCGATCCAAAGGCCTCAGGGGGGGCGCATCTGGCCCCCGGGCCTTAGATTGCCTACCCTGCTGTAGACCCTTTAAAACAGGGTTGAGTAAGTGTGCAGGGGGGGCATTTTATCACCATTCACTCAATCATCAGGCTGCACCAGCACTTTTCAGTGCGCCCAAAGTGATGCAATGTTACTTCTGGCTACCATTTGGGCTGATTTGGGGGCTATTTTTTCTTTTGTGTTTGCAGGAGGTTGGGGAAGCTTGAGGAGAGCTAAGGTAAAGAAACTGTTGCATTTTCCGACAGATTTGGAAGATTTTGGCTAACTCCCCCCCAAAAAAAACAATTGGCCTGAAATATATATATATAAACAATTGGCCTGAAAACATATATATAATGGTTTCTATGGTGCTGGGGGGGGGACTTATGGGTGGCCCCAAGGGCCACACACTTAGGGAGTCCCAAGGGCAATATGTGGCCCACAGCCTGCACTTTGCCCACCCCTACTTTAGAGGCAAGCGTTTCAGTCCAGACCAGCTCCAGTGAACACATTTGCCTGGAAAATAGGCGGGGGGGGAGGGTCTCCCAGGAGTGGGGCAACACAATTCATCCCTCTGGTGCTCTAGCGCCTGGGGTGGTTGCCTCACTGTGCCAAATAGATGGGCTTGCCTTCAAAGCACACCCATCTTATTTTGGCACATAAAGCAGAAAATCCCACAAACAAAAAAGAAAAAATACATTCAAAAAGCTAAAATTTTGCTGTCCTTTCATGACACCTAAAATCTTGTGCCTGGGGTGGCTCCTGCTGAATTGGATCTATAAAAAAGTGCCTTGACTAAGATTATACCGAGGGGGGTTCTGCATGGAGGAAGGGCATCAATTTGGTCTTATAAAGTGTGAGGGTCAGAAAACAGGAGGTAGGGCTGAATTGTTGCTGTTTGCCTTCAAGTCATTTCTGACTTCTGGTGACACTATCCGACTTCTGGCGAACTTATAATGGGGTTTTCTTGCCATGATTTTGTTGGAAGAATTATGTATTGCATTGTCTTTTCCCTCATTATATAGATAGGGACTTTCCTCTCTTTCTCATTCTATCTGTCATGTGACTCCTGTTACTCTTGGAAAGCAATTTAACAGCTCTCTCCCAAGATTCTAAACTGCTTCAAGCAGTCAATAGTTGTAGTTTCTTCCTGCTATCTAAATATGGGGAGATTTATCTCTCTTTGCCCAAACCATCACCAGTTAGATTAGGTTTTAGTTATTTTATGTAAATATTTAGTAAAGCCATTATTGTTTTTTAAATTACAAACTTCACGTTTGTTGTTTTTTCTAACTTAGTCTTTATTATTTAGGAAGACAGATTTAAAACGATAGTTTGACCCACACTTCTGTTGTTCTGCTAATGAAAACTGAACTCTAACAAGTTTAACTTTCGTACTTACATATTTTTTTTCCTTTAAAAGGGTTAACACCCTGGGAAACTAAAACTGCACCCCACAGATTTGTTCTGAGGAAGTTTGCCATCTGAGGCTGAGAGACTGTGACTTGCCAAGGTCACCTAGTGGGTTTACATAGGACCTTATCACACGGGGTCTAAAGCAGACCTAATCCAAAGGGTATCCATAGCTAATACATATTATTTCCCCGTGTTTACACACGACGTTGCACCGAAACTCGGCAGAACCCGGAGCTAATACGTAACAAATTGAGATCTTTTGATATTTGGTTTTTCGGGGAAGTACAACCGAGCTTTCGGAATCATTGCGCAATGGCCGCGCAGGCGAAATACATATGATCGCGCAATACGTATTGTGAAGCATTTCCCCGCCCTGAACCATGGTTCCCCGCGCTACTTCCCATGGATCTGTGAGGAAGCATCTTATGACATGTCCTTCCTGTTTGGACTGGGCAACAAATGGGACGGGTAAACATGGTCCTCTCCTTGTAATTTATGGGATTTTCTAACTTGCGTGTGCACAGAGAATACGTTTCCAGGATGCGTGTCCCGGGAAGCGCGATAAATGCGCTATGGCGGTAATTGCGTGTGGTAGGCATTTACATATTGCGGGAGCTCTTTCAGTTCATTTCGGTATAGAACTTAATTTATTCTTATTTCGGTTACTTTTCGCTTCGTGGCCAGCGTGTGATAAGGTCCATAGCTGAGCTGGGCTTCGAACCCTGGTCTCCAGAGTCCTAGTCGAACACTTAAACCACTGTGCCACATAGTGTTGAACAGCCAACATAATTAATGAAAAGCACAGTGTGATATGTGAAAATACATTATTAAATTCACTCCATATGCAGTACTAGGAAATAAACATTCATGTAAGCAGAACAAGTGCAACCTGGTGAGATCAATTGTCAGTCTCTGCTTTGAGATGGTTGGGCCTCTGTGCTCCCCGCACTCCTTAGGCTGTGTGTCTGAGGGGAAGCATCTGAGCAAAATATGCTCCTACTGAGGGTATGTGTGCATTGTGCATTAATTATACTGTCATCTCTGATAGTTCAATATATATATTAAAGATCTAGGCATTTTCATTATTTTGTTAATAAAGTAGGAACCCTGTGTATTTGGGAGCAGGGTAGCAGAGGGTGGTAGATGTTCCAGTAAACAGGTGTTGTCTTCTGGAGAATGTAGGCATATTGCATGTGGGGAACAAAATAATTTTCCAGTTTAACAGAACCAGCTCTACCATTAGATGCAGCAAGCAACTGGTATGGGTGGCAGATACTGGTGGGCAGCAGTGGCCTCTTCCCCACCCATTCTTCCTGAGTGCTCCTCCAGCAGGGTGACCAGATGTCTTAACCACAAAGGAGGACAAGGCACAGCAAAATAGAGGACATTCAAGAAAAAATGTAGGGACATGTCCAAAGAAAAGCTAAAAACACTCCTATAAATATTAAATTCATGCTAAATGGTGGACATTTTGACATTTCTCCTGGGCAGAAAGTTGAAATGTAGGACAAGTCCTGTAAAAGGAAGATGTCTGGTCATCCTGTCCTCCATCCAGAATTCCCCTTCGTTGGCATTCAGAAGGGTGGGTGCCACTTGGCCCATCCTGCATGCTTTACATGAGCCTGAAGGACATTTCCTCATGGCCAGAGCTGAAGCAAAATTCAAAAACCAATTTAATGTCATTTATATGGAAATTGTCATGGATACTCACTGGGTGACATTGGGCCAGTCACACTATCTCAGCCTCAAAGGATAACAATAGCAAACCCCCTCTGAAGAAACTTTCCAAGAAAGCCCCATGATAGGTTTGCCTTAGGGTTGCCATAAGTCGGAAACGACTTGAAGGCACGTAACAACAGGGAGCATAATGGCCAAGGCCTCTTGTGAGAGTTGTGGTTGTTGCTGTGTGCCTTCAAGTTGTTTCCAACTTATGACGACCCTATGGCCAATCTGTCATTTAGCATTTTCCTGGCAAGAGTTGTTCAGAGGAGGTTTGCCATTGCTTTCCCTGAGGCCGAGAGCATGTGACTCGCCCAAAGTCACCCAGTGGGTTTCATGGCTGAGCTGAGATCAAACCATGGTCTCAAGAGTTGTAGCCCGACACACAAACCACTACTCCATGCAGGTGTATAAAATGAAGATAGTTGTGTGTGTGTGAAAAATCTGTCATTACTTGACCAGCATTGTGTAGTGGTTTCAGCCATTAGTATGACTCTGGAGACCAGGTTTCAAATCCCTGCTGGGCCATGTAAACCCACTGAGTGATCTTGGGCAAGTCACACTCTCTCAGCCTCGGAGGATGGCAATGACAATTTCCCTCTGAAGAAAGTTGCCAAGAAACCCCTATGATATGATTGCCTTGGGTTCACCATTAAGTTGGAAACAACTTGAAGGCACACAACAGCAACACACTTTTTGGTGTAGGAACTGAGCAGATTCAGAAAGAAGCGGGGAAAGATGGGGGAACCAGAAGAGGAAGGCGTTTCCCAGTGTTGTCTCCCTTTCCTTTTGTTTCTTTTCAGGGTGACCATATGTCCTAACCATAAAGGACAACAAAGCCCTGCAAAATGTAGGACATTCACAAAAAATGTAGGGACATTACAAAAGTAAAAGCTAAAAACACCTATACAAATATTACATTCATGCTTCTAAGTCAGGCTCAAAATGGAGGACCTTGTGGAATTGCCTCCTGGACAGAGAAAGCTGAAATGTAGGACGTGTCCTGGGAAAGGAGGACGCCTGGTCGCCCGATTTCCTCTTTTAAAACTCCCGTTTAAAATAAGGTGGAGGTGAGAGAAGGAGACAGCCAGTGTGGCCTAGTGGTTTGTTTGATGGAAGACTATCAACACTATAGCAATTATAATTTTTAAAAGCCTCCATATTATCCAAGAGACCCAGTGTGGTGTTGTGGTTTGTGTGCTGGACTACGACTCTGAAGGCCAGAGTTCGAATCCAGGCTCAGCCATGGAAACCTTGGGAAGGCTACACTCTCTCAGCCTCAGAGGGAGGCAGTGAAAAAACTTGCCAAGGAAACCCCATGAGATAGGGTCGCCATAAGTCGGAAAGGACTTGAAAGCACACAACAATAACAACAAAGAGGGGAGGGAACGAGGGCGAGGGAAGACCAAACCAGGACTGAAGCGAAAGAAGGCCGCAGCTTGAGCTTCCCGGCAGCTTGAGCGTTGCCATGGCGACCCTGGCAGCTGCTGCTTGCGGCCTGTTTGTTGCATTTTGGCCACGACATAAAGACAGAGAAAGAAAGAGGGAAAAGGACCAGAGGGTGGAAAGAGAAGGCCAGGTTGAGCTGCTGAGGGGACTTGGCCTCCCCTGTGGCACCTGGCGCCCCTCCACCAGCAGCCAGGGACCAGATGGTGAGGAAGGGGGCCATTAAGAGGGATGGGGAAATGATGGAGAAGACTAAAATGGCGGGGAGGCTGGCTGGGAGGAGAGGGAGGCAAGGAGGGAGAAGGTGGAAAAGGGGGTCGGCTGAAGGCTGGGTTGCAGGATATGGGAAGCCTGGAGAGTGCTTGGCTGCTTGGCTATATCCAAGACAAGAGTTTTTGAGAGAACACACGCTGGATGCAATCCTGTATTAACACACAATGAATGTAATCCTATTTCAACACACTGTGCAATTCTGTCTCAACACACGCTGAAGGCAATCCTCTCTCACACACTGAAGGCAATCCTCTCTCAACACACACCTAAGGCAATCCTGCCTTGACACACACTGAAGGCAATCCTGTGTCAACACACACTGAAGGCAATCCTCTCTCACACACTGAAGGCAATCCTGTCTCAACACACACTGAATGTAATTCTATTTCAACACACTGACTGCAATCCTGTCTCAACACACACTGAAGGCAATCCTCTCTCAACACACACCTAAGGCAATCCTGTCTTGACACACACTGAAGGCAATCCTGTCACAACATACACTGAATGAAATCCTATTCCACAGGGTGACCAGACTAGTCCACCTTTTCCAGGACCTGTCCTACATTTCAACCTTTTGTGTCCAGGAGGAATTCCAAAATGTCATCCATTTTAAGCAGGACTAAGCAGCGTGGATTTATATTTCTATGAGGTTTCCCCCCAGCTTTTAATATTGTAATGTCCTACTTTGTTCCAATGCCTTACATTTTGCAGTGCCTTGTCCTCCTTGGCCGTTAAGGACATCTGGTCATCCTGCCTATTTCAACACACACTGAATGCAATCATGTTTCAACACACACACACACACACACACACACACACAGAAAGACTAAAGAGGTGAGATTCAGAAATGAAGGGAGGAAGGGTATTTTTGGTCCAAAACAGACTGCAGAAATAATCCAGTTTGAGACCGCTTTAACTGCCTGGCTCAATGCTAGGGAATCTTGGGAATTGTTTATCATGGCCCCAGAGCTCTCTAACAGAGGAGGCTAAATGTCTCACAAAACTGCAGTTCCCAGAAATCCGTAGTACTGAGCCAGGACAGTTAAAGTGGTCTCAAACTGGATTATTTCTGCAGTGTAGATACAGCCTAAGAAGAGTGAATGTACATTATTATTATTATTATTATTATTACTTTCTATCCCACCCTTTCCCTAAAATTGGGACACAGGAGTGGCTTACAAGATTAAAAACTTTACAATTAAAAACATAGAAAAGTGTTACATTAAAACAGAATTAAATTATTACACTATTAAAACAGGTTGCAAGTAAAAGAATAAAATATAGTTAAAAAGATAGAAGTGTTTAAAAATACCGTACTTTAAAGGAATACAACAACCAGCCCATTCTTTAAAATATTTAAAGTGTTTCTATATATATTTTATGTTTTTTTTTAATTATGTGTTTGAATCATTGTTTTAATGTAAAAATTGTTTAATTCCTTTTTAAGGGGTGTGGGATTTGGTATTTTAATATTGTATGATGTTTTAAAATTGTTGTGAGCCACCTCGATTGTGTGACAGAGGGGTGGGATATAAATAAAATTTATTATTATTATTATTATTATTATTATTAGGGTTTTTAGTTTTTTAATATTGTAATGTCCTACATTTTGATCAAATGTCCTACATTTCGCAGTGCCTTGTCCTCCTTTGCTGTTAGGATATCTGGTCACCCTGGCCTGTTTCAACACACTCCAAATGCAATCATATTTCACCATACACACACATACAAACACACAAAGACTGAAGAAGTGAGATTCAAAAATGAAGAGGGAGACAATATTTTTGTCTCTCAATCTCTCCTTTTTTTAAAAAAATGGTATTTCAATAAAATTACATTTTCATATGAGACAGATGGTGAACCTTTTAGGGGCTGAGTGCCCAAACTAAAAGGACTTCTGGCACCGGGTGTTACCTGGTGCCAAGGGCAGCACTTCTGCCCTCCAAGGACGGGACTTCTACCCTCCGGGGATGGGACCTCTGCCCTCTGGGGACGGGATTTTTTAGGTGGGATGTCTTCCCCCCACCCTCTCAGGCCTTCAGCTGCCTCTCCAGAGACAGCTGAAGGCCCAGGGGGGACAAGGGGGGGGGAAGAAGAGGAACAGGCACACACCTCTTCCACCTCCTCTCTGCCTTCCAAGTGCCAGGGAAAATGGCTTCGCGTGTTATCTCTGGCACTTGTGCCATCGGTTTGCCATCACGGATATAGGAGGCTTAATTCCCTCATAACCATAATGGTTGTTTCAAATTGTTTCCAATTTATGGCAACTCTAAGGCAAGCCTATTGCAGGGTTTTCTTGGCAAGTTTCATCAGAGGGGATTGGCCAGTGCTGTCCTCTGAGGCTGAGAGAGTGTGAACTGCCCAAGGTCACTCAACGGGATTTGATCTTGGTCTCCAGAGTCCTAGTCCAGTGCTCAAACCACTACACCACACTGGCTTTTCATAACCATAATTTCCATTCTTATCTGCTCCAGTGGAGTCACTTCACATGTTAATGTGTAATCCAAAACTGAATTTTAGTGCAGGGATCAGACCAGATGTCCTAAAAGCAAAGGAGAACAATGCCTGTGCAGACTGGCAACAATAATCCAGCTTGAGACCACTTTAACCATCCTGGCTCAGTGCTAGGGAATCATGGGAATTGTAGTTTTTTCTGATACATTGAGCCTTCTCTGTCAGAGAGCTCTGGTGCCACAATAGACTACAGTTCCCATGATTCCCTAGCATTAAGCCAGGGCAGTTAAAGTGATCTCAAGCTGCATTATTTCTGGTAGTCTGTATAGGCCCTTGGAGACTGAATACACAGTTGTGTTGTGTGTGTGTTGTATGGATCAAAATTCAAGAAGACCTGAATAGATTGGAAAGCTGGGCCAAAGCTAACAAAATGAATTTCAACAGGGAGAAAGGTAAGGTACTACACTTAGAGTGAAAAAATGAAGTGCATAGATATAGGATGGGGGACACCTGGCTTAATGAGACTATGTGTAAAAGGGATTAGGACTCCTAGTAGACCACAAGTTGAACATGAGTCAACAGTGTGATTCAGCAGCTAAAAAGGCCAATGCAATTTTAGGCTCCATCAATAGATGAATAGTATCTAGATCAGGGGTAGGCAACCTAAGGCCCGGGGGCCGGATGCGGCCCCCCAAAGCCTTTGGACCGGCCCCAGGCTGGTCCTGCCGCCGCTGCCGCCGCCGCCCCCCCACCCACCATTATAATATTGATTATTGTTGTTATTACTTGCTCTTGGGGTTTTCTTGGCAAAATCTCCACAGGGGGTTTGCCATGGCTTTTCTGGGGCTGAGAGAGTGTGCATGCATATTTTTTAAATTTTTAAAAAATGTTTTATTTTAATTTTATTATTTATTTATTTATTTATTTTTGGTGCTTCGGCCCCCCCAATTGTCTGAGGGACAGCAACCCGGCCCCCAGCTCAAAAAGGTTGCCTACCCCTGATCTAGATCAAAGGAAGTAATTGTGCCACTCTATTCTGCTTTGGTCAGGCCTCACCTGGAATACTGTGTTCAGTTCTGGGTACCATAATTAAAAAAGGGTGTTGACAAATTGGAGCATGTCCAGAGGAGGACGACCAAAATGGTGAAAAGTCTGGAAACCATGCCTTATGAGAAAAGACTTAGGGAGCTGGGTATGTTTAGCCTGGAGAAAAGACGATTTAGGCCCTGTCTAAGTATTTGAAGGGGTGTCACATTGATGGCCCTGTCTAAGTATTTGAAGGGGTGTCACATTGAGGATGGAGCAAACTTGTTTTCTGCTGCTCCAGAGAACAGGATGCAGAACAATGGATGCAAGCTACAGGAAATAGATTCCACCTCAACGTTAGCAGGAACTTCCTGACAGTAAGAGCTGTTCTTCTGGTTACAAGTAATAACAACAATAATCAATATCATCATGGTGGGCGGCGGCGGCAGGGGGCGGCGGCGGCGGCAGGACTGGCCTGGGTTGCCTACCCCTGGTTTAACCTGAAGCCTGCATAGCTTAGGGTAACCACAAAATGGTGCTTGTGCCCATGGCATGTGCAGGAGCATGCAGCCATTATTTTCATTGGGGCTTAAGCATACACTTTTTCCCCTTACGTGGGGTGGGTGGGTATGGAATGTATCCCCCACATATGGGAAGGGGCCACTGTAGTTGGCAAACAAGCTTTAGTTGTAAATCCAAATCTGATTTATCGCCTAGGCAACTAGGTTCAGGGCTGAATACACAAACACTGTGAACCTGACTTTTCAATGAGAGCATGATCCCATCCCAAACAGATTGAATCCCTCTTCCTAGATTGGTTTTGAATGACCATGTGCACCTCTGTTTCCAAACGCTTCTACTTGTTCACTCTTGTCCAGTGCATTACTGACATTAGAAGTGATTTACAACAAGAAAATCTTCCGTGGGTTTAGATTGGGCAGGATCTTCCAGAGGTGTACCAGCTGACCCCTTCCATGCCCACACATTCTGAAAATATTACCCCCAAATGGCCAACTGCACCTTTTGAAGGGCAAGATTGGCAATTTCATCCCACCTTTAGCCTGTAGGTCATGCTTTGTCTGCTCCTGATTTAAATGGAGAGAGAGTTCATCAGCACTCTCATGGCATCGAACCTCTAAACTCCAAACACCCTATTGTAACAGAATCATGCATATTTGAAAAATTAGTATCTTTGGACTTTGACTTGTGCTTTTTATATACTGATTTTGAGAGCATGAGAGTTTGTGGATGTGTTAAAATTAGCTTCACAGGAATTTATTACTTGTGCTAACTTCTCATGGTTTATTTCTTTGGAAAATATTGTGAGAGAACCTAGCAACAGAAACAGCTGTGAATTAAGGGATTGGGGTAAAGGATCTTATTATAGATAAGAGAAAAAGAGTTTTAGTGGGTACATTAGAGGAAAGATGAAGTTTCTATGAGAGAATGAGCAAAGTAAATTGAGAACATTAATGCAAGTGTTCTGGAATAGAGAAGGGATGCAGTGGCTCAAGTGGTTAAGACGCTGACTCTGTTGATTGCAAGATCGGCAGGTTGGCATTTCGAGACCCGGGTACTGCATGATGGGGTGAGTTCCTGTCACTAGTCTTAGCTTCTGCCAATCTAGCAGTTCAAAAGCATGCAAATGCAAGTAGATAAATAGGTACCACTTCGGTGGGAAGGTAAATAGCGTTCTGTGCAATCATGCTAGCCCCATGACCACAGAGCAGTCTCTGACAATGCTGACTCTTTGGCTCAGTAACGGAGATGAGCACCACCCCCTATGGTTGGAGACAACTTGACAACCTTGTCAACGGGGAATACCTTTACCTTCTGGAGTAGAGAACAGAGAAAACAATTCTAGAAGTAGTTGGCAGAGAAATTGTCACAAAATATTAACTAGGGAGAAAAAAATTGTTTTGTTGTTGCTAGAAAGGGGGCATAACAGATGAAACAGCTTGAGATGAGATACAACTATTACTGTTGACTGGCTTGCTGGTGTCATTCACTTTGAGCAGCAGGCAGGACCCACCCCCAGAGTGCAGGGTACATTTCTTGGACTGGAACAGCAAATGCATTAGGCAATGAGCTTAAAGCAGAGTGATAAGCCTTTGGAAAGGTTTAAGAGGCTCCTCTGATGTGTAGTGGAGACAGGTTACCAAGCAGACCTTAGTTCCCACCTCAAGCCCATTGCCTAAAATGTTTGCTTTTCCCCTCCAAGAAATGTACCCTCTCTTTTTTTTTCCCTGTTGCAAGTTGGCTCCCAGACTTGAAACTCAACTTGAGATTTGACTGGAAAGTATCCTGCAAGGACTTGAGTCTCAGCTTGAGACTTGAAGATAGAAACTTGAGATCTGACTTGAGACTTGAATACAGGTGCCACTTCATTTTCGCAGACTTGGAGTCCGCGGTCTCATCCATTTGTGGGTGGGGAGGGACACTATGGACACAATGGGGCACGCAACAGGCGCGTGCCACCATTCTAGCCAATGGAGCTTGAATATTGGTGATTTTCCATTTTTGATTGGTGAGGGTCTGGAATGGATCCCCCCACGAAAATGGAGGGGGCGACGACACCCAACTCTTTCTTTCCTTTTCATCTAATTCCAAGGAAACAGTCTCTGTACCAAACCAATTTCTGTTCTTAGTAATGAACTGGATGAGGGCAAACAAATTGAAACTTAATCCAGAGAAGACAGAGGTGCTCCTAGTCAGTCGAAAGGTAGGTCAGGGAATAGCGATTCAGCAAGTGTTGAATGGAGTTACATTCTCCTCATATCTCAAGTTTACAGCTGGGGTGTGCTTCTGGACTCAAATGTGAGCTTGGATGCCCAGATTTCTGTGACAACGAGGAATGTGCTTGCACAGCTAAAACTAGTGCACGAGCTACACCCATTCCTTGACATGTGAGATCTGCCTACGGTGACACATGCCTTGATTACATCTTGTTTAGATTACTGTAACACACTCTGCCTAGGGCTGCCTTTGGAAACTGTTCTGAAACTTCAGTGGGTCAAAAATGCTGCAGCTAGGTTGCTGACTTGGGCTGGTTATGGGGATCATCTCCACTGGCTGCTGATCCATTTCCAAGCAGAATTTAGAGTGCTGGCTATGACCTTTAAAGCCCTACATGGTTTGTATCCAGAGTATTTGAAAAACCGTATCTCCCTATATGAGCCTACCTGGGCTCTAAGATATGCAGGGGACAGCTTTCGCTTGGCTCCACTAGCATCCCAGGCACTTCTGGTGAGCACCTGAGAGAGAGCCTTCTCGGTGACAGCTCCCAAGTTATGGACCCATAACTTCCCCAGGGGTTCTAGTTGGCCCCCTCTCTGCTGTCTTTCCATCAGCAGTTAAAGAACTTTTTATGTGAGGAAGCTTTTGTGCTTTAGTGTGTTGCAGCAGATAAAGCTTTTAATGGGGTTTGTGTGTGTGCAGTGTTTATTGTGTTTTAAGTGTCTCGTAATCCTGTATTTAATACTGTTTTTAACTTGTGTTTTTAAAATACTTTGTGTATGTACTTTGTGTTTTAACTTTTGTATGAAGAGTTTGTCTTGTGCTTTTAAAATATTGTATGCCGCATTGGATCTGGTGCTGGGAGAAACTCAGGATACTAATTAATTACTTAAAATAAATAAGGAGTTGATCACACGGGTTTAATTGGAAGTTGAAATGGTGATTATCCTGGGAAAATCACGCATTAGCAATAAAGATTTTCATACGACATTGCAATTAAAGCACCATTAACCTAGGAATATCCCGGGAATATCCCAAGAAAATCATACATTAGCAATAAAGATTTTCACACAACGTCATGATTAAAGCGCCATTATCTCAGGAATAACCAGGCAATAAACAGTAACAAATCATTCACAGGGAAATCCTGTGAATGATTTGTTGCTGTTTATTGCCTGGTTATTCCCAGGTTATTCCCGGGATAGTGACTCTTTAATCACAGTGTGTGTGAAAATCTAATCTCTATCTTAATTCTGAATGCGCGATTTTCACAGGATAATCACCCTTTAAACTCCCAATTTCCCCCTGTGTGGTAAACTCCTAAGTCGGCACTTATATAAATCCAATTGATTCACTGGATCTGCTCTCATTCTGACTAACATTTCAAATTGAGTCACTCGTTTCTACAATGTGGAGGTAATGGAGGGTGCTCTGGAAGTAAATCTTCTGAATCCGAGAAGTTTAGTAAATCAACACCCACTGACTATGAAGAAGTTGGAGTGTGGCAAGTGACTTCAGTAGGTGCCTCTTCCACATTCATGTATTCCTTTGTGCATAAATTGAAGTCAATGATCATGATACTTCATAGTGCCTCATGAGTCTCTGGATAAACTCTGAAACTTTGCCTTGCCTATCTTCATTCTGATATACAGATATGCAATTTCATGTAATTGGCATGCACCTATGTTCAACAGTTTCTTTTACTATACCCATAGTTTATTACTATTGTCTATATTTCTTCTTACATATAAAACTTCAGTTCATTCATAGTTGAGTGTTGCATGTTTTGACATGTTCTTCCATGCCATTCTGAGAATATTCTTATTTTTAAAATTTGTCTTTCTTTAACCAGTTCAAGTGAGATGCTTCTCACTGCTTTCTTCAAAAGGGACAATGGCGTTGTGCAACTGCCAACATACACAAATATACTTGTCACATAACTTTTTCAGTTTTTAGGTTAGTGTCATAGTAATGCCAGGGAAGAAGTCACTTCTGTTGGTCTGTAGAAAGTATCGTATAAACCCTAAATGTATTTAGCGCATGGATTTGCTCTAAATCGCAGTTTTGTATGTGAGGTGTGTTAATATACATTTGTTATTTTTCAGCTTCTTTCTTACTCTCAGATGAAGAATTTATAGATTTGTGATTTAGTCCAAGTGGTCTCATCAAATGGAGGATAAGCAGTCTCCCACAGAAGACGGTGGTGGTGGTGGTGGTGATAACCTTCATAATTTACAAAACAAAAGGAAAAGCCATTCTGCTTCCAGTTCATCAAGATGCATCCGCCAGTCTCTTGAGAATCTTCTGTCTAATTCATCAGTTTCTTTGGATTTGAGTAGAAAGGATCTACAGCATCTAACTGAGGATATATACAAGTTATTTAACCTTAAAGTAAGTTTCTTCTGTAACCCTGGTTAAAATAGCTAATAACTAAAAAAATAGCTGTATTGTATAAGTATATAAAAAGATTGTTTTTCCGCACATTTTAAAAATCAAAATAGAAAGTGCAAATTAACCTTCATCTGTCAAGACAGGGCATTTTAGCTCTTCAGAGTTAGATGTCTTTTTAAAAAAAATCTACACAGAACTGGATATTTGTAGACAGTGGAAAGTTGTGAACATTGCCCCCAAATTTCAGCAATTTTCCACATAAAGTTACTTTCTCTATGAACAAAAAGCTGGAAAAAATATCTCAACAAATCTATTCATTTTTGCCAATAGGGCACTTCCCTGCCAATGTAATGTATTGATACAAAAAAAAAAAAAAAATGACCCATGCCCTTTTTAGTAAAATGATAGAAGGAAAGTGGTATGATCATCAGATCTTGTTCAAGAATGACCAAGTACAGCTTCTCATGTCATGAGTGACAGAGTTGGAAGAACTTGGTGTAAGCATGGACAGAGTTCATAGCAGAGCAGTAAAGACATCATTCAAGAATGCCCAGGGCCAAAGAAAGTTGCAGATGAATAATGCCAAAACCCTTTACCTGCTCCCTGTAGGACACATTATTTCCTTTATAATATGTGAAACAAGTAGAGCAGCACAGCAGGGTACTGAGTGAGAAAGACACTACCGAAGTCAAAGTGTG
Organism: Phrynosoma blainvillii; assembly: GCA_026167975.1. NCBI lineage: Eukaryota > Metazoa > Chordata > Lepidosauria > Squamata > Phrynosomatidae > Phrynosoma > Phrynosoma blainvillii. The sequence goes on from JANUYF010000003.1 coordinate 104,140,225, forward strand.
GTATCTCCTTTACATGACTGAGCTGAACATATACCATATATACTCGGCTATAATTCAACCTGGTGTATAAGTCGAGAACCAGTTTGGGGGCCAAAATTATGAATTTTTATATGATCTTGGATAAGTCATGGAAAAAACTTAGGGCCATGCAACAAAGGATCTAAAGGATGAAGCAAAGGAAAACAATGCCAATTTACAAAATCCTAATAGGCAAACCTGTTTGTGCTCTAACTAAAGGCCACATGGATGGGGGGGGGGGGAGGATTTCAATGCTTCCTGGACAGATTACACTTTTGCCTTTCACCAGAGGATAGTTCCTTATTTTTAATAAGAGTTACATTACAGTACTTACATTGGCCTATGAATATGTCAACTTTGTTTTTTTGGGGTCAATTTGTTGACTAAAATTCTTAGACTGATACATGAGTATATACAGTACATTGGTCTATTGCTCCTGACAGAAAATATAACATGAAGCCTTTGTGGAATTGTGGTACTCAGTTTCAGGATATTTCTACTTCAGAGCAACAGTGAGCCTGAGCTGATTGGGTACTAACAACAAGGACAATAGCAATGTGTAGAGTTAGTGATAACCTGGCTGCCTTTCAAACAATATGTTTTTTAAGAAGCTTCAGAAATGGTACACATCAGGGCCAGAGTTAGTCAGTGATGAACAAATGTTTGAGATGAGCAGTAAATGATTATCTCCAGCAGTATATACCAAGTAAGCTATGAAAATATAACATAAAAATGTGGTAGTGTTGCAGTGCTAAGGCATCATATCTTCTGAAGGGAGGCATTTGCCTGAGTACATCACAGGAAGCCCACTTTGGTGACAATGTGTTGGCAACACTGATTGAACCTTATTACCAGACTGGATGAAATACTGTGGAAGACCATTTTCCCCACCAACATAGATTTGGCAGAGGGTCTGAAAACTGAAGATTTAATTTACACTGGCATCATTCAACAGAATAAGTTATACATCATCCCTTGAAATTTGGCCATTTCAGCAAAGGCAATCATGATTATCTTTTGGTTTTAATGGAGATAAAACAGTGGCAAAACTGTATCTTTTGTTCACTTGCTGTCATGACATGGAATCACAAGCTTCAGTTGTACAAACCTGGCATCATTATGCATTGCAATGAGATGAAAAGTGACGTGGATAATTTTGACTACCTTGCCAGTACCTACAGTTATAATTACATAGTCAAGAGTTTGCTAGTGGTTCTTTTTTTCATGATAATGAATATTGCTGCCACTGTCACTTATTTTTGTCATACTAGAGCCAACCAGAATGAAAGCCAAGAAGTCTTAGATGGAGGAAGTGTTTCCCATAGACAGATCTTAGAAAATAATTGATCCATTCCAGGATACAGTGGAGGGGACCAAAAAAATGCCACATTTGAGCCAGACCATCAAATGAGTTGCAGATAGTCTGTGTTAGAAACCCCAGTCTCAGTCTTCATCTCTGTTGGCATAAGCATCTGCATCAACAGGATGCTGTTACTTTTACAGTAGAACAGCAGATAAGGGGAGGGGGAAGCAAATGGTGTGCAGTGTGGTAAATTTACATGCAAAGACCATTGCAGCATCAAGGTGACATGCTGTCCTAAGCTGTAGGGTGACACAAAGAATGGTTCTTCATTGGGGGACATTTTCTTTAGGGTATACTGTTTTATTGTGGCAACAAATTTGCTCCATGATAATAATGATGTGCCTTAAAAACTTATTACTGCCAAGACAGTGTGGTGTGGTGGTTTGAGTGTTGGACTGTGACTATGAAGATCAGGGTTCAAATTCTCACTTGGCTTCAGAAACCCACTGCCTGACCTTATGCCAGTCACATTCTTTCAGCCTCAGAGGAATGCAAAGGCAAACCCCCTCTGAACAAATCTTGCCAAGAAAACTCTGTGATAGGTTCACCTTAGGATTGCCATGTCAGAAATGACTTGAAGACACACAACAACAACAACAACAACAACAACAACAACAACAACAATGTGAGGTCTTCCTAAAATTACTAACAGTTGTTGCTTTCAGTCAAGGTTTATGGTTATTTCTTAATTCTTAGGTTCAAAACAAAGTTTTTGCTGTTTCAAAATGAAAATAACAATTACAGGGGTTTTTAAGGCACAAAAATGTTATTTCTTGCACTATTTTCAAGGAAGGAAGGCTGCTCAAACAGCTACTCAGAACAAACAGTCCATCTCATGTCAACATGCATTTTCTTAGTCTGGGTGTTTGAGTACTGTAGACAAACTTGACTGAGACATATAACCACCTTGTGGTCCCTTCCAACATTCCTTTGGATATGGGATACTTCTGTACTGTGCAATGCACTGAAAATACCTCAAGACTAATAGAAAGCAAATTTTCTAAACATCCTGTTGCAGGAGCATTAAATATATAATTTATATTTCACTTTTCCTATATTCTTTGTAATCCTGAAAAATATTACTTAAATAATTCTCAGATGTATTTTTACAATTTTATGTATTTCTTAGGAATTCATAATGCACATATTATATATCAAACAATCAACCATCATGAGGTATTCATATATGTGTATATATATATATGTGTATATGTATATATTTTATCTTAGCATTTGCATCTGGAAGGAAATGCACTGTCTGTAATTCCTGAAGACTTCTTTCAGCATCTGCCAAATCTTGTTTGGCTGGATCTGCGGTATAACAGATTGAAAGAGCTTCCCTCTAGAATTGGATGCCACAAGTAAGTCTTCTCCTACATTGCTTGCTTAATGTTTTTGATTATTATGTTTGCTGAACAATGCATATTAGTTATGAAATTATGTAGTATGTAGTATTAAATTTTGCTCCAGTTGACCTCAGAAAGTGCAGTATAAGGAATAAGCTTAGCACACTTGGCTAAAATTCAATCTACATTTTACAGTATTCATGCATATTTTAAAAAAGGTGTGTGTGTGTGTGTGTGTGTTGGCTGATATTTTAAAAAAGAGACAACCATGAATCCCCAATCTAGAACTGATCAGTCCTAGCATCTGAAGCAGATAAGAGCTCATGGAGCTTGCCTACTTCTCCTTAGCAGGCCAGATTGATGTGAGGCTCTGGCTTGCTAAGGGGGGTTGCAGACTGTCAAAAATAGTGTGAATTCAGTCCACTTTTAGGGTTAGGGTTAGTGCTAGGGAATCATGGGAGTTGTCATTTTTCTGAGACATTGAACCTTCTTTGTCAGAGAACTCTAGTGCCACAATAAAATTCAATTCCCATGATTCCCTAACCTTAACCCTAACCCTAAAAGTGGACTGAATTCACACTATTTTTGACAGTCTGCAACCCCCCTAACTCAGCACTACATGACCAGGTCTGAGCTTTGGCCATCTTTGAGGTTCTTATGTATACCAGAGGCCACCACATGATTTGGCCCTTCTGTTACCATGGGGTCTCACCATAAGTGAAGTCTGAGTCCTGGTGAAGTGTTTGCTTGTTTTTCTTATTTTTCAGACTGTAGCAGTAGAATGGAGTGATGGGGGAAAGAGGCTCAAGGAAGCAAAGTGCAGAGAGTTTAGTTATCATGGATCACACATTCCTTCTCATGTTACAGTTAGACCTTCCCTGATCATCTCCCTTGTCCACCACCCCCCATATGAACAAACAAATGTGTACACACTTCATGTTTAATTTGGTATTAGGCTATGAAAGAATCATTAATGTAAGAAATGACTTCCCAAGTTACACTGATAGAGGCATGAGAATTTGATTTATACTTTCTCTATATATACAAGTTATTTTAAAATAATAATACTAAGACAAGAATTTTGCAGATTGTGACCTAAGCACTTAATATTGTTTGGAAATTATTTGAAAAGACATACCTCAAGTGTTATGATTAAATGTGTTTTCTAATTGGTCGTTTAATACAGTTTAAACAGTTTTGATATGCATCATGCCATTATCTTGAACCATTCCTGATGACTCACAATTCTATGGCCTAATATCTGATACACATGACAATTCTCATTGATTTATTGCAACCATATCTCATTAATTATATCACTTTTGAGATCTAGTTGCATATTTCTGTTTTTTAAAAAAATAATCTTTCTATAAAAGGTAAAGGTATTCCCTGTTGACAAGGTTGTCAAGTCTTGTTTGACTGTAGGGGGCGGTGCTCATCTCCGTTACTAAGCTGAAGAGCCAGTGTTGTCAGAGACTACTCTGTGATCATGTGGTGAGCATGGTTGCACAGAAAGCTGTTTACCTTCCCACCGAAGTGGTACCTATTTATCTACTTGCATTTGCATGCTTTTGAACTGCTAGGTTGGCAGAAGCTGGGACTAGTGATGGGAGCTCACCCCATCATGCAGTACCCAGGCCTCGAACTGCCAACCTACCAATCTTGCAATCAACAGAGTCAGCGTCTTAACCACTTGAGCCACTGCATCCCTCTAATCTTCCTATAACAAGAATATAAATTACAGAATTAAGTATGTTTGTCATTTGGTTAAGATTCATTTTATATTAAAATGTTTATTTTTCTTTTTATTTCAAAGGCAGTTGAAAACTCTGCTCTTAGAAAGAAATCCTATTAAAAGACTACCTGTTGAACTTGGTAAGTACTTTTCACTCCACAATAAATGTTTAAGGAAATGTGGCAGTCTCCAATAATTAACTTTATTGTGAATGTTCTCCAATAATTAACTTTATTGTGAATGTTCTCTTGAATAATAAGGAATTTTGGGCAGTGTGCCATATCACAATTTATTTCACATATAATAGCAGCAAGCCAGAAAATGGTGACTTCCAGGACCAGAAAAACCTCTGATGATAAATTCATTAAGAGGTCTTTAGAGGTTGACTGAGAAATGCACATTCTCTCTCTCTCTGATTCAGTTTAGGAGAGGAGGTTGGAATTCTGCCCTTTTATTAACCACACAAGAAATGGCAGTGCTCTGAAAATATAAACCATGGTGCCAGGGAACCCCTAAATGTATCTGAGGAAGTAGACTGAAGTCTACAAAAGCTCATGCTGCCAATTTCTTTCTTTCAGTTAGTCTCAAAGGTGCTACAAGATCTCTCTAGTCTAAGTACTGGTTTTACAAACTAACATGGCTATATCTTTGAACATTACCAGTAAGAATTAGGCAACACTGAGGAAATCTAAATCAGCAGATTTCTAGATTTCAACCTTTAGATTCACCTGTGGGTCTCAAGGAGTAGTAGTATCTAAGAAATTAATCCCTCCAAAAAGATGTGCTTGCCAAGCCAGCTTGGTGCCACACATTTAGAGACCTGCTGTAACAGATATTTAAGTGATAAGCCTTGAGCTACCAGTTGATGGTGTACTAGACTATTGCCCCAGCTCTTTAAATACTGCCTCTCCTGGAATGATTGGGTTAGCCTGCTGTGAAGGGGCTCTGGTTGGACTTATTGAGGGCAGCCATTACTCAGGGGGGCTACAGGTGAAAAGAATTTTAACAAAACAGAGAGAGGACAGATAGGAAACAGATAGGGAGAAGATTACTTAGACTGTGTCCGCACTGCAGAAATGATCCAGTTCAATCCTGCTTTAACTGACTTGGTTCCATGCTATGGAATGCTGGGAATTGTAGTTTGTTGTGGCACCAGAGCTTTCTCTGACAGAGAAGGTTAAATGTCTCACAAAACTGCAATTCCCAGAATTCCCTGGCATGGAGCCATGGCAGTTAAAATGGTGTGGAACTGGATTATTTCTGCAGTGTGGATGCAGCCATAAAGACAAGGTTTGTAGTTGAGAGAATATAAGGTGTGGATCCTGAGAGAGATAAGGGTGATTTGATAGTGAGAGGATTGTTATTTCAGAGAGACAGAATAGCCGGTCAGGAGGGAGAACTGACTCTGGTTTGGGGCAGCAACAAGTAATAGAATATTCTGAAGTACATGTATTGTCTTACTGAGTCTCAATAAACTTATACTTATTGTTACCGTAGTTTTATAATTGTTTCTGGCTGTATCAATCAAGCCTGATAAGGAGTCAGGCCATGCATACCAGTATGAACAAAACAGCCACAGGCCCACATTTAAATGGACATCCTGAGACACAAATACCCAATCCAGAAAGGGATTAAGAGGAGAACAAGAGCAGGATGAGTGGTAGGATCCCAAGAATTGGCATTGCAATGCCAGCATGGGGAAGGGAATCTGTCACACTTGAGTAGCTGTGCTCTCTTTTCTGGATCTAGCATATACCTTATCTAGTAACCTTTGCTACCTGGCTTATACCACAACTATCTAGACTTAGCACTTACTCCAACCTGCTTGCTCACAGAGTTGTTGTGAGGATAAAACAGCTACTAGGGGGCTGCATCTACGTCTCTTGAAAGAACGCTAAATAAAAGCATAGTTTAAAATAATTTATAGTATCTTTGGACAGGGTCTTCCTTTCCTAAAATGTAGCTTACACAAAGTGAAAACATTGCCAGCTACTGTCATATTTTCTATAGTTTTAACAAAATGGATCAGAGAAAGGCATGTCACTGAAGCATTTTAACTTGAACCAGTGTGACCACTAATCTGAACACAGACTTAAAGGATGAGAAGCCAGTGGTACTAACAGAGAAGTCACTAGACCCAGACACCATCAGAGAGCCAAAGATCCTTGAGCACAAGATACTAAAGACCTCCAAACCCAAATGGCCAACTGAAGCCTAGCTCCAATACTGGGACTGCAACCCTTTTCCAAGAGCTACTCAGACTAGTGTGCTGATGCCACTAGCATGTTCAATATGATCTCCTAGAGAAGACAGAAAAATGTTAGTCTCCCAGGCAAAGTTGCCTGACCCTTTGTGGGAAGGGGTATAGTCTGGGTGGTGTAACCTAGCTCCAGGGGTCAGATAATCAGTATCATCCTGATGTGTCTAGAGTTGCAACACTATCACCTTCTCAATCGCCTTGACCAAGAATGATACATTTCAAAGATTGGGGTATAGTTAGCTAAATTTACTGGGTCAAGAGATAGCATGATTACTCAATGTCTTCCTACTGCCCTTTTAACACAAAAGGGAGCAGGACCCTCCTGTAAAGAGACATCACCTACCCCCATTTACCAGAGCATCAGTCTGCCTTGGTTGATTTAATCATCCAGAATGTCAAGACCCTTGTAAAGATTGTGAGCTTTCTCTGTTCCAGACTCATCCTGATGATATCCTTGAGATCTCCAACCTGAAAAAAATCCAAAAAATGGTTGCCAAGGTTACACCAACCTGTCCTGCCTCAAGTCTAGGCAGATTTCAGTGACTATATCCACAAAGAATAGAGCAAATTATTGATGATGAGTCTGGCAGAGAAGGCCCCACATAGGCATCACCAGTCTAGTCTGTACTGATGCAATTGTTCGCACAGAAGTTGTCCTTCCCCTTCTTTCTTTAAACTTTCTACTTTCTTGTAATAATTTGTTAGTATAGATTCTCAAATATAGACCCTTCTCACCATAAGTATGTCACTCATTATCCCAACACATATTTATAATGCTTCTAATGTATAAACTTAATCCATTATTCATTATGCAACACTTTACATTTTTGCTATGCAAGAGTCATGGATATTTCGTGTAAAGAAATCTATGAATATTTCATGCTCCTACATTAGAGGTTCTTTCACAAAGAGAATCATGGTATATAGCAGCTTTGCATTTTCCAAAGAAAGTGTTGCTTAGTGTATACGAGTGGGGAGAAAGATTTTCACATTATACAGAGAGTAGTGTGCTCATAAGAATGGGTGAGATGAGCCTAGCAAAAAGGGGGAAAGGAAGCACATAAAATAATAAACATTGGGAACAGCAAGACTACTACCCTGATTACTACTGGAGGACTATCCTCTAGAGCAGATTTGTTTTACAGCATTCATAATTGCTTTTAATTGCAGGTAATTTTGAATCTGGCAAATCTGATCTGTAAAGATACTTGTCTCCCTGAATTATTTTTACAGAAAGAATTTATGTTCAAATACACTGCATAATGCAATCCTGAATAAAGTACAGACTCATACAGAATATTAAGTATTACACACTCACAGAGTAAAGCAGATGAGAGTGGGGGGAGAGAGATGTTCAGTCAAGCTGTGAATGGACTTTTTAAAATTCCATTTTGAAGGTAGTGCAAAATATCTATTATTGACTGCTTTCAGGATCTTGGCAATTTTCCTATAGTTCTTCTCACATTTATGTTAGCTCAAAGATATAGCCATGTTAGTCTGTAGAATCAGTATGTAGAGAGATCTTGTAGCACCTTTGAGACTACTGAAAGAAATAAATTGGCAGACTTCATTCTACTTCCTCAGATGCATTTGGTGGAGTGGAAGCCAGGCACAGACATATATATGCCATTGGTATATGAGGATGTCAATTCAAATTACAAATCCTTTGTGTATGGAAATGAAGTTGCAGGTCCAGTTTTACTGATGGTTGTTAGTGCTCAAAGGCATAGGAAACTGGTCTTTGTGCATGAAGATAAACTGGCAGATCCAGTTTTGCAGTGGGACTAGCCTGTGGTAAGGGGAATAGATGAATGTAAGGCATCTCCATGAGGTTGGAGTTAGACAGTGTTGAAGTGTGTGTAGTGAGTCAGGAAACCATTGTCTTTGTTCAATCCATTGCTGAGGGACTGTAGTTTGTGGATGAATTCCAATTCTGCTGTTTCTCTTTCCAATCTACCTTTGTAGTTCTTGTGCAGGTTGTGTAATTCCTTCCAGTATTCCTCTGTCCAACACCACATTTTACAGAATCCTATCTAACGACCCCACAGAGGAATACCGGGAGGAATTACACAAGCTGCTCAAGGATTACCCAAATTCTTATTGACACACTTCAGGAGCCCCGACCTGACACATTCTATCTATTACCCAAAAGCCATAAACAGAGCAACCCTGGACAACCTATTGTCTCCAGCACTGAAACACTTACAGTTGGTGCCTCCAAATATATGGACAATATCCTTAAACCATATGCCACCAACACCCACAGTTATGTGAAGGACACATGAACTTCCTATAGAAGATATAATCCATCCACAACCTTCCAGGAAACACCATCTTAGCCATTATGGATATGGAATCCCTGTACACCAAAATCCCACACAAAGATGGACTACATGCCATCAGGACCATCATTTCAGATGGGGACCTATCGGACCTAGCCACTAAGGTCTGCCAGTTAGTTCTCACACACAATTACTTCACCTTTGATAACAACATATACCTTCAAGTTAATGGCACCACCATGGGCATGCGCCTGGTACCACAATATGCCAATATCTTCATGGCTGACCTAGAACAATGCTTTCTTAACTCCTGCACCCAGAAATCACTCCTCTACCTGAGGTATATTGATGATATCTTCATAATTTGGACTCATGGAGAGGACTCATTCAAGACATTCCACCAGAGCTTCAACGACTTCCACCCCACCACCAACCTCAGCCTGAACTATCTACTGAACAAGTTCACTTTCTGGACAAAACAGTTGTTGGAATATGGATGGGATATGCAGTCAAAACTGGAAATGTACAGATGTGTGAAAATCTCTTCTGAGTAAAGTTTCTAAGCTAGGAAAGAGTCTTCAGCTTGCAGGTGCAGTTTTCTATAAACATACTTACACAGAACGCCGCAACAAAGGCACAGTGAGCCTGAGAACACAGGAAGCTGAAAAGTAAACAATGAGCTCATCTTGCTTCATGGGAACCAGAATCACATGATGTATGACACACAGCATGAAGGCTGGGCTAAAGATGTTCATCCAATGACTATGCATGTTACCACCCAGAAGGTGAAGTTTGAGGGTTGAGCTAAAACTCCTTTGTTCTAACTTACAACAACAGTTGTGTTCCAGTGTTCATATTTTTTACCTGTAAAGATGGATGTATATAGTTATATTTTGTTTCTTTTGTTTTACAACAACTTACAATAAATTTTGAACTACTACTGTGTCTTCAAGCCTGGGAGAATGCATGGAGTTGCTACATTCCTGGGTGGTGAGGTAAATGGCTGTGGAACAGCAGCCAGGCATTTCAGCAAACTGAACTCTGCTACTCATAAATCACCATAAAATCAACAACAGTACAGCTACAAAATGAACTATATCACAAACCCACGGACCATTACACATACTTACATGCCTCCAGTTTCCACCCTGAACACACCATTAGATCCATAGTCTACAGCCAGGCCCTCTCATACAATCCCATCTGCTCAGACCCAAAAGACAGTAAGCCAAACTCAAGGAATTACAACAAGCATTCCTCAAACTACAGTACACACCACATGAAGTGAAAAAACAAATAAGGCAAGACGTTTACCCAGGACTGATCTATTACAGAACAGATTGAAGAGGGAAAATGACAGAACCCCACTAGTCACATACAGCTCCCAACTGGGACCACTCATGTGCATCATCAATGAACTACAACCCATTCTAGACAATTATGCCACTCTTTCAAGGGCTCTTGGTGGCAGACCTTTACTCACCTACAGACAGCCTCCAAACTTCAAACAGGTACTCACCTATAGGACAACACATGACACAGATGGTGACCCAGGTACTAAGCTTTGCCACCAACTAAGATGCCACTTCTGCCCACACATTTATCCAGGAAATGTCATCACAAGACCTAATGGCATCACCCACAATATTAGGGGAATGGCCCAGAGGGGAGGAGGAAGAGGCGTGCACCTGTTCCTCCTCCTTCCTGATGCTCCCTGGCCTTCAGCTGCCTCTCCAAAGGCATCTGAAGGCTGACGAAGGCACGGAGGAAGGAGGAGGAGGAAGTGGTACGTGCCTGTTCCTCTTCTCCCCGCGCCCCCGGGGCCTTCAGCTGTCCCTGGAGAGGCAGCTGAAGGTCCGGGAGGGCAGGGGGGGGGAGAAGTTCCACCCCCAGAAGGCAGAATTACCACCCCCAGCACTGGGTGCCAGAAGACCTTTTAGTTTGGGCACTCAGCCCCTAAAAGGTTTGCCATCACTGCTCTAAGGAATCTTAACTACCTTCTATAGTTCTGCTTCCCTCAATAGGCACATAGCTGCCTGTGGAAGCATAGATGGACTTTTTTTTTACTACCAACTATTTTTGTACATCTTACACCATTATCGATAAATTTCTTGCTTAAAGATTTTCTGTACCTTTGACAAAACATTGAACAGAACAGAGATTACAGAGGGGGAAAAAAGGAGGCTAGGAATAGGAAGGGAAGCCATGAAAGAACAAGACAAGATCCTAAAGTGCAAAGATATACTAGTGAGCATTAAAATTAAAATCATGCAAACCAATATATTCCCCATCACCGTGTACATATGTAAGAGCTGGACAGTGAGGAAAGCTGACAAAGAATTTGAGATGTGGTTTTGGAGAAGAGTGCTGAGGATACCATAGACAGCTAAAAAAAATAAAAAAAATGGGTCCTAGAACAGATCAAACCAGATCTTTCACTGGAAGCCAAGATGATGAAACTGAGGCTGTCATATTTTGGCCATATGAGAAGGCATGACTCACTAGAAAAGACAGTAATGCTAAGGAAGGTAGAGGGCAGCAGAAAGAGAGGAAAACCAAACGCCAGATGGATAGACTCAATAAGGGAGGTTACGGACCTGAATTTGCAGGACCTAAGCAGAGCAGTGGAGGATGGCCGGGCTTGGAGATATCTCACCCACAGGGTTGCCATGAGTTGGAGCTGACTCAAGGTCAGTTAACAACAACAACATCCAGCTTAACGTATTTTTCAGTCATCTTTTCTTCCCTCTTCTAACTATGGGCCAATGCAGACGGCCCCTAAAAGACGGCTCTGTGCTACCCCGGGGAGGCCCGATCCTCCTTTTTGCCGCTCCAAAAAGAGCTGGCAAATGTTGCTCCTTTTTGGGGTGTCAAAAAGCTGCCTTTAGAGCTGCCACTGCTGCAGCTCTTTTGTGCCCCTTTGGCGCAGCATGTGTGCACACTGTGCCAACGGGGTGACCTGATGCCATGTGGTTGGGCGCGTGGCGTGATAGTGGCGTTGGGGTGGAGTTGGGGCAGCCAGCGTGCGGTCCACCCTGCCACAACTCTACCCCCAGGCCGGCCCTTTAGGCTGGTCTGCATCAGCCCGATGTTTGAAGCCAGATTTTAGAATTTGTTTGCTGTTCCTTGTTTGTTAGGGAAGTAACAAGACAGAGTCCAGGTTTGGATGTAATGGAAATCATTTGCTTCTTTTTTTATTATTTTTTGTTAGTTTAGCTTCCCTGCCTAGTGGGAGAAGCCAAGTGAATAAATTCTCAGTTATTCTGGATAACATTATGTCTGAAGATAGCTGGCTCTTATTTTGAAGAGGCACCTCTAACTACATTCCGGCTTTAGGAACATCATTGTATTTAACCTGCTCTATGTCTGTGATAAAAAAATATCTCTGTGCTTTCTACTAATGCAGAATTAGGCCATTCTATTTGCCCTTATAATATTAACAGGGTTGATTTCATAATGCCTGAAAACAACCTTGAAGGATATGTGAAGACAGCTTCAGAAGCATTTTACCTACTTCTCTGGAAAAATTCAAAGTAGTTCTCCAAGTACAGTCAAAAAGAGGGAAGTGTTTTCAAAAAGTACAGAACTGACTTGTGTCAGCTTTGGGTTTTGTCTTTAGATTGCAGGACAAGTATCTTTGGTGTGCGTGTAAAAGTATTCTTAAGAATTATTAAACTACCATTCTTGGATATGAATGTATAGCTCCTAGGCAATCAAGAAAGATGCCATCCAAGATTTATGTTTGCCTTATGCCGCTCTATGCTTCTTCCCAGACACATGCTAAGACCTATAGGTTTGGTAGGCAAAGGTAGTACAGCCTGGGAGGAAAACAGACCAGAATCACAGAAAAGCAACAAAAACATAGAAACACAAGCTACTTGGTAGGGAACCCCCCCACTTATTATGTCTCTGGCTGAGGGAAGAAGTAGCAGGCTAAGAAGAGAGCAGGAGAAGTTCAGGCGTGGCTGGAAAAAAAAACATATAAAAACCTTTGGGCAAGAAAGGAAAAATAGCTGCAGAGGGAGAGGAAATCATGACTGGTGATTGCTGACATTTAGCTTTAAGGTTTAGGAAGTCTGATCATATCCCTCTTCAGTGTTTTCTAGTAGTTGATATTTTGAACCACCTTTACCTTCCTTCCAAAAAAATAAAAATAAATCTTTTTTCCTCCTTTTTGGACAGGTAACTTAGCTTCACTTACAGCCTTGAATCTCAGGCACTGTCCTCTGGAGTTTCCACCACCTGAAGTGATACAAAAGGGGCTGCCCATTATTTTATCCTTCCTTCGAAAGTGCAGTAATCAAAATAATGACTGTTCAGAACCATTTAGTCCAGGTATTGTAATTTAACATATATTTTTTAAAAAATGATTTATCTAATTGAGTAGGTAAATACTGAATATTCTGCATATAGTTCAGTTATAAAATCTCTGATAGCTAAACTATATGAAGAATAAACAATAGTTTTATCTGAATTTTATGGTACAAGGTTAAAGGCATTAACTCTTTTCTGGTTCAACAATTTTTATTGAATTAGCTGTGTTGTCTATTTTATGCCTAAATTCAAATAAATATTAGTTTCAATTAGAGGAGACTCATAGAATCAGTGGAGCTTACACTACAAAGTTCCTATTGTCTCATTGGAACTACTGTAGTTGGGACTAACATTTAGATTTAGGCCTTAATATTTAAGAACAGGGAGAGTCAGTTTAATGGCCCAGTGCTAGCTTGTTTTGGATGGGGAGTGTAGTTATACTTGAATACTTTAGCCATTTCTGCTTCCTTAGTATATCTCAGGATGTATGCACTGGAACACTTTGTGTTCAAAGTGATATTACCTCATGAATAACCTGTTATTATCACACAATTGTGCTAATGGTCACAAAATGTTGAGGTAAAATGTGATTAAAGTGCCATTAACCCATGAATAACCAGGCAAGAAACAGCAGCAAATGATTCATGGGATTTTCCCGTGAACGACTTTTTGCTGTTTATTGCCTGCTCATTCATGGGTTATTCATAGGATAATGGCTCTTGTGTTAATCTCATTTTAATTGTGTTTTAATGTCAATTGTATGATTTTCTCGGGTTAATCATTGTTTAGTCCCAGTTTCCCCCTGTGTGATAAACTCCTAGGAATCATTCAGATGTCGTTTTTAGTGCAATAATGTGAATGAGCCAACTTACACATTCCAGGTTTGTTATTGACACTTTTTTTTTTTTTTTTTATCAAAACCACATCTCTTCACATCTCTTCGTGTTCTGTTGCTTAAGCTCTGGTGGCTTGTGTACCAGAGTGGGGATGGGGCATCTCCTTCATACACAACTGCAAAAGACATAGAACCATTTATTCCATGTAAATTCAGTAACATTATCATAGCTGTAAATTTTTAGTGCAAGAGAAGCCACACCTACATTTTTTTGTATCCTGGGAAATGAGCATGTTGGTTGTTAAATTAAATAGTCAGATTTCGTTAGATAGCAATTAAAGTTTTAAACAGCTGCTTCCTGGATTATATCACATGCTACATAAATGGTACTTGCAATTTAAAATATTCACAGAGACAGAAGTGGCACAAATCTTCCCAAATTTTCATCTGCCTCCATAATCTTTTGGTCTCCAGCAAAATTGAAACAGTATTATAGATTAATATAGAAAGTCACTAAAATGGCTTAAAAATGGATCAGCTTGGTGCCTGGTTACACATTGAGCATTTAATCCTTGTTTTAGACCATGACATGTCATTCTTCAACAAAGTTATATTGCTACATTTTGAATATGCAAATTACATTTTGATTTCTACCTGGAAGCATACAATATCTCAAGAAAAATGGTATTTATTAATCATCAAAGGAACAATATTGACAAGCCACGATATTCTTCACAGCATATATTTTGTTGAAATGTATTCTATACCAGTTCAGATTACAAGAAAAGAGATTCCAGCTAAACGTTAGGAAGAATGTATTTGCTGAAAAATTGTTGGACTGTAGAATAGACTGGGAGGAGGATGGATTCTCCCCCTTTGGAAGTCATTAAACAGAAGTTGGATGGACATCTTTCAGGAGAGCCTGTTCCTCCATGGCAGAGGGTTGGACTAAATGGTCCTTGAACACACAACCCATATATTGATTTCACTATTTTATTGTTTGTATTTTGCATATTGTATTCATTTAATTGTGTAATCCCGCCTTGATCTGTAGGAAGAGGTGGAAAATATAAATAAAAATTATTATTATTATTATTATTATTATTATTATTATATAACTCTACAGCCTCGTTCCCACTATGATTTAAACCAAATTGCTGATCGGGTTATATGTCTGTCGTTCCCACTTGAAACCGGTTCCAAACTGACTGCACTCGGTTTCAGTCGAGATGAAGCAAGCCAAATGCAAAAGAACCACTCTTTCTTAACACTAATTTTTTTGTGGTTCTTTTGAAAAGAAGTGATTAGCAAGTGTGTTCAACAAGTGGGAATGAAGGACTTGAATCTCATCAAACTGAAGGGGAGGGATTACTGTGGCAGAGGGTTGGCACATCCCTCACTAGTTTTTGGGGAACTCCACCATCTTCCTCCCTCCCCTTTCCCAGGACCCACCCTACATTCCAACCTTCTGTCCAGGAGGAATTCCAAAACGCCCTCCATTCTGAGCTTGACTAGGAAGCATGTCTTCCAAGTTTGCAAGGCTGGGAGGTCACCACTACAACTCTTCATATCCTCCAAGTCCTGCAAGGCTGGGAGGGCAGCACCTCACCCACGGGAGAGTGCTCCATATGACACCCATGCCTAAGGCATCCCAGGGGAGAGTCCTCCATATGACACCCATGATTGAGGCATCCCAGGGGACTTGGAGGACATGGGGAGTTGAAGTGGTGCCCTCCCAGCTCTGCAGACTTGGAAGACATGCTTCCTATTCAAGTTCAGAATGGAGGACGTTTTGGAATTTCTCCTGGACAGAAGGTTGGAATGTAGGGTGGGTCCTGGGAAAGGGGGGGGGGGAATGGTGGATTTCCCAAAAACTAGTGAGGGATGGGATACTAGTGAGGGATGCGATTCTAGCCATCGCACCCATTATTCCCTCCTGTGTTTTCTTGAATGTGTTGTCGATTGCATCACCGATGACGTATAGATGATTGACAGACATTTTGAAGGGGCACAAACTAGTGGGAATGACAAATTGTGCCAAAAAAGAAGTGAATAAAGAAAAGACCTGCTTCCATAGTGGGAACATCGCATGGACTGGAGTCGATTCAGCAACCCAGAGTGAAAGCGAATCGCAAACTAGGTTAAATGTAAGTGGGAATGAGCCCTAAGATACTATGATTCTGTGGTTCAGTCTGTTAGATTAAGTACATACCTTGAAATTCTATATTTCGCAGACTTGTCTTCTCCACTAGAACAAGAAGCAAAGGCCATTGTTAGAGAATACAAGAAAAAATGTGACAGACCACCAGAGCGTAGGAAAGCCTTCAGCGAATTGTGGAAACAGATGAGCTTTTTTAGTGAGTTCAGTAGAGCATTAATTTAAAGACAACAACATTCCTGTATTAATTTTTTGTATGTGTCATTCTTACAAATGTCTTATTTAGATCATACTGTGCCTGGTTGAGATGTTACAGCCAAACTGTGATCGGCTGTGACTCAAGCTCATGTTCCTCCTTCTGCTTTGCTAATACTCCAGTGCACTTCTTAGTTTGTAGTAACCATAGTTTGCAGTGACACTGAAACAGAGTGACTCAAATTAACCTCACACCATATTGTGCCTTGAATTTAAAACTATGGAGTAGCTTACCCAATTTGGATCCCATGACAAACTGCAGTTAATATAAACTAGGAACTGGGGAAAATTGAAACATGCAAGTTGATGAAGGTGGAGGAATTGCATAATTGCAACCATGGGCTTGATGACAAGATGATGATGATGATGATGATGATGATGATGATGATGACAACAGTTCAACTGTGATGGCTGGACATCTTTAGTGTGAGAAAATATTGTTATATTATATGTTATTGTTTGGATTCAGCATATCAAGTAAAGGCCTACCTAAATTAGGTAGTTTTATGGTGTTACGCATCTGTTGGGCAAAGTCCATAATTTGTCTGACTGTACTCCATCTCAAATTAAGCAGATTCATTCCTGGGAACTTCATTGTTCCTGTAATCTAATTATATTAAGCAGTTAGAAAACACTCTATGTACTGTAATTTTGCTAGTGTTACTTCCATCATTTGCATGTTGTCTGTAACATCAGTGCTTGATTACTTGTGCTTTTTTAAAAATTGTACTTTACATTGTGTTAGCTTTGTTTTGTTTTATCCTATATTGTAAATTGCCTTGAATCTCACAGTGTGGGAAAGGTGGGAAATACATTAAATTAAAATTAAAATTAATAAATTCTTTTTTGACCCTGGCAAGGCTTGAACTTCATACATGAAATAACTTTTATTTAATTTTGTGATTTATAGATGTTACTCGATTTAAATCCAGAAGTGCTCGGAGAAGCCTGCCATAGACAAACTGAATGTTTTGAAGCATTTGCTCAGTATTGCTATCAATAGTGTGAACAGTAGAGGTAGAACATAAGGAAATATGTTACACTTACTTACACTTAAATACAATGTTCCTATTTATTTTAAATATATATATATATAAAATTTTAAAATTAATTTTCAAAACTGAAGCTTATAGAAAAGACCTATGTAAAGTGGCACCCCCTTCTTTATTAGAGAGCCTTATTTTTAAATAATAATAATAATAATTAATGTTTCATGTTAAATGCAGTGTACTCCACTATACTTATCACAAAAAGCTACTAATAACAACCAGGGGCGCTTTGGCATAAAGCAAGGGTAAGAATCATCCATCCATCCAAGGAAGCCATTCTCTCACACATAAGCCCCAGTTCAAATAAAGTCTGCTTGAAAATACTGAATTTACAACCAAAAAGTACATCTGTATGAAGCTTTTATTATAAATGCACTTTTTCAAAGGCACACCCTGAAACATTTTAAAAAATAGAAAGTGACCAGAGCATGCACACAGAGCTCACAGAGGGTCAGGGTGAACTAAAAAAAGCCATTTGTGTATGTCCACCACAGCATAAAACATAATGTCGAAAAAATTGCATTTGAAGTGCATCGCTGGCATGTCTCCAGGTTCTGCATGTAATTTCCTTTCCACGGAAGTGGACAGCCCCTGAGATGTAAGGCACTATGCAGAGGAGCCCATCCTCTGAAGAGATTGGGGAGTCTACTCACACATGGACACAGAGCACAAATATTAGGGGCCTGAGCTCTGGCCAGAGAAAGCACCTCAACCTTGGAATGAGAAACACACACTCCTGCTCAGTCATGATGCCACTTCTCTAAGGAATGAGAACATGAACTCTCTGTTACAGACAAAAATATTGTTAAATTACTATATGTGCTTTTTTAAATCATAAAAATAGCTTGAGATTGTTTAGTTTCTTATTTCTGCCTACTATAGCCAATAAGAAAAATATGATGTTAATATTTTATTTGAAGAATGTACTGCCACTGTACAAAACTGAAAACTCTGATGTTTTATTGTATGGCAGGGAAGCTTATAACTGTTGCTGTAATCCTACTCACATGATGAAATAATGTAAAGTCAGGAACATTTATATCAGATGTTATATTTACTCTCATTAAATGTATTTGTGCAATTATAACATTTGTTTCAGAAATTATTGTAAAGATTTGTAAACATCTTGTATGTTTTAAAATAATTATGGTTTATGGCTATGTGTCTGGAAATCATAAAAAGAGCTCCTTGTATAAAAATAAATTTTATATTAAAAGATGTGGTAGATAATTTGCTTGTGTAATTGCCTTCCTTGATGTGTTTTCCTGGATGCGTTTTTATGCTGTTTTTGTACTGTGAAAAAAATATCCCTACCAGACCAATAAGCTAAGAGCAGTTTTGCAAGGGACTTATCAGGAAGGCATGGGGGAAATGGTTTAATCTCCTCCAGAGCTGCTTCCCTACTCTTCAAAGCAGCATTTGACACAACACTGCTATTTACTTAAAACAAAAATGTAGGAGGTACTAATCATGAATCTCTTGCATATTTTCCATGGATATGTTCCTGCTTGAGAAGTTTATTTATTTCAATGAGAAAGAATATTGTATACTCTACTACAAGGCATTTAAGGACCGAAGTTACCCAGTCTTCAGAAACATCAAGAATATACTTCGTGTTTGGCCGAATCCTCCTATCTTTTTTATATTTTAAAGGCCTTCTGTATTCCATTAGTCGATATGAACAAATACCCATACATGAATAAAAATTAGCCAATTTTCTGTCCAGAAAGCCAATTAGACAGAAAGCCAATCCTTCAGGGATTCCATGTTCCATGCACAAATGTTTCTAACCTTGATGACATTTCAGAAGATGGAAGTTTTTAAGTTCAGGTTGAATATGTCAGGAGACTTTCTTAGGGCTGTGAGCAATTAATATGCCAGTCACTTTGGGAGATGAATATGCTGCCCTTTTACCTGATGCATATTTTTGCTGGCATTTAATTTACATTATGCTAATTGTATACAATAATTTCTCATGTTAATACATGCCCATCTAACTCCCAAGCATACTTCAATGGAGATAGTTACAACAGGGCATAATGAAGCAGATAAAATTAAAGACATGGCAAAGAAGGCATGGGTAAATCAATAGGTGTGTAATCAAGTGCAGCCAAACACAGGCCATTAAGTGTACGTGTAGGTGTACCACCATAAACCATTGAGCTAATGCATGTTTCAGGCCATGAATAGTTAGCAACCCAAAACAATGGTGACCCAACAGACCTTGCCAAGAATCCTTGACTGAATAGGTCACACCCCAGTGGCTGGGAAGTGCAAAGCTATCAGATGTTACAAGGTAACCTGCATGTTAAACCAGATCCCTAAAGACTTCCATATGTTCCTGCCTTCTTCCTTTTCCACCAATACACTAGTGTGAAAATACACTAGTTTGGCAAGAATTCCTATTGAGGGCTGTTGGACTAACATCCCTTTCCTGAGATGCCATACAGAACAGCTTCTATTTCTCTTAGCAGACTGTTGTCCATAGCTTTAAGTGGACTAAATAGTATTTGGGCTTGAACTGAAGGCTACAGGACAGCTGGTTACGGTTTCTTCCTGAGCATAGCAGGTGTAGCATGGTAATATTTATGGATCTAGGGGATAAACTGGGTTAGGCTTTTACACCTTCTTTTATCCTGGTTCCAGTTGGCCTGTGGAACCTTTTATTGGTGCACCATACCCTGTGCACACCTTTCAGGGCCTGGCTTCTGCCCTAACCCTTTCTTCATCTACATATACTTTCTTAACTGGTGCAGTAGTTGTTAGCTGAAACATGCTTCTGGTTCTAGCATATTTTGCACCTGTGCATTAGGTGCTGAAACTGTGACCTGAAGTCTGGCAGTTTTCTATTGCATCATTTACTCTAGAACCCAGAAATGATGGATTAAATGAACCTTTGGAAGAATTTGCACTATGCTGAAAGGAAAAAGGGAGTTTATAATTATCAGCTTTGCCCTATATATTGCAGTGATAATTAAACCGTTTCCACATAAATTCCTTCCTAGGCATGAACAACCTGTATTTCTTAATTTATATATCCATCCTTCTTATACAAAAAAGCCATGTCCAACTGTTTGCTTTAAATCAGGAGAAGGCAACTATATAGCGAGCTTATCACATCACACTCTTTAAACAGTTCGCTTTAACAGCTCTGACTGCCTCCTGTTGCATTTGTGGGTTTGTAGTTCCGTGAGGCTGAAAGGCTCCCTGGCTGAATATTCTAAATGCCTCTTCCTAAATTACAAGTTCCAGAATGCAACAGGAGGCAGCCAGAGCAGTTAAAATGGCATGCCCTACCGCAAACCTCTTCCTCTTACCAATGTATTTTTATTTACATTTAAAATTAATTTTTTTTCCAAAATGCACTTTTGCCCTAGGGCAGTGATGGAAAACCTTTTAGGGGCCAAGTGCCTAAACTAAAAGGTCTTCTGGCACTAAGTGTTACCTGGTGTTGGGGATGGGACTTCCAGGGCAGGACTCCTGCCCTCCCATTTCTTCAGCTGTCTCTCCTGTCTCAGCCTGTTCCTCTTCCTCTCTCTGCACCATCCCCGGCCTTCATCTGCCTCCAGAGAGGTAGATGAAGGCCGGGAAGGGTCTGGAAGGAGGAGGAACAGAGGCATGCCTGTTTCACCTCCTTCACTGGTACTGTCTGTGGCATTCAGCTGCCAGCTGGAGAGGCAGCTGAAGGCCAGGGAGGGTGTGGAAGGAGGAGGAACAGGTGCACGTCTGTTCTTCCTCCTCCCCCACACTGTCCCCAGCCTTCAGCTGCCTCCGGAGAGGCAGCTGAAGGCCTGGGACGGCTGGGAAGGAGGAGAAACAGGCATGTGCCTCCGCATACTGGGAAAAATGGCTTTGCGTGCCATCTCTGGCACACATGCCATAGGTTTGCCACCATAGCCCTAGGGGATATGGTAGTTTTGCCATTTTTATTTTATTTTATTTTATTTTTATTTTTTGCCTTACCTCAACCTATTTTAGGCTCAGGAGACAAGTTTTTAAAATTGACTTTTAAACAGTTACTTCAAGTTTACTTACTCCACTAAAGCAGATTGTACATTAGATCAGTGGTGCAAAAGTTCCCAAGGCAGATTGCATTAGATAAATTACAAGCAATTCAACAATTCTATTAAATATGTGGAGTCAGTCCAAATGAAATTCTGCATATTAAAGTGAAATTAGCATGTTGAATAGCATGTAAAAATGGAATTTGCAATATTAATAATGATTTATAGCCACAGATTATTCACAGTCACATATGAAACAAAATATAAGATTTACTTTGCTGAAATTCCATTCCAAGAGCATAAGAGTATGACCTAGTTTGCAATTCTAGACAATACTTAAAAGGTCAACTGAAGACAATGGGACTCTGAAACAACCTGCAGAGGACTGGACTGCAAACTAGCTTCAGTTAAATAGCCATATATTAAAGACTGTTACTTCCAAATTTTTGTGGAAAACACACCTCTCCCACATATTCATCTACCCCAACAAATACAGAACCTATACTGGTCATAGGTTGTCAAAATATGTTCTCTCCAGGAATTGCTAGGTCCAGTGCAACTTTATGGCCAGAGGTTGCACTGGAAGACCTAGGACCTAGAGATTCCTAGAAAGAACATATTACTCAAATCCGTGGATAATCAAATATACAGAAGTCTCTAGGCATTTGTAGGTCTTCCAGCACAATTCTATAGTTGACTTCTGGCAGACTGTAGAGTTGCAATGGAGGACATAGAAATTCCTAGAGAGGTGTTCTCTCAGATTTAATTTTTTTTTATTTGTGGTTTTTACACTTTCACAGGGTCTAGCATCCCTTACCCCAGCAAATGCAGAGGGCCCACTGTATCAGACAAGTAAATCTTTACAAGTAAAAGGCAGACATTATGAGACACTTGTGGAAGTGGGGGAGATATGTAATAGTCGCTTGTAGGTCTGCCATGAATATTTCTGGAATATTTTTCTAAGAGATTATGATTATGTGTCCTTATTAATTAGAGGTGATCCTAGTGTGTCAGAAGATGGGTTGCTGTCAGCAACCCCAACAACCTTCCTAACAGCAGGCAGTTACAAGGTAAAGTTAGAAATTGGAAGGGAAGAGATTGGGTAACAAGGTAGATGCAGTTGCCTCCATCTTTATGATCCCAACCAACAAGCATTGGTGGAAATTGTCTGTTATTGACAGTAAATGAGAATCAATGAAGTTTGATCCTCTTACGGTATAAAGACAATAGGAATTCATAGGCCTCAGCAATGTGTAAAGAAATTAATTAATACTAGACACTCTTAGGAGATTGGGGAAAATCACTATACCTCACCCCTTGAGTCTGTATTTTTTTTTATAAATGACCCTTCCAGGAGGGTATGGCATAGACAGACTGTAATTGTGGAAGATAGAAAAATACAGTTCTAGTGTGATTCGAGCGGCAGTGTGCAAAATGTTTTTCCCTTTCATCCTTTGTTCTATGTGAGAAAATAATTCCATTTGCCATAGTACTGTATTATTTTTTTGTTTTCATTCCCCCTGTTCCTTCTTCAGATGATGATTGTACTATAATAGAAAGGGGGATAGAGGCTGAAGAAAGCAAAGCATCCTTTCAACTGTAAAGTCACATTAGTCTTTATGCTCACATCTAGAGAGAGAAGGCGAGAGAAGGAAAAAGAAAGAGGTTGTGGGGGAAGCAGGTTTTATTTTGCCATTTCCCATTCATAATTGGTTCTGCTGATGAGTATAGTGACCTCTTTTTGATTTCAATAGAAATGCCTCCTGTTGAAAAGTTAAACTTGACAGACGTCACGAAATCCAGTTTGGATTTGTCAGATGGATGGCCTAATGAGGAAGAAATGATACGATTTCAGAAGCTACGGGACGAATTTATCCAAGATGAAAAAGAAGAGTATCTAGCTAACAAAATGGTAGCCAATGAATCCATGCCTGCCCTAAGGAGAACCAGGACAAAAGAAAACATCTCTCATAAATCATCCATGGTTTCATCCAGGTAATAAAAAATAATAAAAAGATTGCTGTGTTTTTATAGTCTTTATGGGGTATAACATATTAAAATTGGAATACATTAAAAGCCAAAAATCTATGGTTAAGTAAATAATAAATTGCATTCTCTTCTATCTTCATTTGTTTTTGCAATACTGAACACTCCAATCCTTTCTCAACCTGCTTAACCATTCAATACTCTTAGTGTTATCACTCTTTGTCATTTATAGTACATTCCTTATGACAAAAGAGTTTTGCCTCTGCCATTACAAGATGCAGCCCTATGGTCTCCATCTTGAAAAAGCTTTTTGTCTTGTAGCACCCAGTGATGACTTTGTTATTTGACTATAGATTCATGGTCGTTATGTGATGAACCCTCAGCCCTGCAAACTGTCAGAGAAGATGGCAGTCTGCAAAGGCCCATAGTTAGTCCTCCATATCCATGGATTCTTTATCCATGGATTCAACCACCCATGGCTTGAAAATATTCCAAAAAATATAAATTCCAAGAAGCAAACCTTGTTTTAGCCATTTTGTTTAAGGGACACTTTTACTACACCATTGTACTTAATGGCAATTGAGCATCCACAGATTTTGGTATCCATGGAAGAGGGGTCCTGGAATCAAACCCCAGCAGATACCAAGGGGCCACTATATTTAATTATTTGAATGCAGCAATTGGAGGACCTCAGTCCTACTACCACCCAACCCTTTCCTGGGATGTGCTTTACTTCACTACATTCTAGCTTTCCTTCCACTCTTGCTCTGTTGTGTTTCTTTACAGGAATCCTTCCATGCCACCCTCCTCTGTCTCCCACATTAATGTCTTTAAAATTTTCTATTTTCAGGAAATTATTTCAGTTGAGGAACCCCTGCGAATCTGAGAGAGAACTCATGTGTCTTGCAAACATCTGGGGTAAAGCAATGGAGTTCACTTGTTGTTGTGTGCCTTCAAATCATTTCCAACTTATGGTGATCCTAAGGCCACCCTATCATAGGGTTTTACTGGCAAGTTTCTTCAGAGGGGGTTTGCCATTCCTGTCCTCTGAGGTCGAGAGAGTGTGACTTGCCCAAGGTCACCCAGTGGGTTTCCATGGTTGTCATTTTTATTTCAAAATGGATATAGGCAGCAGCTTCTTCTGTTTCTGCTGCTGCTGCTTCTCCTCCTCCTTCTTGTTAGCAACTCATGGTGCCTTACAGATTAAAATGATAACAGTATAATAGAAACATACAAAACAATCAAGATAAAAAGATAATTAAACTATTAACAATATTAAATTAATTCAAAACATATGCTAAGATGCTGAATGCAGGGGCAGGATATGTTGTTCTTGTTCAGGCCCCAGGCACTTACCTGGTCCAGTGTGGTAACAGGTGGATGTTCAGATGCCCAACCACTACGGTGCCATTGAGCCGCTGCTGTCACCATCTCACCCATTGCCACCACTGCCATTCTTCGGTCGAGAAATTAGCCTTTTGGCCCATGCGTAGAGCCCCTTTGGAGAAAAACTGACAGCATCTTCTTACAGCCCTTTTCTTAAAAACCTTCAGTTCTGAAAGCCTGTCTGAATAAAAATAAAAATAAAATAAAAATTCATCTGCCAGTGGAAAGATTGCAATGAGGGGATCATTCTATCCTCAGAGTGGGTATTCTAAAGTGTAGGTGCAGCCCCTGAGAAGGGCCTATCTCTTGTTCCCACCAATCGTTTCAATGAAGATGGTGTGATTGAAAGAAGGGCCTCTCCTGCAGAACTCAGAGTCTGGGGAGATACAGTTTGTCAGATAGTCTGGACCTAATCCATACAGGTCTGTGCTTTTTTTCTGGTGATGCAGTGGTTAAACATTAGTACTGCAGCCACAAAGTTGTGACTTCAATCCCAGAGGGCTCCAAGGTTGACTCAGGGCCAATGCAGAATGGCCGTTTGGGGCAGCAGAGAGCCACCCCGGGAAGCGGCGGATTGGGGCCGTGGCAACCATACGCCAGAACCCCAATCCTCCCTTATGCTCCTTTTAGGGGTGACAAAAGGCTGCCCTAAGAGCCGGTGCCACAGCTCTCCAACGCCCTTTCAGTGCAGCGTGTTTAAACACAGCGCCGGAAGGACATCCTGGGGGCAATTTACAGGTTATAAACTGCTTAGAGAGTGCTCAGTTCATTGATAAGCTGTATAGAAATGTACGTGCTATTGTTGTTGCTATATTGCTATTATGACATGAAATAAGAATACAGCATAGAACACTTGTTGTTGTTGTTTGTCATCACATTGACTTCAACTTATGGTGATCCTATGAACATGAGACCTCCAAAACCTCAAGTCATCAAATACCCTGATCTTGTCTTGCAAATCCAGGGTCATGGTTTCCTTGATTGAACCAATGCACCTATAATGCAATCTTCCCTACTTTCTTCCACTATATCAAGCATATAGGATTTTGCAATGAGTCATGTTGTCTCATAATATGACCAAAGTACAACAGCCTCTGTATAGATATTTTTGCTTCTAGTGAGAGTTCATGCTTGATTTGCTCTAAGACCCATTCATTTGTCTTTTTAGTCTTCATCAGCACTACCTTTCAAATGCATTGATTCTCTTTCTGTCAGTTTTCTTCATTGTCCAGCTTTCACAGCATTACATAGAAATCAGAAATACAGTGAGCCCTTGTTATCTGCTGGGATTTGGTTCCAGAACACACACATACACACCTCATGGATACCAAAATCCATGGATACTCGAGTCCAAATAGATACAATGTCATAATAAAATGGTGTCTCTTACATAAAATGGCAAAATCAAGGTTTGCTAGTTGGAATTTATACTATTTTTGGAATATTTTCAACCTGTGGATGCTTGAATTTGTGGATAAAGAATCTGTGGATACAGAGGACTGACTGTACTATGGCCTATATGATTCTGACCAGTATTTAAGTATGTGTCTTTCCAAGTCTTACATCTCTTTCTGATTTCTTGAGTGCAGTGTCCATTTTGATCAGGGGTAGGCAACCTTTTTGAGCTGGGGGCCGGATTGCTGTCCCTCAGACAATTGAGGGGCTGAAGTACCAAAAATAAATAAAAAAAATAAAAAATAAAAATAAAAATATTTTAAAAAATTAAAAAAATATGCATGCACACTCTCTTAGTCCCAGAAAAGCCATGGCAAAAACCCTGTGGAGATTTTGCCAAGAAAACCCCAAGAACAAGTAATAACAATAATCAATATCATCATAAAGGGTGGCAGCGGCGGCAGGACCAGCCTGGGGCCGGTCCAAAGGCCTCGGGGGGCCGCATCGGCCCCTGGGCCTTAGGTTGCCTACCCCTGATTTTGATTAATGATTCAGCCAATGTATAATAATTCTTTTAACTATTTCAATGTCTTTGTTACCCACATTAAAGTTATGTTATGTAAATCATGATAGATCATACCTAACATTTTCTGACAACTGTGAAAGGAAAAGAATGGTGTGTGGGTGTGTGTCTTGTGTGCCTTCAGGTCATTTCCGACTTATGGCGATCCTAAGTGAACCTATCATGGACTTTTCTTGGTAAGATTTGTTCAGAGGAGGATAGGTAATGATATGCAGAATATTTTCCATGGAAACTTTCCACCCAGTGGTGGTCTGCATATATTACACTATCTTTATACAGGAAACCATTGATCTTTTCTTAATTTACAGGATTAGGCAACTGCCATGGGACTTTGGAGACTGCACCCCTACCATGCCCCAGCTCTCAAATTCTTTTAAAATTGTTTTAAAATTTAAAACTCAAATTGCCTCTGACAAACATTAAATCAGAGGTGGGCAACTGTACAGGGGATGGAGGCCCGCATGTTTCAGCATGCCCAAAGTGATGCAGTGTCACTTTTGACTGCCATTTTGGCTGAATTTTAACTTTTTCTTCTTTTTTCTTACTTTTGGGGACATTGGGAGGGCTCTGGAGGACAAAGGGGACAGTTTTGATAGCTTTTGAACAGTTTTCAGGGGGAGGAAATCACCTGACAAGCAACTTCCTGAAATTTTGGGGATCTAGGGGTTTTCAGGAGCCACACATAGTGGCCTCTAGGGCCACATGCAACTTGTACTTTGCCCACCCCTGTTTTAAGGGGTGTGGGGCAATGCTGCCTTCTACCCTCCCCCCTTCCCTTGGCTCCTAGTTGCTTTAGGTACAAAAGAGCCCTTTCTGAAACCAGAGAGTAAATCCGAAGAAGCATGAGAGGAAGTGATAGCAAAACAAATAAATATACAGTCCAGGTTTGTAAGTGAAAGCCCTTTGGGGCCTTTTTGAGCCTTGAAGGCCATATGTAGCCTGTGGACTACACTTTTCCCACCCCACTCTATTGGATTGGTTAAGCTAAGGATAAAGAGTAGGAAGATGATATGAGTCATATCTGTTATGATTTGATTATATTTTTATTACACCAATTAAAAAAAAGCAAAGAGCTCCCAGTACAATTCCGAAGAACCTCAGAATTCCTCAGGGAAGGGCTTGAAAGCACAATGCTACACTGATGAATTCTATTAGGCCCTGACTTCTTATTGATTCATAGTGCAGATTACATTCTGGATTTCCTGCTGGAGTTTTTCCCCCCCAGATAACATATTTATCTTTTTGACATAGCTGTCATATGTCCATGACTGTAGGGTTTCTTTCCTTTCTTTTCCTCTCCTCTGTTAATGGCTCTAAGAACAGATAAATCAAAGGTATTAGAACTGAGCCAAATAGCAAGTATTTGTGGCACCCTTTATGCTGATTGTTGCATAGGTCATACACCTTGCTGCTCCTGACTTTTGAGAATTAGAGGCAAACAGGTATCAGAGATGAAATGGAGCTGTGTGCATGCTGTAGTGTGCTCAAGAATGGCTTTGTATTTATGACTCACTTGCCAAGAGAGTTGACTACCAATGGAGAAGATTAGAAACAGTTAATAGAATCTGATCATTAATAAATTTGCCTAAATACTCAAAAGCTCCCTTCATAGTAAATTTTGTTCTACCCACTGTTGTCTGAAATCTAGTTGCCAGTGCTTTGGGCTGTCTTAGAGTCTCCTGCTAGTATTAGCTGTTTACAGTGGCATCAGTAGGATGTTACCCATTGTAAGAGAGGCTGCTGGGGGTGGCTGTGGTAGCCTCCTCTGGCTCTCCCACTCGCTCGCCCCCTCAGCCAGGGCTGGCAGGGTACAGCCAGGCAAGTGAGGCAGTGTGAGGGGATAGGAGGGGCACACTTACGCCCTTTCCTTGGCTGCCATGACAGCTTCCTCCTGAAGAGGGAGCCCAGAAGTGCCAGAGCTAGAAGGGTGCGCCAGTGCCATCACTAGGGTTGGTGTCACCCAGTGCAGTAACTCATGGTATCCCCCCATTGACCTCCTCCCATTTCACACCATACAGAATCCCTAGTAATGCTTTTTTGTGCTAACATTACTCGTAAATTGTAATTCCCATATACCACTGAATGTAATGCTAATATTTGTGACATAAACAATTAGCAAAATTAAAATTATACCCCCAAATTATAATATCATATGCACAGCCTACATACATTTATATATACACAGTGAAGATTTGGTTAAAATGTGATGTTTTGACATACAATTTATTTTTTTAAAAAATTCAGTTTTTTAAAATAAAATTTCAAATTTTAAAAAATTCCGGGGTCTCTCCTTTCTCCTCCCACATCACACCGCTCCCACCATCTCTTAAAGCAGTTTGAGGGGAAGCAGGTAAATGCCACAACCTGTTTCTGCCAAAAGGGAGGTGTTTGAGGAGCAGTGGTCTCTCTCTCTCTCTCACACACACACACCAATCAGGGTGTCACTTGGTGTGGTCCACACCCCTTGCACCCTGCTAGTGATGCCACTGGGATGCGCTTGTCCCTTTGTCTGAGGAGGGAGCCTGGCAGATCTGAAGCCAGGAGGGGTACTCTCACCCCTCCTCCTCCTCCTCCCACTTCTTCTCTCGCATGCCCCCCCCCTCAGCAGCCTATCTTGTCCTCCCTCTGTCCTTTCCCACTGCCTCACTCACTTTTTGTATTTATATTGTACTTATTTTAATTGTTGTTAGCCGCCTCGATTGTGCTCAGAGGGGCGGGATATAAATATAAATGTATTATTTATTATTATTATTGCCCAGCTACTACCCACCCAGGGCTGCCACGGGTGTCCCTGGTGAGTGAGGCAGTAGGAGGGGATAGAGGAGCAGATGCTACACTTCTTCCTCTTCCTCTGCCTTTGCTTTCTCCTTGTGGAGAGAGCCAGGGCAGTGGAGAAGAAGGAGCAGGCAAAGCAGCAGTGCACCCTACAGCAGGAGGAGGGCCAGACTGGGTATCATCCCTCTTCTGCGGTATCATCCAGTGCGGGCTGTACTCCCCATACATCCCTAGTGACGGAACTGGTGGTTCATGATCACATTGCATTCCTATCTCTGTCTGTTTTTCCCACTCTCAGTTCTTTTCTTTCTTGAAGACCTGCTGAAGAACAACATGAAAAACAAAGAAAAAGCTAAAAGGAGTCCTTAAAGTTTTAGCAAATTTATTTTTTGTGCATTATTCTTGTTAGCTTTCAAGGTGCCTTGGGATTCTTTATAAGCTTTGCTGCAAATATTATGTGCCACTATAGAAACTGAAATATTTGTAATACCATACATTTTTTGGATTAGAACCAACATAGATGCTTCAAACAAATTGGGCTCTTATCCAGGTAAACCTATGCCATCAGTGATCAACTCATCTTTAAGATACCCTAGGTCACTCTGTTGTTTTTCTTGTAACAGACAAACACAACTACCCCTTCATAGACCTGCATTCATAAAGTGGAATAGAAGGAGAGGGTTTAATAAATAGGACCAAGGAGCTCACATTAATACTATTAAAACATAAAACAAGATCAAATATTAAAAGAGAATTACATTAAATACATGGTTTTTAAAAGGTTTAAAATACAATTGCCCCTCCGTTCTCAGTTTTACATATTCATGGAGGGCGACCTCCATTTAAATCAGTGGGGTGCGCCCCATTCAAGCCTATGGGGCTTGATTATTCACTAATCTCTGTTTTCATGGGGGGGGGGGAATCCAGAACAGATCCCTCGCAAAAACGGAGGGCCAACTGTAATGAAAAACACAATTTAAAGCTATATCACTATAAAAAAAAAACATAGCAGCCAGCTGGCAACAATGTGGAGTGAATTCTGAAATGCTTGTCTAATAAAACAATATTTATCTGCCAATAGAAGGGCAGCAGAGGCTTCTCTTGATGGGGAACTCCAGAACCTGGGTGCAGCCACCCAATCTATTTTGTCCCCCCAGATGTACCTCTCAGTCCCACAGGTCTTGTGTAGAAGAATATAGTCCCATATTTATCTCCTTCCTTTCTGTTTACAGTATGAAATACATTACAATGACAAAGTGAACTTTAAACCATTATAGAAGACCTTGAATAACAATTAAGAGCACCTGCATAAGTTGTTTTCTCATTTTGAAACATAGGGTGTTTACCACAATGAAACTCAGGGCACATACCATATTTGAGATGAAAATAACAGGGGAATGGGGAGGGATTAATAGGCTTAGAAACTGCTATTGAAAGCATTCATTTTTTTCAGGTAATTCTAGTCTGAATTCTTCAAAAGCCAACAGTATATTTCAAAGAGCAAAAGAATAATCCTCTATAGTTTGGTGTTGCTGAACAAATACCAGTATACACACTAACTACCTTTTCAGCTTGTTCAAGAGGCATAAATTGCTTAGGGACAATGATGGATAAAACAACCACCTACTTTTCTTTTAGATGAGAAATGGTGTGTGGAACATTTGAAGAAGGAGAAAATATAAGCACATGGGCTGTACTCGTAAAACTATAGGCAACAGGACATCTCAGAAGAAGCACTTAACCTGCAGGGTTCATCCCAAGCACATTGAAGATCACATATAGCACAGTGATGTGTGGAATTACAACAATTCCTGAATTTATTTTCCTTTTTCTGAAGAAAACCAGAAGGTGGCACTCTGCCTACATTCTCTTTGAAATGAGCATTCTTGAAATGCTTCTTCAGGATTCATTCATTCTTTATTTACTTTTTATTTTTATGTCCATTTGTTCTTGTGGCTTTCAAAGGCTAGGATGTAAAGCACCAACAACGTGTGAATGTGCACTTGTTTCTCATGCAGTATCTCTCCACTGATGCCCAGCAAACTGCTTTTGAAATTCAATATAGTTTCAGAATGCTTCTGAGGCTTGCCATGATTAACACAAGGCAGTCCAGAGAGCCGGTTAAGGGAAACAATAGCATAACCTCCAGTTTCAGTCCACACAGATACATGCATTAGTTCCAGTTCCAGTCTGTTTTACTTCACCTTTCCATTCATGCAGTGCCTCAAGACTGATAAAAATCAATTTGTGGTGTGTTTTTTAATAAATCTCCATCAAAAACATACTTTGAAAGATATGTTATCATTAGAAATAAAATTAATCATCAGTCTTTCCAAAAAGGGAACAAAACCAAGCAAGCCACATTTATTGTATCAGACCCAAACATAAACTAAACTGCTCTTCTGAGATCAAAACCACACTATTAGGAATGTCACTCCACTGTGGCATTAGACTGATAATTTTATACGGAGCACGAGCTATTTTATAAAATGGGATAGACATTTAATATATTTAGATCTCTTTCTTTCCAGTTGCTGGTGTTTAAACATTTGTTTTGTTCGGACTCTATTGCAATGTTTAATTGACCATACCAATACATATATTTCTAAAGGGCCAAGAAGAATATGTTTCCAGAAGTTTCATCTTACGATTTGATAATTCAGAGTAAGAAGGCTGAAGAGTACAAACTAGCAGCACTTAAGGAAATGAAGGAGAAACAGGCTTTAATTGAACAGAGGAGAAAGCAAGTATTACTTTTATTTTTATTGTTGTTGCTCTTGCAACTGTTGTTTGTGCAGTGTTTGAACATGGCCATGCTCCCCTACCACCACACTGTTAACTATTTTGACAGAATAATTTTGCCCTTCAAAAACTATTTGACCACCTATAAGAATATCTGAGTTATATAAATACATCTGGTTACTTTGTTTTCCTTTTTGATACTTTGCACTACTTTGCAGTGATCCTTATTAGAATTTTGGTTTGGTTATTTGTGGCAAAATCAGTTTAGCAGCAGCAGCAACAAGCATGTACTTCACAGGTACCGTATTTGGTAAAAACAACTATATCTGAGCTTCTGGTAGATAAACAGGATTCATTAGTAGGTAAAAAGAAACTGGTACAGAGCTCCCCAGTCCAGCACTGGACAGAACAAGGCAGTCACCTAAGGCAGCAGATGTTGTGAAATGTTGGAGAAGAGAACTGTATGCTAAGTAATCTGCCCTGAAGCCTTTCAACTTGCCCATTACCTTCAGGTGGTGGAGAATGTTGTCTCATCACCAGTGTGGAAGAAATATTCAACTGCTAGTTGGCTTTTGCATATCATATGGGAAGGGATATTCTTTTGTTCTTCCCTTTATGCAGTAAAATGTCTTGAGCATGCTCTAATTCTGTACATCTCCACTCAATAATCAATATTTTTGAGTAACCAGTTACTATAGCAAACCTCACTGAATATTATAGAACTTAGTTCTGAGTAGATGTATATAGGATGATGATATTAATATCCTGCCAAGTCCTCAGTCTCCAAATAATCTTGTGCAGATGAGACCAACATGTAAAATAATTTTAACAACAACAGATCTCAATATTTGCACTGTACTGTACTTTCTCACAGTCCCATACTCTTGCAGGCATGATTGGTGAGGACTGGTGAGGATTGGTAAGGAGAGAGCCTTCTCCATGGCTGCTCCCAGGCTGGGGAACTTTCTTCCTTGGGACATCTGCTTCGTTCCCTCCCTTCTGTCTTTCTGCTATCAGCTGAAGACATTTTTCTTTCAGCAGCCTTTTGAATGTTAGCTATGGAGTTGCAATGT
Source organism: Phrynosoma blainvillii (assembly GCA_026167975.1). Lineage (NCBI taxonomy): Eukaryota > Metazoa > Chordata > Lepidosauria > Squamata > Phrynosomatidae > Phrynosoma > Phrynosoma blainvillii. The sequence continues at coordinate 104,173,784 of JANUYF010000003.1, forward strand.
GTGAAGTGGTGTGTGCTCTCTCTCTCTCTCTCTCTAAATATATACTCAATCTTTTTATTGAAACTATGTTTTAAATATACAGGCATCCCTACCCTTTCACAGGGGATCTGTTCTGCCCCCCCCCCCCCCCAACAGGAAAAAACTTTGATATTCATGCTCCCATGTGTACCACTGCTCACACATGCCATTTTGTCCCTCCTGGCTTGCTGTCCACGAAGGATCAAAACCGTGGATCGCAAGTCCGCGAACCAGGAGGGACAAATGTATGTGTTCTTAATGTTTTAATCATGTTTTAATAATGTTAATGTTTAATTCTTTTTTAACTTTACATTTTTAATTGGATCTTTTTAAAATTATTGTAAGCTACCTTGGATCGCATTTTGGGAGAAAGGGGGGATATAAGTGCAATATACACACACATCATAGATAGATAGATAGATAGATAGATAGATAGATAGATAGATAGATAGATGGGTAGCAGTGGCTGGATCTTGTCATTTGCTGCAGTACAGAGGTTTCTGCTATGAATGGTGAAGTTTTTTTTAAAAAAAACAGCAACATGTGCATGTCGTATGCCTTCAAGTAATTTCTGAGTTATGAATCTAAGGTGAATCTATCATGGGGTTTTCTTGACAAAATTTGTTCAGCGGAGGTTTGCCATTGCTTTCCCTTGAGGCTGAGAGCATGTGATTTACACAACACAGTGGGCTTCATGCCTCTTTATTATTTAAAAATATATAAATACATTTAAAATTTAAAAAGGGAGAGGTTTTTTTCTAAAACATGAAATTACTGGAAAGCTTTAAAAAATTGTATCTCCTAGGCCTAAAATGGCTCACCTGCCCCCCAGAACACGGCAAAAATGCCTCCATGCTCCTACCTAGAAAGCAGTTAACGGGAGAAATTATTGTATTTGCAGGGGTGCAGCTTTGCAAGTTTTTCTGAGGGGCTAACGCATGCCTCTTTCTATACTATGAGAACAAAAATTGATGTTTGGTTTCTTTTTAAAATAATCCTCATGCTTTCTTGCTGGCTGCACTGAGATTGTGGTGATTTAGGAAAAGGCAGTAGGGGTCATAGATGGTTCTATTACTTCATCTTGCCTTCTCAATAGCTTTTTTAAAAACTAGATATCTAGGGGTTAAATCAGACATGTAATTAGATTCTCTCACTGTTTCTGCCTGAATAATTATTAAATCCTTAAGGCTGCCTTGAGTGCAGGGAAGTGACATTCTCAGAGAGAGGATATTTAACCCTTTCCTCCAGTTATAAAATCTACATGGGATTGGAGAAGATGGTGTAGAAAGACATACCGTATATTATTCATATATTACTTTTCTCTCCACTCCCCCAAAACTAACAGCAGTTGGGATGAGTAGGGTTTGGCCCTAGGTCCTATGTCAGATACAAACCTAGGAGGCTTTAAACATACAAAGCCAAAAAAGAGAAGAAGAAAAATTCCATGTTTATCTTACAATTTTACCACATGAAATTAAAAAGTGGATTTTTAACAGGATAAAAGTGTCTTTGGCCGCTACTTATCCCATGACATTATATCTGTCCTGATGGCGCTCTGCATTCCATTTGTTACTTTAGTGCACCTTTTCACTGATAGACAAAACCCTTCAATACACTCGTTTCACTGCTATTCCATTATTGTCTTCATGCAATAGGTCCCTTTGGATGCAGTTCCATTTCTCAGATAGTCAAGTGATATGAGTAGGTGTGATTCTACACCTCTCCTTCTTGCCCCCATAGAGACTCCAGCTGCCAACAGCTGCTTTGTGAAGCCATTTGGTGTGTGCACATTCTCACAGCAGCTGGCCTCAGGAGGCAGTTGGTAGCCATGATCACTTGTGCACGGCCGCTGTTTTAATGTGCACACACCAACCCCATGTTTTGGGAGAGAAGCAGCACATTTACACAGACAGCATTTGACAGATCACGAGACCATGGATCGCCAAAGTGCTATTATAAGGATAAGTGCTGTAAGAAATTATACCAAACTAGTATGCTTCAAGTCTTAAACTAGTGAAATGGTAGGGCAGCAGGCTGGTGTGATAAATCCTTAACTGTGTCATAACTTAAGTTTACAACATTGAAACAAATCATTTGAAAGTATCCTAATGAAAGTCATAGTTTTGTATGGTTGGCATATCTGATATCAAGGCATATTCTCATTTTATGTTTCTGTGACTTAGCATCATGTTTACATACAGTGTATATACTGTATATTAATACAGATAAACTGAATGTGATCCAGAATACATTGCCAGTGTTAACTTCAAGTTTCAGGGCCTCTGTACCACATACATGTTGGTTTTAATATCTACCAGTAAAATGTCAGTGACATTCAGCAGCATGTTCTTCATAAAATATTATCAAAAAACTTTTTTTAATTTTCAGAGATAAAGAAGTGCTCCAGAAATGGAGGAAACAGACCAAGAAGATGAGAGAAAAACAAAGAATATTGCACACATTTTCGCCTGAAAAGGGAGACATGGGGGTAAGTAACATCAGACATTGGTTTCCTGGAGAGACATAGGGGTCATTCCCACTTACATTTAAATCAGTTTGCAATTCACTTTCGCTCTGGATTGGTGAATCGATTCCAGTCCATGTGATGTTCCCACTATGGAAGCGGGTCTTTTGGAGAAGACAAGTCAGTGAAATATAGAATTTCAAGGTATGTACTTAATCTAACAGACTGAATCACAGAATCATAGAATCTTAGGGCTCATTCCCGCTTATATTTAACCCAGTTTGCGATTCGCTTTCGCTCTGGGTTGGTGAAACAACTCTAGTCCATGTGATGTTCCCACTATGGAAGCGGGTCTTTTCTTTATTCACTTCTTTTATGGCACAATTGTCATTCCCACTAGTTTGTGCCCCTTTAAATGCCTGTCAATCATCTACGCATCATCGGTGATGCAACCAGCAACACATTCAAGAAAACACAGGAGGGAATAATGGGTGCTGTGGCCAGAATCACATCTCTCACTAGTATCCCATCCTCACTAATTTTTGGGGAAATCCACCATTTCCCCCCCTCCTTTCCCAGGACCCATCCTACATTCCAACCTTCTGTCCAAGAAGAATTCCAAAACACCCTCCATTCTGAGCTTGACTAGGAAGCATGTCTTTCAAGTCTGCAAAGCTAGGCGGGCACCACTTCAACTGCCCATGTCCTCCAAGTCCCCTGGGATGCCTCAGCCATGGGTGTCATCTGAAGGACTCTCCCTGAGTGAGCTGCTGCCCTCCCAGCCTTGCAGGACTTGGAGGACATGGGGAGTTGAAGTGGTGCCTCCCAGCTTTCTAGACTTGGAAGACATGCTTCCTAGTTAAGCTCAGAATGGAGGGCATTTTGGAATTCCTCCTGGACAGAAGATTGGAATGTAGGACAGGTCCTGGGAAAGGGGTGTTGCAGGAAATAACAGGCTATGAGTCATTCACTTACAGCTTCTCTGGTTTCTTGCAGAACAGAGCAAAGAGAGGAGAAATCAGTGAATGGCAAACTCAGGTTTATTATGCCAGCGGTCCCAAAGGAATTCGCATTCCAGAATTTTGGGCAAAGAAACAGATCAAAATGGCCTCGTTTTATACACCATCAAACAAAGAAATCCAAATCTCGCACCCTATTGGACATTTCAAACTCTAAACATATAGATCTTCAAGCAATGAGAATACAGATTTCAGAATACATTAAAATCTACTTAAGATACCATGTTGCCATGCCAACCACATACCAAAAATCTTTTATCAGTACCTGGGCCCCTTAGCCCAGTGTCTTCCTTGATTTATTATGGCTGTGATACACGTTCAGGCATCTTAATGCAGCCTGATGAAGAAGGTCCTTCAAAAGGTCAGGTTGTACCATCTTTGCACAGCTCTGCACATTCCTAAAGAGGCCTCATATATCCCAGAATCCTATCTGTGTGGCTGCTTAACACTTGGCATCTATTTTCTACATATAATGGAATACATTTCTAATACAGACAGTTAAAATATATTGATTATTAAAACTCTTCTGCCTCAGGGGAGGGGGGAACATGCGAATTTCCTCAAAAACTGGTGAGGGATGTGCCAACCCTCTACCATGGTAATTCCTTCCCTTCAGTTTGATGCGATTCAGGTACTTCATTCCCACTTGTTGAACATACTTGCTAATCGCTTCTTTTCAAAAGAATCACCAAAAATAGTGTCAGGAAAAAGAGGTTCTTTTGCATTTGCCTTGCTTCATCTTGATTGAAACTGAGTGCAGTCAGTTCAGAACCGGTTTCAAGTGGGAACGACAGACATGTAACCTTATCAGCAATTCGTTTTGAATCATAGTGGGAATGAGGTCCTGGAATGGCTTCTCATCTCTGAACTAATGTGCTATGAAACAATCCAGCTATTCCATATTTCTGTGCAGTTGTTTCCCTGTGATGACTCCTTCCTTTTTTTAACCTCATCAGTCATTTTGAGATCCCATGTTCAACTGTTAGGTTATACAAAGGTTTGTGCCCTACAGCTAAACAGCATCTTACTTTTGGAAAATACCCCTTACTAATTTTTTATCCAAAGTCCCCTTGTTACTCCACCAATCTTAGTATAGAGTTATATAGCATTATCTGAGAGAGGAGTTCACTGCCCGGGGTATCAATTCTGACCTCACATCACAATTGAGACTCTCCTGTCAGAACTGAGAAGCCACTGAGATGATGCCACTACTTGTGAGATCAAGTCATTGATTGTTTCACTATGTAACATTCAGATAATTGGAGCAGACTTGATGTACTTATGTACCTCACATTAGTACTGTAATACTCAAGTTTATTTGCACATATGTAAGGTGGAGAATAAATAAAAGCAATGAGAATAAACATTCCTGCCACTGGCAAATCAGTGGTCCATCTTCAGAAGCCCAGAATGGCAGCACTCTGTATATATGGGTATCATCCAGCCTTTACCTACTCCTTAGCTTTCTTTCCTTTATTGACCTCCTCCCTTTCTCTTTCAAACGGGGTTGTGTCCGCATGTGGTGGTTACCAGATAAGCAAAGTTGGTCAAATAATGTGTGTGTACAGTATAAAAGAAAACAAAATATTGTGGGCCAGTTACTATCTCTCAGTCTGTCCTACTTCACAGAGTTGTTGTGAGGATAGAGGAAGGGCAGCATGTATACCTCCTTTACCTCGCTGAAGGAAAGGAGGCTTATAGACCTCTCAAATAAGAGATGACTGACAAGCCCTCATAGTAGCAGCTGAAATGGGGTATCCAGCAACTGTGTGAGTAGGATTACACTGGATGACTTTCAGTTGGTGAGTTATGCAGATGTGGATCAGCTGTTAGGAGGAGTAAGGATGATAATGTGTGTCCTCAATCCCTGACCTTGGCTGGTCACACAGGGAGGAGATGAAGTTAGATCTCAGTTGAAACGTATTATTAATGCATCTCTTAGGGATGGAAGTTTTCCCTCTTGTTTAAAAGAAGTGGTGGTATGACCTCTTCTAAAAAAATGCCCTCCCTGGACCCTCTGGACTTTCACAACTACAGTAGTCCCTCTGTATCCACAGACTGGCTATCCGCGGATTCCAGCAGCTGCAGATGACAAGCCTGTGGGAGTGCAGAGGAGGAGGAGGAAAGAAGAGGCAGAGGCAGTGGGAGTGGGAGAGGCCACCAGGGGGACATTGTAGTTGGATAAAGGGCCTCCTCCTACCCAAAGTCTACCTAGCCTTCCTCTCCTCCTCCTCCTCCTCCTCCTCCTGTCATCTGGTGGGCATGGCGAGGCCTGGAGGTGCAGGAAGTGGAGCAGCGGAGCCTCAGCAGGGCTGGAACCAAAAGGGACCGTGAGGTCATCCAGCCAGGCCTCAGAGCCCCCCCAGGAAGCGGTGCTCTGGAGCACCGCCTTCCGACCTTTCTTCCTCCCAGCTCTTCCAGCCTCAAGGGACGCCCAAGGTTCGTGGTTCCTGCCACCCCCATCAGGCCTGGACAAGCTCCTCTGACTCCATCCATTCCTCTGCCTGTGGGGCACCCTCTTCCCTGCGGCACATGACCAATGGGGTGGTTGGAGGGCCTCGTCCAGACCTGATCAGGTGGCGGGAACCACAAGCCTTGGGTGCCCCTTGGGGCTGGAAGACCTGGGAGGAAGGAAGTTTTGAGGGCGGTGCTCTGGAATGCCACTTCCGGGGGGGCAGCTAGATAACCTTGCGGTCCCTTTCAGTTCTGGCTCCACTGAGGCTCTGCTGCTCCACCTCCTGCCCCTCCAGGCCTTGCCATGCCCACCAGGCGACAGGAGGAGGAGGAGTTGGAGGAGAAGAGGAAGGTTAGGTAGGCTTTGGGTGGCCAGGGAGGCAAAGTGCCATTGTCCCCAATGGTGGCGCAGCCATGCATTGTCAATGGGACTTGCGCATCCATGGATTTTGGCATCCGTGGGGGGATCTGGAAAGGATCTCCCACAGATACCAAGGGCCGATACACTAGTATCAAATTTTCCTTTTTTGGGCAAGGTGATTGAGAGAGCAGTTGCCTTCCAATTCCAGGCAGTTTTGGATGACACGCTTTTTCTAGACTCATTTTAAATTAGCTTCAGAACAGGATACCAAATTTAGACTTAGGCTGCATCCACATGGCAAAAAAATCTAGGTTGATACCACTTTAATTGCCATGACTCAATGTGATGGAATTCTGGGATTTGTAGTTTCTTCTTGCACCTGAGCTCTCTGGTAGACAAGACTAAATGTCCCACAAAACTATAGTATCCAGAATTCCATAGCATTGAGCCATGGCAATTAAAATGGTGTCAAACTGGATTGTTTTTGAAGTGGAGATGCAGCTGCAGTGGATGATCTTTGCCTGAGCATCAACAAGCAAAGTTTGTATCTGTTGGACCTCTCAGCGGCATTGGACAGCATCAACTATGATATTCTTCTGGAATGCCTGAGGGGTTTGGGAACTGGGGGCACTGTGCTTCAGTGGTTCTGATCCTATCTCTCAGGGAGGTTCCAGATGGTAATGCTTGGGTATAGCTGCTGGTGACCTTAAGGTGAACCTATCATGGAGTTTTCTTGGTCACATTTGCTCAGAAACGGTTTGTCTTCCTCTGAGGTTGAAAGAGTATGACTTGACCAAGGTTACCCAGTGGAATTTCATGGCTGAGCAGAGATTCAAACCCTGATCTCCAGAGTTGTAGTCCAATGCTCAAATCACTACACTACACTTGGCTCTCAATTTTCCAGCATGTAGACAGCAATATAATATTATTTTACAATATAATTAAGGATTCTAATGTTGGAAGTTATCAATAGTCTAATCCAATTTCATGCATCAAAGTATAATCCTATACAGATGAACCCAGAACAGATTAACAACTTCAACCCTCCCACCCTCTAAACACATTAGAACCTCTGAGTGGATAGTTTGTCTTAAATTATTGCCATCCACCCCCAGCCTTTGGGAGGAAACAGGTGCAAATGTAAGTAAATACTTACACTAACAATTCATGGTGCAGTCAGTGGCCATGTGTGCTGTAGGTGTCAAAACATCCGGCACATAGCTATTCAAGAGCTGTGGCTGCCCAGGCTGTTTGGAGGCGTTGAAACAGAAGGGCTTTCATTTTAAAATAGTACTGTTGAGATTGATGGATGTCTCTTGAGGTTTTGCCTTTGCCAAATTAGAGTCCATGCAGGTTGGATGTTACAATGCATCCAGAAAAGAGAGAAAAAACTGTCATCCTAGTCCTAAGAGAGAGAGAGAGAAAGAGAGACTTCATTTGGTAAGAAGGACCTATAAATACAGCTAGTCCCATACTATTGCATTACATTATACTTTTTTAAAACTCCAAGTATTTCTTTTTCTTACTTTAGATGCAAACAGAAGGTCCAAAGAGGAAAAGGCCTGCGAAAGAGGAGTTTAGACACCCATAGTGCTCATGCTATTTGAAAGATTCTGGGAGCTGTAGTCTACAGAATCAGAGATTCATAGAATCATAGAATTGGGAAGTCCATCGGGCATCAGGTCCAACCTTCTGCTCAATGCAGAATCTCAAGCTAGAGCATCCCCAGGAGGTAGCTGTATTTGAAGACATCCAGAGAAGAAAACCTTAACATCTCACTATGCAATTGGTTCAGTTGCTGAACTGCTCTCATGGTCAAGCAGTTCCTTCTAAAGTTCAATTGAAATCTACTGTCCTTTAACTTAAAACCTTTAGACCTAGTTTTACCATCTGAAGCAGAGAACAGCCCTGCAGCCTCCCCTTTGTGGCAGCCCCTGAGGTATTTAAAGAATGCAGTTATATCACCCCTCAGTCCTCTCTTCCCCTCTCTTCTCTCTGCTCAGTTCCTTCAACCTCTCCTCATGTTTTGTTCTGCATACCTCATCATCTTTGTTGCCCTTTCCTGGACCAGCACCAACTTGTCTATATCTTTTTTAAAAGAGATGCCCAGAAGTGAACATAGTACTCCAGATGAGGCCTGAACATCACAGAATATAATGTATCTGTTACTTCCCTTGACTTGGAAACTATGGTCTATCAATGCAAGCTAAGATAGCATTTAGAAAGCCAGTGGTATAATGGTTTGAGCATTGGTCTGTGACTCTGGAGACCAAGGTTTGAATCTTTGCTCAGCCATGGAAACTCACTGGGTCACCTTGGTCAAGTCATACTGTCTTAGCCTCAGAAGTTACTTGTCCAAGCACTGCTTCTCAAACAGGTAGTTCTGGGTAAAAATGCTTAGATCATATGGCCTAGCTTCAGGGAGGACTGGCCCTAGGATGCATAATGCTCTAGGTGAGACATGATTTCAGCACCCTTCTGCCCATTAGTTTGTATGTTTTTTTTTAAAGAAAAAGAAATTGTTTATATTATTTGTTTTGCTTATTGAGCTTATTAATGTCACATCAAAGTAAAGCTGTGTGAGTGTGTATGTGCCTTCAACTTGCCTGTTGACTTGTGGTGACTCCTTAAATTTCATAGGGTTTTCTTAGGCAAAAAATACTCAGAGGTGGTTTTGCCAGTTCCTTTCTCAGAAATATAGTCTACAGCACATGTTCAGGTCAGTTCATCTTTCTTATGGTCACAGACCAGCATACTACAGCATCTGATATTTGTTGGCTGTCTCCCACCCAAGTACTAACCAGAGCTGACACTGTTTAACTTCCAAGATCAGATCAGATCAGATCTGTAAAGCTATATTCTCCCTGTTTGCATTCAGAGTAAGTTAACATCAAACCGGAAACTGGCAAAGAAGCACACTTATATTAATTTATTCATTTTAAGGATTTATATCCTGCCTTTCTCTCACAACAGAATTCAAAGTGAATATGCACAAAGTGTATCATTTGGGCTACCTATAGTTTCCAGAGTTGTTTCCAAGAGCAGGGGAGGGCAAACATTATGCCCCATCCTTTGCAGGCAAATAAAGCAAGTGGGTGGAAATAGGTGATATGGCCTTTCTAGTGGTTGCCTATAGGCTCCAGAAATGCCTTCATAGGGAGGCTAGAATGGCCCAATTCTATATATTCTTTCATTGGTAGGCAAAGACTCTTTTATTACAACAGGCTTTTGTGAATAGATGGTTCTTTAAAGAAAAGGCTTTTTAAAAAAGAGGATGCTGTACTGTTTTTATTCTACTGTTTTAATTGCTTTCCATCATTTTAATGGCATGTTTTAAATGATTTTAAATGTTATTGATAATTTAATTTCATTTTGATGTTGATTTTTAAAATGTTTTAAACCATATTGTATTTTAATTAATAACATTAATCCCATTTTTGGAGTGAAGGGAAGGAAAGGAAAAATGGCTTCTCCTGGAGGTGTCCAGGAGTAGTGATTCTGGCCACTTCTGATTTTGGGCATTTTGTTTGGTCATGTTTGACAGTCTGTGTGGCTCCTGGAGGGTTCTCATTTTTGCTTTGAAGTTTAATGGATAGACATTCGTTCTTAGAGTTACTCTGTGAACAATATCTAGAACAGGGATGGGCAAAGTGTGGCCCATGGGCTTCATGTGCCCCCCATGTCATCAAAGGCCCCCAATGCACTCTAGAGCAGGGGTAGGCAACCTAAGGCCTCGGGGGGGGGGCGGATGTGGCCCCCCGAGGCCTTTGGACCAGCCCCAGGCCGGTCCTGCTACCGCTGCCACCCCCCGCCATGATAATATTGAATAATAATAATAATAATAATAATAATAATAATAATAATAATTTTGGGGTTTTCTTGGCAAAATCTCCACAGGGGGGTTGCCATGGCTTTTCTGGGGCTGAGAGAGTGTGCATGCATATTTTTTAAATTTTTATTTTTTTAAAAAAAAATATTTATTTATTTTTGATGCTTCGGCCCCCCAATTGTCTGAGGGACAGCAACCCAGCCCCCGGCTCAAAAAGGTTGCCTACCCCTGCTCTAGAGGGTGTAAATTGCATTTCCACCATGTTTAGTGATCCATCCAGCCCACCCCTAAGAACAGCCTTGGTTGTAGGCTAACAGAGCCACTTTACACTAGAGGACACAAAGTATCTCTTTGTCCCTTCAAGTCACCTGTCAAAAAGGTGTTCTTAGACAAGGAAGAGGTGCCAGTTTTTGCCAGTTCCTTCCTCTAAAATATAGCCTACATCGCCTGGTATGCATTGGCAGTCTCCCATCCAAGTACTGACCAGGGCTGAGCCACTCTTCCCCCATCCCAGTATGTTTCCCTCTAACCCACCCATCCCAGAAGGAAGAATATTTGAATGACGAGGATGGAAGGCAATACAGGCAAGCACGTTGCTGCTTTCTTGTAGGACCCTACTTAATTTATTTGCGCATTTGCTCAGTCTCTTCATTTTATGCCCTACTTCCCTGGCAAGACTGGCTTCCATAGCAGTAAACACTCTAAATTCATACCATTGTGAAATATAATTAATTAGGTATTTGGGATTGGTGTTGCAGTCCAGTTCCAGATTCTTCTGTGTAGAACAGTGATTCCCAAACTTTGGTCCTCCAGATGTTTTGGACTTCAGCTTCCAGAGTTCTTGACTGTTGACCAAGCTGGCTGGGGCTTCTGGGATCTGAAGTCAAAACACTTGGAGGTCCACAGTTTGGGATTCCCTGCTGTAAAGGGAACAGATAGAAGAGCTAGAGATGAATTTAGAGAGATTGCCTAGAGATCCATCCCTTCCATAGTTGGAATCTTAAGGCCCCTGGCAGTTGGAAGTAGAGATCTGATTCCAGCCACTTATCTCCTTGATCTCATAAAATCCATCGCCTGTTTGTCTGTGAAGACCTGCATTTCTTGAAAATAATAGCAAGTCTCTTGAGTTAATCAAACAGAAGCCAGCAAGCTCTCCTATTTTTGCTTTCTTTTTCTCATGGATACTATACAAGAGGTTGGTACCTTAAATTGGGGCACTGTGGATGTGCTTTAGATCAATGGTTCCCAAACTTTGGTCCTCCAAATGTTCTGGACGTTAGCACCCAAAATTTCTGACTGTTGGCCAAGCTGGCTGGGGCTTCTGGGAGTTGAAGTCCAAAACACTTGAGAGGACAAAAGTGGGCATCACTTCTTTAGATTTTTTTCAAAATGAATGAATAAATGGTTTCCTTTTAGTCATGCTGTTCCTTTTGTGGAAAATTATCTACTGTACTAAATCAATGTTTCCTCTTTCACGCTATCATACATTCTTTTCTTCCTTTCTTTTTCTAAAATCCTGATCCTTTAGGCCTGAATGAGAGCTTTGTCTCTGAGTGAGAACTTTGAGTACCTAAAAAAAGGTCCCAGCATTTCAATTTTTTTCTTTTCCAATAGAAAAGAAAAGGTGCTGCATTTGCTTAATTCTACCTCCCTCATCCTCCAATACAACTTTGTAGCTTAAATAATTGAGTCTGGAGTCAGATACACACAAAACACCAGGGGGCAGTGGAGTACCACATATTCAGCTGCAAGGAGGCTGGTAGCTTGCTGTGTCAAAAGTGCAGTGAATTACACAAACCAGCATGCCGATTGTGAGGGAACAAATGCAAACGCACCATCTTCGGGCTGATTCCCACTATGATTGGAAGCGATTTGCTGATTGTTATATATGTGCCTTGTCCCCACTGGGAATGGTTTCGGTTGCGACTGCGATTGTTCTGACTCGGGAGATTATTGCATCAGGTTTAAATCACCTGAGCTGGCTTAAAATTAGAAGCGGGCAGCATCCTGATAGTTTCACACACATTTATCCACCAAACTCACTGCCCGGCTGCAGCCAGGCTCCATCGCTGCTCCAAGGGTGCTCCTCGCGCCTCTTTTGAACGCTGGGAGTTTTCCGGCTTGATAAAATGGCCGCCAGAGCACCCATCCAAGGAGCGATGGAGCCAGGCTGCAGCCGGGCGGCAATTTTGGCAGCTAAATGTGTGTGATACTATCAGGATGCCGCTCGCTTCTAATTTTAAGCCAGCTCAGGTAAAACGCTTTAAACTTGATGCGATAATCTCCTTCCTTTGAAGCAAGACAAATCCAAAAAAAGTGCACTTTTTGAAGAGTAGTTTTTTGGCAGTTCTTTTGAAAAGAACTGATTAGCAGGCATGTTCAGCAAATGGGAAGGATGGACCTGAATTGCATCAAGCTGGAGGGGAGGGACTCATGGCAGAGAGTTGGGAGAGGGTGTAACCCATCCCCTCCCAGGTTTTGGGGAAATCTGACATTTTCCCCCCTCTCCTTTCCCAGGACCCATCCTACATTTCAGCCTTCTGTCCAGAAGGAATTCCAAAACATCCTCCATTCTGAGCATGACTAGAAAGCATGAATTTATATGCATATTTTTAGCTTGTGTGTGTGCGTGTGGGTGTGGACTTTATCACACGGGGGAAATCTATAGTTTATCCCATACAAATCCCGAAAAAACACGTAATTACACACAACGATTTCACATGACGTTGCACAAAAACTGCTATTAAAGTGGTCAGAAAGTGGTGTTATCCCAGATCTTTTTATTTTTGGGATTTTAGTAAAAATGCATTTGCGATATTACTGTAATTGCGCATTTACTCTAGTGTGAAAGTCAAATTCGGTTTATTCACACAATAACCCTCCTTTAATTCTTTTTTCCGGTTTCCCATGGTTCTGTGGGGCTGCTTTTACTTCCTGTTTTGCTTGGGCAACAAACATGCCAGGCAGACATGAGCCTCTCTGCTTTCTCTTTCTGCGCATGTGCAAGTATACCATTTTTAGTACATTTACAGACTTCTTTCACTTCTGTATGAAATGTAAAAATGCTTTTTTAGCACTTTTCGCGTTATTTTGCATTTATTCTAATTACGTGTGAAATTCAAGCTCTATTTTCGCTTTATTTTCGGGATGGTTTATTTGCACTTTATTATCTTTTTAAAGATGAAACTGGCCCCCATGCGATAAAGTCCTCTGTGTGTGTGTGTGTGTGTGTGTGTGTGTGATATTTCCCCATTTTTGCTGGCAGGTCCTCCAGTTGGCTTTCAGCTATTATTTTGCTCATGTCCTACTTACTCCCCTGAATGTCCTCCATTCTGAACATCACTTAGAGAATGGAGCACATTCAGGAGAACTTTGGGCTTTGGTTTGGAAATGTCCTCCACTTTGAGCAGGACTAAAAGGCATCCATTGACATTTCTAGCAGTATTTTGGGCTTTGATTTGGGGATGACCTCCATATTTTTTTTCCTGGATGGTCCTTCATTTTGGGATGTGTGTGTGTGCCTGGTCCTCCCAGCCTCCCCCCTTCCATCTTCTCCCTCCTTTTTTGTATCACTGGTGATGTGTAGATGTGCATCATATGATTGACATTAAAAAAAAAAAGACCTGGATGGAGCGACAAGTGGGAATGACAACCATGTCAAAAAAGACACGAATGCATGGAATAAGGAAATAATTCGCTTCCATAGTGGTAACTAAGCACTGGCCTGAATTGATTAAGCGACATGGTGTCAATGCAGCTCTCAAACTCGATTAAATGCATGTGGGAATGAGCCCTTCATTTCAGTTTTGTTAGCTTTATTTTTTTAATGTATATATTCAGTCTGACATGCTCAGTTAATATTCTCAAAAATAATTTTGTAGTGTAAGACTAGTGGATGAAATATAGTGTACTTTTAGGTATCAGGCTTCAATTTTTAGTTTTCTGTTATATGAGCACCAACGTGATGTGATGGTTGGAGAGTTGGACTATGACTCTGGATACCGGGGTTCAAATCCCCACTGTGCCATTGAAACCCACTGGGGGACCTTGGACAAGTGACACTTTCTCAGCCTCAGATGAAGGCAAAGGCAAACCCTGTATGAACAAATCTGGTCAAGAAAACCCTGTGATTTAGGAGATTATTGCACACGTTTTATCCCTTGTTTTTTCCGATGAGATATACGCATGTTTAATTACAAAGACAGGTCTTACTGCATTTTCTCATCAGCAGCCTGTATGCAGCCCATATGCAACCCAGGTTTATCTCGGGGCTTTTCAAGAATGGATTTTCCCATCCTTGAAAAGCCGCGGGATAAACCTGGGTTCCATATGGGCTGCATATGGGCTGCCAATGGGAGAATGAAGTAAGACTCATCTTTAAAATTAAACGTGCATATATCCCATCAGGAAAACAACAGGATAAAGTGTGTGCGATAATCTCCAGAGTCACCTTAGGGTTGCCATAAATCAGAAACGACTTGAAGGCACACAACAACAAATTATACATACCTTGAGTAATTATTAGAAAAGTAACTAGTAAATCTTATAATGATTTTTTAACAAATGCAACAGTTTGGCTAATTAGATAGAATATTGCAAAATTTTTAGAAAAGGTTTAAGTTCAGTTTTCTTGAAAGACACCTTTACATGTTAGTAATCCTACCTTTTTTAACTGTAAAAGACTTCAGTCACAGCAGTCATGGTGAGAGAAAACAGATGAAAGATTAATTCTCTTGCTGTCATGACACTAAATCCAGGATTAGAACAAATTCATAAATAGCCACTCTTCTGGTTGCCTGTGGGGACCAGGATTCACCTCTAGGAAACCAAATAGAGGAGAAGCTATATGCAAACTGGAAGACAGTCTGTACTCACCTTCAATGTGTGTATTCATTAAATTCATTAAATGGGAAGGAGCTAGATAATTCCTGCTGGCCCTGTTCCCGGTCTCTGTGTGTACAGTGGAAGATGCCACCTTCAGCACTTTTTTAGAAAGATAGAAAGACTTTGCCTTTTGGGGGGGGGGGCTTTTTAAAAGAAAAGCTGAGGGTTGGGTTATTATTTGAAAAGTGAAATATCCGAAAGTGAAGAGCCAGTGTGGTGTAGTGGCTTCAGCATTAGACTTGAGTTGGACTAGACTGGAGTTGTTGTCATTGTTTGCCTTCAAGTCATTTCTGATTTATGGCAACCCTAGGACCAACCTATCAGAGAGTTTTCTTGGCATGGTTTGTTCAGAGGAGGTTTGCCATTGTCTTCCCCTGAGGCTGAGAGCATGTGACTTAACCAAGGTCATCCAGTGGATTTCATTACAGAGTTGGGAATCGAACCCTGGAACCACTACACCAGGGGTAGGCAACCTTTCCCCTTTAAGGGCCGAGGGACTTCAGCTCCCAGAAGCCTCAGCCATGTTGGCCAATAGCTCCTGGGATTCTGGGAGCTGAAGTCCCTCAGCCCTTAAAGGGGAAAGGTTGCCTTCCCCTGCACTACACCAGGCTGGCTCTCATATAACTCTGAAGACCAGAATCAAATTCCTGCTCAGCCATGGAAACCCACTGGGTGATTTTGGACAAGTCACAATCAAGTCATACTTGAGTCCAAGACACAAAAACAGATGTGTTTATCCTCAGAGGAAGACAAAGGCAAACCTCCTCTGAACAAATCTTGCCAAGAAAACTGTGTGATGGCATTGCATGGCTTAGGGTCATCATAAATTGGAAGAACTTGAAGGCACACAGTAACACCAAAAATACCTTTAGGACTCCCATAATCCTCCAAAGTTTGTAGTGATTATATTTTTAGACTCAAGCTCCCAGAATCCCCCAACCAGCATGGAAAAGGGCCATGTCATCTGAAGGATTCTGGGAACCGCAGTGACTTTTCTAGCCTCCTAATGGGAATTGTAGGCCAAAACATCAAGAGAACCAAAGGAGCCACACCCCAGCTATTAAGACATACAGCTATACTTTATGAAGGCTTCTTGTGACCATCCCACCTCCCTTACTTTATGCTCTGACACATTTGCTGAGCAATCCAACAAGAAATGCATTCCAAGGGAAAATACCATTTGCATCTCTCACAGTGGTACAATTACAGTGGGGAGTGGCTTGATTGACATATCAGTATGTAAAGGGATCTTGTAGCACCTTTGAGACAGAGAAAGAAGCATTTGTAGACTTTAGTCTACTACCTTAAATGCATGGAGTGAATTGGTTGGTTATTTTATTCTATTGTTGCTGGTTATTTTAATCTACATATTTTATATATATAAGCCATCTTGAACACTACATTTTTGGAACTGAAAAAGGGTGGAATAAGCCCTCTGATAAAAGAAAAATAAGTTAATAATCTGATAGTTATGAATTATAACTAAGGCATCTTAAACAATCTTTTAGAGGCAACAAGCTCACCTGTATTATCTGTGTAACAAAATACTCTAATAATTGTGGCATAGGGAATGGAGCACTTCAGCAAAGCTGCCTTCTCTTCCCCACAGCTGTGTCTGCCATTCTTAAAGTTTGTTTTATTACTGATTTTATTTGCTTTTAGCTCTTTGTAGGGTGTATGCTCTCCCTCTCCAATGCTAAAGTGCACGTTGTGATGTTTGTTTTCTAAACCAAGGAGCAGAATCCTGAATACAAACCAGCACTCTCCCTCCTCAGAACAGACACACACTTCAGAAGCTTACCTGACCCATGTGTTACCATGTGGGGATATATTATAGGGCACAACCATTTCTGGGATGTGAAGATTAAAATGGGCCTTGCTTTTCTTTGAGTGCACAGAAAAGTCTTTCATTTTCCAGTCTCATGAAAAACAAAAACTTGAGTCCAAGACACAAAAACAGATTGTTTATCCTCCACGTTTCCAGTGTTTACTAACAGTCCTTCAAATTTATAACAAAAAAGACTGTTTAACATTTACCACTTTCTTAAAGCGTTCTTGACCTTGCCAGAATGCCAGCACTGTAAAGCACATACAAATATTTCTTTCTTTGAACAAAAATTCCTCCCTGGGATATTTTTTTTAGCCTTCACCTTTTGAAATTTGCTTATATTTGCCACACAACATGTTTCTCCAAAAATAACTTGGCTTCTTTGAGAAATCTTCAAGAGCTGATAAGGTCTGATGTGGACTGGCTTTCATCAAGATTACACTGAGTGTCCCTGACATGTTCTTTAAGGCGATTTCTCAAAAACCAAAGTAATTTGTTTGATTGCAAACTGGAGGGAGCAAAGACTCCTTTAGAAAGGATTTTGTATGTCAATGTCATATCTAAATATTCTGGATTTTGATTATTATAGACAATGGTGCAACTGGATAATTTTAGACCCTCATCTTAATGATCTTCTATGGGTCTCCATTAGTTGTCCATAGGGCCTCGGCAGACGGCTAATTGAGCCGTCTTCCGGGCCCGGAAGAGGAGGGGCAGCCACACGAGCGGCGCCCCTTCCTCTTCCTGAGGTCGCCCTCGGAGTCGCCGTCCGTCTGCACGGCCGGCGCTCCGGGGATGACCTCACGCCGCGGCGACCGGACGCGCCACGGCGTTTGAGTCAGGGAAAGTGCGCCCACCGCTTTTAGGGCGCACTTTCCCTGACATCTAAAAGGAGCGCCAATTTGGTGCTCCTTTTAGAGTTGCCGGAGGAGCGGCGCGGCGCGGTGCGGAGGCTGAGCTCCGCCGGCGCTCCGGACCAGGGCGTCCCCGACGCCCTGGTCTGCAGAGGGGGCATGTTTATTAGCAAGAAACTAAAAATTTTCTTCCTTTTCCTTCTCATCACCATTCTATGCTGATTTTCCATTCTTGATTTTTTAAAAAGGAATGAGCATGTCTAGTGTTACATTTTAAGCTAACTTAAATGACTTCAGCCATCTTCATGACTGTAGAAATAAAATAGAGTATATTTAGTTTCCCTGATACTAAACACATTAACTTGGGAATTAGCACCATTTTGTTGTAGAAAATGTTTTTAATTATTTTTTTTGAAAACAACTGCAACCACGTACTTGCCTTGTTAGAGACCCTTAAATATTTATTATTTTTAAAAAATCAAAAGGATGCTGTACTGACCAACATTAGCCCTGGTGGGCATTAGCATGCCCATTGTTACCCTAAAAGGTAGGGGAAATGTGGGGATCTGACCCCAGCCATGTCAGTGTCTCATTGAAATTCTGGGGAAATTATAACTCAAAAGAAAAGGAGAGTAACTCTGGGGCTCTTTTTACTTGTGCATACCAGTACTAATAGAGACTCTGGTTTCAGTAAATAGAAGGGTTTATTTAGAAATGTGCAAAGGTGCACACAAACATACCAAACCAATGCAACCTTAAGAACCATACAAAGCTATCAGAAAGCAAGGTGTGAAAGGATAGAAAGGAATCAGTAATTAGATGGAGCGATAATTACCAGTCCTGAAGATAGGTCCATGGAAAACAGAGAGTAGCTCAGACAGCATCTGAGGGTGACACACGGAGAGTGAATGAGACTCTTTGTGCACACAGGGCCTGTAAACCATACCTCTAACTGTATTTATATCCTATTTCATAGTCTCAAGGGATGTTTAATGTTACCACACAATGTAACAAAGGCTTTGATGGTTTCCCCATGGAACTGACAAAAGGGATTCAGAAACACTGATGACTTTAACTCCAGAGTGATAAAATATTGATTGGATTTGAGACAATTCCTGAATAGTCAGACAGGAAGGGTGAATAGGGACACAGCCTGTGGTGAGGTGGAAGGTGTATTTTTGACTGCTTTTGCGATGGGACTCACTTAGAGCCTTTACAGACTGCCAGAAATAATACAGCTTGAGACCACTTTAACTGTTCTGGCTCAATGCTAGGGAATCATGAGAACTGTAGTTTTTTTTCTGAGACATTAAGCCATCTCTGTCAGATAGCTCTGGTGCCACAATAAACTACAGTTCCCATGATTCCCAGGCACTGAGCCAGGGCAGTTAAAGTGGTCTCGAGCTGCATTATTTCTGGCAGTCTGTAAAGGCCCTGAGTCTTCATTGCAGGAGGAAATACCTCATATCCAGCAAGAGGGATGTAGGGTGTGCTAACACCATGCAGCATGGTGGGCTGATACCAAACCTGTTTGCTATCATCCAGATTACTTGCTATTATCTATTCTAGATGATCACAGAATAGACAGAGGGCCTTTGCAGACTGCTAGAAATAGTGCAAATTGAGTCCACTTTAACTGCCCTGGCTCAGTGCTAGGGAATCATGGGAACTGTAGTTTTTTCTGAGACATTGAGTCTTCTCTGTCAGAGAGCTCTGGTGCCACAATAAATTACAGTTCCCATGATTCCCTAGCACTGAGACAGGGCAGTTAAAGTGGACTCAGTTTGCACTGTTTCTGGCAGTCTGCAAGGCCCAGAGTTGAAGAAGCAGATCTTTTTCTCCCAAGTTGCAGCTCTATTTGGGCTTTTGGATAGCAGGACTGTATAAATGAACACATTTTGAACAAGAGCTCTAACTTTCTTTTGTTGGCTATTTGGCGCTATATCCCAGACTTCTTAGCTTATGCTAGCCAGATCCTAAATGTCTACATTGGAGGTTGTGGCACAGGCAGTGCTGTTCTGTAAACTTATAGCAGAAAGCAGTATCATGATCTTGACCATTAGGGAGACAATAAAACAGTTATCCCACTCTTCCCCAGAAAATTTCCACCTGAGCATTGACAATTTCTTTTAAAAAAATCAAGTGCAAGATATAGGGTGGCCACTAGGCATAAATGAAAAAAAATATATCCAAAAGTTGTGTACATGCATGCTTTTGCTCACGTGTTGATCTGCATAAAACTTATTTTTGCTAATTGGAGGTACGCATGGACATTTAGAAATAATGGCTACAATTTCAGCAGAAATGCAATATGGTGGCCCCGCAGGTGTCTTATTGGTGGAGTAAATGCTGCTGATGTCTGTGGTATTTGTAGCTGTAGCTTTCTGGTTTGATTTTGTTTGTTTTGTCAAAATAACCAAAAGACATTTCTGTTGTCCCAGACGATCCACTGGCAATTCCTGGCACCAGCAGGAATATTTCATTCCCTTCCAGAGGATGGGGTTTTCCACTAGTTCTGGGATCTATCAGAAAAACTGGAGTTTGTGTGGTTCATTATTTGCAGTTCACATTCAGTTCCTTGTTGCTGCTACTGTGGAAGCGGGGAAAGGTATCAGGAAGATTCTTTTGTAGCTAACCTAGGTCCAAAACACACTGCAGAAATAATCCAGTTCAAGACCACCTTAACTGGCATTGTTCAGTTCTAGAGAATCCTGGGAAATGTAGTTTATTGTGGCACCAGAGCTCTCTGACAGAGAAGGCTAAATGTCTCACAAAACTACAGTTCCCAGAATTCCCTAGCATTGAACCAGGGCAGTTGAAGCAGTCTTGCATTGGATTATTTCTGCAGTGTGTTTTGGACCCTAATAAGTTTTAGACTACTGTTCTTTTAAAAAAGAAGTAATCTCCATACCAGGTCTCACAAAATCCAGAGCCAATAGTGAGCAAAGGCACTGAGATGATCTGAATGATGCTAGGTCAAGTGGCTATGATGTCATATAGTTTCCTTCATCCTCTTTCCCTTTCTGCCAGCTTTCTCAGGGTCTAAAAATCTGGAGAGGGTGCTAGTGGACATGGAGGTAGCACAAACCAGGAATAAATGAGAACCAAGATTTCTACCTCTTTCTATGATTTTGGAAGAGCCCTATAAGAGGGAAGAGTATGATGATGATGATGATGATGATCCTGCTCCCCCTCCCATTGGGACTCAATGTGGCTTACAATTTAAAAGAATAATAAATAAGTCTGCCCACTAGGTCCTATCTCTTGATGGGCAGCCTCAAAACTGCAGCTTTCCCTTCATATATATATATATATATATATATATATATATATATATATAATGGACTATATTATATAAAATGGACTTGGACTGGTTAACCCTTTAAATATAATTCCACCTGTGTAAAGTAGGACACATGGCTATGCTAGCAATAGAACTGCAACAAATATGATGTTCAGTGACTTCACTGTGTGATGGAATGGGGCTTTGAGGTCTGGGCTCACTCTCTGTCATTAGGTATCACTGTCATCTCACTCTGCCAGGGCTTTCCCCCTTCCTCTTTTTACTTGATGCTAAGAAGTTTCTCTGTCTTTCTTCTTTTTGGGAGAGATGGCTCTTGGGGAGTTTTGTTTTTGCTTTTTATTTTGTTGCTTTTTAAAAAGCTGGCAGCAGCCTAGAAGAAAAGGCAGGTGGCTCCCTGGGGTTCCTCACATTGTTTTGGGATGGCATTCAGCTTTATGGCATTCCATTAAAAATAAAAATCAGTGATACCAAGAGAGTATCTGAACTGTTTGGTTCAGATAAGATTCAGGATGTACAGAAAGAAAGGGAAAAAATATCTCACACGTAACAGCCAGTTCTTGCTACAATTATATAGCAACTTCATTTGCAAGAGGCCATTTGGTTCATTGTTGGTGGTATACCACATAATGATAGCAATCTGTAGGCCTGAGGCACCTCAGTTTTTGTATGATGATGCCCCATGATTCATGAATACTATTACATTTTAAAGTGTGGAATGTTGATCCACATATTAGAATCCAAAACACTGAACCCCAGAGGGAAATTCCAGTGGAGAAAATGCCAACTTTTTGCAGCTGCTGTTCCTGGATGTCAGCCAAGTCACCTTTCTATTACCTTCTCTTTGTGTATGTGTTGAATCTGTAAGAATATTTTGAAATTATACCAGCAGAGCACAGCAGGCTAGAGCTGTCAGTTTATGACTTTTATTTATTTGTTTCTTTGTATATTTAACATGAGTAAGTACTCTGAATGCTTACAGTAAGATGAAAAGAGAAAAACTAACTTTTATTGCCTAAAGAAATCTATCAGAGAATGTGCAGAACCAACAACACTTGGATTACAGAAGCCCTTATAGCTGGCTTCCATATGTGCAAGTTTGCTCAGGCAGCTCTTATAATGTCTCAATGAAACTGCCAGTTCTCATTCTCGATGTGGGACTGTGTTTACCTGAACCAATGGTGATCCAACTTGTGCATCATACTAGAAGTGGGGAATCTAAATCAGGCAATCCTGTTCAGCTGGGACATTCCAGTGATAGTAATGGTGATTCTTTTATTCTGTAAACCATCTTAAATCCCATTCCTGGAGAGAAGGTAAAATATAAATGAAGTTACTGATTGATTGAGTGAGTGACCAACTGACCCTCAACCCTTTTTCAACATGCAAGTTCCATCGGTTTTGTTGTTTTATATCTAGGGAAGACATATTGTGGTGCACTTAGACAATCAAATCTCCAACTGAATGAGATATTTAGGGCTCATTTCCACTATAATTAGAAGCAAATTCCTGATCACTTTATATGTACTTCATCCCCATTCAAAACCGTTTCAGATGAGATTGCGATCATGTTGAAGTGAGACAAATGGAAAAAAAATTGCTATTTTTAAACACTAGTTTTTTGGGGGTTCTTTTAAAAAACGTAATTCTGAAGCATGTTCAACAAGTGTGAACAATGGATATATATTGCAGACAGGCAGGGAGGCAGGTGGAACCCCAGCAGGGCCAAGGTGCAGCTGGAGGGAGGAAGGGAGCCTGGGCTTCCCCGGGCCATGGGTGTAAGCAGCCTAGGGAAAGCTGGAATGGCAGGGACACCTCCCCGCCTCACATCTACCACCACCACCAGCAGCAAAAACAGTGCTGCCAGGCTTGGCTGGGCGGCTCTAGCTTGGCTCTGCTCCACTCTCTGGCAGCAGTGGAGGATCCAGGCCAACTACCACCACCTCTGCCACCACCGCCGTACCCAGGCAGGCTGTAAGTGGTGGAAGACGGCCTCCCTCACGTCCCCATGCTGCTCTCGGGGGGGGGGGGGCTCCTGCATCTCTGCCACCTGCCAGCTCTGCTCACCTGCTCGGCATGCTCTCGTTGGGCACTTCAAGGGGATGCAGGGGGAAGGCTGCCGCGGCCTCAAAAGTGGAGCCTGTGGCAGCCAGGAAAGAGGACCCCCAAGAGTGGCGCGGGGACTGGAGGGAGGCTGTCTTCCACCACTTACACAGCCCTCCCATGTATGGTGGAGGCAGTGGAGGTGGCGGTGGCTGGCCTGCTCCTGCCTGGATCCTTTGTCACTGGTGATCTCAACCTTTTATACTCCTCTGCCTCAAGAGGCTTAGCTTCAACAGCTGAGTCCCCAGTGGGAACAACTTGGATTGGGTGCAAAATTTGCTTCCATAGTGGGAACTACGCATCAGCCTCAATCGAACCCGTGACCTGGTGTCAGGGTGATTCGCAAACCGGTTTAAATGTAAGTGGGAATGAGCCCTTAGTGTAACTCCACTTGATAACATATGTCGAATAATAATAGTTTCAATGGTAGTTTAAATTGTCAGATTTCTTATAGAATTGAGCCTCTACTCTTTGGTGTAAAGAAAGACTTCCAGTAGATGAAATTCTTTTTAGCATGTGTGAACACTCATGCTAAAAAGAGATTTTTCCAATTCCTACCTTTGAAATATAGCCTATAGCACCTGATATTCATTAGTGGTCTCCCATCAAAGTACTAACTAAGGCTGAACCTGCTTTATTTCCAAGATCAGGCAGAATCTGGTGCCCTTAGGGTATTACGGTTTCCATAGTAGCCAATTAGATTATCTGTGACTATGTTTATAGCATAGGAACAGTGCCCTGCACCATCTTGAGTCATCTGACTGTCTCAGCCAGTGAAATCCCATACTTCTTTTTCAAGGTATTTTAATGCCATGATGTGCCTTTTCCCCAGGTTTCACAATATGCACCTTATGCTACTGATAATGTCAAATATCATGACAAGTTAGAAGGCTGGAAAGAACCACCCAGACAAGATGAAAACATGGAAAAGACAAATACAAATGCCATGAAAACAACAGATGATTTAAGGTGAGGACAAAGATATATGTGTACGGAACTTGGGGTGGGCAACATATGGTCCTCATGGATACCCAGTGGGTTTTGTATCCAATATATCTATATCTATATCTATATCTATATATCTCTAAGGAAATATATATATTTTTATCCGAAATGTCCGAAAAATCAGAAAAAATCAGAAAGGAAATGTTGCCCATATTTGTATTACTGTGTTCTCTGTAGCTACTCTTGATGTCCTGCATATGTTTAAACTTTGCATTGAAATATTACAAATGATTTTACATTGTATGGTCATTTCTCCCTGACACTTTTCTTGCCTATGTGTGTTGCCAGTGTATGTGCATTATGGATATAAAACTGCTTATTTCTTACTTGCACACAAAAATGAAAAATATTTTTAAAATCTCATCCCTGAGTGAGATTATGGGTTTTTAAAATGATTTTTCACATTTTGGAACAAAGTATTTCATGCCAAAAAAAACAAAAAAACAAACAAACCCCATCCTCACACACTTTTACCATGTTTGTGCAAAAATATTCCCAAACGTGAAATTCACAGCAGTCAACAGTTTTTTTCATTGAATTGCTTGACCCTTTTCACTGAGGAGAAAATTTATGAATATTCCTTACATCACTAGTATACACACACAAAGCTGTTAGTTTTCAAGGCATTGCTGGACTTGTCTTTGCTGCAACTTAGTTCTTCTTTGGGATTTAACAACAGTTGTTCTTCTGAATAAACATGTTCATACTTTGCTACCTTTAAGGGAAAAAACTTTAATTGGTGAAGCTTCAAAGAGCTTGAAAAGAGTGGACAGGCCCTTTGTACTTAAGCACCTTAAACTATCTTCTCCTTCAACAGCTTCTGATAACAAAGCAATTGATACTCACTGATCAGAGGGAAGGAGGCCTGTGGTTGTTGCTCCTGAAAACAATGGCACAATCATGGACCTCCTGTTTCTCTTCTATGCAGACTAAAGGGAAATGGTATCTGGATTTTCAGAAGTTTCAGCATTTTACATATTTTGCAAAAAAAAAAAAAGTCTATAGAAAAAGTATTATTACAATTATGAGTCAAAATGTGATATAATTTCTGAAGAACTCTTCAAACACTGTATTTGTATATAGGGATATTTGTTCTCTTATTTTGTAGACACATGCAGGGAAACTGCAAGAAAATGTTACCTGCTGTGTAATAACTATGCATTTCAAACAGGATGTACTGCCTTGAATCATTTAAGAATAGATTAAATATACTTTTAAAAATATAATAACAAAATAAATACATGGTGGGTGTTTCTAGATTACTGAAGTGGCTTGTCCATTTTGAAGTTGTGTCCACAATCCTGCAGACCAGAGGGTGGTTTGTGAACATCTCTGTAATTTTCCCAGAGCCTGGGAATTGTCCAAGCTATACCTTGGACACTCTCTAACATTCTTTCCATTCTTTATTTGACAAACACTCAGGCTCCACCACCTCTCTGTCCTTGTTGCTTTTAGAAAAAGTCACTGAGCATTCTTTTCCCCCCTCTAAGACACAGTGAAAATCTCCACAAAGTGATAAAATAAAGTTGTCTAGATCAACTTTGATCAGTGGTGTCATTGGGAGAGGGGTAAGGACTGCACTGAGTTGGGCCCTTTGCCTGCTGCAGAGGTTATACAATGATGCTGCCACATGGAGATGGAGGTGCTGGCTTCCCTGCTGCCTCTCTCTCTCTGCCGAAGGAGCCATGGCAGTGGAGAAGGCGGTGAGGGTGGCAGACAAATCCCCCTGCAAGCCTCCCCACTGCCCTGGCTCCCTTCACTGCACCAGGTGATCATTGTCCTATCAGAGGGGGCACTGCATTGAGTGATACTGACTGCAGTGACGCCACTGATGTTGATCATTGTCCTTGAGTTAATTATCCCTAAAGACTAATTATCCCTAAATTATCCCTAAAGACTTTATTTCTCTTACAAAATTGCATATCTTCAACATTTCACCGATGAAAACTGTGATATCTCCAACATTTAACAGATGAAAAACAGGACACATGTAGCAGAGCCACATCAAAATGTGCTCAAAAGAGTGTGGCCAGGCACTGGGCATGTCTGCACTGGGCATGTCTACACAGGCCAAATGAAGCGGTCCCCCTTCCCCATCCTCACAGAGACCCGTCTTAACAATGTAGGGCCCCATCTCTGATTTGAGTGCAGACTGTCTTCACGACGTAAGGCCAGTTCTGCATCAAATGCACCCTAACCCTCCCTTTAACTGGTTTAAGATAACTCATCTTTTGCTTCAGATTTCTCAGGAAAATCTGGAGCACTCTGGAATGACACTAGAGAATGACACTAGACATCTAGAGAGAGAGCCCTGGTGACACAGTGGTTAAATGCCTGTACTGCAGCCACTCACTCATAGACCACAAGGTTGCGAGTTCAATAGCAGCCAGGGCTCAGGCTAGACTCAGGCTTGCATCCTTTCGAGGTCACTAAAATGAGTACCCAACTGTTGGGGGGCAATGAGCTTACAGTTGTAAACCGTTTAGACATCCCATAGCGCAATATGAAGCGGTATATAAATGAATCTGCTTTGCTTTGCTTTGCTTTGCTTTACATCTGTCTACATATGCATCCCCACTGTGCTACCTGGCACCAATGGCATGAGTCGCTCCCTCTGAGGCCACCACGAGGTGACCAATGTGGGATGCCTTGCTTCTGACCTCAGAGGAAATGACTCATGCCAGGGGCTGTGGAGCCAGGGTACACGACACAGATGTGTATGTAGGCTACCACCCAGTGTTGCTGAGGGGTGCAGAGGGAATGGGGAGAATCTGGAGCAGCCCAGGGTATTCTGGCCAATGTAGATGAGCCTTGTCAATTTAAACAGATAATCCTTGGAATTCATGTACTGACTTTATGAATGACAAGTCTCTGACCCCTTGTCTTCCTCCTATGAGCTCAGCAATTGAAGTAAGTAATGATGTGATATAATGAAGTGATGAGGAATGAAGAAAGTGGGAGAAGGAGAGAGAACCTTGTTTTAAAAACAGCTGAAAAAGTAGGATAGCACAGGATTAACTAGGGCTGTCCCTTCTAAACTGCAATAGTTGGATGGTATATGTTTGAGCACATGGTATAATTGTGGATGCACCTCTGGAAAATAACCCAATATTCTGACATTTTCCTAACTAACATGTTAGATTTCTGTAACAGAAATCCAACAAAAAACAAGATTTATACAGCAATCCTATACAACTATTTTGGAATATGTTTCATTGTGTTCAACACTGGTAGGTACGTGTATAGGATTGCAGCTTTAAAAATGTCTTATAGTAGAATCCTATGCGTGTCTGCTCAGGAGTAAGTTCCACTGAGTTCAATGTTGCTTACTTCTAGGTAAATTGGTTTGGGATTATATCCCACCAATTTACCTAGGTGTGCCTTCAAATCATTTCTGACTTACAGTGACCCTATGGTGAACCTATCACAGGGTTTTCTTGGCAAATTTCTTCAGGGGGGATTTGACATTACCATCCTCTGAGGCTGGGAGACTGTGTGACTTACCCAAGTCACACAGTGAGTTTACCTGGCCAAGTTTGGATTTGAGCCCTGGTCTTCAAGTTGTCCAACATGCAGACTACTATGCTACACTAACTCTCATTCAGTGTTTTGCTTCAGCACAAATAACTATTTGTTTCTTCATTTTTTTAAAAAAATAAATACTCCCCCTAACATGTACATGTTATTAGAGAGAAGGCCTCTTTGAAATATCAGTCTTTTTGCATATTTGCATAAGTTGTAAATTTCTGCCCTGATATTTCTTAGAAGTTAAGTAAATGTCTTTAAGCAGACCCATAAATGGAGGTGCAGGACAAACTGGGGGAAAAAAAATCTTATCCTCTCTTTCTTTTAGAGCTGCCAAATACAAGGAAGTGGAAAACCGTATTAAACAACATACACTTATGATGAAAGAAAGAAGGAAAAGGTTAACAGGGATACCCCAGGAAGATATGGAGAGAGCAAAGCAAGACTTTGAAACTGTATGTTCTATTTTTTCTCTTTGAAATACAGTCAGCCTTTTGTATTGATGGGGGTTTGGTTCCCACCCCCTGTAGATATGAAATATTGTGGGATCTCCATTCCATGTAAGTCTATGAATGTGCATGCATCAGTGTGGCTGCATGCATGTGTCGCCATTGACGTACTGGTATATGGAGCTGGGCTAGCTGCTGATGCTCAAAACTGTGAATAGCTAGCCCACCAGTGTGGAGAGGCAACTGCATAGTGCTGGATCAGTGGAAATGTTTTGGAGAGTCCAAACTTTTCTTTGAAGGATATTGAGTGTGATTTATACTTACATGTGCCCTCCCCAGTCCCTATGTCCTTGGATACCTGTGACAGGACCTCCTCTCAAATCTTAGGTTACCTTTATTCCTATCCACAGGAGATCCCTAATACTTGCCCTGCTGTTACCTTATTGATACTATTTTATAGTGTATGAGGGCTGGGGTTCCCAAGTGTCCCACAAACCAGTTCATTGTTTAGGTAGTATGCTTTTCTTTGTTTATCACTCACACAGAGACATTTACTGTAAAAATGGACAATAACTTTATTAAATAAACTTAAGAAAGAAAGTATCTTGTGTAGGTTACTTCAAGCTTAATGTGGTTACATTAACAACAATTGCAAACTTTTAAATACTCTGTACCCTACTCTCTCATTCTTAGTAGGAATACCAATCAGACCTAGATAGTCTAACTCAGGGGTTGGCAACGTTAATGTACCTGGGGCCGGTTGCTGGTCCCCAGGTCTTCCGCTGGGTGGGGGGGGGGATGGCGGCACCGCCGCGTGAGCTGCCTCCGCTGCCGCGCCACCGCGCACATCGCGGCCACCATTTTGTTTGCCAAAATGGCGGCCGCGACTCATTTGCGCATGAGCAGTACTCCTGCGCATGTGCAAATGAGTCACGGCCACCATTTTGGCAAACAAAATGGTGGTCACGACGTGTGCGGCGGTTCAGTGGTGGGAGCGCATGGTGGCGGGGGGGGGTCCGCAGGGGTCCACAGGCTGAGTGTGGCCCGCAGGCCATAGGTTGCCAACCCCTGGTCTAACTGAATGATAGACTAACTGAACTCCCTCTCCTTCAGAATCCTTATCTGATCTTAACTGAAAACTCTCTCTCTCTCTCTCTCTCCCCCCCCTCTCTCTCCAACCTTTCCTCAGATACACACCCCAGCTTTTATACATCCCAATTCCTCCACAGCCCTCTCTCACAGTCTTCCTGGATTGTGACTGATTGCCAGGAAGCCCAGTCTGCCTAGCAACTCTGTCACAACAACCATTTCACCACTGCACTTCTAAATTAGCACCAAACCATATTTTGGTGTTACATTTGAGCTGGATAAATAAGAGACAAGCCTGAAGAAAAGGCACTCCTCTCTCTTTCATTCTATGTAAAAGAGCTAAGTGGTCTGGCAGATGGAACTGCAGTAATACCAATGGAAGAGTTCTTCACCACAACATCAGAGGGCAGCAGGCCAGTTCAAAGAGTGCCTGTATGACACAGTGCTGTCCTTCAAGAGATGGGAAGTCCAGGGAGCTTAGGAAGGACAGATGGTGGGCAGCCACTTCTGCATCTCAGCATTTGCTGCTTGAGACAATTGCCTCACTCTGCCTACTGGGATAAACTATGTTTTATGGGATCCATAGTTCGTCTATAAACCAAAACTGTAAACCACATTCAGGCTTCTTTATTTGGCATCAGATCAGGTTTGTTATTATCTGAACTCAAGCTTAGCTGTAACTTTTTTCCCTTGGTCAGTATACTCTTAAGTGCTGCCAAGAATTCAGTGTAACCTAAATATTTATCAACAGGGTAGAATTAGGAGACAAAGGAATATCAGTTTCCAAACTGATCTTGTAGTACTGTTGAGACTGTATAGAAGATGTTGCAGCATAATCTTCTCCACCACCACACCAGAGGGTAATAGGCCACTTCAAAAAGGTCAGCCAAGTTTACAAATGCTTATGCTACAACTTCTTCTACACAGTTAGTCTCAAAGGTGTACAAGATCCCTTTGCATACTAAATATTTATGTTGGCTTTCATTGGTTTTGGGAAACCCCAAGCTGAAATCATATTCACTTTTACTTGGAAGCCACTTTTGCTGAAATTGGTGGGACTTACTTCCAAGTAAACAAGGATAGCATTAGGTCATGCAAGGAAGAAGATAATATTTCAAAAAGTGCTAGGTTAAAGCAGAGCTCTCTGCAGCTTTGAGGTTAACATTTCCATGCTTCTGGCAAAGTGGACTTTAGCCCAGGAAATTTCATGGCCCAATAAATTTGTTAGATCAAGATCCTATAAAATTTTGGCATCATATAAATGTGTAGCAGTGCAGTTACACTGGATCACACCCATATTTGCCTAATCAGTTATTATAGACACATAACGCTATCCTAATGTAGCACCCAACAGGATTCCAGCCTTAGTTTTTAAGGTGCTACCATATTCTATGCTGTAAGAGACCAAAAGCACAATCCTATATACATTTATTCAGAAGTATGTTTTAAAGAAAAGAAGAGAAGAAAAACAAAAGGGAGATAGAAACAAACTAAGAATTATGAATGCAACACTACAATGGCTTGTGCGGAAAGATAAAGAAAATTACTACAATGACCAATCCAAAGAAATAGAAGACAACAGCAATAAGTGAAGAACAAGAGATATATTTCACAAGATCTGGGAAATCAACAGAAAATTCAAACCAAGGACTGGGATGATATATGACAATAAAAATAACATAATTCAAGACCAGGAAAGAATAAAAAGACGTTGGATGCAATACACAGAAGAAATATACAAAAGAGATGACAAAATGAAGGACACATGGAATGAAGAGCCATATGAAGATGAATCCAAAATCCTAAAAAGTGAGGTGGAAACTGCAATAAGAGAAATAGCAAAAAACAAATCACCAGGAACAAATGATATTCCAATTGAATTGCTGCAATCCACACTGACAGAGTCAACTCTAGTGCTAACCAACATATGAAAACAGATATGGATACAAAATGATGGCCAACAGATTGGAAGCGATCAATATACATCCTCATCTACAAAAAGGGAGACACAACAGACTGCAGCAACTATAGGGTTATAGCATTGATCTCCCACACAAGCAAAATCATGCTCAAAATTCTGCAATGTAGACCCCAACCATACATGGAACGAGAGATCCCAGAGGTCCAAGCAGGGTTCAGGAAAGGAAGAGGCACTAGGGATCACATTGCAAACATAGGATGGCTAATGGAGTGCACCAGGGAATTCCAAAAGAAAATCAGCATGTGTTTTATAGACTATAGCAAAGCCTTTGACTGCATAGACCATGAAAGGCTAAGGGGGGCCCTTAAAGACATGGGAGTGTCAGCACATCTGATAGTCCTGATGAGGAATCTGTACTCAGGACAAGAGTCTACTGTCAGAACAGAACATGGAGAAAAGGAATGGCTCCCAATTGGCAAAGGGGTCAGACCAGGCTGTATCTTTCACACTGTCTCTTCAACTTGTATGCAGAACATATTATAAGAAAAGCAGGCTTGGACACAGAAGAAGGAGGAGTGAAAATAGAAGGAAGGAATATCAACAATCTGAGTGCCGATGCAGACCAGCCTAAAGGAGCAGCACAGAGCCGCCCCTGGGAGCGGTGGATCGGGAGCGCAGCAACCACATGCTGCGGCCCCGCTCCTCCTTTTTGCCACCCCCAAAAGAGCGGCAAAAGGCCGCCCTTTCAGCCGTGGCTTTTTTGTACCCTTTTGGCGCAGTGTTTGTGTACCATGCACCAAGAGGGCATCCTGATGCCGTGTGCCATGCGAGTGGGTGGCTGCCCTGCCCCACCTCCACCCCCAGGCCAGCCCTTTAGGCTTGTCTGCAAAGCCCCTGAGATACGCAGATGACACCATAATACTAGCAGAAAACCTGACAGACATGGAACACCTACTGAGGAAGATCAAAGAAGAAAGTGCAAAGGCAGGCTTAATGTTGAACATAAAGAAAACAAAAATAATGACCACTGAGGACCTTCACAATTCAACCTAGACAATAAAGAAATAGAAAGAGTAAAAGAATTCCCATACCTGGGATCAAACATTGATAGAAATGAGGACTGCAGTCAGGAAGTCAGAAGAAGACTAAGAATGGGGAGGGTGGCTATGAAAGAACCAGGAAAGATTCTAAAATGCAAAGATATACAATGCAGTACAAAAGTTAGAATCATACAAGCCATCGTATTCCCTATTACCATGTATGGATGTGAGAGCTGAACAGTTAAGAAAGATGATAGGAAGAAAATCAACAGATTTGAGATGTGGTGCTGGAAAAGAGTGCTGAGATTTCATGGACAGCCAAAAGGACAAATAAGTGGGTCCTAGAGCAGATTAAACTGTAAACCTCCCTGGAAGCCAAGATGACCAAACTGAGACTGTCATACTTTGGACACATCATGAAAAGAGAGGACTCTTTGGAAAAAAACAATAATGCTGTGGAAGGTAGAGGGAAGTAGAAAGAGAGGAAGGCCACATGCCAGAGGGATGGACTCTATTAAGGAGGCCACAGGTATGGGGTTGCAGGAATTACGCAGAGCAGTAGACTACAGGGTCTTGGAGATGTCTCATCCACAGGGTCACCATGAGTTGAGATTGACTCAAGGGCAGTTAACAACAACAAAATGTTTTATGTATTTCAATGAAGCTGACACCCAGAAAATTGGGCATAGGATTGCAGCCCAACCCTGCTAATCCTCTAGAATTTTTAGTATTACAGTTTGAGTCTCCATTATTCAGAATTACTAAATCCAAAATATTCCAAAAACTAAAACTTTTTTCATGGGTGGCTGAGATAGTGATACCTTTGTTTTCTGATGGTTCATTGTACACAAACTTTGTTTCATGCACAAAATTATTTAAAGTTGTTATTATTATTATTATTATTGCTTGACTTATATAGGACTTTATTCTGGGATTGGTGTGGCCATTGTTCAGTATATGTATCAAGTTCAGAGCTTGGAAAAGTTGTTTTCATAGAGTTCTGGGGACTGTAGTCCAGAAAGTAATATTTTCAAACTCTGATTCCAATTTAGGTGACAATAGATGGATGTGGGAGGCACAAGTGAAAATGTGGTCATGTCCTTTTCACACTGTAATGTTAATGTGGTAAGTGTTGCATTTTTATCCAAAACATGTTTTCCACCCACAGGTTGAAAAGCTAGAAGAGGAGATAGCTGAGATGAAAAGGGACCTTCACAAGGAGTATCGATTCACTGCCTTTACAGGAGAGCTGCCACCTCCATCTGAAAATCCACTACCAGCTCCCAAGGCTCAAAATATATTTTCTAACATGACATTTTAATTATATAAAAGTATTTCTCATGCAGGAGCCACCTCCTGCTGCATACTTTTCAGAGAATCTGGTTTTAAATAGACTTCATAAAATTGTCATTTTCAACTTTATTTCTTCTCCATTTATATTTCCACGACATCAAAATTAGAATCTTAATTTCTTTTAAACTTCCCTACATGTGTGGTGTAGTGGTCTGAGCACTGGACTATGACTCTGGAGACCAGGGCTCAATTCTCCGCTTGACCATGGGAACACATTGGGTGACCTTGGACAAGTCACACACTCTCAGCTTCAGAAAACCCTGTTTTTCACCTTAGGGTCACCATAATTGGAAACAATTTGAAGACACTCAACAACAAATAGAAAAATGCTAAGACATGTTTCAGTGGGCTATTATTACATGGACTACAACTCTGGAGATCAGTGGTTCCTTGCTCAAGCATAAAAACCCATAGGGTGGACTTGGGCAAGTCACACAATCTCAGCCTCAGAGGATGCCAATGGCAAGCCCCTTCTGAAGAAACTCACCGTATATGATACGGTTGCCATAAGTAAAAAATGACTTGGAGGCATACAATAACAACAAACAAATTGTTGTATAGTGTTTTTAATGCTCTTCCAATCCTCTTCCAATCATTCTGACGGAATGAGGCTCTCTAATGTAAAAAAAAAAAAAAAAAAAGTGTTCACACATTTCCAAATGTAGATTTAATAAATAGTGAGTACTAGTATAATGGATTAACAAAATAATTAGCACTGGGCTAACTAGGGCCTCTGAGAGAAATTTTGCAAGGCAGAATAAGACTGTTGCCAGGCCCTGCGGGGGGTGGGGGGGTGGGTCTGCTCAAAGTTGAGGATTTAAGGTCCAAAGTTGAGGATTTAAGGTCCAAATGGACCTTAAATCCTCAATTAAGTCTTTTCAATAAAAAGAATGGTATAACATGAAATTTAAATTTGTAGTTTTTCTTTCTTTGTAGAAAATATGGTTATGATTTTAAAAAAAGGAACAAAGTAGACAGCCTTTGGTGTATGATTGTACACTTGCGAAAATGGTAGCTCACCAATATTTGAGCCCTATTGAAACTAATGGCGCACGCGGCCATTTTAGCTATAGCTGTTGTCCCTTCCTACGAAGAGCGAGGCCACGGACCCATGGGGAGGGACAACTGTAGAAACATCATTGAAAGGCAGGGTGACATGATCTGTTCATTTCACAGAAAAGATAGACCAGGCCCTGGCAAAAAGTCACAGTACCTGAAGAGCTACATTTGCTAACCTTTGTAAAACAATGCAGTGGAAGAGGGCTGTGGTTTTAGGTCTTTATGAGGGAAGGAACTATCAGAAATTCATGAGCCTTTCCTTGGTTCTCTGGGCCCTGGACTGATGTACGGACTGAACCCATTCTTACCTAGTCTAACCTTCCTTGATGAAAACCTCTATTGGAAGTGGGAGGCAATTGATCTAGTATTCAATAACCTAGACTGTTTTCCCTCCAGATGTTTTCAACAAGTCCCATAATCCTTTACCATTGGGCATACTGGCCTGGATGTATGGGAGCTGAAGCCCAAAGGTTTTGGCGGGCCAAAGGTTCCACATTCCTATCCTAGACCAATGAAGAAATACATAAAATGGATGTGAAGGGTTTGAGAAACAACGTGTGATCTATCCAGCAGCAGTTATGCCTGTTAAGGAAACTAGACTTCCATTTTTCAAATCACCATAAAGCCATAGGCCCAAGCTTGGCTTCAGAGCTTTCCACTGAAGATCATTTTGCAGTATTAACTTCAATGTCCTTGGAAGTAATCAACATCTTTTCCTTGAATTCTACTATTCAAGGTTTTCATGATTTATGGAAAAGTCAAGGCTGGTGTGTGTATGTGTTTGTTTTCTACAAAACCCTGTGTGCTGAACTTGAGAAACCATTGGCTATACAATAAATCTTGCTAAAGTAACTTTTAGCTCCAGTGTATTTTATTACATTTAGACTAATAAGAGGATGAATAGAACTTACTTTAACAGTGAGCTATTGCCATTCTTACCATATATGTATAACATTTGATAACATTTCAGAAATATAAAAGTATTTTTTAAAAACCTTCAAGAAACAAGTTGCAGATTCTGGGCCTGATGGATGAAAAAAGTTTGATACCTAAGGTTTAAACACTGCCATCTTAGATCAGACAAATTGCTCAGGCTTATGGCTGTATCAGCTGTTTTTCTCCAGATACCACAAACAGCTGATGTTCTATCCTTATCTTTGAAGTCTATCTCTAATTAATGTTTGACTGGCAAGAGCATGCTTCCATATGGAGCAAACTTCTCTGTGTTCCTCTATGACGATCATACTTCTACTATCCTTTAGTATCTGTAGCAAGCACATCCACAGATAGAAAGGAAGGGGTGCCATTGATGCCTCTTGCAGCAGGGTAGATCATTTTAGCTTTTCAAAATGAGTTTGGGTGTGCACAGCTTCCAGAAGATGAGGGATGGGGAAACTAGGAACGAAGGCAAGTCTTTCCAAACAGTATAAATGCAATGCAGACAGAGCTTGGCAAAGTTGCTTTTTTGGATTATAGCTCCCAGCATCCCCTAGCCAGCATGGCTGGAAGTTTCTGGGAGTTATCATCCAAAAATGTAACATTTCTAAGCTGGATGTGTGAGTATCATATGCAACAATTAGTAGATGTCCATAACTCTAGGATGGGTAGACAAAGTGTGGCCTACATGTGCCCCCCCCAGGGCTGTTTTGTGGCCCCCAGGAGTCCCCAAATGCCGACTACAATGCATGGAGGCATTTTTACAACATTTGGGAGCCTCCCTGGACCATTTCAGGCACAAAAAGGCCCTTTAAAAAAAAACCCAGTGACTTCCTGTTTTGAAGGTGGTGTTCTTCTGGACCTAAAATAGCTGTGAGGCTCCTAAAAACATGGTGAAAATGCTGTCCACAACTCCTAGCAGGTATTGGGGAACATTAGGTAGTTGTTGGGTTGGTATTTTCTTTAATCAGGAGGTATGGTGAGGGTGTGCCCCCCAAGATCTCCTACGGGGTAATGTGCCCCCCAGTCTCTCACAGTTGCCCACCTATTCTCTTGGAAAACCATGATTCCCACATAACCTATTTCCAGGGGGGTTCCCTGAGCCTCTGGACATATTTTGTGGAGCAGAGAAGAGGGGAAAGATTAATTATGTGAGTGCCCTTCCATTCACACAACCTTGGGATCGAACATACTATGTAGTCAACATGAAAGCATCTCCAGAATCATTTAGAGACTCATACTAGCAGGAAACCATGTAGTTTCAGGCTTCATAATATCAGTATTTTTCCAGTAGACTTTAATGACTCTGTGTTGTTATAAATGTCAAGGTATTGTGGTAGTAAATCTGTTGTTAACATCTTAATAACAGACCTACTGTTTACTCATTTATTGATTATACTGTACATACATTAATGCATTTTATTTCCAACAGCCTTGAATGCAATGAGGTTTACCTCTGAGTAGACATGGGTATAGGGTGCCACTTACTCTTTCTTCAAGGAAAAAAGCAAGTTGCTTTGTTCCCTTTGTCTGAGAAGTGGCCAGTCCCGGGGAATCCCCTTCCTAGGAGTTATTCACATTGTGAAAATAATCCAGGATAAATCCAGGTTGAATCTCCATGGTTCACGCACATCCCGAATGCACTTGATTAAGTTGGGGGGGCTGCCCCCAAACCCACTTAATCTGGGCTAATTCATATCAGGTACCCCCCATGTTTTTTAAAAAGATCCACATTGTTGGTAGTGTGAATAACTGATGCAAACAGACCCAAATAGACCTGGGATAAAACACTGCATGCCTTGAACGTGTTCCGCATTTGCATTGTTGATTCCATCTTTATTCAAATGCTTGCAACCAAACTCACAGAGAAGCACATAGATGCGGTTCCATAGTGTGAATAACAAACCTGGAATGTGTGAATGTGAATGTATTGATTCACATTGTCGTGCTCAAATAAATAAATAAATAAATAAATAAATAAATAAATA
This sequence comes from Phrynosoma blainvillii, assembly GCA_026167975.1. Classification (NCBI taxonomy): domain Eukaryota; kingdom Metazoa; phylum Chordata; class Lepidosauria; order Squamata; family Phrynosomatidae; genus Phrynosoma; species Phrynosoma blainvillii. The sequence continues at coordinate 104,211,264 of JANUYF010000003.1, forward strand.
AATGTCTGAATCGTATAGTGATACATATGAGCCAGCTTTAGGGGCTTTTGTAATCAAGTCTAGTTTAATGTTTTTGTTTAGCTCATCTTTACTCCCTGGATAGGTTTCATGAAACATTGCATTTTTACATCATCATCATCATCATCATGAGCATTCAGAGTATTTATTCCTGCTTTTTGTTTTACCTTAAAAACACATTGCACCAACACACTGCACTTTGTTAGGATAAGTAGCAAATATTCTTCCAAATGGGATTTACTCTCGTCCCATTATGATATGATATGATATGATATGATGATATGTGTGGGGGGGGGAAGGGGGGAATATGGCCTTGAGAAGTTATTATAGCAATAGCAGCTTCATTTATATACCACTTCATATGCATGACTTTTTAAAATATCAATTAATTTGTTTGTAAAATAGCTTTTTAAAAGGCTCTGTGTGGATAAATATCTCTGTGAGACAATCTGGGCAACCAGGAAGAAGGGAAGTGTTGCTGTATTAAGTACAAAGCTTGTTAGTTTAGTCGTCTTGATTCCTTTTTGCAATTGCTTCCCCTTGTCCCACAGAAATCAATGGAGATGTGAAATTAACTAGATTAGACTGCTGTGAGCAGTTTCTGGTCTAATCAATGTGATTTTTTTCTTAAGCCAAAATTCTGGGGATGATAGAATGTTCTTGTACTTGAGTGGGGACATCATTTTGGGAGAGAGCCCAAGTTTGCTTCATGTATGAAATCGTCATTTGCTTTTAGAATAAATCCCAGACACCACAGCGCTTCTGAACTGCTTAAGGCATGGAACTAGACGTTATCCAGCAGGTACTTGAAACAGTAACACAAAAAATATTGGTATATCTATGGCTGGCAGCCCTAGTAACAGAATTCCCCATGGTTCAATTCATAATCAGCTTTGGATTTATGACCTTTCTCAGTGAGGATCTGAAATAAAGCTCATCTATTTTTGAGCATTCTCTCCTGACTTGTAATGCTGATGCACCTTATTGTCATACCCCAGACTTGCCTGACGAGAATTGCCATTCCCAGCATAGCAAACTGTTATACCAGATGAATTGTCCATCTAGGACAGTACTGTCTGAGTGGTAGTAGTGCCTGTTCTGAGAGGTAGACTTTATAGGTTTCCTCAAGCAGGTCCCAACAATTTAAGTACATTTATGAACCCCCTCATATACTTTTGGACTACAACTCCTATAACCCCTCACCATTTGCTATTCTGGCTAGATCTAATAGGAACTAAAAGCCAAAAACTGGGCAGTGGTTTCCCATCCCTATATTAGGGAGCATGTTGTATAAATCAGTGGGGCTCACTTTTGACTAAACATGCTTATTGTAAATCACTTTATTTCTTAATTTGCTCATGGGCAAGGGATGAAGGGATGAGCAATTGTAACCTTCCAGATGCTGTTAAACTCCATCTCCCATCTGCTCTGGGCAGTATAGCCAGTGGGATGAGGAACATGGGTGTTGTAGTACAAGATTTTGGCCACAATTTACCTACCCCACCTGAAAAATGACTACAAATTCCCAGCTATCAGCAGGGTTTCTTGTCTTGAAGTATTCTCTTTGCTAAATTAGAAAAGGAAGGCAAACATGACAATGGATTTTAGACTCTTTAAAAAAGTTAGAGGAATCCAAGCTCAAGCTACATTCCTAAGGTCCCTCTGACAGTATCTTAGGAACAGTGTTTAGACATCATTCCTGCTTTTTAAGTTTTTAAAGCAAATGTGAAATGTGCTCTTCTGCAAGCAAAGTGTCTTGTTTCCTGCTGCTATGGAGCAGCACTAATGTCTGCTGCTGCACAGCAACCGCAGAAAGGTTATTACTGTTAACTGCACAGTCCCTGCCAAATAGCTGTGCAGCAATATGTACAGACTTGCAAGGAATGTTATCCCATTGCTGCAAAAGAAGAAAAGAAGTGACTGAGCAATTTAACCAGAGTAAACTACTAAACTTCGTCTGAACAAAAAGGTTTGACTACAGTAGGCCTAATCTATTTGGAATTCACTGTAGATATTTATTTTCATTTCTAGCAACTTTATCCCACCCCTTAGCTTCAGAAGGCTCTCAGAACAACTTAAATGAAATCAGACATTCCCTGGGCTTAGACTTACCATTTAATCAGAAATAACCCAAAAGGAAAAAAAGGATGTAGATCAAGGAAAGCAAGTTGCCTTTCAGCAGAACTGCTGGAAACAGTGCATTTTCACATGCCATTTCCATCCTCTAAAACCTGTTGGCGTCCCATTGGTAGTGACGGCTGAGAGAGGAGCCTTTACATAGTGTATAATTATGAATTGTGGGTCCCTCCAGGTATTGTTGAACTGAATTCCTAACATTCCTTACTGATGGGACTGATGGGAATTGCAGTCCAATAATAGTGGAATGCACAATAATAGTGGAATGCACAATCTCCACTACTTTTTTGAAGTATCTCCACCACTGTTGAGCAAGAATTGGGGCCAACCCATAATATTTTTTACTGCAACAAACAACAAGATGGTATCCTGTCCCTAGCCCACATAGCATCTGACTGGACTGGCAGCTGAACCTTCACTCTAACAATAGGATAGTATCACCCAACCACACTTGAGGCAGCAGGATCATTCAAGGGGACTTGAACAGCTCTGGACCAGTCTACTTACAATAACTTAGTAATGTTACTGAAGAGAAAAGCTGGGAACTTCAGAAGGAACAGTTGAGAGGGAATGCTCTCTGCCACTCCCTAGAATTTATTGCTTGAGGCAGTTGCTTCACCACTGTGCCAGGGCCTGACAAGAGCACAGCTGTAATCTTGTTCAGTTCTCATCCTTATAAATCCAAGGTGTGGATCAGGGGTAGGCAACCTTTTTGAGCCGGGGGCCAGGTTGCTGTCCCTCAGACAATTGGGGGGCCGAAGCACCAAAAAAATATATTAAAAAATAATTAATAAATAAATAAAAAATATGCATGCACATTCTCTCAGTCCCAGAAAAGCCATGGCAAAACCCCTGTGGAGATTTTGCCAAGAAAACCCCAAGAACAACTAATAACTACAATAATCAATATCATCATGGTGGTGGCGGCGGCAGGACCGGCCTTGGGCCGGTCCAAAGGCCTTGGGGGGCCGCATCCGGCCCCTGGGCCTTAGGTTGCCTACCCCTGGTGTGGATGGATGGTAGAAACTGTGAGAAATTGTGCTTCATAGTTTTCCTGAGTTACACCATTCTCTACATATCGCATATCATTTTATTCCATCCCATCACACCTAATCGTGTAAAAGTCGACATAACATGTATGTACTTACCAGTACAGTGGGCCCATGGTATCCACTGGCATTTGGTTCCAGGACGCCCCCGTGAAATGCAACGGCACAGTAAAATGGTGTCCATTATAAAAAATGGCAAAATCAAGCTTTGCTTATTGGAATTTACCGTATATATTTTTAATATTTGCAAGCTGTAGATGGTTAAATCTGTGGGGGGGAAAATCCGTGCATACAGAGGGCCGACCATATACCAGAGCATGAACAACTTAATTCTGTGGACTATAGTTCCCAGAGATCCTGAGCCGGGATAATCTTTGGCTGGGAAGTTGTAGTCCAAAATGTAACATTTCCAAGCTTTGATGCATACACAAAAGCCCATGGAGAAAGGACCATATTAAAACTCTTGTTCTAGGTCATGGGCTGCATTTTGCCATACCAAATATTTTCTGCCTTCCTTTTACCTTTACAAGGCACACCACATGGAAACTGGCATGGGCTCATTAAGAATGAGTGAAGTCAGGCTTTTTACCAATTCTGCCCGTGTGGCATTCTGCATGGGAGGTTGTTTTAAAACACACTAACTCCACAGATAATTGAGAAAATACTGTAGAATGAAATGTGGCAGGACTCAATTCTGCATTTCCAGTTCAAAGCCCTTCCTGACTCTTGACATTGTTTTTGAGGGGGCAGGAAGGATGCCAATGGTTTATTTTGGTTTTCTGTAGTGTGGAAGAGAGGGGAAGATTTCCCCACATTTTGAATATAAATTAATTCTGTGAAAGTAACTGACCTAAGAGTCAGCCCTAACATTAATCTGTGAGGTGTCAGCCTCAGGCAGCAGTTTTTCAAATGGCTGCAATTGTTTGCTGCTGCTGTTATTATCATCACCATATTCTGTTGCTATAATTTAAGAGAGATGTTTCAGAGATATTCTGCCTTCAGTTAACTGACTGTAACAATAAAATACTTTCACAGGTCTATTATGTGGGCAGATTAGTAGAGACCAGGTGGGCATTTGCTACTCAGCCTCAGGCAGAGAAACATTTTGGGGCAGCCCTGAGTAATATTCTGGCCTTAGGATGTTGCTAAGGTGCCTGTGATGGTTTCTTCTAGATGTTCTGTGCCATACAAGGGCCTGCCTACCCTAGGAACGTGCCCACAGCTTGGAAATATTTTAAAAAGATATAAATTTCACAAAACAAAGCTTGATTTTGTTATTTTATATAAGGGGTACAATTTTACCATGCCACTGTATATAATGGGACTTGAGCATCCACAGATTTTGGTATCCACGGGGGGGGGGGGGGGAGTGCATCCTGAAACAAAACCCCAGTAAATATCAAAGACCCACTACTTTGACACTACTTCAGTTGTCATGGTTCTATCCTCCAGAATCTTGGGATTTGTAGTTTGGTGAGACCCCAGCACTCTTTGGCAGAAAAGATTAAAAACCTTGTAAAATGACAAATCCCAGGATTCTATAGGATGGCACGACAGCACTTAATATGGCATCAAATGGCATTATTTCTATAGTGTAGATGTACCCCAGGAGGGAATGAAGTGTGTCCTGCCTGCTACTGTGGAAACTAAGCTGGGTTAGTACTTAGATAGGAGGCTGCTAATGAATATCCAGGGTGACTCACTTTTCCAGGACATGTCCCACATTTCAACCTTTTGTCCAGGAGGAATCCCCAAACGTCCTCCATTTTGAGCATGACTAACACCACCTTTGCGGTTCCCATTCAATAATTTTGTCTATTTAGCCATCTGTCCTGGCTTCTAATAGGGAGATAGGATGGATCCTTCTAAAGTTCTTTCTACCCAGGAGCAGCAGACCCAACTTGCACCCAGAGCTCAGGCGTGTCTGTTTCTCAGAGGGGAAAAGAACAGCAAACGTGTTAGACAATGGGATGCTTGAGAACAGAATGCAAATATTCAAAGGTTTCCTCCCCTTAACTTCAGCCCAATGGGCAAATAAAAGGAATAATTTAAAAGTAGATCCAATTCTTTGTTGGTTGCTAGTAAAGTACAATTTTAAGCCTTTGCCTTGCTCAGAGTTCTATGAATATATTGCAAGCTAACAAGGCATTTTAATGCAGATAAGTTCATCAGAAAAATATGGTTGAGTACACAGTTTTAAAAAATGGGGGGCCAGCTTGGTGTAGTGGTTTGATTGACCAGAATTTGATTCCCCGCTCGGCCATGAAACCCACTAGGCAATGAGCTTACAGTTGTAAACCACTTAGACACCCCATAGCGCGGTATGAAGGGGTATATAAATGAAGCTGCTTTGCTTTTGCTTTGCTAGGTGACCTTGGGCAAGTCATGTACTCTCAGTCTGAGGGGAAGGCAATGGCAAACCTCCTCTGAACAAATCTTGACACTAAAACCCCATGAAGAGTTTGCCTCAGGGTCACCATAAGTTGGAAACAAGTTGAAGGCATACAGCAGCAGCAACACCACCACAGTCTATTGTAGAGCAAATCAAGAGCAAAAACTGTGGAATGGCCTGCCGGACGAGATCTGTCTTATTATCACTCTCGCTGCCTTTAAAAAGGCAGTAAAGACGGATCTCTTCTGGCAGGCCTTCCCGGAATAACTGCCCGGCTAACTGGAGGTGATCTGCTACTTATCCCTCTTGTCGCCACGACATGTTAGCCAAGGAATTGATTTTATTGTATTTTATTTGTATTAATTCTGATTTTACTTCCATTGCAGTTTAATTCAGTTTTAAGGGGTGGGAGGGTTAGGGTGTGGGATGATGGAATGTTTTAATTGTTGTCTTTTTAACCTTGCTGTACGCCGCCCCGATTGCCGAGCAGAGGGGCGGGTTACAAATAAAAATGTATTATATTATTATTATTATAGCAGATTAAGTGTAGAGACTTTAGCAGCACAAGGGGTAGCACATACGTTGGAAATGACCTGAAGACACACAACAATAACAACTACTACTACATAATAAAATACAATCTATACAACACAGTAAAATACTGTATATGCAATACAGCTGTAAATAAGCCATATGAAATGAAATTATATGAATGCTTTCACCATTTATTTTGTGATGTTCTATATTTTTCATGCATGTATTACTTTTTGCAGTGCCTTGTCCTCCTTTCCCGTTAGGACATCTGGTCACCCTGGAAATCCCAAGTGCTGGAGGGATTTGCCAGAAGAAGGAACTGGCAAAACCATCTCTGAGGATTCCTTGCAATTCATTCATTCATTCATTCATTCACCCTATGCAATTCATGGGGGTCTCCATAAGTGGACAGGGGAGGTGAAGGCACATGCACACACACACATACACCCATTGCTGCCCTAAAGCCGCCCCCACATCACTTCCTCCACAGGTAAGTCAGAAGAAGCAGCCCTCTAAATTGGGAGCTCCAGTGAGGCAAACGCTTCAAGGGGGGGGGGGGGAGGGAGGAGAGTCCTTCTTAAGGGAGGCAATGCAAGAAGCGGCCGCTAGGGGGCGTGTGGTGGAAACGCCATTGGCAACTCCAGTGAATTGTCAAACATTGTCCTGGTTCAAAGGGCTGGAGAGAGGCAGAGGCAGGGATCGCTCAGGTAATGTGAGCCACAGACTTTCTTCTCATTATTTCTGTGCATTCCAATTGTTCTCATTTCCTAGGCTTTCATTCCTGCTTCCCTGGCTGATTCTCCCCTCCCTGACCTTTCCTTTTTAATGCTCTTAAAAAAATATATGATTTAGACTGCAGAAGATTGTTTAAATGTATAAAAAGTCAAGCAGTCCTCCCAACTTCTATAATAATAATAATAATAATAATAATAATAATAATAATAATAATAATAATAATAATAATAATAATAATAATAATAATAATAATAATAATAGCAGCACTGGACCATGAAGCTCTTTCTGTTTGCAATCTGGACTAAGAGGATTTTTAAGTTTTGAGAAGCCACTAGGATAAATGCAGCACAGGAACCTGAGGCTTATGTTGATTTGCTGGACTCTGCTTGAGAAAATGTTGCTGAACAACAAGAGCTTTGGGGAGGGGGTGGTGGTGGATGTAGAAATGCCTCCAGGATTATTTCACGTAACCACCACAATGTCCTTTTAATCAGATTTTGTACAGTCTTTTAAATCTGAATTTTAATCAGATTCTCTTTCAATAGATTTCAGCACCTTACGGTTACAATATAATTATGTGGTTCCAATTATTATTATTATTATTATTAATACTAATAATGTAGATAGAGACTCAACTAAGAGAAGTCCTAATGATTAAATCTGAAGCTTTCCACACAATCCCTTTTCTTTCCTGGCTTCCTTTTCATGCTGTGTAAGAAGGAAGTGAGATTTGCCTTAAACAGATGAAGGAAGACATGGGTGGGTCCCCTCCCCTTTTCTATTTCTATTTTGGCCACACACTAGCCTTTCCTTATTCCCTTATTTCCCTTCCCTCCTGACCTTTCCAAAAGATGCAGTGCTCTGAAGTTAAAATGCTACCTTTTTCTTTTCAATGAACTTTGCTGCCTGCATGGAGATGTTATTCATTGTCAAAAACCTTATTAAATATTGTCTTAATGAAAAATTTTGACAGCATGGTAGATTTAGATCTAAAGAGCTAAGGGGCCACTTCTGAATGCAGTGTCCTAGTCTCTTTGTTGCATAGGCCAGAGAAAATAATCCTGCACAAAACCCATGTGGTGTTGTGCCATTCAATTCTGAAAAAGATTTGGGTCCTCCCTCCCCCTTCTTTGCACCCACCCATGAAAATCTTCAGAGAGATCCAGAGGGAAACATTAATCTCTCAGTGTATTTGTTCACATCTGAATGCATGCTCCTCAGAGTGCTTTTTTACTTCCTTGTAACTTCTACGCTGCAGGAGCCAGACTGCAACCCATTTATATATAACAATAAAATCTATCTATCTATCTCTCCCACACACGCGCACACATTCTGTGCCAGAACTATAACCACAGTCTCTTGTTGTAAACATGTTCTCAAAAGCACAGGTTTGATCAGGGTGACCAGATGTCCTAACCACAAAGGAGGACAAGGCCCTGGATAATGTAGGACCTTCAAGGAAAATGGAGGCCAAGACCAAAGGAAAGCTATAAGCACTCATATAAATATAAATTCATGCTTCTTAGTCATGCTAAAAATGGAGGACCTTTTCGAATTCCTCCTGGACAGAAGGAGGAAACATAGGACATGTCCTGGAAAAGGAGGATGTCTGGTCACTTTGGGTCTGATGAGCTGATCAGAGGAGGAATAAGCATTTCTATGGTGATCTTAAACATATTATTTGGAAGAACAAACACATCCATCCATTCACCAACATCGCAGAAATTTGTGGTGTTTATTCTCATGAGTGAGAGTTATGATCACACGTCTTTTTTCTTCCTTGCAGAATTACTGCTGTATTAAAATGCAGAGTTCCCCTCCTGCTTTAAAAGGAAGCATTTAAAAGCTATGGCTGTAGGCCTACTTACTAGGGAGGGAAATCTACTGGACTCCATGGGATGTACTTCTGAGTAAGCATGCATAGTATTGGGCTGCATCTAGTCCATTTCTAATACTGGGTTTTGTTGCTATCCTGTCCATTCAGAATGCCCCCTATTATTTTGTGTATTCACAAAAAGGACAAAACAAAACAAGCAACCCCCTGCTGTACATTATACAAACAAGGTGTAAGACTCTGAGGCCCCAATCCTATATCCACTTATTTGGAAGCAAGTCCCTTGTAATTAATGGGACTTAATTCTGAGCAGGCCTAAAGAGGATTACTAGTCTGTCCAAAGGAGGGCTGGAACTCAGGCAATCCTCCATGTTGTTGGATTGCAGCTCCCAGCATTCTGCACCACTGGCTTTGCTGACGAGGGCTAGTGGGAGCTGCAGTCCACAATATCCTAAGGCCAGAGGTTCCCTCACAGATCAACAGCTTATTTGGAGTCCTTTTCTACTCTAAAGATCACACATTCCATTTTTGGGTGGAGTTTTAAAGCCATGGAATTCATGCTTGAGATACAATATCTTGTATGCAGGTGAAATATAAATGTCTGGTATCAGCAAGAGAGGGAGGCCTGCTGTTGTTACATCCTGTTCACCTTCCTTTTGTAAAAGGAAAAGATATATAATGCATTCGCCACCCTTCACAAATGAATCCTTTAACAGGGACTGAGAATCTGGCCTTCCCATGTTTCCTTTTCCACAAACTGGCCAGACTGCACAGACCAGTGCTCTGACTTGTGTTGCAGAGGAAAACTGGAGGGCTCTAGTATGTTGGATTGTGGAGTGTTCAGACCAGGGGTTGGCAACCTGTGGCCCACGTGTGGCCCGTGGAGGCCTTGGGACCGGCACATGGCTGGTCCTGCCACCGCCGCTGCCCCACACGCACCGCACGCTCACGCCATTTTGGCTTCCAAAATGGCGCCAGCGCTCGCGCGCACATGCACACAACAACAGGCACCATTTTGGAAGGCCCCACGGCGGCTGTGCAGCTGCTGTTGGGCCTTGGGAAGGCCGCACCGTGGCTGCGTCGTGTGAATTCACCCGCCGCAGGCACAGTTGGGCCTTCCAAAATGGTGCCCGTGTTGTGCGTGCATGTGCGCATAACACCATTTTGGAAGGCCCAACGGCGCCATTGGGCCTTCCAAAATGGTGCCCCCACACGCACACGGCGTCATGTGCATGCGTGCGTGCACGCACATGCATGAGCACACGCACCCACACGCCCCCCCCGCACCATTCCCCCCCCGCCCCCCCGGCAACAAAGGTTGCCGACCCCTGGTTCAGACCATAATCCTCCTACCCCAGGTCATTTCACCCCCATAGACTGGTCCACAATGGAGTAACTGGGATAGCTCCTAACTACCAAGGGCTGTAATTTGAGGTAGAGTTGTGTGTGCCTTTAAGTTTCCTGTTGACTTTTGGTGACCCCATGAATTTCATAAGGTTTTCTTGTGTGCTTTCAAGTTGTTTATGACTTATGACTCGACCCTAAGGTGAATCTGTCATGGATTTTCCTTGGCAAGATTTGTTCAGAGGAGGTTTGCCATTGTCTAAGGCTGAGAGAGTGTGCCTTGTCCAAGGTCACTTAGTGGGTTTCATGGCTGAGCTGGGAATCAAACCCTGATTTCCAGAGTCATCGGTCCAAAACATCCTGCAGAAATAATCCAGTTTGAGACCGCTTTAACTGCCCTGGCTCAGTGCTAGGGAATCCTGGGAATTGTAGTTTATCATAATAATAATTAACAACAACAATAATAATTTATATTCCCGCCCCTCTGCAATGCAATCGGCCCCAGAGCTCTCTGACAGAGAAGGCTCAATGGCTCACAAAACTACATTCCCCAGAATTCCCTAGCATTGAGCCAGGGCAGTTAAAGCGGTCTCAAACTGGATTATTTCTGTGTTTTGGACCATAGCCCAATGCTCAAACCTTAGGCAAGAGGCAGTTTTGCCAGATACTTGGGAGCAAACTCCACTGATCTTCCTACAACCGACTTGAATGCATGCGCACATGCATGGGGGCCAGCTGTTAGAAAAGAATGAATGTGTGATTTTGTGTGTGTGTGTATGTTTTGCGTATTGTGGCAGCGTGTGTGAAAGGGTACACCTTGAAGCATAAGTGCCAGGAGCTGGATCCGAGTGCCACATGGAGGAGTCCAGGGACAACCTGTGCTTTCTTCCCTTTGCAAACCTAGAGCTTCGTTTTGTTTCCAGAGGCATGTGAGGAGAGCACAAGGAAATCATTCCCTTCCTGTAAGCTTGGCCAGCAATCTCCTGGAGGCAGAGTAGTGCCTCTTTCAGCAACCCACACCAGGTAAGGAGGGGTGCATTCCACATTTTTTGGCCTTTTGCGGGGACTGGGTTGTGTGTGTGTTTGTGTATGCGTGTGTGGTTGGGGAGAACTGCAAAAATGTATCTGTGTTAAATCTCTGCTTTGTCTGATGTTACAGTTTAGGCTGGATAATCCCTTGATTCCCCCCCCCCCCCCCCTTTGCATGGGAGGCCTAAACCTGGGGCAAAGGCAGGGTGACCAGAGGTCCTCCTTGTCCAGGACTTGTCCTCCATTTCAGCCTTCTGTCCAGGTGGAACTCCAAAATCTCCTCTATTTTGAGTAGGACTAAGAAGCATGAATTTAATATTTTTAATCGAGAGTTTTTAGTTTTTATTGGGACCTCTCCTCCATTTTTCTGGAAGGTCCTACATTTTGCGGTTCCTGGTTCTCCTTGGCGGTGAGGACATATCTGGTCACCCTGAGGGCAAAGAGGGCAGGCCTGGTTCCTGGGTGACCAGAGGTGGTCTTCTTTTTCTAGGATGTGCCCTCCATTTCATTCAGCCTTCTGTCCAGGAGGAATTCCACAGGATCCTCCATTTTGAGCATAACTAAGAAGCATGGGTTTATATGTATATGAGTGTTTTTCCCCCCCGCTTTTATTTGGTCACATCCTACATTTTGCAGTGCCTGGTTCTCCTTGGCAGTGAGGACATATCTGGTCACCCTGAGGGCAAAGAAGGCAGGCCTTATTGCTGCTGACTGGAGGTGGTCCTCGTTTTCCAGGATGTGCCCTCCATTTCAGCCTTCTGTCCAGTATGATTCCAGAATATCCTCCATTTTGAGCATAACTAAGAAGCATGGATATATATATATGTGTGTGTGTGTGTGTGTGTGTGTTTTCCAGCTTTTATTTGGTCACGTCCTACATTTTGTGCTGCCTGGTCCTCCTTGGTGGTGAGAACCTATCTGGTCACCCAGAGGGCAGTCTTCCTTCCTGGGGGCAGCAGGGCGATTATGAAGATATCCTCATCACAAAAAAGGAGAAGGCACCACAAAAATGGAGGACATGAAGAAATTAAAAACTAAAAAACCCCAGAACCAACTCATATATAAATATTAAATTCATACTTCTTAGTCCTGCTCAAAATGGGATGGCATTTTGGAATTCCTCCTTGGCAGAAGGTTGAAATGGAGGACAGGTCATGAAAAAAAGGAGGCCCTCTGGTCACACAGTTCTTAGTCATGCTCAAAATGGGAGGGCATTTTCATTATAGTTGGAGATTATCATAGACAGAGTAGTTTGGGAAGTCAGTGGGAATGAGAGGGAAAGGATAATGATTTCATGTATGTATGTGTTTTCATTATATATGTAATCAGTCTCATTTGGTTTACTTTATAAGAGTTTTGTCTGACTTTCTTGTAAACCGATTTGTTAATAAAGTTTATTTTAATTGATATTTTTTTTTAATGGGAGGGCATTTTGGAATTCCTCCTGGATAGAAGGCTGAAATGGAGGGCAGGTCCCGAAAAAGGAGGACTTCTGGTCACCCTTTCCTCAGTCCTGCTCAAAATGGGGGGCATTTTGGAATTCCTCCTGGACAGAAGCAGGTTAAAATAGAGGATAGGTCCTGGAAAAGGAGGATGTGTTTGGTCACCTTTTCTAGTCATGCTCAAAACGGGAAGCCATTTTGGAATTCCTCCTGGACAGGTCTTGGAAAAAGAGGACCTGTGGTCACCCTGTTCTTAGTCATCAAAATGGGAGGACATTTTGGAGTTCCTCCTTGACAGAAAGGTTGTAATGGTGGACAGGTCCTGAAAAATGGAGGCCCTCTGGTCACCCTTTCCTTACTCCTGCTCAAAATGGGAGGGCATTTTGGAATTCCTCCTGAACAGAAGGCTGACATGTAGGGCAGGCCTTGGAAAAGGAGGACCTCTGGTCACCTTGTTCCTAGTCATGCCCCAAACGGGAGGTTATTTTGGAATTCCTCCTGGACAGGAAGAGATTGAAATGGAGGACAGGTCCTGGAAAAGGAGGACGCGTCTGCCCCTTTACAATTCCTCCTAGACAGAAAGTTGGAATGGTGGACAAGTCCTGAAAATGGAGGCCCTCTGGTCAGCCCCTTTTTAATGAGGAGAGGCTCCACGTCTCTCCCCCGCTTTCCTCTTTCTGCCGCTAACGCCGCGCAATTGTTTCAGGATTCCACGGTGGAACGTTCCCGGGAGGGCGAGCATTGTGACGTCAGCGCACCTACTAATCCTCCCCGCGGAGCCTGGAGCCATGAGGTCATCGCGGCGGGCAGCGGAGCAATAGCCCCAACTGCACCGGAGGAGGCAGCAAAAGCAAAAGCAAAAGCAAAAGGGCAGGCGGCTGCCGTGGCTGCCGTGGCCAGGGAGAGAGGGAGGCAGGCAGGCAGGCAGCTGGCCCCAGCAAGGCCGCCTGGGAAGCCTCCGGCTTGCAAGGGAGCCTGCCACCGGCCCCAACCCCAACCCCAGCCATGGAGGAAGAGGGGGAGAAGAAGCCGCAGGTCGGCTCCTGGCTGCCGGTCTTGGTGGAGCAGATGGTGAACGACACCCTGGTGGTTACCTTGAGCTGCGGGGAGAGGCGCTTCACGGGGATCCTGCTGGATTGCACGAAAAAGTAGGAACCATCAGGAGGAGGAGGAGGAGGATGGGGCAAACCACTTTTGCAAACTCTCTCTTCCCTCCCCCCCTCCCCTTAAATCCATGCATTCTTTGCAAACTCTCCCACCCACCTATTTATTGCATGCACCGCAAAAACACTTCCAAAGGCGAGGGCGTGTATGCACTGTTGTGAGTGTCGGGGGGGGGGGGAATTGCAGCTGAGAAGTTTGTTGTCCCCACTGGGGCCTGGTGGAAAGGCAGCGCAGGAGCAGCTGGGCAGGAGGCGGGATTAGGGCCTAAGCAGATTAAAGAGTTAAAGTTGCAGGGCAGCGGGGGAAGGGAGGCAAGGCAAGGCAAGGCAAGGCAGGGAGGGAGGGGGACGGGTTTTCTTCCAACCTGCCCCCCCCCCGCCTCCAACGCAGAAGAGTCTCTTTCATTTTCTCTTCGGAATTCAGCCTGGAAAGGCGTGTGCGCCTTGTCTTGTCCTCTGAAAAACTCAAGTTATCCAGAGTGTGCAAATAAATGACTCAGGGCCTTTGCAGACTGCCAGAAATAGTGCAAATTGAGTCCACTTTAAGGGTTAGGGTTAGGGAATCATGGGAACTGTATTTTATTGTGGCACCAGAGCTCTCTGACAGAGAAGGCCCAATGTCTCAGAAAAAAAACAATTCCCATGATTGAGTCCACTTTTAGGGTTAGGGCTAGGGTTAGGGAATCATGGGAACTGTATTTTATTGTGGCACCAGAGCTCCCTGACAGAGAAGGTTCAGTGTCTCACAAAAGAAAACAATTCCCATGATTCCCTAGCACTAACCCTAACCCTTAAAGTGGACTCAATTTGCACTATTTCTGGCAGTCTGCAAAGGCCCTCAGTCTTCCAAAGCGTGGAAGTAACTCAGCTTTTCAGAGTATGTAAATAATTCTAGTTTTCCAGAGTGTGCAAATAACTCAGTTTTCCACAGCATGCAAATAATTCAGCTTTCCAGGGTGTGCACATAACTCAGCTGCAAAACACACTGCAGAAATAGTCCAGTTTGAGAGCGCTTTAACTGCCATGGCTCAGTGCTAGGGAATCCTGGGAACTGCACTTTATTGTGGCACTAGAGTTTTCTGGACAGAGAAGGCTCAATGTCTCACAAAACTACAGTTCTCAGAATTCCCTAGCATTGAACAAGGGCAGCTAAAGCAGTCTCAGGGCCTGAACAGACTGCCAAAAATAATCCAGTTTGAGACCGCTTTAACTGGCCTGGCTCAGTGCTAGGGAATTATGGGAATTGTAGTTCTTCTGAGACATTGAGCCTTCTCTGTCAGGGAGTTCTGGTGCCACAATAAACTACAGTTCCCATGATTCCTTAGCACTGAGCCAGGGTAGTTCAAGTGGCCTCAAGCTGGATTGGTTTTGGCAGTCTGTTCAGGCCCTGAAACTGGATTATTTCTGCAGTGTGTTTTGGACCTCAGTTTTCCAGAAAGTGCCGATAACTCACTTTTCCAGAGTGTGAAGGCAGCTCCTTGATCATGGTCTCTTGTGAAAAGGGGGGCTGAAATGAGCCATACTTTCTGTAGGCATTGGCCCATAGAAGGGGGAGAGGTGTGCCATTCTGCAATGGGGGGAGCCTTCCAGCGGTCAAGCCAGCAAACTTCTGCATCTTGGACGCCAGTGTCCAGAAGTCCTCTTCAAACGTGTTGCAACTTTGCAGAAGTTATTTCCTCCCTCTCCCCCTCTTTTCCCCTTCTTCTGGTGAGGCTCCACTTTGTACAGAAGACAGGCAGAGGGGTGGCTGCTCTTGTGCGGCACCATGATAGCCTCGTGATGTCGTGTGTTGCCGTAATTCCAGACTTCTTTGTTCAGAAATATTGCACACTTCAGAACGCCTTGACCTGGGATTGAGACTGCCCTAGCTTGCTCCTTTTTACGAATCTTTTTTATTATCATGTTAGTTCTGCATTGAGTATGGCACTCGGAGAAAGAGAGCGAACAAGCAACCTTATCCAATCTATGGACACACAAAGAGGAACAGCAAACAGCAACACTCCTTTCTAATTTAGGGTTTATTTTTGTGGAAGGAAAGCTGCTGCAAATAGTTGGTGGTGGTTCTTCATCTACAGAGAGAGAATAATTTGTATCCAGAGGCCATATATCTGAAATGGCTTGCTTTGCAATATCCTCAAAAGGGAACAATTTGCATACGTCTAATAAAAGCAATCCTGGATCATTAAATTGTACATCTAAGGCTCCCTCTAATAAAAAGAAGCTTGTCTTTAAAAACCAAACCAAATCTTGGAAAGTATTGAATTTAAATTTAAAAGAGATTTTTAAATAAGGGTACTGCTTTACTGGCTAAAACACAATTTTATGAAATAACCTGAAACAAAATACTGTTGCCCCTCTGTTTCTGTGGACTTCGAGTCTACAGTCTCTGTCCTTTGTGGATCAGTAAGCCCCATTGGTTAAAATGGCATGCGTGCCTGCGTTGCACACGCAGGGCCATGTGGCCATTCAAGTCAATGGGGCTTGAATATCTACGATTTTCCATTTTTTGGGGGTCTGGAATGGATCTCCTTCCATAAAAACAGAGGGGCGACTGTACCACTCTCTACCCACTGGTGTTTCTTTTGCCCTAAAATAGCTAAAACTTCTTTGGAAGACACCCACAGCATAAAACAAAATGCCAACTTGCCTGTGGCAAAGATCACAAGGTAGTTGACAAAATGTGGGCCATCCATCCCCATTTTATTTTCTGAGTGGAAACACACTGTTTCCCACTTTTGGAAGCCCCAGTTGTTTGGCTTAATGAGGACTTTGGCTTATTTTCTCCCTTTCTTTCTTTCAGCCTCTTGTTGCAGTCTGCTCCTGCCGTTAGCCTTTGACAGTTATCCTGCCAGCATTATAATTAGCTATACCAGCAACCCGTAATGGTAAAGATGGGTGATTTTAACATAGGGTTTCATGTGTATTTTAAACACTCTTCATTCTTTTCTGTGTGTAAAACCTGCCCCATGCTACATTACCGATAGTCAACTAATTGTGGGCTTTTATTTGGGCCTCCTCCCCACTTTGCAGTTTTCCAAGCAACCGTGTTCATGGCACTGATATTTTCAAGTAGCCACAGAAGGCTCTTGCGTTGTGTGTCCAGCCGTTGCTGCAGCCGTATTGATTTCTTTCTGGCACTTAAAAGACTCTGAAGGAAATTAACATGTGCACAATGCACTGGCAGTCATTGTGCGCAGGCCTGGCTGGAACGAACAGGGCATGCGCAAGGACAGAGTCTCTTAGAAAAGTCCCATTAGTTTCTACAGGACAACTGTATGAATAGGTCCACTTTTGATTATCATTCAGCCTCACATGGCTGTTTTGCCAATCTGCTTTCTTCCCTACACAGACAGCTTGTACACACAAATATTTTCAAATCCATATTCCTTCCATTTCTTCTCGTTCAGTGTTTTCTACTTTTGACTATCAGCAGTTCTGAACATGGGCAGAGTCCTTTCCTATCACCTGCTACTAGATCCGTTTAACTAGGGGGGGGTTGCAGACTGCCAGAAGTAGTGCAAATTGAGTCCACTTTTAGGGTTAGGGTTAGGGAATCATGGGAACTGTATTTTATTGTGGCACCGGAGCTCTCTGACAGAGAAGGCTCAATGTCTCAGAAAAAAATAAAATTCCCATGACTCCCTAGCACTAACCCTAACCCTAAAAGTGAACTCAATTTGCACTATTTCTGGCAGTCTGCAACCCCCCCAGAGATGTTGGGGAGTGAATCTGGGGCCTTCTGCGTACAAAGCTTGTATTTGCCCTTTTCTCTTTGGGGCAAAAGAGAAGGTTATATTGAGTTGGGATTTAAAAAAAAAAAAGTATGGTGGGAGCAGCTAGCTTTTGAGCTCATCTGAAATATTCATGGAATAAATAACAGGTTTCCCTCCCACAAATGGCAGGGCAGAATTAAGGGCTTTTGAAAATGGCCCTGCTGATTATTTTTGGCATGGCTGGGTGACAGTCCCTCCCTGCAGCAGACTTTCCTGTATAAAGGCAGCATAAACCAAATCTTTAGGTTGTTTTTTAATACAAGGCAGCTTTATCTTTTGTTTTCCTTTCCTAACCACCCAGACAGTTCAAAAGCCTGGTGCCTGCCCACTTGGAGCATGCCTTTATTTCCAGTCCTCTCCTTGCTTTAGCCTTACTTCTTTCTGTTCTCTTCCTTTCATAGACACATAATTTGTTTTAATATGATCATCACCAGCCATCTAAAATGCTTCCAGAATTGTCATTTCCTGCCTCCGTGACTCAGTGGGCCTCTTAACATTTTGCCCATTCACAAATTCTCAGATAGCCTTAAAAGAGACCTGAATTTAAGGCTACCCTCTGAAGAGGATGGAAACTGGAACCCTTTGCAGACTGCCAGAAATAGTGCAAATTGAGTCCACTTTAAGGGTTAGGGTCAGTGCTAGGGAATCATGGGAATTGTTTTTTTCCTGAGACATTGAGCCTTCTCTGTCAGAGAGCTCTGGTGCCACAATAAAATACACTTCCCATGATTCCCTAACCCTAACCTTTAAAGTGGACTCAATTTGCACTATTTCTGGCAGTCTGCAAAGGCCCTGAGACTGTTGTCCGCACTGTAGAAATAATCTACTTTAGCT
Source organism: Phrynosoma blainvillii (assembly GCA_026167975.1). Classification (NCBI taxonomy): domain Eukaryota; kingdom Metazoa; phylum Chordata; class Lepidosauria; order Squamata; family Phrynosomatidae; genus Phrynosoma; species Phrynosoma blainvillii. The sequence continues at coordinate 104,229,547 of JANUYF010000003.1, forward strand.
GCCATGTCTCAGTGCTATGGAATTCTGGGAATTGTAGTTTGTTGTGGCACCAGAGCTCTCTGACAAAGAATGTCAAACACAAAATTAAAATTCCCAGAATCCCATAGTATTGATCCATTGCAGTTAAACTGGTGTCAGCTTGGGTTATTTCTCCAGTGTGGATGCAGCCTGAGAAAAAGGAGAAAGAGAAGATCCAAAATAATCAAGCAGCAGTACATCATTAACATGTAGAAAATAAAGTCAGATTGATATTCCCCCTCGGCAGACGGCTAATAGAGCCGTCTCCGAGGCAGGGAAGAGGAGGGGCAGCCGCACGCTCGGCGCCCCTTCCTCCTCCCGAGGTCGTCCTCGGAGCCGCCGGCCCTCCGCACGGCCGGCGCTCCAAGGGCAACCTCCCGCCGCAGCGTCCGCACACGCTGCGGCGGATAAGTCAGTGAAAGTGCGCCGCAAGCTTTTGGGACACACTTTCACTGACATCTGAAAGGAGCGCTGATTGCGCTCCTTTCAGGGGCACCGACGGTGCGCCGCGGTGCGGATGCCTCAGTCCCGCGGCGCACCGTCCCGCGGCGTCCCAGAGGCCCTCGTCTGTTTCCCCCCATTGTCAAATAGGGAAGGAAAAGGAGAGTGGCTCAGACACAGAAATAAATGCAATTAGAAACAGTAGAAATAGCAAAATGAGTGAGTGTAAAGGTGGTATGAAGATACTAGAAAGTTTGTTATAAAGAACAGAATAGGGGGGAGGGAACCTTAATTTCTGCAGATACAGTTAGGATTTTTCTGCCTGTATGGGGTCTGTGTTGGGAAAGAGAGTCTCACACTAGTGACTGGTATGTGTGTGGGTGGGTGTCTTCAAGTTGCCTGCTGATTTACAGCATTTCCATGCATTTCATAGGGCTTTCTCAAGAAATACTCTGTGGTGGTTTTCCACTGCCTTCCTCTGAATATAGCCTATAGTACCTGGTATTCCTTGGCTGTTCCCTACCCAAATACTAACTGGGCCTGATGGGAATTCCTAAACTGCATTTATTAAGGTAGAATTCAGAAACAGGGCCTTTACAGACTGCCAGAAATAATGCAGCTTGAGGCCACTTTAACTGTCCTGGCTCAGTGCTAAGGAATCATGGGAACTGTAGTTTATTGTGGCACCAGAGTTCTCTGACAGAGAAGGCTCAATGTCTCAGAAAAAAATACAATTCCCATGATTCCCTAACACTGAGCCAGGACAGTTAAAGTGACCTCAATCTGCATTATTTCTGGCAGTCTGTAAAAGCCCATAGTCATGATGTTAATATGTAAAGGGACCTTGCAGCACATTTGAAACTATCTGTAGGAGAATAACATCCCAAATCCACAAAACTGATATTTTTTGGGGGGGCAAGCAAAATGCATAACATACATGTTGCAAGCTTTCAAAGCTCCACTGGCTTCTTCATCAGGCAAAGGTGTTAAAAATCATATGGGGGAGATTTAAAAATTGTACAGGAGGAGGAAAACATTTTTAAAAATCATACAGGAGATAAAGCTCAGAACAACGCTAACATCGTGATAAAATGCAGGCCTGTGACTAACATTGTCATACATTTTTTTCTTCCTTTCTGATTTTTAACACCTTTGCCAAGGAAGCCAGTGAAAGCTTGTACTTATACATTTTGGTTGGCCCATTAAAAGTATACACTGTTCTGTGGATTTTGGATATTACTGTACTTTGCTATATGGCTGACACGGCTACCCTGAATATGTTTCCTGGATGTGTAGAAATTGTAGAATAGGCCTTTATAGACTTGGTCTTGCATCTGAGGAAGCAGACCAAGTATATGAGAGCTTATGCTACAACTTCTTCTACATATTTAGGGCCTTTGCAGACTGCCAGAAATAGTGCAAATTGAGTCCACTTTAAGGGTTAGGATTAGTGCTAGGGAATCATGGGAATTGTTGTTTTTTCTGAGACATTGAGCCTTCTCTGTCAGGGAGCTCTGGTGCCACAATAAAATACAGTTCCCATGATTCCCTAGCACTAATCCTAACCCTAAAAGTGGACTCAATTTGCACTATTTCTGGCATTCTGCAATCCCCCTTATTGGTCTCAAAGATGCTACAAGATCACTTTATATTCATTAAGAGAGACTGAAAGGATTTTTTTTTCCTACCATGCCTCAGAATGCAATTGGCCATTTGACTTTTGTAGCAGACATAGCTGCATGCTTCTGTTGCTACTTTCCCACAATATAGATGCAGTTTCTGGCTGCCTACGTACTTAATGTTTTTGCTTTTTAATGGTTTGGTTATATTACAGGCAATAGTCCACAAATGTGAGTTGATTTTCTCATCAGCTCCTTTTTTGTAGTTAAAAGCTCAGAAGTTGATTATAATTCCTTTTCCCAATAACAAAGGTAGGTTGACAACTTGCCCGTTCGTAATTCCCACCAATCTTCAGTGCAGCTACTGATATTATGTCTAATGGGTTAAATTTTAGGCAAAAATAAAAGGAGAGAAGCTGAGGTTATGTCTTACAAATGTTTGTTCACTCTGCGGAAAGACATGGCAGTGATGGGGAAGTTTTACAAAAATGTGTTTCCCCTTTGCTTTTGGTTCTTGATTTGAAAAAAGTTCTGCAAAATTTTGACTACTCAATATTTTAGTAGTTCTGCTATAAAACCACTGATTTCAAATATTTGTGTGGGGGGGGGGCTTACCTGTGATTTTATTTTATTTTATTTGGTTTTTCAGAGCTTAGCATAGAGTTCTTGTAAATACACTTGCAGGCTAATCTAATCCATATTTAGTTGAAATCAAAATAATCACAGCATGCACAGGCTCCCAAGTTGCTCTATGTAGGTGAATATGAATTTTATTTCTATGGTAAGTGGCTATGGATGACTATTTCTTTGGGTGCCTGTGATCATCGTATCGCTTCAGGTGATCAAAAGCACCTTTGAGTGAAGGAGAGAAATTAGAGTTAAGGCCACAGCCTGAACATTTAAGTGAATGCATGTAATGGTAGAACCGTAGCCACTCCTCCATCCTCCCAGGCTGCATCTGCATTGTAGAAATAATCCAGTTTGACACCACTCTTAACTGCCATGGGTCAGTGCTGTGGAATCTTAGGATTTGTAATTGTTCGTGGCATCAGCGCTCTCTTATAGGGAATGCTAAATAGTTCACAAAAAATACAAGTCCCAGAATTCCATAGCGGTATAAAACTGGATTATTTCTGCAGTGCAGATACAGCCGCAATGCATTTATTACATTTGTTTCTGAATGCTTGAAAGGCACTTGTGAGTGACAACTATGTGGCTTCTGGCGATCTGAAGGTGCCCCTCTTCTTGACAGATCAAATGTATATCATTCTCATGGAGGAATACAGGTACAGAATGACTGTTTTCCTGTCTGCGTCTTGAGCCTGCGATATATGAAATGGTTTCCTGCAGAGTCACCACGCTAGTTCTTCTTTCTTCTAGCTCCGTTCTGTCTCTTCCAGCTAGAAACAGCTATTCAGGGACTCATGAGTCTTTCTAAAATCTTTTTAAACTGTTGATGCCTGAGATAGAGCCTGGGAACCTCTAAAGGTAAATTGAATGCTCTGCCACAGAGCTGTGAGGCATCATGTGTTGGGATTAGATTAGAGGTGTCCTAGCTCTGATCCCTGCTTTGCTGGGAAGCATGTGGAAGGACATGAGACAAGGCAGTATCAGGGTATTCACCTGAGTTTGAGAGAATCACTGCTCATTCCTGTTCTCAGTCCAGGTGCCTAAAATCCTCTTATATCCAGAGTATAAATCATGTACAGCTGTAGCTGTAGAATTAGTGGGTCCTTGTTATCCGCTGTGGTTTTGGTTCCAGTACCCTCCGTGGATACCAAAATCCTTGGACGCGCAAGTCCTATTCAATACAGTGTCATAGTAAAATGGGCTCCCTTATATGAAATGTCAAAATCAAGGTTTGCTTTTTGGAATGTATATATTTTTTTATTATTTTTAAGCCGTGGATGCTTGAATCCATGGACAGAAAATCCGTGGATACAGAGGGCTTGACTGTATATGCTTACATGAATTGCTGAAATCATGCTGATTTTAAGTAAGCAGCTAGTATAGCCCCTATCTATTTCTAAGAGAGCTACCTAGAGAAATTCTGAGGATATATATATATATATATATATATGTGTGTGTGTGTGTTTGTGAGTCATGAGAGCCAACGTGGTGTAGTGGTTTGAGTGTTGGACTACAACTCTGGAGTCCCTGCTCAGCCATGAAACCTAGTGAGCGACCCTCACAGGGTTTTCTTGGGCACGTCACATGCTCTCAGCCTTAGGGGAAGGCAATGGCAAACCTCCTCTGGATAAATCTTGCCAAGAAAACCCTGTGATAGGGTTGCCATAAGTGGGAAATGACTTGGAAGGTACACAACAGCAACAGTGGGCCTTTGCAGACTGCCAGAAATAGTGCAAATTGAGTCCACTTTAACTGTCCTGCTCAGTGCTAGGGAATCATGGGAACTGTAGTTTATTGTGGCACCAGAGCTCTCTGACAGAGAAGGCTCAATGTCTCAGAAAAAAATACAATTCCACGATTCCCTAGCACTGAGCCAGGGCAGTTAAAGCGGACTCAATTTGCACTATTTCTAGCAGTCTGCAAAGGCCCCGTGTGTGAGAGAGAGAGAGACAGAAAGAGAGTTCTGAGAGTGGAAGATTTGAAACAGGAAAGAAACTGAGGAGAGCACAAGCAGAATAAACAACAGCCAAAGAGAGGATTAAAAGCTCCAACTAGCAAAGGCAGTCAAGGGTGGAACTGCTGCTAATACTGTCAACACAGCCTTCATCCAGGCATAGTTTGGAGCCAAGAGAGTGGCAGGATGAGGCCTACAGTTGCATTCCAGCACAGGTCTGGGTAGCAGCAGACAACCCTGATATCTCATTTATTGAACTCTTATCCTGACATTTTGAGACTTAAGTAATGTTAGTTGAATTGCTCTTGTTTCTTAGTCCCTCTCTTTCCAAGAAATAAGTTCTTGGCTACATCCGGACTGCAAAATTAATCCAGTTTGGCACTTTAGCAGCCATGGCTCTGTGGTGTGGATTTCTGGGCACTGTAGTTTTGTGAGACATTTAGCCTTCTCTGTCGGAAAGCTCTGGTGCCACAACAAACTACAACTCCCAGGATTCCATAGCACTGATCCAAGGCAGTTAAAGTGGTGGCATAGTGGTTTGAGTGTTGGACTATAACTCTGGAGGCCTGGGTTCGATTCCTCCGCTCAGCCATGAAACCCACTGGGTGACCTTGGGAAAGTCACACACACTTTCAGCCTCGGGAAGGTAATGGCAAACCTCTGAACAAACCTTGCTAAGAAAACCTTATGATAGGTTTGCCTTGGGTTCACCATAAATTGGAAATTATTGGAAGGCACACAACAACAAGCACAAACTGGATTATTTCTGCAGCCCAGATGCAGCCCATGTCAGCAAATATTTTTGCCTTTCCTTAGCCTCTATTGTATAACACATATGGTTCACTAAAACAGGGTCTCATTCACATTAGACATTTATAGTGCTTTGATTCTACTTTGACATGGGTGCATCCTGAATTTGTAGGTTGGTGAGGCACTATACCTCTTTGCCAGGGAATCCATAGGATGCAGCCATGGCAGTTAAAGTGCTACAAGTGTCTGATGCGAAATCGATCCAGGCTACAGATCAATAATCTGGGAATGGTTCACATGTGCTGAATGTTACCTGTGAACAACTAACTACCTGGGTACAGATTGGCAATCATGGTGCATACTTTGTAGATTGTATTTGTGTTAAATATTACAGAACACTCCTCTCTCACCCCAGCCTCTTGAACACACAAAGGGTTGATTGTGAAAATAAAATAGGATAATTCCTTCTTCTTTTTTGTACTGTAAGCTTTTTAGGACAGGGGTAGGCCTACATACTACCCCCAGGGCTGTTTTTGTGGCCTTTGACTCCTACTCCACCCTTTTTCAGGCTGAATTACATCTCTTGGAAGCTTCCCAGAGTGGCAAGTCACCTATTAAATAGGTTGCAGTGCCCTCCCTCATTGCACTGTTTAAGGAAAAAAACCCAAATAATACTGTTCTTCAAAACCATGCTTCTGATCACTTCTGGATTTTCTGGTTTCTTGCGAGACCTTAGAGTGTTCCTGGGGCAGAAAAGTTGCCCTCAGATGTGCTGCAGTTCCCCATCCCTGACTTAAAAGATGCAGCTTTAGAACTTGGCAGCATTACTTTTGTGGGGATATATTTCCCAGATTTTTCCAGGCTGGGAGGGGATGACCATGTTGACTGGGGGATTCTGGGTTTTATTCCTCTGAAATAACTCTTCCAAGCAGTGTAAGAATGATAAATAGATTCAGCTGGTACAAAATCCTAGGTTTGAAATACCAAGGCTCTTAAGTGGTGCTTTCAGATGCCAGCAGACAGGATAGTTGCCATCTCTTCCTCTTTCCCCGCTTGGAAAAAGCAGAGGGAAACCAAAATCAGAAAGGGAACTGTTGCTAATTCTGATCAGTGATTGGAGAAAATGAATCCAAAGATATAGCCATGTTAGTCTGTATAATCAATATTAATTGTAGATAGATTCTGCAGCACCTTTAAGACCGACTAAAAAAAAATTAAGAAGTTGTCAGCGTGAGCTTTCATAGACTTCAGTCTACTTCAGATGCTTGTGGTGGAGCGGAAGTTAGGGACGGACAGGAGGACAGGAATTCGGAAAATGTCTGTCTGTCTCTAACTTCCACTCCACCACAAGCATCCGAAGAAGTAGACTGAAGTCTACAAAAGCTCATGCTGACAACTTCTTAATTTTTTTCCAGTTAGTGTTAAAGGTAAGTGAAGAATCTGTCTACATTTAGGATGTAATCTGTGTCAGCTGCTTGACAAACATAACATGTATATAATGCAGGCATTACAAACAAATACTAGCATCCAACCAAAAACATCAGTATTCTGAGTTCCAGGTGATTCATCTTAGCACTTTGCTGTGTTTGTGTAGTAGAACTAGGGCTCATGAGGTTGAAGTTCCCGCAACATTTTGATGGCAAGGGACTATGCTATCACCCTTGCCCTACCGATTCTTGGACTTTCCTGTTCCCTCTGAGTTTAGCTGAAATCCCCACAGTTGCTTGAGGGAACAACAGTGTATTGTTATTTGCAATCCCTGTTGTAATCAAAAGTATTCTGGGGTGGGGTGGTTTGCCCCCCATCAGCTGTACAAAAGACCAGGGTGGAGATGAAAACACCGTCCTAGAACTTGTTCTATGTCAACACAGCACCCTACTTTTGGGGCTTTTGTGCGTTGGGTGATGCTATAAAGATTCTCCTTGTGAGAGGCTGAACTTCAATTTTGCTGCAGCATCACTGCAGCATATGTATGTATGGCTTTCACATGTCATTATATTCTTAAAAATACCTTTCCAAGGACTGGGCTGGTAACCATGGGTTACACTGTGGAAATAATGCAGTTTGGCACCACTTTAACTGTCGTGGTACCATCCTCCAGAATTCTGGGATTTGTAGTTTGGTGAGGCCCCAGCACTCTTTGGCAGAGAAGGCTAAAGATCTTGTAAAACTAAAAATTCCACGATTACATAGGATGGAGCTACAGTATTAAACTGAATTATTTCTACTGTGCAGATACTTCCCATGCCATTGAATAGAATTAAAAAACCCAGCACCATTAACCCTTGCTTTAGTGGATTATGGGTGTGAGTTTATTGCTAGAAGAAGGCAACCAGGTATTTCCAGTATGTGGCCTTCAGTACTGTTTCTACAGGTTCTCCTACCATGGCAGGACTATGACGGGAAATTGTCCTTCCCACTCTTGTGACACATAAATATTAAAGACCGGTAGTGGCTTTGTTTCTCTACTATCCCTGTGAGTTGGGTGGAGAAAGGAGAGAGCTATTGCTTGTCTATTTTAAATTTCAGGGTTGGGTCTGAAGCATTTGGTGTCGTAATGAGGAAGGTGAATCTGAGCCTGTGATATGGCTCTTTCTGCCTTACTGCTGGGTAGTCATTGCTAGCCTCTGAAGGTGTGCCTATGTGCCTTCAAGTCACCTGTCAAGCTATGGCAATCCCATGAATTTCACAGGGTTTCCTTGCCAAGAAATTCTCAGAGATGGTTTTGCTATTCCCTTCTTCTGAAATATATATATATATTCTTCTGAAATATATATATATATAGCCTATGGGGGAATTATTTCAGAACTTTAAAAAGTCACTTTTTTGGACTATGACCCCCAGAATCCCCCACCCAGCATACAAGATTGTAACTTCCTCTCCCCCATATTTTTTTTCTACACCAGACAGTTTTGGTCTGTGGCACCTTTCACTCTCTACCCTAAGCACTTAACAACCCCCTTCCCCTTCCAAAATGGACGTCAGGCTAAGAAGAGAAAGCAGGTGTAAAGAGGATGGAGAATTTGCTTTTTAAAAGATATTTTAACCAATTGCTTATTGAATTTTAATGCTTAATGCCATGCATACAGACACACAGTGGTGTAGTGAATTGGTTTTTGGACTCGGATCCAGGAGACTAGGGCTAGAATCCCCGCTCAGCCATGGAAACCCACTGGGCAAGTCACACTCTCTCAATCTTAAAAGAAAGCAAGGGCAAATCCTCTCTGAACAAATCTTGACAAGAAAACCAGATGGGTCATACGTTCCCCATATGTCAGAAACAACTTGAAGGCACACAACAACATAGACACAGGTATATTTGTGTGAACTTTAGATCACAAGTCAGCCCTTTATATCCAAGGATTCTGCATCCACAGATTCAACCATCCACAGCTTGAAAATATTATTTTTAAAAATTACAAAAATAAAATCTTGATTTTGCCATTTTATATAAGAGTCATAATTTTATTCCACCATTGGGACTTCACAGATTTTGGTATCCATGGGGGTTTCCTGGAACCAAACCCCAGCAGATACCAAGGGCCCACTGTACATATTCTTTTGAAAAGGTTATGCCTAGTTATTAACCAGCTTAGTCATCGGACAGGTAGGAGTTCAGATACATTATTTTCAGGTCTTTCTTGATTTGTATTTGCCCTGTGGCAGAGAATGCAATGTTCTGAAGAATAAGATTTATTCCATCAAAAGATAAAGATTTCGAAGGGCACAATTGCTTGTTATCCTGGCAAAAGCCTGATCCAAGGCAATACATTTATAGAGGGACATCTGCAAAGGATTGATGAGAAGATAGGGCTTAATTATACTCTGCTCAGCCAATTTTCTATATGAATCCCAACTGCGTGTGTCTCACTCTAAAAAACAACAACCTGGGTTTAATCCATAGCCTAGCTTGGGCAGGTTGTGGCTTGGGGAAGGAGGCAAAATGAATACACATACACAATTTGATGGGGCTTATTTCCAAATACCTTATTTCTATCTAGTGGTCAACTCAGAGGTAGGCAACCTAAGGCCCGGGGGGCGAATGCGGCCCCCCGAGGCCTTTGGACCAGCCCCAAGCTGGTCCTGCTGCCGCCGCCCGCCATGATGATATTGATTATTGTTGTTATTACTTGTTCTTGGGGTTTTCTTGGCAAAATCTCCACAGGGGTTTTGCCATGGCTTTTCTGGGGCTGAGAAAGTGTGCATGCATATTTTTTAATTTTTTTTTTAAATGGATATTTATTTATTTATTTTTGGTGCTTCGACCCCCCAATTGTCTGAGGGACAGCAACCCGGCCCCCGGCTCAAAAAGGTTGCCTACCCCTGGGTAAACTGATAGATTGAAAAGATGGTTCTCATGAATTGTTGGGCTGCTTTTTGTGGAGGTTCTGCTAAAGTGAAGATATATTGCTGCAACTTCCACAGTTGTTAACTGGCTGTCAATTCATCTTGATTTATGGTGACCGTTTGAGAGACCTCCAAGTCATCCTATCATCAACAGCTCTATCCATCAGGAATGCAATCTTCCCCTTTTCCTACTGCTCTCTATCTTGCCCAGCATTATAGTCTTTTCTGGTGAGTCATGTCTTCTCATGATATGTCCAACGTATGACAGTATCAGTTTAGTCATTATGATTTCTGGGCAGATTTCAGGTTTTACTTGCTCTAGGACCCATTTCTTTGTCTTTTTAATGGTCCACGATATTGGCAGCACCACATTTTAACTAAATGTGTGTTGCAGGGAGCTAAATGTCTCATTTTTTTACTGTTCTTGTAGTGTATTTACATTATGCAGTTCTAGCAGTTTGATACCCCTTTAACTACCATAGCTCTTAAGGAATCATTCGGAGGAGTGAACCAGACTTCGCTGACAGAGAACCCCCCAGTATTTTACCAAACTACAGGTGCTAGAATTCTTTAGGAGGCAGTCATGACAGTTAAAGTGGTATCAAACTGCTATAAATGTAAGGTGTGAACATAAAGAAAACAAAAATAATGACCACAGAAGAAATACACAACTTCAATCTAGACAATGAGGAAATTCAAATAAAGAATTCCCATATCTAAGATCAAACATTGCAGTCAAGAAATATGACTAGTAATGGGAAGGGGAGCTATGAAAGAACTGGAAAAGATACTGAAGAGCAAAGACATACAACTGAGCACTAAAGTCAGAATCGTTCAGGCCATTGTATTCCCAATTTCCATGTACGGATGCGAGAGATGGACAGTGAAGGAAGCAGACATAAAGAAAATCAACTCATTTGAAATGTGGTGCTGGAGAAGAGTATTTAGGATACCATGGACAGCCAAGAAGACAAACAAATGGGTTCTTGAATAGATCAGACCAGGGCTCTCCTTGGGAGCTAAGATGATCAAGTTGAAACTATTGTACTTTGGCCACATAATGAAAAGGCACAGATCACTAGAAAAAACAATGCTAGGAAAGGTAGAGGGTAGAAGAAAGTGAGGAAGATCACAAGCCAGATGGATAGACTAGATTAGGGGGTTATGGGCAAGGGTTTGCAGGATTTGGGCAAGGCAGTGGACGATAGGGATTCTTGGAGATGTCTCATCCTCAGGGTTGCCATGAGCTGGAACCAACTCGAGGGCAGCTATATACTCTCGGTTTTTAATCTGCATACTCCTGGTCTCACTCTTCCTCTGAGACCTTGAGCTGCTCAATTATTTCTGTATTACTTGCATTTATATCCTTGCTTTCTTCCAACAATCTCACAATATTTAGCTTTCCTCTTCTGTATTTTATCTTTTGTGAGGTAGTCCAGGCTGAGTGAGCGAGTAGACAAGATGTTACAAACCAAAGAGGAGAAAAACAATTAGAGATGTTAGTTAGATGCCTTCATGTTGTTTCAGTCTTTAGTTAAGATGGTATATGGTGGGGAGGATCTCTTTTGCAGGCAGGCTCCTCCTCCTTCCGGCCATGTGGCTATAGGGAGATTTGCAAAGTTCATGAAATTTAAAATCTATTTGCATCTCAACAGGGATCCCTCTTTTGTAATCCAGTATGTCTCCATTCCAGTCAGGCCACAGGCCTCATTGTGGCAGATAGTTCTAGCATAAATTTTGTGGGTTCTATTCTACTTCATTAGATTCATGGAGTGAAGCCTCTGGACATCAAGACTCTACAGTCAGCATGACAAACTTCAACTCTGACTTTATTTTGTACTGTCTGATTTCTTCGCAAATATCAAATGTATATTAATTCATGGTAACATATTTACTTTAGTAAAGTGGTAGCACAAGACAGTTCATCACCACCATGTGAATCATCAGGCTACGGTAGAACATAAAATATGTTTATTTGATTAAAATTTCTGAATAAGAAAACTTTCCTAAATGCCTGTGGAAGTAAATATGCAACCAGTCTTGCATTTAATATTATAAGTTTTTATTCTGAAACTGGAGTTGGTACATTTCTGCTGACTCCACAGTCCTGGTGAATAGGCATATATCCTAACACAGGGGTCGGCAACCTTTTTTGCCGACGGGCGGGGGGGGGGAATGGCGTTGGGGGGAATGGCGTTGGAAAAACAAAATGGCGGCTGCCTCCCCTGCATCGCGCATGCATGCGCAAGGCGGCGGGCCCCCCAGGAGGGCTCCCTCAGCTGCATCGGGCCTCCAAGAGGCCCAGCGCTGCTGTGGGTGCCCTGCAGGAGGCTTCCCTCGGCAGCGGCAGGCCTCCAAGAGGCCCAGCGCCACCATGGGTGCCCCCCAGGAGGCTTTACTTGGCAGCGCCAGGCCTCCGAGAGGCGCAGTGCTGCCGCAGGGCTTCTCCGGGGTGCCATTTTGGCCACACGTGCCACCACGCATGTCACAGCCGCCATTTTGTTTCCCAAAATGGCGGCTGCGGTTTCTTCGTGTATGTGCAGGAGTACTGCACATGTGCAAACGAGTCACGTCCACCATTTTGGCAAACAAAATGGCGGCGGCGGTGTGTGCGGTGGCGGGGGTCGGCGGGGGGCTGGGGCCGGGTGCGGCCCACGGGCCGTAGGTTGCCGACCCCTGTCCTAACAGATTGGGTGAGTGTGAAATTGTAATAGCAATGCAAAACCTGTAGGCATTGTGATGGTGTGACAAGTTCAGTCCCATTGATGATTGATGTTGGTCTTAAAGTGTAGTTAAAGGGACAAAGGTGAGGGACAGATTTTTACATACAAGTCAATATAAGCAGGTAGACATGAATAGTGGAGGAAGTTCTTGCTATAATATATGAACTTTTATTTGCTGTGCCCATGCATAACCATGGATGACAACATTGCACCAAGAAAAAAAGATAGTTGTTTCTGAACCAAGAAAACATGCTCTGCACTCAAAATTACAGATAACTAGCATACTTTTTTGCCCTGGTAAATGGTTCAAAAACATGCATGAATTTCACTCACTTGCAAAAAAAGGTCTTTCCATTCAATGGATGGAGTCAATTTACAAATGCCAATAAAGGGTATACAGATGGCTTCTTTCCACTGAAAAGAACGGAGCTGCCTTCCAACCTCTGTGCCAGCAACCACTCGAATGTATGCATACCGGAGGAGTTAAACATTGCTCTGCTTAAGTCTGGGAGGGGAACCTTTGGTTTGCAGAAGGTCCAAACCTGACTAGTTGAATCTCTGTGCCTATGCCTGAAGCCATGATCCCGAGAGGTCAGGGAAATCTTGGTGATATTCAATCAAAAAGCAGTAAAATCTTAGCCGTATACAATCAGATTATTGTGGAGCTTCCCTTGTATATGTGGAGTTGTAGCCCTATTGTTACTTCTGAACAGCGATAATCTGGACTCTATGTTCTGTTCTTAACCAGTGCTTCCACTAGCTAGCTGATTCCCAGTAGAAACAAGAGGACTCTTCCTAGTGTCAGATGAGAGTGCTGTGTTCTTCCCCAGCCCTTCAGGGACCAATGTATGGCTCCTGTCCTGCACTGCTGGGTGGAAAAGCTTTATTTCAGGGGTAGGCAACCTTTCCCCTTTAAGGACCGAGGGACTTCAGTTCCCAGAAGCCTCAGCCATGTTGGCCAATAGAACCATGTTGGCCAATAGCTCCTGGGATTCTGGGAGTTGAAGTCCCTCGGCCCTTAAAGGGGAAAGGTTGCCTACCCCTGCTTTATCTGATACTAAAGCTTGAGAACCAGTAATGTCAGTTGTGTGCATGTTGTGTGCCTTCAAGTCATTTCAGACTTATGGTGACTCTAAGGCAGGGGTAGGCAACCTTTTTGAGCTGGGGGCCGGGTTGCTGTCCCTCAGATTATTGGGGGGCCGAAGCACCAAAAATAAATAAATAAAAATAAATAAATATTTAAAAAAAATTCAATGCATGCACACACTCTCAGCCCCAGAAAAGCCATGGCAAAACCCCTGTGGAGATTTTGCCAAGAAAACCTCAAGAACAAGTAATAACAATAATCAATATCATCATGGCGGATGGGGGGGGGCAGGACCGGCCTGGGGCCGGTCCAAAGGCCTCGGGGGCCGCATCCGCGCGCCCCCCCCCCCCAGGCCTTGGGTTGCCTACCCCTGCTCTAAGGCAGGGGTAGGCAACCTTTCCTCTTTAAGGGCCGAGGGACTTCAGCTCCCAGAATCCCAGGAGCTATTGGCCAACATGGGACTATTGGCCAACATGGCTGAGGCTTCTGGGAGCTGAAGTCCCTTGGCCCTTAAAGGGGAAAGGTTGCCTACCCCTGCTCTAAGGCAACCCTATGATGGCGTTTTCTTGGCCAAATTTGTTCAGAGGAGGTTTGCCATTGCCTTTTCCTGAGGCTGAGAGCATGTGACTTGCTCAAGGTCACCCAGTGGGTTTCGTGGCCAGGTGGAAATCAAACCCTGATCTCCAGAGTACTGTCATATCCGGGTTGAATATGGTTTAGTTGACATTTTCTAATTTTCCCAGCCTTCTGCTTATACACTTTTAACTGTCCATCTATTTTGGTGGAAATCTTCCAGAAGTGCATTGCCTTTGTCTTAGATTTGAGAGAGCTAGGTATGATTGACTCAGAAAGGATCAGAGCTACCAGTGTAAGTTCTTTAAACGACCTTCCATTAGAGGCCATATAATGTATCTTAGTAGACTAATTTCAAGGTGACACTTTTATGGAGACCTATGACCCACGTTTTATACAAATCCTCTCCCCAGGCACAGACACTGAGCTCTGGAGTGCTATTTTGGCCTGAATTTGACCCCCCTGAATTGCAGAACTGAGTACAAAGTGGATGGTGCAGTCTCTTCAGGAAGAGAGCTGAGCCGTCAAATTCTGGTTGCCAATATTACTTTGGTCTCCTCTGCACTAGATCTCTAGTCAGCCAAATTACTTGTCAGCTGCTTTCCTGGTGTCAACTTGTGGGTATTTCTTTGTAACTTTCCTTTTTATGTAAGCATGTGAGTTCCTGCCTGTGCTCCCCTGCCTTCCCAAGTGTTTAAGATGCCTTGTTCTCTTAATATGCAGAAGTATATATGAAGGTAAATTACATCAGTTTAGCAACCTGAAGAATGTACAGAAATGGATTGTTCTGCAATTTATGGTTCTGCCAATTGAAGCTGGCCCATTGATAAAAAACCCCCAACAACATCAAGATATCTGAAGCAGTACTTTTGAAAGGGCCTTAAAAGTTGTCTTAGCACATTCTTCTGCCAATGCAGGAAAATCCTCTACTTCAGTATTCCTGCCCAGCTTCTGCTTAAAAATCCTTAATGAAGCAAGTGTTGCCATCACCCAAAGCAGTCTGTTCCACTACTGAACAGCTTCTACTGCCGGGAAGTTCTTCCTGATGTGTGGTCAAAAACATCTTGTAATTGGTTTGGGTTTCACCCTCTGGACTTGCTTTCCCAAATCTGGTAATGCCAAGATGTGTTGGATTACAACTCCCATCATGCTCAGGCAGTATGATGTAGTCGCAACACATATTGAAAACAACCATCGCAGAAGGCTGCTTTGACCAACACAAAACAAAAGTCGTTCGTTCTGTGTAACAGTGCACTTGCTTCCTTGGATGATGCACATATTATAGCAGGCATTATGTTAGAAGAAGTAATTCTTCTATGTGTAAAATGTACACATTCTATGTGTAAAATGTATATTTTATGTCCTAGGGAAAGAGCTATACAGTCGCCCCTCCTTTTTCGCGGGGGATTCGTTCTGGAGTCCCCCATGAAAAAGAAAACCGTGCGTATTCAAGTCCCATGGGCTTGAATGGCATGCGCCTCATTTATTACAATGGAGGTCACCCCTCTGTGAATAATCAAAACAATTGATCCCAAGTCCGCGGTTTTTGAGGGGCAACTGTACATATAGAAGTGATGGAAAAGCACCCATGTGCACACTCTCAGACAAGTTTTGTTAGAACTTGCAAGTACTATTTACAAATAAAGAGGAAGAATTGTGTAACTCTTCCAC
The DNA here is from genome assembly GCA_026167975.1 of Phrynosoma blainvillii. NCBI lineage: Eukaryota > Metazoa > Chordata > Lepidosauria > Squamata > Phrynosomatidae > Phrynosoma > Phrynosoma blainvillii. Next base: position 104,245,360 of record JANUYF010000003.1, read on the forward strand.
AATAACTAAGGTTTAACTAAATTAATGTTGTAACATAAGAGACAACTTTCTGATATAACTTACCTTTTAGTTTTGTAGTGATGAGGATATGGCAACACTGAATGGTGGAAAAAGAATATCACATGAGATGAGTGCTGGCTCATGCTATTGTAGCAGAAAAATTGTGGGTATTTTTTTTTTTTTGGTAAAAAAATTAACTAAGTTCCTGTTGGAGTTGAATTTGAGAATGTGAAATTAAAGAGCTACTTTTAAAAAACTAGTCTATCATACCAGTGGCTTTCCCCTTTGAAATTAAAAATATAAGTAATTACTTGAAGAATTGATTTTCAGGTGCCTAGTTAGTTACTGATAATCAGATTAAATAGCAGGGAGTCACAATTGTGATTCCCTGCCTGCTTCCAAATATTTTGTGAGTATATTATTACTGAGCAATTTTTGGACAGTTTGGGGTCTGTTGTAGTTTGAAGTTGAGTGCGTTTGTGTATTTTAGCTTTAAGATTTCCTTCCACAGCCTGGTGCCCTACAGATATGTTGCACTACAATGCCTATCATCCTTAGGTAGTTGAGGGACAACATAAGTTAAGAGAGGGAGGGTACCACAGTGATTGTAGCCAGAAAATGTGAATCCTTAGACAATTCTACTAAATGTGTTTCAGAACAAGTTCTTCAAATTTTGTAGGTACAGCCTTGTCTACATAAGCAACTTTTTGACTTAATACCTTGTAGGTATTAAGTATCATTGACTAATAGTAACAGAAGCTACCTTGTTAATATCTATTCATCTAGATAATGCCAACACTCTGTTCAGGGTGAAGCAATGGCCATTTTGAAGCTTGAACCGGAGCAGCAGCCATTTTAGAAAGAGCTTCAAACAAAGGTTGAGGAACTTGAAGGAAAACAGTATAATGTGTTCAGTTCAGGAGTTTGCAAATAGAAGAGTTAGAATAGGGTGAGTCCCCCTATCTACATAAAACTATGCCTTTGGCCACACTTAGGGCACTCTGCAACTAAACTTCACTGCACTTTAGCCACACTACACACCTGTACACTTTGGATGAGACATATGTCTGAAATTTAGGGGCTCTGCAAAGGGGTGGCTCTGGGTTGCTCCTGCTAGCGGTGGATCGGGGCTGCGGCAGCCGCACGCTGTGGCCCCGATCCTCCCTTTTGCCACCCCTAAAAGAGCTCCTTTTAGGGGTGGCAAAATGCCACCCTAAGACCTGGCACCGCGGCTCTTCCACACCCTTTCAGTGCAGCATGTCTACACGCTGCGCCAGGAGGGCGTCCTAATGCCACGCGCCACGCATACAGGCGCACGGCATCAGGATGGCGTTGGGCTGGGGCCTCTTAGATAGGTAGGATTGCCCTTCCAATAGGAAACTTTGGGAGGCAAATAAGATGACAGATCACAAAATTAACATATTGAGATTAGTGAAATCACCTACACATTCCACATGGGCTGTTTGAAGGACCATATTCTCCATTGTACCCCGACTTTCAGACCAGATCTGTCTCTTGGTCCCATTAAGCCCAGTTACTTCTGCTGACGGCCTTTTCTGTGATTGCTCCCAAGGTGTTGGACTCTCTTTCAAGGGGACCTGACCTGACCACATATTTCATTTGGCTTAATCTTTTGTGGATTTCATCCCATTTCATCAGATCCATCCCAAGAACTAGGCTCAAGTCCACCAAAGCTTATGTCAAACATGTTTTTCTGCAGGATGTCCTAAGACTCTTAATTGTCTTGATTGCAATGGAGGAACACGAGGCCCATTCACACCAAGCAATTATAGCTCTATAGTCTACTTTAACTGCCATGGTCACATCCTGTGAAATCCTGGGGTTTGTAGTTTGAGGAGGCAAGAGAACTCCATGCTTGAAAATTTGAAAAAACCCTCCCAGGATTCCATGGGATGTTGCTGTGGGAATTTCAGTGGAATATAATGTTCCAGTTGTGCAGTATGAATGTGCCAACGGTCCCCCCCCCCCCTTTAAAATAAGTATGCTTTAAATTACATTCAATTCAATTGTGCTTTAATGGATTTCATTTTGTACTAGTAGAAGTTTATAGTGTTCCTATTACATTTCTTTTTGATCTTCTTGTGAGCCTGCTTCAGTCCCAGTTATGGCAGTAAGACAGAACATAAATGAATACATCCAATTCTCAGTACTTAAACCTCGTTCAAATAATTAGGCCTGTAATTTATAATTCTGTGATTAATGGGTGAAATTCCCTCTTAATCTGGGAGGGACACTAAACTCTTCCCTGCCCCAGAAGGAAGCGCCCAGAAGTTTCCTTTCCACTGCTCCTTCCAGTCCTTGGTGGCACAGTCCAGAATGTCCAGTCCAGATTGAAATGCTTGTGGGCTGAAGGCAAACAAGAAAATGTAAGTTGTGTCTTCTACTTGCACCATCTTTGCATCCAAACCACAGCCAACAATTGCTTCCAGAGCCCTCATTTTTCACTTTTTTCATAATAGCAACTTTTCATTCTGAAAACTGAATGTTTTTGACCCTGGATGCAATTAAAGACACATTTTTGTATCAGTACCTTAAATGCCCCTCTGCTTTTTAACTAAACATCAGGTTAGGCCAGCATGATGCTGGCTTCATTGCAAGGCAACATGTAGACATACAAATTATACCTGCTTCACAGCAAAACACCCAGCTGTATTGGTTGCTTCAAGCAGTACTTGCTATATTAAGGGCTTTGCTTGAAAGAAGATTATACCAAAAAGATTTATTTGATCAGCCTTATTTTCAACAGTCTAGGCCTGCTTCCTGTAGGCTAATCTAGTTTAAAAGCAAGGGGAGGAGGGAGCAACATCAAATGGACAAAAGTATGTTTCTAATTCAAATTGAGCTGGTTATGAAAACTGACCATATTTATTGTCTGTTCTTTGTGGGGGTGATTATGCAAGCAGAAGTTACATTTTAAAAGGCCAGCCTTAATGTGGAGTATGATGCAGCTGAAACTATTCTTTCCTCAATTCTTTTACACTATTCTTTAAGTAAAAAAAAAAAAGGGGGGGGGGCTTTCACATTGCACAATTATAGTGCAACAATTCCACATTACCTACTATGGCAACATCCTAAGGTTTATAGGGTTACTTTTTTGAGTACAACTCTGTGTTACTGTAGTTTTGGCAGCAACCCTTATAGTTTATAATTGGTGAGGAATTAAAGCTCTGTTTTTGGGAGGGATCTAAACACCCCTCCCAGGATTTCATAGGACATTGTCATGGTGATTAACCTGGAATCATAGCACTACACCTGTATTGTGTGAAAGGTCCACAAGAATTTTCCTACTTAAAATGACAGCAGATATGTTCACTGCTGTTTATTTCCTCCCCTCCTCCCCTCCCTCCCGTACCAAAATCAATATCTTCCCTGCTCTGTGCCAAAATCAATATCTTCATTTGGGTTTGTGATGGTGCAATGTAACCAATGAAATCTGGCTACATAGTGATTTGTTAGCCAGCATGGTGTAGTGGTTTGAGCGTTGGACTATGACTCTGGAGACCAGGGTTCAAATCCTTCTTGTCTATGGAAACACACTGGGTGATCCTAGGCAAGTCACACTCCCTCAGCCTCAGATGGAAGCACTGGCAAAATCCCCTCTGAACAAATGTTTTCAAGAAACCCTGTGATAGGCTTGTCTTAGGGTTGCCATAAGTTGGAAACAACTTAAAGGCACTCAGCAACAAACCAGACGAAAATGAGGATGATGCTTCTTACTCTCAGTCAGGCATGGGTGCAGAGCTTGGAAAACTTAGACTTTTTGAGTCATGTACAACTCTATATTCCTGTAGTCCTCGCTGCAACAGGAAGCCTAGAGAAGGCAGTATAAAATTTGATGGTGGCTTTTCTTTATCCTTTCTCTTCACCCTCCATGTTGGAGTTCACCAGAGAACATTCCGGCCAGCCCAATTACAGTATTGTTTCTTGCTACAATCATAGAAATCCTTGAGACTGTATGAAGATATAGATAGCTTTTTCTTTATTGCTGGTTGGGATGGCTTGTGGGGAGAGAGATGTGACTGTGGTAAGCGGCCTTATTATAGCTGCAATATGAGAAGGGCAACTTTTCTTTGAGAATGGTCTTTCCTGGCAAAATCTAGGGAAGGGCTTCAGGAGTAAAAATTCATCTTGAGAAATTGATGGACGTGCTTTAAAAGGAAATGAGAAGAAAATCTGTAGCACACACTGTGGGTTGGGCTCTTTGCATGAAGAGAAAACTTGGAAGTTGTCCAGCTACAGGGCTGTAGAATAAGAAGTTAACTTATCCTTACTGTTCTCCCACAAGGATTTTAAAGCTTACTTTTGTCCTTACAGGTTGAGTAACCCTTATCCGGAAGTCCAAAATGCAAAATACTCCAAAATGCAGAATTGTCCACATCGGTGGCTGAGATAGTGACAGCTCTGCTTTCTGATGATTCAGTGTACACAGACTTGGTTTCATCTAAAATATTAAATATATTATGTATAAAATTATCTTCAGGTTATGTGTATAACGTATATACAAAACATAAATGAATTTCACATTTAAGCTTGGGTCCCATTTCCAAAATATCTTATTATGTATATGCAAATATTCCAAAATTTGGAAAAATCCCAACCAGTTCTGGTCCCATGCATTTTGGATCAGGGAGACTCAACCTGTATCTGTATAAATTTGATAAGGTGCAATTAAAATATGTTCTGATATTGTGCTCCCTCCCTCTGTTTCTCTAGATCTGGTTTGTTTTGTGTTCCACCATCTTCATTACCAAAGAGGGACGACCCACCTACGAATACTTGCACTAACGGGAAGTCTGAAGATGGACAGGCTCTACAACTGGAGACTGAACGGCGACCTTGGGAAGAAAAGCCCGCCAAGGCCAATGGGGAAGAGCAAGTTCCTCCTCTCTTGCCTCCACCCCCATCAGGCACTGTTCTTCCATACCCTCCCTATTTTGAGGGAGCCCCCTTCCCGCCTCCATTGTGGCTAAGGAACACCTATAATCAGTGGGTCCCTCAGCCACCTCCAAGGACTATCAAAAGGACAAAGAGGCGACTGTCCCGTAATAGAGACCCCGGCAGGCTCATCATGAGCACCATTAGGTTGAGGCCACGACAAGTGCTTTGTGAAAAATGCAAAAATACTTTGAATCCAGAGGAGAGTAACACAGCCAGGCAAAATGTGAAAACAAGGAGGAAACTAAGCATTCAGGATAAGGAGCAGAAGAGACATAGTGAATCAGACTTTGTAGAGAAAAGGAGCAAAAGAGAAAAGCGGGACGAAGACAAGTTTTCTGGGGAGCTCTTGCATCGGACTCCAGTTATAAAAATATCTTACAGCACTCCACAAGGGAAAGGAGAAGTAGTGAAAATTCCCTCCCGGATCCATGGTTCAGGGAAGCCATTTTGTCCTCAGCGATTACTGCAGAATGGAGAGGAGGACCAAGAGGAGACCAAAGAGTTGGAACAGTATCGTGATACCAAATGTTTTACAGATAAGTCGTCAAGTGGTCACCTTGCTTCCATTCCAAAGATAAAATTAACTAGGCCTGTGAATTCCAGTGCAGATGTGCCACCTCCAAAAATCAGGCTGAAGCCCCATCGGCTGAGTGAGGGGGATAATGTTTCAATTTACAAAGCAGAACTTATCGACGAGATGAATGTCCTTTCCGCTAGTGGAGAATCCCATGCTGGTACTGCTGGTACTTTTTATACTGACGAATCTGCAGATAGACGTTTAGCAGAAATGTCTTCAGGGAGCTCTTGTGAAGATGAAGATTTTAAGAGGTTTCCTCAAGGTAAAGATGGACATGATAACTTGGCTTTTCTTATGAATTATCATAAGAGGAAAGCGGATTCCTCAAGCTTATCAGTGTGTAGCAATGACAGTTTAGACGAATCCAAATCTTCTAGTTCAGAAGTCACATCACTGGAAATGTGTGACTTTTTACCTGGTGATGAGGCCTCTGTCTCATCTTCATCAAAAGATGAACGTAAGATTGTACCCCCCTTGACAGTTAGACTGCACACACAAAGTGTTTCCAAATGTGTCACTGAAGATGGAAGAACTATTTCAGTGGGAGATATTGTTTGGGGCAAAATCCATGGCTTCCCATGGTGGCCGGCCCGTGTCCTTGATATAAATCTTAGCCAGAAGGAAAATGGAGACCCTTCCTGGCAGGAAGCAAAAGTATCATGGTTTGGTTCTCCTACAACATCGTTCTTGTCTCTGTCAAAACTTGCCCCTTTCTCAGAATATTTCAAACTACGGTTTAATCGTAAGAAGAAAGGGATGTATCGGAAAGCTATTTCGGAAGCTGCCAAGGCAGTGGAACATCTGACCCCAGAAATAAGAGACCTCTTAACACAATTTGAAACGTAATTTTGGCTTCAATAATAGGTAAGTGGATATGGGAGGGGTATTGGACATGGGTTAAGTGAACATGTTGCTTCTTTATTTTTCCTGGAGCTTATTTTTGAAGCATTTAAAAAGGAGAAGATATTATAAGTTAGAAGTAATTAACAGGGCACTGCGTGCACACACATCCTTACTTTTGGGGGTATGGCAGTACTGTGGGGAAGTGTTAATTTGAAGACCTGAACATCTGTACTTGTGCTGTGGAGATATATGAGACATAGGGGGTTGCAGACTGCCAGAAATAGTGCAAATTGAGTCCACTTTTAGGGTTAGGATTAGTGCTAGGGAATCATGGGAATTGGGTTTTTTTTTCCTGAGACATTGAGCCTTCTCTGTCAGAGAGCTCTGGTGCCACAATAAAATACAGTTCCCATGATTCCCTAACCCTAACCCTAACCCTAAAAGTGGACTCAATTTGCACTATTTCTGGCAGTCTGCAACCCCCCATAGATTATCATTTATGTTGATTTACACCTGCTGTACCTGAAGCTTGATGAAACTGTGCACACATCTTTATTGATTTCCCCACTCAGAGCATGTATCCATGTAATTCATCTTCCTTGCTTGTGTCCATTCTTTTAGAGATGGTCATAGGTGTCAGTTTCAGCATATATATATATATATGATCTAGACTTTGGTTTATTTAATCTTTTTCTGTATCAATTTGTAATTTAATTTTTTAAAACAAATCTAAGATTGCTACCATACTGCAGAATTAATGCCATTTCACACTGTTTTAACTGTCATGACTCCACCCTACAGTATCATGGGATTTGTAGTTGTGGCAACAGAGCTCTCTGATAGAGAAAGCTAAATATTTCACACAACTACAAATCCCAGAATTACATAGTATTGAACCATGGCAGTTAAACGGTGTCAAACTGTGTTCATTATGTGATGTAGATGCAGCCTACATTAACGTTTGCTCATATTATTGTATGTATTACTACCAGCAGAGGTATTTTATGCAACTTTGCCTAAAGCATGCATTTTTGCAAACAAATTTCCATAATATAAAGCCTTTTTTTTAAAAAAAACAACAACATAGAGATCTTTTTAACTTGGAAATGGCATCACAACATTTGGAAAAGTATGAATATTGAAGTATAATGGTATTTTGGTTTGCACATTGATATGGGGAGAGTAATTCAAATGGATTTCTTTCCCCTCACTACCTCCTGCATCTTTGCTTGCTGTTCAGCTTTGTAGCTCATGCAAAGATACCTTACTCCGCATTTTGGCAGGACTTGTAACTTCAGTCCCTGTTTTACGTTCCAGCTAGCGTCACTGTCTGTTCTTTTGGCAATCTTGAACATGACTGTTAATAGACCTGTTGCCAATAAAACATATGCATGATACCTACTGCTCATATTCCTTGTTCCCTCCAGCTTGAGAAATACTGATGTAAGTGTGAATCCCTGTTTTCATATCTGGTTTTGAAAAAGGTTGTTCCTAGCCTTTATGGATGTAACATTTCAAATTTGCAGGCAGTGCCTGCACTGTGCTTGATTTCTAACAAGAAGTGCTGGAGGCCAGAATTGTTGGAAACAAGTCACTCTACCATGGAAGAGAAGCTTGTATATATTTGTGAAAGTGCAGCTACAGAGAGTGGTGACTCCACAATGAAAAGCATTCTGCACATGCTCAAAGCACTTTTATTCACAAGTCTTTATTTCAGAACTCAACCATAGTAATGAAAATATATCCTAGTACTGTAATGTGTCATTTCAGAAGTGGCCATGCTGTGCTATATACACTATTGTTCTTTAGATCACTTTATAACCTCTGGCCATATTTCCTGTCCTGCTCTCCTACTTCTCTCCACCTTCATACTTGTCCTGCTCTTGCCATATTTTTGCCTTCTTAGCTCTCCAATTTTGTCAGAAATTTGTATCAAACCAACTGAGAAACCTTATGCAAAACAAATCACACAGTGGTCCTCTAGAGCAGAGTGGACAACTGTGGCCTTCCAGATGTTGTTAGACTGCAACTTCCACAGTTCCTCACAGTTGGTGGTGCTTGCCAGGGATTGCTGATGATTAAAATCCATCAGTTTTTAATTTGTCCATCTGTGTTTTAGGGTAACATTGGTGAGTTTAGCTCTTTATACAAGATTTGCATGCATTTACACACTTATGAAAACCACCAGCATACAGGTTGTCCATTCTGTGTTTAGCCAAGACTGCCCTGTTTAGGCAGCAATGTATGCTTTGTTTATAGGTTCTCACTATATTGGTTATGGAGAACCAACGTGGCTGTGAAAGTCTGCATTTACATTAAAAGCAGAATGTGTGTGCGCATGTATGCACATCTGTACATGCGCGCACACCTTTATTTACCTGAATGACCACTGTAAGTAGCTGCTATAGTATGGTTTCTGCTCCATTTAAAGTTTTAGTATATTATGCAGCCTGCTCCTCTTTGTATTCTTTCAGCTTGTTTTCCTGAAATATTTCTGAAGAATTTTATTCACTGTTAGTGTTAAGTATATCTGAATATTTTTTCGAAACACGCATAAACACCATGCAAAACTTGAAGTGTGTTGCTGTGATAACAGGATTGTACATGTCTTATGTTTTATGCATGGGTAATTGAATTCAGCTGCAGGTGGCTCCAGTCCTATTTCTAAGACATGTTTTCTGCATCTTACTTTTCATTCATATGGATTTCTGCATCTTTTTCTCCTGTTCAGTTCTCTCAGTTTTGGGTTGTGTTGAGCGAGCTGAGAAGCTCAAATCAATTGCACAAGAGGTGATGTGCTACAAAACATGAGATAACATCACTTGTATTTTCCATTATTGCATCCTGAAAAATTGTCATTTTCTTGGTTTAGCAATTACAAGGAAAACTAAAAATCCCAAAAGCTGGTCCAAATGTTTGTGTTCATACAGTGTTTTTGTTTGTTTGTTTGTTTCCCTTATAACATCAGGGAGCTCTCTGCTCCCTGTCAGCAGCTCTTTAAAGCAGTTTGCCATATGGCATTTTGAGCAAAAAGAGCATTCAACATAACCCAGATGTGGCCAGTTAAGGATTAGAACCAGCTAACCTATTCTTACTCCCCACAAAAGGTGATAGCTCTAATACAGTAGCCACTAGGTGAATATAGGTTTCTTGTGCCAGGGTGGCATAGTGCAGGGGGCAGACAAAAGGTAAGCCAGGATCTGCTGGTATACCTGTGAGTTATTTCCAGTAGATAACAAAATATAGTTTCGGATTCCTGGTTGTTTAGCAGTTGCAGAAACAAAAAAGCATATCTTATTTTGGTCTAGCCTGTTGAGATGAAGAAAGTGAGTTGAAAACCGAAAATTAATTTGTGTGTGAAAGGTTTCAGATTCCTGGTTGTTCAGTAGTTACAAGAATCTTGTTTTAAATAAAGAGAGTGAGGTAAAAACCGAAAGTGAATTTGTGTGTGAAAGATATTCATGCATCATATCAGCCAGACTGTCCAGAGACATAGGTCCTCATTCTTGGTAGCACTGTAGCACAGTGAGTATCATCCAGAACTTCGAGGAAATAATATTGTTTAGCGGTAGAGCACCTGCTTTGCATGCAGAAGGTTGTGGGTTCAGTTTCTGGAATGCCCAGGTACCTTTTCACATTACACAGTTATAGCAATATCATTCCATTTAAACTGACATGCTTCCATCCTATGGAATCCTGGGATTGTCAGGTTAGAGAAGGACATTTAGAAATCTCTGCCAGCGTAGTGCCTCACCAAACTACAAATCCCAGGATTCTATAGGATGTTGCCATGGTAGTTAAAGGAGAATCAAAGTGTTATAATTGTGCAATGTGAAAGGGCCCCACATAGTGCTGACAAAAGATCCCTGTCTGAAACCCCAGAGAATTGCTGTCAGTCAGATATATACAGCAATGAGCAGGAAAAACCTGTAGTCTGAGTCAGTGTAAGGTAGTTTTCTATTCCTGTTTGCAGAGAGAGAGGGATGGAAGCTTGCCTTTTTCAAAATAAATAAATGGTGGATAGTCTTTGGAAGCTGAATTCTGGGCCAGTACCATGTTCTGCTACCCCTCCTAATGTTGTGGAATCTTTGCATGTTTACAAACTCTTGAACTGAAGCTTTTGTACACTGAGACATGTAATAAAAATTATAATGTTGAAGGAATGGTTGTTGGTTAGAGAATGCATTCTTAATCTATTCTTTGTACCTCATCCAAAATCATAAGTTACAGTGTTGTGTTAATTTAACCAGCTTCTTGATGCTGCCAAAAATGCTAGGCATAAGAATAATGAATAATAATAATTGAGAAATAAGAATAAATTTTAAAAAAAATCACTAACCATTTACTTTCTGTCTTTTATTGGTTATTAGGCAATAATGAAGATTTTGAGGAGGCAGTCAAAAGAGGAAGAAATAAAGCCTCCATACAGTAGAGAATGGGAGACATTTGGACTTCCAAATGTCTTGATCTGCAGCTTCCCCACCCCAGCCATCATGAGCAGAGATTATGGAAGTTGTAGTCCAAAATGTCTGGAGGCCAAATGTCCTCCAGCCCTCCTGTACAGCAGCCTTCCCAAACTGGTTGCCTGATGTGTTGGCCTAAAGCAGGGGTCGGCAAGTTCCCCTTACCTGGGGCCGGGCCGGGCCGGGGATCCCCGGGTCTTCCACGGACCGATGGTGGTGGTGGGGGAAATGGCGGTGACCCCGCCGACCGCTGCTGCCGACCTGCACCACCACGCGCACGTTGCGCCCTCCATTTTGTTTTCCAAAATGGCGGCCGCGACTCGTTTGCGCATGCAGAGTACTCCTGCACATGCGCGAATGAGCCACGGCCACCATTTTGTTTTCCAAAATGGCAGCCGCGACTCGTTTGCACATGCGCCGAGTACTGCACATGTTCGAGCGAGTTGCAGCCGCCATTTTTGAAAACAAAATGGCGGCCGCAACACCCGTGGTGGTGGTAGCATGCTCGGCGGGGGCTGGTCCAAAGGCCTTGGGGGGGGCGGACGCGGGCCATAGGTTGCCGACCCCTGGCCTAAAGCTTCATCATACTTACTGATCATGGGAGTGTATGCCAGGGATGATGGAAGCTGTAATTGAACATCTGGCCACAGTTTAGGGGTGGTTGCTCTACCTATCTTTTTCCATAACAACTTTGAATTGTAAATGGGCCTAATTACCCTAAAGGCGCCAGATCCCATCTGATCTTGGGAGCTAAGCAGAGTCAGCCCTGGTTAGTCCTTGGATGGAACATGGCAAATCCCAGATGCTGTAGGCTCTGTTTCAGAGGAAGGAACTGGCAAAACCAGCTCTGAATATTCCTTGTCTTAAGAAAACCCTGTGAAATTCATGGGATCGCCATAAGTTGACAGGTGACATGAAGACACATAAACACACAACACACACTACATATCTTTTTGCATAACAATTTTTGAAGTATAAATGGTACCAAGTCCACTTTAAAGGAAATAAGGGGCTATTTAAAGTCTGGGAATTTCTAGCACTGTAACTGAATTGTGCTTTGCATGCCTGGGATCTTGTTGTATTGAGGCATATTGGGTAGAAGGCTAAACAATGTAAGACAGCAATACTGGCCAGAAGGAAAGCAAAACTTTAATATACCAGGCAGCAACAAAACCAAAGGAAAGCCTCCTGTTCACATTAGCATTTTCGTAGTGAGGTGATCCGAGCGGAATCAGTGTTGCAATTACGAATCAAAGTTCACACTATGTTTACCCCAATTGAATCTCTCCGGTGAAATTTAACCCTGTTGAAGTTCACAATAGCTGAAGCACCGATTCAAAATGAATCCTCCATATTGATCTCATTCTATCATTTTCAGGGTTTTTTTCCCTGTCAATCAAATGATGTGTACCTACATCACACCAGTTCCGCTATCATAGGACTTTATCACACGGGGGAAATGGGGGGGGGGGGTCGGGGGTTTAAAGAGTCATTATCCTGGGAAAATGATGTCCTGTGAATGAGGGGAATAAAGAGGGAGCAATCCTTCCCTCTTTGTCCTCTTCCTCGGCTTCCTAGCCTTTACTTTTGAGTAGAGTCTGGGCTGCTGAGGGGAAAGAAGAGGGAGCGTTTCTTCCAAGCCAGTGTGGTTCAGTGGTTTGAATGTTGAACTGGGACTCTGGAGACCAGTGTGTGAATCCCAGATCAGCCATATAAACCTATTGGGTGACCTTGGGCTAGTCACATTCTCTTAGCCTCAGAGGATGGCCATGGCAAACTTGCTCTGAAGAAACATGACTAGAAAACCCTGTGATAAGGTTATCCTTAGGGTTGCCATAAGTCGAAAACAATTTCAAGGTACATAACAAGAAACAACAACAATCCCCCCGCTCTCCTTTTCCTTTCCCAAATGGCAATTCTCCCTCTCTCTCTTCTCCCCTGGCTCAGTTTTCCATTGCAAAAGTAAGTGCAAAGTTTTCCCTCTTCTTCTCTGCCAGAGAGAAGGAAGAAAAGACAGACTAGCTGCAAGAAAAGGAGACGAGGCACCGCAGAATATAGGACATTGAATTAAAATGAAGGACATGACAAAAGGATGGCAGCCCCTCAGAGGATCCCTTGCCAAGAAACCCTGGGATTGGTTAGCCTTGAGGGGGAGTCACACTCTCTCAGCCTCAGAGCATGGCAGTGGCAAGCCCCTCAGAGGATCCCTTGCCAAGAAGCCCTGGGATTGGTTAGCCTTGGGGTGATTCCCCCTGTCAGGCTTGGAGGATGGTGATGGCAAGCCCATCTGGAGAACCCTAAGCCTTACCTCCACTGATAGAACTCCCCCCCCCCCCACATACACACACCTTTGTCATGCTGATGATGCCAGTATTTAAAGGTACTGTCTACTGTAGCCATGCAATAACACAGATGTGCATAATCTGTTGATTTTTTTAAAATTTTAAAAAGAACACCGTCTGATGGGATGTTCTGAGAATCCTCTCCATGACTATGGCTTTGGCTGGCAGGGAAAGAGCAAAGGGCTGGGCATGATCTCCCCTGCACATTAACCCCTCATTCCTGGATGCCCCGATTGTGACCAGGAACATGTTCCCATTGACTGTTCCCTTATAAAATCTGGTGCTTTTGAAGAGACATGGTGAAAAAAATCATTTCTGGGAAAAAACGGGTTAAGGGAGATTTGCCCTGGCCCCCTATGAATTAAAGTTGGGGGAAAACAGTGCAAGTATGAACGACCCACTTTTAAACTGGTTTGCAAACCAGTTTATAATGTAATGTGAATGACCCCAAAGATTCAGCATATCTCTGGTTCCATACATCCACTTTAAGTCCAATTTGCTCAATAGGCATGGCAATAGGAAGGGGACCCAAGGTAAAGTAAAAAGATGAAGAAGCAGCGGGCAGCACCAGACATAATTCTTACAATTTTAGATATTGTCTCCACCAGCATAGAAAGCGTAGGACACTTCTGGGCATATCCGCTCATGAGTAAACCCAAGGAGGAGCATAGTTCAGTCCCATGCCACAGATTCCCAGATTTTAAACCATCTTTTAGTCACTGTTCAGAGATAACAGAAGGAGAAGGTTGTGAATTGAATGAGGAACTTCCATGGGCTGTATCCAGGTAATTATTATTATTATTATTATTATTATTAAGCTTCCAGGTGAGAGCTGGAAGTTCCTCTTTCCTGCCTTAGGTCCAAATAAGTCTTCAGTCTATCTGTAGCCTTAGTGGTATTTCCCCCTCCATTCTACTGATTACCATTCTCACCTGCTCTCAATTATGAATTTTCTTAAAATCCCCTAATCCACACCTGAGAACATTTGCTGGTCAACTCTTTTGTTAATCCAAACAAGCCAGCTCTCATTTGTACAGGCCCATTGCGGTAAACAGAGAAAAGCAGTGTAGTGTAGTGGGTTGACTGTTGGAGTATGACTCGAGACCAGTGTTCGAAATCTCCCCATTCAGGCATGGGAACCCATTGGATGACCTTGGGCAAGTCACATCCTCTCAGCCTTAGAGGCAGGCAAAGGCAAAGCCCTTTTGAACAAATCTGGCAAAAAACCCAAACCCCTGTAATAGAGTCACAGTTTAGGGTCTCCATAAGTCGGAAATGACTCGAAGGCACATGATGACGACAAATTGCAATACGATTGTTTCCAAGGCTACAGAAGATGACTCCGCGCTAGATGAGAATAAAAATATTGGCTTGAAAGGGGTGATTGAGCAACGCAGCAGGATGAGAACAAAGAAACTGATGAAGAAACTCAAAGATCAGTCCTTGGAAACTGAAGGACTTCTGTTAATACAGGCTGACACTCAACATATAGCTAGGGATTTCCCAAGCTGCAAATGGTAGAAGGATGCTGAAATAAATGTGCTAATGGGATGTTTTGTTTTCTTCAGATATCTTGGGCTGTGGGAGCCAGATACAAATTGATACATGAGGTTAAATTAGGAAGAAAATTGAGTGGGAAGCAGGGCTAATAATTGCAGTTATCTGACCTAGAAAGAGATAATCTTTTATCACCAGCTGCAGCTTCTGATGTATGAAGAGCCCCACTGTTAAACAGACTCCCAACACAATGTGCAACTCTCAGAGGCTAAGAGAACGGTAGTGCATGGGTTGTGAAGGAAGAAAATAACAGTGTTTTAGCCAGTGGCAAAATGGACAGAATTCATAGTTTTTTGTTTTGTTTTGTTTTAGAAATCTTGGGTGCAGTTCTTCAGTAACTGGAATAAACTATATGCACGGAATGTGTATGCTTTTCCTTTAGTAGGCTGCATCTGCACTGCAGAAATAATCCAGTTTGACACCACTTTAACAGCCATGGCTCAATGCTATGGAATTCTGGGAATTGTAGTTTGCTGTAGCTCCAGAGCACTCTTGACAGAAGGCTAAATGTCTCATCAAACTACAAATCCCAGAATTCCATAGCATTAAGTTATGGCAGTTGAAGTGATGTCAGACTGGATTATTTCTGCAGTGACGATGTAGCTTCGGAGTAGTGGTTTTTCCCCCCTTTGCAGCAAAACTAGTGCGACTGCAAGTTATAAAGGCATCTCTACTGAGTATGTTTTCTTGACAGGCAACAAGAAACTCATGCTGCAGTCCTGTGCTTCCTGACTTGAAATTAATTCTGCTTGAACTTAGTGCGGTTTACTTCCAAACAAATATGCTTTTTATTTCATTGTCAAGAACATCATAGTTTTGGGGAGCATTGTTCAGGCTGCCCCATAAAAAAAATTGGGTGTTTCTTTCTTTTAAAATATTGCGTATCAAGTGTCTCCTGGATCATGAGCATATTATGAATGAAAGACAAGTGAGATAAGTAAAGAAATTCCATTTTAAGTTGACATGGTTTGCAGCTATCTTTGAAGATGTTAAGTGTAATCCGTGACATTGGTTTTATTGATTAGTGACATGCATTGATTTATTCTGTGGAGGCTGCAGATGTTCCTGCTGTTCAGCTTAAATGTTGGAAGAAAAAGGATTTTTTAAAATGTGTTGATCTAATAAACCTATCTAGGGATAAATGATTTATGAGATAATTAATTTAGAAATAAGTAACATGGCTGTGAATTTCTGAAAGAGAGGAATCTAGATTTCTTTTGGTGACCTTGGGATGACAGGTATTTTCAGGATAATGACAATATTTCAAAAAACAGGAAAAAGGCATAAGCCACATCACTAATGATTACTGCTATGACAATGACTGTTTTATGTTTAAAAATCTTTACTGTTCTTTTCGTAAAAGTTCAGAAACCAAATTTAAACAAATGCATTTTTTTAAAATATACATCCTAATTTTAATCATTGATCTAGTAATATCCCAAGGTCACAAATGAAATTTAGATTGCCCTCTTTCAGAAATTAGCAGCCATGTACTTGTTTCCAAATTGATTATCTTATAAATCATTTCGTCCCCAGACAGGTTTATGAGGTCAACTGATTAAAAAATAATAATACTGTTTCTTTCAATATTTAAAAATGAACAGCTGGAACATCTGTACCTTCCACAGAATAAATCTACACCACATCAATAAAACCAATACCCATTCATGTTCTTGGTAATGGGCTGGTGGATGGGGGCTGAGAGAATAAAGGTTATCAGAAGGCTACCCTCTATATTTGTAGCTGAGCGTCCAATAACTGTCTTAAAGCGGTAGTGGATTGGATGAGGAAAAACAGATTGAAGTTAAATCCAGACAAAATGGAGGTACTAACAGTGACAGGCCCGAAACCAGATTTGGGAATACAGTCTCCAGTCCTGGATGGAGTCACACTCTCCTCCAAGGACTGTGTTCACAGTTTGGGGGTGCTCCTAGATTCATCACATGACTAGTCAGGTGAATGCGGCGGTCAGGAACGCCTGTTATCAGCTTCGGCTGATATGCCAACTGCACCCTTATCTGGATATGAGGGATCTGGAAACTGTAGTACACACTCTGGTAACCTCACATCTGGATTACTGCAATGCACTCTACATGGGGCTACCCTTGTACTTAACCCGGAAACTGCAATTAGTCCAAAATATGGCAGCCAGGTTAATTACTGGAACATCTAGGAGGGAGCACATAACACCTGTGCTTAAATCCCTCCACTGGCTGCCAATTAGTTTCCGAGCACAGTACAAGGTGTTGGTTTTGACTTTTAAAGCCCTACATGGCTTGGGTCCATCTTATCTCAGGGACCGCCTCTTCCCATATGAGCCCCCTCGTACCCTTCGGTTCTCTGGGAGGAACCTGCTACAACCCATGAAGACCAGGCTGTCGCAGACCTCCCAGAGGACTTTCTCCACGACTGCTCCCAGGCTATGGAATGGCCTGCCGGACGAGATCCGTCTCATTACTACGCTTGCTGCTTTTAAGAAAGCAGTAAAGACGGATCTCTTCCGACAGGCCTTTCTGGAATAACCTCCTGGACATGAGGAGCCTGGCAAGCCGCCTCGATTTACTGTTCCAAATTGTGTCTGCTGCCTTGTTGTTTTATATTGTTTTAAAGTTTGTATATGGTTTTTAATAGAATATTAGTTTAATTCAGTTTTAAGGGGTGGGAGGGTTAGGGGATTGGGATTGTTTGTTTTTAACTCTTTATGTTTTAATTATGCTGTAACCCGCCCCGATTGCTTAGCAGAGGGGCGGGCTATAAATAAAAATTATTATTATTATTATTATTATTATTATTATTATTATTATTATTATTATAAATGACCTAATAATGTGGAGCAAGGGCTGATCACTATGGGCTATCCCATAAAACCTAATGATTCATCCAATTAATTCCAACCTAAAATACACAGTGGCCATTCACAAAAATTGGCTCTCACTTGGCAGTTTAAAAATTGGTTTAAAGAAGGTATTCTGGATATAATTTCTTTTGCCCTTGATCTAATTTCATGAAGCTTGTTGGGCTGGCAGAGAAAGAAGGCAAGGCACCATCCTCCCTTTAAACCTGCCCTCTGGACATCATCTCCCTGAATTATTAATTCAGGTTTTGATGGGGGGATGTTCTCCACCTCTACTTAAGAGGGCCATCAGAATTTCCTTTTTTACATAAAATTTCCAGATTATTGTTCACTAGCGCTCTTTGACCAGGAGTCCATGAGTTTCTTTAGCTCCAGATCATATCAGCAGGCAAGTGCAAATATCAGAAGAGGCAATTAGTGCCTCCTATAAAACCAACAAAGAAAAAAATAGAGGTACTACATTTCAGAAGAAGGAACTGACAAAACCACCTCTGAGTATCTCTTGTCTAAGAAAACTCTATGGAATGCATGGGGTCACCATAACCCAAGAAGTGACTTGAAGGTGTGTGTGCGCTCAGATGCACTACATTTGTCCTGCCAGTGATTGTCACCTCTGGCAAAAGATGGGAGGAAATTCCAGAATGCAGGAACAGCCACCAAGATTTCTCTCCTTTGTTCTCTTGTGGTAGAGTCATGATGGGATAGTCGCAGAGATGGCGAGTCTGTCTTCTACTGCACTGCATTGCATGAGAAGATCAGTGGATGAGAAGATCAGTAAGAAGATAGCAAGCCACCAGCCGGTCCTGATTTTTTCACTGGAGCACCTAAGTTAATCTTGATATAATCTAATTTAAAAAGCACCGCACAGCTCCAGCATATAGATTTTTTGTTGTTTGCTGTCAGGTCAGCTTCAGCTTATGGTGACCCATATGGTGAATGAGAGACCTTAGCATTGCTCAGGTCTTGCACACTCGGGACTCTGGCCTTCTTGATGAATCAATCCTTCTACAATGTGCTCTACAACGTTTTCTACTGCCTTTCACTTTACTGAGCATTACTGCCATGTCATCTCACATTATAGCCAAAGTACAGTAGCCTCATTTTGGCTTCTAGGGAGAGTTCAGGCATTATTTGCTCTGTTGTTAATTTCCATCAAGCTGGCTTCAACTTTAGATGACTCCATGAATGACAGACCTTCAAGACACCCTTTCATCAACAGTCCTGCTCAGATTCTGCAAATTCAGGGCTGTTCTTTTATTGAAACTAATGCCCCTGCAGTGTGGTTCTTCCTCTTTTCCTACTGCATCTCACTTTACTACTAAGCCTCGTCATGTTTTCTAATGAGTCATGACATCTCATGATATGGTCAAAGTATGATAGCCTCAGTTTGGTCATCTTGGCTTCTAGGAAGAGTTCAGACTTGATTTGCTGTAGGACCCATTTAATGGTCATTTTGGAAGTATGTGGCATCTATAGAACTCTCCTCAGCACCACATTTCAGATTTTTTCTTTTTGTCAATTTTCTTCACTATTCTTTAATAACCATACATAGATATCAGAAATACTATGGCACAGATAATTCTACCTTTGGCATTTCATTGATATATCTTTACATTTGAGGATCTTATGAAGTTCCTGATTTGCTGTGAGACCCATTTATTCATTTATTTTAGGCAGACCATGGTAACCAGATAAGTCCTCAAACACTACATTTCAGATTAGTTGCTCTTTCTGCCAGTATTTTTCACTGTCTAGTTTGCACAACCATACATAGAAACTGGAAACAATATGGCATGGATAAGTGACTTTGGTATTTAGTGATACATCTTTAGATTTCAATGCATTATACCTCAGATTTCTTCATAGCTTTTTTTCTAAGTCTTGTCCTTTTTCTGATTTCTTGTCTGCAGTCCCCATTTTGATTAATGATTGGGCCAAGATATAGAAAATAAACTATTTTGATGTCTTCATTGCCCAGACTAAATGTATGAAAATATTTTGTGGTCATTCTTTTTGTTGTCAGTTGCTTTTGTATTATTTAGTTTTCACCAAGTAGTCATTTCAAGTCTTTGCTATTTTCTGCTGGTAATTTGGTGTCAAGAGCCAGTATGGTGTAGTTGTTTGAGCGTTGGATTATGACTCTGGAGCCGAGGGCTTGATTCCCCACTCAGCAATGGAAAGCCACTGGATGACCTTGGGCAAATCTCACACTCTCAGCTCCAGAAAACCCTGTGTTAGGTTCACCTTAGTGTTGCCATAGGTTGGAAATGATTTGAAGGCACACAACATCAAAATAACGAATTTGGTGTCATCTTCGTATTATCAATTGTTGATCCCCCCCCCCGCCCGCATTTTCATTCTTCTTTCCTCTGAGTCTTATGCCACTTTCCACATGATGTATTCTGTATATAAATCAAACAGCATGATAAAATGTAAATTCCCTTGCCAGTGGGGAAGCATGTAGGTAGTAAAAAGTAAAGGTAAAGGTAGTCCCTTGACGTAACATGAGTGTCTAGTTATAACCGACTGTAGGGGGTGGTGCTCATCTCCGTTACTAAGCCAGAGAGCCAGTGTTGTCCAAAGATGACTCCAGTGGTCATGTGGCCAGCATGACTGCACTGAACGCTGTTACCTTCCCAATGAAGTAATACCTATTTATCTACTTGCATTTGTATGCTTTCGGACTGCGAGGTTGGCAGAAGCAGAGACTAGTGACAGGAGCTCATCCCATCATGCACTACTTGGGCCTCGAACTGCCAACTTTCTGATCTGATTGTTAGAATTGGTGTCATAACCACTAAGCCACCGCATCGCTTATATATGTATGCAGGTAGCACATACTGCAAAAGCCAAGTAGCCTTGAGGATTCATGTGGTATATGTTCCGTGGTAGATGCATGTGTGCACAAATGCCCTGTCCTTTATATCTTTGGGTCGGGCTTGAATAATTTGTGTATTAGACTTCAGGTAGACAGACTTTTGCCTTGTAAAATTGTGTGTGTAACTGGAACTTCAAGGTTCCATAGTCAGGTGCACAATTGGTAATTCTCATGACAAACCTACATTTAAAATGAAAGAGCAAGGCACCCCAAGGATGTATTTTACCTAGGAAATTTGTTTTTATACCAGAAAAAAAGCTGTTAAGATGGATCTCTTCCAACAGGCCTTACCTGAATAATTATCTCAGCCTCAAGAATTAGTCCATCTCTCTCTGCTATCATTGTTGTTATTGCTGCCAGAACTGCTGTTATTGTGTTTTTCGTTTTTGTGTGATGTATTTAAGTATAATTTAATAGCTTGATTGTTTAATATTATTTTAACGGGTGGATGGGTTTATGGGCTTTATATTGTATTTCTATTGTATTTTTTAAAGTTGTAAGCTGCCCCGGTTGCGTTTGCAGAGGGGCGGGATAGAAATAACAACAACAACTCACTTCCCTCCCTAAGCTTCCAATCCTTTTTGTTCCTGTTGTTAAACAGCAGAGGGGGGTTGCCATTGACATCCTCTGATACTGAGAGAGTGTGACTTGTCCAAGGTCACTAGTTACACTATACAAGGGTGCTTTGGATGATCTGCAAATCACCCGGAGATGTACCAGTAAATCCCAGATCTGCCTTCTTCCTGCCTCTGCTTTTAGGCTATGGTTTGGTGTGATAATTATTCAATGCCTTGTCTTTTATTCTTCTTTTAGGAATTAAGCAGAGCAGTGGAGAACAGAGGGTCTTGGAGATGTCTCATCCATAGTTCGCCATGAGTTGAGATTGACTCAAGGGCAGTTAACAACAATAAAAACAGCATGAACTCTGGGGCCAAGATTTTTTCATATATATGTGTGTGTGTTTATAGTCTATATAATATATAATATAATATAATATTTTGGACTTGTCTCTATTTAAGTAGATTTATGAAAGAGACATTTGTTTCAGGGGACCATCTTGGTTACTTTAAGAAATCAAAACAATATACTGCCTTTTGTTGCATTCTAATGATTTTGAAAAACTTGAAACACATTTCCACATACTGTAAAGTATGAAAAGTCAGCACAATCTGACATACTTATGATGTTAAACAACAACAAAAAGTTATACTTAAATATTAATGGCCATACATGACATGGGACAAATTGCCTATTGATTTATAGCGACCCTGTGAATTTCATAGGGTTTTCATATGCAAGGCATACTCAGAGATGGTTTTGCCAGTTCCCTCTTCTGAAATATAGCCTACCGCACCTGGTATTTCTTGGTAATCTCCCATCCAAGTGCTAACCAGAGCTAACCCTGTTGAGCTTCCAAGATCAGACAGGATCTACTTCCTACTTAATGATCTTCCTGCCCAAGGAATCTTTGTTGGTATGTACCTTCAAGTTGTTTCCAACTTACGGCAACCCTAAGGCAAACTGATCACGGGGTTTTCTTGGCAGGTTACCTCAGAAGGGGTTTGCCATTGATATCTTCTGATGCTGAGAGAGTGTGACTTGCCCAAGGTCACCTAGTTACACTACAAGGGTGATTCACTAGCTTTTTTCCTCTTCTAATTTTGAATGAATTCATTGTTGGTAGATTACTAACTGAATCAATGGAACTTACATAAGTGTTAATTTACCAAGTTCTTATTGATTTGGTGGTTTTACTTTAGCTGGACTTGCAATTGGGCATAGCCCATTGAATTGTGTTTATGTTTTCCTTAGGTAATCTCTATTTCTATATCATCAAATTCTATCTGAAATAGCTATTGTAGGTTCTCCTTCCAATTTCCAAAGCTGTATGTGCTTTAAGGTTTTAAATATAAAATACAGTTAGCAAATTCTTTACACCTGTGATTTCTTTATCAAACAGCTTTTTCTAAGGAACTTGGTGTAGAAATATTATATATATTTCCTTAGAGAGGGCAGTTTTTAAGAAATACAAGTTTTGAAAAACTGCAAATGTTGTCAAATGAGCATGCTGTCCTTTTTTTTTTTTTTGGTTCTGTAGTATGTATTTGCAATTTAGGAGATGAGAGAAAGATTATTTTGTAAGAAGCATAGGAAGCTAGAAAATAAGTAACTCTTAATAATGTTGAATTTATTCCTAATTAGGGTTTTTTGAGAAAGCCTTTCTCATATAAATTGTCTTACAGAATTCTGCTCTTGACTTGAGGGTTTCACTGAACAATAATGACTACACTCATCCCTCCACATTTGCAGCTTTGATTTTGCAGATTTGATTATTCACGGATTTTATTAATATGTTATCTCTAGGAATATCTAGGTCCTCCAGTGCAACTTTAACTACAAGTCACACTGAAAGACCTAAAGATTTCTAGAGAGAACAATCCACTAGGCATTTGTAGCTCCTCCAGTGTAATTCTGTGGTCAACGGCTGGCAGATGTTGACCACAGAGTTACACTGGAGGACCTAGAGATTCCTAGAGAGGTGTTGTCTAAGGTAAAAACATAATGTTTTTGTTATTTGCAGTTTTTCCACATTCATGGGGAATACACCTAACCCCAGCGAATGTGGAGGGACAAGTGTATTTCTTTATGTTATACTGTGAGCTTTTTGCCTTTTGTAGCTTTTGGACAAGAAACCAAGAATGATACATTTTTGTTAAATGTATCCAGTTAGATCACTTTGGAGAATACTTGATGATTTCATGTAAAACGTTAGTGCGTACTTTTTTTGTTGCTACAGTATTTGTAATTGTATAGAACAGTCCTACACAAGTCTGCTCAGAAATAACGTCTGTCCGTTGAGTTTTACTGGACATACTCCCTAGTATGTATTAAAGAATTGCAGGTTGATTTGTGATATTATACATGCAAAAACATGCTAAACATTTATCAGTAAAATAACTCTGCAGATTTGAATGAGTGACTTCCAAGATTTGAATGAATGTGTTTTAAGGAGTGGAATCACTGAGGGGAGGGAAATGAAAATTATGCACCATGAAACAGAAAATGATAAGGGCCAAGGTAGTTTCTGTCATCTGCTTCAACTGCATGAAATGGGACCTAACCTGTTGGCCAAGGGGGGGGGGGGTGCGAGACTTGGAGGCCCTGATCCCTACTTTATCTCTTTTATCTCCTTTATCTGTTTGTGACAGACACAAGCCTCTCACACGCAAGCACACACATGCTCAGCTGCATGCTTTTTCTTGTTTACTTTCTCCCTCACACCTTAATTCTTACACACACACACACTCAAGTCACCATGTCTCTCCCTCCCTCCCAGACACTGATTCACATACACTCTCAAACTGTCACATGCTAATTCTTCACACACACACACACACACACACACACAGAGTCATGCTCTTCATCTCTTTTTTACATACTTGCATGTGCACTAATGTATACTCGCACATACTCAAGAGAATGCATGTTTCTGTGTGAAAGAGTAAATGAGTATGTGTGCAAGTGAAAAACAAAGAATGAAAGAACATCACTGACTGTATCTGAGTGTGGTTGTGTGAGGGACAGCATGTGTACAATTTACATATGTGTTAAGTCTTGAATTTATTTAAATAAGACAGTTCTAATTTGAATGATGTTACAGTGGGCCCTTGGTATCTGCTGGGGTTTGGTTTCAGGACCTCCTGTGGATACCAAAAACCATGGATGCTCAGGTCCCATTAATTACAATGGCCTAATAAAATGGTGTTCTATTATAGAAAATGGCAAAATCAAGGTTTGCTTTTTGGAATTTACATTTTTTGGAATATTTTCAATCCGTGGATGCTTGAATCCATGGATAAAAAATCTGTGGATATGAAGGGCCAACTGTATTTCTGTATAAAATGTTAAAATATGAATATACATTAATGTGCAAATGAAAATATGCACACTAAGCAAAAAAAAATTTTTTTATTCATATGCCATGTTGAGCAGGTAGGGTCATGATGTCTACAAGTAGATTTAAAGGGGGTCAAAAGGGGGAAAAGTGTGAGAACCACTACACTGTTGGATACAACCCATAATGCAATCTGAAGTAACTCTTAGTACAGTGGTAGGCAACCTAAGGCCCGGGGGCCGGTTGTGGCCCCCCGAGGCCTTTGGACCGGCCCCAGGCCGGTCCTGCCGCCCCCCGCTGCCCACCATGATGATATTGATTATTGTTGTTATTACTTGTTCTTGGGGTTTTCTTGGCAAAATCTTCACCGGGTTTTTGCCATGGCTTTTCTGGGGCTGAGAGAGTGTGCATGCATATTTTTTAAAAAAATTTAAAATTTTTATTTTTATTTATTTATTTATTTATTTTTGGTGCTTTGGCCCCCCAATTGTCTGAGGGACAGCAACCCAGCCCCCGGCTCAGAAAGGTTGCCTACCCCTGTCTTAGTAGGTAAAGAATACATGCACCTCAAATTTAGCTACATACTGAAGATGAGATTCAGCATCTGTGTCTACATTTAATTTCTGTGTGCTGTGGCAAGAAGGAAGACTTGCAGTTGATTATTTATGTCACAGCAACTGCTACAAGTTACTTACTAAAAAACAAAAGTACAGTAGGAGATTAAACAAAGTGTCTTTCCCTGTCGTTTCATATTTTTGTTGTTGTTAACTGCCCTCAAGTCAATCTTGACTCATGGCAACTGTATGGTTGCCTGTGACTCTCCTTAATAGAGTCCATCCATCTAGCACAGGGGTCCCCAAACTATGGCCTGCGGGGCGCCCTGGCCCGCCGAGGCCTTTCTACCGGCCCTCCGCCACCACCACCACCGTTTGCACTGCCGCCGCTCGCATCCACCGCCGGACACCATTTTGGCTTCCAAACTGGTGTCTGCCACAGATGCCATTTTGGCTTCCAAAACGGCGCCCGGAGTCGTGCGCATGCGTGTGGCATCACGCGCACATGCGCCCGACTCCGGGCGCCATTTTGGAAGCTAAAATGGCACCTGGTATCGCGCATGCATGGGCATGACTGGACACCATTTTGGAAGACAAAATGGCGTCTGGAGTTGTGCGCATGCACGCACGCGCCTCTGCCCCCCCCCCGGAAGATCTGGGGGCCAGCGAACCGGCCCCTGGATCAAAAAGTCTGGAGACCCCTGATCTGGCATGTGGCCTTCCTCTTCATACTTCCCTCTACCTTCTCCAGCATTTTTGTTTTTTCCAAAGAGTCCCCTCTTCTCATGATATGTCCGAAGTACGACGGTCTCAGTTTGGTCATCTTGGCTTCCAGGGAGGTTTCCAGTTGGATCTGCTCTAGGACCCACTTGTTTGTCCTTTTGGCTGTCCATGGGATCCTCAGCATTGATAATAATAATAATAATAATAATAATAATAATAATAATAAATAATATCTTTATTCCAGCCAATAGGCCATTAGGCAAAAAAAAAAAAAAACACATATAAAATCTTAAAAGCATTTATACATAAATTCAATAGATAAATAAATTTGGAGAATAGTTTACAATAAAATTTACAAAATAAACTTATATAAATTTACAGAGTAGATACTCAAATCGGGGAGAGACACTAGGCTAATCAGTTAGATTGAATCATAACTTTACGTGTTTTAACTGCAGAAAAGAGAAACTTAGCCACTGTTTCTGTTTTACTTTTTAGAGAATCATTTAACAAGTGCTCTAGATACCAGCTGTTTGATCTACCGGGGAACTTGAGCAAAAGAGGAGAGATTAAGTTTAACCTCTCATCTTTATAAAAGTTACAAACAAACAGAACATGTTCTAGAGACTCAACAGAACCGTTGCCACAGGGACAGACCCGGTCATGGTAAGGGATTCCCTTATAGCGACCTTCTAGAACAGCTGAAGGGATTACATTGAATCTGGCTTTGGAGAACACAGACCGATATTTTGAGATGGTCAGGTTTTGTAAATAGAAAGCTTCCCTTTCAAAATTAAATTTTAGCCCTAAGGAAATAGGAGAACAGGAGGTATGGGCTAAAGACATAGAATATTGATTATCAATATCTTTGATGCGACGTGTTAGAACAGGGGTAGGCAACTTTTCCCGTTTAAGGGCCGAGGGACTTCAGCTCCCAGAAGCCTCAGCCATGTTGGTCAATAGTCCCATGTTGGCCAATAGCTCCTGGGATTCTGGGAGCTGAAGTCCCTCGGCCCTTAAAGGGGAAAGGTTGCCTACCCCTGTGTTAGAATCTGCTGGGCTCTCGGCAAGTCTTGCGTAGTAAGAAAATTACTAGAGAGACCTAATCTCAGCAATTTCTCCTGAATACAATTGGACCAAAGCATTGTGTAGCAGTCTTCCTTAATTAAATGCAGAAAACCAGAATCAGTGCCTGCATAAAAGATTTTTAACCAGTACTTTAAGGTCCACCTCAGCATTGTTCTCCAGCACCACATTATCTCAAAGGCGTTGATTTTCTTCCTATCATCTTTAACTGTTCAGCTCTCAGATCCATACATGGTGACAGGGAATACAATGGCTTGTATGATTCTGAGTTGTATATCTTTACATTTTAGAATCTTTTCTAGTTCTTTCATAGTCACCCTCCCCATTCTTAGTCTTCTTTTGATTTTCTGACTGCAGTCCCCATCTCTATCAATGTTTGATCCCAGGTATGAGAATTCTTTTATTATTTCTATTTCTTCCTTGCCTAGGTTGAACTTGTGAAAATCCTCGGTGGTCAATATTTTTGTTTTCTTTATATTCAGGATTAAACCTGCCTTTGCACTTTCTTCTTTGATCTTCCTTAGTAGGTGTTCCAGGTCTGTGAAGTTTTCTGCTAGTATTATGGTGTCATCTGCATATCTTAGATTGTTGATATTCTTTCCTCCTGTTTTCACTTCTCCTCCTTCTGTGTCCAAGCCTGTTTTTCCTTATAATATGTTCTGCATATAAGTTGAACAGATAGGGTGAAAGGATGCAGCCTTGTCTGTTCTGCGAGTTCTGTTCTGACAGTAGCCTCTTGTCCTGAGTACAGATTCCTCATGAGGACTATCAGCTGTGCTGGCACTCCCATGTCTTTAAGGGTGTTCCATAGGCTTTCATGGTCTATGCAGTCAAAGGCTTTGCTGTAGTCTATAAAGCACATGCTGATTTTCTTTTGGAATTCCCTAGTGCACTCCATTATCCATCAT
Organism: Phrynosoma blainvillii; assembly: GCA_026167975.1. Taxonomy (NCBI): domain Eukaryota; kingdom Metazoa; phylum Chordata; class Lepidosauria; order Squamata; family Phrynosomatidae; genus Phrynosoma; species Phrynosoma blainvillii. The sequence continues at coordinate 104,272,999 of JANUYF010000003.1, forward strand.
ATGTTTGCAGTATGATCCCTAGTGCCTCTTCCTTTCCTGAACCCTGCTTGGACCTCTTGGATCTCTCTTTCCATGTATGGTTGGAGTCTATGTTGCAGAATTTTGAGCATGATTTTGCTTGTGTGGGAGATCAGTGCTGTTGTCCTATAGTTGCTTCAGTCTCTTGTGTCTCCCTCTTTTGGGATGGGGATGTATATTGATTGCTTCCAATCTGCTGGCTATCGTTTTGTTTTCCATATCTGTTGACATATGTTGGTTAGCACTAGAGTTGACTCTGTCTATGTGGATTGCAGCAGTTCAATTGGAATATGATCTGTTCTGGTGATTTGTTTTTCGCTATTTCTCTTATTGCAGTTTCCACCTCACTTTTCAGGATATGGGATTCATCTTCATATGGCTCTTCATTCCATGTGGCCCTTGAAAGAAAAGATGGGAGTAAAAACTATTGTAATAACATAACTTTTTATCTCCTGCCCAGTAGGTGAAGATAATATACGTGTTAGAGCTTGTCACTTGTTTGAGATAAGTTGCTTAACAGTTTCCTCCCCAGTTGCACATGGTGCTTTTAACTAGGACTCTTCTTGAAAATGATGATTTTATACAAATGGTGTCTGTGGCCCTCCAGTTTGCTCTGATAGATTAGCCAGAAAGGTGCCATGCTGTATTTAGATGGGTGGCTGTCTGTACCTGTTCTTGTGGTCAGCCACATTGGTCTGCACTATTGTCACTCTCAATAACCTCTCCTTTCCCTTTCTTCAAGGTAACAGAAGCTAAGAGCACAGCTGTCCTAGAGTTTCACGACGTCTGTAAACATCCTGACACGCATCCCTGGGAGAATCTTCAGGTTTCAGTGCACATGGTGGCAGGATACATTTTCAGACTGGTCCAGCTCACTCACCTGTGAAAGAGAAAAAAGGCATCTGGACTGCTCAGGAGGCCTTCCAGAAACTAGTCTGACCAAAAGTCATAGGGCTAATTAACAGAAAAGAAACAAACTTGGCGAGTAATGTTTCCACAAAGTAGGGTCTTAATGAAATACTACAACTTGGAATGTATTTATTTACCTATGAAATGTTAGCCATTCTTGATAATTCCCCCCTCCCAACCGCCTCTCTACTTACACATACATTGCTGCTGCTTTTACTTAACAAGATCTCTCACACTTTATTTTTAACTCTGCAAAACTGTTTACTCCAGTTTCTGTACACTCTTGAGAAGGGACATGCAATAGAATGGAATCAGTGTAGTCTTAAGGTGAAATGGACTCACTTCATGTCTATTAAAATTTGTAAAATGTGCAACATGTTATTTCTGGATGTCTTTTATTTTAAATAATAAAGCCAGGGTCTGTCTATGTGCCGTAGCTAGTGAGATCCTGGCTATCCCTCTCCCAAGGGAAAGAGAACTCACAGGGTATAGGCAACAAAAACCAAAGCAGGGATGTAGAGAAGCAGTGGGATGTTTTTATTTTGATGTATTGTTCTTTTAACCCAGCCAGTAATAACTGAAGGTTCTGGCTTTCCTACTGAAGGGCTAAGGTGTATGGGCTGTTGGATTTTTATGTGCCTGAAGTCCAAATACTTCCTTTGGGAGGTACAACTTGTTCTGTGGAGTCTTTTCATCATAACTCAGCAACACAATGTCTTCTGCAAAGGGCAGGCAAACATCTAGCTGAAGAATCTTCTAGTTTAATACTGCTGGGCAGGATATATTTAGTCACGAGAAATACAGAGGATCTGGGCTTTTTTTTCTTTCTATCAAAGCAGCTGCTCTTGGCATGTCAGCCTTTCATCTTGTAAAAAGACAGAAAAGACCCCAAAACAGCTGCTTCTGGCCCTCATGATTGTGGGGGTTAATATGTAAGAGGTGAGTAGCACTAGGTGCTATATACCCCAAATTTCTGATGGCCCCTCCCTCTCCTCTTCCATTCACTTCATTCTTATATTTGAAAATATCTGATTTTTCGGATGAAGCAGAATTCTCCATTTTACCCCAGTACTTCTGTATGAGGGCCTGGTCTGAGTTTCTTCTGTTCAGAAGGAGGATGGTCTTCCACACAGTCTCATAAGAGGCACAACATTCAGCTTTCTCTGAATACAATGGGCTATTGGTATCCACTGGGGTTTGGTTACCCATGGATACCAAAATCTGTAGCTGCTCAAGTCCCATTATATATAATGGGATAGTAAAATGGTGCCCCTTATATGAAATGGCAAAATCCAAGTTTGCTTTTTGGATTTTTTAAAAAAAAATACTTTCAGAGCATGGACGATTGAATCTGAGGATACAGAATGACTGAGACACCCTCAGGCATAATAAAAGAGTAAAAATGACTATACCCTCAGAGTATGGATCACCCATTGCTGGTGGGTATCTGGGAGAGATAAGAATCTTCTAGATTGATGGTAAACCCTTTAATCTATTTGATGGTAAACCCTTTAATCTAGAATCACGTCTCATTCAGAGTGTTGTATGTAAAGTGTTGGTACTGTCAATTATTTACTTACTCATTTTTTTCATTACATGCTTCAAGCTGTAATGGCACATTGTTTCTGGGAAATACTGGTCTGAAAAGTTCATAAAGAGAAGAAGGTTGGTGTGAGTGGGTATGCTGGAAAAGTGGGGTGAGGAGTGGTTTTATGATTTTACATAAAGGTGCACCACAGCAGCAAAGCGAAGAAAGACACATTTTCAAAAAAAAGGAGAAAAAACAAAACATTGTCTTTGCTTCAAATCCTATCTACATTCTATTCCACATGTTTCTCCAGGTGGGCTGGACTTTTCCATTATTTGACTATATGACCCCAGCTGCAGAGTGAAATGGATAAAAATAACTTACTAGGGAGAAAGCTGGAACTTGTTTCTTTATTTTGACACAGATGGTGAGGTAATTGAAACAGTGATGCGAGTAACAAGTCCTAAACTGAAAAGCTGAAGATCAACATCTAGGTATTGTCTGTGGGTGGTAGCTCTCAGGAAAATGCAAAGGGAATTTATACTTCATGACAATCTTGTTCTTATGCCCACTGAACCAGCCTTGGATTGGACCTCTTGGAAGAAGATTTTAAAGCTTTTCAATCAAACTTTTTTTTTCTCTTTAAAAAGAATGCTATGTCGATAGAAGTATAGTTTCAAGATCAAGGGAAGCAATAGTGTCACTGTATTTTGCTTTGGTTAGGCCTCACCTGGAATACTATGTCCAGTTCTGGGCACCACAATTCAAAAAGGATGTCGAAAAACTGGAGCATGTCCAGAGGAGGGCGACTAAAATGGTGAAGGGTCTGGAAACCTCATAATAATAATAATAATAATAATAATAATAATAATAATAATAATAATAATATTTATTTATATACCGCCCTGTGGCGAACCAATCTAGGCGGTTTACAAGCTAAAATACATACAACTTAAAATAGTATAACTCCCTCCCCCCCTTAAAAGTCAATTAAACAACATATCAGTTAAAACTAACTACAATTCAACTCAACAGTAAACAAATTAAAAATACAAACCAATAAAACCCCTGCGATTTCGATTCTAAGAGGGGCTGAGTAGGCAATCCTGAAAAAAGAAAGAACCCAAGGTCCGAGAATCCCGAGGCTCGGTATTTAGTCTGGAAAGGCCTGCCGGAAGAGATCATATCACCTCTTAACCATCTCTTCTCCAGGCTATGAGGAACGACTTAGGGAACTGGGTATGTTTAGCCTGGAGAAAAGATGGTTGAGAGGTGATATGATAGCCCTCTTTAAATATTTGAAGGGATGTTATATTGTGGAGGGAGCAAGCTTGTTTTCTGCTGCTCCAGAGAATAGGACCTGGAACAATGGATGCAAGCTACAGGAAAAGAGATTCCACCTCAATATTAGGAGGAACTTCCTGACGGAGATGTTCAGTAGTGGAACACACTCCCTCAAAAAGTGGTGGAGTCTCTTTCTTTGGAGGTCTTTTAAACAGAGGCTGGATGGCCATCTGTTGGGTATGCTTTGATTGAGAGTTCCTGCATGGCAGGGGGGTTGGAGTGGATGGCCCTTGTGGTCTCTTCCAGTTCTATGATTCTAGGTTTTGAATGGAGAAATAGAGAAAACTAAATCTACTGTGGTATTTCAGGCACTGTAGGAGTGAATGCAATTGTGCTTATTCATCTATAGGTATCGGGTTGATTAAAGCATGGTTGGATGAATACAACATAGGCCATAATCCCAGTGGGCACTGCATAAAAATAGTTGATTTTTTTTCAAAGGTTGCACAGATGCATCGAGTCATTCCTCAAGACACACAAATAGCCTTATTGCTCATTTTTGTCTTGGTGGATGGGGAGCTAATCAGCCATTATGCAAATAGTGAGTTCAAGAACATGGCAACCTATTACAAGCCATATGAATCAAATGGCAATGTAGCAGTGCTGGAAAATGTGCTAAAAGTATATAGGGCATGTTCTCTTTTGCTTCTGAAATTAGTTTTGAAGCAACAGTTGGCCCCAAATGCTACGTAATGGCTCCAAGTATATTTGTGACAAGTTATTGGTTCTAAACCCTTGTACGATTTGTGCCCAGGGTGTCTTCAGAACCATTTTCTCCCACATGAAACTGTCATTCTGCCAATATCATTGGCTGAGATCTTCCTTTGCATGGTTGGTGGAGATACAGGAAAATAACTTATCAGCCTTGACCTTCAGGCTATGAACTCCTGCTCCAAGAAGTTCAGATGGCTACCATGTTACAGGTGCTCCATCAAGCTGTGCAAAAGGTTTCAATCTGTTAGAACTTTGGACTGAAGTAACTTCCTGCCTTGGGATTTATTATTGGTAGTCTGTTTGATAGGGGTTTTTTTGTACATCATTTTTATTTATAAATTTATTTAATCATTACTTTTTAATTGTTTTTATTTGGAGTAGGAGTCTTAGCAGAAAAGTAGCATATAAAAATAAACATTCAGAATGAATGGAAGGTGGTTTGAAAGAGGGATTGTTGCATGTAGTACATACACTCATCCCACTTTTGCATCTGGAATAATAGGTTTTGCAGTGATGTAGCCCTACGTTGGAAACACAACAACAAGGTCTGCCACCAGAAAATATCCTGTTAGAGCAGAAGTAACAATGGGACAAAAGCTGTGTGTATGGGAAATAACTCTACTTTCTTTCAACCTCCCTTTAAAATCTGGATTGTATCCAGCAAGCATCCTTTTGCCCAATGGAAACCTCGTATCTCAACAGACTGCAAAACCTCTCTAAGATCTTAAAGGTTTGGACTCTTCAAATTGCATGGAAAACTGCATACGAAAAAGGAAATGAGGTGAATCCCCACTCCATTCTGTTTACAGAAGGCTTGGATCAATGACCCTTTTTTAGTGTAGAGGAACGAGGTGATACAACTCCCATTACAGAAAATGGAATTACAGTTAACAGGGGTTAGAGTCCTGTGAAAGTGGGAAAATGATATAGGCCTGCTGTTATTTATTTTTTTTAACCAGAGAGAACACTTCTCTAAGCATTTGTAGGTCCTCCAGCACAATTCTACCATAGAATTGCCCTGGAGGACCTACAAATGCCTAGAACAAGCATACTAATCAAGTCCACAAATAATCAAATCTGTGAATCCTTACCCTGCAAATGTGGAAGGATGATTGGTTTAAAGCTGACCAGCTGGAATCTAGTTTCAGACCTGAAAATGTATCCCTTCTTATGAAAGTATCTTTTAAGAAAATACTTTATGGAATTTCTTGGCAGAATGGTAGCCAGACCAAACAGGAATAACAAAATCAGAAATGCAAACTGAAATTCAGCAGCTCATTAATCAGTCTGCAACACTGATGTACAAAAACTCAATATAGACTTCAGAAGGTGAACATTTGACAGGAATATTAAGGGGAAAGATGTAGGGGAAGAGCTCTTGCATGTGTTCTCAATTAGTGGGATTTGGAGGAGGAGTGGTAAAACAACAGTTAAAATGAGATGGAAAGAAGAGGCACCCAATGGGAGACCAATAATTCAAAGAAAAATGCCTGATATATCTTTGTCAAATTCAACATGTGTAGAGAGCCAGTGTTGTGTAGTGGTTTGAATATTGGACTACAACTCGGGAGATCAGGGTTCAATTCTCCACTTGAGCATAAAAACCCACTGGGTGACCTTGGGCAAGTCACACTCTCTCAGTCTCAGAGGATGGCAATTGCAACCTCCCCTGAAGAAACTTGCCAAGAAAACCCTATGATAGGTTGATCTCAGGGTCGCCATAAGTCAAAAATGACTTTGAGGCACACAACAATAAGAACAAAGATGAAATTATTGTGTGCATATCTTTCTCAACATACATAATCTGAGAAAGAAGAATCCATGTATGATGAAAACTGACAGTGGATCATATGTTGTGCTGCATGATGAAAGGAAGTAGGTATCTCTTGTTTGTTCTTGTTAGCTGACTTCTGAGTATTTGGAATTCAACTGTGCTATAGTCTTCAGGGATAGCCATTCTCTTGCCGGTGAGGATTCTGCCTTGAGCAAGTGAGCTAGTCTTTGTCAATTCTGTTCGAATGCAGTGGCTCTCCAGAATACAAGGGATGGGAAAGAAATCAGCTCTGATCTTATTGCTTTGTTTTAAATAGGTATCCATTTTGGCAAATGGCATGAAATGTATGTCACACTCAGATGCAGTGGCAAATGTATGAAATGTATGTCACATTACGGATGCAGTGGCTCAAGTGGTTAAGACTCTGATTCTGTTGATTGCAAGATCGGCAGGTTGGCAGTTCGAGGCCCGAGTGCTGCATGATGGGGTGAGCTCCTGTCACTAGTCCCAGCTTCTGCCAACCTAACAGTTCAAAAGCATGCAAATGCAAGTAGATAAACTTGCACTTTGGTGGGAAGATAAATAGCATTCTGTGCAATCATGTTGGTCACATGATCACAAAATAGTCTCTGACAACGCTGGCTCTTTGGCTTAGTAATGGAGATGAGCACCGCCCCCTACGGTTAGACATGATTTGATAACTTCATCAATGGGGAATACCTTTACCTTTATGAAATGTACTCCTTTCCACACACGCTGCCTAACTTAGGGCCTAAGCAGATGGCGCAAAGCACCATTTTTGAGGCCAGGAAGGGGAGGGGCAGCCTCACGCTGGGCGCCCCAACCCCTTCCTGAATATGTCATCGGAGCGCCTGGCGCTCCGCACGGCCAACGCTCTGACGACGCACTTCCGCTGCAGCATCCGCACATGCTGCAGCGGAAGAGGCACCGAAGGTGCGCCGGAGGCCTTTTGTGGCACACCTTCGGCATCTTGCAGAAGGAACGCTATTTTAGCGCTCCTTCTTGGGCCTGGGATGCTGCGGCTCGGGGCCGAGGAGTGCGGATACCTTGGCCCCGATCCGCAGCTTCCCGGGGCGGCCCTGTGCTGCCCGTCTGCTTTCCCCCCTTGGTTAATAGATTTCAGAGACATAACCTTGTTAGTCTGGAATATCAGCAACTGAGCAAAAGATGTATACAAAAGCTTATCCTACGACGTCTTTTGCTTAGTCTCAAAGGTGCTGTAAGATCCCTTTCCTTGTTGGTTCTTAGATTAGTAACCACCATATCACCCTGAACACCACCTATTTTGTATGAGAAAGTTAATCAGGATCAAACTTGGTTAGACCTTAAATGGGAGAACACCAGGGATTTCAGCCCAAAGCAAGAAAAGAATCCTCTCTGAGCCCCTGGAAAGCTGCTACCAGTCAGTTGACTAGGCTAAGATGCACTTCTCTGACTCAGTACTGTATACATTAGTTTTCAAGATTCTGCTGTATCAAATAAGATCTAGTTTGAATACCAAAGTACAGTATCTTTTACAAGCAAGGTTAAATGTCACTTATAGAAGCTGAGAGCTGTGAAAACAAGCTACAGAAATATTTGCTCAGCTGAGCAAACTTTCTCAACTGTAAAAATTGTGACCCACAGGTTACTGTTAAAAAAACATTTGGTACAGGCTGGTATCTCGACTTCAGCATTACGACTGGTTTCTGCAATAGCAGATCTGACTTCTGTAGGTGGTTAACAGTCCCAGAAAAGTGCACAGAACTTGACACAGTGTTCATTCGAACTATTCTTAGCTTGCACCAAACTGCAGCCACTTTTATTCTTACCCCCATCTGCTCCATGAGACAGCAGCCCTTGGACAAACCTTGAAAAATATGTGTGGTATGCCAGCAGTACCTGTAGTTTTGTAGGTGAAAAAATTGTTGTGTTAATTGTAGGAAATATTTCTGATGCTAGGCACCAGATCCTATCTGATCTTGGAAGCTAAGCAGTGTCAGCCATGATTAGTACTTGGATGGGAGACCATTAATGAATACCAGGTCCTGTAGCTACATTTCAGAGGAAGCAGCTGGCAAAGCCACCTGAGTATTTCTTGCCTAAGAAAACACTATGAAATTAATGGGGTTTCCATATGTCGACAGGCAACTTGAAGACACAAACACATATTTTGTGCCTGTGGTTTGCACATGACATTTTCTCCATGGATGACCAGAGGTGGTCAGAATTGTTTATAATGAGAGCTCAGGGTTTTGATGAAAGGAGGAGGCAAAATGAGGATTCTGCCCTCCAAATAAGAATTATCCTCCCTGAAATTTCCCTTCTGTCCCCAAATTTCTAGAATTGCAGAGTGAGTAACTGAAAATCAGTCACAGCTGGAACTCATATTTGCTGTGTTCACATTCCCTTGGGAACTTTGCCTGCCTTTTTTCTTTGGATGCCTAAATTGTATTTTGAAATGCTCAGCTGAAGCTCTAAGTTACTAGGAATTTGAGGACTGAAGAAAAATTTCATGGCTTTTTTTGTTGTTGTTGTTGTTGCGAAAATCTTATTTGGGAGACAGTACCCTCATTTTGCACCACATCTTTTCACATTTCATGTTTTGCTAACTGATCTCTGTAGCATATTTTTAAAAGACATCTCAGGGGCAAGCAGATGAGCCAGGATAATACAATCTGATCTGGATTGCTTCCCTGGATGGCATGGGCTCTGGTGGGTATTTACACCTCTGCCTGCCATCACACCATGGACCTGCTACTGAGAAAACTCCCACCACTGCATCTGATGTTTAAACAGGGTGCCTGGTTGCATCCCTGTGGCCAGGCACCCCTTTTCCATGTCAGATGTGGCAACAGGGCTCTTCTCAGTGGTGGTGACAGCAGAGGAAGGTAAGGGGTGTGCCAGGGGCTGCTACGGAGTTTCTGCAGCAAACTCTTCAGGCAAACAGCTGAGGCGCCTTTGTGCCAGGATCAGACAGGGTCCGCCGGACTGGCATCTGGTCTGCCCAATCCCAGCCTGGCCATATTGGCTTGTGTCATTTGAACAGGATGACACAAGGCCGGGGGAAACACGGGCCCCTCTCATATGCCATTCAACTTGGAGGCCATTATTAACACAGAGGGTAATGTCATTTGTCTTGCTTGTCCTGGGTCCAAGACCAAAATAAATTAAGTGGAATGGTGGGGTGGGATAAGAAGACTAATTCCACATGACAGGAGGACAACTTTCTGTTTAATCTCTCTTCTAAACCTCTTTGGTTTCCCTGCCCCCTAGAGCTTGAAATACTGTTTTTAAGAAGAATGACTATAATGGCATGTGAAACTACCCATAGTTAAGGAGTGAAAGGATGCTTCCAGATTTGTCCTTTCCCTCCCTGGAGTCTCATGTGCTCTCAAAATCTTCTTTGGATGACTACAGCACCCTGGGGAAGATCTGGGAGGATAGGGGAGAGAAGGCTCCATTGTGTGAATGCAAGTCTGCTTGCATGACATTGGATTTCACCCTCTGTCTTTTTAATAAACTGCTGAACAGGTAAAATGTAAATACGTCTTGAAAACCTTCCCAGTGGATTTTAATTCCAGTCTCTCCTTGCCAAAGAAGAAGCTGTAAATCCAACCAGAAATACTGGATTATTACAATATGGTCTATGAAAACCAGATAGTTAAAACCAGTCAGCAGGAACTTGAATTTTTCCCCCCTCCCTGCTGCTAAAATACAGAAGCAGCTTTTTGAATTATTTTGACCTGCATCTTGTACAGTAATGCTAAAACAGAAATGTGTATGTGAGGTCCCTTCTGCTAACCTGTTTCGAAGAGGGGAAAGCACCCCAAATTACAATTGTTCATTTGGAAAATTCTATTGGATTGGATTGGATTTTGGTAGTCTGAGTGATAGTAGCTAGAAGAGAAAATAATGTTTGGCTTTAGTTATTGGCAAGAGTTCTCACAAAACATTACAGTAGCTAGATGACAGTATTTACATTGTAAGCTGAAAAAGTCTATTGTCTGGTTGCTTAACCATTGTGGAAACACCAGCAGAACTATTTCTATCCCATTCATCAAATTTCTCTGCTCCTTTTAAAAATAAAAGATATTTCTGGAAGCAAGGTTTCTATCCCACCTCCACACCTCTCTAGTAAAGTTGAGCAAGCATATAATATTTATACCGAGAGAGAGAGAGTATAAAAATGGTCTTTCCCACAGATCAAAACTTATACACATCCAGATAAAGAATGATTGAGAGGATACTTAAGGCATTATGATGAATGTACCAGTCACTTGAGGGGAAGAGGCAGAGATTATTTTCTGTGACATGACTGGGCAATGTACAGCCTTCTAGTTGATGTTAGATTGCAACTCCCATCATGCCTCACCATTGGCTTGCTACTTAGGATGAGTGGCAGGTGCATTTAGTCTGGCTGCTCAGCAAAAGCCTTTCTGACATGTCCATCAATGTACACAATGATTTCTAAAACAAAGGTCATCTGCCATTTTCTTAGGGAAATCCGCCAAGGGGTGGCCAAACACTTGGGTCAACATGTGTGTGTGTGTGTGTGTGTTTAAAGCTTGCCTGTTTAAGATGTAATCTTTTTTTAATGGCTCTGTTGCTTCATTTCAGAAGATCTCAGGCTGGAGGATCAGTAACTTGTTTTAACTGAACTCAGAGAACAGGTCATTTCACGAGTCATAGGAAATTAGTGAATGATGTCCAAACTAGAGTCAGTGACTGTTTCATCAAGGAACACAAACCTGTCTGGTGCTTAGCTTCACTTTGGAAACTACTGTTGGTCCACAGAGTGGTTGACCTGACAAAGAGGCAAAGGTAGAAGTATATTCAACCAGTACTGTTTAAGGTTCACACAGGTTTATCGAAGGGCCATCCTTCATTGCCTATGGCCAATTAACTTCAGGCTCAGAAAAATTTGTTCTCCCTCCCCCCTCCAAGAGTAAGCACTGAGCTCCTCTTTATTCTGTGTTCATAAAAAAACTGGAACATAGAATAGGAATTTTAAAACTCTAGTCTCGGGTGTGTGGAATGCCTTCTATGAGCATAAATGTGCATATTTTCTGGACTGTGAGGTGGGAAGTGGTAGGGTGGGAAACCAGGGACTCCTTTCCTGTATACAGTTTTAGACAGGGGTAGGCAACCTTTCCCCTTTAAGGGCCGAGGGACTTCAGCTCCCAGAATCCCAGGAGCTATTGGCCAACATGGGACTATTGGCCAACATGGCTGAGGCTTCTGGGAGCTGAAGTCCCTCGGCCCTTAAAGGGGAAAGGTTGCCTACCCCTGGTTTTAGAGCTATGAATCCACTTTAACTGCCATGGCAACATCCCATTGAATCCTGTGACTTCTAGTCTAATGAGGCATTAGAGCTCTCTGGCTGCAAATTCTAAATACCACTCACTCACTGAACTGCAGATCCCAGGATTCCATGGCATAGGATGTTGCTGTGGCAGTTAAAGTGGAATCGTAGCACTACAACTGTTCAGTATAAAAGTACCCCAGGTCTCTTTCTTTGTAAGCCATCTAGATAAGCTAGCAGCAGATTTAAAAGGCTATTGGATGCTTTTAAAAAGCCTTTTTGGTTATCTTGTGTATATCATGCAGGTTGCTACTTCCAGTTATAGTTGGTCTTGGTGAAGTCTGATTTGAAACCAACTCTAATAATAATAATAATAATAATAATATTTATTTTTATCCCACCCCTCTGTGTAATGCAATTGGGGCAGCTTACAACATTAAAAATACACTACATATCCCACAATCCACCCACCTAAAGGCATCAGATCTTGGAACCTATGCAGGGTCAACCCTAGTTAATACTTGGATGGGAGACCACCAACCAATGGGATTGGATTGGATGGGAGACCGCCAACCAATGGGATTGGATTGGATGGGAGACCGCCAACCAATGGGATTGGATTGGATGGGAGACCGCCAACCAATGGGATTGGATTGGATGGGAGACTGCCAACCAATACCAGGCACTGTAGGCTATATTTCAGAGGAAGGAACTGACAGAACCTCTTCAGTATTCCTTACCTAAGAAAGCCATATGAAATTCATGGGGTCACCATAAGTTGACAGGCAACTTGAAGGCACATAGACAATACAGTGGTGTGACTAACCAACCTTTTTGATGTTTATCTTATTTAATGCTATTTCTACAGTACACTGCCCAAAGTGGCTCATGATAAGCATTAACTTATTAAAGCACATAACTCTGTTACAATACATTACCAACAGGAGTGTATGGGCTGGCGGGAACGAAGGCATTCGTTGGAAATTAGAATCCTGACCCTCCCCTGAAATTTCCCTTCAGACCCCAAATTTCTAGCATTGCAGAGTGGAGACACAGAGAACTCTTTATATTTGCTGTGTTTGCATTCCCATGCTAACTTTGACCGCCTCTTTTCCTTGAATGTTTAAACACAATCTCTAAATGCTCAGCTGGTATTTTAAGTTACTACAATGCTAGATATTTGGAAAGTGAAGGAAAATTTCACTTGGGGTGGGGATAGAATTTTTAGTTGAGGAGAAGGCATATATTGTGTCGCTTTGTGGCTATAATCCTGATTACTGGCAGTTCACCTCCCACTTTGGGATGGAATGCATCCCCCATTACTTCAATCACAGACTTGCTGGGTTTTGTTGTTGTTGTGTGCATCCAAGTTGTTTCCGACTTATGGCGACCCTAGGGCAAGCCTATCATGCGGTTTTCTTGGCAAGATTTGTTCAGAAGAGATTTGCCATTGCCTTCCCCTGAGGCTGAGAGAGAGTTACTTGCCCAGGGTCACCCAGTGTGTTTTGTGACCTAGCTGGGAAATGAAACCTGGTTTCCAGAGTCATATTCCAACACTCAAACCACTATGCCATGCTGGCTCTCAGTAAAACATATATATAAATAAAATAACAATCAAGAATTCAATAAATGTAAGAATAAATTTAACATGGCCATAAAATAACAAGTACAGAGCAAAATCAGATGACAGAAGATTGTTTCTTTTGTCAATGGCACCCTCCATTGCCTTCTGAGGCCCAGATGATGTTTTGCCTTTTTGTCTAGTCCTACCCTTAACCTCACAGTATGTGTACGGCCTGCAGTTTGCTATGTGAAAAATAGATTCACCTGTGTCAATAAATCCTTCAAGGGAGACATTGCAAATAGCAGATGTAGGGCTCCCAAAACATAACAGAACTGCAACAAGATTAAATAGTTCAATCTACCTCCCCATTTCACATTCTAGATTCCCAGTGCAAACTGGGGGGATCACACTGGAAATCTGAAGAAGAAAAAAACAGAAGGACTACATTGGAAGCTAGAACAACACAGAAATAACAATTAGTGTGGCCCTGAGTTTTCAGTAGCTAGGAGATATGCCCTGTGTTTCAGTGGTGGACTATGCCTATTGCCAAGCAGAAATTGTAAAGAGTCCCATGACTGCCATAAAGTTGCAAAAGTAACTTTTCTTGTCTCATAATCAGAATGATACTTTCTGCTTCTTCCTTTATTTACGTCACAGGCAATGTGTCTGCTAATGTTTGTTTTCAAAAACAAAGTCAGCTTTCATACTCTAATTGCTGTTTGGGCTGATGAGGCTTTTCATAACTAGTCAGATGACAGTGTGGTAAGTAAAGTAAAACTACATTTTTCCCTTTGTTTTTAAATTGTTGAATCTAGTCTTCAATTAGGATTGTTCTTTTTCCCTGTTGACAAGTTGTATGCACGCACACACATCTATTTCTTTTTGTCCATAGATCCTTGCAACATGTAATAGTTGCGTTGGAGTTACGCATAATGCTATGGTTTATAAAGACCTCAGCTGCTTAGGTGCAACAATCTGAAGCAACACAGTCAATATTGACCTCACCCACCCACCAACCCATATCAAGGTGAACAATTCCCAAAGTCAGACAAGTTATTTTGGTACAGGAGACAGAAAAATTTACAAGCATCTTTTCTTGTCTCTAGTAGCAAAAATATAACAAGTGAAATAAACTGACGATTCTCTTTTCTTGACACTCCCAAACCTACTGCCTGTGGTTGTTGCTGCACTATGCCTGATAGGCTGGCCAGTCTCTGGGAAGTCTCTGGGAAGCTCTGCACCTCTGAGGCTTCATCCGCACTGCAGAAATAATCCAATTTGACACCACTTTAACTGCCATGGCTCAATGCTATGGAATTCTGGGAACTGTAGATCTTTGCTCCAGACTATTCTTCCTCTATAACAGGAGTGAGCAATCTGTGGCCCTCCAGATGTTGTTGGACATCAACTGCCATCAACTGTAATCCAGCCAATATATATAAGGATTGGGATCCACCAATATCTGCACAACCATGAGTGGCCTAACCCTGACCTAGAAATTCAAACTGAAATTGTGGTTGAGGGTAGCAAGAGGTTCTGTCTTCTTAAAATGATTTTCTTTCACAGTTGTATAGAAGGTGGAGGAGATCTAATGTTAGAAGCAAACAAGGCTGAAGGGTTGGGATGCTGATTGCTTTTCTTTGTGATAATGGTGTACTCTGGTATTCAAGCCCCACCAAGAGAAATGTGTTGCAGAAATAAACTGCCAAAAATAAAAATCAAATTTAAGCATTTTTCAGAAGACATCTTCAAAAAAAAATCAATATGGTGATTCGTATGGTGAAGTGACAGAATTTTGGAGACTGGAGTTTTAACTTTTGCAAGGACACATGTATTATATTTTAAATGATTAGTTTAGGTACAGCACAATGAATGCCTGAAATCTGCAAGCTAGATAACAATATTAAAGCATGAAAGCTAATTCTTGTCAATGTCTAAACTGTGAGATTCTGGTGGATAATGATACTCTCATCCAAAGGTGATTTCAAACAAAACTCTGCCAGCAGTGATCCCTTTATTGGCCAACCAAAATGCACAATATACATGTTGCAACAAGTATATTGTGCATTTTGGTTGGCCAATAAAGGTATCACTGTTTGGTGGATTTTTGTTTGAATTTACTAAATGGCCAACACAGCTACCCCTGCATGTTTCCTAAATGTGATTGTTAGCATTCAATTGCGTTCTGTCCAAAAAATGGGAAAATATGTATATATTTTGGGGTAATTATAATATAATGTGAAAACAACCTCATTCATTTGGGAACTTCGGAAGCTACCAAATTTCAGACCCTTCCCATAACTAATGTATGTGCTGGTTATTTTTTAAAGAAACACTGTGTTTCCTCCCCAGCCATTCCTGACTATTTCAAAACTGCAAGTCAAGTGTGCCTATATCATGAATAGACTAACATGCTTCAAGTGACAGCAATTATATTTTGAAATATCCACTTAAAAACACCATGAGTAACTCTATCAAGACCTTGTTTCAGTTGCTAATTCACCCTGTGTTTCCTCCATAATGAAAGGTTTTGCTTCTTCCTTCACTGCACACCTCATACATATGTTAACTGCCCTGGCTCTGGTTACCCATCTTCTGCTTAATTCATCCTATCTCACACTTTTTAAAGTGTGTTAGAGAGTTATATTTTCCCAGTAGATAGGAAAAAGAAACATAAAAAAAGAACAGCCATGGCTGGTAAGACCAAAGGTCTCTTTATTACAGCACTCAGTTTATACTGTGACTGTTCTTTTTATTCTCAAGCTTTGTTTATTGCATTGTTTATGCAGACACTTTGCTGCAACCCAACATCAAAAATTTGTGTTTCTCCAACTCTCCTCCCCCATCTTCTTAATGCCAATGTAGTTAAAAGATTCCAGATAGAGAGAGGATGAAGAAGGAAAGGGGGAAGTGAGCAAACATGAAACGTATTACCAGAGGTTTTGTTAACTGAGAAATATATTCCTATTAAAGCCAGCAAAATTGACTGTCATAAGTATAATTAATTCTGTAGTTAACTATGGAATGTGTGAAGAAGCATTTCCTTTTTATTTGTGCTGAATTTCCCACCATTCAGCTTCAGAGGATGATCCTGGATTCTGATACCATGACAGAGGGCTTGTCCACACCTGGCAAGAGCAACAAAGTGCCCAAGATTCTAGATTGATGTAAAGATTTTGTATGACAACACTTGCATGCTCAGCTGTTGCTAAAAGAACTATGGATGTAAATCTGTTTCACCTTTGTTTCAATCATACACCATTTCCTCCACTGCAGAAAATAATTATAAATGACATATTTCCCACTTCTGATGACAAATATGTGGATTAGTCATGAGCAGGGAGTTATCATCTGCTGATCAGACAATGCAGAAAACATTGCATTTCAGTTTAATTATGCTATGTCTAAACTTCCTGGGGAATGTCATTAGCATTAGCTTTCTCCTTATTATTTCCAAGAAACTGGTCTTACATTGACTTTATCCAGCTACTGTATGTTATTACAAGAGATAGATTAAAGGGACTTGTGAGATCACATGGCAAATGTGAAACACATTCTTGGCCAGTAGGTCATTTCCTGTTCCAGGAGTGTGCTCCTAAAATCCGATCACTTTTGATGAACTTTTATGGTAGGCTCAGTTCCTCCCCAGTGCCTTTTGCAGCCTTCAGACAGGCATTCTTAACATTCCAAGCAACTGTGTAGAGAAAGAATGGCTAAAAACAATATCCTTAATCTACTTGATGAGGAATTGCAGTCTGCCAAGGAAAGAATAATAAATAATAAGAGCTTACAAAAATTATGACAGACAGTGTCCACCCACAATTCCTCAGGAAATTTACCGTATTTTCCGGTGTATAAGATGACTTTTTAATGCATGGAAAATCTGGGTTAAAGTCAGGGGTCATCTTATACGCTGGGTGGAGGAGGAGGAGGAGGAGGAGGAGGAGGGGGGAGGGGGAGGAGAACCAGGGTCCGACTCCCAGCCATGGAGAACCACTGGGTGACCTTGGGCAAGTCCCACTCTCTCAGCCTCAGAGGATGGCCAGGGCAAACCAAACCTTTTTGCAAGAAACTTCCCAACAAAGAAAGCCAAGGCGCTGGCGCCCACCGGCAAATGGGTGTCACAAGCAGGGCTTTTGCAGCATAGAAAGAAGCCCCACGCTGATGCCATCACTCCTCCTTGCTTGCCGATGCCCCCTGGAGGATGAGGCTGAGAGAGTGGGACTTGTCCAAGGTCACCCAGTGGATCTCCATGGCTGGGTGCCCTCTCCCTCTCCTTGGGTCGCCTGCCTCTTTCTTCCTTCCTTCCTTCCTTCCTTCCTTCCTTCCTTCCTTCCTTTCTTTCTCTCTCTCTCTCCCCTCCTTCCAAAAGGAAGAGGAAGGAAGGGAAGAAAGAAAGAAAAGGAGAACGGGAGGGGTGGCTCTCGCTAGGAAATGGAGTGTGTGTTTGTGTGTCTGTATGAATGCATGTGTGTATATATATGTATGTGTGTATACACATACACATATTTACACACACACACATACACACACACATATGTATTAATCCACTTGCACTGTTTTATGTTTACATGTTTGATGACAAACAGCTTTATGTTTATAAGTGACAGCTTTCCTGCTAAGTACCTGCATGTCATAAGCATTTGAATTAAAATTACCATATTGAAATCAAATCTGATTTTTTTTAAATTTTTATTTGGTGTGCATTGGAAGAGGGGTAATCTTATACGGCGAGTATATCCCAAATTCTATATTTTAACTGGAAAAGTTGGGAGTCGTCTTATACACCCAGTCGTCTTATACGCCGGAAAATACAGTATGTCTTTTGTGATTCCATTTCTATGGGTTGTTTAATTCTCCTTTATATTTGCCATAGATAAATTGAAATGTAGTTCTACACACTCCTACCTGGGAGTAGACCCCACTGAACGTAATGAGGTTTAATTCAGAGTAGACAATTGTACTCAGAATACTGACACTGGTGGTGCCAGTATCATGTCTAGACTGATAAAAAGTACTGTGATGGGTGTTACAGGAAGGTGCCTGTTTTATTATGATCCATCTTTAGGTAAATTGGAGATCTGTTACATATATGTTTACTTATGAAATGCACCTCAGTAGGATTATCAGTATGATCATCAGTAGGATAAAATTATTGCTTAGTTTGCTTTTATAAACCAAGATAGAACATAAAGCATACTTCTTAAGAGTAAGCTGGGATTGTTGTTCACCACAAATACATTTTGGTACAAAATCAATTCCTTCGTGCTCATGTATGTGATGATATTGAAATAATGTAGTGAATTGAACTGGTTACATATTCCATATTTATTTCTAAAGCAACTTAACTTTTGAGATCTGACACAAGCTTCATCTGTTTTTCACCAAGGCTTATTGACCGGCCTATAGGTAGTTGGGGGAGTCTTTTCCCCTGAAGGTCTGTCAAAGTCTGAACCAAAGATCCCAAACTTCAGTTAGAGGGAGTAGTAGATGTTAGAGCTCCCACTATGATTGGCTGCAATACCTCATCTTCTAATCTAACCCATGCCATCACTGGATTCATAGGCTGAAGAAACAGTGGTTGCAGTCAAGGTTAGTTGACAGAAGGAAAGGGAGAGGACAGTTCCTAATTTTTGGGACACGGCAACCTTCTTGTTTGATGGGTCTCACTGTTGAAGAGGAGCCAAGCTAAACCATGAACAAATAAATACAGTGAGACATTCCTATATGTGGGGGATCCATTCTGGACGCCCCCCATAACGTAAAAAACATGGAACCTTGTGTCTCATTTGTTTTAATGGGTGAGTGTTATAGGACAGGCTATTATAGAATGAAAGAATACAGTATACAGCAAGCAGAGAAGGATATCTGAATAAGGATGTTTCAAGAATATGTGTTCTATCTGAAACATTTAAAGGCAAATATATAAACTAGTCTGTGTCTGAATTTGCACAAAAAATAACCATAATTCAGAATTCTAGAACAGATCCTTCCAAAGTTGGTCTGCCTTATGTAACTAGGAGTAGTATACATTACATGAACAGAAGTGCTTCACCTCTGTAATACTGCAGGAATTAGAGCAAGTTTGAGTTTGAAGAATATGCAGACATAGATTCTGATACCAAGAATGTAATTTGTATTAAAATGTGGGTGGGGAGGAATGAGGAAGGGTTTATTCTAGAGCATTCTGGCCAGAACTAAGTGCTAAATTGTGTGTGTGTGGTGTGTATGTGTGATTACACACCCATTATAAACAAAGAATGCTGCTGCTTTTGTACATGCCATAGATCTTGTTAACTTGCAGGTAGATTTTTGAAGTCAACAGAGGTGCTGGGAAAATTAAAATTCCCTGTGCCATCAGAACTGACAAAAACTGACAGAATGACAAGTCATTGAATTTGACTTTTGTTTATTTTAGTCTTAAACCTTCATGCAAAAGATCAGATATACTGTTAAATCCTTGCAAATAAGACCCTACTTAACCATAGAAGATGATTCTAAAATATGACACTCATAGATCTTGTTTTTTGTTTGTGTTCCAAAAAGAAAAAGATTGTGTTGCATTGTTTCAGTTTGAAGTCTAAAAAGGCAAAGTGTGAAAAAGGAAAAACAGACAGATCACGTTCCTCCAATTTTCTCCACTTTTCTTCCCCCCTCCTTCGCCACCCCTTAATTGACTTATTTGCTTCTTATAAGCTGATGCTTTCTAACAATGGAGCCTGCTAATCCCTCTCCTACACCCACCCCGTTGTCTTATTTTTCTAGCTAATGCTTCATCATGCTTCGCAACAAAGTAAGAATTTTAAGCAGGGCTTTCCATTTTTACTCAACAGTTCCACCATCCTGAGATGATGTGTCCAGTACAGCCAGCAGCCAGAGGTCACAAAAATGGCTAAACAAATGCCAATAAGACTTTCATTTGCTAACTAGAAATACTGGTAATTTCTCAGAAGATTCTTTTCTAAGATGATCAGAAGAGATGGCTCAAAACAGTGGAAAGTCTCTCCTTGATTTTGATGATCTGAGTTGATTTGAAAATTAGTATGTTAACAGATGTAGATAACAATAAATCCATTTATGTCAAAAATGTACACTAGATAGCCATGGTTTGAAAAATGGGACTATACAATAGGGACATACAGTCATATCTCAGCTAATAAAGCTTCTGACAGTGAAGCTTCTTTTTGCAAAGGGTTTTTATACCTGTCCAGCTCTTCTTTTCCTCCTCTGTCTAGCTAGATTTAAAAAAAAAACCAACAGCATCACAATTGGGAGGATGGTGAAGAGGGGCTGGAGAAGCACAGGCTTTGGGTGGTGGGTCGCAGCAGTGTGTCTGCTGTAAACAGTGCAATAAACCTTGAGTTGGGAAACAGCAGGATTATACTGTAGCTGATCCAACTGTACCTGTGCTTACAACAGGCAAGATAAACAGCAGCTGCCTCCAGAATCCCTTACTGAGCATGCATGAACAGCAAAACAGAGAGAAAAGAGGAGATCAGATAAGCTTGCCTCACCAGCTACCTCTAACATGTTGAAAGAGCATATTGTGCCCATCAAAATGAAAATCATTATAAAAAGTGAAGGAGGATAAAGGGGGGGGGGGGGAAATCTCTGGATGCCATTTGGAAGAAACCTTAAAGAAGTCTCTGGAAGGTTCAGAATGTTTTAATTTCCTTATCCAGGTTTACCTAACCTGGTTTTAAATTTCACATGTCCATATGGTTAGTTCAGAATAAAAAGTTTACTGAAATATGCTGAACTGATATTTTTTTTGTAGGTGTAGGAAGCTATCCCTATTCTTTCCATGTTATTTCTGCCTGTGGTGTCAAATTTTCTGTTAAAGAAGTAATGAAATAATTAGTTTGTTGACCGAGGTACACTTGTATACGTGACAAAACCTGCCTGGATGCAATGAGGACAAAGGATAGCTGCAAATCTATGGATCTGGACTCGTGATCACCTTGAAAAGAATGTTAATTCTCATAACTCCTTCTCCCAAGCACATTTATCCCAGAACCATAAACTGTATAGCACAGAGAACTGAAATGTAACAATAATTACTTTAAATTAAAACTGTTATTAAAATAGATTAGATTGTCTGTATTTCCCTGGCTTCCCTAGCAGTGGCAAGAGGATAACTTCTCCCCTGCCCCAACTGCTCACTACTTTTTGCTACTGTTTTTGGTTCTAGCCAAAAAACTTTGAAAGAATCCTGGTTCTTCAATGAAAGAATTTCCATATAAGATTCTTAATTTTGACTGCACCTTGGAAAATCTCACAAAATATGATTAAAACGTTCTGGTGAAATCCAATGTTATGCAAGTAGACTTTTAATCAAACAAGAGGACATCCCTGTTTTTCCTTCTTCTTACAAGCCACCCCTCTAAATGTGATCCAGAGAGTTTTTCAACTTCAGATGATTCTTAAGAGGGTTTGGAGGTACAAAGGGAGGAAGAATCTCCCTTCCCTGCTCCACCAACAGAAGCAATTTTTCCACCCACCTAACTTGCTGTGGTAAAATAACATCTTTTGGGTTTTGTTTTTAAAAAAGCAGTTTACATCCTCTATTAGAAATCATTTACATATCAACAGCAATAGTGATTATCATGGATTTTGCTATCAGTTTTAACTTTTTACATGCTCTTTACAGGATTTGAGGATTACACTCTGTTGTGAATAATACATAAAAATAAAGTCAAAATTAATCAAATGAATGAGCTTTGTCTTTGTCTTTGTCCCTGAGCTCTTCTTGAAATCCCCTAGAAAATTAATTAGCATAAAGTCATTCTTTTTCTGTTTCTCATAAATGCTAAAAAAGAGAAAGGGAAATGCTTCTTACTCCACATCAAAAAGAACAATTCTAGACAACCTTAAGAAATCTTAGTAACCCAAATGTTTTAAATCACAAGAGAAATGTATTTATAGTACAATCCTCTACATGTTTACTTTAAAAACAAATTACATTGGTACATCAGGTAAACTGAACAGGCTTGTAACTGAAGTGTTTTATATCTCTGGAATGAAATATAACTGTTCCATCTGGAATTTTTTATAACAACACTAACCCACCTAGTTAATCCATTCTGCTGTGGGGGGAATTAATGAAATAATTAAAGAATTGTTTAAAATAACAGTGATACAGGTAAAGATTGGGAAATTTTCAAAATAGTTACCATTATTGTTCCTGGAAATCTAGCTATTCACCTTTAATTTACTTTTTTAAAAAGTGACACAACGGAATACAAGGCAATTGCACCAGGTGCAACACAAACCAGCCCTTGAACCATGAGATATTCCTCCTCTGCTTCTTAGGAAAGTCACACCCTGTAACTATAGAAGCGCCTGAAACATTTAAGTAACAAGGAGTGATGTTATCCCTCATTAAGAGCCCTTTCACACTATACAGTGCTATGATATGATGGCAACATCCTATGGACTCCCAGGATATAATAATAGTGATGATGAAGATGATGCAGTTTAGAGAAGTGTATTTGAACTTCTCAGCCATAGAGCTGTAGTGCCTCACGAAACTACTGTTTTACCAAGAGCTCTAGTCTTAGGTACACTTCTAAATAAACATGGGAAAGATTAGGCTCCAACCATTTGTAGGAAAGAATGTCATGGTCAGTCTACTCACACACCCTGGCTTTGGCATCTTTGCAAGGCAGGATGTTGTACCACAGAAGAATACAGTGTATAACAAGCAGAGAAAAGTTAGCAATGTGTAGACAATGATTTTTGTTACTGGGAAAAGGAATTAATTGCAAGTAACTAGTTCTTTCTAACTGTTGATCCTACATTTTCAATGTACTGCTTATATTCTCAATGTGAGCAGTAATATAGCAGAGAAGGATCATATTAGCCAATTCTACACAGCCACCATAAAACAAGTGGTAGAAGAGGGGTGTGTGTGTCCCTTCAAGTCGCCTGTCGACTTATGGAAGTCCCATCAATTTCATAGGGTTTTTTTAGGCAAGGAGTGTTCAGAAGTGGGTTTTCCAGTTCCTTCCTCTGAAATATAGCCTACAGTACCTGGTATTCATTGGAGCCATTTTTCCATGCCAGAACTGGAATCCTCTTCTATCTCTGCTGAGAACTCATTTTTGCCTGCAGTCTCTGTTGTTTGTTCCCTGAGGTCCATTTGATATATCGGCTTTTGTACCCACTTTTACAGAGAGTCACCATGCCAAGATACTGGGAAAGACCGTGCCTATCCATAATGTCGTTTTCATTTTCAACTTGATTTATTCCTCAGAGGTTGTACCTGATGGTGGTTTTTTTTTCAAGGAAAAGAAAGGAGTAAGGATGCCTTAGCAAATGGAGGGATTCATGCCTTCTTTGAAAACACCCTTCTTGCTCTGTTCCCTTGTTTGCAGCACAGCTGACAAAGCAACAGTAGGAGGTGACCAGATAAATCAATAGCTTGCCTTGCCTTATGCCTTTCATTGCTGTGTGTCAGCAACAAAGCCACCATTCAGGCACAAACATCTGCTCCCCCTGGGTAATTCCAAAAACAATGGGCAGACACCCTTCCTTGATCAATATTGATTCGTTCACCTTATTACAGAGCACCAGGAGCACTTCCATTTCTACACTTTAGGCCCTAAACAAGCTTCTTGTAGTTTCTTCTGGTTTTTAGTAGATGTAGATTTTGCATCCTTGGGCACCCATAACTATATTGTAGTTTTCCCTTTTTTTATATTTATAAATATCCTGATTCTCTGTTAACATTAAATAAATACTAGTATTCCTTTTTTAAAAATGACTACTTCAAAGATGACTACATTAAACAAGCTATTAAATAATTATCCTGATCATATTCTAGAGGGTGAGCTGTGTTTCTTGGTTTGGCAGCAAAACTAACCATTCATCTTAGTACTGTAAAACTAATAAATGTATTTAGGTGTAAGCTTGTGTCCTCCCTGTGCATGATTTTTTTTTTTGGAAAAAACATACTTATTATTTAGATCCTTTCCTATTTGATTTCTGCCTGAATTTGAAAACAAAACTCCCATAATCTCTCTAGTGTAGGGGTCTTCAGAGAGACTGGAGGACAACTTTGTTCTATTTGTACTTATAGCCTCCCCCCCCCCCCCCATTAAAATTCAGTATAAATGCGGGGGAAATCCCTGTTTACAGCATACAGAATGTTTGCTTTAATGCACTGTAGTGGTTTGCTGCTGCAGCTGGGTAGCAAACTATTCAAAGTTATTTGAGGCCAGAATTTGCTTGATTTAAATCAGATTTTCTTTGATTGCTGCAGAAATTTGTGAGCAGACTTTTTAGGGGTGCTATGGGAGGCCAAAACATGGCCTTCATGATTCCCACTTCTTGATGGGTCCATAAGGGAGTGCAAACTTCGTTGACTTCAGACTCTCAAAAATAGGGCTAGTTGTAGAGAGCAGGGAACATGTTGTTTTAATGTGACTCTGGACTTTCTGGAGGGACTACCCAGACAATAGCAATGGGATATTTCTCAATGTTCCACACGATGTCCCTTAGCCTATAGAATACACTTGAATCAACCTCAAGGCCACTTGAAAGGAGGACATCCAGAGATTTGGACTTGAGAGTCAGTTCAGGTCGAGACTGTGGAAAGCTTGAACCCAAGTCTGTTTTCAGGTGGATGAGAACAAAGTATAATCTAGACAAAATGGAGGAACAACTGGCTGAAAATTCTAGTGGTTTTATAGTATGTTATTTTGACAGTGTTGCTTTTCCTTTGAAGCACAAGGTTCAGACTTGTGGGTATCATCCAATCTAACTTGATGTTGGGCACAGTGATGACAGTGGACCATAGTGACCTTTTCCAGCCTTGTCTTGCAACCTGGAAAAAGCCATGTATGGCCTCTGTTATACATGCTCTAGTGACACCAGTGTTGGGTTACTATAACGTACTAATTGTGTAAAGATAGAGAATTAAATATCAATGTAAGAATGATCCAGGCCATAGTGTTTCCAGTTACTTTGTATGGTTGCAAAAGCTGGACAGTGATGAAATCTGATAGGGGAAAAATATTAACTCATTTGTAGTGTGGTGTCAACATAGTGTACTGGTTTGAGCATTGGACTACGACTCTGGAGTCCAGGGTTTAAATCCTGGCTCAGCCATGTAAAAACCCACTTGCGTGACCTTAGGCAAATCACATTCTTTCAGCATTAAAGGATGGCAATGACAAATCCCCTCTGAAGAAACTTGACAAGAAAACTCCATGATAGGTCTGTCTTCTGGTTGCCATAAATCAGAAACAACTTGAAGGCACACAACAACAACAACAACAACAACAACAACAACAACGTGTGGTGCTGGAGGAAGGCTCTGCAGACACGACACTGACACAAAGACAAATAAATTAATTGGAGAATAAGGTCAGCCTAAACTCTCAACAGAAATCAAAGTAACTAAACTGAGATTATCATACTTTGAATCCATAATAGGGCAGCTCTTCCACAATGTAGAAATCAAGCAGTTTGATACTGCTTTAACTGTCATAGTTCCATCTTGTGGAATCCTGGGATTTGTAGTTTGGTGTCTGTCAGAGGGCGTGAATGCTTCAGCAAACTACAAATCTCAGGATTCTGTAGGATACAGTCAGGGCAGTTAACGTGGTATCAAACTGTGTTATTTCTGCAGTGTGGATATACCCTAAGTGACTCATAGGAAAGGATGATAATGCTCAGTAAAGTGCAAGGCATTAGGAAAAGAGGAAGAACATGTTACAGTGGATTGATTTAATCAAGGCAGTCATGGCCCTGGGTTGCAAGACCTATACAGGATAGCTGATGACTCAGGCAGCCACCACACTGCAGAATTAATGCAGTTGACACAGCTTTAACTGTCATGACTCCATCCTATGGGATCCTGGGAGTTTGGAGTTTGTTGTGGCACCAGAGTGCACTGACAGAGAAGGCTAAATATCTTACCAAACTACAAATCCCAGAATTCCACAGCATAGAGCCAAGGCTGTTGCAGTGAAGTCAAACTACATTAATTCTGCCATCTAATGCAGCCTCAGACTGTTTTGAGTTCTTTCATTCAAAAGGTCACTAGAGATCAAAGCCAGCTTGAAGACAAATAACAACTGTTTGTGGAAACGCCCCTGGTGACAGTTTAGATTAGAAGATACAATTGGTTCACAATACAGTTACGAGGATCTTTGTTGGGAGCCAGAAGAAAAGATTATAATTATTCTTTCCTACTGCATCGGTTATTTATTTGCTTTTTTGCTATCAATTTGTTTCTGGGCTCAACCCAAGGTAATGGTTTGACATTTAAGTCCTGAACAAACTGGGACCAGAATTCCTGCACTGTGTGATAGTCTTTATCAATGGTATAAATATTAATAGAATAGTTTTATTCTGTTATAATGTTTATAGGAAACCAGGGGTCATAAATTTTCCCATGTGTATTTATTTTTTTAAAGTCTATGCAGCATCAAAACAAAAATGTCCCACGTTTCCATGCCTTTCCAAGATTTATGAAAATAACCACATGTATGAATGTTTCATAGAGGTGTAAGGTTGCACATTCATCCATTATTTTCCAATTTGTCCTAGCTGGAATGGCTTGTCAAAGATAACGTACCACCTGATTTTTCTTCCACACATCAAACAGTGGCAGTTTCTTGACTTTTCAGGGCTGCATCTTCTTATTTGGATTATTTTGTTGTATTTTGTCTTAATAGCTTTTCCCACTGCTCCCCCTCACTAGAAATATAATGAGTCTACTGGCCCTAGTTATTAACAACAACACCCCTACCCCAAACCCAGTTATTTTTCTCCAGCTCTTTCTTTCTTTTCTTTCTGGACCAGGCCCTACTTCACCATAATGCCTTTTCTTTACAGAAGAATAAACATGAGGCACCTTAAGTGGGAATGCACAATCTGCATTTTCTGCATTTTTTTAAAATCAACTAAAAGGTTTCAGAAGGAGAATAACAATGGTTGTATATTATGATGTGGTCATCTTTTGTTGATAAAGGTCTCAGAAAGGGGGATTTTGTCCGTCAAACCTTTAAAAAAAACCAAACCACCACCACCAAATGTGTTATTTCAAATGTTATTTATGTGTTGTTTTAAATGTTCAATTCAAATGCAAAATGTTTCAAATCATAACCCCACACTAGCTCTTGTGTAACTTTCTTAATTCCACAATACAGAGAATGTTATCACTTAAAGAAATTCAGCACTGGACAGCCAGTGTAGTGTAGTGGTTTGAGCACTGGACTAGGACACTGGGAGACCAGGGTTCAAATCCTCGCTTGGCCATGGAAACCCACTGGAAGACCTTGGCCAAATCACCATCTGTCAGCCCCAGAGGATGGCAATGGCAAAGCCCGTCTGAAGAAACTTGCCAAGAAAGCTCCGTCTCCATAAGTTGGAAATGACTTGAAGGCAAACAACATACACACAAAGAAATTCAGCACAGAATCACAGAAGCTACGTCTTATGAAAAATGAGATATTTTGAAAACATCCACGGGTAAGCAGTGCTTGGATCATGCTCTGGAACCTAGAGCATCATCTGGCTTGGATGATGCAATTTGTTTTGCAAGCCTGTATCCCTTTTTAAGGAAATTCATCTGGCTCCTTGTAAGGATGGCCTAAGGATGGCAATTTACTGTCTGAGGCAGAACAACAAATGGGGCTCGCAGTCCATGTCAAGATGTGGAATATTGAGGGCTGGCTAAATTATTCTGGCACCTGAGGCAGAAAATCCTATAAGAGTCTCTCTCAGGGAGCACCAAAATGCAATAATAACAAATTAAATAATTCACAATATGCTGCCCTTTCATGACACCCACTATCAGCTGCTTGAAGCAGTCACCTCACTCACATTAATAGCAAGGACTGTTTCAGCTCCCTGTTTTTAAGAGTCAGGTGAGCTACTAAGACATCATCTCACCAGACTGTCATGAGGGACTGTGCTGATCTTGGCCCTGGTTTAGTTTTATAGGATTTTTAAAAACTTTTTTTTAAAACTTTTTTTTACTATTTGATTTATGTAAGGATTTTCTTTTTTTAAAGGATGTAAAAGCAATAAGTTTTGCATTTTTCCCCATTTGACTTTTTTAAAAAAAACCTGAAGTTCTTTCCACCCTAAATACATAGTGTGTGCATTTTTATGAATTCCCCCACCAAAATTAACAAAAATTAAATTTACCTCCATTTACCCGGGTGTAAAATTCAATAGGTATGGCATTTCCAGCATGGAGGGGAACCTGCTGTACCTGCCTGCCATACAGGTTTTAATATGAGGAGTTTCTTGTATTTAAAAGGAACTGGAAACCCTAATTCAGTATCATAAAGCATGATTTAATACATTGGATTCAAGCCCAAACTTTTAAACCTAAACTTTTAAGAATTAAGTAGTGAAAGTGCTTGCCTTGATGGATGAATCTGCCAATTTTATGGAATCCTGGGATGTGTAGTTTGTTGTGCGCTTTAGCAGTTCTGCCTAATAAAATAATAATAATAATAATAATAATAATAATAATAATAATAATAATGGATGGTTTAACAGAATTGTGTTTACATAGGCCTCCTCCAGTTAGTTGTACCAACTGGGGACTAGTATAAGAACCAAGGCCTTACACTAAATCCATTGATCCATCTAGCTCAGAGCCCCTCTACACTGTAGAAATAATGCAGTTTGACACTACTTTAAGTGATGTAGCTCCATCCTATGGAATCCTGGGGTTTGTAATTTTACAAGATCTTCAGCCTTCTCTGCCAAAGAGTGCTGGTGTAGGATGGAGCTATGGCACTTAAAGTGGTGTTAAACTGCAATATTTCTGCAGTGTAGATGTACCCTTAGTCTAAGGTTACACCACTTACCAGAGCCTCTAGGGCAGGGGTAGGCAACCTTTCCCCTTTAAGGGCCGAGGGACTTCAGCTCCCAGAATCCCAGGAGCCATTGGCCAACATGGGACTATTGGCCAACATGGCTGAGGCTTCTGGGAGCTGAAGTCCCTCGGCCCTTAAAGGGGAAAGGTTGCCTACATCTGCTCTAGGGATTCAAACAAGTGTCTCTTTCTCAGCTGTTGTATCTTACCCAATATGAGCTGGAGTTCTTAGACTTTTGTTCTCAGATGAACCCAAGAGGAGGGGAAAGTAAGAGAGAATGGTGATATGGCTGAGAATGTGGCAGGTAATTAGCAATACACTGTTTCCCTCCCAGAAATACTGGAATTTCTTGTTCATGGCTGGAGAGAGACAAAAACAACAGCCCTGTCTGAAATTGCAATGAAATGAGAAGGAACTAGGGACCTTCTGCATACAAAGAATGCAGTCAGTCACCAAGCGAACTATTAAGCCCCTCTTCTGTAGGATCAAACTCCTCAGACAGAAGAGCTCAAAGGAGCTGCCAAAGCATAGCCTGTTACTGCTGATGAAGGAGGCCATTCCAAGTATGGTTCTCAGATTCTGCAGATGCGTGTTTCTTGGGAACTCTGCAGAAACTAGCACAAAAGTCTATTCTTACCACTCAGACTATATCATGTCTACTCTAAAGAAATCTGGATATTTGAGCAATATGGGGAGGAGCCTCCCGGAACTACTTAAGTCTATCCACCGTCCTCCTTTTTCAAACACATTCTTAAATATATTTGTTGTTGTTGTTGTTGTTGTTGTATACGTTCAAGTTGTTTCTACCTTCTCTCTCATCTATCTATCTATCTATCTGTCTATCTATGGAGTTTATCACATGGGGGAAATCCCATGCGGAAAAGGGGGTTTAAAGTAAAAAAACCCGCAAAAGCGGATGTTTTTTCAGATGACGTCGCTGTTAAAAGGAGGTTAAACTCGGGTTAATCCAAATGGAAACCCCTCATTGATTGCTTCTTTTTACTTTCGGGTTTTTCTGAAAGTAAAAAGAAGCAGTTTTCATTCGGATTAACCCCATTTTAACATCGCTTTCACTTTTCACACTGGGGAATCCCGTTAATAAATTGCTTCCGCTTTTGCGGTTTTTTTCTATTTAAAGCAGGGTTTCTGCACGGGACTCCCCGTGTGATAAACTCCTATCTATCTATCTATCTATCCATCCATCTATCTATTTCCTGGACAGGTCCAAGTAGCCTTTCACAGCCTCTTCAGTCAGCTGTTAAACTACCAATCCATTGCAATAGATCTTTTTTTTAAAAAAAGTTTCATACTTAAAGTAATAATACGTGATAGCACTAAACTGCTCCTAAAATAATTGGGAGGAGTTTCTCATTTCTGCACACTCATTCCTTAAACTGTTTCCAAGTCAATTTGGCTTTAGTCATCGCAATGTGGGATATATTTAGTTATGGAAATCATTGCTGCTTAGATGTCATGTCATAGACAATGACTTAGAATTACATGACGTTCTGCAGTTGCTCAAAATAGCAAACAGAGGAACAGAAAGTGAAGAGTTTTGCTGCATTGTGGGTATTAATCACCCAGGAAAAGTGAGCAGATCATGGGGTTTTCTTATTCAGTAAATGAATATGTTTTTAAATCATTACAATTATAGTTCCAAGGCTCACAAAAGTAGTTAGTTACAGTTATTGTTGTAGTTTTGAAAGAGCAACTCCATTTTTCAGTTTCTCAGAAATGACTACTAACTTTTTTTTGTGATTTAAGAAATTTAAATGCTACAAGCAGCTGTTCTGTGTTATAACGTACACTAAGTAGCTGCAGAATGTATCCACAATGCACATTTATAGTGGCACTTTTAGCTGCCATGGTTCCATCCTGTGGAATTGTGGGATTTGTAATTTGGGGACGGATTTATCATTCTCTAATACACTCGCAAGTCTTGGGGCTCTCTGCCAGTGGATTCTAAGTACCTCATGAAACTACACATCCTATGATTCCAGAGGTTGGAGCAGTGATAATTAAACTACTATCAAACTGATATAACTGTGCGCTCTCGGACTGCTATACAACATCATTAAAAATAAAAACTCAAAGGGAGAAAGGATACAAAAAAGGATACAAAGGGAGACAGGATTTAATATCTGTGAGATAAGTAAGAGTTAAATTAAAGAAAAGCATATTTATTTATTTATTGCACTTTATCCTGCCCTTCTCCCAAAATGTGATCCAAGGCGGCGTGTTCAGCATAGTAATATGCCCAGACCTGTTCTTCTGCACAAGCAAGAAGAGTGCACAGTTTAAAAAAAACAAAACCTTGAAGAACAACACTTAAAATGCTGCTTTTAAAATACGGTGTTCTTCTGCACCCAAAGAACTAATTGCTCAAAGAGCAGGAATTCTGATAAGTTTTTTTAAAAATAAATAAATAAATAGTTTCTTACCCAAACACACAGATGCCCTTCAGCTGTCCCAATTTAACAGGGACAGTTCTGACTAATCCTCTGTCATTTCACTTTCTCAGCTGCTCTTAAAATGTCCCAGTTTCTCTCCCCTCCTTCCACTTTCTCCCCTTTGACCTCAGCTTACATCCATTGCTGCAAACTGAATTCAAAGTAAAAAAGTTGCTTGCACTCAATTGCCTTAGCAGCAGAGAAAGGACAGCTTGGCTCAGGTAAAAGCAAACTGTTTTAGTCTCTTCTAGCTTATTTGATCTTCATCATTAATAACTTTTGCCATCTTGGCCCCACTCTGGTGTTGCTTGTCCTCATGGTCCCAGCTGGACCATATACAAACACATATTCTAGAGGCTAGCCTTGATCATTTTGAGTACAATGACAACAGCAAATGATAGTAAATTATTTTCTTTTCCCCAACACTCAGCTTACAAGTTACCTGGGAGTAGATATACTGAAGTCAATTGCGCCTACTTGATTAATGTAATGGTTAAGGAAACAG
The DNA here is from genome assembly GCA_026167975.1 of Phrynosoma blainvillii. NCBI lineage: Eukaryota > Metazoa > Chordata > Lepidosauria > Squamata > Phrynosomatidae > Phrynosoma > Phrynosoma blainvillii. The sequence goes on from JANUYF010000003.1 coordinate 104,304,955, forward strand.
AAAAGTTGTTGCCATTCCAAAGGAGGTAAATTACCTTTTGTTAAGAGACAAGTGAAATGTAAGTTATAACTTTACTATTGGTAAAAGAAATTAATTGCAAGTAACTCATTCTTTGCAACAAATCACTTCTGATTTTTGCTTATCGCAGGAAACAAAATCCTTATTTCACTTTTTCAAGTTAGAAGCTGTTGAGTACTTCAATATGCTGCTGTTTATGAGAAACGTTTTCCTCCTTCTTGTTTTTTTTTTTTAAGCTTTAAACCAGCATAAACCAGGAAGTGGAGGTGGTCACACAATAACATTTTCATGTGATTATACAGCTTGGGAAATATGCTGGTGGTGTTGCAATCTGAAAAGGATAGAGGAGAGGAGAATGAAAGCTCTTCCATCTTGTCCCATATACTTTATATTGCCTTTAAGCCTCTCAAGAACAGCTCTTCAAAATAATGACACTAGTAGCAATGGAAAAGCTGACATGGATGGTCTGATGAAGAAATATCTAGCTGAACAGGGTTGTGTTTATTTCTCTATTTATTGGTCGCTTCCCAGAGCACTCTATTTGGAAAAAATAGGGAAGCCAAAACTATCCATAAATATAATATTTTTTTTTAAAAAAAAATGGAAATTGAAAGTGATGCCAGATTGGACCTCAGCAATATGGCCTAAAATACAAAAGCAAATATTTGCTCCTTGAGAATAAACCTAATACATATAATTTGTAATTTAAACAGTTTAACACAGCCAAGATATACACCCTGTATTAAAAGCAGCACCTCAGATTTGTCGGGGCAGTGGATTTGGACTGCATCACACTGCAGAAATAATGCAGTTTAACACTATTTTAACTGTCATGGCTCCATCCTATGGAATCCTGAGATTTGTTATTTGTTGTGGCACCAGACCTCTCTGACAGAGAAGGCGAAAACTATAAATCCTAGCATTCCATAGCATTGAGCCATGGCAGTTTAAGCAGTCAAACTGCATTATTTTAGCAGTGCAGATTCAGCCTTGTTCTCTTCTAACCTCCAGCAATTTACAAAGCACCTTCATGTAAAATCAACCTGTTGTGGGCAATTGGACTCATATTTACAGAAATCAGGGTAGGTGGGCATGGGCTGCAGTGTTCTCTTCCCTCCCTCCTTATCTTTAGCACAAGAGTGATAGAACTTTACAGACCTGCAATCTTATGTATACTTACCTGGGCATATGCTTCATTGATTACTATAAGATTGGCTTCTGAGTAAACATGCACAGAATTGCTGTGTAGCATGTCTTTCTCAAGATATGCTCTTTTTTTTTAATGTACGCCCTATTACAGCAACTTGTAAAACGATACTGTATCTGAGGTTAGCAAAAGCTTGTGCTATAAGGAATATGGGTGGATAAACTAAATCAAGGAAGCCACTGCCTTCAGCTTATAGGACCTGAGCAAAGCTTGAATGACTGGGTGTCTTGGAGGTTTCTCGTTCATAGGGTCTTCATAACTTGAAGCCAAATTGATGGCAATTACCAACAAGGAAGGGCTGGGCATAGTACAATGCTTCAGAATTTGATGGACTGAAGCTCCCAACATTTGTCAGCATGATTTGGAGCTGATGGAATGTGTAGTCCAACATTTGGATGTTTTTTGCCAACTGTTGTTTAAGGTGTCATCTGCCACAACAGATTCAGGCTGCAAACCTATTTGTACTTTGTGAAAGGGATCTTTGAAACTAACTGGAAGAAAGAAGCTGGTAGCATGCATTTTTGTCGTACTTTATTGTTGTTATTTTGTGCCTTCAAGTCGTCTCTGACTTATGGCAATCCTATCATGGGGTTTTCTTGGGAAGATTTAGTCAGAGCTGGTTTGCCTTTGCCTTCTTCTGAGACCAAGAGAGTGTGACTTGCCCAAAGTCATCCAGTGGGTTTCCATGGCTGAGCAGGGATTCAAACCCTGTAGTGACATAGTCATTCTCAAGCCATTACACCATGCTGGCTCATACTTACCTAGCAGAAAACTCAGTTAAATTCTGTGGGACTTACATTTAAGTAGATGTACCTAGGACAGCATTTGAATACAGCTATCTCATGGCACGTTTCTTATTTAGCTTTAAAAAATCGTAACCTGTTAAAAAGGTAGTTATATTTAATTTATTTTAAAAATTTCCCCATCAATCTATATGATTCCCCCATGGTAGCAACAATTAAACAATTAGCCCAAAGGCTGTTTTTTTTAAAAGGTATTTCTTGCTTTATTAAAGATATACATAACTGTAATGAGACATTTGTGCACCAGGCTCAGCCATTGTGGCCAGAATATCCCAATAACTGAAAATTCAGAACAACCAGCTGAGACAGTGGTCATGACATCTGTGCCCTGTGGTTTAGGCAAGTTGTCTCTGCAACTACTGAACACAACTGACTTATCTGAGACTTGTACAGAGAATCACCTATGAAAAGCATTCTGGGTTGCAGAGAGTATGCTTCAGTTGAAACCACATAGGAATTATCAGGCATTAGGGTGATCCCCGCCCCAGCTACTAGCCTACTGTTTGTGTGTTTTTCTATGCCTGGGCTGATTTCCAAGCCAGGCACTGAAAAACACTAGAAGCCTGACTCAGCCTTTCTCAGCCTTTCTCCCACTTTCATCTCAAATAACAGCACTGTGATAGAGCTGACATGACCAGAGGTTATTACATGGATTTCTGCTACTCTGCATCATTACCTAGACATAAGCTATGTTGCATTGTAGCATCACTTCTTGATTGTGGGAGCAGATGCCTGGTAGGGCTATTCCCTAGTGGAAATTCTCCTTGATTAGTCACAGTGTCCATCTGTTAGGAGATAGGAGGATTGCCTGATTGCCATCTGAGTGCTCCTTCCTCCTCCCTACTATCTGCATCCCCACCCCAATAATGGTTTCTGTGGTATGCTGATCCTTCAACCAGCAACATTATGATTGGGGAGTGGAACCTGAGTGTGCAATTCTTTTCAAAGGCCTTGTCTGCATGAGCCAAGAGGCCCATTCTACACACACACACACACACGTACGTTTTGGCATTGTTATTGCACCACAATTTGCCTGTGGGGTAGATGCGGGATTTAAAAGTCAAAGGTGGGTTTTATCGCACAGCCCCATAATGAGGATTTTCCTATTCTTTAAAAACCACATGAGAAGCCTGGAGAAGCATGGGTTGCATATGGGACAGTGTAATAAAACCTGTCTTTGACTGTTAAATCCTGCATCTATTCCGCAGGAGAATTGGTGATGAGATAATCTCCATTGTCAGAACCAGGGTATTGTTGTTGTGTGCCTTCAAGTCATTTCTGACTTCTGGCGACCCTATCATGGGGGGTTCTTGGCAAGATTTGTCCAGAGGGGATTTGCCATTGCCTTCCCCTGAGGCTGAGAGAATGTGACGTGCCCAAGGTTTCATAGCCAAGCTGGGAATTGAACCCTGGTCTCCAGAGCCATAGTCCAATGTTCAAACTACTACACCATACTGGCTCAGAAAAAAATATATCTGTGACTCCAGATCTTCCAGGAACCCCATGCAAACAGCTATGGCAGTGCTGGAATGGAGGCTGAGGTAACAGGAGCAGGTTGGGGCAACTGGGGGCCAGGATACTCCAGACTGCCCCCGTAGTATCCTGGCTAATGCAGACATGACCATAGATTCCTCCTGGGTTTCAGAAAAAACATGGGTGTACAACATTGGCTTCTGTAACTGATGGGCAGTTTACTATTTCTATATTGGTTGTCTTACATTGACCAGGCCATTTCTAATGATGAACCTTTCATTTGCTGCTCTTATTAATAACCTCAAATCCTAAGGGTTAATAAAGACTGTCTTAGCAAACCTCCCTGGAAAATAAAACTGTGGGTTTGCAAGTTTCAGATCTCAGCTTCCTCATCTGTAAAAAGAAATGGGCGAAAATATAGTGACCTAGTTCTTTTGATTGTGGTATAGAAGAGCAAGCATTTTGTAAATAAAAAGTAATGTAAAATGATTGATAACGATGATAATCTGACACAAAGTGGGACACATTGATGCCTCATATACTGTAGGACACAGAATGATTACAGGGCAGGAGCTTTTGTCATCAGCATGAAGGTAAAATCCTTATGGTAGAACTACAGCATTACGCATGAGTAATACAGAAGCCAAACTCAATGTTACAAAAGCAAACTGGCAGATCAGATGCCAGAATAAGGCTGCCTCTGAATTCCTATAAAGTGTGTGCATGTGCAGGGAGAGTGTATTTGTGCAGTTTTAAAACCAGAATGTGAAAGCAGAAGAGGGTGGAGGCCACTTCTTTTCAGACAGGCTCGTGCAGGGAAACAAGTTTAGAAACAGTTTAGGAACAAAACAAGGTAGGAGCAGTTTAGGAACAAAAAACAAAGGTGGAAGAAAAGTTTCATATCTAGATTCATGCTGTGGGTTCCATGTCTCTGTTTCTTATCTTGATCCAACAATATTTTATAACTCTGAGTGTGTGTGTGTGTGTGTCAGTGTCCTATAGTCAGTCATGCCATAGGCAACTGGTTGGCCATTTTGTGATTTTTGTTGGATTAGTGAGGCCTTTGGTCTGATTTAGCAGGGTTCTTCTGATGGTCTTTGGTCCCACCTTTCCATCAATGAGCTCAGGGCACCATACATGGTTCTCTTCCTCCCTACTTTATTCTCACAACAGAAAGTGACTGGTCCAAGGTCACCCAGTGAGTTTCTCAGTTCACCTGGGACCTGAACCTGGATTTCTTAGGTCATTATATGGCTAGTTGCCAGCAATTGTTCAGAAACAATTGATGTAGGCTCTGAATTTAAGAAGCTCCAGAGGTTGCATGTTACCACTGCTCTCCAGTAACAAGACAAAGTAAGAAAGAGGTTTTTCTTCTCCAAAGTGTTGTGATGCTACAATTGTAATAAAAATATTCCAGCTCTCCACTGCTTGAAGGAGTGCTTTGTAATCAAGATTCTAGAATAACACATTTTAACATCAGGAAACAGGCCTTGCATTTAATCTACTTGTGTACTATGGAGTCCTTGTCATAGTTTATTGTTATTGTGTGCTTTCCATGTCACTTATGGCATATGGCACCTCTAAGGTGAACCTATCGGGGCGGGAGGTTAGGCATATTTCTTCAGAGGCGATTTGCCATTGCCATCCTCTGAGGCTGAGAGAGTGTGACTTGCCCAAGGTCACCCACTGGATTTACATGGCTTAGCCACATGCAGAAGTCATAATCTAAGATGTACTTGAAAAACTGACTGTGCAAATTGGCCTCCTTGTCAGTGGCATCACTAGGGGTGGCATCACAACACCCATTGACCTCCTCCTTTATCACACCATACAGAATCCTTAGTAATGTTTTTTGTACTAATGGTACTCATAAATTGTAATTCCCATATATCACTGAATGTAATGGTAATAGTTATCACATTAAAAAATGTACACCTTTAAATTACAATATCATGTGCACAAACTAAATGTAATTACCTGTACATAGTTTCATGTAATTGAAGTGAAAATTTGGTAAGATGTGATGTTTTAAATTTTTTTTAAAAAAGGATAAGAAACTAATTTTTTTAACATTTAACTTTTAATTTTTTTAAATCCTGAGGTCTCTCCTTTCTTCTCACGGAGCCTCGCTCCACTCATACAATCCCTTCAGCATTTTAAAGGGACCCAGGTGAATGCTACTGCCTGTTTCTGCCAAAAGGCAGATTTTTGGGGAGCAGTGGTGTCACCTCCCCTTTAGGTTGTCACCTGATGCAGCCCATATTCCCTGCACTCCCTAATGACACTTCTTTTCCTTGTAGACTAGACTGCTCTTTGCTCCTTCTACATCCCTCCAAATAAACTATGAGCACATTCCACAGTCCTCAAAATAAAAGTAAATGAATCAGACTACTAACAATCAGACCTCTTGTTAGAGGATAGTTTTTCAAATGGAATATTTCTTATTCTTATTATTCAACAAAGCTGCAGTTCACACAGTTGAAGTCTGAGACCTAAAACTTCCCAGACACCTGAAAGTGAAGTTCATTGTTCTTCTAAGAGTGAGGTCAGTGATCTTATATGTTGTGCGCGTCTCATGAGTTTCCTGTCTTCCTCTAGTCTTATCGCCTTCTTTAATCAGATAATAAAATTCCATTATCCATTAATTTTCATTTAAAAAGCTGTGCAATCATCACTGCTGCAACCAACACATCTTCATCTGATTCCAGTGCCAGCTGTCCATTTCTTGGGCTAAATCCAAATGGTATTTCCAACTAGATTTAGGCAGCTGCCTTACTGCAGAATTAATGCAATTTGAAACAGCCTTAACAGTCACTGCTCCATCCTATGGGATCCTGGGATTTCTAGTTTGTTGTGGCAGTAGTACCAGAGCTCTTTGACAGAGAAGGCTAAATCTCACACAAAACTACAGATCCCAGAATTCCATAGAATTAAGCCATGGCAGTTAAAGTGCTGCCAAAATGCAATATGTCTGCAATGTAGATGTTGTTTCAGTGAATCAAAGAGTTTTGCCTACATGTAAATTTACCATTCAGCAGTTGATGCAATCGGTTTGTTCTAGCTGAGACTAACAATTGGATTTACACATCCCCCCCCTTCAATTCTTTCAGATTCTATTCAAGTTATTCTGTTGCCAGATTAATTGCCAGAAATCAGAGGATGAAAGGATTAAAGAGGATATTGACAAGTAGGAGACTGGCAGAGATGACTCCTTGGACTTTTGAAGAAATGGAATGGTAGAACCAGCATGGCATAGTGGTTTGAATGTTGGACTATGACTCCAGAGACTAGGATTCAATTCCCAGCTCAGCCACGATACCCACTGGGTGACCTTGGTCAGGTCACATGCTCTCAGTCTCAGGTGAAGACAATGGCAAACTTCTTCTGAACAAATCTTGCCAAGAAAAGCCTATGATAGGTTTGCCTTAGGGTCGCCATCGGTTGGAAACAACTTGAAGGCACACAACATACACAGCCAGGTCATCTACAGCAGAGGGAAAAACCTTCCTCATATGCTTGTCCCCTGCCCCCACATTTGCATAAAGAAAGCTATGTGGAACTGGAAAAAATCTTCCCTTTTGAATTTTATTAATTATGAGCACGGTCATATACTGGTTACCCATTTTCCTTGCTGTTGACCATGGGCTCAGTTAGAAATGCAGGAAATGAACCTAGAAAGGTAGATATGTCTTTCCTCAGGGGCTCCTCATCTAGTCAGCCATCAAAGTACCCCAGGTGTCCTAGGTAAAATAATTAGGATGGACAGATGCCCATGAGAACAATGGAGACAAATGTGGGGATTGCAATATTCCTTCCCACTGGTTAAAGAGGGCTAAGTGAACTTGCAATTTGAGAACATCTAGATTCTAGAGGACTACAGGTTCTGGAACTATATGAAGCCCTGCATACATGAAGCAGTGTGTTTAACAGAATTCACAGTTCAACACAATTCACAAGTGGATTGTTCCAATCCCTGTGCTGATTATCACTTGAGCAAATGGCAGATGAAGAAGATTACTAGACTCAATGAAAGTGTTATTTTGAGCCTGATTAAATTCCCAACCAGAATCCTGAGCTGGACAAGGAAAAATAGATGAAATGGAAGGCATGGACCCATCCCTCATTCTGAACAATGACCAGCAGACAGTGCATGCACACCATGTGCAAAAGGAAGGAGAAGCACATTACTGGGCTTTGTGGAGATCCCATCAGCCAAAGGTGACTGCCTTGAAGCAAGGGGACTATGCATTCATTCATCCATTCACAAAATATAAGATTCCACACAGAAGCATGATATGAGAATCTCTCTCTTGGGCCTTTACAGACTGCCAGAAATAATCCAGCTTGAGACCACATTCAGCTTTCTCTGTCAGAGAGCTCTGGTGCCACAATAAACTACAGATCCCATGATTCCCTAGCATTGAGCCAGGGCAGTTAAAGTAGTCTCAAACTGGATTATTTCTGGCAGTCTGTAAAGGCCCTTTCTCTCTTTTAATGCAAGTTTAAAAAATGGTGATTCCACACATTTAAAATGCATCAAAGCGCCTTTAACTTTACTTCATTCAGAACTTATGATTGTTTGAGTTTTAAGCCAATATTTATTCAATGGAATTACAGTGGGCCCCTGGTATCCACTGGGGTTTGGTTCCAGGACCTCCCATGGATACTAACATCTGTGGATGCTCAAGTCCCATTAAATACAATGGCATAGTAAAATGGTGTCCCTTATATAAATACCCATATTTTCCGGCGTATAAGGCGACTGGACGTATAAGACAACCCCCAACTTTTCCAGTTGAAATATAGAGTTTGGGATATACTCGCCGTATAAGACGACCCCTCTTCCAACGCACACCAAATAAAAATTTAAAAAACATCAGATTTGATTTCAATATGGTAATTTTAATTCAAATGCTTATGACAAGCAAGTACTTAACAGGAAAACTGTCACTTATAAACACAACAAACTACAGCTCCCATGTTCCCTAGCATTTATTTCTGCAGTGTGTTTTGGACCTTACTTTAAAAAAATAGTCCAGATTTAAATGCTGCTTTAAAAATTATTTCCATCTCCCAGCTATCAGATGGTTGGGGGGAAATGAGAAAGTGTTGGGGGGAAGGACTGCCAATATACAAGGTAATGCATTCTGGGATATGTACAATTTGCAGCCAAGTAAGTGACCCTGGGCATGTCACACACTCTCAGCCTCAGAGGATGGTAATGGCAACCCCCGTTTGAAGAAACATACCATTCTTTAATTATAAGGTTGCCTTAGGGTCACCATAAGTTGGAATGGACTTGAAGACACACAAGAGCAACAAAAAAGTATGCAATTGTTTCATAGGTAGTTGGGAATAGGAGTCAGTGTGGTGTAGTGGTTTGACTGTTGGACTACCACTTTGGAGACCTGGGTTTGATTCCCCACTCTGCCATGAAACTCACTGGGTGCACTTGGACAAGTCACACACTCTCAGCCTCAGGGGAAGGCAATGGCAAACCTCCTCTGAGCGAATCTTGCCAAGAAAACCCCATGATCACCATTAAGTCAGGAACAAATTGAAGGCACACAACATACACATATAACCTCCAAGTTAGGGAACTTGGTTCTTCTTTAGATAAATCTTCAAGGGTACACTCTCTTTCTCTCTAATTGTGCAGACTTATTTGTTAAAGAAGCCATGCCCAAGCAACACATCAAATTTGGCTGTGTCTGCATTGCAGAAATTTATTAAAGCAATTTGACACTGCTTTAACTGCCCTGACTCAAGACTATGAAATTCTGGGATTTGCAGTTTTGTGAGATATTTACCCTTTTCTGTCAGAGAGCTCTGGTACCACAAAGCAAACTGCAGATCCTAGGTGTCCATAGGATGGAGCCATGGCAGTTAAAATCAGTGTCAAACTGCATTATTTCTGCAGTGCAGATTCAGGGTGCATCCATACTGTAGAACTGATGCAGTTTGACACCACTTTAACTGCCATGGCTCCATATTATGTGAGCTCTTGGATTTGTAGTTCAATGGGCTACTTAGCCTTCTCTTTTCCAGGACATGCCCTCCATGTCAACCCTCTCTCTGAGCGTGGTCAAGAAGCATGGATTTACATTTATATTAGTGTTTTTAGCTTTCTCTACATTTTTTTCTTGTATGTCCTACATTTTTTGTAGTGACTTGTCCTCCTTTGCATTGAACACATTTGGTCACCCTGTCTGAGTATTGGAGTATGACTCTGGAGGTGAGGGTTCGAGTCCCTGCTTAGCCATGAAACCCACTGAGTGACCTTGGGCAAGTCACACTCTCTCAGCCTCAGGAGAAGGCAATGGCAAACTCCCTCTGAAGAAACCTTGCCAAGCAAACACCATGATAGGGCCACCTTAGGGTTGCTGTAAGTCGGAAACGACTCAAAGGCATACAACAACAACAACAACAATCTTAGAAGTGGCTTCCTTCTTCTTCTCCCCCCCTTCTCACCCTCCTCCTTCTCTACCTTGGGTCCTTTTTTTCTCTCTCCCCCCCCCCCCCCCCCCCCGTTTGCTTTCTGCTCTTCCTGGATCCTTTTTTCTCTCCCTCCGTTTGCCTTCTGCTCTTCCTGGGTCCTTTCTTCTCCCCCCCCCCCTCCCCAATTTGTCTTCTTTTCTGCCTGAGTCTTTCTTCTCTCCTCTCCGTTCTCATCCTCCTCCTCCTCTACCCAGCATATAAGACGACCCCCGACTTTTGAGACCCTTTCCCAGGGTTAAAAAGTTGTCTTATGCACTGGAAAATACAGTAAATGGGGATGCAGTGGCTCAAGTGGTTAAGACACTGACTCTGTTGATTGCAAGATTAGCAGGTTGGCAGTTCGAGGCCCGGGTGCTGCATGATGGGTCAGTTCCTGTCACTAGTCCCAGCTTCTGCCAATCTAGCAGTTCGAAAGCATGCAAATACAAGTAGATAAATAGGGACCACTTCTGTGGGAAGGTAAATAGCGTTCTGTGCAATCATGCTGGCCACATGATCACAGAGTAGTCTCTGACAATGCTGGCTCTTCGGCTTAGAAACAGAGATAAGCACTGCCCCCTAAGATCGGACACAATTTGACAACCTTGTCAATGGGGAATACCTTTACTTTTACCTATATAAATAAAACGACAAAAATGAAATTTGCTTTTTGGAATTTATATCTTTTTGGAATATTTTCAAGCCATGGATGGTTGAATCCATAGATAAAGAACCATGGATATGGAGGGCTGACTGTAATAAGCATGGCATGGGAGGGGGATGTGTGTCCCATTTGGTCATGTGGGTATTTGGAAGCAAGACCAGATAGTATTGCACTTCCCTCTGGGAGAACAAAAGTACAGGAATGTTTCAGAAAGGGCTTGGCACACCTGCAACTCAGCTGGTGCTGCCTCAGCCGTTCTCACTGAACAATCAGCCTGCCTAGATAAGGCAGGCAGCAAACATTTGTCAGCCACTGGAAGTGACACCTGTCCCTCCCAGGTGGGAAAAACATCCAAGCAGGTTTAGAGGCTCTCCTCTGGACCCTTTCTGGATCTTTGGAACTGGACCCTGACTACTCTTTTGTGAATCCCTATGCCTATCATGGTTTTCCTAGCTACTGACTATTCCTCCGCTTTTTGACCTCTGGACTGCTAATTACACAAATAGTTTTTCTCCACTCCCAGTAAATTACAACACTTAGGAATGTCACAGAGCCTTGGGCCAGTCCAGCCAACCACCTTGTATAGGTGGATATTTGGGAAAGGAATGTGACTGGGGCTGCATCTGCACTGCAGAAATAATCCAGTCAGGCACCACTTTAAATGCCATGTCTCAGTGCTGTGGAATTCTGGGAACTGTAGCTTTGTGAGACATTTAGCCTTTTCTGTCAAAGAACTCTAGTGCTACAACAAACTATGATTCTCAGAATTGCATAGCACTGAGACATGGCAATTAAAGTGGTGCCAAACTGGATTATTTCTGCAGTCTGGGAGAAGAAATTAGCCAGTTACTCTGAACTACCATGGTAATCAATTGGCTGAGATCCTACATGGTAAACCAGTGATTCCGAAAGTCTGGTCTTCCAGATGTTTTGGACTTCAGCTCCCAGAAGCCTCAGCCATCTTGGCCAATGGTCTGAAATTCTGGGAGCTGAAGTTCAAAACACCTAGAAGGCCAGAGTTTGGGAATCACTGCCGTAAACCATAGCATAAGACATCTGCATGTGGAACCATGCTACGCTACATGCCAGAGGCTGTCCCCTCTCCCAAGGACTCACTGTGATAACTTGTCCCACAACCATCTAATTCTTCTGAACCATCGCATTCTTCATTCATCCTAGAGAAGCATCTGGCTTTGTTCCTACTTTTCCAATCCCCTCCACACTCCATCAACAATGGAGTGGCTAGGTGGCCTATCACAGTGCCGTGGTGAGTCCAGAGGATCTCTGCAATTACTTTAAAAAAAGAAGACATATATAGGCATACGGTGGATTAACACTTGTGTTTGTCATTAGCAGGATGCTAGCAGCTTGATTACAAAGACTTGGGGAAGGTCACATATAGCAGGGAGGAGGAGGAGGAATCATGGTCTGAGGCCCTGTAAAGCTGCAACTTGCTAAGTAGATGTAGGGTTGCTGAGTGCATTGATGGGAACTCCATCTATGCTGCTTTGATTTGTACAATGGAAGAAAGGTGGGCTACATACCTACTTTATAATGAATAAACATAAATTGATGATATCTGACATATGTGATGCAAGATGTCAAGGAATGCATATGTGCTTTTCCTAGTAATTTGGGAGGCTCCAAATAGTTGGGGATTTTGCACTAACACCTTTGGCTGGATTTCTCATGTCTTGACTTTAGGAGAAGAGTGGGGAATATCTGGCTCTCTACCTGGCAGCTCACCATTTAGATTTTGCTGGACCAAAATCCCACCTAGCCAACATAATCAGTTACAAGGGATGATCACCTGGTGGGATGCAAGTTCTGTACGCTTACTGCTTTCCAACAAACTGATTACTTTCCTCTTTTACTTTCTTTTGGTCAGAAAATGCTGCATCTTCCATGTAATACCTTGCTTGGGCCCTAACAAACGGAACTGTGACCTGTGAAGGATACTAGGTGATCTTAAAATAGGTCCCAACATAGCAGAAAGTAAGTACCACCAGCATGTGAGATTTACAGCAACAGCTGAAAACTTGGCTGAGGGTTGGCAGTTTATATTGAAGCAAAACGATGGTTTTGCTGGAGCTGGAACCATCAGAAAGATACTACATAGGCCAAACAGGATAAAGATAAGTTACTTCCTCACTACAGCACACTTACGCAATGACTGAAACAATGTGCTGATGAATATTTCCTACTGATTTTTTTTGTGTTTATCTGATGACATAAGAGTAGTAAAACAAACAAAATTCAAACCTTTATATAAATAAAAATATTTTTTTTCTTCCTGTTTGTTACTGTGTTACATGAAAATGGATGAATAAATTTCCAGCAAATTTGGAAGGTATATTTAGGATGGTCTGACTTAAAACCTAGGTTATGCAGCATATGCAGATTCCACTTGGAGGAGCTCTTTTGGGAGTCAGGACACTCCTCTAATTCCTCAAAAATGGCTGGACACAAAGACACCATGGTGTAATGTTTGAGTCTTGGAATAGGACTCTGAGGGCTCATTCCACTTACATTTAAACCAGTTTGCAATTCGCTTTTGCTCTGGGTTGGTGAATCGATTCCAGTCAATGTGTCGTTCCCACTATGGAAGCAGGTCTTTTCTTTATTCGCTTCTTTTTTGGCACGACTGTCATTCCCTCTAGTTTGTGCCGCTTCAAAATGCCTGTCAATCATCTATGCATCATCAGTGACACAATGGGCAACACATTCAAGAAAACACAGGAGGGAGTCATGGGTGTTATGGCCAGAATTTTCCTCTGGGATCCATGGATCCATGGGTGTCATATGGAGGACTTTCTCCTGGGATGCATGCAATCATGGGTATCATGGAGGGCTCTCCCCTGGGATGCATGCATCCATGGGTGTCATGGAGGACTCTCCCCCAGGATGCATGGGTTCATGGGTGTCATGGAGGACTCTCCCCCAGGATGCATGGGTTCATGGGTGTCATGGAGGACTCTCCCCTGGGAAGCATGCATTTTTTTTAAAAAAAATGACAGTATATGCACTCAATTGTTTTTGCAATTACTTGTCTTGCTGAGTCGCAGTTGGTCCACTCGCCCAGCTCGCCGCCAGCAAGTAATTGCAAATACAATGGAGCACATACACTCCATACTCTCTCTCTCTCTCTCTCTCTCTCTCTCTCTCTCTCTATATATATATATATAATGAGCCCATAGGTCACACCACAAAGCACAAAGACAGCGTTGGGGAAGGGGAATGGCAGATTTCCTCCCCAACTGGTGAGAGATGTGCCAACCCTCTGCCACAGTAATCCCTCCCCTTCAGTTTGATGCATTCAGGTCCATTGTTCCCACTTGCTGAACATGCTTGCTAATCACTTCTTTTCAAAAGGACCAGCAAAAAACTAGTGTCTGAAAAGAGTGATTTATTTTTATTTATTTTTTTGCATTTGTCTTGCTTCAAAGTGAGTCCAAACGGTCACAGTTGCATCTGAAACTATTTCAAATGGGGATGAGGCACATTTAAAGCGATCAGCAAATCGATGTAAATCATAATGGAAATGAGTCCTGAGAGACTAGGGTTTGAATCCCCACTCTGCCATATTAATTCATTGGGTGACCATGGGGAAGTCTATCAGCTTCAGAGGAAGACAAGCCCCCCCCCCCCAACAAATTCTTGCCAAGAAAGCTCAGTGATAGATAGATAGATTAGGATCACCATAAGTCCAAAATGACTTGAAGATACATGCAACAACAACAGCAACCACCACCACCACCACCAAATGTATGGAAAAGTCTGACTCAAAATACAGGCTACATGATATATTAAAAGTCACCTTAGAAATTAATACAAGTGAAACTGGGTCTTTTTGCTAGCATACATATATATTTGAAATGCAAGGACTTAGTTCATAAAATTGGTAGGTAGATTCCTAGGCTGCTGCCACAGTGCAGAATTAATGCAGTTAGACACTATTTTAATTGTCATGGCCCCATGCTATGGAATCGTAGAATTTGTAATTTGTTGCGGCACCAGAGCTCTCTGACAGAGAAGGCTAAATATCTTACAAAACTACAAATCCAGAATTCCATAGCATTGAGCCATGGCAGTTAAAGCAGTATCAAACTGCATTAATTCTGCAGTGCACTTTCTGTAGCCCTCAACAACAATCTGTAAATCAGTTTATTTTTCATCTTGCAATCCACAGGAGGGGTGAGATCCTGGGGATGAATTCCAATTTGAAAGGGCCTCAGTGGGGCTAAAGGCATGGGTCAGGGTCAGACATAACTGTTGCCAGTTTGGGCATTCCCCATGCACCATACAAAACACAGCTCACTTCTAGGCATGTTTGCTCAGGCATACGTCCTACTGTGACAGCATCTTAGGTTGCAAACTAGAGCTCATCTCCATGCAAGTGCTTCTCAGGCTTTAAATAGCTTCATATCTCTCATCGGTGATCAGCGATAACAGCATGTGAGGCTTGCAGAAGTCTCCATGGGGCATACACAGCCCTTCCCTCCAACAGAGGGGAAAGTCTGGGGAATAGCTGCTGTCTCCAGCATCTCCTGCCTGAGGCAGTGGCTTCATTTTGCCTCATAGCAGGCTCAACCCTGCCCTAGGATGACGATAGACAACCTGTAGCTGTTTTAAGAGAACAAGTTAAAAGAAATAATTAGCATAGAACTCAACTTGTCAGACATCTGATAGCTGAGACTGCAGTAACTGTGTAATCATATTTCCTCCTCCCTAGCCCATGGAAGAGGGCATGGCCACATGGCCCAGCCTGATGACTCCAGGCTGACTGAAAAGTCCCAGATTTTGTTCCCATTCTTTCCCATTTTAGCTTGGGTTAAAATAAACCAACCTGTGGAGCTGGTATTTAAAAGTTTCTGATTGTACCAGGAGCTGGCAGAAAATATTCTGGAATAAACAAAATGTGTATGGTTCTTCAAAATAAAATAAAAAAAAAACAGGAACAAAAATTGAGGCTTTCTGATCTTTTAAATCAATCTGGAATCAGATCTGCCCTTGTTGAGGGTAGGTAATTGTGGCACATTTTGATTATTAATATGATTGTTTTATATATATTTTTAAAACTTTATACACACACCCATTCTGTGAACTATACTCTGCAGAGATAAGAGAGAGCAAAACTCTGCTAAAGCCAAACTAAAACACATTAAATAAAGTTCAGTCAACCATCTCTCTGGATCAATATGGTGGAGTCACACTATCAGTTCCAGGGCAGAGTCCTGGAAGAATCACATGCTAAATTAATAGGAGGCAGCATGGTCAGTGGTGATGGTTTTGGACTGGGATTTGAGAGAACCTATTAAACACACTGGGTGGTCTTCTACTCCACAGGGCTGTTGTAAAAATAAAGAGGCTAATATTTGGGTATGCCACCTTATGCTCATTGGAAATAAATGCAGCTAATAATAAACCACCGTACCAGCCTGAACACACCCAGTCTTGCCTAATTTTGAATACTAAGTAGGGTCACACTTGGTTAATACTGGGATAAGAGAGGACCAGAAAATGCTAGGGATCTCTAGGCAGGGCTAGGAAACACCCAGAAAGTTGTTCCTGGTCAGAGTTGATAGTACTGGTCTAGATGGACCAGTGGGTCCAGCTCAGCAAAAGGTAATTTCTTACATTCCCACGTACCTAGTAATAAGAAAATTGGAAGGAATCTCAGCTAGGTTCAGAGAAACATTAAATAATTAGTTATAGTTGCTTATGGTACAGTAGGAGACATAAAGGGTGCTCAACTTGTTCTCTATCTGCCACAGTTTCACTGAACTCTTCGCACAACCCACTCCCTTTCACCCAGCTTTCAAGAATTGACAATTGTAATCTAGAGGCTCAATAAAGGTGAACATTCCCAGAAGACAATGCAGGAGTAAAGCAGCAGAAAGGTGCTAAATACCTGTGCTGCTCCTCCACTGCAAATGTCCTTCTCTCCATAATGTTTTGGAGCAGAGAAGGCAAATGTTACATGCAGACTGTAAGCTAACCAGGACACTCCAGCCAACACCAGTTTCATGCTGACTGAGGACTGGATTTTAATTCTCTTTCTGAAGAAGATGCAAAACGGTAGCTTTTGCTGGGGATGAGTGAGACTGGATGGTACCAGCACCGGGTAGCACAGCCTGTCAGTTTCAATAAGTGTGGCTGTGCCAGTGCTAATCTCCTTTTGTTTTGATATCAAGTAATTAGAATGGCTCAAGGGAGCTCTTGGCTTTGTCCTTTCTAATATTAGAATGGCAGTTTCACGTCAACATTTTACAAGCAGCTGCTGCCACTAGTTTGCCAAGCCAGTTTTGCATTACTGAAGGAAGTTCCTCATTCTGCAAGGTTGCCTGATTCTCATATGGGTCATTTATGCATCACAGATCTGTAGAATCCAGCATGGGATGGCATTAATAGCACAAATTCATCTGAAGTAATCAACTAAAAGTATCCTTCCCACAGCAATCCCTCTCGACACTAAAAAATCTTACAGAAAGCTAGGCACAACTATTGGTACCTTGGCAGTTTGGTAAAAAATGAAGGCCCATGTTGTATATTGATTACTTAGTTACAAGTGCATAACTGAGGAGCTTATTGCACCACTTATAAAACCATCTTACTTCTCTCAACTTAAATTTTAATTTGGGAGGCATCCTGATACTATTGCAGTGATTTTTGCCACCAAATCTGCCACCCAAATACAGCCCGGGTCCATCCCTGCTCCCAAGGGTGCTTAGCGCACCTCTTTTCGAAACTAGGAGTTTTCCAACTTAGGAAAATGGCCACCGGAATGCTCCTAGGACCTAGGTGGCAAATTTAGTGGCAAAATCACTGTGATAGTATCAGAATGCCACTCAAATTAAAATTTAAGTCAGGAGAGGTAAGACAGGTTTATAAGTGGTGCGAGAAACTCGTAAGTAGCATTTCCTGGCTTGAACCTCCCCCCCCCCCCCCACACATACTTTACCAGGGAGCAGCTGCGCTAAATAATGGAGATCTGTACAGTTGGCAATTGGGGTACAGGAGGATCACACAGCAATTACATAACAATTGCACTAATTTCCCCTGCAAGCAAAGTCATGCTCAAAATCCTGCAACAAAGATTCTTACCATATATAGAGCATGAAAGTCCTGAGGTGCAAGCTGGATTCAGGAAAGGTAAATGCATTAGGAATCACATTGCAAACATAATATATTGGATAATGGAGAACACCAGGGAATTCCTGAAGAAAATCTGCATGTGCTTTATTGACTACAGCAAAGCCTTTGACTGCATAGATCAGGGGTAGGCAACCTTTCCCTTTTAAGGGCCGAGGGACTTCAGCTCCCAGAAGCCTCAGCCATGTTGGCCAATAGTCCCATGTTGGCCAATAGCTCCTGGGATTCTGGGAGCTGAAGTCCCTCGGCCCTTAAAGGGGAAAGGTTGCCTACCCCTGGCATAGATCATAAAAAGCTATGGCTTGAGCTTAGAGGAATGGGAGTGCCACAACATCTGATTGTTCTGTTGTATAACCTGTACTCAGGACAAGAGGCTGCTGTCAGAACAGAATATGGGGGAACAGAATAATTCTCAATCAGAAAAGGGATCAGGCAAGGCTGCATACTATCACTCTATTTATTCAACCTATATGCATAAAATATTGTATGCAGAGCAGACCTGGACTCAAAGGCAGGAGGAATGAAGACAGGAGGAAGGAACATTAACAACCTAAGACACATAGATGACACAATACTACCATAACAGCAGAAACAAACAAAGGACCTGGAGCAATTACTGAAGAAGATCAAGAAAGAAAGTGTCAAAGTTGGATTAATTATGAACATAAAAAATAAAAAATAAAAATAAAATAAAACAAAAATAAAAATAAAAAATAAAAAATAAAAAAATAAAAAACCCAACAAAACCCACAAAAGAACTATACAAATTGACCCAAGACAATGAGAAAAGTGAAATAGTCAAAGAGTTCCCAAACCTGGGTTCAAATATTTTTCAGAATGATAAAAAATCAGAAGAAGATTATGATTGGGAAGAGCTGCTATGAAAGAACTGGACAAGATCATAAAATGTAAAGACGTAACTCTGAACACTAAAGTGAGGATTGTCTAAGCTACTGTATTCCCCATCACCATATACAGATGTGCAAGCAGGACAGAGAAAAAAGCTGATAGGAAGAAAATCAACTCATTTGAAATGAGGTGCTGGAGAAGAGTACTGAGAATCCCATGGATGGGCAAGAAGACAAACAAATGGATCTTAGAACAAATCAGCCCTGAACTCTCTCTGGAAGCCAAGATGAATAAATTGAAGCTGTCGTACTTTGATCATACCATGAGGAAAAATTAATCATTAGAAAAGATAATGTGCTAGAAAATGTGGAAGGCAGTAGAAAGTGAAGAAGACCATGTGCCAGATGGTTAGACTCAATAAAAGAGACAACAGGCCTAAGACTGCAAGACCTGAGCAGAGAGATAGAGTACAGGGTTTTTTACAGATGTCTCATACACAGGGTTGCCATGAGCCAAGTTAACAATAAGAACAATAACCACAACCACAACAATGACAGCAAGAAGGATGGCATTTCCAGCTCTCTTGTGCCACTAAGGACGTTATCACACGGGGCAAATCTGCTGGTTAATCCACACAAAACCCAAACAGAAACTGGATTATTGCCCCGTGTTTTCACACGACGTCGCACAGAAACTGGACAGAAAGTGGACAGAAACTGGTGTTAACCGAGATCTTTTGAAATTCGGTTGTTTGGAGGAAATGCAAATGCTCAATTAAGGTAATTTCGCATTTACCGTAATGTGATAGCCAAATGCGCATTTGGAAGCATTTCCCCTTAATTTCCCA
Source organism: Phrynosoma blainvillii (assembly GCA_026167975.1). Taxonomy (NCBI): domain Eukaryota; kingdom Metazoa; phylum Chordata; class Lepidosauria; order Squamata; family Phrynosomatidae; genus Phrynosoma; species Phrynosoma blainvillii. Next base: position 104,324,445 of record JANUYF010000003.1, read on the forward strand.
TGGTTCACCCCGCTTCGTCCTCCGTTTCCAGGATCGGCCCAAGGAAAGGCAGAGGCTGACAGCTTTCCTTGGGCCAATCCTGGAAGTGGAGGACGAAGCGGGGCCGTCCTCCATTTCCAGGATCAGCCCAAGGAAAGGCAGAGGCTGACAGCTTTCCTTGGGCCGATCCTGGAAGCAGAGGACGAAGTGGGGCCATCCTCCTTTTCCAGGATCGGCCCAAGGAAAGCTGTCAGCCTCTGCCTTTCCTTGGGCCGATCCTGGAAGTGGAGGACGGCCCCGCTTCGTCCTCCATTTCCAGGATCGGCCCAAGGAAAGCTGTCAGCCTCTGCCTTTCCATGGGCTGATCCTGGCATTCCACTATCTGCGCATGTGCTAGAAGCTTATTTCTAGTTCATTTACGGGATTTTCTCACTTGTGTGTGAACCTTAAATGCGGTTTCAGCGGGAGCTTACTTTAATTGTGCAATTAAGGTAATTATGTGTGAAAAACATTTGCGGAATCAAGGTTTATTTTCGGTTTATTTTCGGGATTTGTCATTTCCAGTTTATTATCGCTTTGTGGTCCACGTGTGATAACGTCCTAAGTGAGGCTGGGACAAGAAATTGTGATGGGGTCTTGTTTCTGATTGTTCAGCCTGCTCAATTTCAGGAGAGGCATGGAAACATCATTTTCTAGTCTTCTGGTCACCAACTGAACAGATCTCCATCACTTGATGTGGCTACTGGCTTATTAAAGTGGGTTTGGAGGAACATTTCTGATTGTAGCAATAGTACCATGATTGTGACTATTTACAGTTAGAGAATATGAAGCAGTTAATCCGTAACGACAATACAAAATGCCAGCCAGTGTATGTCAGACTAATTGATATAGGTGATACTGATACATATTTGGGTTTTCTTTGGGGGAGGGATCTAACGAAGCAGGTTCTGTAACAGCAAACCATATAAAACAGGGCTGGGAATCATGTTGCCTTCCAGATGTTGATGGATTGCTACTCCCAACAGCCTTAAGCAGCATAACCAATGCTGAGGAATGCTGGGAGTTGCAGTTCAGCAACATTTGCAGGGCTGCATGTTTCCCACCCTTAATTGACATAAACCTTTGCAAGCCGTTTTATGGCTTATGCAGGCACTCTCACTATTAAAACTAACATGTAATTTCTCCGGCTAATTTCTCCTATCAGATCTGCAATTATCTCCATTGCATAAAGATGCCAAGCTCCTACAAAAGCTTTTATTCATGTTCTCCCTGTGTTTATTCCTTGTAGTCAGGGATGGCCTGACTCTCATTTCATTTTGAAGACATTTTTGTAAATAGGAATTGGCTTGGGAAACTCAATAAACATTTCTGTATGGCCAAAATCCAACTCAGCCCTGCCCTAAACTGTCAGGCTAAAATAAACACAAGTAAAATTACACAGCCACCTGTATATTGGGTTTCCCATGACTCAATGTCACTTTGAAGAATGCAGTACATGGCAGTATCACAGTAGCAATATATATGCAGCATACAACATGCGCCTTTAGAGTTAAAAGGCTCACACTATCAAATTTATTTGTACCCCGCCCCTCTGAGAACAATTTTAAAACCTTTTGGTCAAGAAAGCGGAACAGTCTCTTTAGACTGATCTAGCATTTTTGAAACAGTGCCTAAAACCTCTTACAGTTTGGCACACACAGACATATGGTGCTTTAAAGCAGTTCCAGCAGCCAGGCATGTAATTTTTTTTAGAGTGGGTTGGGGATGGGAATCATGCAGATGTTACTGGACTGCAGCTCTCAGCATTCCTCACCATGCTAGGAGTTACAATCCACAATATCTAATAGGTGGCATGATTCCCATCCTCATCTAGAAAAAAAACCAAAACAAACCAGTGGTCCCGTTTTGGGAAAGGAGAAATGTATTATGTGTTGACTCCAGATCACACAAGCCCAGTTTATCTCCATGTAAGCCTTTTGCAATTCTCTCCTCGCCCCACAGACATATGCACATCCCCTAACTCAGGGGTAGGCAACCTTTCCCCTTTAAAGGCCGAGGTACTTCAGCTCCCAGAATCCCAGGAGCTATTGGCCAACATGGGACTATTGGTCAACATGGCTGAGGCTTCTGGGAGCTGAAGTCCCTCGGCCCTTAAAGGGGAAAGGTTGCCTACCCCTGCGCTAACTCCTCTTACCATCATACACAGAGGACCTCTGGCTTCTAGTCAATTAGAAGTGTACTAAATGCTCAAGCACTAGGAAATATTAAGACCACTGTTATAATTGAGCCCTCCTAGGAAAAATAAAGGCTGCAATCTGTTCTATGTCCACTTACTTGGAAGTAAACTATTTTGCACATATGGATGGCACTTCTGAGTGTACACTGCACTTGTAAGTCTTCATATTTGAAGATGGGGGTGCATTTTCCTTGCACATTTCCTTATAACAGAGGAAGGGAAATTCTGTTCCCTGGTCCTAAATTCAGCCCCAGGAGATTTCCCCACATATCCAAGAAACAGTTTATCTCCTCCTCCATCTCAGGCTCCTCTTGGGAAGCCATGCCTTCTGATGTCATGTTGCCTACATTGGACACAAAGGGGAGGAGTATCACCTGGCCTCCAGTCTGTGCGTACCAGAACTGGGATTTGGGCCATGCACAATCTGATCTCCTTCAACACTTTCTGTGCCTTTCCTCTTGTCTGAATCTCTTCAAGTTGTTTAATCTAAATCAGTTATCTCAGTATGACATATCAGTTCTTTAGACTTAATACTGAGAGATCAAAATGGAATAAACGATGGAGCCCAATGAGCTAATGTAGAAACTGTATGAGCAGTCTAAAAAAAAAAAAAGCACACACCACTTCCATTTCATGATCACTTTAGATCCGTTTGTTCATATGGTGGCTCAAGGCCTTCATAATCATTTAGGGATGAGCAAACAGTGGCCATGGACTCCAGCTCTCATCAGCATGTTGGCCAATAAGCAGAGATTATTGTTGTTCTAATAACTAGTCAAACAATATGTGGTGGTGGTGGTGTCATAGGTTCCCATTCCCATCATATTTGCATACCTACCCACCAACTGTCCCAATTTGGCAGGGACATTTTCATTTAATCCTCTGGGCCCACTTTTCCAGCTGCTTTTAAAGTGTCCTAGTTTCTCTCTCCTCTTTCTCATCGTCTTCCTCTTCCCACTTTTTGCATGACCCCCCCATGCTGTATGTTTTTATGTTCCAGATTCACTTTCTTGATGCTATCTGTCCTAAAAAAAGTCTCATTCATCTGTTAACATCCCCTCATGAAATGCAGCAGTATTTCCATGGATAGATCGGACATTACATTATTCCTGTTTACAAGCAAGCTTCCGAAAGAACACACAAGGTTTGTTTTTCTTCATTTGGAAATATATGCAACTAGTATTTAGGAGCACGTATCTTCAATATTTTAAACAAATCAAATGAAGTAGTAGTGCTGTGTGTGTTCCCCACCCCATGCATTGTTCATTCTATTCCACCAACTTTTTAATAACAGAAATCAAAAGCATCAAAGAATCTTGTATGCCTTGAAAACTGTCTATAAAACTGTCAGCATAAAGTATTCAAGAGCAACATGTTAATAACTCCAGCCCCACATCTAATACCCAATTAATATGCAAGCTACATAATCATTTCAGCTTGCTATCTCCTGAACACTGGAGCATTTTAAATTATACATTTTTGTCTTTTGGGTATGTTCCCCTGCTGACATCATGGCTCGAAAAAAGATGATTCATTCTTTAAAAGAAGCTTATGACATCATTTAGCAAATAAAAAAATAGTATTTGAATGTCTCCCAAGCAGCTGTTTGTGCTGGATAATGGAAGAACACATGAAACACACTATATTACCGCTTAAATTCCTAAAATGATAGATGGAAGACCAGAGTGCCTGCATGTTTTATTTTCTGACATGTAGATACCTATTTGTAACCAGTGCTGGCACTACTACAGCACTTTTTGAGACTACAACTTCTAGAGTCTCCTAGCTAGCACAGCCACTGAGTAGTGGTAGTGCTGAGGAATCTAGGAGCTATTGTCCCCAAAAGTAATTGTTCCATGCTCTGTACAGAGAATAGTACTAACATTCCCTTCTCCTCCCAGGTCTTACGGCTCAATAACCTGTTTCTGAGCCCTTTAAACTTGCCTGGTGTGTTGAGTATGTTGAAGGACACTATCCCATCTCTGAAAGATTCACCTGCCAGTTAAGTTGCCCATTGTATGTAGAATGAGGATGGTATCACCATGCTTGGGGACACCCTGTGTGTGTGTGTGTGGTGGGGGCTGCTGATGGAGGGGCAACAGCCGACATAGCCCTCCCCTCCTGCTGCCTTGCTCATTTGTCACCCTCGCTGTTGCCTTGGCTCCCTCCCCAAGGGATGGCTATGAAGTCATGAATGCTGTGCTCATCCCTCCGCTGCAGCAGGAGGAGGGACCCATCGGATGTCACCCCTCCTCAGGGGTGTCACCTGGTGCAATCCACACCCCTTACACCTGCCTGGTGACACCACTGGGGGTACCATCTTGTCTTTTGCATCCATCAGCAAAACATCTCAAGCCAGCCCCGTTTGCAACCTCTGTCTTCTGCCCATGCCAGGCACATTATGTAATCTCATGGTTCAAATAGTTCAGTGGTCAGGGACAGGGACTCTGCTTTTCATTTTATACATTCTAGAAAGAGTTGTGCCAGCATCTCTCCCCCCCCCCCCCCCATCCCTTGCATTTGCTCTTGAGCCTGTAAACACAAAGAACATCAGTGCTTTAGACCAGTGATGATCACAGAGGCCCTGTTTATAATCTCTAGGCTGACAACAGACTTTATATGGTAGAAGTACAGAGTGGGTGTTGCCCACCTCCCATTTTCTGCCACACAGATAAAATCACTTGTGAGTTAGCTCCTCTGGATGAACATTTTATTAAATAGAAGCCTATACCCTCCAGCATTTCACAGATGACAATTGGGCTTGTTTGTTTGGAGGTTCTAGCAGGGGAGTGCAGCTATTGTATAACCTTGACTGAAGAACGGTACACTCCTTCTATCTGGGATAGCCGTCCTCTTCCACCGAGCGCGCAACTTTGGGAGGGACACACATGGAGTGGTGAGGGAGGAAGGGGACACCCCCTAGCCAGCCAGATCAGCCGAATCAACCCTGGCGATCAATGGGGTGAGAGATGTCGCAGCCAGATCACCCTCACATCCACACAGATGACAATTGAGACACTGGTAGCCAAGCAACATCAGAGCTGGCAAAAAGTTATTAATAAGGAAGAACAGACAAGCTAGGAAAGCTGCAGCAGTTTGCTTTCGACCTCCTGGCAGTAAGAGCTGTTTGACAGTGGAACACATTATCTCAGAGAGTGGTGGAGTCTCCTTCTTGGGGGGATTTTAAACAGAGATTGGATGGTCATCTGTTGGGAGTGCTTTGATTGTGTCTGTCTTCTCTAACTCTGATTCTATGAGCCTACTGAAGAGGGAAGATGTTGCCTCTCCTCTCCTCTCCTCTCTTTCTGCTAAGTTAACTAGGGTCTGTCTGCACTGACCAGGATACTGAGCAGCCCAAGGTATCCTGGCCCCAGAGCTGCCCCAGCATTCCTGTATCACAAAGCCCCTCTTTTTCAATGCCAGGAGGCTGATCAAATGTGCATCCCACTCAGCTACCCAGCATATCTGCCACTGCCATGGGTCACTTCCCTCTAAGGTCAGAACAAGGTGCCCAGCAATGATCAAATGGCTGAGTGCCACATTCTGATATCAGACCAAGCAACTGGCAGCAGCAGCAGGACACTTATTAGAGTTGGCTGGTATCATAAGGGAGTTTTGTCATCCAGTCCTGGATGGGGTCACACTTCCCCTAAAGGACAAAGTACGCAGTTTGGGAGTACTCCTGGACTCATCCCTGCAGTTGTCATCTCAAGTAGATGCGATGGCCAGGAGTGCTTGGAATCAGCTTCGGCTGATTCGCCAACTGAGCCCCTACCTGGACCGAAGGGACCTTGAAGCAGTAGTACTTGCCCTGGTAATCTCTCGTTTGGACTTCTGTAACGCGCTCTACATGGGGTTACCTTTGTACCAAGTTCGGAAGCTTCAACTGGTCCATAATGCGGCAGCCAGACTGGTCGCCGGAACATCTAGAGCGGACCACATTACACCAGTATTAAAAGCTCTTCACTGGCTGCCGATTAGCTTCCGGGCGCAATACAAAGTGTTGGTCATCACCTATAAAGCCCTACATGGCTTGGGTCCGAGTTACTTGAAGGAACGTCTCTCCCCACACAATCCGTCCCGCACCCTCAGAACATCAGGGAAGAATTTACTAAACTACTGTAAAATTAAATTAATATCTACTTCCCAAAGATCATTCACGGCCGCAGCCCCCAAGTTATGGAATGGCCTGCCGGAGGAGATTCGTCTTATTTCCACGCTAGAGGCCTTTAAGAAGGCACTTAAGACGGAGCTTTCCGGCGGGCCTATCCACCTGACCTCCCTAACTGATTAGATATGACCATCTTATAAGGACCTCCCGGGTGAAAAAAGATTACATCACTCATGGCATAGACTTGTATTGCAATTTTATTATTGTTTTAATTATTGCTGTTATTTTATTGTTTTTACTGCTGGGTTTATTGTTTATTACTGTTCTTTTTATTACTGTTGTGGTTTTATTGTTATGTTTTCTTTCTTTATTGATTGTATTACTGTACATTTTGTACATTTTATCCTTGTACTCCCGCCTCGATCCGTAGGGAGAGGCGGGAAATATAAATAAATAAATAAATAAATAATAATAATAATAATAATAATAATTACAGAGGGCTTCCCAGAAAATCCAGATCAAACAGAGAGGTATTTTAATGTGTGTTAAGAGGGGTATACTCTGGTTCTGGTGCTGAACAGGCCGAATGTCATCTGGTCTGCTCGCACCAGAACTGGGATTTGGGCCATGCACCATCTGGTCTCCAACAACACTTTCTGTGCCTCTCCTCTTGTCTTAATGTCTTAATGTCTTCAAGTTGTTTAATTTGCTTTAGGCAACAAAGAAATCTTGTCAAAGGACTTTTTGCTCTGGTAGAAAAGATTGCTATTGAGTTCAGTTTCCTTTTATTTTTTAAAAACTTCCCTTGAAGCTAGCAAGCCTCTGTATATTTGCTGCTGAAAGTTTGGTGTAAACACTGTGTGATGGATCATTCTGGTATTTGGCCAAGTTGAGCTTATTTTCCCCCAGCATGTTTAAAAGACCTAGTGTATTGGAGAGCTCATGCCCTGCATTTCTTTTTACAAATTTCATTTCTAGGTCACTCCTTGCCTATGGTATTTTTATTATGTTTATCAGGATTTGCTTCTTTCTCATGCCTAGCATGCACACACAGGAAAGAATCTGAAAAATCCTGTCTCAAACATCTTTCTGGAACTTACTACCCTAGTGCTGGAGTGGTGGCTTCTTTGAAAACTATGCTGTGCCAGCTTCTGAGAGGAAGTGAGCAAGCACTTTTTTGGTCAAAGTGTATTTTAACAACTTGTTTAGTTAAGGGGGGGGGAGGTTTTTTTTATTGTTAGCCAGACTCCATTGCAAAACACAGAGAGAATATTTACTTTGCTTCTCCGAAGAAGCTACTACTCTTGGGAATTGGTGCCTCCATACTGTCTCAGGAGGATGAAGCACTAAAAGGAGAAGAAAGACCAATTTAATTAGTGTGTTCACCAAATTATCTATATTGCCAGTTGTTATCTCATTTCTACACAGTAATGTTTCTAGGAAAACAGAGCAGAAGTGATGTGAGAGCAATTCACTAGGTGCCAGGCCACACATCTGCCACAGGCCCCATCCTTTTGCTGCTGTCATCTTTTTCAGATTTTGCGTTACATTCTGCCCTCCATATCCATGGATTCAACTATCTATGGCAGGGGTCGGCAACCTACGTCCCGCGGGCTGAGTGTGGCCCGCGGAGGCCTTGGGACCGGCCCATGGCTGGTCTTGCTGCTGCTGCTGCCGCCGCTGCGCACAAACACGAGCGCCATTTTGGAAAGCCCAACAGCGGCAGCGCCATGTGAATTCGCATGACGCCGGTGCTGTTGGGCCTTCCAAAATGGCACCCTGCTATTTTGCATGGTGCCGGCTACTGTTGGGCATTCCAAAATGGCGCCTCCACACGCGCACGCATGCGCATGATGGGGACGTCATGCACATGTGCACGCAGGGGGGAGCAAGTGTGCATGCACCAGCCCCCAACGCCATTTCCCCCCCCCCCCCCCCCGGGCCCCAGCAACAAAAAGTTGCCGACTCCTGATCGATGGCTTGAAAATATCCCAAAAAGATATAAATTCCAACAAGCAAACCTTGATTTTGCTTTGTTATATGAGAGACACCATTTCACTATGCCATTGTATTTAATGAGACTTGAGCATCCACAGATTTTGTTATCCACTGGAGGTCCTGGAACCAAACCAGAGTGGATACCAAGGGCCCACTGTACCTCATTAAATCCTGACAGCTTTCCTGATCTTTCACCTTGTTAACTAGTCTTGCTACAATAAGAAGCCCCTTGCCATCCTTGAGAAGCCAGTGTTGCACAGTGGTTAGAGTATTAGGCTGGGATTTAGGGGATGCATCTTCACTGTAGAAATAATGCAGTTTGACACCAATTTAAGTGCCATGGTTCCTCTACAAATCCTGGGAGGCACTAGCCCTCTTTGGCAGAGGAGTCAAAAGACCTTGTGAAACTACAACTCCCAGGATTCCACAGCACTTAAAGTAGTGCCAAACTACACTATTTCTATTGTGCAAATGCACAAACAGTTTCAAGTTCCTGTTGAACCATGGCACTCACAGGGTGATTTTGGGCCATTTGCTCTCTCTTTTGGCCTGACCTACCTCTCAGTGAGAACAGATTGAAGAAGAGGAGTAGGAGAGCCATGTTCTGTACTTTGAGCTCACTGAAAGAAAAAAAAAATATAAATGTCAGAGAATGAGAGAGAGAGAGGTGTAATGGTTTGAGTGTTGGACTACAACTTTGGAGACCAGGGTTCGAATCCCTGCTCAGCCATGAAAGCCACTGGGTGATCTTGGGCAAGTCAGCTTCAGGGGAAGACAATGGCAAACCTCCTCTGAACAAATCATGCCAAGAAAATCTCATGATAGATTTGCCCTAGGGTTGTCATAGAATGGAAATGACTTGAAGACACACAACACGCACACACAGAGAGATTAGATAGATATCTAGATGACAGGTAGAACGAAGCTGGGGAAAAATATTTATTCTTCTTTCACCTACTCCAGAACAAAATCAATAGAAACTTGAACGTATCATTTTTTCTTATTTATAGGCAGGGCAATCCTATTAATTCCTTAATGTTTTACTTCCAAGCTCAGACATTTCTTCTCATTTTTGGCAATGCCTATGTAGCCACCTGAAATGATGCATCCGCATGAGTGTGTCCAAAACTGAGAGAAGGGACTAGTGGATTAAGACAGAATGTGCAATCTTGTTCTTTGGATACAAACACAAAATTAGGGAGATTATTGAATCTAGTCCTGTCCTATTTTACAAGGAAAGTGGGAGTTCACTAGTTAAAGGGAGGAAAGTTAAAAAAGAAACTTTGTTGGAAGACACATTACTTATGTAGACCAGGAAGTCAGATTTAAGAAGAGACATGCATTAGACTATTGTATATTGTCAGAACTAGTTTACTGTGCATAGGTCATGGAAAATGTTGACGCTGCCATGCTAGCCTGCAAACCGGTTTGACAAGACACAGTCATATGCTGTCTATCACAGGTAGACACAGGTAGTCCATTCCTGAGCCTAATTTAAGGTGCTATTTTTAAAAATGCTTACCAGACTAGAACCACCTTAGAGAGGACAGGCATACCTTGCCAAGACGAAAAAAAGAAATGGGGGCATTATTAAAAGAACACAGATTTGCATAGTAAATTGTTACAGGTAACAATATATATATTGTTACAGGTAACAATATATATATATATATATATATTGTTACCTGTAAACTCTGGAGGTAATCAAGGTTACAAAATTGCACTTTAAAAGTAATGTAAAAAGAGCAAAGTTACATTACTGGTGTAAAGAGTATTTATATAGATTCAGAAATAGTTACCATAATTTAAACAGAAATTCAGTACTGTATATCTCACCAAGAGGGAAGAATGTGGGGAAAAATGTCCCCCATGCCCTCTAGAGAAAGGAGTCAGTGCTTTTTCCTCAAGGCATTGTTGTTGTTGTGTTGTTCTTTGGAGGGAGTAGTGGTGTCACCAGGGGTGCGTGTGGATGCAGACCAAACCAGGTGACATCCTAAGGGGGGGGGGGCACCGCTTCTCCTCAAACACCTACCTTTTGGCTGTGGCATTGATCTGCTTCCCTTTAAAATGTTTTAAGAGATGGTAGGAGTGAGGTGAAGCTCAGTGGGAGAAGACAGGAGAAGCCCCAGAATTTTTTAAAATTAAATTGTCATTTTTTTAATTTTTAATTTTTTTAAATGAAAATTTAATTTTTTAATTCTTTTTCAATTTTCTTTAAAAGCATCACATTTTTAACCAAATCTTCACTATGTGTATGCAAATACATTTAGGTTGTATGTATGATATTGTAATTTGAAGATATAATTTTAATTTTGCTAGTTATTTTTGTTACAACTATTAGCATTACATTCAGGAGGTCAATCGGGGGGTGGTGGTGGTGACACCATGAGTTACCGCACTGAGTGACACCAATCCTAGCGATGCCACTGGGAGGGATATCTATTCAAATAGGTCCCTCCTCCTTTTGGCCACGTGGCACTAAAATTTGAATTCCATTAGTAGTACAAGAAGAGGCAAAGACATTTTTCATTCACTCAAAGCTTACAAACAGCCTTTCTTTTTCTTTTTCTTTTTTTTCCTTTTTTTTAAAAAAAAAGACTTTTAAGAATCATAAAGGCCGGGCTGCTAAAAAGTCATATTTTTCCACAGCTAAAAATTAACTTTTTAAAGAGAGACATTTGACTGGTTTAGTTGCATTTGAGATAACATTAGTATTGTAGTTTTAAATATTATTATGCTCAAGCTGCCCAGAGAATATGTGTTGGTGCAGGTCCATATCAGTGTGATAAATAAATGTTAACGATATAATACAATGTGTGATTTATAATATGATATATATTCCATCTTTCTGTTTTATTATACTTCTTGGCTATTTCAAGGCTACTTGGAGGTTACTTGAGGTCAGCATCTTGAATTAAAATGGTGGAAATTTTTATACTCACCTTCTATTGACTCAGGGATGGAAGATCTTTCAAACATATCCAACATTCCAGCCACTACACCTCAATGCCAGGTCATCTGTACTCTTTATGACATACATAGCACTGTTGTTTATGGCTCTTATTTATTTACCCTTTGGATTGGCATATAAATGTTTGCATCAAGTAATTTTATGGAGATTGAAGGATGAGGAAGAGAGATGGAAATGGTTCATGGCAGAAAAGTGGAGTGGATTTTTAATCCAGTTTTACCCTTGCGTCTTTTAGATTTTTAAATTTTATAATTTTCCCTCATGATAATTACAATGGGATTTTCAGGGGGTTCTTACAGAATGAAGGGGCTTCTCAAATCCACCCCTGCAACCCTTCCTAAATGCAATCTTGTTGCCCTCAATACCTGTGGTCAAAGGAGGGTCTCTGCAGAACCGTCTGATGGCTGAGACAAGGCAAGTGGCAAACAATAGGACCCAGGAAGCATGGCTTCATCCTGTGCACTGATGTGCAGCCCAAAATCCAAGTTGCTCTTCCAGCCACGTCTCTCTGCAGCACTGCATCTCTCATGTCTCTCTCTGCAGCTCGCAATTACTGCACCATTTGTTTTATACAAGGGACTTGATTACTGTATAGATCTCTAGGGAGCCCTCCAGCCATCTACTTTCTCCTTCGAGCTGCTGGTGACACTCCTGGTCATTCGTTTGCAAGGCAGAAGTGAGTGGCTGGTAAATATTCCAACATCAGGTCCCTTATATAAAATAAAATGATGTAGTATTTGTGGGCTGCAGAGAGACACAGTTGGAGAGAGCAACTTGGATTTGTAGGGTAATTTAAGTTTCCCAAGGCTTCAATCTGTGTCAAGAAAACAAAAATATTTCAGTGTCAAAAATATTAAAATCAAGCCTGTTAGGATCTAGCTTTAAATCAGCAGAGTAGCAGAAAACATGTCCTTGTCTAGCTATACTTCCCTAAGAACTAAAACTGACTCAAAAACAACACAAGTAGCTTGAAGTTCAAACAAAAGTTTACTAATGGCTTTAATCTATATATATCCTAATCTAGCTAGAGCAGGGGTAGGCAACCTTTTTGAGCCGGGGGCCAGGTTGCTGTCCCTCAGACAATTGGGGGGCTGAAGCACCATAAATAAATAAATAAATAAATAAATAAATAAATTTATTTTAATTAAAAAATTAAAAAATATATATGCATGCACATTCTCTCAGCCCCAGAAAAGCCATGGCAAAACCTCTATGGAGATTTTGCTAAGAAAATCCCAAGAACAAGTAATAACAACAATAATCAATATCCATCATGGCAGGCGGCAGCGGTGGCGGGGGGCGGTGGTGGCAGCGGCGGCAGGACCGGCCTGGGGCCAGTCCAAAGGCCTCGGGGGGGGGCGCATCCGGCCCCCGGGCCTTAGGTTGCCTACCCCTGAGCTAGAGAATAGGTCAGGTTGTTTCCAAAGAATGTTGATGGAGAAGGAAGATGGAGGACCCAACATGTATGTATGAGAGAGAATATTTGAGAGAATATTTGTTAATCTCAAAGGGAGAGTGACCTAAATCACTTGGTTAGTTTGAATGAGAGAGAGATGGGTTTGCATGCAGGAAATCTCTAACTATCTAAGGCCAACATGTATGTATGAGAGAGAATATTTGAGAGAATATTTGTTAGTCTCAAAGGGAGAGTGACCTAAATCACTTGGTTAGTTTGAATGAAAGAGATAAGGGTTTGCATGCAGGAAATCTCTAACTATCTAAGGCAGGGGTAGGCAACCTTTTTGAGCTGGGGGCCGGGTTGCTGTCCCTCAGACAATTGGGAGGGTCGAAGCACCAAAAATAAAAATTAAAAATTAAAAAAAAATTAAAAAATAAAATTTAAAATAAAATTTTAAAAAATTAAAAAATATATGCATGCACACTCTTTCAGCCCCAGAAAAGCCATGGCAAACCCCCAGTGGATATTTTGCCAAGAAAAACCCAAGAACAAGTAATAACAACAATAATCAATATCATCATGGTGGCGGTGGCGGGGGGCAGCGGCAGCGGTGGTGGCAGGACTGGCCTGGGGCCGGTCCAAAGGCCTTGGGGGGGGGGCATCCGGCCCCCAGGCCTTAGGCTGCCTACCCCTGATCTAAGGAGTGGAAAAATCTTCCCACAGGATTTTGGGCTGCCCATCAGTGCACAGGCCATTGCTGCTATCGAGGCCACTCTTCCTGGATCCTATCACCCATCTGCTTTTCCTAGTCTGTCTCCCACCATGTTCCCTTGCTACCGTCGCCTCTCCAGCCATTGGAAAGTTCATGTTCATTTTCATGCATTTTTAAAAAAGCAGGTTTTTTTAAAGCTCCTCATCTCTCTCCCTAGTAGTGTTTCTCTGCAGCATCCTGTTTCTCATGTTTCTCTGCAGCGCACAAATACTACACCATTTTAATTTATATAAAGGACCTGATTACTGTACATGTGTCAGGAGTTGCATATGCACCTTGACTGCCATAAAAAGTTGAGAAGTTGATAGAATAGATTGTACAGTAGTAAAGACTATTGCTGAGACACATGATGATCTGAGACACAGGTGCAGAGGCTGCTGAGATAACAATGGGAGGGAGGCAAGCATGAGTCAGCTCTGTTCAGCTTCATTTCAGGAGAAAGAATCTCCTGTATAGGAACAAGAGGAGAATGGGTATGGGTATGGGTATGGCAATGAGAGGAGAAAGTGTGTTTATTAATTATAGCTAATAAGAAGTAAGCCCACCTGGAGTTTCAAATTCTGTGCAGTTTAATTAGGCAATATTAACACTTGCTGGTTAGTTTTGACAATGAATGTCATTAGAGTGGATCTATAGTTTCTTAATAAAGGTTTTCTGAGTTTTAAGTACTGAAGCCTGGATTTCTGCACTTGGTATCCTGATGGTTTTGATTACTGGAGGTCTCTGGGGAGCCCTCCAGCCATCCACTTTTGCTTCAAAGCAGTGGGGGCAGTGCTCCTGGTCATTCATTCACATCTATCTCCAGCCCTGTATCCCTCTTCATATATGTGCATGCTATACCACTTCTGTTGTTTCGCCCAAAGTTTCAAATTTTGGAGTATTTTGGAATTTCGGATAAGGGAGGCACAACCTGTAATTTACTGAAATGCCATATGCACTGGCCAGGTCAGTATATCACTAAATGCATCTGTATGGAAGCTTCAGCCTTTAGAGGAGATATTAATCACATTTGCCAGCTTCTTGGAGAGTGTTTTTGTATGCAACGTTCCTTTCCCCATCTCAACATATCCCAAATATCACCAGCTCACGAGTTGTTGTTGTTAACTGCCTTTAAGTCAACCTCGACTCATGGCAACCCTGTGAATATGAGATCTCCATGATTCCCTATTCTTTACTACTCTGACCAGGTCCTGAAGGCTAAGGCCCGTGTCCTCCCTGATTGAGTCTAGCCATCTTGCATGTGGTCTTCATCTCTTTCTACTGCTTTTCCTAGCATTATTGTCTTTTCTAATGATTCATGTCTTCTCATTATGTGATCAAAGTATGACAGCCTCAATTTAGTCATCTTGGCTTCCAGACAGAGTTCAGGCTTGATCTGTTTGTCTCATTTGTTTGGCATCATGGTATCCTCAGCATTTTCTCCAGCGTCACATTTCAAATGAGTTGATCTTTCGGTGTGCTTTCTTCATTGTCCAGATCTCATATCCTACATGGTGATAGGAAATACTATGACTTGGATGATTCTGACTTTAGTGTTCAGTTGTATATCTTTACTCTTTAGGATATTTTCTAGCTCTTTCATGGCTGCCCTTCCCATGTCTTCTACTTATCTCTTGACTGCAGTCTCCTTTCTGATCAATATTTGATTCAAGGTATGGGAAATCTTTCTTTTGATTTCCTCTTTATCTAGGCTGAACGTATGCCAATCCTCTGTGGTCATTATTTTTGTTTTCTTTATGTTCAGCAGTAAGCCTGCCTTTGCACTTTGTTCTTTAACTTTCCTTAGTAATTGTTCCAAGTCTGTTATGTTTTCTGGTAGTAGTATGGTGTCATCTATATATCTAAGACTGTTGATGGTCCTTTCTTTATCTTCACACCTTCTTCTGAAACTAAAACTGTTCTTCATATGATATTTTCTGCATAGAAATTGAACAAGTAGGGTGATAGAATGCTTTGTTGTTTGTTGTTGTGTGTACCTTTCAGTCATTTCTGACATGGCAACCCTAAGGTGAACCTATCATGGGGTTTTCTAGGCAAATTTCTTCAGAGGGGGTTTGCCATTGCCATCCTCTGAGAATGAGTGTGACTTGCTTATAGGGTGCTTCATGTTCAGCATGCAAAGAAGAAGACTGCAAAATGAAAGAGAGACTAATGTGTATGAAAAGAATCTGTTGACTGCTTTGTTAGAACACACATCCTGTGTGTTATAGTTGCTTTGTAAAATATGGGCAAATCCGGTACATTTTGTACAATGAGAGATGATATATTACCATGGCATCCACCGAAGAAAAACGTCCGCATTTGCAGATCTTTCCAAAGTCATGTCAGGCTGTGTATATATGTGTATGACATACTTTTCTATGTAATATGCCCACTTACTTTGGCAGCTACAGGTTTCAAAAGATATGCCATCTGAAGACATTTTTGTGCAGTTGCTAAAAGGGTCATCCAAAACAAGTGTCTCTCATCTAAGAGAAATCTAAACAACCGTTCATAGCAAACAAGCAGTTGCTGAGTCTTTTTTTCCTTTGAATGAAACCATCCACTGGCAGTTCAATATGGTCTAAATCAAAGGTGAGAATCATGTAGTCCTCCAGCTGTCATTGGACTGCACCTCCCATCAGCCCTAGCCACTTTAATGAGTCATAAAGAATGCTGGGAGTTGCAGTCCAATGACATCTGGAGGGCTATATGATCCTCAGAGTCCAGTTATTAGTTCCAACTAGAGTAAACTCACCAAGACAATGGAAACTTGGTAAGTCAACATTTACATATGTCCTATTACTTCAACTTGTGTATTTTAGTAGAGACAAAGAATTGGATTTAGCCTACATATTCTAACACTAAATCTAACATATCAAAACTAGAGAACAGTTTGGAACAAAATAAATGGCTGGTATTCTGTTAATTATGATGTTGTAAGTCTGCCTTATGATATTGCAATTCACTTTTTTAAAAAAAAAATCATTGTGTAGGTTGGAATGTTGTTCAAACCATACAACAAACAAAAATTCCCTCCAAAACCTACCTTGTAAGCTGCCCCCACTCAACAGAGCCATTTCCAGGTTGCCAAAAAGCGAGGGGATCTGCCACAATGCTTCCAACTATTTCCTTCAACTCTACCTTGTAAGAACACTCCAAGGACCCACAGAGGTCCCTGCCAGCGCCTGTTGCAGTGTGTCCAGCTAAGGGAAAATAGCTGGATGCATTGCTACTGATTCCTTAGATCTCCAGCAACCCAGAAATAGCCATCTGGAGTTGTAGTTACAAAGACAGAGAGCTACATGAGATACATATGTTGCCTGATGCAAGATCTCAGCCAAATATAAATTTTAGATCACTTTTGGTACAGAATAAATATATGCATACACTGTTACACTGGATTCCGCAGTTGTACACCTGATTGCATAATTGGCACTGAGGCCTTGTGCTCACATTTTGCATAATGGTCAGTTAGCTCCCCCCAAAAGAGAGAGTGGCCTATGTATGATGGGCTTCCAGAAAACTTCACAGATCTGGAACACCTACTAAGAAAGTTAAACAAAGAAAGTGCAAAGGCAGGCTTACTGTTGAACATAAAGAAAACAAAAATAATGACCACAGAGAACTTACACAGGTTCAAACTAGACAATGAGGATATAGAAATAGTAAAAGAGTTCTCATATCTAGGATCAAACATTGATCGAAATGGGGACTGCAGCCAGGAAATCAGAAAAAGATTAAGAATGTGGAGGGCAGCTATGAAATAACTAGAAAAGATCCTAAAATGCAAAGACATACAACTCAGCACAAAAGTCAGAATCATGCATACCATGTATGGATGTGAGAGCTGGACAGTCAAGAAAGAAGATAGGAGGAAAATCAATGCATTTGAGATGTGATGCTGGAGAAGAGTGCTGAGGTTTCCATGGACAAACAAATGGGTCCTAGAGCAGATCAAGCCAGAGATATCCGTAGAAGTCAAGATGACAAGACTTAGACTGTTGTACTTTGGACACATCATGAGAAGGCATGAATCATTGGAAAAGACAATAATGTTCAGAAAGGTGGAGGGAAATAGAAAGAGGCCACATGCTAGATGAATGAACTTTATCAATGAGACCATGAATATGAGTTTTCAGGAGCTGGGCATAGCAGTAGATGACAGGGGGCCTGGAAATGTCTCATCTATAGGATCACCATGGGTCGAAATCAATGCGAAGGCAGTTAAAAAACAAACAAACAAAAATCAGATAGATATAAGATATATAAAAAAAATCCAACTTTGAAACCAAGAAAAACAAACTGGATGAGATAATAGAGGGAAACATAACCAAACTAGTTGCCAAAATCTACAAAATACTTCCCAAGAGAAATCAAGAACAGGAGATCACCAAAGGAACAATGATAAAATGGGCCAAGGCTTTAGGAAGAAGTATAGACTTAGAGAGCTGGCATTATTGAAGAAGAAAGACATTTCAATTCTCCAAATGTCAGAATACTAGAGAAAAATATTTGAAGATGGCCATTCGATGGTACCCGATCCATCAAAACTAGCAAAAAATTATAGAAACAAGGAAAATAAATGTTGGAAATGCAACAGAAGTGATCGGTAATTGGTATCACATGTAGCGGACATGTCCCAAGATCAAAAATTTTGGGGAGAACATCCTTACAGAGATTAACAACATCATAGACATAAGATTTGAAATGCTACCAGAAATTTATCTACTAAATATGACTAATAGAATCTCAGATAAAAAAGCAAAAGGGAAAAAAACATTGGAAAATTATACTATACATGATCTTCTCAGCCAGAACTCTAATAGCACAAAAATGGACATTAAAGGAACTATCCACAACAGATAAATGGTTATTAAAAAGTTTAGACAATATAGAAGTGGATAGATTAACGAACCTGATAGAAAGGAAGCAAGTGGGAAGGACAAATACTCTTAGATGTCTCTAAACTAATGCACACAGCATAGGAAATAAACAAGATGAACTTGAACTCCTAGCACAACGAAGCAAATATGATATAATAGGCATCACTGAAGCCTGGTGGGATGAGTCTCATGATTGGAATGTAGGAATAGAGGAGTATAACCTTTTTAAGAGAAATAGGCCAAACAGGAAAGGAGGAGGAATAGCATTATATGTCAGGGATGTTTACACCTGTGAAGAGATCCAGGACTTAAATCCTGGAAATCAGGTGGAAGCATCTGGATAAAAATTAAAGGGGAAGGAAACAACAGGGATGTTATAGTAGAAGTTGTTACCCATAGTGCTCTTAATATCCAAAATATGAAAAACCCCATATGTAACCCATAAGTGCCCCTGCTACCAAAAATATGAAATTCCATGATGACCTCCAGATGAACTCTGGCAGTGGAATTGGAGGCAAAGGTCCTCTGCGCCCTTGGCATGGGCCAACCACCCTTAATCCTCAATGCAAACATAGCCCCAGACAATCTAGGAGAGTTGCAAATGGGATTTCCCCTGATAAGATCATCCAAACCATCAAAAGGGGCATTGTGTCACCCAGTTACAAGCACCGCCAGCCATCAAAGGTGTAATGTTTGTATTGTGTCACCCAGTCACAAGCACCCCCAGCCATCAAAGGTGTAATGTTTGTATTGTGCCACCTAGTCACACATTCCCCCAGGATATTGGCCCTTCGGATTAAGACTAGCAAACACAATATAACCCTATACAGCCGGGTGTCATCTTTGCAATTATCACCTTTCACCTCAGGCCCAGTTTGGCCCTATATAAACCCCAGATTTTAGCCAGTCGGTGTGCTATCTTCCTGGGCTAAATGACTCCATGTCACTCTGACCTCTGAAGCTAGTCACTGGCATTTCTGCTCAAACCCACGCTGCGGAGCAGGCTTGTCCCCACATCCACTCTTCCCATCCGGACCCCAAAAGGTGAGCCTAGTCTATTGGTGAGTATTTCCCCAGTGAAGCCTATATTCTATCCCCATGCTAACCTCTACTTTTCCTGAGCCTGCATGAGTGTGCGAGTGCATGTTATTGTATGATTTTTGCCTTATAATAAAACTACATTCACTGAAAGCATCTGCCTCAGCCCCATTTCTGGGATTCCCTGGTCTTCTCGGTATACACATTGGGAAGACGGTTCCACAGGGCATAGTAGCCTGCCCATCTTGCAACATTGGGCTAATCATAAATTCCCCTTAAACAGACTCTTGGCTACAGAGTCTACTACAGACCCCCAAGTCAGACTGAGGAATTGGATGATGCCTTTCTTGAACAGATGACCACAAACTCAGAAAGGAGAGATGTAGTAGTGATGGGTGACTTCAACTATCCTGATATTTGTTGGAAGTCAAACTCAGCCAATACTGCAAGGTCTAGCAAATTCCTCACTTGCCTAGAAGACAATTTCTTTGTCCAAAAGGTGGAAGAGGAAACAAGGGGATTAGCTATTTTAGATATGATCCTAACCAACAGGGATGACCTGGTCAATGGGGTGCAAGTGATGGGAACCTTAGGTGGGAGTGATCATGTTCCCCTTGAGTTTATTATACAATGGAAAGGAGAAGCTAGGCATAGTCAGATACTCATGCTAGACTTTAGGAGAGCTGATTTCAACAAACTTAGGGAAACACTGGGAGTGATCCCGTGGTCAGGAATACTAAAGGAGAAGGGAGTTCAGGATGGATGGGAGTTTCTCAAAAGGGAGATACTGAAGGCACAATCTCAAACTGTTCCAATGAGAAGGAAAAATGGGAGGTGTATCAAGAAACCGGGTTGGATGACAAAAGAACTTTCAACTGAACTAAGTTTTAAACGGGAGATGTATAAGAAATGGAAAAGGGGCGAAATCACTAAAGAGGAATTCAAACAAATAGCTAGCACATGTAGGAGTAAAGTCAGGAAAGCCAAAGCACAGAATGAGCTCAGGCTTGCTAGAGCAGTTAAGCACAATAAAAAGGGCTTCTTTGGGTATGTCCATAGCAAAAGAAAGAAGAAGGAAATGGTAGGGCCACTGCACAGAGAAGATGGAGAAATTCTAACAGGGGAGAGAGAAAAGGCAGAACTACTTAACACCTTCTTTGCCTCAGTCTTCTCACAAAAGGAAAAGGGTGTTCAACCTGAGGAAAATGGAGCAGAGGACACAATAGGGGAAATGCAGCACAGAATAAGTAAAGAGGAAGTACAGGAATACCGGGGTAATCTAAATGAAGTCTCCATGACCAGATGAACTACATCCAAGGATATTTTAAAAACTGGCAAATGTAATCTCAGAGCCACTGGCAATAATCTTTGAGAACTCCTGGAGAACAGGAGAAGTCCCAGAAGAGTGGAGGAGGGCAAACATTGTTCCCATCTTCAAAAAGGGGAAAAAAGAGGATTCCAACAACTATCGCTCAGTCAGTCTGACATCAATACCAGGAAAGAGTCTAGAACAGTTCATTAAGCAGAGAGTCTGTGAACATTTAGAAGGGAATGCCATAATCACTAAAAATCAACATGGTTTCTCAAAAACAAGTCATGCCAGACTAATCTGATCTCTTTTTTTGATAAAATTACCAGCTTGCTAGATGAAGGGAATGCGGTAGACATAGCATATCTTGATTTCAGTAAGGCTTTTGACAAGGTCCCCCGCGATATTCTTGCAAACAAGATAGTAAAATGTGGGCTAGACAATACAACTGTTAGGTGGATTAGTAACTGGTTGACTGACCGAACCCAAAGGGTGCTCAGCAAAGGCTCTTCTTCATCCTGGAGAGAAGTGACCAGTGGGGTGCCACAGGGTTCTGTCCTGGGCCCAGTGCTCTTCAACATCTTTATCAATGATTTGGATGAAGGAACAGGGGGCATGCCTCTCAAATTTACAGATGATAACAAATTAGGAGGAATAGCTAATACCCCAGAGGACAGGATGAAAATTCAAAATGATCTTAATAGATTAGAAAGCTGGGCCAAAGCTAACAAAATGAATTTCAACACAGAGAAATGTAAGGTACTGCACTTAGGGGGGAAAAATATATGAAATGCATAGATATAAGATGGGGGACACCTGGCTCAAAGAGACTACATGTGAAAGTGATCTAGGAGTCCTAGTGGACCACAAGTTGAACATGAATCAACAGTTTGATGCTGCAGCTAAAAAGGCTAATGCAATTTTAGGCTGCATTAGTAGAAGTATAGTATCTAGATCAAGGGAAGTAATAGTGCCACTGTATTCTGCTTTGGTCAGGCCCCACCTGGAATACTGTGTCCAGTTCTGGGCACCACAATTCTAAAAGGCTGTTGAAAAACTGGAGCATGTCCAGAGGAGGGCGACTAAAATTGTGAAGGGTCTGGAAACCATGCCCTACGAGGAACGACTTAGGGAACTGGGTATGTTTAGCCTAGAGAAGAGATGGTTAAGAAAGGATATGGTAGCCCTCTTTAAATATTTGAAGGGATGTCACATTGAGGAGGGCGCTAGCTTGTTTTCTGCTGCCCCAGAGAACAGGACTTGGAACAATGGATGCAAGCTGCAGGAAAAGAGATTCCACCTCAACATTAGGAAGCACTTTCTGACAGTAAGAGCTGTTCGACAATGGAACACACTCCCTCAGAGAGTAGTGGAGTCTCCTTCTTTGGAGGTCTTTAAACAGAGGCTGGATGGCCATCTGTCGGGGATGCTTTGATTTTGAGTTCCTGCATGGCAGGGGATTTGACTGGATGGCCCTTGTGGTGTCTTCCAACTCTATGATTCTAAATCATTTAAAATATCTAATACAGATTAGGAAACAGTAGTAAAATTTTGTTTAAAAAAGGTGGTCATGACACACCACAAGGGCCCCTGAAGCAGTTCAAAGCTATCCTAAAGCTTTCTGATATGCTGAAGTCACAATAACAAAATACAGTGAGAGGGAACTGTTGTTTCTGCTTTTTATTTCTTTAATAACCAAGTAGACTAATGAGAAATCAAGTTATACAGATAAACTATTTTTTCTTCACCAATTTTGATACAATAGAACGAAAAAAATGAATTAATGGTTTTGTAAGTATTCTATGTATGTAATAAATTTCAAATTAAAAAAACATTCAGGAACAGGCAAAGACAATGGGGGGAATTTTTTACTTTCATGACAGAATAAAAAAAAATGGATAAAGCAGTAAATCATATGAATTGGTGCCTGGGGACTTGCAGCTCAGTGCCCTCTAAATGCTGTGCATATGAACAAATGCACCACTTGTTCACTGCCCACCTTGTACTTATATAAGAACCATTGCAGTGCTGTACCTAACAACAGACCTACCTTTCACTAATTTTGCTTCAACCATACCAGCATATTTTAATCCTGCACCTGAAAACCCATCCCTCAGTTGCTTGCATTATCCCACATAAGAGGCAAAAACAAGTTCTACCTCTTGAATTATTCTTAGCTATCATCATTACTCAGATGCAGTTCCTGGTCTCTGCCTTTTACAGTCTGAGCCTGGATTGCTTAATATAATAGCTACTCCCTTGTGACTTCTTCCTGTATTTCCATTTTCTGCAGCTGTTGGGAAATTACTTGCCCACCTGGAAAATAATTTGCCTTCTACATTGTTCTCACAGTTTCCTGTGGAAGTAAAACTATCTTCCTGGGAATTATTTCTTTTTTAGAAAGCTGCAGTGCAGTACTGTGTTCTTGAGCCTATCTCATTAATTTGATTTCAGTAGCTTTGAAAAAAAGACACCTTTCATTGGAGACACTAATTAACTTACAGGGTAAATTAAAGCACAGAAGCCATTAAAGGACAATAGTCCAAAGTTTGCTTCTGTTGAAAATTGCGAGGGGGCATAGACATATGCGTATGTTGCTTAGAAGTAACTCTGTTCAATAGATTTTTTACTCTCAAATAAGAGTACTTAGGACTGCAGTCTTAATGATGGAGAA
Source organism: Phrynosoma blainvillii (assembly GCA_026167975.1). NCBI lineage: Eukaryota > Metazoa > Chordata > Lepidosauria > Squamata > Phrynosomatidae > Phrynosoma > Phrynosoma blainvillii. Next base: position 104,347,797 of record JANUYF010000003.1, read on the forward strand.
TGTTTCTCCATGTCTGTTAATTATCACAACAATATTCCGAGATGAGAAACCTTTTCATTTCCAAAGGTCACATTGGGAAAATATGATGAGCTTGCAGACCAAAGAAGATAATTAGCATATCTTCACTCATTATTCTCATAATCTACATATGTATAGTGGATGCAAAGCTACAGTTGTTTCTGTTCTGTTCCCCCCCCCCCCTAAATTTTGGAATGGAAAAACATACAGTACATACATCAAAGGTCATAGTAAATTTAGGGAGAATAATCTAAAATGAATGTAGACTCTTCATGGTGCATATCTTCTAACCTTTGGAATTCAGTCATTTTGTGATCTTAAATGTTATAAACTTTTTTTGGGGGGAGGGAATTAGAACTAATGTAAGAGCTTGTCAGTTATAGAAAAGTTGAGTGAGGGAGGTAGGGATAGTCATTGGTCTCCCAACCCTTTGAGAAGGGAAAGGCTTTAAAGCATGCAATGACACTGCCTTATTCATGAACATTTTTAGGAAAAAAGATTCCAGAAGCAAGGAATTTTACAAGGATTAACATGTCTTCCATGTGTAATCCTCCCATTTCCATCTACTATTTCTTCCATCTTTTTCTTTCCCAAAAAATAGCCATTAAAGAGGACAAACTGGAGATTCTTTTGATTAGTATATATTGAGTATCCATTATCTGAAGTGCTTGTGACCAGGAGTATTTGAGATTTTGGAAAGTGCTGTCAAACTGGATTATTTCTGCAATGCAGCTGCAGCCTTAGTCTCAAAGGTACTATGAGATCCCTTTGCATACTGATATTCCAGACCAATATGGCTATGGACTTTATCACACGGGGGAAATCCCGTGCACAAACGGGGTTTTAAATAGAAAAAAACCCCACAAAAGCGGGTAGATTTTCAGATGATGTTGATGTTAAATTGTTGCTAGCCCAAACAGAAAGTAGTCAAAAGCCACTTCTTTTTACTTTCAGAGAATCCCGAAAGTAAAAAGGAGCGTCCTTTCACTACTATCCGTTCAGGTTAACAACAGTTTAACAGCGATGTGTGTGAAAATCTACCCGCTTTTGCGGGTTTTCCCCAGCTTTTAAATCCCATTTCTGCACAGGATTTCCCCCATATGATAAGGTCCTATGTCTATAAAGAGGAAAGGTTTAAGCATCACTGTGCCTCCTTTAATTTTGGTTGCAGGAATTTCAGCTTGGGTGGCTGTCTATGCAAAAGGCCCTAACTGAATTCCTGTGACTTCTCATGTAATGCATTCCCTCCACTAAGCAGCAAATTATACACTAGATTTATTGACATTCTGTCCTGAAGGGCAGGTAACAACATCTGTCCTGGCTGTGGTACTGAGGCCCTAATAGCTCAATGTATGGGTCAAATTATATGTTACAGATAGCACACATCTTTAGAAGCAGAATTCATGTTTGTGTTTCTGGAACAAATTCCTTCCAGCAGAGCCTCAAGTCTCAGCAACCAGACTTGCAAACAAAGCTCATGTTGACAAATCAGAAAAGGGGGGGAAATGAATTTACATGCTACAGAAAGGGTGAAAAGCATCTACTGTGATCATCAGACATCTTTTAAAACTAAAGGTATTCCCATTTCAAATGATGTGCTGCTGTAATGTACACTTGTCCCTCCACATTTGCTGGAGTTAGGGGCACAGGGCCCCCATGAATGTGGAATAACTGCAAATAACAAAACCACTACATTTTTACCTGAGAGAACCCCTCTCTAGGAATCTCTAGGTCCTCCAGTGCACCTCTGTGGTCAACAACTGCCAGACATTGGCCATGGAATTGTGCTGGAGGAGCTACACATACCTAGTGGAGTGTTCTCTTTAGGAATCTCTATGTCCTTCAGTGCGACTTTTGACCATAGATTTGCACTGGGGGACCCAGATAGAGCATGTTAATAAAATCTGTGAATAATCAAATCCACAAAAGTCAAAGCTGCAAATGTAGAGGGTCGAGTGTATAGTCTGTCCCTATAAATGTGTGTAAAGTTGCCTTATGTTGAGTCAGGGCATTGATCACAGTGATGATTAGCAACAAGTTATCTCTAGCAGATGTGTTGCTTGAAGCTGATACCCAAATGAAGTCCTCCAGTTCTTTATTTTAAAAACAAAAAACAAAACCTTGAGTAGCAATTGGGAATTTTTTTTTTAAAAAAGGATAAAATAAATAGGAGGAGATAACAAGACAATGATAATAGACAGATTTCCTTCAGATCAAGTCTGTTTGACCCATTATGAGAAAATGGTAGGGCAGAATCTGGAAATTGGCACTGGCAGAGAAATTAATGCATACGTGATGAAATTTTAAGTCAGAAGCAGAGGCCTAAATTGTATTGTTGGTCCTAACAAGAATACACACATTGCATCTATGGTCACTTGATAAATCAATCCTTATGTAAGGCTTATTGACTCAAGGGATCTACACCCTAAGTTTGGGATGCAAGCAACATCTTTTACCTTGCAAATTAACAGTGCATGATTCAGAACTCTGCTGCTTCAACAGATTCATGCTGAAAGGGCAGTAAATGAACCCTCCCAGACACACCTACTGGGAACAGAACAAGTTTAAAAGATCAGGTCTGCTGTGACAGCACCAAGATACGCCCCAGTACTGTTGCAACAGGGTAAAGGGCATGGCAGTGTACTGTTTCCACCTCACTACTTTCTTGGAAGAATTCACAGTATGACTCTGCAGTTCATACAAAATATTATTATGTAATTCTCAGTTCTGTGAATGATGAGAAATTCCAGAGACAATGCTACTGGCTTTCTTTCCTTTAGATGAAAGAGAGCTGGAGATGTCAGGCACTGCTGTAATCTTTGTGGGTTTTTTCGCAATATATAGACGGTGCACACATGGAAATAAACAGTGGACATTCCTACAAGGCAGATGGTCCACTGTGCCCTGCATGTCTGCAGAGAGGAAGAGAAAATTCACAACAAGATAGCCAACTCATATCTCTTTCCTTCACTTCCCTTCTCTCACAATTTCTCCTTCAAAATTCAAAACTGCTAACTGTGGTTTGAGGCTACCCATAGCTTGACAGTAGAGTACATGTTCTGCATGCAGAAAATCCCAGCTTGGACTCCTAGGGTGCATCTACACTGTAAAAATAATGCAGTTTGACACTACTTTAAGTGCTGTAGCTCCATCCTATGGAATCCTGGAATTTGTAGTTTTACAAGGTTTTTAGCTTTCTCTGCCAAAGAGTGCTGGTACCTCACCAAACTACAAACCCCAGGATTCTGTTGGATGGAGCCATGACATTTCAAGTGGTGTCAATGCATTATTTCTACAGTGTAGATGCGCCCCTAAACATCTTCAGCCAGGTAAGCACTGATGGAAAATACTTCTGCTGGAGATTCTAGACAGCAGAGCTTGGGAAATGTGATATTCTGGGCTCCAGTTGCTAGAACTGTCCTGACAGTGTGGTCATTCTTTGCACTGTAATGCAAAAAGGAAACTTTTCACAGTTCTGCCAGAGTAAATATACATTGGAGTAGACAGAGCTGTATAGGGTTGCTTCCTGTATTTTACAATCCACCAGGTATTTATTTTAGACCTCAACATTTTCAACCTCAACAGGTCTAAAACAGGATACATTGACCCATGTAATGGTTCATAGTCATGAAAGAAAATTATTTTTGTAACAAAATGTTCACAGACAGCTGATTTATGATAATAACCTGTTTTCTAAGAAAGAATAAAGCTAAAACTATTTCATGTAGAACAGGCTTTGTAGTATACTTTTTTTCCTAGCGAAAACTACCCATCACTAATTCTTTAGTTTTATCAGGTAGAGAATTTACACAGTACACGTTGCACACAAACTCCCTTAAAACACAACTTTTTTTCATTCTGTCAGTTCTGTTTTGGGTTAAGACAACAAACTGGGAGTGTAAGAACCAATAGGAGGAATATGCCAGGTGTTTGATCTATGGGCTCATATGGCCAAGAAAACCCTGTTATAGGTTCATCTTAAATTGGAACCAATTTGAAGGCATACAACAGCAACAAGAGGAGGATGCTACAGCCCACATCCTGTTACAAAGTCTTTCTCTCCTTCCTTCCTTCTCTCTGCTTTCATAAGAATTGTAACAGGAAAAGATGAAAGGGTCCACACTGCATAGTTATAGCGGTTTGGAAGCCTTTTAAATTCCATAGCTCCATCATATGGTATTCTGGGATTTGTAGTCTGTGCTACTTAGAATTCTCTAGTGTACGCCCTTAAACTGCACTACTGGAATTCTCTAGCAGAGAATTTTAAGTATCTTACAAGACTACAACTCCCAGGATCCCATAATGGAGCCATAGCTTATTTCAGTTCATCTGTACAAATAATTGTTCCTGTGTGGGTGATATTCAAAAACAGCAGGGAAATAGATCAATTAATAGCATCCTGCCAAACAAAAAGGAAAAAAAATTTGGCAGGTTTGCTCTGATTATTTTTGTTTAACTTTTCTGTATTTCTCCATGTACAGCCTGTACTTCCCTGAATATCCTTCCTTAAGTCACTGGCATGACAACACATCATTGATGCCAATTACTTTTCCCATTTTGATCTAGTGAGTTATTACAAGCACAGCGTGTTTGTATTTGTAACTAACCATATGACTATTGACACAGAGTACAACCTTTTGCTACCATCTTTTTGGATGGTCTGGTGCCTCCATATTTGCCCATAAATATCATTCTGTAATTCAATGCTATTAATGCTGGTATAAAAGATAAGGAAGGTTGGCTTGGAGCAAATATGTGCTATTAAAGATTATATATCAGGAGAAGGGGGAGAGAACAGCTCATCTAAATTTTATAGCTATGGCGACAGTGATTTGGGGGGAAAACCAATGTCATTTTTCCTCATCTGAAATGATTATTCTTGTCAGCAGTGTTCTCAGACATGACATTTTTATAAACGATTTCTAGAATATGCATATTTGAGATATGAATGTCCTAGAGAGTTAAAGGTATTTCAGAACTTGAGAGTTATGGATGCCTTGAACACCGAGGTCATTTTGACCTCTGAAAGTACTCCACATGAGTACAGCTCATCCAGCTTCTTCTTTGCTCTATATGGAGAAAAGGCTCCCCAGTGCTTCTGTGGATAGGATTATCACATGATGGTTTTAAACTACAATTAAAGTTGAATAGGAGAATAGGGTCTTTGGCCATACTTATTGTTCAATGTCAACTCCATCTTGTCGCTGCACTGCTTTCAAACTGTAGGTGTAGTGTCCCTTTTCACTGACTGGAAAACGTGCCAATAAGCTCCCAATTGCACTGCTTTCCCATTACTCCACAGGTACACATGGTGTCAGTGGGCATTATTCTCCTCTCATTATTTCCAGGCAGGCTGTTTTTCTCCACCCACACATTCTTTTTGGTTTGTTTTTTTTTTTAAATAAATCACATCAACATAACTCTGCAACTGTGTAAGAAATTAAAATTAAAATTAAAAACTTGAAATACATGCTGGGTAGGGCATGGGGCAGGAAGGCAGAATTAAGGAGGAGTGCAGAAGACAGCATGAGGGACCACTGATCACACAAACAAATAGCCAAGTTTGTACTGTTGTAAAGACCTATGATAATGAATGCTTCTAAATCAGCATGTTTCCATTTCCTTTTACTAACATGACTCTGGTGAGCCGCAAGACTGAGGCTTGTGTGATGTTTTTAGCAAAGTGATAGGAACGAGGGAAAACACAGAATACATTCCCATTGCTTCAGGGGGAGAATGGGCAGTGCAGTCATAGTAACACTCCTTCAGACGAACTGTAACAAGTAAAGGTAGAAGAACAAGGGTGTGTCCAGTTTGCACAGTTATAGCTATTTGAAAGCAGTTTAACTTCCATAGCTCCTTCATATGGAATCCAGGGATTTGTAGTCTGAGCTACTTACAATTCTCCAGTAATATTTGTATCTCTGGGGCCCTCTGGTAGAAAATTTTAAGTACCTGACAAGACTACAAATCCCAAGATTCCATAGAATGGAGTCATAGTTTCTAAAGTGGTATTAAAGTACTATAATTATACCATGTTGGTACAACTCAGGTAATGTGAATATAATAGGAACAGACTAATTTGTTCCTTTTTATGTACAAGGCCACAAAATGCCTTGATCTTGCCTACAAGTTCTTTAGAAAGGATGCCATCTGGATCCCCTTTGCCTCTCCTGTGGCTTTTGGGTGATTTATTATGCTAAGAGGAGCTGAGTAGTTTGTGCTGGACATGCTTCAGTGTCAATATACAAATCAGGTGCTGGAACTCGCCAATGATCCCATTAGCCTCACTAGCAGCTAGAACTTCTGAGAAGACCTGGCAAGGATGTATTATGATGAAGGAATTTACTGGAGCTCAACAATGATTCTCATGATGCTTTTCTAACATTCTGTAGGTAAATTCACTTGGACTGCAATCTGGAGACAACTCAGTCTGCTACCACCATGCATAAAGCAGTGACGTGGATTCAAAAGTATATGCTAAAAATAGTGCCGATTATCTTTAAGACCTTTTATTGTTTTCTTCTGTAGACTTAGGGGGAAGTGTAAGTACTGTAAACATTAACATATAATTCCCTGGATTATTTATGTCTTTAGGGATTGAATTTTCTACATGCGCTCCAGAAAAAAGACAACAAATTAAGTAACTGATGAAGCAGTTTTTACAGCATAAGTTGAAGAATCCACGTTATCCCTGTCAAATACACATGTTTTGCCCTACAGTTCCCATCTGTCCCATACAGCATGGGCAATGATAACAGATTGTGGGAACTTTAGTCTGAGACAGCTGGAATGCCAATGGTTTCCAACACTGAGCTAGCAACATGCTCTCCTTCACATATCCAGTTTGAAATGACCTGAAAAAGGAATTTAACCAAGATAGAAAACTACTCCTCCTATAGGTGATATCAAATGATTATACATCTGGACAGAATGCTTCAGGACTCTGAAACATGGGTGGCCTGTTTTCCTACAATACAAACAAATTAGTTAGTGGTGTTAGTGAGTTTTGTGTGTAGAATGTTACAGTGGAGAAAAACACCTAACAGTTAGAGATTTGGAAGATTTTAACACCCCACCCCAAAATCAAAGGATTAGCTAATGAGCAAATTTGCTCTTCCCTGTGACACATACACAAACACATCTAAAATCTAAATGTTGTCTCCAATCCTTGTTCTTAAGCTTCCCAAAGCTTGGCAAGCTTGAGTGAAAAGAAATCTAGAAGGCAATGAGATAATCAGGAAACAAAGTTTTGAAGACATCAGATCAAACACACATAGGCCTCAGTTCAGCAAATCCTTAGTGTACCACGAAGCCTCACATGCTGATGTAGACCACTGCAATGTTATGCAACCCCCATACAAAATAGCAACATAGAGCAACACATGCAATGCACAATGGCCACAGAGGCAAAGGGGCAATGGCACAGGGCTGGAGAGGAAACCAAAGGACACACATTGTAAGATGAACAAGTCAAAAGCGGGAAAGCAGGACAGGTAGAAACATCCAACTGCCACCATCCCAGAACAACATAACCCAATGACTACACAACACATTGGGCTGCCTATAGTCATTTCATAGTGCTATGGGTTTTGAAATGAATGCACAACATTGCTGGTTGCATGACTGTCCTTCTGCTGTGGTCTCCTGAATTTGCCCATTGAGCAATATCATGAACTGCAATCCTTCAGTTTTGTGATTGCCTACTGAATTTGTATTGCACAAAGGTGGAGTTCTTGGCAGCATGTGTGTATCACCTGTTCCACGTGTGTATGTCACTTCCTAAACCCAGGTCATGAACAGTCTCTCCTTGGCTGTGATCCTCTCAGTAGTAATCTCTTTAATACATTGTTGCTGTTGCTGTCATGTGCCTTCAAGTCATTTCCAACTTATGGCAACCCTAAGGTGATGCTATCATTGGGTGTTCTTGGTAAGTTCAGAGGAGGTTTGCCATTGTCTTCTCCTGAAGCTGAGAGCATATGACATGCCCAAGGTTACCCAATGAGTTTAATGGCTGAGCTGGGAACTGAACCCTGGTCTCCAGAGTCATAGTCCAACACTCAAACTACTATGCCATGCTGGCTCTGATTTCTTTGATCCCACCCAATACGGTGTGATTGTATTCTAGATAGAACACAAGCTAAATAAACTTCTAACAGGTTGCAACCCTTTCTTACTTTCTGGCTAGTTGGGAAAACCATATGATACAAAACTTGCCTCCCAGAATCTCCTAGCCAGCATGAGCATGATCATGCTTGGGTGTGAGAGGGGTCTGTGAATTTCCATGGGATGACTGCTTTAGGGTGAAGTACAAATGAAGCTGAGAACTGGTCCTGGGTCACTCTTTTCTTGGGTCATGGCAGTCCCTTGGGACTCACTAGTGTCAAGAGGAGGAAAGCACCTGTCTTGACCTGTATAAAACACTTCCAAGTTCTGCAGTGTCATCCAGTGGAATGAGAGAAACCTCTGTCTGTTGTCATCCTCTTGTATTGTCAAGATCCAAGACATTTGACCATTTTTGGGTTTTTTCAGAAACTGAATACTGAATGAATGAGATTGAGATGAGAAATTTGCCAAAGACTTTGTGCCAAGTACAAGGCAGAAGGGAGCTCTGAACCACTCAACCACCAAATGACTTATTTTGGCTGCATGTTTATCGCTGCATTCAACAGGTTCTCCCATTTAATAAAAAGCAATATTATAAATTTTTTCTCTACATAAATGTGTGTGAAAAATATTATATGACCTTGCCACAGTGAGATGCCTTACAGACTAAGATACAATATGCAAAGGGATTTTGTAGCACCTTTGAGATTAAGAGAAAGAAGTTTGTAGCATTAGCTTTTGTAGACTAAGGCTACATCTTCATTGCAGATAGAATTCAGATTGACACCATGTTAACTGCCATGGCTCGATGCTATGGAGTTCATGGAACTATAGTTGACATTTAGCCTTTTCTGCCAGAGAGCTCAGTTGACACAACAAACTGCAGTTCCCAGAATTCCATAACATGGAGTCATGGCAGTCAAAGTGAGTCAAACTGGATTTTTTCTGCAGTGCAGATGAAGGCTGAATCTACTTCATTAGATGCAATATCCCTTTGCCTAATAATCCAGACTAACACAGCTATGTCTTTGAGATCTAGAATATGATATATTTGGCATAGATTTAAAACAATGAATTTAAAACATATTCACAAGACAGAAGCTGTTAAAATAGGCAGCAAAACTGAAAAATATTGAAAGGCAAAAGCTCCAGCTAGGAACAATATAATAGGCAGAGTAAGGCATCTGTTCAGAAAGCAGATTTGGATGTAATGAAAAAGTGCCCAGTTGTTACCGTAGTTACTTAATATCTATATGTTCTGGGGCTTTTACTGCCAGGTTAGGGGGATTTTCTGCCTCAGGTGCCCAAATAACTTGGATGGCTTTGGTTACTAATAAGCACCTTTTTTTTTTTTAAAGCAGCTTCATTTATATATCACTTCATATCGTGCTATGGGATGTCTAAGCGGTTTGCAACTATAAGCTCATTGCCCCCCAACAGTTGGGTACTCATTTTAGCGACCTCGGAAGGATGCAGGCCTGAGTCTCGCCTGAATCCTGGCTAGTATTGAACTCACAACCTTGTGGTCTATGAGTGAGTGGCTGCAGTACAGGCATTTAACCACTGCGCCACCAGGGCTCTTGACTTGAATGAGTGGGAGAAAGGATTCCTTTGCTGTCCTTCAGACAGCAAAATGTCTTTGGCAATGGCAGCCATTCATTTTCTTGTAAGCCGATGGTGGTGCTGAATCTACTCCAGGTTTGAGTCTGAACTTTAAAGGAGACATCCATGCAGCTAAATTCTATTCCCCTAATAGCTTCAGTACCTTGAACAGCACCATTAAAGTTGTGTCTAAAACCCTGAGTAGATTCAGTGCCCTACTAATATGGAGGCTACCAGCTGCCCAACCCTGACACCAAAGAGTAAAATGGGCACTTCCATAATGCAAATAGCAGCTTCAGAGATGAAATATTTGTTCAGACTGTGACTCCTGTAAACTCTCTTCCAAGGTTGCTCTAGTTTTCCCTGGGCTTCTATTTACAAAACAAACAAAGGTAAGAAAATAACTAAGCCTCTATTCATTTCTCTACAGAGCCAGGGACTCTGTCTACCCTATGCATCTCTTTCTCCACCCTATTGCCTCGTCTCCACCAAACACATAAGCTGCATTTCTTCCTTTCAACCTGTGTTTGCTCTGCATGTCAACACCAGCTGCAGTAAGAGTACAGCAGTGCTGCAGCACCTATTAATAGCCAGTCTCTGTTAAGACCCAAATCCTTTTAACACCTTCATTTTCCTGGGTGCTGAAGGCACTGCTGTGGCTTTGTAGGCAAGCTCAAATTTCTTGTAAAAGAAAAAGAGCACCGTATTTTAGAAATAAAGCACCAGCTCAAGAGAAGTTGGTGATGAAGTATTTATGATTAAGCAAGAACAAAAGTGTAAACTGTAGCTCTGAGTACTCATTTGTACTGCAACAGACTGACAAGGTCCTTCCCTGCTATTGTAATGAATGTGAAAGGTCATGACTTAACAATACTACCAATAACTAGATGGGTTTATATTAACTATCGTGGAAGTGTGGCTTTGCAAAACAACGTTTCTCCTCAGCTCAATACATTTGACCCCCACAATAATTTGGAGCATTACATGGCAATCTCTCTGAAGAAAGCTAACAATAATAACAGTTTCAGTCAACTCTGACATGAGGTAGAATGAGAAAACCACCTCCCAGTAAATATTAGGGCATGCTGCAAGATGCTAGAGGACAGATCTGTGGGTACAGCTGCACTGTAGAAATAAGGCACTTAGTGCTGTAGCTCCATCCTATGGAATCCTGGGATTTGTAGTTTTACAGGGTCTGTCACCTTCTCTGTCAAAGATTGCTGCTGCTTCACCAAACTACAAATTTCAGGATTCTGTAGGATGGTACCATGGCAGTTAAAATGGTGTAAAACTGCATTATTTCTACAATGTAGATGCAGCCTCTGTGTTATGTGGCCTGCTCTATGCTTCTTCAGATTACCTCCTGTCCTTGGGTGGAATGGAAAACACTGTCCTGTCAGTAGTATTAAAGAAAAGTTTCAGATGCCAGTTTTAGTAGCTTTGGTAAGTGGAATGGGAAAGAGGGCAGAGGATTTATCACTTAAACTATCATTTTTCCATTAGGTATGAGGCTCTGCCTAAACCTCTGCTGTCACCAAATGTGAAGACTTCCACAAATCTCACTATTACAGCCAAGAATGAGGGCTTTCCCTTGTCCCCACCTCTGCCACCAATGTAAGGAGCTCCCCCTGTCCTACTGCTGTGGCCACTAACTGTGAGTTAGTAATATTGAAGAAAAGTTTCTCCTAGATGTTCTCAAGATACCCGTGAGGGATAATATGCAAATTATTTCTCTCATCAGACACCACCTCTTTCCATATTTCCATTTTGGTTAGCTCTGTATGCTGTGTTTATTTGAATTGCTATCTTGTGTGTGGGAGATTGCACTCTGCATTTTTCTAAATAAAACTTTTTAAATTTGCCCCAAACCTAGAGTCCCCCCAGTTAGTACTGGTATACACTGACGTCCATGGTCCAAAGGTTACCCAAGCTTCTTGCAAAACTTATTTTCCCCAGCATTTGAAGTAACGCTGACAGTTGGTGGGACACCCCAGCCCCCCACCAGTTCTTTGAGTAACAGTGCCCTGTTCCTTTTGTAGGAAAGATAAAAATGAAATAAATGTTTAGATTTTTATGACAATAAGGTGATCTTTTTTTAGATGTGTACTAAAATAACTGCTTTCTCCAGAGCTGGTCCTACTAGTAGTCAGAGATGGATGCCACAGAAACCAGATTACAACAATTATGAAAGGGATAGCAAATTGTTTGTCATTCCGTCATTATATTTTTATTCCTGGAGGGGATGAGGAGAGGTGCTTGTAGGAATGTGCCTCCTGTACAAAAACAACAACCCTTAATTGTGTTCATGTACTATGAATTCTGAGTTGTGGATGGGAGGAGTCAGCATATACTACCTTGATTCATCCAGCATCATAATATTTTGGGCTGGCCCTGGTTTTCTTTATGATATGGAAGTCCATTTGATACTCTTATGACAGTGTGAAATTATATTATAATTCTCTACTTAGATACAAAGGTCTATCTGTCTGTCTGTCTGTCTATCCATCCATCCATCTACCCATCTATCTGTTTAGAACAGGGGTCCCCAAACTATGGCCCGTGGGCCAGACCCGGCCTGTCGAGGCCTTTTTACCGGCCCGCAGCTGGTCCTGCTGCCGCTGCCGCCGCTGCCACTCACGCGGCCCACCGAGTGCCATTTTGTATTCCAAAATGGCGCCCGGAGTCATGCGCATGTGCCCAGCATTGCGTGTGCATGCGCACAACTCCGGGTGCCATTTTGAACACAAAATGGCATCCAACGGTGTGCGCCATTTTGGAACACAAAATGGCACCCGAGTAGCGTGCATGCACAAGCGCCTCTGCCCCCCCTGAAGATCTGGGGGCCAGCGAACCAGCCCACGGATCAAAAGGCGTGGGGACCCCCGGTTTAGAACCATTGTGGTGCAGTGATTAGTGTGCTAGCTTACGACTGTGGGAGACCAGGATTCAAATTCTCATCAGCCATGAAAACCCACTCTCTCAGCCTCAGAAGAAGGCAAAGAATAAAACTTGTTAAGAAAAGCCTAGAATAGGATTCTTATTAGCTGGAATTGATTTGAGGGGACATAACATCTGTTTGTGTTACCCAGAAAGCTGGGGGTCCCTGGAGGGCATCCACAAATTAATATATTTAAGGGGAATTTTAATTGCTCAAATAAAAGCACACCATGGCTGGGGCAATGTTGAGCCTTGGATCTTTCCCTTTGTAGATCAGTGCCAAACCACACAGAACTCCAAAGGCAATTCCAAATAAATTTTGTAGTTTTATTCATAAAATAAACAACTCTGTCTCTCTCACACACAAGAACTAATGAAGCAAAGGTTGGAAAAGGTAAAAAGTGGAGGCCTTGCTAATGGTAATACTGTACTGATCCTGAAGCATGGTTCCAATCAAGGAGTGTCCAGAATGGAGATGGCTCAATAGCTGCTGTGGCAATTGGGGTGGCCAGCTTAATGAGGAATCTAGTAGTAGTTGAACAGAGGAACTGTCCTGCTTCAGACTAGACTGAATTGCTAGTGCCTAGGTACATATACTCAAAATCATGTCCAGGGGCAGCCATATTGGGATGAATGGATTACCTCATTGCTAAATGGTTTTCCCAAGGGAGAAGAATGGTCCCGAGATTGAGGAAATGTTCAGACAATTGGTGTGAATATCTCAGACAAAGTAAAACTTCTACTACCGAAAATGCACAACCATCTTTGCTGGTTGGAATCCCATCATTGTCCTCCATAGACAAAGAGATTATACTGATGTCTTTAGGTGATCTCATTGTGGTAGGTGCTCTTGCTTCCTTCTGTGCTGCAACCAATCAGATTTCCAAAGATGGTATGGTCAGGTCTCTGCAATGGGGTTGCCATTCAGGCTACCCACCTCAGCATCCCTTTTAATATTAAATTGATATCACAATTGAGAGGTGTGATTGGGGGCCTGACCTTGGGGTAACATCTATCTATTGTAGGGTTTTTAAAAAAATTTTTATAGAGACTGGACCTAGATACCAAAATGGATAGATGCATCACTGATTCCACTGCCCTACTGTGAGAACCCAGTTAGCCTAAAGGGTGCCTTAGTTGGTCTCAGACCCTGCTTTCCAAACTGCTGGCAAGAAAATGGTGTTAATTAGTCAGCAATGACAAAGCAGCTGGGGGGGAGGCCTTTTGTAGCACGTCTCTTGGAATGAGCTGTGCAATATGGCATTATACAATTCCTCAGAGAAAAGGTTTATGACTGTGAGTTTATGAAGTGGCTAGGCATGGGAGGGGAGGGAGGAATGGGCCAGTCAGCAAAAAAGATTAAGGTAGTTGTGTAGAGCTGTGACAAGGAACCTTATCACTGCCAGATTTTTATTAGCTATGACTTGTGATTTATAGAGGTCTTGTTTCTAAGAATAATAGCTAATAATTTCTTTGGAAACAATAACCATTGTTATACTGGTTGTTCAGCAAACACACTTTGCTTATAGGACAGAGCTGGAAGAACTAAAGGCACAAGTTGATATACAGAAAGATATAGCCAGGCTTTTCACATGAATCTATAACTCACGTACTTCCAACATTTCACAGATGAAAACTGAGACATGTGTGGCCAAGCAACATCAGAGTGTGGTCAAGATGGCAAACAGTTATTAATGACAAAGAATAAATAAGGTAGGAGAGGCTGCAGCAGTTTGCTTTTGCCCATGCCTGTTGGCAAGAGCAAGATTCAGTCCCTTCTCTCCTCTCCCAGCTGCTGAGTTTTTACTTTTACACTTTGCACTCAGTTTGCAACAACTGAAGTTAGCTGGAAACAAAGGGGATAGTGGGAGGAGGCAGAGACATTCAGAGATTTTAAAAGCAGCTGAAAAAGTGGAAAAACACTTTCTCTACCAAACTGCAACAGTTGGAAGGTATGAGCTCAGCCTTCAAGTAACAGAAGTGAGGACAATATAGGCCTAACTGTCAACTTTCTCTGTATGTGTGTGTGTGTGTGTGTGTGTGTGTTGGGCACATGCATGTGACTGTGGGATGGAAGGAGAGAGAGAGAGAGGGATAATCACTGAGATTACGTGACAGCTGAATAAGTAAAATTCATTATGCCCCTAATGCATTGAGACACCAGAAGCCTGAAGCCAAATTGAGCCTAGTTAGCCCAAATCAATAAAGAAAAATTTAGCCCCACACCCCACACTCTGCAGTATATTGCTTGGTCCTGACTGCCCCCTTAGGGTTGCCAGGTCATAATGCTACAGTGAGAACAGAGGCCATACAACTGGCAGATCCCCCCCACCAGACACCCTGTCTCTTCATCAATTTCCTAAGTATTCCTGTTTCCGCCCCTACAACCTACAGTCCCAGACTATAAGAATCGGGAGATGGCTTAGAAGCCTCTTCTTTCATCAGTACTTTCTTGTTTCAGTTCCCTATCTCCTCCACCAAATAAACCTTCACTTTCCTGTACTCTCCTTGAAGTTTTCTCTTCTTCAAGTCAAATGGTAGCAGCACACATCTCACTACCTAGATTCCTTCTCCCTGTCCTTGTGGTCTTTTTGAGACTCCCTCCCCCCCCGCATATCAAACTCAAAACTTTACCCTTCTCACAGAAGCTGGACTTTCAAACATCTTAGATGATCTCTTCTCTGAATAGCTGGAATATTGTTGTTGCTGCTGTGTGCCTTCAAGTCAATTCCAACTTATGGTGACCCTAAGGCAGGGGTAGGCAACCTTTTTGAGCCAGGGGCCAGGTTGCTGTACCTCAGACAATTGGGGGGGGCGAAGCACCATAAATAAATAAATAAATAAAAATAAAACATTTGAAAAAAATTAAAACATTAAAAAAAATGCATGCACACTCTCTCAGCCCCAGAAAAGCCATGGCAAATCCTGTGGAGATTTTGCCAAGAAAACCCCAAGAACAAGTACTAACAACAATAATCAATATCATCATGGCGGGCAGCGGCGGCAGCAGTGGTGGCATTGGCGGCGTTGGCGGTGGTGGCAGGACCGGCCTGGGACCGATCCAAAGGCCTTGTGGGGCTGCATCCAGCCCCTCAGCCTTAGGTTGCCTAGCCCTGCCCTAAGGTGTTAGACTATGACTCTGAAAAACAGTTCAAATCCCTGTTTGGCCATGAAACCCACTGGGTGATCCTGGGTAAGGCACATTTTCTCAGTCTCAGAGAATGGCAATGGCAAACTCCCTCTGAATGAAACTTGCCAAGAAAACCCTGTGATAACTTTGCCTTAGGGTCACCATAAGTCAGAAACTACTTGAAGGCACACAACAACAACAAAAGGTAAACCCATTACACTTGTCCCTTATTGTTTGCAGTCTTGTCATTTGTGTCCCTCGCTCCTTCATGGACAGCAAGCTGTGAGGGACAAAATGGTGTGTGTCCCCAAGGCACGCCCCCCATTGGAATCAATGGGGCTTCAATATTGGCGATTTCCCCAGTTTGCAGAGGGGGGGGTCCGGAACGGATCCCCCATGAATTGGGAGGGGTGAGTGTTCAGTTTGCTTGGCAAGATTTATTCAGAGGGGGCTTCCCTTTGCCTTCCTCTGAAACTGAAAAAGTGTGACTTGTCTAAGGTCACCAAGTGCATTTCCATGGCCAAGCCGGGATTCAAACCGTGGTTCTCCCAGTACCTAGTCCAACTCTCATGCCATTACACTTTGCTGGTTCTCATAGTTGGGATACTGATGTACAATTTTACATAAATGCTGCTCACCCAATCGGTGTCACAAACGTATCCTGATACAAGCATAATCCAGTTAAAAGAGCAACTTCATTGAACTTCCCCCACACACATAAGGATGAATGGAAGTCACCTGCAAGTAGCATCAGGTATACCAGGCTTATATCACCACTGCTATGGTAAGGATGGAAGCCAAGTACGGCCCTCTTTAAGTTGTTAGACTACAGCTCCTAGCATTCCTCACCATTAGTTATGCTGTACAGGGCTGATGAGAGCTGCAGACCAAGAACGGCTAGTGGGTCCCACTTTGCCCACCCCTTGTTAAAGAAGAAATGTGCCTGTTCTGAAATATCCTGTATTTAAGAATAATTAAAACTTGATTATTATTTGCCCATTCCACCACAGAACTATTTCCTTTCCTTATTTCCCTATCCAAATTAAAGAAGGCTTTCTCACTGAAGTGTTCACCATAATAAATATTGTGCTGCTAATTAGTGAGTATGTTACTGGCTTCATCTTTTGATGGGCTTTTGAAAAATGCCTTGCCTCCTAATGTAGCTTTGAAATCTTTTTTTAAAGAAAAGAAAATGTATGAAGTTAATAACTGGAGATCATATCATTTGAAGACATCAAAACAAAGACATGTAACAAGAACCAGCTGTCAAACAGCTCTCAACCTCCATACATTTGCCATCACCCACAGTTCTCTATAAAACTATTGTGTTTGAAGCAATACTTAACAACACTTGATCAACAAATCTCAAGATCCCACACCTCTTGACCCAGAAGAAAGTTCCATTAAATCCTGTTGGATTTACTTCTGAGCAAATCTGTACAGAATTATAAGGGAGTTCTAAAAGAGTATATCAAAGTTACAGGAACAATGAATGTGTTACAAATCTTATCAACACAAACAACAGCTGAGTGGCAAAAATCTCCTACAACACAGGAATGGCCATGTTGTTAAGCAGGAGATTTTAGTCATTGCAATGCTGGAACCAAATTCCAACCTCTGCAATGACCAAAAAAGTGAGTTGTGAAACCATAAGTCTTACCTATGCTGCAAGAAGTCCAACTTACATATACTTATTGGCCAACCAAAATGCACAATATACTTGTTGCAAGTTTTCAAAGCTCCATGGGCTTCTTCATCAGGCAAGATGTTACAAACCAAACAGGAGAAAAACATTGGAGATGTTAGTTAGATGCCTACATGTTGTTTCAGTCTTTAGTTAAGATGGTATATGGTGGGGAAGATATCTTTTGCAAGCAGGCCCCTCCTCCTTCTGGCTCTGTGGCTATAGGGAGATTTTCCAAGTCCAGGAAATTTAAAATCAATTTTCATCTCAAAAGGGACCCCACTTTTGCAATCCAATATGTCTCCATTCCAGTGAGGCCACAGGCCTCTTTGGGGCAGAGAACAATGGATTCTTCAAGAAGTTTCCATGTTTTTGCATCAAGAATATTTTGGTAGATATAGAGGTAAAACAAGCAAATTCAGTCCAAATTTAAGAAGAATTTTTTTTACCTTGGTTGAAGCTCCCACTCCACAGGCTATTCTTCCTGGTTCCCCTGTTGCAGCTACAATGCAGTATCTTGCAATACAGAAAACATTCAGGGGTAGCTGTTTTGGCCCTTTAGCAAATTCAAACAAAAATCCACCAGTGATACCTTTATTGGCCAACCAAAATGTTTAGTTTTAGATGTACTGAAAATGTCTCTATTTTTGACATTGGTCCAACCTGTGTAGTCTAACATGTGTGTATGTCCCTTAAAGTCACTTATGGTAACCCCATGAATTTCATAGTTTTCTTAGCCAAGGAATACTCAGAAGTGTTTTTGCTAGTTCCTTTCTCTGAAATACAGTCTACTGCATCTTGTATTCATTGGCAGTCTCCCACCCAAGAGCTAACCAGGTCTGAGCTACCAAGATCAGACAGGATCTGGAGCCTTTGGAGTATTTAGGTCTATGTGTCTAACCTACCACCATCTATTTTATAGGCAATGAAAATGTTTTGTGCTTGATAGTTTTAAATTATTATAACCATTTGGAAAATTCCAGATCTAATCAGTCTATAAATATTTTATGTTAATATGTAAATGAGTGGTGAGTAAATCAACCAACCCAGCACTGCATCCTTGAGTACACACGTCCCCCTTCTACCACAATTAATGACAGTTATATTTGTTCAAGTTTGACTAGCTTGTACTCAAAAGAACTAAAACCACAGGGTATGACAGTGATCATTTTTCAATCCTATTACTAACTCAGTGATTCTGTCCACCTTCCCCAAATTTTTAAGCATGCTAGAAGTCTGAATTATGGTTACACAGATTAAAATACCATGAAATGAATGGCTTCCACAGGCTATGAGTAAATAACTAAACTGCATTAAAATGTACTTTTTCAGTTTATGTTATATATGAGTTGAACCTTGTACAAAATATTTCTGCACAGAAATTGTAAGAACTCCTGTTCTCCTTCTCTGAGGAGCAACTAAGGTCACATAAAAAAGAGCCAGTCTTTTTCCTACAATGTAGCTTTACTGTGAAGGATGGATGTGCCATAGAAAGATTAATTGTCATTTGGATTTCATTCTGGCTCTTGCATTTAAAGACTGCACAATGCACAACTATGAGCCTTTTCTTCTCCACTGACTGAAGGAAAATTCTGATGAAAATGGGGTGTGTGTTTGTGAAACTACAAATTAGAAATAATTCTGGACTCCTGCTACGAATGGCAGTCCAGTCTTGATCTCTCTCACCATATTGCTTTATGTTATGATATCATCAACAAAACATTTCTTTGCTGCAAGTAGCAGCCAATGATGTGGAACTGGAGGATTGTGGGGAAAGAACCACAGAAGTGTCCAATGCTATAATGTCAAAATATTGCATCTGGTGATTCAATAAGTTCACAAAAGCTCGTGCTGTAATAAATGTGTTAGTCTTTAAGGATTTTTTTTTGTTTCACCAGAGTATGGCTATTTATAAATAACAAAATGAATTTTAATAGTGAGGAATGTAAGGTGCTACACTTAGGCAGAAAAAACCAAAATGCACAGATGGGTGACACATGGCTTGACAACAGTATGTGAGAAAGGTATCTAGGAGTCATAGTAGACTACAAGATGAACATGAGTCAAAAGTGTGATGCATGTGGCAGCAAAAAGGCCAATCCAATTCTAGGCTGCATGAACAGGAGTATAGCATCTAGACTGAGAGAATTAATAGTACTACTCTATTCTGCTTTGGTCAGATCTCACCAGGAATATTGTGTCCAGTTCAGGCACTACAGTTCAAAAAGGATGTTGACAAGCTGGAACGTGTCCAAAGAAGGGTGACCAAAATAGTAAAAGTTCTGGAAACCATGCCCTATGAGGAGTGACTTAGGAAGCTGGGTATGTTTAGTCTGGTGAAGAGAAGGGAGATGACATAATAGCCATGTTTAAATATTTGAAGGGATGTCATATTGAAGATGGAGTACGCTTGTTTTCTGCTGTTTCAGAGACTAGGGCGCAGAGCAATGAATCTAAACTACAGGAAAAGAGATTCCACCTAAACAGTGGGAAGAACTTCCTAATGGTAAGAGCTATTTGACAGTGGAATATGATGCCTCCGGGTGTGACAAGTCTTCTTTTAAACAGAGGTTGGATGGCCATCTGTCCAGAGTACTTTGACTTTGCATAGCAGGAGGCTGGACTGTATGACTCTTGTAGTCTCTTCCAGTCTATGGACCTATGAATCTATTAAATATTTGGTATGCTTCTTTTTGTTATTTTTTACTTTCCAAAATGGTTTATATTAGGCAAACCAAAGACATCAAAATGCAAAACATCCCTGTATCAAGAAAACAGTTTTTTGTTTTTTTAAAAATAAAAGTCAGAACAACTTTTATTTATGATAATGGGGAAAAGTCATTAATTTCCCCTGAAACATCACCAGAGAGCCACCTCTCACAATCAAGGGTATTGTTACAGCTGGCGTTTAGCTTCTAGCTGTTGTCATCCATATGGACAGCTCAGACAAGAGAGCTTTCTGACTACAGCCAATTCAGTCTTCCTTAAAGCCCACCAACAAAAACAAAAACAAAAAACCTTCATGATTCATGGGCACTTTTGTCCCAAACCATTCAGAACCACCCAAAGCACATAAAAATACTAAAAACACCCCACACAATCACCTCAGAACCTCCTACTACTTCCAAATACTTGTTTTCCTCTACAGTCCCTCTCAAAATGGTGACAAGAAGCAATAATTTTTATGACTCAAAATATAACTGTGATCTCTTGCACTAGAATTACAGGCTGAATCATCAGCCTTGATGCATTTAAAGGAAGCAGGTTCCATTGATTTTAACGTGACAACTCTCAGACTATGATTTGTGCCAACTGTAAATGATTGTATAGTGTAAAACTATCTGACAGTTACTGCCTTCCATCTTTAAAATTGAAAATTGAGCAGATCTCCAGTAGGGAGATACTTCCAAGGTAGACTCATGGGTGAGTGGGACCACACTTGCTTTCCAGGTAACAAGCCCAGGTTCACTCAAGAGATCAGGCAATGGGAATAAGCTTCACCTGATACTCTAAAAAGCTACTAGTAACCTGATGCATATAAAGCAGTTTTCTGAGATTTCCTCTTCAATCATTTTTTCCCCATCTTCTATTTTTCATCTTCCCAGCTTTGCTTCATTTACTAATTACTTCTTCCCTAAAATTATATATCCTGCTTGCAAGTAGACATTTACACGGTGTCACATTTCAGATATTTGCCAGGGAAATAGCTTTTTAAAAAGTAACATGGCACTCCATTTTCTAGCTAAAGGTTATTCCTCAAGGACAGAGTTGCAGATGGGAAGGCCAGCAGCAGGCACCAAGAAAGGTAATCCTGACAGGTGATAAATCAGAATGGCAAGGACTTCTTAACATCACGGACTCTTAGGGAAGCCCCAAACAAGATGATTTCGCTGTGTAGAATTGACCTCCATATAAGAAATAGGACTGGATTAAATCATAGCGCAAGTGCTTAAGCCCACTCAGGACTGAGCACAGTGCTATGCTTTTTGGGATTCTCAGGGCCAAAAATTTTTAAACACTCTTTACTAGAATAAAAGCACAGGGTTTGAATTGTGGAGTATTTTCTAACCCCAGTGAGTATACCATTATATAGAGGTGTATAAAAATGGCTCATGTCCAAAGGTTTTTGCGCTAGCATTAAGTGCATTCTTCCAGAACCCCAAACCTAGAAGGCACATGTTGAAAGCAATAAAATAAAATAAAAACAGATCCAGGGCTCTTACAGACAGGGCAAATGTGTTGGCAGGCTGCTGTATTTGTTGCTGTAGTTCTTGGAGCTTTAAAAAAAATATCCAAATGATGTTTTTGTTATCCTGCACTACTTTCTAGTAATGCTTGACATCAGCTTCATTTTATTCCTACCTATGAGTGGGTTTCTTTTTACTTCTGAGACATACTGGAACAACAGGTTTCCTTTGTTTCTTTTTCTCTCATTCATATATATATATATATATAGAGAGAGAGAGAGAGAGAGAGAGATGATCAGTTGATCAGTAAAATGGCTCTTTTGCACTATAGAACTATAATTCTAATTTTATTAACAAAAGAACCAGAGAACATTTGCTCTTCAAGCCATGGGACCACCCCAACAAACTATGCCCTATTTTTAAAAACTCTTTGGAAGAGCCCTAATGCAGATCTGAGAAATTGCTACAAAGTGACTCCGGAAGAAAAGTAAAGTAGGAGCCAGAGGCAACAACAAATAGCAAAACCTGACAAAGCCCAAGGACTTCACATTTCTTTAAACCAGTCTGGGGCAGCACTCCAATGAACTATCAGTACTATGCAATGCACATGCATGGCAGTATGAAGGTGAGAGACTGGGTTGTCTATTAATGTGTTGCTGGTCCCCTTCAGTGGTTGCTTTCCTTCAACCCACTCTATCATTATTAATAAATGACCAGTCATATCTAGGATATCAGAACTGTAGCAGGCCCTGAGGTTTCTGCTTCAAACCCTGAGACCTTGAGATGGCCCCTAGTGATGTCATTAAGTGTCGTTACTCATTAAGTACCAACCACAGTAGCACACAGATTGTCATTCAACACCTGCACATAAACAAATGCCGAAAGAGAATGCATTTTCTCATATGGAAATTAAAATAGAAATCTTAACCAAAGAGACTGTTCCAAGATCACAGTGAAATTTTAGTGGATTATTCATTCTGACTTATTTAGGGAGACAGGATAAAGCTAGCCTGCTCACTTCTAGCCAAAACGTGGGTGGAGGGTAGAGGGTGAACTCTGGCACCACAACAATTAGGAGAGCAAGAAGATACTGGGCAAATACACAGATTCCTTGACCCCCAGTCTTTGCAAGTTGCAGCAATCAATCAATGAAACCCTGAAAACTGTAACAAGCTGGTGCTTTACTACGGTAGGTGAGCTGGAGTTTTGCAAGAGCAGGGGAGTCACTAAGGGGATGTGGGGAGTGGGACTGCAACAAATGACACCCTAAGGGGAGGTGACACCACTGTTCCCCAAACATCTCCTTGCACTTCTTTAAAACACTGAAGAGATAGTGTGAGTGGGGTGAGTTTCAGTGGGAGGTGAAAGGAGAGGCCCCACATTTTTAAAAAATAATAAAAATTAAAAATAAAATTAAAACCTAGTCTTACTTTTTCAAAAAAAATAGTAATAATCATATCTTACCAACTTTTCACTTTAACCACATGGAAGTAAATATATTTAGGCTGTGAGTATGGTATTGAAATTTAAAGATATAATTTTAATTTTGTTAGTTTTTAATGTCACAACTATAGTCTGTCTGCCCCAACTGCAGGATTGCCATCTGTTGATTTCAGCATCCACGGATGGCCCCACCCCATTATTCCTAATGGCAGAGTATTCACATGGCCACAATAGTTTGGCCAAGCACATGGTGCATTACCATCAAATACCATGGAATTTGAGGTCCTGTGGATTTTGGCATCTATGTGTGGGGCTGTGTGTGTCCAGAATGGAAACCCTGTGGATATGAAGGGCTGGTTGTATTACCATTACATTCAGTGATATACAGGAATTATGATTTATGAGTAACATTAGTACAAAAACATTACCAAAGATTCTGTATGGTGTAGAGGTCAATAATAATAACAATAATAACTTTATTTTTCTCCCTGCCTTTTGCCTTTGAGAGGGGTGAAACTATGTGTTACTGCACTGGGTGACACCAACCCTAGTGATACCACTGGCACACAGCTCTTTCCTTGGCCAGAGCTAAGCCCACTAAGGGCCTTTGCAGATTGCTAGAAATAGTGCAAACTGAGTCCACATTAACTGCCCTGGCTCAGTGCTATGGAATCATGGGAACTGTATTTTTTTCTGAGACATTGAGCCTTCTCTGTCAGAGAGCTCTGGTGCCACAATAAACTACAGTTCCCATGATTCACTAACACTGAGCCAGAGCAGTTAAAGTGGCCTCAATTTGCGCTATTTCTGGCAGTCTGCAAAGGCCCCAAGACTGGGGAATTTGCATCCTTGTCTCCTGACTGGAGGCAATCATGGAAACTGGAGGTTCAGGCCAAGTCCTGAATCCTAACAGCCCTAGTTACAGTAAATGCTACCATATCATTCACTCCCCCCTTCATGAAGTAATAAAAGGAAAGAAGTTGGGTCAGATCACTTAAATTTCAGAAGTGAAATATATTAGCTACCTGCTGGGGTATGCATTTCCATATGATTTAGGAGTTAACCTCAACATATGGATCACTTTTATTTGAAATGCAGCTACAACTAGTGTAACAGAGTCACTGGGCAGTTGGTTTCCTTTGGGCTGGTTGTGAGGAAGGAGTAGATATAAAAGGCAGGAGTGAGTGACTGGGAGTTCAGTTGAGCAGGAGTTTAGGAGAGTTGAAAGGAGCTGAAGGAAATTGAGTTGAGAGAAGGATACTGACTGGGAGAGAAAGTGTATTGAAGATTGTAAAGCGGAAACTGTGAAATGCCTGCAACTGTAATATTTATGTAACCATACCACTTTTGAACTATTCTACCTAAGCTACATTCTTGCTAAATGTTATTCAATAAAGTCAATATTTATCTTGTAACAGAAACCTCTGCCTAAGTGAATCCTAAACCATATTTGTTTTGTTGTTGTTGTTAACTGCCTTCGCGTTTGGTCTCAACCCATGGCAACCCTATGGATGAGACATTTCCAGGCCCCCCTGTCCTCTAGTGCTCTGCTCAGCTCCTGCAAACTCTTATTCATGGTCTCTTTAATAAAGTCCATCCATCTAGCAGGGGGCCTTCCTCTCTTTCTATTTCTCTCGATCTTTCCTAACATTATTGTCTTTTCCAACGATTCATGCCTTCTCATCATGTGTCCAAAGTACGACAGTCTAAGTTTCGTCATCTTGCCTTCTAAGGATATCTCTGGCTTGATCTGCTCTAGGACCCATTTGTTTGTCCTTTTGGCTGTCCATTGGATCCTCAGCACTCTTCTCCAGCACCACATCTCAAATGCATTGATTTTCCTTCTATCTTCTTTCTTGACTGTCCAGCTCTCACAGACAAACATGCTACCTAAAATATTAGATTTATAAGGTGAAGAGACTTGAGACCCTAGTCCTTATACATTTAAGGAAAGTGTATAAAGGGTGGATGCTGGGCAGGTGTCCTTGATGAGAGGCCTCCTATAAGTTAAGAGGTAAAAGGTAACCTTAAGGCATAAAAAGGAGGTTGCATCACAACTAGGTATCCTGGGTTTTATATGTTTAGTTGTGTTTTATGAATTGTGCCTCCACCACACCCTTGCACTGGATTAATGATGTATTACTGCCTCTGTGTGTATGTTTTGACTTGCTGTGTTACATCCTGTGGTTAGAACAAAAATAAAATAAAATAAAATAAAATAAATTACTTATTCACTATGTTACAGTACAAAGTTCACTCTTAAGGAACAACTTCTTATCATATTAGGAAAACTACCTCTGACATTCAACAGAGATTTAGGGATACAACTGCCAGACAAATGGAGATATCATTCTTCAGACCCACCCATTTAATAAACAGTAAGCAAATATTTTGCTTGCATTTCATTTATGATAGCTAAAATGTAAAGTTCAGTAGGAAACTCAAGTACTCAGGAAAAGTGGGGTGAATTGTCTATTATGAGTGATTTTATGTTCCAAGCATAAGAACAATTTGTCTTCAGCAAATACTTCACTCTTATGTGTCACCTAAATGGTTTAATACATTTAGTTCTGGCTGTGTCTTAATGCTATATGCGCAACATGTCTGTTTTTAGAAGGATGACTCTTAGAAGGTTGTACAGATTTGAAAGGCTCAAAGCTATACTCAAAACCTTGGAGTTTCATGGACCTCAAAGCCTATTGTGATATTCTGATGAACCACTTTACAGAAGTTCACTAAATGCTGGTAATTCCATTGGAAAGCCATAGGTGGTTGCCTAGAGCATTGTTTTATAAAGGATAGCAGAGCAACCAAAGATAAAAGTGGTCCTTCCTAACTTTTGTCTTAAGGGGTGAAACCCATGGCCAAAACATAGTAGCTTTCAGCTGCTTTGAAGGCAGGAGGTTTAGATGATGCACAAGGTGAAAGTTGGTGGAAAGCAAAACAAAGCCATGTTATGGGGCTAAAAACTGGAGCAAAAAGAAGCTGGGATATTTTGACTCAAGGGAGAAAATGTGGACCGTGGCAAAGCAAAAATGTGATCGTCAATAATGCATTGGATGTAATTACAACATATACAAACCAGACAGTCCAACAGGGGGGCATGGGTTGAAGGGGGTATGTATGGAGGGCCTCCATGATTGTGCTTTGCCAGTGTATCAGTGGGCACACCGATCCACTGTACAGACAGAACATCGCATGTGTGACTGTGTGACCGATCATATGGGCAGGCATCCAATGGAATGGCAAGAGTGTGACCCATGTATTTATGTCAATTTTCTCTTAAATATACTGTATGTGTATGTGTGATGTGGAACTGCATTGGAAAATTCAGAGAAGTGCAAATTTTGAAGGATAACTGAGTTTCAATTTGCATAGTGTTTAAAAAATGAAAATCACATTCTGTTAAAATGTGAACTGAACAAAGATCTCTACATTGTTGTTAGCTGAACTGAACAAAGATCTCTACACATGCACACACACTCAAAAGTTTGTATGGAATATGGCCCTGAAAGTCATAAAGTCAGGCAAAATGAACCAGGGCTTTCAAGAAACTTTTTAAAGGAATGTTGTTATTGTCAACCAATACAAGTATAATTCAAAAGTGGGCAACTGTGCTGAGGGAGAGGGCCAGTTTTTGCCTCTATGTCCTTGTGGTGGGTCCAGTTGGATGTGCCTTTTGCAATGACAGCATGGGATTTTATCATGTATAACACCATAAGGGGAAAATACAATGTTTAATGATATATTATCTGATTGCCTAATAAGAAAATGAAAGGTAGATATCAGCACACCTCAGTTCATTCCCTTAACCATGCTCATTTGCCTTCTATCCCTGCTGTTCTGCTCCATCACCAAAGATACATTAACAAATTGTTGATTCTTCCATTCTGCTGAAATCTTCAGTGTGGGGCTTTGAAAAGTATTTGCTAGAGAGAGATGCGAAAGAATAATCTCAGTGAGATTATTTTTATCTGTGACGGTAACACCAGAAGAATATTTTTATTTCTGCATACGTAGCTGAATTCAGCACTTGGAGCATGGGTGTTTTATGACCAAACTAGGAATGAGCAAGCAATTCTTTGGAACAGTAAATTTCTCTTTCAGAATGGCAACATGTAATTTCTTCTTCCCAGTTGGCATCTAATGTGAATTCTCAGTAGGACCAGAGTCAGCTTCTAACTATTATG
Organism: Phrynosoma blainvillii; assembly: GCA_026167975.1. NCBI lineage: Eukaryota > Metazoa > Chordata > Lepidosauria > Squamata > Phrynosomatidae > Phrynosoma > Phrynosoma blainvillii. Next base: position 104,375,094 of record JANUYF010000003.1, read on the forward strand.
AGGCACAGAAGCAATATAGCCTCATAATAGTTGGAAGCTGACTCTGGTCCTCAGCCTCTAGCAATACCTGGCTTGAACTAGAGTTGTGTGTAACAAACCTATTGGCATTTTTCATCATATTTGTGAGCAGAGAAATGGGAGAGGAGAAGGAACTATTTGCCACATTTTAACAGGCAGAAGAGAAGTTCTCCAAAAATTTCCAGGAGGGCACCATTAGCAGAAAGTAATTCATCCCCACCACCATCACCAGTTCTGTATTTTGCTTTGGTTGGTTCTAAGGAATTATAAGGGAAGTGTGATCGCTAACATTTGTAAAATGCTATAGAATTGTTTTCTTGTTATTTGGTGGGGAGGGGGGAGGGGGGAAGAAATTGTGTTCAACTCTAGTCTAAACTTTCTTTCTGATGTAAAATAGACAATATTTGAAAGAACACCACTTTAAAACCGGGTTTTTCCATCAAAGCAAAGCAGTGTCCCACAAACAGATTTGTAGACATCTACTGAACAAGAAGCAAAGTCCTCTGCTGATGCAATTACCGGTATATGTATTATCAAGCAGTTAGCAACATCTTACTGTCAAAAATAATGAAACAGTCTTTGCATTTTGGCCAGACAGTTGTACATACAGGAGGTATTACACAGTTTTGGATTCTGAACTGGTAATGTGCCAACAGCAAGACTTAAATGAAGATTATACTGAGAATGCTAATATGTTGCACCATCACAATAAATGCTTATATGTATTTGATTTTTTTAAAAGATGAATATATCTGATGTATCTGAATCTGACTGAATGTAAAGACATGAATGTGTGTTTGTCTGTCTATCTACATCAGGGGTAGGCAATCTTTCCCCTTTAAGGGCCGAAGGACTTCAGCTCCCAGAAGCCTCAGCCATGTTGGCCAATAGTCCCATGTTGGCCAATAGCTCCTGGGATTCTGGGAGCTGAAGTCCCTCGGCCCTTAAAGGGGAAAGGTTGCCTACCCCTGATCTACATAGTTTTGATGTGTAAATAGTGTTCAGTGCTCAGTGGCATCACCAGGGTGTGTGTGTGGGAGGGGGAGTGGACCACACTGGAAGACACTATAACAGTGTGTGTGTGTGACACAATAGGGGAGAAAATGAAAGAAACAGAACTTTGAGAGGAAAAATTATAAAATGGATTAAACTGATATATGGCAACAATCTTGGATTTTGGTAAATGGCAATTTCACTGAACCTTGTGTGATCCATAGAAGAACCAGACAAGGTTGTTCTCTGTCACCTTTGCTATACAGTCATCCCTTCTTATCTATGGGGGATCCATTCCAGACACACACACACACAGATAACAAAAAATGCAGGACCTTAAGTCTCATTGCTTTCTATGGGTCCAATTGATTTCAAGATAATTATGTTAAGATTTTGAACGAAATTAAGTGTGATCTACAGAACTGGACAAAACTAAAATTATCACTGTTGGGTAGAATCTCAGTGATTAAAATGAATGTTTTACTTGAAATGCTGTTTCTACTTCAAACTTTACCTATTTTGACAAATGATGTACCATTTAAACTATGGCAGGAAGATATTTCAGTTTTTATCTGGCAAGGCAACCCCCTACCCCAAGAATTAGATTTAAGACATTGCAAGATGCTAAAAAAATAAGTGGTTTATGCTTGTCAGATTTAAAGTTGTGTTATCATGCTTACTGTCTTGTATGGCTGAAAGATTAGATTACATTGAAAAATGAAAGATTGTTGCACATGGAAGGCTTTAATTTGGGTTTGGTTGGCACACCTTTCTCTATTATTATAAAGTCAAAGTCAATCATTTTGATAATCATTTTGATAAGGAGAGCATTCCTGAGAATTTGGAATAAATGTAACATTTGATTCATTCTAGATTGGTTTACCCAGGGGTAGGCTACCTAAGGCCCGGGGGCTGGATGCGGCCCCCCGAGGCCTTTGGACCAGCCCCAGGCCGGTCCTGCTGCTGCCGCCACTGCCCGCCATGATGATATTGATTGTTGTTATTACTTGTTCTTGGGGTTTTCTTGGCAAAATCTCCACAGGGGTTTTGCCATGGCTTTTCTGGGGCTGAGAGAGTGTGCATGCATTTTTTTAAATTTTTTTTTTAAAAAAATTATATTTTTATTTATGTATTTATTTATTTATTTTTGGTGCTGCTCCCCCCCCCCCCCCAGTTGTCTGAGGGACAGCAACCCGGCCTCCAGCTCAAAAAGGTTGCCTACCCCTGGCTTTACCCAAAGAACAGGTTGGAGGGACTGGTGGTGGTGATGTGTCCACTAGCTGTCAGCAATACTTCAAGTGTTGAGGAAATTAGCTTTGTGAGAGGCTTGGGTAACCTTTGGACCCTGGGCACCAATATATACCAGTAGTAACTGGGAGCACTCCAGGTTCTGTGTGACTTAAGAAGGATTTTATTTAGAAAATATGCAAAGAGCCATCACAAAGATAAGATAGCAATCCAAACCTTTTAATTTCAGTTGTAAGTTTTCCATTAGGTGGGGAAGTCATATCTGTAGCTTTATTTTGTTTGTTTATGTTGGGGGATTATGTTATTTTATGTTATTTTTATGTATTTGTGTTTAATAAAAGAAAATTAAAAAAGAAAACTAGAGAGGGTTCCTGTACATTTATTGGGTGTGCAAAATGAGTATTTCAGAAAGTGTTCCTCTTAGCTGCTTGTGTAACATGTAATACCCTGTGATGTAGTAGTTTGAGTGCTGAATTACAATTCCAGGATATCAGGGTTCAATATCAAGGCTCAACCACGGAAACTCACAGGGTAACCTTGGAAAGGTTACACTGTCACGGTGAAGGTCATGACAATGAAACTGCAGCTGGCTGATCATCAAGGTAAATGTTGGCTCTCTGAGAAGAAATCTATTTTAAAAGAATTAATAATGAAAAGGATGATGTTGCAAATTGCTGCTGTAGAGGGAAGGGATTGTAGGGGGGAAAAGTCTCAGGAAAACCTGCAGACTTTGCAGTCAGTCTCTTCATTTTCCTCCAGATCTGGGGGGAGGTGGAGGAGAAGAGAGTGTGTGGGCGGTGTGGATGAAGCCAATTGTATGGCAACATTGGACATTATTAAAAATTCTGTATGGTCTGGTAAGGGAGGAGGTCCATGGGGGTGACACCATGGGTTTCTGCACTGGGTGACACCACTCTAGTGGTACCACTGTCAGTGCTCACCCCTTGGTATTTGGCTTGCCAGTTCAGATCATCCCAGGCCCTGAGGTTTCCAGGCCAAAACCTGACATGCAGGGGCAGCCCTGATGATATCAGTAAGCATTATGCAGTATCAACCACAGTCGTTCACAGCGTATCATTCAAACACACACACACATATAGAAGGAGAGAAAGAGACAGAAATCTTAAAGGGGCTGCTCCCAGATGAAGCAAAATGAGGGGATTTTTCTTTTTCACCTACTTAGAGTGATAGGATAAGGAACATTTAATCTAGCCTCCTTGCTTTTAGCCAGAAAGTGACTGCAGAATAGAACAGAGAGTGAGCTGTGGGAGGGAAGGAAGAAGCTATGTAAATACACAGACCACCTGACCATTCTTTGCAAGTTGCAGCAAGAAATTAAATAAACTTTGCAAATTGTAGTAAGCTGCTGCTTTACTATCTGGAGATTAACCCTTTCCTCTTGTCCAGAGTTGAGTCCATCCAAACTGGAGAATGTACACCTTATCTACCACTTGAAGATAATCCATGAAAATTGGAGATTGTGGGTCAGGCTCTGTGTTCTGCAATCTTACATTGAATGTATTTATACAGAGAATCTAAACTCAATAATACAGTGAATGAAACTCTAGGAAATAGAATTAAATTCATTCCTTATATATTAAAACTGCAAACATATGCATACTTATCTGGGAGTAAGCTCCCTTGAACACAATGTAATGTCTGCCTGAGTAAATATGCATAGAATTTTTCTGCCACTATCTTAATGAAGCTAGAGAGGACATTTACTTCCAAGAAGGACAAATAAAACAACACAGACAGAAATCAAACCTTCTTAACATATATATATATATATATATATATATATACACCATTGTTTTGCTCAACCAAAACCTGCAGCTGCTGAAGAGCCATGGGTGGGCAGGCAGGACAAGACAAGTAGGAACAGAATATGATGGTGACAATTACAGAGATAAGCATGACACCAAAAATAATAATAATAATAAAGGCTCCAATAATTTGCAAGTTGTGACCATAAAATCAGGATCTAAGAACATAATACTTTTGCCATCCAAATGTGTACAACAAGCCCTTCGACCAAATCCCTCAGGAAATAAGATTTATACAAAGAAAAGGGCTTGGATTTTCATAATGACAGTAAAAAAACACCAGGTGATAGGTAAAGCTAGAAATAGAGATTGCAGGGATAATTAAAACTGTACTGCTGGGTTAGACTTCCTGAGCAATCATCAGCTTCAGCACTTCCCTTCCCCACCTTCTAAGGCCTGAAACAGATGGGCTTAAAAAGCTGGCTTCCGCGTGGCTTGGGGTGTGTGGTGATTACATGATGCAGATTCCAACCTTTGTAGAAACCATGTTGAGGCTGCACCGGAGCCACCTAAGTCAGCTAAAAAAAGAATGGATTTTTTTGGGACCATGGCACCAGGTGCTCTTGGGACAATGGCATGTGGCTGCTGCAGTCCTGGGGAGATCAGGATGGGAGCGGCTTCTGACTGCTCCTTTTGCCCCATCTGTTTCATCCCTATGTGCAGGTGTAGTTTTTATTTTTGTAGTTGGCCATTTTACAGACAGTTAGGACGTTTTCACACGGGGCTTTACACGGAGGCAAACCTACCTCCGTCCGGCCCCACTCCGGCTCCAGAACCATCCCTGCGCCCTCCCGGCTTTAGCCCCATATTTCTAATTCCTTTTCTAAAAAGGAATCAGAGGGGCTGCTGCCGGAGGCAATCAGGAGCCCTTCCGGCGGCTGCTGTTTTCGCCGCCGGAACGGAACGGCTCTTGATTGCTTCCAGGGGGCTTCCAGGCGGCTTTAGAGTACTTGGATGGGAGACCACCAACAAATATCAGGTGCTGTAGGCTAAATTTCAGAGGAAGGAACTGGCAAAACCTAGATAATACTGCACTACACTGTTATAGCACTATTATTCCATTTTTATTGTTATGGCTGCCTCCTGTGAAATTCTGGGGTTTGTAGTTTAGGGAGGCCTAAGAGCTCTCTGGCTGAGAATTCTAAATGCCTTTTACTAAACTGCAAATCCCAGGATTCCAGAGGAGGCAGCTGCAACAGTAAAAGTGGAATAATAGCACTAGAACAATGTTGCGTGGTATTAACTGTTCCTTCCCTTTTTTAAAAAAAACCTATGAAATTCATGGGGTCACCATAAGTTGACAGACGACTTAAAAGCATGCATGCACACATGCTGACAGATCTTCTTTTCTACTAAAAAATGTGTAACAAACATTGTGCCCAGCCCATTAATTTTTTCCTTCACTCCCCAAATTTCTAGCATTGCAGTGTAAGACAGTGAAAATTGTTCATACCAAGAATTCTTTTCTTTGCTGTGTCTGTATTCCCTTTGTAACTTTAAAGGTAAAGATTATCAAGTCTTATCAGACTGTAGGAGGCAGTGCCATTACTAAGCCAAAGAGCCACAGTTGTCTGAAGATGACTCCAGTGTTCATGTGGCCAGCACTGTCACTGCTAGGTTGGCCAAAACTGGGACTAGTGATCGGAGCTCACATTGTCAAGCAGTGCTTGGGCCTCAAACTGGCAACCTCGCAATCATTGTCTTAACCACTAAGCCAATGCATCCCTACAGTGTAACTTTACCTGCTCCTTTTCCTTGGATACCTAAACTGTACTTGTATGTTAATGTTCAACTAAAGTTTTAAGTTACATCAATGCTAAAAATTTGAGAACTAAAGCAAAACTTCATGGGGGAGGGACTTATTTTGTGGAGTGACATCGCCCCACCAAATAGCTACACCCTGCCACCTACCTTATCTTTGCTTTATGGATTTGCTAGAGGGCCTGGCATTAACTTCGTACCCAAATAGCAAAAATGTCCCTGCTGAGGGAAATGTTTCTCAGTGATGAGCTATTCTTTGTGCCAGCCACTCTACAGATCACCTTTGAATGCTGCCAAAGTTATTAAAAGCAAATTTTGCACTCATAGATCACTGTCTGCTGGGTTTCTTATCAGCTGCCCTCTGGCAAAGTAATAGAGAAAGGAAAGGTGGGGTATGGTTCATTCTGTCAAACAGTGCTAACCTACATTAGATCTTTGGTGAGCAGGCCTTTTAGGCTGCTGAAAAAATGTTTCTCACCACATTTCATCTACTGTGCAAATATGGTTCAACTATTGTTGTCACCAGTTGCAACCTATCTGGGCTTTCTCTAGTATACCAGGCCACCTGTCCAGGCAAGTGTCTTTGTTCAGAGAATATAATACCTGAGCACAGCACTATTACATGTTTTTCAAGAAATTTTTATGGCTTACTTGGCTTGTACTGTCAGTATGGGCATCTGAACTCAGCCAGCTGTTCATCAGTAATTAGTTCCATTTCTGGAATGTACTACCTTCGAAGCTACTCAACAAACATAGTTCACATGACCTGAATCAAAGAATCAGAGTTGGAAGAGACCACAAGGTCCATGCAGCAAGACACAATCAAAGCACTCCTGACAGATGACCACCCAGTCTCTGTTTAAGAAACTCCAAAGGAGAATCCACCACACTTCAAGGCAGAATATTCTAGTGTCAAACAGTGGTTACTGTTCGGGTAGACCCTCTTTTACTGTAGTTTTAATCCATTGATCCATGTACTAGTCTCTGGAACAGCAGAAAACGAGTTTATGCCATCCTCAATGTGACATCCCTTCAGATATTTAAATATGGCTACCATGTCATATTGAGGATGGCATAAACTTGTTTTCTGCTGTTCCAGAGACTAGTACATGGATCAATAGATCAATGGATTAAAATTACAGGCCTACAGTAAAACTACTAAGCCTCTCCTCATAGGGCATGGTTTCCAGACTTTTTACCATTTTGGTTGCCCTCGTCTGGGCACGCTCCAGGTTGTCGACATCCTTCTTGAATTGTGGTGACCATAACTGGGCACAGTATTCCAGGTGAGAGTTGACCAAAGTAGAATGGAGTGGTAATATTACTTCTCTTGATCTTAACGCTAAACTCCTACTGATGTAGCCTAGAAAGCTGTCTTTTTTGCTATCACGTTGCATGGTTGACTCATATTCCACTTGTTCAGTCCAACCTGAAAGGCAACAAGTTAATCAGTGACTCTATGTGTTGCTCTTGTCTCCCAGTTGTTGAATGTTAAGTACCTTGTGCCAACACAATCTCTCTTCAGGATCATAGTTACTATGAAGCAGCAACACCATGAAACTGGATACCACAGTTGGTTGAGGACTTCATATTGTTCATGAAGCAGTTCTGACAGGATCAGTAGGCCAGTATATGCCTCCAGCACACTGATGTCAAGGGGCTTCCACAGGTTGACTTGGGTAGGGTTCCTCTTGTTCCATACTCTGGACAAGCTGGAGCACATCCAGAGGAAGGCAACCACACTTTCACAGATTGGCCTAAATTCTACTGTTAATCTTAACTAGAGTAGAACCACTGAATCTATGGGATTTACCTACATATTGGAACACCATCAAGCAGTTGATTGGATTTGTCAAACCTAGGAGTTTTTCACATGGGGGAAATCCCATGCAAAAATCACTGCTTTAAATTAGAAAAAAAACGCAAAAGCGGTCATGATTTCACACGATGTTGCTGTTAAATTGATGTTAAAAGGAGGTTAATCCGAACGAAAACTCCTCATTTACGCTTCTTTTTACTTTGGGAAAAACCCAAAAGTAAAAATGAGGGGTTTTCGTTCGGATTAACCTCCCTGTTAACAGCACTTTTACTTTTCACACAGGGCAGAACGGGAGAAATCCCGTTCATTAAAAGCTTCCATTTTTGTGGTGTTTTTTTTTTTTTTTTACTTTAAAGAGCGATTCTGCACGGGGCTCCCCGTGTGACTCCCTAGTTAGAACTGAGCAAATAGGATTTCAAGCATTGTGTGTAGAGTAATTCAAAGGTTGCTAGACTGTTTTTTAGTTTCATCCTTCTTTGGTCTGGGGCATATACAAATGATGTCTCTGGATGCTCTGAAGTGAACTGTTGGTACACATTTAGTCCCTGTCCCTACCTATCTTGCCTCAAGGGACATCAATATCTCTTCTTGGTCCTTCCTGAACAGAATATAAAGAGCATCCACTTGCTGCCTTTCCACCTTTGAACAGGAGTCCAAGCACACTGCAGAAATAATCCAGTTTGAGATCACTTTAACTGCCAAGGATCTGTGCTAGGGAATCCTAGGAATTGTAGTTTATTTTGGCACCAGAGCTCTCTGACAGAGAGGGCTAAATGTTTTACAAAAGTACAGTTCCCAGAATTCCCTAGCATTGAGCCAGGTCAGTTAAAGCGTGTCAAACTTGATTATTTCTGCAATGTGTTTTGGACCAGGGAGAGAGGTTGTTTCTCATCTGAGCATTCTAAACAGCTTGTCTGCGTCATGGTTTGACCACAAAATGGTATAGGCATTTTTTTTTCTCAATTGTGTGGGGCAGAAAATAAACCACAATGGAAAATGCAAACAATTTGCTGGGACAATTTTTACCCCAGGTTTTTGTTTGTTTTGTTTTTTTGTCTGTTGTAAGGTGAGTGGCTGAAACTTGGGACCATTGTTGAAAACTCTTGAGGTGACAATATCTCCCTGGTATATCTAGCTCTGTCTGAATTTTCCAACTCTGAGGCACTGCAGAAATAATGCAATTTGACACTGCTTTAACTTCCATGGATCAATGCTATAGAATTCTGGGATTTAGTCATGTGAGATATTTCCACTTTGAACTCAATTTACAGCAATTGAAGTAAGCAAACAATGATGAAGGATAGTGGAAGAAGGAAAGAAAAACTGGCACATTTTAAAAGCAGCTAAAAAGTTGAGATGACAGAGAATTCATTGGTGTGGTCTCTGTCAAATGGGGACAGTTGAAGAGTATGATATTTTACTGTATTAGGAATTGTTTTTCATATAGGGCCTTTGCAGACTGCTAGAAATAGTGCAAATTGAGTCCACTTTTAGGGTTAGGGTTAGGGAATCATGGGAACTGTATTTTATTGTGGCACCAGAGCTCTCTGACAGAGAAGACTCAATGTCTCAGAAAAAACCCAATTCCCATGATTCCCTAGCACTAACCCTAACCCTTAAAGTGGACTCAATTTGCACTATTTCTAGCAGTCTGCAACCCCCCATAGTCTACCACAGAAAGACATAGGGTTTTAAATCCACTTGTTAGTTCCAAAGCAACAGATGGAAAGAGAGTAAAGCTGAGATCACCACTAAGAAAGGCCCTATTTCTCATATCCACCAGCCTTATAGAATTTGTTGGCAGGCCAACAAGTAGAGCCTTTGACAATTGTCACAAAATAACAGACAGTGTAGGCAGTGGCATCGCTCCGGGGGTGCAGTCCACACCAGGTGACACCCCAGGAGAGGGATGACACCTGGTTGAACCCTTCACTTCATTGCTGCGGCCTCATTCCCCTCATGTGGAGAACAGGGCAGTGGCAAAGAGGAAGGTCGAGCACACCCTGCTGTACCTCCTTGCTGTGGCCCTGTTCTCCCAGAGACAGAGGTGCAAGAAAGGGGGGGGAGGAGGATGCCAACCACCTGGAGGCCAACCTGTGAGAGGTCTAGATGGGAGTGGCAGCAGTGAAGCAGGAAGATAGGTTGGTTCCCTGCACCGGCAGCCCAGGGAGCCCTTGGCCGCCTAGCAGGGATCCACCCATCTCCCCCTAGGCGACCCTGTTGGCCATGTGGAGGAGGAGGAGAAGGAGGAAGAAGAGGAAGAGGAGGCAGCAGAACTCCAGGCCACTGACTGGGCAGAGGGCGAGCAACTTTGATGGATGCAGGTGGCCATGAAGGTCCTCCCCTCATCCAGCTCTGGCAGGAGGACTGCCAGGAAGGACTGACTGGACCCAGAAGTCCCGGAAGGCATCACCTACAGATAAAGTGCCCAAGGAGAATAGGACTGCAGCAACAAGAAAGGCCGAGTACACCCCCTGCATCTCTCCAGCTCTGCCTTGCCCTGCCCCCCATACAAGAAGCCCCACCCCAGGAAGCCCCCCCCTACCCCAGGTGACACCAAGGGCAGGGATGCCAGTGAGTGTAGCAGGCCTTCAAAGAACCTGGACCTAAATGGTCGAAAGGAAAAACTAGCACACTGAATTAGAACCAGAAATGAAACCAACAATCACCAACTGAATTCCACCATGAAATTACATGGATTGAATAATACAAAATCACATGGTGTTGTTATGTAAAGCATTGCTCATCACAAGGATCTTAGAGATTTTTTTAAAAAATATTCTCACCTGTTGAATAATCTCCAACTTTCCCAACTTGGCAGGGAAAGTCCTAATTAATCCTCTACTACCCCACTTTTCAGCTGCTTTTAAAATGTCCCAGTTTCTTCCTTCCTCCCACTTTCCCTCTTCCCCCTTTGCTTACTTCAATTGCTGTAAACTGCTTTCTCAGATGCAGGCAAAAGCAAACTGCTGCCTCCTCTCCTAGCTTTTGTGTTCTCTCTCATTAATAACCTTTGCCATCTTGACCACACTCTGACATTCCTTGGCCACATATGTCCCAGTTTTCATCTGTGAAATATTGGAGGGTATGATGTTGCACATATGAGGAAGTCTTAATGCAACTGAAGACAAATAGGCCATACTCCATGCCCCATCATCAATACTCTTGTATGCCTTTCCAGCCCTGCCTCCCCAAGGCCCTCAATATTGAGAACAAGTGACATTTCTAGTGATATAATCTGATTTTCTCTTAACCACATTGAAGATCTTAATTGTGCATATAATGCAGCCTTCCTAAATCTTGGTGTCATTCAAATGCTTTCACTACAACTCACAGCAACCCCATCCAGCATGGAACTTCCATTGAGATCCAGGCTATTTGTCCCGCAAGAGGCTAACCGTCCCTTTCTCAGGCAGAGAACATCGAATTTCTTGAGAAGACTCAGTATTGTTATATCTGGAAAAACTTTTAGGTGCCATGTAGCTTGCCAATTGTAGTTCTAATAAAAGAGTATTACCTTTGTTGGAGATAAAAACCTCAAAGAGTTGTCCTTGTCCATTAGTTTCCTCAATGGAGGTTATTTTGCTGCTGCCTCTGCCTGCAATGGATTTGAAATTTTATTGCCTATATTTTATTACCCTTTGCCCTTGGTCCCCAGATGGCCAAGAAGGGGAGCAGCCTCTGCCTGCATTGAGATCCCTTCAGACCATCATAACTAACAACAGAAGCAATATCTGAGACAAAATGTAGGCTTGTGACTCTAACATTGGGGCCAAGCAGACCAGCAGCTTGGAGCGGCCTCCAGCTGCTCCAGCCCTCGTTGCTCCCCATTCAACATGGGACCATGGAGACCAGATCCCATGGTCCTAAGGCCGGCCACTGCTGCAGTCCACAATGGACCGCAGGCAAGGAGCGGTTTTTTGTGCTCCTTTTACGGCCTGATTTAGGCCGCCTTAGGTGCTGCAGTGCAGCTTCAGCCCAATCTGGGTGTGTGTGTCATCTGTACGTCTCGCCCCTGGATCGACCCGAAAGCAGCACTTTTGGCCCATCTGTTTTGGCCATTATCACCTTTCTTTTTCTGTGTGATCTTAAACAAGTTTGACTGAAAAAGAAGCGAGTGAAGCTTCAAAAGCTTGTATGATGTATTTTGTGCTTTTTAGTTAGCCCAATAAAGGTATGGCTGGATTTTGTTGTATTTTGCTGCATTGTTGTTAACTATCCTTGAGTCGAGCTGACTCATGGCAACCCTGTGAATGAGACATCTCCAAGTCTCCCTATCTTCAACTGCTCAGCTCCTGCAAGTTCAGGTCACCTTGGCTTCCAGGGAGAGTTCTAGCTTGATCTGTTCAAGGACTGTTTGTTTGTCTTTTTGGCTGTCCATGGAATCTTCAGCATTTTACTCCAGCACCACATCTTAAATGAGTTGATTTTCTTTCTGTCCACTTTCTTCACTCTCCAGCCAACATTATTATTCCTGAATAAACTGCTACTATGTAATTCTGGCTGCAGAAATAATCCAGTCTGACACCACTTTGACTGCCATGGCTCAATGCTATGGTATTCAGGGATTTGTAGTTTTGTGAGACATTTAGCCATCAGCAGATGTTGCTTCTGTCAGAGAGCTCTGATGCCACAACAAGCTACAAATCTCCGAATTCCATAGCATTGAGCCATGTCAGTTAGAGCAGTCTCAAGCTGGATTATTTCTGCAGTGCAGATGCAGCCTAAGTGGAATATCCTGCAGACCTGTATAATTTTTCTCTCTGCATTTTTTTATCTGTTTGATCACATTTTAAGAAATTTAAACTTTCTCCTTACTAACAAAATCTTCTGTTTTAGTAAATGTAATGAGGACCTCTAGTGTTTCTTTTGCAATACTTCACTGAAAATAATTAATGTACAGTACTCAAATACTCCTTCAGCTCAGGACCAAAATACAGTTCTAGAATTTTTCTTCCTAAGGGTATGTGTGTATTTGTATGTGCGTGTAGGGTTGACATAATTCTCTTCCACAAAACTGGGACAAAATGTAGGACATTCAAGAAAAATGGAGGACATGACCAACTAAATATTATTATTATTATTAAAAACATTAATTAAAAAAATTAATATGGTTTGTGTGTTGGACTAGGACTCTAAGCAGCTTCATTTATATACCGCTTCATATTGTGCTATGGGATGTCTAAGCGGTTTACAACTGTAAGCTCATTGCCCCCCGACTCATTTTAGTGACCTCGGAAGGATGCAGGCCTGAGTCAAGCCTGAGCCCTGGCTAGTACTGAACTTGCAGTCTATGAGTGAGTGGCTGCAGTACAGGCATTTAACCACTGCGCCACCAGGGCTCCTAGAGACCAGGGTTTGAATCCCTGCTTGGCTATGGAAACCAACTGGGTGACCTTGGGCCAGTCACACTCTCTCAGCTTCAGGGAAAGGCCATGGCAAACCCCCCCCCCCCTGAACCAATTTTGCCAAGAAAAACCTAGCAGAGGGTGGCCCTAAATCGGAAAGGATTTGTGGGCACACCACAACCACAAAACCATGCTTCAAGTGGAGGAAGGGTTGGTATCCCTCCTTCCTGGACCTGGAGAGAAGTCTGCAATGGAGGACATGTCCTGGAAGATGCCCCCTGTTCCAGCCCCTTCCTTATCTGACTTTGGCCACTGCCACCAGGCCACAGTTTCATGGAGGAAGGAGAAGAAGAAAGGCTGCACGATGCTGCGCTGGCCCCCAAGGCCCCCTCTGGTGGTAGCAGCAGCAGCGCTGAAACCAGGGGAAGGCCTTGCTACCCTAGACCTCCTTGTGACCCTGTCTCATGGCTCGGCCGGCCGGCTGTCCAGTGAGTTCCCACACAGCTGTGCTAGGGAGGCTTTGTCTCCTGGATGTCTTTGGGCATTGCTTGGCTGGCCGACTGGCCAGCCAGCCAGTTGAGGCACTGCGTGGCTGCGTCATGGTCAGGAATAATAATAATAATAATAATAATAATAATTTACATCACGCCTCTCTGCAGAGCAATCGGGGCGGCTTACAACATTAAAATTTCCATACATATATATTAATACAATTTAAACAACATTAAAAAAAAAGGAAGGCCTTGCCCTTGCCTGGACATGATGCCAAAACTGGGCAGGCCATCCCAAAGACCCTTAAAAACTGGGAATGTGCCAGCAAAAATTGGGATATGGCAACCCTATGTGTGTGTGAAATGCAGATGTGGAGGACTGAAAATGAGAACAGAAGATTAGCAAGAGGAAGGCTGTTTAACCCTTTCCCTTCCTGCTGTTTCACCCACAAATTCACCCTCAGTTATTTCTTTCCCTGCAGGAAAATAAAAACAAAAACACAGGGTATCTTTATTGCAGGTAGAAAAGCAGTAGGAAAGTAAAGCGATAAGCAGCTCCTCAATAAGGCCGGTCTCCTGCTCCTATTTTCAGCCCCCACAAGTTATTTTTCCATTTAAAAATGGGAGGAAGAGTACAGATCTTTCATCATGTGTAGCTTGTCCTTTAATGCAGAAAGAGGGATAGGGTTACTTTGGGGGCTATTTTATTAGCTAATACAGGCATCCCTCCCCATTCGCAGACTTGGAATCTACAGTCTCACTCGTTTGCGGACAGCAAGGGGGGAGGGACAAAATGGCATGTGTGTGTGAGCACATCCCCACTGTAACCAATGGGGACTTCAATATTTGCGTTTCTCTTGATTCACGGTGTGTGTGTGTCTGGAACGGTTCCCCCATGAATCAGGAGGATCGCCTGTATTTCTGGGTTACCATGGGAGGAAAATGCCAATGTAATATTTTTTCCCCCTGCACCCTATAGAGCAGGAGACACTCTTTCCTTCTTCTACATCACTAAAGGTCTCTCAGTACCACTTTCTCTGTCAAATGGGCCTCCTTTTCTATCTCTTGTCACATGCTTCCTTCTCTTTCTATTTCTACCCCATACCCCAGTTTCCTCCTTTCTGTCAAAAACCACAGAGCCCCTAACTCTTATCTCCCTGTCTTCCCACAGAGTCAACCCTTTTCTCTTTCTTTTCCACCTTAGACCTCTGTCCTTTCTTTCTGTGCAACTACAGGTCTTCCAGTATCCTCTACAATGTCACTTTCCTCCTAACTCTTCAGTTAATGCCACTACATTTTCTTACTGCACTCCCCTCCAAGCATACTTATTTCTCTGCACTACTGCAGATGCACTCTCATTTCCCAAGCACCAGCTGGAAACTCCCATTCGGTTTTCAGCTGATACCTGAATGATAAGAGTGTGAGAGACAATTGAATTTCTGCTGGCTCTCCAGATGTTGCTGGACTGAAGCTCCCATTGTGCCTTGCTGTTGGCTGTGTGAGGTGGAGCTGATGGGAGTTGTGATCTCACAACATCTGGCTACTCCACAAGGTTGGGCCAAAACATTTGGTTGCCTAAGGAGAAGGACAAGATTGTGTCCTTCTCCATCCCACATGCAGGAGGTAGCTGGACTTCAGAGCTTCATCTTCTACCATTCGACCATGTCTTCCATTCTACCTGAGATAACAAGCCATTTTAAGAGCCCTAGGACATGTTGTGGGGCATCCTATAAATTCCTTGTCTTGCAAGAGAAGGAAATAGGTAAGAAGTTTGGAGAAGTACAGCTAAGAAACTTCTGCTCCCCCCCCCCGAATCTGCTGCCTGAAGCAAATGCCTCTCTTTGCCAAATGCTAGGACAGGCTTCCCTGATCTCCGGCGTGTTTATGCTGGACTTTCTTTCCAGACCTCTTTTAAAACTCTCTGCTATTTCAAATGACCACTAAATGCTGCCCATTTAAACACGAATCTATTCCAAAGCTTCCCTCCATCTCAAATTCTGCAGTGCATTTTTTTCTAAAAAGAAAACTACTGATATGAAGCCAGAACCTGAAGTTCTGGGTGAGTTATAAACCTAAGGAAAGAGTATCAGCTTATCTTAACTCCCCTTCTCCCCCTTTGTCTGCAAATTGGTCATACATCTTGGGATTCCTGAGGAGATACCATCTAATCTTCTCAGCATTCCTGACTCCTTCCTCATTTATGTTGAGGAACAGCTGTAGTACTGCAGTCCTTACAGGATCCTTGAAAAAGCCACTGCTGAGAAAAGGTCTCTAGTTTAGCAAACAAGGGCAGTGGGAAACGAATTAAATCAACCACAACCTCTCTTGTGGTTGTTTGGGAGATACTCTAGAAATAAAGAAAATACAGGTGGCCCTCCATATCCACGGATTCATTATCAATGGATTCAAGCATCCACGTCTTGAAAATATTCAAAAGTATAAATTCCAAATAGCAAAAAGGGACACCATTTTACTATGCCATTGTATTTAATGGGACTTGAGCATCCATGAATTTTGGTATCCATGGGTGGGTCATGGAACCAAACCCCAGTGGATAACAAGGGCCCACTGTATTTAGATATGAAATACTTAATGGAAATCTATTTTGATATGCCTATATTCCCTTCCTTGGAAAATAAGAATTTCACTTTTTGAAAAAAAAAATCACTCAGTTTTTCTTCAGAAAGCAATGATAATTTCCCTGGGGCTCTTTAATACCACTGAATTATAGTGTTTTCTGCTGAATAGGCTGTATCTTATGGTATCCTGGGATTTGTAGTTTGGTGAGGCAGTGGCATCACCAGGGTTGGTGTCACCTAGTGCAGAAACTCATGGTGTCACCCCCTTCTCCAACTTACCTCCTCCCATACTACATTACACACAATCCTTAGTAATGTTTTTTGTGCTAATGTTACTCATAAATCTTAATCCTGATATATCACTTAATATAACATTTACATAGTTTCATTAAAGTGAAACTTTGATAAGATATGATGTTTTTATAGAATATTTAAAATTAATTAAAACCTTGGATTTAAGATTTACCGTAAGTTAGATTTTTAAACATGCATTTGTAGTTCTTTGAAGTTTTTTAAGCTGAAGATTAAGGTCCAAAACATACTACAGAAATAATCCAGTCTGAGACTGCATTAACTGACCTGGGTCAATGCTAGGGAATCCTGGGAATTGTAGCACCACTTGTTGTGGCCCTAGAGGTCTCAAAAACTACAGTTCCCAGAATTATCTAGCACTGAGCCAGAGAAGTTAATGCAATCTCAAACTGGATTATTTCTGCAGTGTGTTTTGGGCCTTAATCTTTAGTTTAAAAAACTCCAAGGAAACACAAATGCATGTTTAGAAATCTAACTTAAAACCTTAAGTCCAAGGTTAATTTTTTTTTTAAGATGTGCTCCTGCTAGTCATATCAACTCTTGTACTACATAATTCTACTGGACACATTAATTGTTAAGGAAAAAGCAACATGGGATATACAGTAATAGAAATAAAAATATGTATGTGAATGTCAAAGTGACTAAGCAGGAGCAATCAGGAAGACACACAGGTGAAAAAGATAATATAATTAAGAAGCCTTGAGAGCCAAGGACAAAGTTATAGAAGGTATATTGAGAACACCTGTGATAGATTGCAAACACCTGAGACTCATTAAGTGGTCAAGGTAAAGTGATGAAACACTTGGGTTGGTCTTAGGTATGGGATGATCTATGTGGACCAATCAAGATGTATGTACACACCCACTGGGTGGAAAATGACTGGTGGGTGGTGTCTAACAATGGCTATAAATTGCAATGTTTGCTAATGTACATTGTGGTGTAGTGTGGAGTAGTTTGGTGTATTGTGGAGTAGTGTGGAGATATTTTGGAGATATTGTGAAGTGTAGAGATTGTGATTTGTAGGGCATATAGTATTTATATATAGTAGAATAAAGTAGATCTTTTATATAAGACTACTGAGTTGTCTGGTGTCTTGAGGGAAGATACAAAGAAAGCAGAAGAATCCTGGAGAAGTTTGGAGACATCTCAGGAAGAAGAGTGAGAAGGCTTGGAGAGTTTGTCAGGGTCTTCAGCCTATTCTCTGAAACTCTGCTGCTTGTGAAAGAAGCATCAACCACTGATCAAAGCTGGTCAGCTCTGCTGCATAACATGGTGGTGAGTTAGAGCCAGAGGTGAAGAGCTACAACTCCCATCATCCCTGACATTAATTACATCTAAAATAGTTGGTATAAAGACACCTGGAACAAACAAGGTATCTCATATTAGATGGGCCTGTTCTTGAGATCTTGCTTAATATTATAGTCATCATATTAATTGCTTTGTTTTAATAGTGGTTGCATGCTTTTTAGATTGAGTTATGCTAGCTCATCATGATGAAGCAGCTAGTAACTAGTTGCTCCAATGTGCATAAGAGGGAAATGATGTCCATTAATTTATAAGACTACCTTTCTAGTGTAAACTGGGTTTCAATCCCTGAGCCCTTCCAGAATATCAGTACTCTTACAAGGGAACAAACAATACATTTTAGGACAAAAATGGGAGAGAGGAATCTAGCAACACTTTAAAGACTAATTCATCTATTTTAAGTGCCCTGGATATCAATCAAATTTAGGGCATCTGAAGAAATGGAAAGCACAAAATAAAATAGTTGGTGTTAAAATCAATCAATGTCTCGAAGCGGTAATGGACTGGATGAAGAAAAATCGACTCAAGTTGAATCCAGACAAAACGGAGGTACTTACGGTTGGGGCCCCCAAACCAGAGATTGGGTTGTGACCGCCAGTCTTAGATGGGGTCACGCTCTCCACCAAGGACTGTGTCTGCAGTCTGGGGGGCTCTTGAACTCGTCGCTTCACATGACGGATCAGGTGAATGCGGCAGTCAGGAGCGCCTGTTATCAGCTTCGGCTGATACGCCAGCTGCACCCTTTCCTGGAAGTAAGGGACCTAGAAACCATAGTACATGCACTGGTAACCTCACGACTCCACTTCTGTAACGCACTCTACATGGGGCTGCCCTTATACCTAACTCAGAAACTGCAATTAGTACAAAACATGGCAGCCAGATTGATCACCGGAACATCAAAAGGTGATCATATCACTCCTATCTTGAAATCATTGCACTAGCTGCCAGTTAGTTTCCGGGCACAGTATAAGGTGTTGGTATTGACCTTTAAAGCCCTACATGGCCTGGGTCCATCTTACCTAGGGAATCGCCTATCTCCATATAATCCGCCCCGCGTCCTTAGGTCCTCTGGGAGGAAGTTGCTTCAACCAATAAGAACTAGGCTGGCGACGACCTCCCAGAGGACCTTTTCTGCCGTGGCCCCCAGATTATGGAATGCCTTGTCAGAGGAGATCCGTCAAATAACCAATTTAGATGGCTTTTAAAAAGCCATCAAGACGGATCTCTTCTGGCAGGCATTCCCGGAATAACAAATTCTCCCCCCCCCCCCGCCACCAGATAGTTTCTTCTGAGATGTCTACAGTCACCGCTGTCTGTTCATGTTAGCTGTTTATTTTTTTATTGTAATTGAGATTTTAATCTGTATATCGATTTAATACATTTTTAAGGGGGGTTACTTTGTCACTGATTGTATGGGTGTATTCTTTTTAACTTGTAAGCCACCTTGACAGCGTCGGCTTAAGACGGGGTATAAATAAAGTTTTTTTAAATTATTATTATTATTATTAAAAGAACAACAAAATTCCTCCTCCATTTTTTTTTCTTTTTTCTTTTTATGCTGTGACAGACTAAAGGGCTATACAGACCAGCATAAAGAGCCAGCCTGGGGGCAGAGTGGGGATGTGGCAACCACACACCGGCCACTCCGACTCTGTTCCCAGGCCGGTGCCACGCCGCCCAAGCAACCGCGGGTGGCAAAAGGGCATGTCTTCAGTGCCGTGCAGTATTCAGATGCGCTGTGTGGAAGTGCTGCTGAAGAGCCGCCGCCGCGGTGGCTAGGATGCCCTTCTGGCCCAAAAAGAAGCTGCTTTTTGCAGCTTTTTTGTGCTGTGGATCGGCGAAGAAAGGGGCAGCTTGCCACCACCCCTGTACAGCCCCTAACATAGCTATTTCTTTGAAAAATAATATATTTAAACCATACTAAACCACACAGTACCAGAAACAAACACACACACAAAAGGAAAATTACCCAGACTCCACCAAAAGGCCTTTGACATACTCCTAGAGCCCATGTCCTTCAACTAGGGCTCCCTCTGAAAGCCAATACCTCTTTTTATCTTCTGCAAATGAGTAGCTACTCCTGCTGCCTCCTTTCCTGGATCCCTTCCTTCTGCCCTTCCCTCCCAAGGGAGGGACAGTCAGCAACCACTCTAACAACTAGCCAGTTTCTGCCCTCCTGCAAACTCTGCCTTGTTTGTTTTCATTCTTCCTTCTCTCCTTTGCCCCCCCAAACCCCCATGCAGAAGTCACCATGGCAAGAGATTGACTGAGATAGACTTCACACACAGCCCTCCTCCCCAGAGATGAGAGTCCTTGCAGAACATTTTACAGAGTAAAACAAAAAACAAAACTCTCGGGAGGGAGAAGAAGGGAGATGCTACAGCCTCTCCTGCCTTTGCTGGCGAAGGCTCAGTGGAGAAAGAAGGAGGATGCATTAGCCTCCCTTTTCTCTGCAGTTAGAGCGGCACCACACCCAGTGCCTGGCTTCCACAGATGTGCTGCAGAAGAGATATTTAGGGAGGAGTGCTATCATCCCCCCTTAGGGGTATCACCTGGTGTGGTCCACACACACTCGTACCCCCTAGTGACACTACTGTGATGAGGCACTAGTGCTCTCTAGCTAAGAATTCTCTCTGTCTGTGTGCCTTCACGTCATCTATCGATTTACGACAACCCCATTAATTGCATAGGGTTTTCTTAGGCAAGAAATACTTAGGACTTTAGGAGGTTTGAAAAGTGGAATTAGGGCAAGATAGCAATGTCTGTGGCCGTACCTTATCACATGACTCTGTGTCTGTCCAGTAGCTAATCTATAGTCCATCAGCTGCTGGAGTGCTCTTTTTAATTGATGGGCAAAACCCATCAATGCCCCCCAATCATGCTGTTTTTTCATTTTTTATTGAGTGAGTGTGATTTTCTTCTGAAGCAGTTCTGTTATGCAGGCAGTCATGTAATGCAAATGGGCATGATTCTGCCTTTCTTCCCTCTCCCATTCACAATTCCCAAGCAGGCTGTTTTTCTTTTCTCAATTTCTTTTCTTTTCTTACCTAATGGATTCTCACAATCACACAATTGCACTAAAAATAAATAAAATAAATACAGACTGAAAAGCATGCTGTGTAGTGGGTAGGCAGGGAGGTGGGACCATGGATGCTGGGATTCAGGAGACAGGCTGGGAAAGAACCAGCACCATCACACTGTTTTGAAGAGCCCCCAATAATATTATTATTAATTGCCCCCAACCTGATATGTGTGCATTTGCTAGATCAACAAGATTGTGGTGACTTATGACCCCGATGTGATAAAGTCCTTCAAAATGATTTTGCCAGTTCCTTCCTTTGAAATATAACTTACAGCACTTGGTATTCATTAGTGGTCTCTCATCCAGTTACTAACCAGGACTGACCCTGTGTAGCTTCCAAGATCAGACAGAATCTGGTGCTCCTATGTTAATGGCAAAATACAAGCTTTGTTAATAAAAGACTTGAGTGCAATATTGAACAGAAATAAACAGCCTAGATGTGTCTTGGAACTCCCAAAAGTAAGATCTCGGTTTTCATGCTACAAGAAGTCAGACAAGTTGGGGTTGGGACAAGGCTCTTGTGGTTAGTCAGGGCATGTTCCATCCTTGTCCCAGAATATCCCAGTCTTACCTAATATAAGACAAGCTCTTTGCTTCAGAAAACTCTGGCTCTTGATTAAGCTCCAAGATCTCTTCTGAATCTGAATATTTTATATCATATTATCCTGATGGCAGTCTATTTTAATGTTGAGAAAATGTCAATCATCTAGCATTTAAACGAGGATGTGTGTGTTCCTTGAATTAACAGAAGTGGCACAAATATTGGCAGGAAATAGTTAAGACAAAGCAAGCGACAACAAAGACTAAAGGAAGTATTTTACTTCTGTAGGGGGAAAAAAAACATTTCTTATTTGTTTAAAGGGTAATTGAATTTTAGGACAGATGTTCCAGAATTCATCCGTCTTTTGTAAAAGTAAGCAATTGTCTTTCTCTATGGAAGGAAAAGGATGGAAGCTCCTAAAAACTTGTTCCTTTCCTGAGTTACTCATATCATAATGTACTCTCCTTGTGTCCTTTGAAAAGCTGACTTGCATTTGGTTTTGAATATGCATAGTCCAAAAATAGAACACCAGACCTTGGAAAGTTATGTTTGAGACTGTAAATCCCACAATTCCTCAGCTAGCACATGGGCAACTGAGCAAGACTTGGGGAACCCTTCAGGCTTCTCTCTCTTATCTCTTATCTCAAACAACCAAGAGATATTTTGTGAAGCTGCTTTCTTTGGAAAGAAATAAGAATCATAGTTTAACCAGATTCTCTTGCTTAATTCTTTGGTTGCAATGCACCCTGGCCTTCCTTATCCATCACCAGCCCACAAATCTGTTTTTATTGTGAAGAAAGTGGGGGTATTGGCCAAGGAAGAAGCTCCCTCACCATATTTGTTAGGTATTTCTAGAATGAGGAATGCATAGCATTCCAAAGTATTTCTCTTTTGCTTGTATAACAGTTCAGTGAAGTGAGCCTATATGTATATTTTTAAACTTTAATTTTTAAAGAGACAATAGCATTGAATGGTTATCTGGAAGAGAGCTGAGGCAATGTTATAGAAATGCGCCATCTTGTGGTTTTCTCATTCTATAGCCTGAGTTGATAGGCTAGTTAGCGTGCTAATGCTTGCAAATGTATAGTGTGTGTGTGTGTGTGTCTTTCCAGAAGAAACATTATTTTTCCCTTTCCCCCATTTTAGTTTGGACTATAGCTAAGTACTTGTTCTTGTAAGGGAGGTGTGCACAATGTGTGGCCCACAAAGTTCAATACAACCTGGAACATAATAAGCCTCCTAGGTTGCCCTCCTCCTTAGAGTTGGAAGAGACCATAAGAGCCACCTCGTCCATCCCCTGCCACACAAGAATACACAACTACAGCACTCCTGAAAGATGCCATTCACCTCAGTTTAAAGTAAAGTCCACTCTCTCCGCCATCCCCACCCCAAGACAGTCGATTCCATTGGCAAACAATTCTTGCAGTAAAAAGAGTTCTTCCTAATGTTTGGGTAGAATCTATTTTCCGTTCCCCTGCCCAAGGCTAAACAAGTACAGTTGACAAATTGGCCTGTCTGAGACAAAAGGCAAAACGCTGCACTATGTCCATTCCATATTCAGAAGCGGAGTGGCAGTTGAATCTTGCTTCAGTGCTGGCCATTATATGGTATCCTCAATTTCACTTGGTGGCAGGAGTAGGCAAGAAGCTAAAAAGAGCTGTTTCCCCCAAACAGAACCTTCTAGACATGTTTAATTTTGTTTTGTTTTGTTTTTGGGTTTTTTAAAAACAAATGTCAGGTGTTGGATGCAGACTTTAGTAGGTTCCAAGGTGTGGGGAACTAGCTTCAGACCTCAGAGATGTCCACCCTGTCTCTAGGTGCTGACTTGTTTCTTGGTGGTCACAGCTTGCTTAATCTCTCTTCTTCTTGAGATTAATTTTTCTTAATTCTTAACATAAACAATCTAATTTACAATCAAAATAATATACAATCAAAGATAAAGAAATGGGGAAGGGAAAAAAGAAGAAAAAAGAAAGAGGAGAGATATAGCTAATACACAATAGGGCTCAGATTCTCCCAATCCCGAATGTAGTGAAAAGAAAAGAAAAATTATTTTAACAACTCCAACTAAATAATCCTATTAAAATTGCTGATAACCATAGCCACATATTATTAGATTTCTTAATTCATTAATGGTTTCCAGTCTTTCAAAAGCTCCCCTTACCCCTTAGAATTCACATTAATTTGGCCATTTGGTCTGATTTGGTAACCTTAACAATCCATTCCTCCATCTCTGGTGCTTCAGTTCATTTCCAGGTTTGAGCAAACAATATTCTTGCTGCTGTTGTCATAGATCAACAAAGTGATCCATATTTACTAGGCATTTCTTTATCCATAATGCTCAACAATTTTTTTTTTATAACATTACAAAATCTTGTTCTAGTGGTTCAAGTGACATGGGAATAAGGGAGATGTCAAGTAATCGGTGGCAGAATAAGGGGGTACTTGTTGCCTTGCTTCTCCCAATCCACTGTGCATGATGGTCTTGGGACGTTATCACATGGGGAGTTGTGGGGAGAAAGTGGAAATAAACGGGACGAGCGGAAGATTTTAATTTACAGGATTTGTCCCGTTCCGCCTCGTCTGATAACTAAATTCAAATTTAAAAGGGGGTTAATTCGAACGAAAACCTGATCTTTTCAAATCCTCAAAAATCCCAAAAATGAAAAGATCAGGTTTTCGTTCGAATTAACCCCCTTTTAAATTCGAATTTAGTTATCAGACGAGGCGGAACGGGACAAATCCCGTAAATTAAAGACTTCTGCTCGTGCCTGTCCTTGGTGTGGTTCACAGCAAAAATGGGCTACCATGCCTTGGCATCAACTTCTAGTTAATTTCTTCAGCTGGAAAGAATGACAGTGGTACAGGAGATAGTGAGAAGTAAAGAGAGTCCTCAAGTGGACATTCAGCTTCCACACCTTTCCAAGGCTTAAAAAAGACCTGCTTGCTGTACATTGTCTCTCAAGCCAGCAGCTAGAAACAAGGTGGATGTATTCTGGGGGTCTCCAGCCCCCCAAACCTGCCAGCTGTCTGCCTTCTCCATTCACCAACAGTGAAAGGGAGAACTTCCCTACGATATCTATTGTGTCACAGATCTAGCTTCCTCTGGCAACAAAAGGCAGAGATACAAATAAGGAGTTTCTTCATGGAACATTAGATATTTGATGTTTTTAATTTGTTGCCACTTTTGTATTAATATGTATTTTATTATTTTGTAGAATGTACACCTTTGGCAGGCTTATTTTTATCTATTTTTATTATTGATTGTATGTACAGTGCTGTGTAAATCTACAGCACTATATAAATAAAGTGTCATCATCATCATCATCATCATCCATCAACATCTAGTTGGATTGCAAATGGACATTACATTTCCTTGACTTGCAACATTTTCCAGTGATTGCATGGCCAAAGGGGGATGAGCCAGCCATCAGATAGCCCTCCCCTAACATCTGAACTGAGATGAGAAACAGAAAATGAAGGCCTAAGACTAATATCTTCAAAATTTTCTCTCCTGTTTGCCTGATGAAGAAGCCAATGTGACTTTGAAAGCGTGCAACATGTAATTGTGCATTTTGGTTGGCCCAATAAAGGTGTCATTGTTTGGATGGTATTGAATCACCATCTAGTGTTGACCATTGGCCTTTGCAGACTGCTAGAAATAGTGCAAATTGAGTCCACTTTAACTGCCCTGGTGCAGTGCTAGGGAATCATGGGAATTGTATTTTTTTCTGAGACATTGAGCCTTCTCTGTCAGAGAGCTCTGGTGCCACAATAAACTACAGTTCCCATGATTCCCTAGCACTGAGTTAGGGCAGTTAAAGTGGTCTCAATTTGCACTCTTTCTGGCAGTCTGCAAAGGCCCCGAGTCTTGTCTCTGGAAAATCAGGGAATTCTGTTTCATGAGAGAAGAGTATGGTTTTGTTGGGTTGAACTTTTGTGGTAAATATCACACTACACTGTTACGACACTGTTGTTCCACTTTAACAGCTATGGCTGCATCCTATGAAATTGTGGGATTTGTAGTTTAGTGAGGCCTAAGAGGTCTCTGGGTGAGAATTCTAAATGCCCCTCCCTAAACTGCAAATCCCAGATTCCACAGGAGGTAACCATGATAGTTAAATGGAATAATAGCTCTATAACAGTGTAGCATGATATTTTACTGTGTTCAGAAGGCGCGGGGAAGGTTCGTCCAAGCTCCTTTCTATCTGTGTTTCAGATGGTGCAGATGCATGAATGTGTATCTTCAACTTGGAACTGAAGCTGCGATGAGGCTAGCATTGTTTGCAAAGCTTTACTTAGCATCAACTACAGTTCTTGTGGATGGTTACCATAAAAACAAAACAACAAATCAAATATCTGTACAGAATAACTAGCTGCTGAGAGGTTTTTCAGTTTGGTCTCATAAATTACCCAAGTACAAACAAGCACACATTTCTCATGAAAGAACTCTTTATATTTTACTGAATAGTAAAAATATATTTATTGTTTGCTTCTAGGGGAAAATAAAAATTAGTATACAGACTCCTTCTCCTCCTCCTTTGGGAGCCTGGCATCATTGCATTGCTGAGTCTTATAACAGATTACAACACACTTGCTATTATACTGCAATTACCTAAATAGTGAAGATTATTACTATATTTGAACATCAGCCAACACATACAGAAAGAGGGACACATGCACTTCTCTAACGCCTTCAGGCTGGAAAACATAGTTGTTTACTTTATCTGGACACATATCCTGCAGATTAGAAAGAGATTGAGAAAGAGACTAGTTCAAGGTCACTTAATGAGATTTGACATTGAATGATTTGTGCGCAGATCACTCCAGTCCAAGTCCAACAGTCTAAGCACAGATATACTGTGTAACATACTGATCACTTAAATCTGATCCTGCTTCATATGGTTTGTTTCCTGTTGGACTTTAGTAAAGAAAAGTGAACCTGGATGTTTGTTTCCTGTGAGTTTTGCTGTGGTTGGTTTCACAGCTCTAAATATTATAAATATGTTATCTGAATAACATTCCTTGACCTTCAGTGTGTTCTTCTCTTAATGAATGAAGAATGTTTACTTATTGGATTTAGCACTGGAACAAAGTCATCACACACTCCAGCAGTTCTAGGCAGACTGAAGGAAGGCTTTCACAACTTGTAACTCACTAGGCTGCATGTAGCCCAATATGCATGCAGGCCAGCCCACCAGAGGACTGAGAAAATGCCTGGTTGTTCTGCCTCGCTGATACTACAAAATGGGGACTTGTCAAGCACTGGAAGGATTCATTTATCTTGATGAGACAAAATTTGTAGACACATAGTCTATAAAGATTAAAAACTTTAAAAGCATACAGAATTTTGTATGGGAATTATGGATGTGATAGTGGTACACAGTAATCCCAGCCCAAGCAATCCCCAGTTACTGGGAAGCAGTGCCTGCAGCTGACAGGGATCTGTTCCCCTGTTGCTCAGGAAGCAGATGGCTGCCATGTACACTTTCTCTCATGAGCAATCTCTGGTGCGACAAGTAGAAACCCATCACAATTGCCCGTCATGCCAGAAATTGCTTGCATAAGGAGTGGGGGGAGGAGAGAACATCAGTGAGGTGTTTCTCAATTGACAGGAAAACAGCCTCCATTGATTGCATAGCTGTTTCGTGGAAAGGGGGGATTGGGTAACTTTCACAGTCCCTACATATCCCCTAAACTAGGGCCTACATAGGGATTGTAAATACGTAACAGTCATGATGTGTGTAACTCTAGGTCAGCGGTAGGCAACCTAAGGCCCGGGGGCCGGATGCGCCCCCCCCAAGGCCTTTGGACTGGCCCCAGGCCGGTCCTGCCGCCGCTGCCGCCGCCGCCCATCATTATGATATTGATTATTGTTGTTATTACTTGTTCTTGGGGTTTTCTTGGCAAAATTTCCACAGAGGTTTTGCCATGGCTTTTCTGGGGCTGAGAGAGTGTGCATGCATAATTTTTAATTTTTTATAATTTTTTAATTTTTAAAAAAAAATATTTATTTATTTATTTATTTATTTATTTTTGGTGCTTCGGCCCCCCAATTGTCTGAGGGACAGCAACCCGGCCCCCGGCTCAAAAAGATTGCCTACCCCTGCTCTAGGTTATGCGTGCATAACTGCCATAGAAGATTCTGGCCTACCTTATTATCTCTTGATTGAATTGCCATATACCCAGATAGCTGGGTTTTAACCAGATTCTAGGCCAGCCACCTGGTATCTGTTTGGACCATCATTTGACCTGGATTCCAAGCTTCCTTTAAAAAAAAAAAGGTTGTCTCTAGTCCTTGTAAAAACCAAGATATGGGGCAAATCTTCTGTCAAAATGTTCTGGGGGTGGAAAAAGAGTCCACTTGTGAATTCTAGCTTGAGAGAAATGAGAGCAAATGAGGTGAGCAGTGCAATCCAAGAAGGAAAGATGGGACTTACTGTGTGGATGGTGAGGCAGTGAGGAAGTAGGAGAAATTGGAGCGCAAGTGGTGTGAGCAGTGAAGTGCCAGAAGCAGAGAGGTGCACCTCAAGAGTGTGAGGCGAGGCAAGGATGGATGCTCATTTTGGTTTGCTCATATTTTGATAAGAATGTTCAAAATTTGCAGATTTCATCACACATTAATTATTTGATAGAAATATTTTGAGATTAAAAGAAAACAATGTTGGAGAAAGTAAATTTGACAGATGGTCCCATCTGGGCAGAACACTTTGAGTGTCAAGTTTTTAAAAGTCTGCTTTGGATGCCCATAAATTCAAGCAGGGCTGAGATCCTATGTTATAAAGAAGATAAAGTAAAGTAGGATAAAGAACATCAAGTAACTTTACATGCACAGACTTTTGCTTCGGTCGCACTATGCCACCTCATTAGATAACTGTGACCGTATACAGTTACAGAACTACTAGTACTGAAGTACACTTCTCAATGCATAATGATGCACGGTGTGAAATGAACATCAGGGTGCAATGGCACCACATGCATGGATCCAGTTTCACAAATTTTAATTGGATAGGGTTGTTATGCATCAGAAAAAAAATGCCTCAAGCATATATAGGGTAATTTTGCACCTACAAATGTCACCAACAAGTTCCAGTCCATCACTTTAGCTTGCCACCCTGCTTTTTCTCTTTGAGGGATCCTAGTGGCAATGGCATCACTGGGGGCTCCTCCTCCTTCTGCAATGGAGTGGTGAGCATGCCCCTCATGGCTTTGTTGCCATTCCAGCTTCCTTTCTGCAGAGAGAGCAGAGCCAGCAATAAAACCAGGAGTGATGACCTGTGAGGTGGGCAGGCCACTGGTGGGTGGGAGCTGAGGTGGCAGAGGGATGGGGACGCTCCTTGTGGACAAAGGAGACAAAGACAAAGCCAGAAGAGGTGAGCAGTGGGGGGGGGGGGGAGGAGCCACTACCACCAGCCCCCCTCAACAGCCCCCCCCCCCCACACACACTGGGTGTCACACTAGTGGGCTCTCTTTTTGTTTTATATTTCTTTCTTAGTCACAAATGGACATATTGTGATCTTCTCTGTGCAAGGAATACCTGTACCTATTGAATCTGATCAGGCCTATGAATTTCATTCAGTTCATTTTTTTAATAACTGTTTTCCAAAATTCACAAATTTTTTCACAAATTTGATGGAAAGAGCTTGGGATTTTATACATCCATTACCAAGTGCTAGCAAAGTTCACAATTTCACCCATTCCTGTTTTCAACCCTGAATGGAAAAGAAAGAGACCATTTACAGCAATAGTTTGACAGACTCAAACTTTTTACCCTTGGGACCCCCCTTTACATCCACATGTAGTTGTTGCATCCCACATTCATTCATTGTAGCCTATGAATAAAAATATTTTGTTTGCTTAGCGTGCTTGTTTTCGTTTGCATGTTCATGTTAATATTAATATTTTAACATTTTAAAGGAAATGGCATCATTCAAATTAGAACAGTTTTAAATAAATTCAATATTTAACTCAATGCATGTGTAAATTTTATACATAAAAAAGTTTGGGAAGAAGAGGAGGAAGATGGATCACAGCCCCCAAATCTCACACAGCCCTTGAGCAACTCTTGCACACCCACACCTGGGTCCTGCCCAACCCTTTGAGAATAGGGTTGCCATAATTCTCTTCCACAAAACCAGGACAAAATGTAGGCGATTCAAGAAAAATGGAGGACATGCCTCACCCAGGGTCTGAGAGGCCTTAAAAGTGGTGTCCAACTGCCTTATTTCTACAGTGTAGATGCCCACTCAGCCACTGCCTTGGTCTCCCTCTCTCTCTTTCCCCCCTTTTGTGGGTGGAAGGAGAGCCTGGGTGGCTGATGGGGGGGGGGGAGAGGGAAGAGGGGAGGGAACTGGGACCCTCCACAGATACACAATGCATGGTTTAGGGGGCCCTCCTCTCTCCCTCCCCCTAGGGTGCCTCCCTGACCTCCTCCTGCTCCAGCTCCAGCCATTCAGGGGCTCCCCCTCCCTCCCAAATACTCCCCCTGCCATACCTCCTCCTCCTTCTCCTCTTCCCCACCAACCAGAGTCTAAGGGAGCAAAAATGCTCAGGTTCCTAGAGAGTCCTCCTCCAAAGGGTTGGGTGGGCGGAGGACTCAGTTCCTAGAGAATCTTCAAAGGGAGGAGAGAGCAGAGGCTCAGATTCCTAGAGAGTCCTTCTCCAAGGAGGGAGAGAGCGGATAACTCAGAGAGGCAGGAGATTTATTATTATTATTATTATTATTATTTCTATACCGCCCAATGGTTGCCCAATCAGGTGTTGCGAAAGGTTCCTGTGGGGAAAAGGAGGCAGGAGGAGGAGGTAAGGGAGGGGGCACCCTAAATGGGGCTTTTTTGGGGGGGAGGAGTTGCGGGGGGCGGGGAGGAGAGGAATAGTCCTGGAGCTGGGACATGATCTTAAAACCACCCGGGACATTCCAGTTCTCGAAAAACTGGGATTGTCCCGGGGAAAAACCAGAATATGGCAACCCTATTTGAGAACTGGTGGAGAAGATCAGAGACCATCTTTCTGAAGAGTTTCCATTTAAGATCAGGAATGTAAAATGAATAACTCAGATGAACTGGAAAATATAGGCATTCTTTAAAAAAAAATAAGCATAGTCTGGTTTTGACTAATAGTCACTGTGAAAACAAGTGGTCATTAAACTGAATTCCTTTTTACCATATGGATAAGACAAGTAGCATCTACTTTAGCTATTCCTGGACTCTGCCTCTCCCTGGAGGAGGAGGCTCACTAAAATTAGAATAATCTGGGAGGCAAAGGGCCTAATTACAGGACTCCGGCACTTTGATGCTTCTCTGCAATTTAATCTTCTAGCTTTTCAGCTACCAACAAATATTGACACTTCTGTCTCTCATTGTCCACCAGGGAGGATTTCCTCTGGAACTGTTTGTGTCTGAACAAACCAATTAAATTGTCCCAGCACAACTAGGAGAGTTGCAACAGGATGAAATCAAAACAGATTTGGGTTCTCCCTACATTTTAATAACATGTGTGAGACTCTATTTACCTTTTGCAATATAGGGTGGCACACTAAAGATATATGTGTGTATAGTTAAGTGAGTTTAATTCTGTGCCACCCCAGCGATGATATGATATAGGATGATATAAATATTTTAATAAATGCCTAAAAACATAAATAAATCTGTGGTATCCTGCTGTTGTGGATATAAGTCTTCACTTTTCCTTGCATCCAAGGACAAATTAGTTCAAAGGTTTTAAAGAGTTTTTTGTGCATTTTTCAATGTTCTTTCACATTTCAGCATTTTCTGCAAAGAAAAAGGTTTGCACTAAACTCTTGGTTTTTGTTAAAAACAAAGGGTTTTGAACAGAAAGCAGTGTGTTTTTCATAATTCACACTAGGTACTGTGCAAAAGCTATGTTTTTTGCACAATTTTTTTAAATAATAATTAAAAAACCTCCTGTGGAGAGCAGGCAGAATTATGCCCAGCTAGCAACAGCCAATCAGGAGGGAGCTGATGACAGCCAATAGAATTTTGGGCTGTAGGTGATAAAGAATTCCGTTGCTGACAGTTGGAGTCAGACTGGGTCTGGATGTGTAACAGTCCAGAAGACAGGGACTGTGAGGGAAAAATCAAGTAGTGAGGGATAGGGCCTTTGCAGACTGCTAGAAATAGTGCAAATTGCGTCCACTTTAACTGTCCTGGCTCAGTGCTAGGGAATCATGGGAATTGCATTTTTTCTGAGACATTGAGTCTTCTCTGTCAGAGAGCTCTGGTGCCCCAATAAACTACAGTTCCCATGATTCCCTAGCACTGAGTCAGGGCAGTTAAAGTGAATTCAATTTGCACTATTTCTGGCAGTCTGCAAAGGCCCTTAGTTTGAATAAAGAACTCCAAGTGAGGGAATTTCTGCAATTAGTTAGCCTGAGGGCTATTATAGAAATAAGGTTAAAAGGATAACCATAAATAAGGACGGTGTGAGGGTCCTAAAAATAGCAACTTGTGTTCTCTAAAGTTAAAGAGTGTACAACAAAGTATAACAAGAACAAGTGAATGCAACATCGTAACAAATGAAACACTGGAGTTTATCACACAGGAGGCTAAGTGCCCAAATCCTGTGCAGAAACAGGATTTAAATCCTGGAAAAATCCCACAAAAATGGGGTCGTTTTCAGACACATCAGGGGCATTGAGCATTAATTTGACATTAACCTGCACAGAAAGTGAACAAAATCAGCCATTTTGTTCACAGAAAGTGAACGAAATCAGCCCCGACGTCATCTGAAAATAATCCAATTTTTGTGGGATTTCCCTAATTTAAATCCTGTTTCTGCATGGGATAAAGTCTGTATGTTAACTCCGTTATTAACCATCATTGAAATAAAGTTTTATTGTTGTTTAATTACAAGCTTGTCTAAATCTGGATTGAACTTCCATGCTACTAACAAATAAAGAAACCAATTTTGGGGAATAAACCCATATATATATATATATATATATATATATATATATATAAGTGGTCTGGTACATCACATATTGGGGCAGCAGTGGGACAACAATGCCCATTGTTATGTCACTTGAAGAAAATAAGTTTGATAAAGGGGTGTTCGTGACTTCCATCCAAATGTGGAAAATTTTTGAACACTTTCTCAATGAAGTACCTTGACACAATGTCTCACTGAGGATGAGGAAAAATTACAAGTATTCTCTATACCCCTTGCTGCTGTTAATGCAACTACTTGCTGTCAGTGCCTAAGAAGGCAAAATTTGTTAGCCTTTTCAGCAAGTCTGCCAACTGGACCATGTTTAGATAAGTAATTCTGCCATAGCATGAATCTGTCTTTTGGGGAAGAATTTTCATTAAGTGGCTGAAAACAAGCAGGGAACACCAGACCACCCCAAAGTCTCTCATTTCATGCATCTGGCATGCCTAACCTAAATTACCATAGCCTGTGTACGACACTCAAGTGATAGATGGAAAAATCCTCAAGCTCACTTTCCCAGTTAAAATCATTTGCAAAATATTATAGCAATAACATTTATATTTCTATGCCACTTTATAGTGCTAGGTACTCTCTAAGTGGTTTACAATCTGTAAGCCAATTGCCCCCAACAAGCTGGGTACTCATTTTACTGACCTACGAAAGGATGGAAGGCTGAGTCAACCTGGGTCCTGTAGGATCGAACTCACAACATTTTGGCTGCAGTTACTAGCATTTAACAACTGTGCCACCAGGACTGTTTGCTTAGTTATTTACCTTACCAGTATTGCTTAAAAAGATGGATGCCAAATCTGCCAAAAGGTTACAAAACTCAAGGGTAAAAATACTAAACTAGTATTTATTTTCAGGATAGGCAAGATGTCAGGGGGGTAATCTTTGCACTGGGATAATTCAGGAACCATATAGATTTCCAAAATCAAAACAAACAAACAAAAAACCTATTTTAGAAGTTATTTGAAGTAAACCTCTGGTTTTGAAAAACATATATTTTCAAAACAGTAAACAAGACAGGCAGTGCCTGAAACATATTTCAAAAATGAATCACATCACTCCAGAGATTTCCAGAAGCAAATCACCTTTTTTGGCCTGAAAAGGGAAAATCCAGCAAAATCTGGAAAGCCAGGGCACGAAAAACAACCTTGAGGGGAGGCATAGATGCCTACTTTGCTCACCCTGATTTATTGTCTTAACATTTATCCAATCCCCACTCCTCCTGCAATTTGAAAATAATCAGATCTGTGTGATGTTTTCATTCAAGCTGTTTCTTGTTTCATATAGCAGGGGTAGGCAGAAGCAGAATTTAGAAAGTTGCTTTTTTGGAATGTCATATCCAAAAATCCTTCAGGGGCTGCTTCACACCACACACATACAGCGTTATGATTCCATTTTACCTGTGCTCCTGCCACAGCAATGAGAGTAGCCTTCCCACATCATCTCCATTTGTTGTGCAGTGCCACTGTTGAGGTCACAGTGAGGCACCCAGCCATGCTTTCAATGCTGGGCACCTCATTCGTACCTCAGAGCAACTTATGCCCACAGTGGCAGTGGCAGGTGGCTTTCAAAGACCAGATGGGAAGGCAGTCACTCATTGTCACTGAAGAGAAAGCCAATAACCTGGAGTAAAAGTTATGATTTTAAAATTCAGTGAAGGAGAGGAAAGGCCAAAGACAGTGAAGACAGTTGGCACCTGATCTAGAGTTTTGGCCCTGTGTCATGTAAACCTGAGGGCAATCCATAGTAAATAACCCATGTAGGCAAGGTCCCAAACGGTAGGGTAAATGTACATGGTCAATGACATAATAGTCACAGTTCTCCCCTCCCCTGTTACTCAAAGATCCAGTCCAGAATGAAATCTAAATGTGAGAGGTCAGTGGACTTTAATCCTTTGTCTATCCCAGTGCAGTCCTCATCTGGATTGGAGGCACATATCTGCAACATGCTTTGCTCACAAATGATCTACTGATAGGAAATGATGGGGAGGGAGATTAAATTTGATCCAGATCAGGACTGCCATGGGATGGAGTGCTAAAGCCTCTTGCTTGACATACTAGGAACCCTACCCAAGTCAAGTTCTCTTTCAATAAGGGAGAAAAGGATATAGCTGCTAGCAATATCTTTAAAGTTATATGACCCTGAGACAACATGATGCTGAAATACTGAGGCATCTCAGATTTGTACCCAAGTTCACTGTTAATAAAGTGCCATTCAGAAATTACCCATCTATACAGATTCACTTGCAAGTTCCACAAAATGCAGGGTTGGCCCTATCATTAGGCTACATGAGGTAGCAGCTTCTGCCAAGAGGCTTGCGGTGATATGAACAAGGAGCAAAAGTTATTTAATTTGTTATTATTATGTTTTTATTGCCAGGAAGAAGAACATGTACATGTAGGATTTTGCTACCTTATGTGACAAAATAACTTGGCCAGCTTCAGGCACTATTTAGGTGAATGAGGGGCACAATTTTTACCTGAAGTAACAATCTGTGCTTCTTTCTGATATAACCATTAATACGGTAGGTGGCATTGTTGCTGAGCAAAGGACTCTCTTTGAACAGATGTTCATGTTTTCTTTTACAGTTTTGGCCATGGATCAGTTCTCCTGAAATGTTTCCAAGATTTCCTAGACCAAAGGGGGAAGATAAATATGTACTATTTTTAATTCTGTTTAATATGAGGTTTCTATACCATAACAGGAATTATTTTCACCAGAGACTACAGCCAGTATTTCTGGATTCTATTTTTAACCCAACTTGTTTATTGAGCATCAGTCAAACTGAGATATGTACATTTGGACTTTACAGTATGCTTTCCAATAGCGTTCATGATTTTAATCCATGACATAAATTTTTCTCTTTCTCTTTCTCGGTAACTACATCTGCCTCTCCATATAGATAATATAAATATGGTCTGAAGACAAGACTGCTATTGAAAATAGAATGGTCACTGCAATATAATTTAAGGTAAATACATTTGGACCTAATGGACCTAATCCAAGCAGTCACATGCAACAGTACATATATTGAGGGAGAGAGTGAGATGTATATTCCCATCTTATATATAAACGTAAATAGCATTGTTATTTGAGGCACATGGGTTGCAAGCTTGCATGGCTTACCACCCATCCCTGGACCTTCTAGACGGAGATGGGTGGAGATGGGTAATGTTGGTTGCAGAAGGGGATGGGTGGTGGTGGTTGCAGAAGCATCTGGCAATGTCCCCATAGCCAGATATGAAGTGATTACATCATTTGGTGAGGTCTCGGAGGTCTCAGCAACTGATGTAATTACTTTATGTCTAGCTACTGGGTTAGATGCCTCTGTGATCCTACATCCTAGCCAGTTCTAGCAATTACCAAAATCAGTAGCAGGGTCTTAAACCTCTGCTATGTGTCTCTGCAGATTAATTAAGTGGACAAAGTGTGGACAAGGCTTTTCTCCCTTCACATAGTGACATTGCCCATGAGAAGTTGGGCTCTTTACCATAGGAGAAGTTCCGCCCTTTCCAAGATAGTCCATTATGGGACCAAGAAGCCAAGCCAAACCTCCATTGTAATAATACTTTGCCCTGGATAACAGCTTAGCAACAGATTGGGCACTGTAAATGCCACTGCAGCTGCGGCAATCTATTCTGATTAGCCTGATTAAGCAGTCTGATGGATAAGTAATTGCCCACTTTGGTTCAATTACAGATGTAAATCTGTGACCATTTCATCCTCATATGCAATTAATAGTTAGCCTAGTTTTCTCCCCACTGTGGGAGAAAACAAATATTCTGCCAAAAGCAAAACGTTCTGCCAAAAGCAAGAGGTTCTTTTTGGATCAAGTGCAATAAACACACCTGTGGGAAAGGTTTAAAACTTTATTGCCAACTTGTACAGAAAAGGATATGTGGCAAGGATACAGAGAAAGCAGTTGGACAGTCTCAGGGCTCATTCCTACTACAAAGTAACCTGGTGTGGAAACAAGGTTATTTTGTGATCAAATCTCTCTGGGGCTGTTTACTCCCCTTTTACTCCCCTTTGTCGTTCACACTTGAGTGGGGGAGAGGAAGAACAGCTGCCATGGAGGAGGAGGAGGAGGAGGAGGAGGAGGAGGAGGAGGAGGAGGAGGAGGAAAGAAAAGGCAAACTCCTTCTGAACAAACCTTGGCAAGAAAACCCCACAACAGGCTTGAAGGCACACAATAACAACAACAACAACAACAACAACAACAACAACAGAGGAGAGTTGGTGGCATGGCAGGAAGGCTTGTATGAGGGAGAGTGCAGGCTTATGGGGGAGTCCTTCCCTTCTTCTTCCTCCTCCTCCTTTTCTCCCCTCACTGAGCCCTGGGCAGCACTCAGCAAGGGCAAAGAAGGAGCAGTGGCAGCCTCCTCCTCTTCCACCTCTGGGTCTTGCCCAGGGTCACCCAGTGAGTTTCCATGGCCAAGCTAGAAAGGAAGAGGAAGGAAGAGAAGGTGAAGCCATGACTCTGGTGACACTCCCGGCTCGCCTTGGCTCTAAGAAAGCCTCTCAACTGCCTCCTTGCCAAAAGGAGGAAGGGAGGATGGACTGCCCCTCCTGCCAGCCTTGGCTGAGCCCCAAACAGCACCAGAGCACCGGGACTGGCTGAGAGAAACCAGCAAGAGCCTCCCAATGTGAATCTGACCCATTGTTCCCACTTGTTGAACATGGTTCAGATTCAAATCTTTTCAAAAGAACCGCCCAAAAACTAGTGTCAGGTTCTTTTGCATTTGCCTTGCTTCATCGTGATTTCAACCAAGCACAGTAGGATCGGAACCGGTTTCAAGTGGGAAGGACAGTCATATAACCCAATCAGCAATTCGGGTTAAATCCTAGTGGGAACAAGGCCTCACATTCTCTGTTCAACTGCTGGGAGTTCTGGTATAGCAGTCTGCAATTACATAGCACCATTGGAGTCCAAGGTCTGTGATGAAACTCCCCGAGCATAGCCCAAACAGTTTTATTTATACATGGAAATCCCCTTGGTCTATGTATGGTTTTACACTTCTGTTCTAATTTGTGTGCATGCTTGAGCTATAATCTGATTCTAAAAACTGAGGTGGAAGCTGCAACAAAAGAAGTGGCAAAAAACAAGTCCCCAGGAACAGATGATATTCCAACAGAACTATTGCAATCCACATTGATAGAGTCAACTCTAGTGCTAACCAATAGAAAACAAAATGATAGGCAACAGATTGGAAAAGATCAATATACACCCCCATCCACAAAAGGAGACACAAGAGACTGCAGTAACTATAGCACTAATGTCCTATGCAAGCAAAATTATGCTCAAAAT
Source organism: Phrynosoma blainvillii (assembly GCA_026167975.1). Taxonomy (NCBI): domain Eukaryota; kingdom Metazoa; phylum Chordata; class Lepidosauria; order Squamata; family Phrynosomatidae; genus Phrynosoma; species Phrynosoma blainvillii. The sequence goes on from JANUYF010000003.1 coordinate 104,412,681, forward strand.
TCTACAACAGGGGTAGGCAACCTTTCCCCTTTAAGGGCCGAGGGACTTCAGCTCCCAGAAGCCTCAGCCATGTTGGCCAATAGTCCCATGTTGGCCAATAGCTCCTGGGATTCTGGGAGCTGAAGTCCTTCGGCCCTTAAAGGGGAAAGGTTGCCTACCCCTGTTCTACAACATAGACTCCAACCATACATGGAGAGAGAAATCCCAGAGGTCCAAGCAAAGTTCAGGAAAGGAAGAGGCACTAGGAATCACATTGCAAATATACGATGGATAACGGAGTGCAGCAGGGAGTTCCAAAAGAAAATCAGCATGTGCTTTATAGATTATAGCAAAGCCTTTGACTGCATAGAACAGGGGTAGGCAACCTTTCCCCTTTAAGGGCCGAGGGACTTCAGCTCCCAGAAGCCTCAGTCATGTCCCATATTGGCCAATAGCTCCTGGGATTCTGGGAGCTGAAGCCCCTCAGCCCTTAAAGGGGAAAGGTTGCCTACTCCTGGCATAGAACATGAAAGGCTATGGAATGCCCTTAAAGACATGGGAGTACCAACACATCTGATAGTCCTGATGAGGAATCTGTACTCTGGACAAGAGGCTACTGTCAGAACATAACATGAAGAAACAGAATGGTTACCAATTGGCAAAGGGGTCAGACAAGGCTGTATCCTATGACCCTACCTGCTCACTTTATATGCAGAACATATTGTAAGGAAAACAGGCTTGGACATAGAAGAGGGAGGAGTGAAAATAGGAGGAAGAAATATCAACAATCTAAGAAATGCAGATGACACCATAATACCAGCAGAAAACCTCCCAGACCTGAAACAACTACTAAGGAAGATTTTTAAAAAATGCAACATAATATGTTTATGTTGAACATAAAGAAAACAAAAATAATGACCACAGAGAACTTACACACATTCAAGTAGACAATGAGGAAATAGAAATAGTACCGAGTTGTCATATCTGGGATCAAACATTGATCAGAACAGGGACTGCAGCCAGGAGATCAGAAGAAGATTAAAAATGGGGAGGGCGGCTATGAAAGAACTAGAAAAGATCCTAAAATGCAAAGACATACAACTCAGCACAAAAGTCAGAATCATACAAGCCATTGTATTCCCTATTACTACGTATGGATGTGAGAGCTGGACAGTTAAGAAAGAAGATAGGAGGAATATCAACTCATTTGAGATGTGGTGCTGGAGAAGAGTGCTGAGGATTCCATGGACAGCCAAAAGGAGAAACAAATGGGTCCTTGAGCAGATCAAGCCAGAAATATCCCTAGAAGCCAACATGGCAAAACTTAGGACGTTATCACACGTGGGCCAGTTTCGTTGTTAAAGAGATAATAAAGTGGAAATGAAGCATCCCGAAAAGAAAGCGAAAAAAGAGCTTAATTGTGCAAAAGTTTTTCACACGTAATTACAGTAATAACAGAATTAAGTTAAAAGTGAAAACAAGATGTTTTTAACTTTCATACACAAGTGAAAAAACAAACAAACCGTACATGTACTGGAAATGGGTGTGTTTCATGACCAGACTCCTCCTTTTTCCAGGGCAGGTCCTGCATTTCCCAGGAGGAAATGTCAGACTGTCCTACATTTGGGGTCATGTCCTCCTGCACAGTCCTAACCCCCTTCCGTTGGGGTTAGGACCTCTCAAGAGAGCAGAGGAGGAGGAGGAGGCTGGAAAGGCAAGGCAAGCCAAGGCAAGGGAGGGATTGAGATGGCTCAGCCTCCTTTTTTCTCTCCCCTTTCCTGGCATTGGAGGCTGTCAGCTGCTGGGGAGATGAGCAAGGAGGGTAGGATCACAGGCAGAACTGGCAGGGAAGGAGGAGGAGGAGGAAAGGGAAGGAAGGAAGGAAGGAAGGAAGGAAGGAAGGAAGGAAGGAAGGAAGGAAGGAAGGGCTGGGTGTTCCCTGGGGAGAGCTAGAGCCTTGGATGATGCCCAGGAGAGGGGGAAACTGGAGGTAGCTCCCATGCCCCCCCCCATAAGCCTTTCCCCTTTGTAGGACCTGCAGGGCAGAACTTCATGGTGAGATGGATTTCCAAGTTGCTCCACAAGCACACCCCACACTTGCACCCACATCCACCCACAGCTGCTGGGAGGGAAGCCTTCTTTCCTCTCCTTTTCCCTCCATCCCAAATGCCAAACTTCTCCATCCCAAACTTCCCTCACCTTGCCTTGCCTTGCCTTGCCTTGCCTTGCCTTGCCTTGCCTTCCCTGCATGGCAGGAGCCCGGGACTCTCCCTCCCTGGAGGCCCCTCCTCCTCCTCCTCTTGGGTCTCCTCCAGGTTTTAAAAGAGAATTGTCCGTGCATATTTGCTTTTCACATTACAGTAAATGCGAAATTACTGTAATTTTGCAAATGCATTTCCTCTAAACTCCCGAAATTAAAAAGATCTCGGATAATACCAGTTTCTGTCCAGCTTCTGACCAGTTTCTGTGCGACGTCGTGTGAAATTGTGAGGCGCAAATTCAGTTTTTGTTTGGGATTTGTGTGGATTAACCAACAGATTTTCCCTGTGTGATAACGTCCTTAGACTGTCATATTTTGGACATATCATGAGAAAGCATGAATCATTAGAAAAAACAATAATTTTAGGAAAGGTGAAGGGAAGTAGAAAGAGAGGAAGGCCACATGCCAGATGAATGGACTTTATTAACGAGACCATGAATATGCATTTGCAGGAGCTGGGCAGAGCAGCAGAGAACAGGGGGGCCTGGAGAGGTCTCATCTGCAAGGTCGTCATGGGTTGAGATTGATGTGAAGGCAGTTAACAACTACAAAATATGGTAGACCTTTCCCATCCATGGAAGTTTGGTTCCAGGGCCCTCCACTGATGACAAAAACCAGGGATGGTCACACCCCTTGCTATTCAGCGGTGGTGATGTGCATGTATCCTTGTTAGCATATCCGCATGCACATATAACCATTAAATAATATGGGCTGTGTATAAATCTTTCTGGGTAGGAGCGATCATTTGAAAATGAACCATATTCCCTCTTCTTGTCCATTCTTTACTTGTGTTTGCATTCAGTTCTGTGAAACTTCTTTAAAAAAACACACTTGGATCTGAAGCTTTAAGAGTTTAAACTGGGTGACATGCTAGGCAATTAATTGCTTTTTCTGCATAACCTCCTCCAGTTAGCAAGATTCAAAAAGAAGGAAATGATTATTAACATTTCAAAATGTTACTGCGTCAGAGGGTGAAAAAGTGCAGCCCAAGAGGTTCAGAGCTAAAATGAAATGGGAAAAGTCTTATGCTATAATTTCTTTGTAGCTAGTTGCTGGGACATTTGAAGGTGGGCTTAAAATGGTAGCTGACCTACTTAGTTAATGAAAAGTTACATAGGTATATAGGTTCTAAGTGACCCTAGATGGCAGGTGTTCAAGGATTCAATTTTAATTTACTCTGGCGGGTCGGAGAAACTACAAAAGAAAAGCAAAATCCATATGTTTAACAAAAGTCTGGCCATTTGATTTTCAAGTAAGTAGCAGACATTTCTGGCAAATAAATAACCTATATTTTATTGCACACATAAAATATAGTGGACCCTTGGTATCTGATGTGGTTTAGTTTCAGGACTCCCCCCCCCCCCCCCATGGATACCAAAATTCGTGGATGCTCAAGTCTCATTATGTACAATGACATAGTCAAATGGCATCAGTTATATCAAATGGCAAAATCAAGGTTTGCTTTTCAGATTTAAAAAAAAATTCAAGCGGAATTGATGGATGCAGAACATGGATACGGAATGCCAACTATATTATATGAAGAAGAAAGTTAGACAGGAGCAATCTTTCCCAGTCTGAGATCATCCAGAATTATTGGACTACAATTCTCATGATAAACAAGTAGCACGACCAGTGGCGGGAGTTGTGGCTTACCACATCTGAAGAGCATCAAGTTGGAAAAGACCAGGGGACCTTTCATGCTGCACATTGCACATTGTAACACTACAATCCTGGTAGTATAACACTAGCATAAACTCTGCTTCTCTAGTGAAACAAGGGGCAAGTCAGGGGAACTTTCAGACAAACCATTTTTTATCTGATTCCTGAAGTGAAACTTTCAGGCATGATATCATATCTCTGAACATGTAATTGCCAAGTAAGGTAGGTCTGCTGCTTTCTAACTGGTTACAGGATAATAATCAAACCAATGGGTGTCATGATTGTGTAGGAACACAAAAAGCAGAGAATTTGACATTGGACCTCTGTTTCTTTCTAGAGCAGCACCGGGAAGTGTGGAGATCTCCAGATGTTGTTCAACTGCAACTCCCAGTATTTCTCCCCATTTGATATGCTGGCTAAGACTGCTAGGTATTGCAGTTCAACAATGCCTGGCGGTCTGCACAATTTCCATCTCTGGCCCAGAAAAACTGGGAACCCTGAGGGCAAACTAACCAGAAGTGATATTGAAAGGAATCTAAAGAAGGCTGCAATCCTGAATATCATTCTGGCACTTCAATCCCTTGGAAGTCAATAAAAGTGAAGCAGATTAATAGTGTGTCAATGTATAGCTTCAGTGTACAATTCCCAGCTCATTAAATTCACCAGCAAACTGGTGATGATTTTAATGGTTCTGAATTGTATCTCCATAGACGATATATGTGCTGACAGAGGATAACATCTTAACCCCAGGTCATTGTATTATGTCAGCCACATAACTAGGTCAGAATCCTAAGGTTAGCCATGTTGTTGCTGTTAACTATTCTTAAGTCAACCCCGACTCATGACAACTGTGTGGGTGAGACATCTTCAAGACCCCCTGTCCTCCACTTCTGTGCTTAGGTCCTGCAGATTCAGGCCTGTGACCACCTTGTTTGAGTCCAGCCATCTGGTGTGTGGCCTTCCTCTCTTTCTACTACTTTCCTAGCATTATTGTCTTTTCTAATGAGTCATGTCTTCTCATGATGTGGCCAATGTACAACAGCCTCAATTTTATCATCTTCACTTCTAGGACCCATTTGTTTGCCTTTTTGGCTGTCCACTGTATTTGTAATTAGCAACTGAGATTTAGATTTATTGAGAACAAATAAAAATCTGTACTCTTCTCTTCTCAAGCTGTGTAGTCAAGAGGCATACAAAAAAAAATGAAAAGTGGAGGAATAAAACAATAAAACAATTTCTCCAAGCTATCATTCTTATGTAATATGATGCTAACAGGTAACACACTGAAATAACCAGCAAGAATACATGTTGTAGTATTGCTGGTTATCAAGAAGCATCAATCTAGTGTGTTTTAATAAATACAAAGGAGACATTTATCCACACCTAATTATCTCTCTAATTAGGTTTTATTACATTCTTCTAATGCTCAATTAGAATTCTGTGAGGCAGCAATATTGCTTAATGATCTGGTCCCCTGGTGGTTCTGCTAAGGCTGTTCCCATTTCTTTGCTGCTGTGAATCTTAATGTTTCATGTGCTGTAAGAATTTTTTTAAAAAAAAAAATCTTGCATCTCATTCAGCTAATGATTCATCTCTCTTAATGCAAATCAGAGACCACTTCCTGGCTTGTAATACTCCAGGGGTCTCACAACTGATCTTCAACCATTGGGTTGGAACCCATTAGTGGTTCATAAATTGACTTCCTGGGTCACAACAACAGCACTTTGCAAATCTTGGCCTCATTCCCACTACAGAATAAACCAGTTTTTGAGTCAAATCAATGAAGTGCTTTAGTGCTAAATAGACATTCACACTATTTGAACAGTGATTGAACTTTACCCGTTTCAATTTAATCCACTTCGCGTTCACATACAACAATGAATCAATTCAACATGGAGTCACATCACAGGGCTGACTGTGCCACGGGGAACTGATTCAGATCCACAGCTTGTTCACACTAGTGCTGAATCGATTCATTGCAAAAGACATAGGGAATTCAGCGGATCCAGAAGAAACTCTTTAAATGGGTTTAGCACTGGGGGCCCCTTCACAAACCGCATCAGAGAATTGGTACAAGTGCGAACAAGGGCCATTTAAAATGGTTCAGATCTGCTTGCAAACTGGTTTATTATGTAGTGGGAATGAGACCATAATAGCAGGGATAGGCAACCCAAGGCCCAGGGGCCGGATGCGGCCCCAGGCCAGTCCTGCCACTGCCGCCGCTGCCACCGCCGCCCCCCACGATGATATTGATTATTGTTATTATTTGTTCTTGGGGTTTTCTTGGCAAAATCTTCACAGGGGTTTTGTCATGGCTTTTTTGGGGCTGAGAGAGTGTGCATGCATATTTTTTTAATTTTGTAATTTTTAAAAAAAATATTTTTATTTATTTATTTATTTAAGTTTAGTGCTTCGCCGCCCCCCCCCCCATTGTCTGAGGGACAGCAACCCGGCCCCCAGCTCAAAAAGGTTGCCTACCCCTGCCATATAGTAAGGGAGGAAAATAGGCCCCCAAATGCATAGTTAGATTAAAAGTGGTTCTTGGTATGTAAAGGATGGAGATTATTGCTTTACGATAGTGATCTAATGGTTAATATGTTGGCCTTCACAAGTTACGTCTCATCCAATTGGATGAAGACCATCAGGGTCTTGATAAAAACTCCTAGTTTTCCTGTCTACTTGCAACTTTCAAGACTGCGAGGTTGAGAGAGTTGACTCACTCAATGGGTTTCCATGGCCAAGAATGGGATTTGAACTCCAGAATGGTAGTTCAACACTCAAACCACTACACCACACTGACTCTCCAGCACAGGGGTAGGCAACCTAAGGCCCAGGGGCCGGATGCGCCCCCCCCCCAAGGCCTTTGGACCAGCCCCAGGCCAGTCCTGCCTCTGCTGCTGCCGCCGTCACCGCCGCCGCCCACCATGATGATATTGATTATTGTTGTTATTACTTGTTCTTGGGGTTTTCTTGGCAAAATCTCCACAGGGGTTTTGCCATGGCTTTTCTGGGGCTGAGAGAGTGTGCATGCATATTTTTTTAACAATTTTAATTTTTAAAAATTATTTATTTATTTATTTATTTATGGTGCCTTGGCCCCCCAATTGTCTGAGGGACAGCAACCCAGCCCCCGGCTCAAAAAGGTTGCCTACCCCTGCTCCAGCACCTTGTATAACTCTCTTAAAGTCTGGAGTAAAAGCCAGCATGGATTCACCCCCCCACTGATGCAGAAACCATCAGTTGCCAATGGTGTTATAATAGGTGAGACATATTAACCTGTCTCAAGGCTCTGTACAACCATTAAGGAAAAAACCCTTCAAATCTGGATAAGAAAAAGATATTTCATGTTACAAAATTGTATCCTGTTCAACTACTTGTGAAGGCAAAGTAGTACATTGATAGGACAAAGCAGTCCACTGAATGTATTCAATCTCTGGGAGAGTATAATGGCAGTTTATTTCTTAAGGCAAAAGAGGATGTTGTTTTAAAAGTAAAAAATAGATTCCACACCTCCAAATGTCAGCTCCTTCTCACCAAATATTAGTTTTTGTTTCCTGTTTCATGGGTAGAAGAGATAAATGTGACCTCTGGTATTTCCCTATACTGAAAAGTAATAGCTATGATGGCTGAATGGTGTCTTTATATAGAGAAGTACAGTAATACTCTTTTAAATATTAGATCTTAGGGACACACTCTGGTTTTATCCTATAAAGTCCCTCATAGCTTAGAGTGCACTATCTGAAGGACCATCTCTTCCCATATGTTCCTTTCCTAAACTTTGGTATCATCACCAGACCCTTTTGTGAGTTTCCCCACATACTGAAATTCAGCAAGTGATTACTCATAACAGAACCTTTTCAGTGGCATGTTGTTCCCAGAGGGCTCTTCCTTGGTTTGATTTTTCACTACTAGAGAAAGACCTTTAAAATTATTTCAGGATTTTAAAAATGCTATACACCCTGCTGCAGGGGCATCACTAGAGCAGTGCAGGGGATGCCAGCCACACCAGGTGACCACGATAAGGGGGGTTGACACCACTGCTTCCCAAACATCTGGCTTTTAGCAGAAATGGGCTGTGGTGTTCGCCTGCATCCCATTAAAATGCTGGAGCTCAGTGATGGGGTGGGTGGGTAAGGCACAGTGGGGAGAGAAAGGAGAGTCCCAATGTTTTTTAAAAATTAATTTTTTAAATTAATTTTTAAAGAAATTTTTAAATTAAAAAGAATTTTAAATGATTTTTTTAAAACCAAGTTTTAAAAATTATTTTAAAAATTTCTTTAAATACACCACATCTTATTGAATTTTCAATTTGTACACATGAAACCATGTAAATACACTTAGGCTGTGTGTTGTGATACGGTAATTTAAAAGTATCATTTCATTTTGCTAGTTGTTTTATGTCACAACTATTATCATTACATTCAGTGATATAAGGGAATTATGATTTATGGGCAACATTAGCACCAAAAAACAAACCCTTTACGGAGGATTCTGTATGCTGTGGTATGAGAGGAGATCATGGGGGGGGGGGTGACACCACAGGTTACCGCACGAGGTGACACCATCCCTATACTGCCCAGGTTTGTCTTATGCTTATGTCTCACATTTGTTCTTTTCTTCTCTCAATATTTTTTAAAATTAGTCTTGGTTGTTTTAAACATTTTAGTTATACTATGCGTTGGGCTGCTCTTCGTTTTTCATGGTGTTTAAGTTGCTTTATTGGTTTTTATTGTGTCTGATATTGTATTTATGTGTACTGCCCAGAGAGTTTCTGCTATAGGCCAATTACAGGTTCAACAAATAAGTATGTAAGTAAATAAGCAAAAAGAGAACTCTGTAATATCTACACCTTTCTTATGAGTTATCTGGTTAGGCGCTGTTGGAAGTGATGGAGAAAACAGGCCTTGAACTGAGTCAGGCAATTTCTATGTTCTGATGCTATCAGGGATATTTAATGAACACACAAAGCAGAAATTTCAGTGGGCCTTTGCTACTGGGATGTAGTCATGGGGTGGGAGGCAAAATTAGGGCATATACCCTAGAAACAAGATTTTTTTTCTCCATCTCCTCTGGATGTTTCTTTCACTCTCCAAATTTCTAACATAGCAGAGAGTGAGGCCCAAACAGATGGGCCGAATAGAGCAGCCACTTAGGCGGGGGGGTGGGGGGTGGAGAGACTGGCATTTATACAACACATGCCCCAAGAGTTGCCAAAAACCAATCTCACACAAGGCAGCCCAAAGCTGCCAGCAAAAGGAGCGGATTAAATTCACTTCTGCTGGTGGCCTGTTTAGGATCGCGGCAGCAACCTGCTTTGGGAGCGGGCCGTCTGGTCACCATGGTCCCAGGCTGATCAGGGCCTGATCACAGCTGGAGGGGCAGAGGCTGCTCCAACCCACCCATCTGCTTCACCCCTTGACTCTGGAACTCACTTGAACCTAGAACCCATATTTGCTATGTTCAAAGTCCTTCACGACTGCCAGAAATAGTGCACATTAAATTGAGGAACTGCCTTGCCTCAGTGCTAGGGAGTCATGGGAATTGTATTTTTTTCTGGGACATTGAGCCTTCTCTGTCAGAGAGCTCTGGTGCCACAATAAAATACAGTTCCCATAATTCCCTAGCACTGAGTCGGGGCAGTGCCTCAATTTAAGGTGCACTATTTCTGGCAGTCTGCAAAGGCCCTCTGTGTACCTTTTTCTGTCAATGACTAAATTGTATTCTGAAATGGATAACTGAAGTTTTAAGTTACTGCAATGCTAGATGTTTGGGGAGTAAAGAAAAATTTCATGGGGGGGGGCAGAATTCTCATTTAGGTGAGGCAATGCTCTCCTTTTGCCGCTATCCCTAAAGCTACACCCCTTCATCATAGAACAGCCTTTTGGTACTAGCATGGGTGAAAGGAAGTTTTGTTGTTGTTGTTGTTGTTGTTGAAGTTAACTGTTGTCAAGTGACTTCAGCTGATGGTAACCCTATGAATGAGAGATCTCCAAGACACCCTGTCATCAACAGACCTGCTCCAATCTTGCAAACTCAGTGCAAGCATGGCTTCTTTGATTGAGTCTATCCACCTGTAATACTGTCTTTCAGTTTTCCAATTGCCTTCTATATTACTGAGCACTATTAAAGTTATGTCTCTTCATGATATGTCCAAAGTACAACAGTCTCAGTTTAGTCACTTTTGGTTTCTGGGAAGAGTTTTGGCTTGATTTACTCATTGAATCCATTTATTTGTCTTTTTGTCAATTCATGGTATCCACAGATCTCTCCTCCAGTGCCACATTTCAACTGAATTGAGCAAAGACTAACATGAAAAGTCTATGATGAGGTTGTGTTTTTTTATGACGAGTGAAATATCAGCAGTGGTTGTTACAAGCTCTGCTATGTTTATATAGTGAAATGAGTGAAAAAGAATGAGAACACCGCTCCCTGGTTGTTTCTTTTTATTCTGGCATGACAGATTGCGTAAGGAATTACAAGGCAAGGCTTTAACAGATGTTCTAGCAGGAATTCAGAGTTCTCTGGAATCTGGAAAAACACAATGAGCTGTGAAGAGAACCAGGAGGAACATGTGGCTGAGACAGCCTGGAATCCTTTGATCTTCTAGACAGCGAGATTGTCCTCTAAAGCAGTAAATAGGCCTCAAATATGTTCTCTCAGGAGAAAAACTCTGAACAACAGGCTCTATAACCTCTATGGGCTGACTTGGACACAGCAGCACTAAATATTTTAACATAGAAAACATTGCTGCAGGCTTCCATGCTCCCCTTCCTCCTCACCCTCAGTACAGAAACAAGAAGGAATTGGAAACATCTTTGCTTTCACTTTCTATTACACATTGTTTTCTTAGCAGTCTGAACCCCCTCCCCCAAAAATGTCATTAAATTTAACTGCAGGAAGTGGAAACCAACTTCAAATTACAAATTATGAAGTTGACATATTTTCATTACTCATAGTTAGGATCAATCACTGTTGAGTGTTTTGGTCATAGTTAGATTAAGGATGGTTAATCTAAAACAGAAGAAGGTGAAATGTCACATATTCTTATCATAGCAGTACCAAAGGAGGAAACAGATGAAGAGTGTTTGAGGCTAAGCTTCTTGTCACAATGCTAAATAATAGTTTAGTATTATGTCCAAATCAGCCATTGTATAAACAAACTTTTAATAACTTTCTTGAGCTAAAACCAATGAAAGCAATCAATTTAAAAAAAAATTAAAGAACCATAGATTATGATAGGGTCTGAATTATTAAGATGCAGAGGCACTCTTATGTACTATGGTACACAATCAAATCAGATTGATTCAGAAAGATTTGGGTGATGTCCAAATGAAAGTGGAATCATCTGAAGCAGACAAAATCCCAGTCTGAGCACTGCCAGAGATTTTGGTATCCACAGATTTGGTATCCACAGGGTGTCCAGGAACCAAACACCAACCAAAGACCCATTGTAGTCAAAGAACCAAACACCAACCAAAGACCCTCTGTAGTTTTTGTAGATGGTGTGGAAACTGGGAGGGCATAGCATTGAGTACTTGTTGGAAAATACTGGGTACTCAAAGCCTTCTGCCCTGCCATTGTACACTCCATACACAATGGTGTAACTAGAGGGTGCAGGGTTTTCAGCCGGCACTGGGTGACACTCCAGAAGAGGGGTGATGCCTGGTTGGGCCCTCCTCCCACTGGGGTGTGTGTGAAAAGAGGTGAGCATGCCCCTGCAGGCTTTGTCATAGGAGGAAGCCGCTGTTGAGGTAAAGGGCAAGTGCACCCTTTTGGAAGCCAGCAGGCCCCCCCACTAGCCCCCCACAGTGCCCCCACATCAAGTGACACTCAGGGTGGGGATGCCATTGTCCATAACCACCATCCAGTCTTTCTGTAACTTTGGTCCCTGTGTGTGTGGGGGGGGGGGGGGGGGGAGAGAGAAAGACAGAGCGTACCTTCTAGTTACTTGTCAATTTATGGCAACCTCATTAATTTCATAGGGCTTTTAGACAAGGAATAGTCAGAGGTGGTTTTACTTGTTCTTCCTCTGAAATATAGGCCAGACATAACTGTAATGATAGACCTCTGTTGTTGTAGCTATGTCTCATGACCCCCACACACCCAACCCTGTCCCTTTTCAGTCTGGGGGCATCCCAACAGAAGTGCAAACCATGCATTTTATTTATTTTGCTGCAGTTCAGGGAGCTGGGGGATGACAAATTTAGTGCTCTCCTAGGTGTGCGGATCAAGCAGCTGAAGAGATATCTTGGGGTCCTGCCACAACGCCTTGTTTCAGTGCTCCCCATGACTTGGAGAAAGTTTTTAATCCCTCAGCATCCCAGTCTGCAGTGTGTCAAAAATGTTTTGGTCAGAGTGTAGTCAAGCTGGAAAGGTAGAGGGTTTTGGGGGGATCATGGTTGGTCATTAAGCATGAATTCCCAGCAGTTATAAGATCATAAGTCTGGTTTATGATATTGTAACTACTGAACAGAATGGCAACTACAGCCTACAATATTTTGTATTTCTTGCTGGTCCTCCATCCAGGTACTAACTAAAACAGACTGTGCTTAGCCTCCAGAATCAGAAAGGCTCTAGTGCCTTCAGGATATTTCAGCCTACTTTGGGTCCTGCTGAGCTTATACAACAACAAAAGTCTTGCACTGTTTTCCTTTTATCATAACTTACAAGCACTTGCACCTATCCTTCTGAAACTCTGCACATTTCTTACCTGGAGCTTCCACTTTGACAGATACCATTTTCATACAAAAACCCGTTGGCAGGATGAGAAGAGCAAATAACACTATGTGAACACTCCCCTTCAGCCTAAAATGCTGCATCTGTCATTTTGATATTTTGGAGGTTTCTTAATTAAGGCCACATGTGCTACATATATTGTTTGCAAAACAAATGCTGACAAAAGTATATATATACAGGGGGTGGATAAGTACAACTTTATTATTTTGAAACCCCCAAAGACTCCTTTAAACTCTACACATCTGATGCTGTATGTTTCAGGGATAATGACCTCAGAAGGGAGAACAATCCTTGTAAATAGCATCCAATTCTGGAAATAAAGTTTTAAAAATTATTGGTAGTTTCTTTACCTCTTTACCTCTCGATCAAAAAGATGAATGATGGAAAACACCCATATTTATTTGTCTGAAATTTAGGAGACTGTGCTTGTAGCTTTCACCTAAATTTGACCAAAGAAAAATGTTTTATTTGTTGAGTTCAGTGAGAAGCATGAAGATTTTGTCTTTTGAATCAAAATTCAGATCTGAGTTAAGCTGAATGCACTCCAAATGGTCCAAGTCAAATTGGTCTGGTTTCTGAATCATCAGATAAGGGTCTCCACCAAATCTTGTAATCTCTACACACAGTAAACTTTGGTCTGAAAATGGACAAATTCTGTAAATATCTTTTCAGAGATTCTACATGTGTTTAAAGTCTGCTTGTTTCATGTCATTTTTCTTCTAAGACATACATGCTTCTCCCCCACCCTCACTCTCAATATGTCAAGTTTAATTTAGACAAAGAAATAACCATTTAATATTAAAACAAATGTATTACACATTCCTTGTTGGAATAAATGTATACTGTCTTTGCATGATGTAAAAGTACCCTTTGGATGTCACTCTTCCTCCTCTCAGTGAAAATTGGTCCTTGAAAAGCGGCCTATGGTCTCATTCACATTGACAGCTAATGCTGATTCAGTCATCTGTGTTTAATATAACTTTAGGCGGCTTCTACCCATTTCACATCCACATCCTCTTTTTTAAATAAAATAAAATGCATGGTCTACTCTTCCTTATTAATTATTCTATTGAATGAGTTCACACACCACATAACAAGAGAATTTTCTGGCATCTTAAACTAAACAGGGAAATCTGATGATCTTTTTTTCCCACCTCCTTTTCCTCTTTCTACTGCTTCCCTTGCCTCAGATTTGCAAACGGGGGGGAGAGGGAGTGATGGTCTTTTCCTATCTCCTCCATTCAGAAATGACAGCTTTTCATTAGTTATAATCTGCTAATCTGAATTTATTCTGTGAGTCACACAGGGACTTCCACTCATTGTACCCTCTACAGCTTTTCTCTAGAACAAAAAACAATAATCACCAATGCCATAAACCTCATCCCCATCATTAAAATAAAAGGAGCTCTCTTGTACAGTATTCTTCTCAAACTTTCCCGGTGGCAATGCACATTTATTCATTCCATTGTGCAGCCATGGGATAAGCACATTCTTGTTAAAAAGAAGAAGAGGAATAGAAGTTCAGCCAACTAAATTTAATTATTATTTCAGTCAGTTGCTTTCTCTATGCAGCACTGAGCTGGTTCAAGCTTGCATATTATGAATGTATTGAGAATAAAGGCTTAGTGTAAAAAGAGGAATGAGAACAGGAATAAACTCTTCGATTTATCACTTTTGGAGCTTGGTTTCAAGTCTCTGAACCTATGAAATGATCTTCTAAGTACACTTCAGGTAATATCCCAATAGCATTGAAAATGCCTTCTCTTTTGTCAGTGCATTATCTGTGTGAAGCTCCATTGACAGTAGGGTAACAACACTAAGGTTGTTGTTAGCCCAGTGTAGTAACTCATGCTGTCATCTCCAATTTTTGGAGCCACCAGGCCAATGGTCGAACCACTATAGAAAAAAAAAAAAAAGGCTCCAGTCTACTTACCACCGATGGCACCCAAAGAGACTGTTTGTTTCCCAGATTGTTCCAGTCTACCCATCTTGTTTCCAGGTCTCAATGGGGTCCAGTCATCATTCAGCAATGGGACAGTCCTCCAGGAGTTCACTGTGGCATGTTGAGAGCCTCCTTGTTGCCTCTGGGTGGGTGGACTGGGTCCTTACAGGACTTACAGTCTCTGGGAGTCCAAGTCTACCCACAGAAAGGCATGGTGGTACACTCCACACCAGAAGGCAGACATCTTATATAAATAAAAATTATTATTATTATTATTATTATTATTATCATCATCATCATCATCATCTCCCTCTGAGGTGTCATCTGGTGTGGTTGGCACCCCCTGTGCCCCACTAGAAATACCCCTGCCCATTGGCCTATCAAGAAGAAACCCAGGAATGTTGCACCACACCTTCTATCTCTCCAAACTCATTTTCTGTTCTTTCAAGAAAGGGCTTCTCCACAGATAGTCATTTGCCAATATGGCTGCTGTGTCTCCAGTGCTGGCCTTTCCATCAAGCAGAGTACTCCAGCTTCAAGTAACAGATGCTGGAGGTCTGAACTGTTAAGGAAAAAGCAACATGGGATATACAGTAATAGAAATAAAAATATGTATGTGAATGTCAAAGTGACTAAGCAGGAGCAATCAGGAAGATACACAGGTGAAAAAGATAATATAATTAAGAAGCCTTGAGAGCCAAGGACAAAGTTATAGAAGGTATATTGAGAACACCTGTGATAGATTGCAAACACCTGAGACTCATTAAGTGGTCAAGGTAAAGTGATGAAACACTTGGGATGATCTATGTGGACCAATCAAGATGTATGTACACACCCACTGGGTGGAAACTGACTGGTGGGTGGTGTCTAACAATGGCTATAAATTGCAATGTTTGCTAATGTACATTGTGGAGTAGTTTGGTGGAGTAGAGATTGTGATTTGTAGGGCATATAGTATTTATATATAGTAGAATAAAGTAGATCTTTTATATAAGACTACTGAGTTGTCTGGTGTCTTGAGGGAAGATACAAGAGCCAGAAGAATCCTGGAGAAGTTTGGAGACATCTCAGGAAGAAGAGTGAGAAGGCTTGGAGAGTTTGTCAGGGTCTTCAGCCTATTCTCTGAAACTCTGCTGCTTGGGAAAGAAGCATCAACCACTGATCAAAGCTGGTCAGCTCTGCTGCATAACAAGGTGGTGAGTTAGAGCCAGAGGTGAAGAGCTACAACTCCCATCATCCCTGACAAGGGTTATGGGCCCAGATACTGCAGCAACCGGCATCCACAGAAGCTGAAAATTCCAGAGTGTGGAAGAAAGTTTTGTGGAGCATTGTGAGTAAATCATTTTGTATTTTGTCTGCTGTGCATACTCAGAAGGACTGTGTCAAATTGAGTCACTGCACAAATTAAGATGGAGATACTAAAGTTTAGTAAATTAAATAGAAATAACTACTCTACCTGGAAAATATATGCCCAATCTCTACTCATAAAGGAGTCTCTGTGGTCGCCAGTTGAATCAGGGCTGGCAGCTGATGCTGATGAAGCCGCTCGAGAAAGAGACGCTAAAGCAAAAGCATGTTTTTATCTAATGCTAGAAGAAGACTTGATTAACGACGTAAGAGATAAAGTGTCCGCCAAGGATGTGTGGGAGACCTTGCAGAGAATACACACTCCTTCAACTGCGTTTGCAAAAATGCTTTGGTCTAAAAGAATTTACAGGCAGAAGATGACTAAAGGACAGTGTGTAATAGAACATTTAAAAACAATGCAGGATTTATTTGTGCAAGCTGAACTGAGAGGAGTGGAAATTAGCAAGGAGCAGCAGTGTTATATTTTAATAGAATCGCTGGACTCTTCTTGGGACAACATAACAAATAGCTTGCAAAATTTGCCAGAAGCTGAGCTGAAAAGAGACTTAATTGTTGCAAAAATATTGGAGGAAAATTTGAGAAGAAAGTCTGAGCAGAATGACTCAGCAAGTTTGAGGACTGTGCCAAAACAACAAACGACACCTGATCTACGAAAGCAGGAAGAAGCAGCTTTTACAAGGGAGCAACGGAGGTGTTTTTATTGTAAAAAGATTGGTCATCTACAGAGACAATGTAAACAATTCGCTGCTGAGAGAAGCAAGCAAAAGGAGAGCAGATGGCAGCCGCGGCAGTATCAAAAGCAGTCCAAACCTCCATTTCTGAAGGACAGTGGTAACAAAAAGGGGTTTGCAACCATGATTAAGGAAAAACAAAATGCTAATTGTAAATTGTTAATTGACTCAGGAGCATCATCTTCAATGTGTAACAATATTAATTTGATAAGTAATAGAAAATCAGCTAATGTAAATGCTGTAGTTTTAGCTGATGGGAAAGAGCTCAGTACTGTAAATCAAATGGGTACAGTTTACATTCCAGGGCTAAAGGAAAACTTTAATGATGTGTTACATGTAAAGGAGTTAGAAAATAATTTGTTATCAGTGAGCAGATTAACAGACAGAGACTACACAGTCATTTTTGAAAAGGACATGTGTAAGATAAAATTGAATGGGGAATTGCGAGGCATAGGCTTGAAAAAGGATAAACTTTACTATTTGGAAGACAATATTGATAGCTACAGTGTTGAAAATGCTAATAACATAGACAATAGTCCGATTCACAAAGACTGCATACATGAACTCCATAGAAAATTTGGTCATGCTAGTTTCAAATGTTTAAAGAAGTTAATCAGTATGTGTCCAGATTTAAAAGTTGCTGAATGCAAAAATCACTTAGATTGTACTGTTTGCAATCAGGTAAAGGTCAGAGCTTTTCCAGTAGCCAAGAAAACCAAAAGAATTGCTCAAAGACCATTTCAGTTTGTACATGCAGATGTTGCCCAAGCTAATTGTTTATCTTTAGGGGGAAGCAAATATTTTCTGGTAATTGTTGATAGGTATACAAGGTTTGCTTTTGTAAGAATATTGAAAAACAAATCTGACGCTGGGCAAAGTTTAAAAGCATGGGTGAGAATGGTGGAAAGACAATTTGATATTAGAGTAGGCACCATTGTTACTGACCGGGGAGGAGAGTTTCTAAGTAATCAATTGTTTAATTGGTTTCAAAAGGTGGGAATAAGGCATGAAACTACTAATCCTGCTTGTCCTAACGAAGATGGTTTAGCTGAGAAAAAAATACAAGATATAAAAAGAATAACGGCTTGTTTGATGGCAGATGCAGAGGTAAAAGATAGTTTCTGGGCAGAAGCAACTTTGACAGCAGTACATATTAGTAACAGACTGTATCATTCAGAAATTGAAGACATTCCCTACAGGGTATTGTATGGGAGAGTGCCAAATTACAAGTATTTGAGAGTCTTTGGACAGTTTGCTTATGTTTACATTCCAGCTTGTTTCAGGAAGAAAGGAGAACCCAAAAGTAGAAGGCTTAGGTTTTTGGGTTATTCTGGAAATAGCTACAAGTTTCATTTAGGTGGAAAAGAAGTGCAGTATTCTAGGTCTGCAAATTTCGAGAGACATGCCGGTTGGGACAAACTGCATGCAAATAAAGAAATTTTCTTGAGGTTAGGAAATTCAAATGAGCCAGAAACACAAACTGAACCAACTTCAGGAAACGGAGGGGTTTCAGTTAAGCCAGAAGCATCCACTAGCAGCAGTGATAGTTCTTCAGATAATGAGACACAATCTAGACCCATTACTACTAGAATGACTGAAGACAAGAGATTTAGTCATAGAACTATAACTCCCAGTACAGAAAGTGAGGATGAAAGAGGCAGATCAGCAGAGTTTATTCCCAGACGTAGTCACAGAGTTAGGAAGCCACCAGATAGGTTTGTTGTGACAAATGCAAGAGCTTGTTTAGCAGTGGAAGAGCCTGAAAGTTTTGAAGAGTTGGAAAGTTTGTCTAGAGAAGAACAGGAAAGATGGATTGATGCAATGGATGATGAGTTTGGTTGTCTGGTAAATAAAGATGTTTTTGAAGTTGTTGACAGACCCAAGGACAAGAAAGTAATTGGTTGTAAGTGGGTGTACAAAAAGAAAGAAATGCCAGATGGAAGTATTAAGTATAAAGCTAGGTTAGTAGCTAAGGGTTTTGCACAACAGCAGTATGAGAACTATGATAAGACATATTCTCCAACTGCAAAGCCAGAAAGTCTGAGAATGGTTCTAGCTGTAGCAGCAAAAAGAAATTTAGTTGTAGAACATTTTGATTTTGAAACAGCCTACTTGAATGCTAGTTTAGATGAAGAGATATTTATGGAGCAGCCACAAGGTTTTGAAGAAAATAGTAGTCAGAAAGTTTATAAATTGAAAAAAGCATTGTATGGATTAAAACAAAGTGCCAGAGCATGGAATTTGTGCATTAATGACGAGTTAGTTAAGCTAGGATACAAAAGGAGCATTGCAGATGCTTGTGTCTATACAAAAGGAGACATAGTGTTAGTAATTTATGTAGATGATTTGTGCGTGGCAGCAAAGTCCAAACAGGAAATTGAATCAGTAAAAAGAGAATTGTCTGAAAAGTTTGTCTTAAAGGATCTAGGTTTATTAAAGTCTTATTTAGGTATTAGTGTTGAATGGACAGAAAAAGGACATTGTTTGTTAAGTCAGAGAAAGAAAATTGAAAGTTTGATTGAAAAGTGTGGATTACAAAATGCTAAAATAGTAAGAGCTCCAATGACAACGGGTTTTGTATCTGAAAAAACAACTAGAGATTTTGAAGACAAGACTTTATTCAGGAGCATAATAGGATCTTTACAATTCATATCTTGCCACACCAGACCAGACATTTCATATGCTGTAAATGTATTGTCCAGAAGAGTTAATGATCCAAAAATTGAAGACTGGACAGCAGTAAAACACTTATTGAGATATTTGAAAGGAACTCTAGATAAGAAATTGATAATTAGAAACAGTCATTCAGATTTAGATTGTTATGTGGATAGTTCTTTTGCATCAGAATTAGGAGACAAGAAGTCAGTTACAGGAATGATAATTAAGTACAGTGAAAGTCCAATAGTCTGGAGAAGTTAAAAACAAACTAATGTAGCGTTAAGTATGACTGAAGCAGAATTCGCAGCTTTAAATGAGATAGTAAATGAGGTACAGTGGGTTGAGCAATTGTTGAATGATTTAAATGAAAGTTACAAGATCCCAGTAGAAATTCTGGAAGATTCACAGTCATGCATAGCAATGGCTGAAACTGAAAGTTTGAAGAACAGAACAAAATATGTTGGAGTAAGATATCAAAATGTGCGAGACATGGTTCAAAAGGGTAAAATAGAATTGAGATATATAGAAACACAACACAACATAGCAGATTTGTTCACAAAAGCATTGACGGCGGAAAAACATGAAAGACTGACACAAATGGTTGGAATGACATTGTAAGACACATACAATATTTTATTTCGGAGGGGATTGTTAAGGAAAAAGCAACATGGGATATACAGTAATAGAAATAAAAATATGTATGTGAATGTCAAAGTGACTAAGCAGGAGCAATCAGGAAGATACACAGGTGAAAAAGATAATATAATTAAGAAGCCTTGAGGGCCAAGGACAAAGTTATAGAAGGTATATTGAGAACACCTGTGATAGATTGCAAACACCTGAGACTCATTAAGTGGTCAAGGTAAAGTGATGAAACACTTGGGATGATCTATGTGGACCAATCAAGATGTATGTACACACCCACTGGATGGAAACTGACTGGTGGGTGGTGTCTAACAATGGCTATAAATTGCAATGTTTGCTAATGTACATTGTGGAGTAGTTTGGTGGAGTAGAGATTGTGATTTGTAGGGCATATAGTATTTATATATAGTAAAATAAAGTAGATCTTTTATATAAGACTACTGAGTTGTCTGGTGTCTTGAGGGAAGATACAAGAGCCAGAAGAATCCTGGAGAAGTTTGGAGACATCTCAGGAAGAAGAGTGAGAAGGCTTGGAGAGTTTGTCAGGGTCTTCAGCCTATTCTCTGAAACTCTGCTGCTTGGGAAAGAAGCATCAACCACTGATCAAAGCTGGTCAGCTCTGCTGCATAACAAGGTGGTGAGTTAGAGCCAGAGGTGAAGAGCTACAACTCCCATCATCCCTGACATGAACTAGTAATCCCAACTGTTCCTCATGAACTCTCCAGCCATTCTCATCTATTGGAGAGAAATGCTGTGCATATCATATAATTTTCCCGGGATCCCTTAAAATAGCCTGCTACTTTAGGAACAGTTGAGGATACTTTCAATCACCAGTGTGGAAATAAGAATCATCCAGTCATTTTGCAATCTATATGTGGACTAGGGAAGAGGAGACTATCTTGTCCTTCACTTCAAATAGGAAAATAGTTACTACGGTTCATTTTATTTTCTTCTAGCTTTACTGTCTGCAATCCGATGTACAACCATATTGTCAAGTTGGGACTATCCCAAGTCCTGAAATTTCTGGACCGAAACCTGAGTCCTAAGGTTGTGGTGTCACAGGAGTAATTGATGTTACTAGGGGCAGTCTTTGGTGATATTGTTCAGCATCAATCATAGTTGCACAGAGCATTAAAAAACAAAACATCCAGTCTAACAGATGAGAATACATGCATATATTTTGGAAGGCACTACTCTTGTTCTGATATTCCTCCCCCTCACTTCGAGGGCTGGAGAAGAGAATTCAAGACCTTAGACTCAGAGCCGTGTACTGACATGTGAGAACCCTATTATTATCTTTATATATAAAGATATATATGGCATAGACTTGTATTTGTAATTTGTAATTTTGTAATTTTGTATTGTAATTTAAAAATTCAATTGTATCAATTTTCACTGCGGTTTTTTACTGTTTTTATCACTTTTTATTTTGCTATGGTTTTATTGTTATGTTTTTAGCCTTGCTGTATTTTTCTTTTTATTTCATTTTTGTGCTCCCGCCTCAATCCGCAGGGAGAGGCGGGAAATATAAATAAATTATATATAGATAGATAGATAGATAGATATATGAAATTCTGGATGCTACTTCTTGCACCTGATGAAGTGGGCTATAGTCAACAGCAACCATGCTATAATACTGTACATTTGTTAGTCTTTAAGGGCTCACAGGACTCCTTGTTGCTTTTTGTATCCAGATTGTATATTTAATAATACTTTCTGTGAGAAAAACAATTAAAATATAAAATATAGAAGTCCCCCCACCTCCTCAAGGTACCCAGTATAATTCTTACAAGGAAGTCTAGTTCTAAATGAGAGTTCAGCAGCTACATAAGAAACAAGCCTAATAAAGCCAACAACTGTGAGTGGCTTAGATAAAG
The DNA here is from genome assembly GCA_026167975.1 of Phrynosoma blainvillii. Classification (NCBI taxonomy): domain Eukaryota; kingdom Metazoa; phylum Chordata; class Lepidosauria; order Squamata; family Phrynosomatidae; genus Phrynosoma; species Phrynosoma blainvillii. The sequence goes on from JANUYF010000003.1 coordinate 104,434,536, forward strand.
CAGGATATAATACATTATATACTGTGATCAATAACAGGAAATCAAACACAATTTATTATTTTTTCCAGACTGGAAAAAAAGACTCAACATGTTTATGTGTGTTTTAGTCCCAGACTGGCAACATAAAGAGTCCTGTTTTATCTCACTTGGCTTGCAAATCAAATGGGCACAATGATTTTTGTTTAAATATTCAAACTGTCATCCTTTATAGTAAAGCATCAATCCTGAGCACATAGCTTAATGTTGCACGGTAGAGTTAGCAGAGGATTGCCATAAATAGGTGCTGTTAAACTTCCTTCACAACCTTAATTTCTCCTCAAGCCACAAAACTGTCACTACAAACAGCTGTGCCCATCAGTTCATTTAGGGGCTGTTGAACACAATATTTGCGCCACACCATTAACTAGAAGAAAAATCATAGGCAACATAAACAGCCCCATTTGTCACTACTTCATTTGAGGCTGATCATGATCATCCCTCATGGAGATGCCTGACAGCTTAATTATTATCAATCAATTGCAGGGTTGTGGAGGAGGCAAAGTAAACCGGAGCAAACAGAAATGGATGAGAGGTGAATCCTTCTGGACACTACAGTACAAATTATGTTCATACCATGAACAGGCCCTTATAGGGTTGCCAGGTCAGGGCTACCCCAGGTCCTGAGACTAGAAATAGCCCCGATGATGCTAGAAGGGGCAGCCCCAGAATATAGAGTTTATCACACGGGGGAAATCCTGTGCGGAAATGGGGCTTTAAATTGGGGAAAACCCACAAAAGCGGTTAGATTTTCAGACGACGTGGCTGTTAAAATCCTGAAAGTAAATTGAAAATCCTGAAAGTAAAAAGTAGCAGTTTTTGACTACTTTCCGTTCGGGTTAACCCCATTTTAACAGCAATGTGTGTGAAAATCTGCCCGCTTTTGCAGGTTTCCCCCGCCTTTTAAATCCCGTTTCTGCATGGGATTTCCTCCGTGTGATAAACTCCAATGTCATTAAACATGACAAATTAACCATCAACTACAGCTGCACATTGTACTTTACTCAAATAAAAAACACAAAGCCTAACAAATGAGGAAAATATACACATGCATAATGCCCCAACACACACACACACACACACACACACACATTTTTCAAGACTGCACTCTTGCTCTGAGATTCTTCCCCCTCACCCTGAGGCCTAGAGAAGAGGGTCCAGGCTCTGTGATCTGGCAGTGCTGGCCTTTTGTGTATGGGAGGCAGGTGGAACAATGAGGTCTTCTGGCTGTATAGTGAGATATACTGAGAGACAGAAACAAGAAGAGCCAGACATTGTGGGCAGGGTGCCATGAAAGATTGTCTATGCAGTAGTTCCCCTCCCATATGGCTCTGGGATAGAACCCTCAGTACAACACTGTGACTTTTAAAGAGCAACTACGCTGTATACCAATGTTATTTTGACTTCTAGTAGAAACTGGTTTCTTGTCATAGATGTGCCCTTCTGTGTTTGCAAAGGGAAATAATGTTTGCGCTTGAAGTACAACTGCAGAAATGGAAATGGAAGGGCTAGCATCTATGTAAAATGTAAACAGAATACCATAGACACAGTTCTTTGGGCAGGATGTGTGTGTATGTTGTGTGTCTTCAAGTTGTTTCTGACTCACGGTGACCCTAAGGCAACCCTATCATGGGATTTTCTTGTGAGTCTATCACACGGGGGAAAACTGGAAGTATAAATGGTGATTAACCCGTGATTAACCCGCAATTGCACAAATGATTTTCACACAACATCAGCATGCAAAGCGCTGTTATCTCATGCAGAATCTGTGACTAACCCACACTTGCACACAATTGTGTGAATGGTTTTCACATGATGAGACAAAACATGATTAAAGTGCCATTATCTCGGGAAAACCAGGCAAGAAACAACAGTAACTCGTTCATGGAATTTTCCCATGAATGACTTTTTGCTGTTTCTTGCCTGGTTATTCCCTGGTTCTTCATGGGATAATGGCACTTGCATTAATGTCATTTTAAGTACATTTTAATGTCAAGTGTGCAATTTTTACAGGTTAATCATTGTTTAAACTCCTAACTTCCCCCGTGTGATAAATTCCTTGGAAAGATTTGTTTAGAGGAAGTTTGCCATTGCCTTCCCCTGAGGCTGAGAGCATGCAACTTGCTCAAGGTCACCCAGTGAATTTCATGGTCATGCTAGGAATTGAATCTTGGTTTCCAGAGTTGTAGTCCAACACTCAAATTAGCACACAGGATGACAACAAGCAATTTTTAAGTAGAAATGCAAGCACAATCTGTTCTTTGACACTCACAGTGACACTAACCCTCAAGACATATGATGAAACCACCATTTACTTCAGCCTAAACACTTGTTGTTTCTCCCACACACACACACACACACACACACAAAACATGGTACATTTACATTTAATGGAAGAACTTTTACAAGACTAGTTGTAGATGACTTTCAAGAGGACAAGTAGCGAGACAGCAACACTCCATTTCAGAATCAGGAAGGGGAATCAGTCCTAGCCCTATTTCTCCTTGAAAATCCCATGAAAGTCTCTGGTTAAAACTTAAAGGTGAATCTCTCTAGTCTAATTCATGGGTACACAACCTGCATGTGGCCCTTGGCCTGATCACACATCACTGGCATGTGGTTTTTGAGGTTCATAATTTACAGGTATACCTCACTTAAGAAAGCAGATGTGTTATTTCTTTAAAAGAAACTTTCATACCAGAGGCAGAAATAACATGGAAAGAATGGGGATCGGCAGCACAAAAAAAAAAGGAAAAGGAAAAAAGGAAAGGAAAGGAAAGGGGGGAAAAAAGAGGGGCAGTTCAATATGTTTCATCAAACTTTTTATCCAAAGCTAACAATATGCACATATGAAATGAAACAACCAGATCAACTGAGACTTGCATAAACAAAAACATGTTCAGCCTTCTAGAAACCACATGAAAGTTTCTTCCAAAATGCTTCCAGGGACAAGTTTTTCTTTCACCAGCCTCTACTTTGTATAGTCTTTAAAAAACATACTGAGGGGAGCTGGTAAGGCAGGTTTATCTGCCCTGCCCCCTTTGTCTTTCATACATGCTTAATAAGAGATTCTGGAGGGAGCTGCTGCTTACCTTCCCTGTTGTAGGCAGGCATGCACAATCATAGTAGGATTGGGTAGAATAAAATCTGGGTTTTCCCACCTTAAGCTTCATTATATTGCCTACTGCAGACATGCAGCTGCATGCTGACACTGAAAATCTGTGTTTTTCCAGCTTCCTTCAGCATATGCCCAGTACTGAGGCTGATAAAAACATTCCAGCTAGACAGAGAACGGGGAAGGAGGGGTTGGGCAGGCATAAAAAGACTTTCTAAAAAAGAGCTTCTTTGTCAGAGGCTGTATTCAACCACACAATGATTGCCCATTCCACTCTTAATTCCATTTCAAAACATATTTCTTTTGTTCACACTCACAAACAACTTTGCTTCTCCCCTTCTACCTGATGAGGGGAAAGCAGAAGGATGAGACAGTTTTTCCAAAATGCCCCTCATATTCTAAGGGAATGTCCAACTCTTTCCAAGCCGTTCTGTTCTACTCACCTGTAATTTGCCTCCAAGCGGATATTGTAGGCATGTTTGGCCTCTGGCCAACAACTGACTTTTTAGATCAGGCACATTACGACATCTTAACCCTTGCTTGTCATACCTAGGTTACTGTGATGATGATTATTGTGTGAAACTAGGAAAAAACTCTTAAAGAACGGTGCATTGACTGGGGCTTTCAGATGTTGGTGGATTGCAACTCCCACCTTCCTTCTCCACTGGCTTTGATGTCAAGGGATACAAGGAGCTGCAGTCCGTCATCATCTGGAAGGCCACACATTGCCCACCCCAGTTTAGAACAAGCACGGTTTGAGCAAAGGCAATGAGGGGGGGGGGGGGGGGAAATCCCTTCTCTCCATCCCACTAGTTTCCTAGGAATGTTTGTTGAGAATAAGGGAGAGGGCCTTCTTGGTGACTGCTCCCAGACTCTGGGACTCCCTTCCTAGAGAGGTTAGAATGGCCCCATCCTTGCTAGCTTTTCTGTGAGCTGCTGAAAACTTTCCCATTCCAGGCCCTTAGCAATTGATTGCAAATGGCTTTTAATGACTTGCTGTTTTGTTGGTCTTTTAAAGTCTGTCTTTTAATGAATTTTAAATAGTTTTAACTTTATAAATCATTTGTTTTTGTAAATAGCACAGCGTGTGTGTGTTTGCTGATGTTTTTGTATGCTTTTAATCGCAACTAGTTTTAATAATTTGGCAATACTGCCTTGAGTCCCAGTATTGTGGAGAAAGTGGGTTACAAATAAATGAAATAATAATGCATAATAAAGCAAGTCTTTTGAAATCTTACTTTTCCATGGCTAAGCAACAGCTTGTTAATACAACAAAGAGCCAGAATGCAAACTTTTGTGTATTTATAGTAGCCACAACAGTTTTATTCAGACTTTGTATAAACATTTGTCCAAGTTATTTATAACCAATTTATCACATCTACAGTAAAGGCTGAATATATCCATTCCTCTACTGGCTTGAGGATGAAGCTGCATTTATGACATTCATAAATTTGGCCCTTCAGCTCGCAAAATGACACTTTAATTTATTTGCAGAGGGTCACAGCTCTGAGGAACCTCTTCCATCTTCTGCATAGCTTTGATAAGTATATTGTCCTCACCTATTGCAATGCACAGCTATGCTGCTATGCCACTGTGTGCCCACGATTCATCACTCACTCTATGCAAAAGAGCTTATTTCTTCCAGGAGGAGAAGTGAAGATTTTGGGCTGTGGATTAAAACATATAATTTGCAATCTATGGACAATATATTATGGAGATTCAAAGATTGGATCACGATAGCCCTCTCCATGGAGAAGCTGTACACGTCACAAAAAAGTGGTGACATGTGTACAGCTGTACATCCAACTGTCCCAATTTGGCAGGGATAGTTTGGGGACGTTATCACACGGGGTCTAAAGCAGCCCCATGCCTGCACCATCACTGCATCATTCTGGATCCTTTGCCCCTGTGATCAGACAACGTCGCAGCAAACCCCGCCCATCCCTGCATCATCCCTGCACCATCGCTGCATCATTCCAGCTCTTTGTAATTCCTCTTTCAAAGAGGAATTATGGCTGCATGACCAGAATCATTCCGGTATGGTTATGGATTGATTCCATGCTGCTTTTCTTGCTGCTTTGAGACCCCTGGTGTGATAACGTCCTCAGTTAATCCTTTGTCAGACTCGTTTTTCCGTGGCATTTAAAATGTCCCATTTCCTCTTCCCTCTTCTCCACACTTACATCCATTGCTTCAAACTGACTTCAATGTGCAAATGTATTTTGAATCCAATTAACTCAGCAAAAAGTGAGAGGAAGAGGCAGGATTTTACCCTTCTAAGTAGGCTCAGGCAAAAGCAAACTGCTGCAGACTCTCCTAGCTTGTGTGCTTTTCCTCATTAATAACCCTTGCCATCTTGGCTGCCCATGATCCAAATTTCATCTGTGAAATGCTGGAAGGTATGTCATATGTGCCGTATGTCCAAAGAGCATTGCTGATGGGCATGATTCTATTACACGCACACACACACACAATGGACCTTATCACACGTGGCCCACAAAGCGATAATAATCCTGAAGTGACAAAACCCGAAAAGAAACCGCAAAGAAACCTTCATTACGCAAATGGTTATCACACGCAATTAGCATCATTGCGCATTTAAGGAATTACGTATCTGTCGTGCACATACTAGTGAGGAAATCCCGTACATGAACAAGCAATGATGTTCTTGCACATGCGCACTATGCTCGCCGCGGCTGTCACTCGCCGCGGCTGTCACCCTTTCCCAGGTCGTCGTCGGTGCAGCCGGCCCTCCGCACGGCCGGTGCTCCAAGGAGGACCTCCCGCCGCAGCATTCACCGAGGAGGTCCTCCTTGGAGCGTCGGCCGTGCGGAGGGCCAGCTGCACCTAGGACGACCTGGGAAAGGGTGACAGCCGCGGTGAGTGACAGCTCCGACGCAGGACCCCCTTGGAGCATCGAACCGACGCAGGGCTGGCACTCCAAGGGGGACCCCCTCGGAGCGTCGAACCGACGCAGGGCCGGCGCTCCAAGGAGGATCTCCTTGGAGCGCCGATCCGACGCAGGGCCGGCTCTCCAAGGGGGTCCTCCTTGGAGCGCCGGCCCTGCCTCGGCGCGGCACTCCGAGGAGGTTCCCTTGGAGAGGTGGTGCTACGGGAAAATGCTCCCCAATACGTATTTGGCAATACATATTGGGTGACCATACTTACGGTAAAAGCGAAATGATTCGTGCAATTGTACTTCCTGAAGAAACCGAAATTCAAAAGAACTCGGATCATGCTGCATTGTGTCGGGGTTCTGTCGGGGTTCTGTGCGACGTCGTGTGTAAACATGGAAAAATAATACGTATTGGGTCGGGATTCCTTTTGGATTCTGTCAGGATTTGGCCCCGTGTGATAAGGTCCAATATCTATAAATTATATTCATCACAAATTGCTTTTTTTTCTATTTTATGGGACAATTAGTCCTCTGTTGCCCCACCTTTTCAGCTGCTATTAAAATGTCTCAATTTCTCTCTCCTCCTCCCCACACTTTCCCCCTTTGTCCTAAACTAACATCCACTGTTAGTTTAATGTGCAAAAGTAGTTTGCACTGAAGCAGGGAGAAGAGACGAAGGGGTAGAATTTTGCCTTTCCCATTAGGCTCAGGCAAATATGTATATGGCTGCAGGCTCTCCTACCTCGTGTGTCTTTCCTCATTAATACCTTTTGCCATCTGACCCATACTCTGATCCTTGGATATAAATGTCCCAGTTTTCATCTGTGAAATATTTCAAGCTATGCGATTTCATTTCAGTTACAATGGCCACTTCCTGGCAGCAATTTATTGACTGGTCAGTCCTGCTCAAGATATTTTGCTACTTGAGGTGAAGACAAAATGTTGCCTTTGCCCATGTCATGCATGTTCTACAGCACCTGAGTGCAGCAGGCTAATAGCTGATGCAGTGCAGGCCAATGCAAAAACAGCTCTTTCATATAAAATGTTGTGCTTTACTCATTGCACCTCAGCAATAACCTGCTGCCTGAAGTGGATACCTCTTTCTGCCTGAAGGGAGGGCTTTTTCCACTTTCAGCTTCAAAATTGCCTTTACTTTTACTTTTACTGTAAAAAGAACAAAAGCAGAAAGGACTATGTTGTAAAAAAACATGCACTTGAAATATGGGTGTGCTGTTGGAGTGGTAAGCTTTAGATGGGAGTTAAATATAACTTAAAACATGTTGACATAGCTACGGATTTACTTATTTGCTTATTCATAGCACACACACTCCCAGTGAAGGAGGATGAAGCACTCAAACACTGTTATCAGAAGTATGGTTTAAATACTTAGATTTATGGGTAATATTGAAAAACTCAGAAATTAAAAGCAAGGAAACCAAAGCTGATATTTAAAAATTTACTTCCGACAGATCTCTGAAGCCAAAAGATTCCTGCCCCCTTTCCAGGACTTTCCATAAAAAGGGGAGTTTACTGCATACCATCAAGGTCATTATGTTCCTTGACGTTTTAACTGTGATTGAAAAAAAAGGCCAAGATATACTTTGGCGTGAGAAAGAAAGTACAAAAGAAAGCAGAAATTAAAGTATGAGCTGTTCTACAACACACATTTATCTATATCTAGCCAGGGAGATAATATGCTTGAGAAAGTTGCTTCCACATAGATCCCCTTGGCGGATCAAAAGCATGCATACTGATCAGAAGATCAATGCTAGCACAAATTCCTGGGGCCTGGCAGTCTAAAAAAAGGATCTTTGGCCCATTATGTTGCATATGTTCTTTCATGGTAGAATTCTTATTTGTCAGTTCTTTTTTCCCCCCCAGCCATTATAAAAACAGTGAATTTCAAATAGTAACAACATATTTTAAAATCACATGTAAATATTTTTATCCAGTCTGCCAGGGTTTCAAAACCTGCTACCAAGCAAGGTCAGGAAATGAAGCCAGGCTCCTCAGGAGTTGCTCCTGCAGTCTCCAACCAGTGTATACTGACCATGGGAGTGAAGGGATAAACTGCTCCCATCTCCAACTTAACAAATCTCCAAGCTGCTCCAGATGCTGGAGACCTTTCCCTGGTTCCTCCCTATCCATCACACCAAATGGCCATCTCCATCATGCCCTGCCTATCCCTTCACCTTCCTTGGACATCAACAAGGCATCAGGTGCACTCACAAGGAGGCAGCAGACTTCAGGAGCCTCTTCCCAGCCCACAGAAAATCAGGGAGGGAGAGAAGTGGGAGGACAGCCCTACACAAAAAGATTCCTCCCTTTTGTGTACAGGTGGGTGCCCCAGCTGTGGACCAAAGCTACCACCCTGGTTCAGAGGCACCTACCCGGCTAGCCAGCAGATCCAACATTTACCCACCAGAAGTCCACATCCATCATACAGATCTTCTGTTGTCAAGCCACCTGCCATAATTCACCAGGGCTTGAACCCACTTTCGATGGCTCTGGATGTGGGGCATTGGCCGCTTGTATTTGCACCACATGATATGCATGGGATTTGCCCTGACATCTGCTGTGTAATACAATGCACATCCTCACATGTTCAAACCATATTTAGATTTTATATTAAAGGGGCAAATATAACATATTTATATGCTATATATTTATATGCTATAAATATATTATGTTATAACATATTTATATATGTATAACATATTTATATATGTTATAACATATTTATTTATTATAAATATGTTATATATAACATATAAGTGTTGGGAATGGAGGCAGCAGGGAGGAAGAAAGAAGTCTGGAGTTCTTAGATGATGGAAGAACCAACCCTGCAGAAAGGGAAGAAAGGGCAGCATAGGAATGGCCAAGAGAGAGGAGGAGGAGGAGGAGGAGGACCATTTGCCATCATCGTGGCTTCAGAGGGAGAAGAGGGCAAGCCCAGCTCCATCAGGCCTAGCCCAGAGTAAGAATTCCCTCCCTCCAGTCCACCTGCCTCATCCTGGCTTCAGAGAGAGAGAGACAGGCAAGTCCAGGTCTATCGGGCCTAGCCCAGAGTAAGAAGAAGGCCTTCCCTCCAGTAGGGGTAGGCAACCTTTCCCCTTTAAGGGCTGAGGGACTTCAGCTCCCAGAAGCCTCAGCCATGTTGGCCAATAGTTCCATGTTGGCCAATAGCTCCTGGGATTCTGGGAGCTGAAGTCCCTCAGCCCTTAAAGGGGAAAGGTTGCCTGCCCCTGCGTCCAGTCCATCTGCCATCATCCAGCCTCAGAAGGAGAGAAGAACTGTTGAGCTTCATCCCCTTCCCCACTGCCATTCCCTTCTCCTTTTGTGTCATGTCTTTTTAGATCAGGGGTAGGCAACCTTTCCCCTTTAAGGGCCAAGGGACTTCAGCTCCCAGAAGCCTCAGCCATGTTGGCCAATAGTCCATGTTGGCCAATAGCTATTATTATTATTATTATTATTATTATTATTATTATTATTATTATTATTATTCTGGGAGCTGAAGTCCCTCGGCCCTTAAAGGGGAAAGGTTGCCTACCCCTGTTTTAGATAGTAGGCCTGAGGGTAGGGAAATTTCTAATTAACCATTTGTAAGCTGCTCTGAGAGCCTTTGGGGCTGAAGAGTCAGGTATAAATACTGCAAAATAAATAAATAAATAAATAAATAACTATAGCTAATAATAATACTAGCCGAAAACCTCACAGACCTGGAACCACCTACTAAGGAAGAACAAAGAAGAAAGTGCAAAGGCAGGCTTAGTGTTGAACATAAAGAAAATAAAAATAATGACCACCAAGGACCTTCACAAGTTCAACCTAGACCATGAAGAAATAGAAATAGTAAAAGAATTCTCATACCTCAGATCAAATATCAATAGAAATGGGGATTGCAGTCAGAAAGTCAGAAGAAGACTAAGAATGGGGAGCGAGGCTATGAAAGAACTAGAAAAGATTCTAAAATGTAAAGATATACAACTCAGCACAAAAGTTAGAATCATACAAGCTATTGTATTCCCTGTTGCCATGTATGGATGTGAGAGCTGGAGAGTTAAGAAAGATGATAGGAAGAAAATCAATTCCTTTGAAATCTAGTGCTGGAGAAAAGTGTTGAGGATCCCGTGGACAGCCAAAAGGACAAACAAGTGGGTCCTCGAGCAGATCAAGCTGGAAATCTCCCTGGAAGCCAAGATGACCAAATGAGGCTGTTGGACTTTGGTCACATCATGAGAAGAGGAGACTCAATGGAAAAGACAATAATGCTGGGAAAGGTGGAAGGAAGTAGGAAGAGAGGAAGGCCACATTCCAGATGGATGAACTATATTAAGAGGTCACAGGTATGGATTTGCAGGATTTAAGCAGAGCATTGGAGAACAGGGAGTCCTGGAGATGGCTCATCCATAGGTCACCATGGGTTGAGATCGACTAGAGGGCAGTTAACAACAACAGATTTCTAGCTACAGTAACCTGTTATGTCTCCTTAAAATGAAATCTAGATAAGGTTTGAACATGTGAGAATGTGCATTGTATTAGCCAACGTATTTGTACAACATCCTTCCCTTCAGTTTGGGTAACAACAGAATCCTATGCCTGTCTACTTTGAAGCAAATCTCAATGTGTTTAGTGAGGTTTCAGGCAAATGTGCATGGAAATGTAAACCTACATCCCTATTTCATTTGTGAAAAGGGAAGGAAGGAAGGAAGGACAAGCTTTGTTTTTGTCTTTTGGCAAGGAGACACTGGTAATGATGAATTCCTTGCCGGGAATCAAATTTGCCAAGTATAATTAGTATTACATCTGTTCTCACAAAATGCAGAGATAGCATGACTAATTGTTATATTCCTTTAAATATTACTCTGATTATGAGGTGTGATTGAGAAGATAATTGAAAGGATATTTAAGAAAAAGGTGGATGTTAGGTTTAGAGTCATTGGGAGATTATAATACACACAGTTGAAGATGTTGTGTATTTATCCTCTCACCTGCCATTCAGGGTTCTGCCTAGGCAGGTAGCCAGCCTTTCTCTCATCCAAAATATTCTATTCTTTATTCAGTAAAAGGCCAAGACAATTCTTAATAAAGAACTAGCACAAACAGAAGAATATACAAATGAAAATCCATCAGTGATACCTTTATTGTCCAACCAAAGTGCACAATATACTTGTTGCAAGCTTTCGAAGTTCCATGGGCTTCTTCATTGGGCAAGATGTTACAGACCAAACAGGAGAAAAACAATTAGAGGTGTTAGTGATATGCCTACATGTTGTTTCAGTCTTTAGTTAAGATGGTATATGGTGGGGAGGATATCTTTTGCAGGCAGGCTGATCCTCCTTCTGGCCATGTGGCTATAGGGAGACTTTCCAAGTCCAGGAATCTCCCTATAAATCTCCCTTTTTAGAGATCTTTTTAGAGTGGCAAAGCACCGGATTGGGGCTGTGGTGTGCGGTTGCCACAGCCCCGATCCGGCAAGGAAAGAGGCAGTGGGACGCTAACTCTCTGAACTTTCTAAATGGCCAGTAGTCTCAGCCAGTAACTGCAGTCAGCTCTCTGTAACAGCCCTCTCTGAGGGAGGTTAACATCTCTCTTCCTGCTATATCATCTCTGGTTAGATTAGGTTTTAGTTTGTTGTGTAAATATTTATTAAAGTCATTATTATTTGTTTTTAAACCACAAACTACATATTTGTTTGTTTTTAGTTAGTCATTATTCTTTAAGAAGACAGATTTAAAGTAATAGTCTGACCAACGTTTTTGCTGCTTTGTTGATGAAAGTGAACTCTAACAAGTTTAACTTTCATACCTGCATATTTTAATTTATCTTTAAAAGGGTTAACACTCTGGAAACTAAAATTGCAACCCACATTTCTGGGTTATGGGCTCAGTGGGTACACTAAACTCCCAGTGGAGACCCAGTAAACTACCAGAAGAAACATAGTGAGGTCTCAGAAGAGGTTCCAGATTATTTGATTTTATTTTTAAACTGCTTCTCCTGAAGATATTGACTTCAAGAAAAAGATTTTTTTTTCTTCTCAAACAATAAAAATGGCTTCAGCTAATCCTAATTTCACAATTATCAGTGAAATACTAACTGGAAGAAATTATAAAACATGGTAATGGAAAATGCAAATCTACCTGACTACAATGGGACTATTTAAAACAATAAATGGGCAGATACCCATAGAAGCAGGAATACATCAACAACAGTTTGATGAAAATGCAGAGAAAGCAGCAGCTTGTCTGTAGATCCCAGCATTGCTTACCATGTTCAGGGTTTAACAGATGCAAAACAAATATGGGAAAAGGAAAGTATTCTCCAAGTACTTCGAATCAAACAGCTCTCGTGATCAAACTTGTTAGCACCAAGTTGCATCATCCTCAATTTTTAAATCAGCATATTAATGGCTTTATGACGACTTTGTCTGCAATTACGTCAGCTGGAGAATCTTTTCCAGAACATGCAAAACATGCAAGTCTTCCAAAATATTACTCTCCAATAATTAATGCTTAACAAGCAAAAGGAGATGTTTCTTTACAATATGCCAATACTCAAATTGTTGAATTTCAAAATAGGCAAAACTTGATGGAAGACAACTATATTGTGAAAACAACAGACAGAGAATTAGTGCAATTTGCTGCAGAGGATTTGAAAAAGACTTCCTTTTTTCCTAAATCAAATAGAAACAATGTTAATAAGTCAAAACCTAGACCTGCAAAGTGAAGGGCTGAATGCTAGGGTTTATACAGACTGCCAGAAATAATCTAATTTGAGACCACTTTAACTGCCCTGGCTCAGTGCTAAGGAATCATGGGAACTGTAGTTTATTGTGGCACCAGAGCTCTCTGACAGAGAAGGCTCAATGTCTCAGAAAAGAACTACAATTCTTTGCATACAAGGGAATGCAAAGAGCAAACAAAAGAATTCCAGATTATGATTTTCAGTGTATTCAAGTCTTATTTGGAAGGGCAATGCCATCCTACTGCCCCCAAAGCCACATCCCTGTCCCCATTCATGATAATAATCCTGGTCTGTACTAAAGGAGTGGAGAAGCAATTAAAATCCACTCCTTACTGTGGCTGCAGAAAGAAATACCAAAAGGGAGCAGATATAAAAACAACATCTCTGAGCTAATACATGATAAATTTTACCTCATGTTCATGTCTGTATTGAGAAAGCTTTCTTTAAAAAACAACTTCTGCTGTATGCCTACCTTTAACCTCCACTGAGCTTAGGAAAAAGATGTGAATTAGGAAAAAACATAGGACAGATACATGCATAAAATGTTAATATAGTCGTCCCTCTATACCCACAGATTGGCATCTTATGCAGAATGGTCAACTCCCCTACAGAAAAAGATTTCATTGAAGTTAAGAGAGCTGCCAGATATTTAAAAGGAACAGCAGATTACAAACTGATGCTGCCAGCCTGTCAACAACCATAACTGATCGCTTATGTGGATGCAAACTGGCCTGCAGATCTGGCAGACAGAAAGTTAACCACAAGAAATATGATTGTCTATGCTGGAGGAGCTGTATGTTAGACAAGTAAGAAGCAATCAACTATTACTGATTCTTCTACTGGAGCACAGTGTATTTCAGCAAAAGCAGCATGTGACAAAATGAAATGGCTGCACAAATTGCTCATGGACTTTGGGATAACAGTACTCAAACCATCCATTCTGATAAGATAATCAGAGCTGAATCAGGATTTCTAAACGTGTAAAGCCACTTAAGAAGAACATTGGCATTGCATGTCACAAAGTGCAGGAGATGTGCAAGAATAGACTTGTCCAACTAGAATACGGCAACACCGAAGTTATGATTGCAGATATCCTCACTAAACCTCTACCAAAGGATCGATTCCAGAGGCTAAGTGAAGGAGTGAAGATCCTTAGCATCGGTCCAGGAGAATGAGAAGGGGATTGCTGGAAAAATAATGCTTTGCATTCTCCTTTTCCTCTTTAGTTAAACAGGAATTCACCCCTCCCCCTTTCTCATTCTAGCTGTCAATCTTAAGAGACAGTTTAACTAACTTTCTCTGAAGATGTCAGCCATAGATGCTGGCAAAACGTCAGAAAGAAACTCTTCTACAACATGGCCACACAGCCCGAAAAACCCACAAAAAACTATGGATGCCGGCCATGAAAGCCTTCAACTTCACAGTTTAACTTAGGGGCTCTGAAGACAGCGCAAAGCACCATCTTGGAGACAGGGAAGGAGAGGGGCAGTTGGCCACCCCAACCCCTTCCCAAAGACATCATTGGAATGTATTTCAGCAAAAGCAGCATGTGACAAAATGAAATGGCTGCACAAATTGCTCATGGACTTTGGGATAACAGTACCCAAACCAACCATTCTGATAAGATAATCAGAGCTGAATCAACGCCATGTGCCTGCCGTTGCACATGGCGAGCGCTCCGATGACATCCTTCCAGCTCAGCATCCGGACACACTGGGCTGGAAGGGATGCAGAAGAGACATGTGGCGTCTCTTCCGGCGCCCCTTTTGCCCGCTTTGGAAGGAGCGCTATTTTAGTGCTCCTTCCAGGGCTGGCAGAAGGGTGGATTAGGGCTGAGGTGTGGGGCAGCCTCGGCCCCAATCCTGCAATTCTCAGGGCAGCCCACGGCCACCCATCTGCAAAGGCCCTAACTCTCTGAACATTCTAAATGGCCAGTAGTCTCAGCAAGTAACTGCAGTTAGCTGTCTGTAACAGCTCTCTCTGAGGGAGGTTAACATCTCTCTTCCTGAACTATCATCTCCAGTTAGATTAGGTTTTAGTTTGTTGTGAAAATATTTATTAAAGTCATTATTGTTTGTTTTTAAACCACAAACTACATATTTGTCTTTTTGAGTTAGTCTTTATTCTTTAGCAAGAGAGATTTAAAGTAATAGTCTGACCCACATTTTTGCTCCTTTCCTGATGAAAGTGAACTCTAACAAGTTTAACTTTCATACCTGCATATTACCTTTAATAGAGTTAGCAACCTGGAAACTAAAATTGCAACCTGCAGTATCTCCATTTGGTTTCTGATTGCTCAGACAATATTTATCTCCTAAGGCTGGAAACAGTGCTTCTGTTAAAAGACAAGGCTTTCTGTTAATTGGAGGGACAACTATGAATCCAAGGCAAAGGTTTATTGACTGATGAGTTGTTTAGTCTGTTTAAGGTGGCATGGCAGGATTTGTGCTCCACCAATGTAGTAGCCTTAAAGCCTGAGTTAAAACAAATGCCTGATGAAACAAAGCAAATGGGAGGAAAATAATTAATCAAGTCCAAGGGTCAGTGAATCTCCAGTTCTATAGTGATGGCAGTTTTACACATGGTCCAGATATGGAAAGGAGTTTCACCAAGAAGTACCGGAATTCCTTTGTTTAATAGTTTTTATAACTGCACCTGACATTGCTGAAAGGTATGTGGAAATCTGTTCACTTAGCATTTATTGCATTCCCAAATTCCACTAGCATGAATTAAGAATTGCATACTTTAAGAAAAATGTGTATCATAATAAGAAAATTTCCCTGTGGAAAAAAGAAAAGAAAACCGTCTCAAATGTTCTTATTATGATACACATTTTTCTTAAAGTATACAATTCTTAATTCATTTCCCCCTTTGACTAAAGTGTGTTTGTGCACATTTCACAAAGACATGCATGTTTTAAAAATGCACGCTTGTTTTTCTATGGATTTTGTTTCTTCACCAAAACATGGTGGCCTTGGAAATGTACAGATTTCTGTAGCAAAATGCACTTTATCCCACTGCCAGTCTTTGAAGGCACAAAATAGAGATTTCTTTTGGATGGAAATGTAAACCCAACAGATTTCATTCCCATTTCTAATTGCTAGTAACTGTTGGCTCATTTCCCTCCTTGGTCTCTTCCAGGAGAACTGGCCTACTTTACATTTTAGTTCCCTGAGCTGCACTTTTCACATTACAGTTTCTTCTTCACAATATATGATTCACCAAAAGCTTAATAGGTTCTCAAAGTCAAAAAAAAGTTTCCACCAGCAGTATTAAAGCAATAATAATAAGATGGCTAGGTGCGGGAAGAAATCTTTGTAGAAGTCAAGAGTCATATGACTGGACTGATATACAGTGGGCCTCTAGTATCTGCTGGGGTCTGGTTCCAGGACACCCCCTCCCAATTGACATCAAGATCCCTGGATGCTCAAGTCTCATTATATACAATGGTGTAGTAAAATGGTGTCCTTTATATAAAATGGCAAAATCAAGGCTTGCATTTTGGAATTAAAAAATATTTTCAAAGTCATGCATGAATCTGTAGATGCAGAATCTGTGGGTACAGAGGGACGATTGTATTAACATTTTATGCATGTATCCATCCTATGGTTTTTTCCTAATTCACATCTTTTCCCTAAGCTCAGTGAAGGTTAAAGGTAGGCACACAGCAGAAGTCATTTTTTGTTTGTTTGTTTGTTTGTTTGTTTTTTAAGAAAGCTCTCTCAATACAGATATGAACATGAGGTAAAATTTATCATGTATTAGCTCAGAGATGTTGTTTTTATATCTGCTCCCTTTTGATATTTCTTTCTGCAGCCACAGTAAGGGGTAGATTTTAATTGTTTCTCCCCTCCTTTAGTACAGGCCAGGATTATTATCCTAAATGGGGACAGGGATGTGGCTTTAAAGGCAGTAGGATGGCATTGCCCTTCCAAATAAGGCTTCCACCTACCCACCCCATGAAAATTTCTTTGAGTCCCCACGTTCCTAACATTGAATACACTGAAAATCATTTACTGGCCTTTACGGACTGCCAGAAATAGTGCAGCTTGAGACCACTTTAACTGCATGGGAACTGTAGTTTATTGTGGCACCAGAACTCTCTGACAGAGAAGGCTCAATGTCCCAGAAAAAAATAGAATTCCCATGATTCCCTAACACTAAGCCAGGACAATTAAAGTGGCCTCAAGCTGCACTATTTCTGGCAGTCTGTAAAGGCGCTAGTCTAAATCTTCAATTCGTTTATTTGCTCTTTGCATTCCCTTGTTAATCTTCCTTGCCCTCTTTTTTATGTCTAAACTATTTCTAATGCTCAACTAAAGTTTTATATTACTGCAATCCTTGAAATTTATGGACTCAAGAAAAAAAATCATGGTGTCAGGAGCTGCATATGTTTCTAAAAGACTATCACTTCTACACAGCCTCTCGCTGTATTTTGTCCTGCCATAATACAGTGATAGGATGTGTAACAGTGACAGTGGGCCTTTGCAGACTGCCAGAAATAGTGCAAATTGAGTCCACTTTAAGGGTTAGGGTTAGGGAATCATGGGAACTGTATTTTATTGTGGCACCAGAGCTCTCTGACAGAGAAGGCTCAATGTCTCAAAACAAAAACAATTCCCATGATTCCCTAGCACTAACCCTAACCCTTAAAGTGGACTCAATTTGCACTATTTCTGGCAGTCTGCAAAGGCCCAGTATGTTTTAGAAACATTTTAGAATTATGAGCTCAGACACAGGTGCTGAGATAAGCCCAGAAAGGAAGCAAACTCATTTAAGGTCATTTGTATTAAAGTTTCTGGCTGTAACAAAAAAGAGAAAGTGGTGGGTGGGAAAGGAAAGAGAAATGTGTTTATTAATTTTAATGAATAAGAATTAAGCCCACCTGAAATTTGAATTGTGTAGTTTAATTATGTGATTTGTAATGTTTTCTGGTCAGTTCTGACAATGATAGTCATCAGACTGGACCTATAGTTATCTTAATAAGGGTTTCTGAGGTTTTACTACTTAACTTGAATTCCTGAGCTTTGGGTATGCTGCTGGATTCAACACATTGGGAGGGGGCAATTTTTTTTACTGGAGGCGCAATGGCCTCATTTTGCCTCCCCCCCCCCCCCCCCGTACTTACACCTCTGGATGGGGAGCCAAGTCTGGAGGAATTTGCACGTGAGCCAGATTAAGATTTGAAACAGGTCTGTTCTGGTGATTGTATTTGTATCACACGCCTCCCCTAAAGTGCACATGGCTCCCCAACCCACTTTATTTTCACAACAACCCTGTGAGGTAAATTAAAATGATGGTTGGCAATGGACCCAAGGGCACCCAGTGAGCTTTATTACTGAATGGAAATGTAAACACAAATATCTCAACACTAGTCTAACACTCTTATACAACACAGTTTAACATTTCACTAGTATATAATAGATCCTACCCCAATATATTTTCCTAGAGCTCCAAATGACCCCAGAAAGCAAAATCAGGCTGCTCAGTACCTAAACTAATCTTATTAGTTTGGCATATGAGGTCAAATCCCAATAAA
The DNA here is from genome assembly GCA_026167975.1 of Phrynosoma blainvillii. NCBI lineage: Eukaryota > Metazoa > Chordata > Lepidosauria > Squamata > Phrynosomatidae > Phrynosoma > Phrynosoma blainvillii. Next base: position 104,452,866 of record JANUYF010000003.1, read on the forward strand.
ACCACTGGCGGAGCATGCATCCATTGGGGCAGACACTGCTTTCCCCCCCCCCCCCGGGTGTACCCTCCAAGCCAACAATAGGCTGGAAAGGGGTCAGAACTACATGTGAGAGTCTCCTACTGCAACTGGGGCAAAAGTGTTTAACAAAAAGGTATTGGGTACCTCCTTTCACAGTGTCACTGGGAGTTATGCCAGTATAAGCCACCAACAGGACTCTGGCCAGAAAATCTCAGAATCACCCTTCTCCTCTCTTTGGCATTGGAAATACAGTAATGAAAAATGAAATAATGAAGAGTGTGCTTTCACAACACCCCTGATGTTGCTAGCCACTTTACTTTGCCTAATAGGAGGACTAGGCTTGACTACATTGTATCCCTGTAGATGAGTTCTTTCAAAAGAGCAAAGGAAAAATGTAAGCACCCTGTGGGAAAAACATGCCTAAAAAGAAACAAATGGATAAAGAGTGAACTGTGAAAATAAAACATCTTCATAAAGCCCTCTGTGTGAAAAGATCATTGATTCTTTTCTCACACTAAACCACTTGAGATACAAAGGCATAACTCAGTTGCTTTTCACATTATGTCCTCATAAATGTTTCATGGCTGAATCAGTGCTCATGATGACAAAATATTATGGACTCAATAAAAAGGATCTTGCACATGGAAGGCATGTACTTCATGGGAAAAGGTGTTGCCAAACCCCTTTCAAAAGTGCTGCTAAGTCCTTCACACTTACAGTGTTTGTTTTGACACACACCCCTTCCCTGAGACATGGGGCCTTCAGAACAGCCAGTAGAAAAACAGGACATTGGTGTCTAGAATTTGACATCAACAGGCACACCACTTAGTTTGGAGGCCCAGATCTGGGAGCCCTGCCATAAGTGGTTATTGTGTGCCTTCAAGTTGATTCTTACTTATAGTGACCCTAATGTGAACCTATCATGGGATTTTCTTTGCAAGATTTGTTCAGAGGTGGTTTTGCCTTTGTCCTAATTTAATTCCCTGGCTCTTCTTCCCATCCTGAGTTATTGCCGCCTTTAGGATGCAGTCTGTGCAAAGCTGCCTTGTAGAATCATGTGACTAGATTTTAATAATGCATCCCCCCCCCCCTTGGCATATTAACATTTGGCTGTATGGTTCCAAGCCAGAGTCTCACTGATCTCTAAGCAGTTAGTAGTAGGAAACCAGCTGCCATTTTGAACGTGAAGCAGAAATGACTTGGGAAGCGAGCATCACATCCTCATAACCCCATCTTGAAAATAGTTGTAAATAACATGAGGTGGGGGGACATGTGCATCCAAGAAGAGTGTGGTAAAGATGGCAGATGTTATTAATGAGTAAGAATACACAAACTAGGAAAGGCTGCAGCAGTTTGCTTTTGCCTGAGCCTACAGAGGAGAGCAGGAGTCTTATCTCCTCCTCTTCTCTCCTGCTGTTGAATTAAATGAGTGCAAACTACTTCTGTGTTTTGAACTCAGTTTGCAGCAATTAAGTAAGCTGAGAGCAAAGGGGTGAAAGCAGGAGGAGGAAAAAGAAACTGGGTCATTTTAAAAGCAGTTGGAAAAGTGGGATGACAGGATTAATCAGGACTGTCCCTGCCAAATCAGGAAAGGTGGAGGGCAAGTGACAGAAGTCAGCATGTGGAGGGTTAACAGGGTAGAAGCCATGATGACAAGGAGGAGTGGTAAGAGTGATGTAGGGGATAACCATGGGAATTGCTTTGTTAAAGATACCATCAAATACGGTGATTAATTTGAATATTAGTTCTACCTACCTTAGTGTGGTAGGTATTGCGTGACTGAGGTATAACCCTGTTTTTTTCAGAGCCAGTATTTCAACAGACCTGTAAAAACAAACTGGCAACTTTATGTATCCTGTGGATGGCCAGTATGCAGCCCATGCTTTCAGAAGCCATTTTTAATAACCTCACCCTTCAATAACCCTCATTTGTTGATGCTGTTTTCTCTTCTAGCTTCCTCTCATTTCTGGAAGAAAATGATCTGTGACATAGGACCTTATCACACGCGGGCCACAAAGCGATGAGAAAGCGAAATAAGAATAAATCCAGGAATAAACCGAAAGAAACCCCACAATATGTAAATGGCTATCAGACGCAACTAGCATCATCGCGCAATTAAGGAAAGCTCGATGAAGCGCTCCCGGGAACTGTATTTGCTGTTCACACACAAGTGAGAAAATCCCGGACATAATCAAGCAATGATGCCCTACACATGCTCAGTACAGCCGCGGCTGTCAAACACACCCCTTCCCAAGCCGGCTGTCCCCCAAACCCCTTCCCAAGCCGGCACAGGGTCCGCGCTCCGAGGAGAATGTCCTCAGAGAGACGCCTCTCTGAGGACGTCCTCCTTGGAGCGCGGACCCTACGCAGGGCCTGAGCTCCGAGCAGAACATCCTCGGAGAGGCGCCTCTCTGAGGACGTCCTCCTTGGAGCTCGGACCCTGCGCGGGGCCTGAGCTCTGAGCAGAACATCCTCAGAGAGGTGCCTCTCCGAGGACATTCTGCTCAGAGCTCAGGCCCCACGGGGTCCGAGCTCCAAGGAGGACGTCCTCAGAGAGGTGCCTCTCCGAGGACATTCTGCTCGGAGCGCAGACCCTGCGTGGGGCCCGCGCTCCAAGGAGGACCTCCTCAGGTCCTCCTTGGAGCGCAGGCGGGGGCGGGGAAATGCTCCACAATACGTATTGGGGAAATGCTCCCCAATACGTATTGTCTTTTCAAACAGATAGTAAAAGCGAAATGATTCCCGTCACGCACTTCCTGAAGAAACCGAAATACAAAAGATCTCGGTTCTTGCCACAATCTGTCTGGGTTCTGAGCGACGTTGTGTGGACACAAGGAAAAATAATACGTATCAAGTCAGGATTTTGTTTGGGTTCTGACTGCTTTGGGCCCTGTGTGATAAGGTCCATAGAAAATGATTGACGGTCACTGGCACCCTTCTGTGCCATACGGAGCTATGTAAGTTGCTGCCAATTCAATGATGGCAGGAGCTTCAGCGATGGCTACCAATACCATCATGCAGTGCAGGCCTTGATGGGCTGGGGAAATCCAATGCCTACCTGCTCCCCCTCCACCATGGCAGGAAGCTGTTTGCGTTGGATCTATGTAGGGTGCCATATAGATCATATTGTTGTTGTATGCATTAAAGTTGTTTCCAACTTATGGAGACCCTAAGGCAAACCTTTCATGGGGTTTTCTTGGCAAGATTTGTTCAGAGGAGGTTTGCCATTGCCTTTCCTCAGGCTGAGAGCATGTGACTTGCCCATGGTCACCCAGTGGGTTTCAAGGCTGAACTGGGAAGTGAACTCTGGTCTCCAGACAGAGTCATAATCCAACACTCAAACCACTATTCCACACTGACTCTCATATAGATCATACGAAGCTGCCTTAATCACTGCTCTGCCCAGCTCAGGGTTCTCTATACTAACTGGCTGCAGCTCTTCAGGTTTTTTCAGTCCAAGTTTTTTCCTAGTCCAGACCAGAGATGTGGGATCTTCTGCACATAATGCAGAAGCTTTGCCACTGAATTAACCACTAACTCTTGCATGTAGGGCTAGAGTTTAATTACTATGCATTTGTGCAGAAATATCATGCACATCTAATGCTTTTTCAATAGTTACAACTTGGTAGTAACTAGTTACTTGTAATTCATTCCTTTCCCCCCCAATAACAAAGGGATAACTGCCTTACATTATGACTGCAATTTATTGAAGGATAATTTTTCTTCCTCTACCTTACCTTTACTTTTATAATTATGAGAATGTAGCCTCCCTAAATGGTGTTGGGACCAATATCAGGTGGTTCAAGTGCTATCTCATGCTTTGTGTCAGCATTGGATAAGATAATTTAATATCACAAGCCAAGTGGTTGTCAGATTCAGATTTTTGTTCATTGTAACTGAGTGTATTTTTATCCTGTCCAAGAAATGGAAAAGTAGAGTTATTTTTACCAATGTTAACAGCAACTTACTATAATAAATTACTACAAGAGTGAGACCTTAGAACTAACATACTACTTTCGAAACATATATTTCCAAACACTGGGTAGTCATCTTGGATTTATGCTAAAAGATTTATATTGAGACAGATTGGTTTTGATACATAGTATACACTTCATTTTGGAAACAACTCTCCAGCAGCCAGACTTGATTTATTTATTTTTAACCAATGTATGATGCAGTCTGTATGAGTTCTGGACAGAACACAGTTCTACAAAAGCAGATTCCCCTTTTATCAACACACAGCTTGTGCTTTCCAATCTGTGTGAGTTTAAGGTAACCTAAGAGACTTCCAAAAAGCAAAGAAACACAAACCAGGTCCTTGATTTCTAATCATCTGTTTACAGGAAAAGGCTTAACTCAATGAAAGCAATTCATTCTGGACACAACTACAACCATATGAGGAAATTGCTACCATGGATTCTTACTCAACAGTAACAACTCCAGCAGTGTTAGGAATCCTTGGTTGTAAAGGAGTGTGTGCATCACGGGTGCAATATAAAGAGTACTTTTGGCCTTCCAGACACTGATGAATTCCTGATCCCATCATGCTTCGCCATCAAGCAGGATGGCTAGGGCTGATGGAAGTTGGAACTGAGGTGCATTAAATTCATATCTAGGCTACCACAGCTTCCCTAGCCTTGAGTGAGATTTTTTTTTTTTTTTTAAAGGCCTCTTGAGATTCTATTAAGATATGACACAGTTCCATCAGTGAAGGTTTTTCCTCTGTTCAGATCCTACTGCTGAATTCTCCAGGAAGTTTTCCAACACAAACAAGAGCACTATTGTATATAGTTTTCTATGCAAAAGAATCCTGAAGCTGCAATCCTGTGCACACTTACCTCGCATGGGATATGTAATCATATGGCATGGGTCCAGTAATTATTTTGATAGCGCCTTCTTGCAGCTTGTCTACCCTATTAAAATACTCCTCATTCCAGTTGAATAGAATGTGATCTGGCCACATGTGATTCACAGAAATTCAGGCTTTTTGTGGGGCGGAGGTTGAAAAACTCCTTAAACTCTGCAGGAAAAGGCTTCATGGTTTTTACCAGAGTGTCCATGGAATTCTGTGGAAAAGCACATTATTGAACTTGTGGTTGTTCCTCTGCTTCATATGGATTGGGAGGGCTGCGCATTTTTGACAGATGTGTGTGAACAGATGTAAATATATGAGAATTTGCTCAGGAAAGTGAAGACAATTAACTGTTAATGTGAATGTGTGAAATTCCACAGCAACGTGCATATTATACTAGCCCTTGGATAAAGTTTCAGCATCAGACAGGGAAACCAACTAATTGTCAGCAGCCATGACATTTTGACAGCTGCAAGCACAAGTAAAAATGTCAACATGTATGTATGTCTATAGATAAGAAATACTAATGTTTCCTTGGTTGAGCTGCCTTTGAATACACTTGTCCCTCCACATTTGCGGCTTTGACTTTTGCGGATTTGATTATTCACTGATTTTATTAACACATTCTCTCTAGGAATATCTAGTATAACTCTATGGTCAACCTTAACTCAAAGTCGCACTGAAGGACCTAGAGATTCCTAGAGAGAACACTTCACTAGGCATTTGTAGCTCCTTCAGTGCAACTTTATGGTCAATGTCTGGCAGATGTTGACCACAGAGTTGCATTGGAAGACCTAGACTCCTAGGGAGCTGTTCTCTCAGGTAAAAACATACTGTTTTTGTTATTTGCATTTTTTTCCACATTCACAGGGGTCCTGTGCCTCTAACCTCAGTGAATGTGGAGGGACATGTGTACATCGTATCCACCACCATGCATATGGATAAATATAAAGCAGCATGAAGCAGCCACCTCAGGCAGCAGATATTGAAAGGGAGGGGAAAGCCCTCCTGAAAAAGAAGCTGTGATGCTTGTTTATAACCCGCCTGAGCTGTCTATATCTCACAGTCACTTTTTCACAATAAGCTGAGAAAGGCTCTTGAGTAAGTAAGCAGTGCCTCAGGTTTAACCATATAGTTGTCCTTGTTGGTGGTGAGACACTTGAAGAACCAGGACACCATTTTAGTGAAAATTAACTATGGCTTTATTCTGGATCCTAAAACACACAAGCTACTCCAATCTGGTTTAGAATCAACTCTGAATATCACTCAGCAAACTGACTGTTTAAAAATCCTTTGTCCATCCCATCCTTTGCCCCTCTCCCTTTGTCCATATCAAAAGGGCTTTGAAATTAGCTTCTTCCAGACTCATCTCCTTTCAACCTCTGGGAAAGGAAAACAGCCCTCATCCATAGCCATAAACCTGCTCCAGATCTCCTGTCGATCATTTACAATCTCCATCCGCAATTCACTCCATCCATCACCCATTTGTGGTCAAACTCCTACGAGGATCGTAGAACCATGACACTCAAAGTCCCATCTCATATTGTAGTGGAAAAACAAACTGTAAGCAAATTAACTTACAGCACCTGGATTCTTTAGCTGAGTTGAAGCAAGCAAGGGACCCTAAAATGGTTTAAAAACATTGATTTATTGTTTGCCAGCAAGTCCCAACGGAATTTGCATTCAGATCATTGGGCCACTAGTAAAGGGCATGCAGTCTGTTTTATACTCCATCAAACAAAGAAATCCAAATTTTACATTCTATTGGATGCTCAAACTTTTAAACATAGAAATTCTAAGCAATGAGAGTCCAAAGTTCTGAATACATTATAATATGCTTAAGATACCATGTTGTCATGTCAACCACATATCAAGAATTTCTTATCAGTACCTGGGCCTCTCTCAGCACAACACAGTGTCTTCCTTTACTTATCACTTGATTTAGTTATCACTTGAAGAAGGTCAGGCTGTGCCATCTCTGCACATTCCTAAAGAGGCCCCCTGCATCCCAGAATCCTCTCTGTGTGGCTGCTTGATACTTGTCATCTTTTTCTACATATAATGGTATACATTTCTAATATAGACAATAGGAATATATAGATTATCCAATTTCTTTTACCTCAATATCTTCATGCATCATATCACATCATCATATCATCCCAGTTTCCCCTCTCTCACATATACCCAACACTTTGCTGGCAGATTTCTATGGCTACATATGAACATGACACTAGTACCCACAGTTGGGTGGGCACTATAGGATTTCTCTGAAGATGCCAGCCACAGATGCTGGTGAAACGTCAGAAAGAAACTCTTCTAGAACATGGCCACACAGCCCGAAAAACCCACAAAAAACTATAGGATTTCACCCGTAATTTTTACCTAAGCCTAATGCTTTATTATTTCACCAAGCTATCAAAAAGATGGATGCTCCCAAGCTATAGAATTAGAAACTGCATGCACACACACACACACTGTCCATCCAGTGGTAAGGAAATACCTTTTTATTCATCACAAAGAGGCTTTGAGTGGCTGCTGAAGAATGGGCTGTTAATGGCTGACTGCTGTACTTTCTGTATTAGTTTGCTTTTCAACAGCTTTTAATTCCAAATTCAATTGTTCGTCTCAGTTAGGCCCACTGAATCAATGGAATTGACTTTAGTGTTAATGCAATTGGTTTAGGTCATTGTGTTTCAATACCATAATTACGGTAGATATATATTATAAATGTGCTTTATTGCTACCTTGTTATAAGCTGCCTTGGCTGCCAACTTTGAGAATAAAGCACATTAATAAATAAATGAAAATATATCAGTAATGAAAGCTGACATGTTTTCATGGGGTCCTAGTGGTTTGAGAGGCAATAAATAAATGCCATAAACAAACAAGCAGGAGATCATGTACATGGTATGAGCTACTGGTTCTGATCTCTATGTAATTTGGTGGTATGCAGTTGCCATAAATTTACCCTGGGTTTGGTTTCTTCATTCTCTTTGGCTGCATCTACACTGCGGAAATAATGCAGTTTGACACTACTTTAATTTCCAGGACTCAATGCTATGGAATTTTGGGATTTGTCATTTTATGAGATATTTAGTTTTCTCTACCAGAGAGTTCTGGTGCTGCAAGAAAGTACAAATACCGGGATTCCATAACATTGAACCATGACAGTTAAAGTGGTGTTAAACTGCATTAATTTTGCAGTGCGGATACAGCCTCTGATAAACCATCTTGAGTTTAACTGTAATCCTCTCAGAATTTGCTGGGGAGATGGATTCTCCAGAAACAATATATTGTTGTGATCCCTTTTGTAAACCAAATTATTTGGCAAATGACTTGATCCTGAGTGGACAATTAATACCCATTTGTTTTACAAAAGACTTGCTCTTGGTGGCATTGAAAAATTCTAGAACTGGTTTTTTGACATTGGATCAACACAACTGCCTGCTTTTTTTATTACTCCTTGGCTTTGTGGTGATGAGGAATGTCACAATGAGTTGCCTAAAGTTCCACATTTACCATTACCTTGGTCTCCTGCAGTCTTCGGATAGTGTTTCAAAGAAAACCCGCTTTTTGTCAGTTGTATATACTATTAGTTGGTTGCTTTATTGCTCACAACAGCCAGATCATATCTGTATCTGAATTCATGTATTTCCAAGCATATGCAAGCAATAGCTGTAATCCAATGCAAAGCATTAAAGTAAGTTAACTGTGACAGTGATTAGTGGAATATGGAATTTTCACAGTAGGACCAATACACAGTGCTTATGTTGTGCACTCAGGGAAATGAACTTTATAAGCTATGTAGTATGAAAATGGATTCCCAAAATATCTGTTCATCATTTCAGAGACAACTTAAAAATGTCTTTAGTCTGCTGCTTTCATAGTCCAAACCAAACAGTTTGAAGGTGGGGGTGAAATCCAGCTGAATTCTCAATGAGTCCTTTAGGGCAAATAAAAGCAGCCTCTATGTATGTATCTGTCTCTTCTGATTCAGTTACGTAATGGCTCCAGCTCTGCAAGCAACTCACTAAAGGGAGAATGAAATCGCTGCAGAAAATTCCACCCAATGACTTCATCCCAAATCACAGATTACACAGAGTAATATTTTCAGTGTGCATTATAAATGCCACCTTTCCCAAACCAGAAGCCCCAATGATTTCAAACAATAATACAATGATAGGATTTTTTTTATCACCACAGTACAATGATGGTGATGATAACAATGAACTGTATACCTCACCTTTCTCCCAAAATTGGGATTCCAGGTAGTTTACAACTTAAAACAAGTACAACACAGCTATAAAAAAACATACAAAAGTCAGCACTAAAATAGAATTGAACTGTGCACAGTATCAAAACAATTAAACACATACCTAAACACAATAAAATGCAGTTTTAAAACAGTTAAGTAAAAACAATGCAGGACTCTCTAAAACCCTTTCTTTTGAAACCTTTAGTTTCAAAAGCCTGTGGGAATTTAAAAAAAGTTTTTGCCTGCTGATAGAAGGACAGCAGGCAGGGGAGCATTCTGGCTTCCCAGAGAAGGGAAATCCAGAGTCTAGGGGCATCTATTGAGAAGGCCTTGTTTTGTATTCCCACCAGCTGTGTCTATGATGGTTGTGGGACTAAGAAAAAGGCCTCTCCTAAGGATGTCAAGTCCTGGGCAGGCTCATAAAGAAAGATGGTCCTAAGCCATCAAGGGATTTATAGGTCATTGCTAGCAGTTTGAATTGTGCCCAGAAACAGATTGGAGTGTGAACAAATCTCTTTCACCTGCACTCACACAATCACTATATTTCAGTGGGTGAGAAACTGATAATTCCTCAAGAAAGCAGAGATTTTCTTGCACAGGGGAACATGCAATATTTTAATCCTCTAAAGCCCCAGCAGCAAAAAGTAATGCTTGGTCTCTGTCATAAGTTATCACTGTAACTGCTCTGCTGTAGCCTGAAGGGTTCCCATAGTTACAGATATTGGTTTTGATTCCACAATACTAGCACAACTGACATTTACTGCATGCTGAGACCTTCTAAATATATTTTTTTATATCAAAACAGGACAGGAAAAACAACTACAGCTCTACCATGTGTGTTGAACATCATCATGGAAAAGTTGTGGGGAAGCACAAAGATATGTTCATGTGCCCAACTTAAGTAGTGATTAGCCAAACTGCAAATAATAGCCCTGATAAATAATTGCACAAATCACAAGATTATCTTATTGCCAACAGCAAAGTTTCCAAAATACAGTATTTAATGGATCAGACATGTACTTGAAATTGTTAACTGGCATTCTCTATAATGCATGTTGTCCTTGCTAGGGGGCTTTTAGCAAAGTTTTTGCTTAATGGAAAATCACTTTAGAAATCAAGAGAGAGAAAGTAGTGTGTGGTTTGGTATTATGGAAAATGCCAGAAGGTAACAAGGCACAAATTCCAATACAGAAATGTAGCTGTAAAAGATGTCTTTAGCACGTGCACATTGAAAAAGAAGTGTGGCACAGGATTTTTTTCCGGCTTCATTTTCTGGCATTTCATCATTTATTCAGTTATTATATTTCAGGTTCACAACAGTCAGGGTTGCATCTCTCCAGGGAAAGGGGGCCAGTCTCCTAAAATATTTATTGATTTGTTAATTACATTTATATCCCACCTTTCCTCCACTGAGCTCAAAACATGGGACATGGTTCCCTCTGACATAAAGACATTATCCTGACCACAACCCTCTGGAATAGGCCAGACTCAGAAAGAGAGAGAGCACTGGCCCTACTCAAACAGTGAATTTCATGGTTCAGAGGGGACTTCCCCAAACCCACATCAACATTCTAGCTAGGGACAAGACAAATGGTACTGGAAGCCAAATTTCAACCCACATTCCCACCCATTCACTAGTGTGGGTTGCACGGTCTCCCAAAACCTGAACTGGAAGTGACTCAATATCCCTTTTGTTCCCCATTCCAGGGTTTTCAAAGAATTAAAGTTGGAGGACATTCTGGTCCAGTTAAGTAATTCCACACTTCAGGAAGCTGTCAATTTACAGACATAATTTGATTATTTCCCCCTTCCTCCAGAAAATGTCAGAATGGAGTGTGCTTTGGGGAGAATCAGTGGAACAGAAAAAAGATTGCAGCTGCATGCATGATGTGAGCTGCACTTTCCCCATCCTTGTTTAACTACTACACTGCACTTTTTTCTTTGGAATATATACATCATATTCTATAGTGCAACATCATAAGAGGATCTCATATACATACCCTCCAACATTTCACCAGGGCATATGTGGCCAAGCAATAGCAAAATGTGAGAAAGAACTGGGAAAAGATGCAGCAGTTTGCTTTTGCCTGAATCTACTGGGAACAGTTAGCTTGGGTGGGTCAAATATAATCACTAGCACCTTGAATTCAGACTGGAAGCACATTGCCAGCCAGTGTAATTCCTTTAAAATTGGTGTCATAGGGTTCTATCAGATTTTCTGAGGAGCAATCTAGTTGCTGCATATTGTAGTAGTTGCAGTTTCCAAATCATAGATCCATAGACAGTGCATTCTAGTAATGTAATTGTTTTTTGTTTTTTGTTAACTGCCTTCACATCAATTTTGACCCATGGTGACCCTGCTGATGAGACATCTCCAGCACCCCCTGTCCTCCACTGCTCTGCCCAGCTCCTGCAAACTCATATTCGTGGTCTCTTTAATAAAGTCCATCCATCTAGCATGTGGCCTTCCTCTCTTTCTACTTCCCCCTACCTTTCCCAACATTATTGTTTTTTTCCAATGATTCATGCCTTCTCAGGATGTGTTCAAATAATGACAGTCTAGGTTTTGTCATCTGGGCTTGATCTGCTCTAGGACCCATTTGTTTGTCGTTTTGGCTCTTCATGGAATCTTCAGCATTCTTCTCCAGAACCACATCTCAAACGAGTTGATTTTCCTCCTATCTTCTTTCTTAACTGTCCAGCTCTCAGGGAATACGATGGCTTGTATGATTCTGACTTTTCTGCTGAGTTGTATGTCTTTGCATTTTAGGATCTTTTCTCGTTCTATCAAAACCACCCTCCCCATTCTTAGTCTTCTTCTGATTTCCTGATTGCAGTCTCCATTTTTATCAATGTTTGATCCCAGATATGAGAATTCTTTGACTATTTCTATTTCTTCATTGTCTAGTTTGAACTTGTGAAGGTCCTTGGTGGTCATTATTTTTGTTTTCTTTATGTTTAACAGTAAGCCTATCTTTGCACTTCCTTCTTTGATCTTCCTTAGTAGTTGTTCCAAGTCTGTGAGGTTTTCTGCTAGTATTATGGTGTCATCAGCATATCTCAGACTGTTGATATTTCTTCCTCCTATTTCATACAATCATAGAATCATAGAGTTGGAAGAGACCACAAGGGCCATCCACTCCAACCCCCCTGCCATGCAGGAACTCCCAATCAAAGCATCCCCAACAGATGGCCATCCAGCCTCTGCTTAAAGACCTCCAAGGAAGGAGACTCCACTACTCTCCGAGGGAGTGTGTTCCACTGTCAAACCGCCCTTACTGTCAGGAAGTTCTGCCTAATGTTGAGGTGGAATCTCTTTTCCTGTATCTTACATCCATTGTTCTGGGTCCTAGTCTCTGGAGCAGCAGAAAACAAGCTTGTTCCCTCCTCAATATGACATCCCTTCAAATATTTAAACACGGCTATCATATCACCTCTCAACCTTCTCTTCTCTAGGCTAAACATCCCCAGCTCCCTAAGTCATTCCTCATAGGGCTTGGTTTCCAGACCCTTCACCATTTTAGTGGCCCTCCTTTGGACACTCTCTAGTTTCTCCATATCTTTTTTGAATTGTGGTGCCCAGAACTGGACACAGTATTCCAGGTGAGGCCTGACCAAAGCAGAATAGAGTGGCACTATTACTTCTCTTGATCTAGACCAGGGGTAGGTAACCTTTCCCCTTTAAGGGCTGAGGGACTTCAACTCCCAGAAGCCTCAGCCATGTTGGCCAATAGTCCCATGTTGGCCAATAGCTCCTGGGATTCTGGGAGCTGAAGTCCCTCGGCCCTTAAAGGGGAAAGGTTGCCTATCCCTGATCTAGACACTATACTTCTACTGATGCAGCCTAAAATTGCATTGGCCTTTTTAGCTGCTGCATCGCACTGTTGACTCATGTTCAACTTGTGGTCCACCTGGATTCCTAGATCCCTTTCACACATAGTCTCATTCAGCCAGGTGTCCCCCATTGTATATCTGTGCTTTTCGTTTTTCCGCCCTAAGTGCAGTACCTTACATTTCTCCGTGTTGAATTTCATTTTGTTAGCTTTGGCCCAGCTTTCTAGTCTGTTCAAGTCATTTTGAATGTTGATCCTGTCCTCTGAGGTATTAGCTACTCCTCCTAATTTGGTGTCATCTGCAAATTTGATAGCTATGCCCCCAATACCATAATCCAAGTCATCAATAAAGATATTGAATAGCACTGGGCCCAGGACAGAGCCCTGTGGCACCCCACTGGTCACTTCTTTCCAGGTTGAAAAGGAGCCATTGTTGAACACCTTTTGGCTTCGGCCAGTCAACCAATTACAAATCCATGTAACAGTTACTTTGTCTAGCCCACATTTTATCAGCTTGTTTGCAAGAATGTCATGAGGAACCTTGTCAAAGTCCTTACTGAAATCAAGATATACTATTTCCACAGCATTCCCTTCATCTACCAAGCTGGTAATTTTATCAAAAAAAGAGATCAGATTTGTCTGGCATGACCTGTTTCTCTGAAACCCATGTTGATGTTTTGTGATTATGAAATTACCTTCCAGATGTTCACAGACTCTCTGTTTAATGATCTGCTCCAGAATCTTTCCTGGTATTGATGTCAGACTAACTGGACGATAATTGTTGGGATCCTCTTTTTTCCCCTTTTTGTAGATGGGACAACATTTGCCCTCCTCCAGTCTGCTGGGACTTCCCCTGTTTTCCACGAGTTCTCAAAGATTATTGCCAATGGTTCCAATATTACGTTTGCCAGTTCTTTTAATACCCTTGGATGTAATTCATCTGGTCCTGGAGACTTATATTCATTAAATTAACCAGCTATTCCTGTACTATCTCTTTACTTATTCTGTGCTGAAATTCTCCTATTCTGTCCTCTGCTCCATTATCCTCAGGTTGAGCACCCTTTGCCTTTTCTGAGAAGACTGAAGCAAAGAAGGTGTTGAGTAACTCTGCCTTTTCTCTGTCCCCTGTTAACTTTTTGCCATCTTCTCCACACAGTGGCCCTACCATTTCCTTCTTCTTCCTTTTGCTGATTTTCATTCCTCCCTCTTCCATTTCCAAGCCTGCTTTCCTTACAATGTGTTTTGCATATAAGTTGAATTAATGGGGTGATAGGATGCAGCCTTGTCTGACCCCTTTGCCAATTGGGAACCATTCTGTTTCTCCATGTTCTATTCCGATAGTAGCCTCTTGTCCAGAGTACAGATTCCTCATTAGGACTATCAGAGGTGTTGGCACTCCCATGTCTTTAAGGGCATTCCATTGCCTTTCATGATATATGCAGTCAAATGCTTTGCTATAGTCCACGGGTAGGCAACCTTTCCCCTTTAAGGGCCGAGGGACTTCAGCTCCCAGAAGCCTCAGCCATGTTGGCCAATAGTCCCATGTTGGCCAATAGCTCCTGGGATTCTGGGAAAAGGTTGCCTACCCCTGCTATAGTCTATAAAGCACATGCTGATTTTCTTTTGGAACTCCCTATTGTGCTCCATTAGCAATCATGGATTTGCAATGTGACACCTAGTGCCTCTTCCTTTCCTGAACCCTGCTTGGATCTCTGGGATTTCTCTCTCCATGTATGTTTGGAGTCTATGTTGCAGAATTTTGAGCATAATTTTGCTTGCGTGGGGGATTAGTGCTATGGTTCTATAGTTGCTGCAGTTTCTTGTGTCTCCTTTTTTGTGGATGGGGATGTATATTGATCTTTTCCAATCTGTTGACCATCATTTTGTTTTCCATATCTGTTGACATATGTTGGTTAGCACTAGAGTTGACTCTGTCAATGTAGATTGCAACAGTTCTATTAGAATATCATCTGTTCCTGGGAACTTGTTTTTTGCCATTTCTTTTATTGCAGCTTCCACCTCAGGTTTTAGAATGTGGGGTTCATCTTCATGTGGCTCTTCATTTCATGTGTCCTTCATGTTGTCATCTCTTTTCTATACAGTAACTCTTCTGTGTATTGCATCCAGTTTCTTTTTATTCCTTCCTGGTCTTGAATTACATTAATGCTATTGTCATAGAGCATCCCGGTCCTTGGTTTTAACTTTCCTTTGATTTCTCGAATCTCGTTGAATAGGTTTCTCATTCTTCCCTTTTTTTGTTGTTCTTGTCTACAATCTCTCTGCATTGGTCGTTGGAGCAATTTTCCTTATCTTTGCACACTAGCCATTGTACTGTTGCGTTCATGGTTCTTAGTTTATTCCTATCTCCTTTTTGTTTTGTTTCTCTTCTTTCCTTTATTGCTTGTAGTGTTTTATCTGTCATCCATGGTTTCTTCACTTTTTCTTCTGTGTGTTGGAAGTGTCTTTGTGCATTTCTCTTTTATTATGTCCCTGGATTCAGACCAAAGCTCTTCACTATCTATTCTACTTAGTACTGCAAATCTGTTCCTTATATTGTCAAGGAATTCTGTGGAAATGTTGTCTAAATCATATTTTGGTATGGTGACTGGTTTTGTTCTGTTCTTGAGTTTAACTTTTATTTTTGATTTGAGTAATTCATGATCTGTGCCACAATCAGCACCTGGTCTAGTCTTGACCACCAGTATAGAGCTTCACCATCTTTTACTTCCAATTATATAATCTATTTGGTTTTTGTGTTGGCCATCTGGTGATGTCCATATGTATAACCTTTTCTCTGGTTGTATGAAAAATGTGTTTGCAATGAATAGGTAATTGTTAACAATGCATAAACAAGCTTCATCTCCAGGACAGAGTATAACTAATAGGCCAGCTGATGTTGGCATCAGACACTCAAAGACAGAATCCATTTGAGCTTCCAGCAACCATGATGGATCTAGGAGTACTCCTAAACTACTCACATGCTCCTTCAGGGGAGTATAATCCCATCCAAGGCATCTTGTTTACCCATATTCCAGAAACAGGAACTTGCAATCCACAACAATCTCCATTTTATCAGGATTCAGCTTCAGTTTATTGGCCTTCCTCCAGTCCCAGAACTTCCATTTCATATTCCCTGTTGAACACAGAGATATAGAGGAATGGAAAGACAAGTGTCTTGGACTATTGGGAGCAGGCCTATCCATGTCCCCACATTGAACTTTAATGCATTCTTCAGAATGCCTGAAGAGGCTTTGCCCTAATGGATCCACTCTAGTGAATCCTCTCAGAAATCCAGTGAAAGAGCTGCTTTGAGGTTAATGCTACAAATCTCAACTTATATTCAACTTGGATACAGGTTTAAATAAACCATATATCACAAAAGTGCCATCAAGTGTTCTGTATCTCATTTCAAGGAAAATTCTGGGATAAATTCATACTCTTCAGGTAAAATCCAATTGTTAGTTCCAGGTAGAGTACATCCATTAATATAAGTTCCACTGATATAAGTGGAACTTATATCAATGCTGACTCATCAAGTCCTCATTAATTCTTTGGGTCTAATCTTGTGGAGATTAACAACTGGAGGAGCTCTAGAGGGTTCATGATTTGGAGTTATAAGGTATGGAACATAATGTGCAAGCAGAGTAGGTTAGAAACTGAAAATTATAGAAGGACACCATGAACTCTTCACTGTGTTTATTATGTAGCAGTGAGGCTGGCAAAAAAAACCTTTCATGCTGTCTCTGTCATTTCATCCTCAGCATATTGTTGACCAGAGTTATCCCAAGGGGTGAGGATCCTGTTGGGATCAGGCACAGAGAGAGCAGAGTGGAATCTGTCTACCTGTTGTGACAAATTTGTTTGGCACTTCAAGGAGAAAATCACTCGTATTCACTCACTTTTAGCACAATGTCTGTAGAAGTGTTCAGTGTTCCATCTGGCCAAGTTCCTTGGGATCACATTCAGCTGCTGCAGCCTTACATTATGGGCAAAATGGCTGAATCAATCCAACTCACCACATGTAAGCTTAATCCTTAATCCTTGCCCATCTTGCCTAATTAGATTCAGTGCAGGACATTTGTCCAAGGTGCCAAGAGGGTGATAAATACCACACTTTGTCAAGTAAAGGTGCCTATGGCTTTTGAAAGTTATGGTGTGCCCTCTCCTGAAGAGAGCCTTCCTGCTTACAAAGTGCATGAGTGGTACTACTCCATTGCTAATATTATTTTTGGAGGGAAGATGCTTGAGTGTATGGTAACTGGGTAACCTAAGAAGTTCTTGGATGAAATAGAAGTTCTAGGCTCATTTCAGCCTGGTTTCAGTCCAAGATATGGTACCAAAACAACTTTGGTTGTACTCACTGGCATCCTACTCTGGGTGAAAGATGGGGAGAGTGCTGCTCTGGTCATCCACTTGGACTTCTCAGCAGCTTTCAGCTTTCATTGTGGGGATGTACTACAACCACCCTGCAGGATGGTAATAGGGCACCTTGCATTATGGTGGCTCCATTCTTAACTACAGGGTCAGTTCCAGAAAGTTGCTTTGAAGGATTCTTTTTCATCACTATGGCCATTGCAGTCACAAGAGGGTGTAGGAGGTGTGGACCACAACAGGTGACAACATAAGGGTGTGTGTGACACCACTGCTCCTAAAACATCTGCTTTTGGGCAGAAATGGGCTGTGGCATTCACCTGCATCCCTTAAAAATGCTGATGGGGTGAGTGGGATGAGGCTTGGTGGTAGGAGAAAGGAGAGACCCTAGGTTTTTTGGGGTTTTTTTAAAATAATTTTTAAAAAATAAAATAATAATTTTCTTTAAAAACATCACCTTTTACCAAATTTTCACACCAATCACATGAAACTATGTACATGTAAATGTACTGAGGCTGTGCACAAGATACTGTAATTTAAAGTTATAATTTTAATTTAGCTAGTTGGTTTATGTCACAACTATTACCATTATAGTCAGTGATATGCAGGAATTATGATTAATGAATAACATTAGTACAAAAAAAAAACATGACTAAAGATTCTGTATGGTGTGAGATGGGAGGAGGTCAATGGAGCAGTGACATCATGAGTTACTGCACCGGGGGACGCCAACACCAGTGACGCCACTGCGTATAGCTATTATATCATGGTGTTCCATCTTAATACCTATATCAAGCTTCTAAGTGAGGATCTTAAGGATCTTAAGAATGTTAGGGCTCCTAACTCCCTTTAAATCAACTGGGACTATGCAAGTGTTGCATCAGTATCTGATGCTATCTCCATTCAGATCTCGCTGCTCCACCCAGTGAGGTAGGGAAATGAAGGATTGGGTCCCAGTATATATGCATGTGCAGCCCTGGCCTCACATTTTGCCCTCACTCATTCTTTTCTTTCTTTAGACTACCTGAAATGATTGAGTGTGTCTCTTATATCTCTGTCAGTTTTCAGAACTGTTACCTTATCCTTTGGTTTCCTATTTATACACAGAGCTGTCTTGCCCCCTTGTACTGACTAATGAGACTGAGAAGAAGAAATGATGACAAATAATCTCTGCCTATCACCAATGCCTTCTTGGACCAACCTATCTCTTACTGAGTGACATTATCTGAATACTACTGGCTATCAACAATCTTCTGTCAGGTCTTACAAAGCTTTGCCTTGGGGCAACTCATCCCATTGCTCTGCTCACAGAAATCTTCTAGAATCACAGAATTATAGCAGGTCCCAAGGAGTCATACAAACTATAAACATATAACACTATTTATACTTAAAATATACTGTTTTGCTTATCTAAGTGACAAACTGATTATCATGATGGAACAAAGTACATGTCAAAGCCTGTTTACTATCTTATCCAGCCTATTTCTTTCTTGTCCAGATATGCCATAAAAATCTGTCAGGTGTAGATTGATAAGCAATATGAGGTTTAATCTTTGCTTTTTTTTTTTTTTTTTTTTTTTGGTGCATTTATTTACTTCTTTAGTCAAAATCATGATTTTATAGGCTTCCTTTTTTGGACACAGATTTGCAGCTGACTATTTCTTGTTAAAGAAACATTGGGCCTTTGCAGACTGCCAGAAATGGTGCAAATTGAGTCCACTTTAACTGCCCTGACTCAGTGCTAGGGAATCATGGGAACTGTAGTTTATTGTGGCACCAGAGCTCTCTGACAGAGAAGGCTCAATGTCTCAGAAAAAAATATAATTCCCATGATTCCCTAGCACTGAGCCAGGGCAGTTAAAGTGGATTCAATTTTCACTATTTCTAGCAGTCTGCAAAGGCCCATTGTTGAAAAATATGGGATTTTCTTCTTTTTAAAATTAAATTTCCAGATCTTGTGGGTGTGGACAAAAGAGCAAGAAACTCTTTTGGATCCATGTCTAAACATCCAAGAATCACAGTCTGGAAGGGGTTGAGATGGGGAGCCAACTAGACTCATTAACATGCCAGCAAGCATTTCCTGAAGATGAAATGACACACCAGGCAATGTGTCACAAATTTATGGCTCAAGTGGCTTCCCAGATGAAATGCATAAAATCTGCTGGAAATGGCCCAGCACTGATCAGATTAATGCATCTGTTACGAATGTGACATTAATTATTATAGCAGTGGCTATTCGCCTTGCATGAAGTATTTCCAAGATGGCGTTTGTCATGGTGTGTGTGTGTGGGGGGGGGGGGAGCTGTTAAATCTGGACTTACTTTTCTGTCATGCTCACATATAATTAGAACTGTTATCCCATACTACTTTCTATGCATAAAGACTGAGTAATAAATCACCATAGGTTCCAGTCTATTAAATGTATAGTCTATCATTATAAAGAGCAGTTTGCACTTATTGACTAGGTTTGCCAAGGTCTACTACTTGTATTAATACAAGCCAACAAAAGACAATCAAATAACATCTTAACTAACCAAGATGAACATGAATTTATAACTGCTCAGTTATTTGAGCTGTTATCTGATGATTAATATCCTTATATAACCATTTATTTCAGTTGCAGGGCATTTTAGCCATGCAGTATTCACTGACTATCATGCAAGACCTCTCTTTAGTGTTTACAGAGTCATGTGTCTGAAAGACCAATCCTGATCAGCCAGATGAATAAAATGTATTAGGTTCTTCTTTGAATTGAGTTCCTGAAGCCTCAGGACAACCCTTCGGTTGCATAAACAAGGCAAAGATTGAAATGAGTTCCTTCAGGGACTGTTATTTTAAAATAAGGGCACAACAGCTCTTTTTGTGCAACATGATAATCAATTGCAACACTTGCATCTATTTATATTCTCGTGGTAGACCTCTGAACCTTTCACACTACACAATTATAGCACTACATTCTCCTTGCCATGACAACATCCTACAGGATACTCGGATTGGCTGTTGTGGGAGCAGCATTTAAAATTCTGAACCAGAGCTCGTCTAGTACCTCTAACAAAACTACAACCCGGGGATTCCACAGGATGTTGCCATAGCAGTTAAAGTAGAATCATACTGCTATAATTCATAGTAGGAAAGGGCTCCTCATTTGCTTTTACTTTCTTATAAAAGCAGAACAGGATCTTTATAGCAAAAGAGAGAAGATTAAGGGTGCATTTGTAGTAGGAACATGGCATGTTATCAGCATGGCTTGGAACCATATGGTAGGATCCAAAGATATCTCTCTGTAATCCAGCCCATATCTGTGGAGTAAGATAGAATCAGAGAGTTGGAAGAGACCTCAAAGGCCATCATGTCCAATGCCCTATCATGCAGAAATACATAATCAAAATCCCTCGACAGATGGCTATCCAGCTTCTGTTTAAAGATCTCCAAAGAAGAAGACTTCACCACTCTCTGAGGTACACCTGTCTTTCCTGGCTACCCAAGATATCTAACTCTGACATCCTTACACATCCGTGGAGGAGTTTCACATGCAATTATGGCTTGCAGACTTAAAAGTTGAATGAACATAGGTTAAAACCCTTCAATTAGTGGGACTGATATTATTCAGTCTGGCTGTCCATTTCTCTCTCTATCTCACACACACACACACTCACACAGTCCAAAATATTTTTTCAACTGAGGCAAATTAGCCAAGGGAACTCCCTTTTTACCCCTAAGTATTCAAAACAAGCCACATCCCACATTCTTCTTGTTGAAAAGGCAACAACACTTAGCATTTAAAAACGTAATGTCTCGGAGTAGGCAATAGCAATAGGTTTAGATAGTCTGAGTGGCCTACAGTGATCTCCCTCTTTATCCTGATCCCTCTGTGGTGTAAATGCATCCTCTTAGGGATGTTTCCACTTCTTCTCCTACCCAGAACTCTCTTAGCTCTTTCCTTAGCAATGTAGCTAGATTAGATTAGCTCCCTGAGTAACTTTCCTATCTTAGAATGAGGTTCTTATAAGCAAAACTTTGGTTTGTTCTCTAAGATACTGGTGTCTTTCCTCCTTAGGTCAGGATCTCTAACTGTTGCATGCACAATGCTAATACTTCTGGAACACAGGGCAGTATATATGTGTGCCTCTCTCCACTTCCATCTGGAAAAATTAAGCAGACGGTTTATTGGGCCGTCTTGGGGGCAAAGAAAGGGAGGGGCAGCCGCACGATCAGCGCCCCAACCCCTTCCCGAGGTCGTCCTCGGAGCAGCTGGCCCTCCGCACGGCCGGCGCTCCGAGGAGGACCTCCCGCTGCAGCGTTTGCACGCGCTGCGGCAGAAGAGTCTATGAAGGTGCGCCGCAGCCTTTTGCGGTGCACTTTCATCGACTTGTGAAAGGAGCGCTGATTTAGTGCTCCTTTCAGGGGCGGCGAAGCTGCGCCGCGGGATCGAGGCATGGGGATGCCTCGGTCCCGCGGCGCAGCTTCCTGGGGCGGCCCATGGCCGCTCATCTGCTTAGCCCCTAACACTTTGCCCAATGATACACACACACACCTTCAGAGGTGCTAGCCAGCTGGTGATATCTCACCACAGGATACTTGGTAAGTGAAAGTGTACGTACATACACACACACACACCAGTTCCAATAAAGTGTATAGTGGTTTTTCATGTGCTCCATGTTTTCAACAGCCACCTCACTGGTTAACCATTTCCTTCTTATCATGTTTCAGAGCTCAGAGGTGCTAGTCATCTGGTGAAACCTCGCTGCAGGATACATACTACCACTATGTACTCCTATGGTTGACTGCAAATGCCAGACCAGGCAAAGCCCATGAGTGCATAATCATTATTTAATATACATTAAAACCAATTTGTTACACAAACACACAAACAAACAGCTCAGAAAGCTGCCACTTCTCTTTTCTCTTGGTAATGAAAAACTGAATTTGAAAGTTTGAACTTTAGATTATGCTCTGAAATCTGTGTTCCCATTAATCATCTGTTCTCAAGGTTTTTGAAAAGCATCCACATGCACACACAAAAAATGGTACAGACAATTTCTCATGTTTTTCTTGTTCAGTTCTTTGGCACCATAGCACTGGCTTAAGATCCACTATGCAGCAGCTTCTGTCACCAACTGCTGGGAGTACAGAGTAAACTGAAAGATGATTCTTTATTCTAGCATCTCCTCTTGGGAAGCTTGTGTAAATATTGGATATTAAAACACAAAAAAATAGAATCTTGTTCATAATGACCAGTTTGTCCATCTGCTAACAAAGATTATTTTCTAGATGGAAAGAGAAGTATCTTTTCTCACTCTGTAATATCACCACAATAACATTATAGTAAGAATATGATCAGCTTCATTGTTAAGAGCTTGTTTTCAGTCTGTTCTCTGCCATGTGTTCCTTTTGCACTTGGCAATAGACATGCAGTGTGGTCCTGTCTTTGGCTTGTCCTGTTGTCCTGTTTGCAGCAATGCACACACGTCACACAGCTATTATAAATGTACTGCACTTTGTACAGGGGGCCAATGGAAGAAAGTGGTTACTGGCAAGAAAATACCATGATTGGCATCCAGTTAATGACATATACAGGTGTTAAGTTCTGCTACATGTGTGAAGGGATTTTGGGGGGGACAATGCACAGTGATCATATCCAGTTGAAAAGAGACATAGCATGTATGACCATTGTGCAGGCAGTGGCACATTAAAGTACACAGAGTCATATGCATATGTGCATTGTCTTTGTGCATTGTGCATTGCAGTTGCACAGTGGATTGTCAGTCATGTGCACTGTCCCTTGATCCACATACTTTGGTATTCAATATAAGGATTGTGCAATGTAACCACTATTGGATATTTGTGCTACACTGACGTGATGTAGGGCCTAAGCCCATGTATAGGCCTTTGCAGACTGCCAGAAATAATGCAGCTTGAGTCCACTTTAACTGCCCTGGCTCAGTGCTAAGGAATCATGGGAACTGTAGTTTATTGTGGCACCAGAGCTCTCTGACAGAGAAGGCGCAATATCTCAGAAAAAACTACAGTTCCCATGATTCCCCAGCACTGAACCAGGGTAGTTAAACTGGACTTGAGCTGCATTATTTCTGGCAGTCTGTAAAGGCCCTCTGTTACAGCATAAAGAGTCTATGCAGGTAAAGAATCTAAGGTAAAGAATCTGAGAATTAGATTGTCCCCTTTGGGTTCATATGTCATTTTGCTCACAGCCTGCACAAGTTCCTATTTTTGGCTACAACACTCAGAACCCCCAGCCAACAATAGTCACTGTTTTCCAAGTGGTATTTTAGCCTGTTGAATATAAGACATGAATTTGTTTTCTGTCAATAATGCTATTGTTTTTCTGAGTTCCCTTCTTACAAAGATTTTTCAGCATTTCTGTTTGGAGTCTCTCCTCTGTTGATTGCTTCTTTTAGTTCTGCTTATAAAGAAATCAGTGGGAAAGACATGTAAATGGGAGAAAGGAAGTAGAGAAGTTGATTAAATCTATAATATTATTAGTACACGCTTGCACAAATTAAAAGGCACTCCAATCTTAATTATCACCATAATTAAGAAAATAGCACAGCAGAGAATAAAAGAAAAACATTCAGTCAAGCTAATAATTTTTGTTGCCATTAATTAAACTTTTTTGCAACAACTGTGAAGTAAATTGCATTGCTGTAGCCTGCAAGTGCTGTTTTCAGAGGGCTATGTTGTCTTTTGGTTCATACTTGAAGAGCAAGTAACTGTTGTTAAGTATTAACAACCTTGGAAAGGTAAGAGCCACCACATGTGTGCTAGACCCTTGCCCTTCCTGGCTTAATAAACGTGCCAGAGGGGGACTGGCAAAGTGTTGAAGGGGGTAGTCAGTGCCTCCTTACAGCAAGGCAGAGTTCCAGCTTGCTTAAAGGAGGAAATTGTGAAGCCTTTGTTTAAAAAGCCTCATTCGTTTTTGTTTTTAAATATCGGACTTGCCATCCCTTATCTGCATTTCTGGCACTTTGAGAAAGGTGTAGACAATTTAGGACAACAAAGATGGGCAGTGTTATAGAAAACCCCTATAAGGAAAGGTTGAAAGAACTGAGTATGTTTAGCCTGAGATAAGAAGACAAGGGGAATACATGTTAGCACTTCTCAATATCTTAATTAGAAGACCAGATAGAAAAGAGTAACAAACTATTCTCCTCTTCCCCAGATGGCAGGACTAGTTTTAATGGATGTATGTTACAGGAGGGTAGCTGAACCCTAGGCTCAACATCTTAACAGTAAATACAGTTTGACAGTGGAACCTAAGGTCCCATGCCAGAGGATTTTAAGCAGAGACGGTCATCTCTAGGGATGACTGAAGTCTGCATTTCCAGTATCAAGCAGGAAGGTTCACCCAGATGCAATGCAAGACTCTCTCATTGGCTATAGTTTTGGGATTCAGTGATTTCAGGTGAGATCCCTTTAAATTGTAGAAATAATTTTATTCTTATATACTTGACATTAAAAACATATTGGGATGTTTAAGAGAGAGTTACAAAATGAACATCATAAGAGGTTTAGAAGAACATTAGAATGTCTTTTATGATTACATTTTAAGGAGCTTGCCTTAATATTAAGAGTTCTCCTGGATCCCTGAATATTGTACTTTTATTATTCCTTTATTCCTTTCTTATTGAAATGTCCGTTGCTTTCAGACACCCATCCTCTCATTTCTCTGATATTGTAAGAAAAATTCAAAATTCATTTTTAAAAAATTGGGTTTAAAGAGTGAAATGTGATCTTGCAATTTAATATTTGGATTCTGGAATAAAAGATTAGCATCATACATTGTAATTATCTAAACAAAGTGAATGAACAATCTATTAAATTTTGCGGGAAGTTGGCTGCTAGATATTGATTAGTACTGCATATCTATTCACTGTCAAACTGTTGAATATTCATTATTAAGTGCTTCATATTGTCAAAATGACGGAGGCTATTGCATGACAGCTGTTTGCATATTCAGAGAATAACAATATTTGCAAGCAAAACTCACAGAGAAGTGTGAAGAGACTAGGTAGGGGCTGGGGTTGATTCATTTTAGCTCTAATACAAACATCAGGGTGCAGTATCAACACATCAGCATATTGCTGTAGTCTTCTGAGTAGTGAGAAGTTCTAAGGGTATCCCTAACCAGTTTTTGCTTTCTTTTGAAGAAAAAATAACTAGAAAATTATTATGCTTCCAATTATTGATTTACAGACATATCTCACTTAACAAAATCACTGACAAGAAGCTCCTTTTTACAAAGTTTTTTTATGCCTCCAGTCCCCCTTTTGCCCCATCTAGCTGAAAGTTTACTGGGAGGGTGAAAGGGGGCTGCAGAAATACAAAATTTTGGTGTTGAGTTACAGTGGTGTGTCTGCAGTAAACAATGCAATAAAGCATGCATGAGCTGGGAAAGAACAGTGTTCTTCTCTACTGTAGCTTATGTGCCTGCCTACAACAGGCAGGGTAAAGAGCAGCTGCCTCCAGGTGCCTTACTGAGCATGTGTGAATAGCACTACAGAGAGGAAAAGGGAAAGCAGATTAGCTGGCCTCACCAGTTACTCCCAACATTGAATAAAAAACATTGATCATCAAAATGGAAATCATAAAAGTTGAGGCAGGTGAAAGCAACAAACAAACAAATCCATCCCTGGATGAATTTTGAAAGAAGCCTTCAAGTGGTCACTGGAAGGTTCAAAATGGTTTTGCTGACTTATGGAAGGCTTACTTGATCTGATTGTTTCATTTCACACAAGCATATTGCTTAATATTTAATAAGAAGTTTGCTGAAACATATTGAATTGCTCTTCTCTTTTCTAATTTAGGAACTTATCCCTATTCTTTGAGAGACAACATGATAAAGTGGTTTGAGCGCTGGACTATGGGTCTGGAGAACAGGGTTCGAATCCCCACTCAGCCTTGGAAACCTACTGGGTGGCCTTTGGCAAGTTGCACACTCTCAGGCACAGAGGAAGGCAATGGCAAACCCCCCCTGAACAAATCTTGCCAAGAAAGCCCATTGATAGGTTCGCCTTAGGGTGGCCATAAGTCAGAAATGGCTTGAAGGCACACAACAACAACAACCCTATTTTTTCTTTGTTATTTCTGCCTCTGGTACCCAATTTTCTGTTAAAGAAGTTGTGTCCAGGAACACATCTACTTAATTAAATGAGTTATACCTTTATTTATAAATATACAAGCACAGCACAGATAGAAGCAAGCCATATTGCTAGCAGTTCTTCCACTTCACCCAGATTCTGAAGAGAGACATCTTAAGAGACTTTCATCTTTCTCTATGTTTCTGTATGAAATATAACAGCTGTCATTTCCAAAACCCATTTGACTGGGTAGAGCAGGCTAACTCACATTCCACCTGATTCCCAATCTCACATTCCATGGATGATCATTATATATTGCATCCAACTGATGACATGTCAATTACCCATCTTGAACCATTCACCAGTATGTTCCCGAATAAAAGGATATGGCCTCTTGGGCAGCAGGGTATGACTAGGATTTGCCATACTCTATTTGGATTTCTGGTGCATAAATTGGAACGCTGTGACTCTTATCTTTTATTTTTCCAGCTGCTTTCTTATCTACACATATCTATCATATTTGCCTTCATATGAGAAAGTGGTTTATAACCTACACAGTTTTTAATCCCTTTGTTATGACTATTCCTTCCTTCCCAAACTTCTCACATATTTCACAATTGTTTGAGTCATTCCCTTCTCCTGCTTCATCTCCAGTTCCAATTAAAGCTGATTCCCAAAATAAACCCAAAGGGGCATAGTCACTTAACAATGTTATTTGAAGTCGGGGTTCATGGACTAGTGCAAGTCCACAAGCAATCTGCTGACCATCCCTGGGGAATTTCCAAGAAAGAAAGAAACAATTACAGTCATGGGCAGAAATATGGTACTACTAGTTTCTGACATGTTGTTGAGGGGGGGGGGGGGGAATGCCAGTCCCTCTCTTCAATACTTTTGGAAGCACTGTCCTAAAATGCATATATAAATACAATAATATGTGAAATTGAGAAGTACAGATTCTATAATGGAAAAATAAAAAGGGCAAAAGAGGTCAGTGCTTCTATATGATGGGCTTCTAAACATTCTTATTATCCTTCAGCACATACTTTTCCTATGGTCTGATCACAAAATGGCAGAGAAACAAACCAAGAACATTTCATGCCAACAAAATCAAGATCTTAACTAGTGAGCTAGATGGAAGGCCTGAATCACCACCAGAGGGCTCAGGCATTTATAGCTCAGACCTTTTGTACTTTGATGGATTGTTCTGGAAGGAAAAAAGTAATGTTCCATTAAGAAATGCTCAGAGGCATTTAAAGTTTCAGTTAAAAAATAATTTCATTTATGAAGGTAAAAGCACTGCTCCAGTTTTTTAAAACAACATGTTGTACAGCTTTTATAAAATGCATGTGTGTGTGTGCCCTCAGGTTGCCTGTTGACTTGTGATGACCTCATGCATTTCATAGAGTTTTCTTAGGCAAGGAATACTCAGAGGTTGAAATGTTGCCTACAGCACCTGGTATTTGTTAGCAGTTTCCCATCCAAGTACTAACCATGGCTGATCCTGCTTAGCTTCTAAGATCAGATGGGATCTGGTCCCTTTAGGGCAGGGGTAGGCAACCTTTTTGAGCCGGGGGCCGTTCCCCCGAAGTCCTCCTCTCCGGCGGGCCTGGGGGGGGGATGGCGGTGTGCGCACTGGCACGCGCGCGTACAACACCTGCCGCCGTGCACGACCCCCCTGCATGCTGCCGCCGCCGCCACCACCACCACTACCGCCACCACCGCCACGCGCGCTGCAGCAGCCACCTCCACACATGTCGCAGCCGCCATTTTGTTTCCAAAAATGGTAGCCGTGATGCGTTGGCGCATGCGTAGTACTCCTGCACATGCGCAAACGCGTTTGCAGCTGCCATTTTGGAAAACAAAATGGCGGTTGCGACACGCGCAGCCACGCGGCGAGCAAAACACATGGCAGCAGTGGCAAGCAGCGGCGGCGGCGGTGGCAGGGGTCCGCCTGGGCCAGTAAGTTCGGCCCCTGCTTTAGGGTATTTAGGCCCTTTATAACCATATGCCATCCTATTTCGTGTGTGAATGAAAGATGCAGTTTTATGATTCTGTCTCAAAGTGCCTATACATTACCTGCACAACACATGTAGGTGCATTTCTTCCTATTCTCAAAACTGTTGCTCTATAAACTAATAATTATAATAGTTAATATGTATTAAAACTTTGACTGTTTACATTTAAAACTTGTTAAAACAATACCTTTGACTATTTTAGGAGTTAATTTGGACCGTAGATACATACAGGATTGCAATGTTAAGGTGCAGATCTGCAAAATATCACAAAGATTGAAAAAGTTACATTTTGGATTATAGCTTCCAGAACCCCAGTAGCTAGGCTGGCTGAGGAATCCTGGAATTAATACACAAACAGTAGGGTCTCTCCCTCTCCCCAGGTTTTGCACAGGAGTGTCCCATACTTCCCTCTGCTCCTCTATGGTAGCACAGGACAAATTCCAGGGAGGAAATGAGAGCTGGATCGTAGGGGAGTTCTAAACCCCATTGAAGTCTCTGAGCATATAATTTATATGCTTGAGGGCTCCATTTGCATCTCAAGCATGTGGATGTCCTGGATGTGAAGACATGATACACCCATCACTGAGAGACAGGTTGCTGTGAGGCCATCTGTAGCATTCCTAGATCTCAGGGCCAAGTCCCTCTTCTCTTGTCCTAAAGGCTACAGAGGGGAACCTCAGGATGAGAGTGTTGCCTTCAAAAGTAGGTGTGTGTGTATGTGTTCTCCTTTATTACATTTGTTGTTTTTTATTTGAATGGTATAACCTGTGGTTGATGCTTAATGTGTCATGCTTAATGACACTGCCCCTTGTAATGTATTCCTTGTAAGATCACCAGGGCCAGCTCACACACCCACCCTTCATGCAATCCCAAAAGGTCATCTGTACATTACCTTCAATATTTCGACTGAAGTCCTGATTAATCTTTGCTGTTCCACTTTTTCAGCTGCTTTTTAAATGTTCAAGTTTCTCTCTCCTCCTCCCATTTTTCTTTTTCCTCAGCTTAATTTGTTCAAAATGCAAAAGTAGTTTGCACTCAACTCAGTGGTGGGGAGACGGGGGAAATCTGGCCCTTCCCAGTAGGTTCAGGCAAAGCAAAGTGTTTCATCCTCTCCTATCTTGTCTGTTCTTCCACAGTAATATTTTTTACCATCTTTACCACACTCTAATGGTGCTTGGTCACATCTCTGTTTATAAACATCCACAAAAGGCAAGTCCACCATGTCCCAGCCAGATTTCTCTTACATATATATATATATATATATATATAAAGATAAACACACTAGTTCTGGCACTCTACCAGACAGTCAATCCAGAATTTCATTGAGAAATAGTTTTCCTAGGACATTTGAGCTACATTCCTTCCTGTCATTCATGTTCTGAAAATGGCTTATTCCTGGAACAAGAGTATGTAGTCTACTGGCATGTATAGAAACGTGTCCTATTCAAGTGTGATAATAGAAACTTAAATGGTTTAATTTGGGCCACAACTGAAGCAAGCCAAAAGGAATCTAATTCTGGATTTGTAATTCATTAGACATATAGGAAAAAATTAAATCCATATCTGAACTGAAGTTGAATAACAATTGGGCATTCGACTATCTTCTAATTCTACAGTAAAAAGATTTTGTCTTCTATGATTAGTTCCTGTAATTAAGATCATAGACTAGAACAGAACAGATGTTAGCTCATAAAGAAAGTCACTTCACGCCAACAGAAAACCAGGTCTTGGCACAGAGCACTAAAAAGAGCACCTATGCACATTTAGAACCTGGGTGTCCACCATTCACAATTGCTAGTTTTAATAATAAAGACCTACACTGTAAATGGTTTTGTCATCACAAAAGCATTTCTTCTTATGAAATCTCTTGAAGACATCATCAAGCAGATGGATGATCCCTTAGGAAACTGTACCTTTGATGATTCACCTGCCACATTTTCACTGGACTGTGGCTGCTGCCACATTGCAAAAATAATGCAGTTTGACATCGCTTTAATTTTTGTGGCTCAGTGCTATGGAATTCTGGTATTTGCAGTTTGGTGGAGCACCAAAGCTCTCTGACGGAAGGCTAAATAGCTCACAAAACTACAAATCCCAAAATGCCAGAGCACTGCATCATGGGAGTTAAAGTGGCGCCAAACTGCTATATTTCTGCAATGTAGACACACACATTGAAGGCTATGATTTGGAGCCAAGATTTATCTTGTGGTCCCAGCTTCAAGGAGGGCAGGGGAAGGTATTGTTGATCGTCAAAGTCTTCAGGAAGCTGCTCAGATATGCTATGTTATGTCATTTGTTTCTGAATATTATGTGGAGCAGAGCCTGTAAAGGAAAACAAGACAAAATGTTCCAATGTAGAACAGCTAATCCCAGGATCAAAGAAGAGAGCAAATTGACTGCAGTAGATAACAGGGTGTTTCTCCTCATTTGCCAAATCATTATTAATTTGTAAACATATTTATCATGGAGTCAAAACCTATGCATGAAACTCATATCATCAAAGAAATCCATGTGTATGTGCCATCAAAGTCACTAACAAGGTAGTGTGTGTGTGTGTGTATTAAGAGTATGTGCAATATTTCAAATTGGGGTGATACAGGTGTGTGTGGGTATATTACCAATAACAATAATCTCACCTTTGTAGTAGTAGTAATCAGAACAATAATCAGTGTCAGAGAAAAGGACTGAGTAGTTATAATTACTAGAAAAGGACATGGCAACAGACTGTATAAAGGACCCTACCTGCAAACTCCTATTATAAAAGATGGGAGAAAAATCCATTACTGGAAGAAACAACTATTCATATTTAACATCAAAGGTGGTAGGCTTCACAGAGATGGGATGTATGATTACAAATTTCCCCATACAAACAAAAAAACGAACCAAAGGAGTACAAATTTATCTGTAAAGCTCTCAGGAAAGCCTCACTAATGCTGATGCACGGGACCTCAGCCATCAAAGTCACTAGCAACCATCATTTGGTTTAAAAAAAAACACAACGCAACGCAAACCCGCATTATGGATGCCAATGATACAAAAAAACAAGAAAGGAGGTCTAAGCATATTCCAAATTTAGTCGTAAGGGCTGAAAGCGGAAAACTTAGGGCCTTTGCAGACTGCCAGAAATAATGCAAATTTAGTCCACTTTAACTGCCCTGACTCAGTGCTAGGGAATCATGGGAACTGTAGTTTATTGTGGCACCAGAGCTCTCTGACAGAGAAGGCTCAGTGTCTCAGAAAAAAATACAATTCCCATGATTCCCTAGCACTGAGCCAGGACAGTTAAAGTGGGCTCAATTTGCACTATTTATGCAGTCTGCAAAGGCCTACAGTTGGCTTGCCTATGAGTAGAAAGGCTTCAAAGAAAGCAGGATATGTTGAAGAGCAACAGGGTTCATTTAGTGACCCATTACCCACCATGCCTTCTGTTTGACTACAGCCATCATTTATAATATCTCTGTCTACTAAGAATTTTGAAATACAGACCCTTTGTTTTGGTGCCAGTCTGTTTGGTGGCATCACAGACTGAATAAACCATTCTGTGAGTTAATAAAAGATGAAACTTTGCAGAGTACTTCTTCATAAAGAAGATTGGTAGCGATGTTTTCAATGTTTGTAGCTTTTTGTACTTGGTAACATTCCTCACCCATTTTTGTTTTGTTTCTTAGGCAAGACGTGCAGCTTTTGCCAGGGTTAGAATACCTACAGAGAATGCACAAAGAGATGGCAAATGTGAACTTTGCGCTTCAGTTTTTTTGTCTCTTGCTTCACCTCCTCCCTTTCCCTCCACCCCAGCTTTGGAGCCCATCTAAGCTCCTAATTCAGAACTCTTTTCTGAATTTATGGTTCCCATTGTGCATTTGCAGCCTTCACAAAAACTGTCATGGTGGGATCAATGGCTCCTGCCACACTGCAGAATTAATGTTGTTTGACACTACTTTGACTGTCATGGCGCCATTCTATAGAGTTCTGGGATTGGTAGTTTGTTGTGGAGCTCACACTGACAGGCCTTGTCTCCATGGGCCAAAAAACCCATTCCTGTCCTCTCCCACCCACCCCTGTTCTGGCATCACCCTGTTCGGATGAGAGATGGCCCAAACCCTGGTTCTGGTGTGAATAGTCTAGAAGATGTCCAGCTGGTTTCACACCAGAACTGGAGTATACCTATGGTAAAACAAATTAAAATATCTTATTTGCTTCTCCATACCTTCCTGGAAGATTCCCATTCCCACACCACAGCAGCTCAGTTATAACAAAATATCCATTATGACCGAATAAAGAAACTCAAAACACTGATTATCTCATCACTTTCTTGCTTGAAGACTTGTAGCTGAAAATGTAGCCTGATTCCATGCAGTGAAGTAAGCTTCTGGCCACAGCAGAAGTGCAAATCTTACATCTTGCCAGATATTGCTGAACTGAAATTCCCAACATTTCTCATTGTTGGCTATGGCAGCTAAGGTGCTGGGATTTACAATCCAACAACATCCACTCCTGTTCTAATAGTATTTCATCAGTGGAAGAACATTAATATACCGTAATCAGATAATTAACATGCATGTATACCAGTCTGTACACAAAAGTTTTGCTGAGACATATCTTTATAGTCTTTAAAATGTGAATCCTGCTCTCTATGGCCAGGAATATTGGGGGGGGGGGGGGATTCCATTAATAGCAAAGACCAATAAATTAAAGCCTCAAACACAGAACCTCAGCCAAACAAACTGTCTGTTTAAAATTAGTAAGGCATGTGGAATAGCTTTCCTTTGCCTTGCATTTATGAGATGGGAATGTAACTCTACGCAGTGTGCAATGCCATGAGCCACAGAAGAGAAGCAATGACTTCCAAAAATGGATATAAGTAGGTCTTCATGCAGTTTAGGGATTCCCCTTGCTTCCCTAGGGCAAACAAAAAGAAATGCTTTTGACAAAGATGAGAAGTGTAACTTCTTTTTAAAAAATGCTGTGGTCTTCTAGTAACTTATTTCATCATATTTTTTTTTAAAGAAAACTGCAAAACTTAGAGAAGGCTGAAATCAGTATCTATCTGTCCTCTGTGTTTAGCCACATTTTTTAAAAAAAAAACACAAACTAAATTGCCTTGGAATGAATTATCCTTAAGTTACAACTTACATGAAGTGAAATAATATCGCTCCTTATAGGAATGTTTCATGAATTTCCCTCCTCCTCCTCTACAGCATACAAGAAAAACCTCTTACCCTAAGCATATTTACCAAGAAACAGTTCTCCAAGAGATATGGTCATGTTCATGGAAATGCTTTTTGATTTTGGGAATAACAACATCTAAAAGCGTCAGAAAATGGAAGTGCTTTGATTTGGAATGTTGTGGAGGAACATTATCTTAAAACTAGGGCAGAAGATCATTGCTTAGTGTTTGGACTCTGAAACTACAGTGTCCCCTGGGGATGAATTACTGTGGTCCTCAGCTCTATACACAATCAAGTCGAAAGGATCTCAAGTGGCATGGATGAGGCACCCTCTTATAGGGCTACCTAGCGCTAGGCAGAGTGAGGCAGATGCCTCAGTCAGAGTGTTGTGAAAGGGCAGCAAATTGCAAATTACTGACGATTATTGTTGTTGTATTTTTGCAGCCAAAGAAATAGAAAGATATGTGTGGGATTTTCTGCCTTAGGGGCTAGAGCATACTCTCCAACTATCCCAATTTGGCAAGGTATCTCTTGATTGCTGGATATACTCATGTATAAGTCTATAAATTTTAGTCAAAAAATTGACCCCAAAAACATGAGTCGACTTATTCATGGGTCACTTTAACTTTTGTTTTAAAAAGGAACCATACCTTGGTAAAAGGCAAAAACATAATTTGTTCTGAAAGTACTGACACACACACACACACACGTCTATTCTCTCATTCATCCAGCCTTTAGTACAGGGGTTGGCAACCTGCAGCCCATGGAAGCCTTGGCGTCCAAAATGGTGTCTGCAATTGCGCACGCATGCGCATGACAGGGGGCGCCATTTTGGAATGCCCAACAGTGCCAGCACGGCACTGGAGCCGTTGAGCCTTCCAAAATGGTGCTCTGTGTCACATGCGCATGTGCACGACGCAGAGCGCCATTTTGGAAGGCCCAATGGTGCTGGCACCATGCGAATTCGCACAACACCTGTGCCGTTGGGTCTTCCAAAATGGCAACCCGCACCATGCATGCATGCACGCGTGACACGGAGCATCATTTGAGAAGGCCCAACAGCACCGGCAGGATGGCAAAGCTCCCTTCCCGGGCCAGGGGTTCCTATTGCAAGTACCTCTGTTTTCTCTGGATTCAGCCTGAGTTTGTTTTCCCTCATCCAGCCCATTACTGACCCAAGGCAGGCATCCAGAGGAGTGACGCCATCCTTAGTCACCGCAGCAGTCGGAGACATAGAGAAAAGGAGTTGAGTGTCATCAGCATATTGATAACCCCGCGCCCCATATCTCTGGATGATCTCTCCCAGCGGCTTCATGTAAATGTTAAACAGCATGGGGGACAGTATGGCGCCCTGCGGGATGCCAGATAACAGCTCCCTATCGGAGGAGCAACTGCCCCCAGCCTCACCATCTGGGATCTGCCTGAGAAGTAGGACCAGAGCCACTGGAGCGCAGTGCCCCCAATACCTAACTCCCTCAGGCATCCCAGAAGGATACCATGGTCTATGGCTGAGATGTCCAAGAGCACCAACAGGGTCACACTCCCCCTGTCAATACCCAGACGGAGGTCATCGACTAAGGCGACCATGGCAGTCTAAACTCCATATCCCGCCCTGAAGCCAGTTTGAAATGGGTCCAGATAATCGGCTTCATCCAAGACTGCCTGGAGCTGGAAGGCAACTGCCCTCCTAATCACCTTGCCAAAAAAATGATAATAAAGAGACCAGTCTATAATTGGTTTTTTCCAGGGGATCCAGGGAGGGCTTTTTAGGAGCGGCTTTACTACCGCATGCTTTAAACATGATGGAAATTTGCCCTCCCTGAGGGATGTATTATTATTATTATTATTATTATTATTATTATTATTAAAATTTTATTTATAGCCTGTCCCTCTGCTCAGCAATCAGGGTGGGTTACAGCATATTAAAACATACAAAGTTAAAAACATTCCCTCATCCCACAATCTAATCCTCCCATCCCATTAAAACAAGATTAAACTATTGAAGAGTTAAAATACAATAATACAATTAAAACAATAAAAAACAACAAAACAACAATAGAGCAGGCAGCAATGGACAGCAGGACAGACAGCAGCAGGGGGAACAAATGAAAACCATCTCCCCTGAGCCGAAAGGTTATTCCAGGAAAGCCTGCCGGAAGAGATCTGTCTTTACTGCTTTTTTAAAAGCAGCAAGAGTGGTAATAAGACAGATCTCGTCTGGCAGGCCATTCCATAGTCTGGGAGCGGTTTTAGAAAAGGCCCTCTGGGACGTCTGGACAGCCTAGTTTTTATTGGCTGTAACAGATTCCTCCCAGAGGACCAGAGGGGAACGTATGGGGAGAAGCAGTCCCTAAAATAAGATGGACCCAAGCCATGTAGGGCTTTAAAGGTCAAAACCAACACCTTGTACTGTGCCCAGAAACTAATCGGCAGCCAGTGGAGGGATTTAAGCACCAGTGTTATGTGCTCCCTCCTAGATGTTCCTGTAATTAATCTGGCTGCCATATTTTGCACTAGTTGTAGTTTCCGGGTTTGTTGCGACAATGATTTTATTGCATCCCCTCCTTGGACGGTCAACCATGATGGGCATGGATCGAAAGGGCAAGTTGTCCTCCTTACACACCCAAGAAGCTTGTCCACTTCATCGGTATTTACTTATACTTGAGGTCAACTTATAGTCGAGTATATATAGTAATTTTCTGCCATCTTATTTTTTCCAGCTGCTTTTTAAAATATCCCAGTTTCTCTCTCTTCTTCCCATTTTTCCCCTTCATCCTTAGCTTACTTCCATTGTTACAAACTAGGTTCAAAGTGCAAAAATAGTTTGCACTCAATTAACAGAGGCAGAGGCAAGAGGAGAGGAGAGTCTTGCCCTTCTCAGTAGACTAAGGGCCTTTACAGACTGCCAGGAATGGTGCAAATTGAGGCCACTTTAACTGTCCTGGCTCAGTGCTGAGGAATCATGGGAACTGTAGTTTATTGTGGCACCAGAGCTCTGGCAGAGAAGGCTCAATGTCCCAGAAAAAAATACAATTCCCATTATTCCCTAACACTGAACCAGGACAGTTAAAGTGGCCTCAATTTGCACTATTTCTGGCAGTCTGTAAAGGCCCTAAGGCAAAAGCAAACTGCTGCAGCCTCTTCTAGCTTGTATGTTCTTTCTCATTAATAACTTTTAATTAATCTTGATCACACTCTGATGTTCCTTCGTGGGGATGCTAGAGCCAGTGGGATGACTGCTATGGACTTTGGCTACAGGGGAATGGGATGGGCGATTGCTACTTTGACTCAGGAAGTGGAATATTTTGGTCTAGTTGGGATCCTGAGGACACAGGAGGAGACAACAAATACATGTAAAAAGTAGTGGGCTAAATGGATCATTGGCTTGGTTCCATGTAAGGTTTTGGAAGTATTTCCCAGGAGAGAGAAAACACTTGCTAGCTGATTTGGTGGTTTCCTCTTCTCTGCTGTAAGTAAACATATTCATATATCAGTTTGGAATATTCTTAAGCTCCCATGAGCTACATTATGACTGTATGGCAACATTTAAAGTGACAGTCAATCTTGTAATCTTAAAGACCATTACTAATCCTTACAAATAGCTCATGTTGTATTGCTATGATTCCACTTTAACTGCCATGGTAACATCCTATGGGATCCTGGCATCTGCAGTTTGGGAGGGACATTTCCGATTCTCTGTCAGAGACTGCCTTCAGTCTCAGCAATGGTGCCATAGTAGTTAAAGTG
The DNA here is from genome assembly GCA_026167975.1 of Phrynosoma blainvillii. NCBI lineage: Eukaryota > Metazoa > Chordata > Lepidosauria > Squamata > Phrynosomatidae > Phrynosoma > Phrynosoma blainvillii. Next base: position 104,490,220 of record JANUYF010000003.1, read on the forward strand.
GAATCATAGCACTATAATTGTGTAGTGTGAAAGGGTTCCCTGGAATACTGAGGAAAGGCCACTGCCAGACATATTCTCTGAGGTTCTGAACATTAGGGGGGCATACTTTGTCTTACCAGTATGTTCCCTCATTCCTTCAAAATCTACTTTAGTCTTATCATTCACAGGGATTCACATGAATGGGAACAATTATTTCATCTCTTTAGAGGCCACATTGGTAAGAGCCCCCTAAACAGACAGACCCAAATTCTATATCCTGAACAGGAATGTACCGGACAATGTACATTAAGGAAAACCCATTATGGTCAATATGTTAAGAAGCATCACAAAATCCACTGTCTAAAGCCAGCCCTAAGAGTGATATAACTATTATCTATGCAGACTTGGTAGACAGAAACTCACAACCTAAGTATTTAAATAATGTATTTCTCACATGAGAGCCAGAATGCTGTCGTAGTTTGGGCACTGGACTAGGACTCTGGCGATCAGGGTTCAAATACCCATTCACCTGTAGAAATCCACTCGGTGACCTTGGGCAAGTCACACATTCTCAGGCTCAGAAGAAGGCAAAGGAAAAAGTAAACCTCCTCTGAACGAATCTTGCCAAGAAATCTCTGTGATAGATTCACCTTAGAGTCATCATAAATCAGAAATGAAGGCATACAACAACATTTCTCAACCAACAAAATTGGGCGGAGGGGACAAATTAACAGGCTAAACTGGTATTACAAGCCAGATCCAGAAAATAAAATAAGAGGATGACACTTGTCACCTGTAGTTGCCAGCTGAAAACATTCAACATTCAAATGTATCACTGGTGATCAACAATTCATCCTGGTCAATGGCACTTTCCTCTCACAGGCCTTAGGTTCATGATTAGGTGATAGGCCTGTACTTACTGGACATACAGTAGCTACTTAGTTGTCTGACCTAAAATAGCTTACCCATCAGCAACTACAAATGGCCTAACTGAGTCAGAGCTGATGGGAGACCCAGATTTAGAGCTCATCTACACCAGCCAGAATATACTGGGCTGCTCCTGGGGCTATTGTGGCCCTGGATCTACCTTGGATTCATCCTGTTACTTCCAGACTCTGTAGCAACACCAAGTAGCTGTCTACACACGTGTCCCTAATGTGTCACCCATTGCCACCACCACGGGAGCAAGTCGTACCCTCTGATTGAGTTCAGAAACAACCATAGGGCTGGGCATTTCACTATGGCTTCAGAGGGAGCAACTCATGCTAGCAGTGGTGGAACTGGACAACAAATGGGGACGCATGTGTAGACTACAGAGTGCGCTGGGTTTTCCTGAAAAATCCAGAGCAAATGGTAAGTTTAAAAAAATCTGTTTAAGGAAGGGATAGACTGAATTTGATGTGGAACTTGGCTTGCATCATAAAGACAGTCCTCACTCAAATCAGGGATTTGGTCCTGTGTCATAAAGACAGGTTCCTGTGAGGATGGGGTAAGAACATTTTATTTGATCCATGTAGGTGTTGTCTGCACTAGCCAATATACTTTGGGCCAGCCTGGAATATCCTAGCCCCACAGTTGTCCTGTTCTGCCCTGTTACCTTGGTCTCTGTTTTTGCACTAAGGCGGCTGTCTGCACAGGTTTCCCTCCAGTATACCTGGTGCATCCACAGTGGGTTGCTCACTTCTGAGGTCAGAATGAAGCACCCAGCAATGGTCACATGCTGGGCACCTAATTCTGACCTCAGAATGAGTGACACGTGGCAGTTTACTGCAACTCACCACTGACTGCAAAGTATACCAGGAAGCTAAATGTTCCCTCCCTTTTTTTAAATATTGCCATTTTGAATGTCAGATTTGTATCCACTTACTCTTTTGTATGGATGCTGGCATTTTAGTTCCATGTGCAGACAGCTGCTGTGACACAGAAATGGAGAGCTCCAGATCTTCTCAGATGATCCAGAACAATAAGTAAGTTTTTAAAATTTGTTTTATCCCTGTTATGTCCCCATTCTGGTGACTATGTAGTTCTACTGAAAACCTAGGTAAATGCCATCCCAGTCCACATTAAGAGCCAGCAACTGGACTGGGCAAAGGAGGTTTGTTCAACTTCTGATAAAGTGACAAGGAAGATGATGTGTCTGCCACTACCCGTCTGCTAGCGAACAAGGCTGTGACAAAGTAGGACCCCTGGTGCAAGTCCTTGCCTCAGTATTGTTCATTGGTGGGAGACGGGAGGAAACCTCCTCCTCCTTGCTCCCCAATCAGAAGCTAAATGGACCTCCTTCACCTGATCCAGTTGCTGGCTTTTAAGGTGCACTGTGGGGAAAGGGAAGGGGTCCGACCAAGAGAGGTACTTAGTTACATCTCCATAACTATGTAGCCTATCTAGGATATCAGTGATAGTCTTTTAAATTGCAACGGTGCTTTTGTTTCCATATTATGAAAGATATTGTCTACACACATTCTGACCAGGGGTGGGAATGGTGCATCCCTCTGGATGCTGGACTGCAATTTTAGCAGCCCTTAGGGCCTTTACAGACTGCCAGGAATAATGCAACTTGAGACCACTTTAACTGTCCTGGCTCAGTGCTAGGGAATCATGGGAACTGTAGTTTATTGTGGCACCAGAGCTCTCTGACAGAGAAGACTCAATGTCCCAGAAAAAAACTGCAATTCCCATGATTCCGTAGCACTGAGCCAGGGCAGTTAAAGTGGACTCAAGTTGCATTATTTCTGGCAGTCTGTAAAGGCCCTAACATAGCCAATAACAGCTAGAGGGCTGTATGATTCCCATTCACTCTAGAGGCAGCAAAGGTATGGACTGGTCTGGAACCAAAGGTTCATTAATTCTAGTCCCAGTGCCCAAACAGCAGCAATATTTACATGAGGATGTGAAAACTAAATCTATTTCTAAAACTTATCTGTTCTATGCAGCCTTGTTGTAGCACGTGTATTTGTGTTTTCTGGTTTGTAGAACATTGTGGCCTGGATTTCATGTAAAGCTATGCCCATGTGTTGCAATGAAAACTGAGCATAATAGCTCTGTTTAAAAAACAACAACCCAGAACTCAGTTTTTTATTGTTATTTTACTACCCCCGCAAAAAAAAGAAAAGAATAATACTTACAAATGTTTCTATGCAGCCCGTTTAAAGGAATAGTGGTTTCTTCCTCTATTTTCAGGGGGTCTTTAATTCCCTTTTGATCTATCTGCACTATAATAACATAGATTATTATTAATCATAATAGCAGCCACTTAAGTAAAATACCAAGGAACAAATATTTATGTATCTACGTATATTTTGGGCTGCGGTCTGCATTTCTTCCATTCAGCAGTTATAAACTGTGACACTGCTAATAGCCTCTTTCCCTTGGAAAAGGGTGGTGAGTGATTATTACCAAACCCCCTGCAGCCACCCACCCTTTCCCTTTGAACTGTTACCCATCTATTTTAAGACCAGGTATTATTGTTAATTTCGAGGGGGTGCAGGCTGCTGGCAGAGGCCATTTGTTTAACTGACAGGAGGTTTATTTACTGTGAAAAGGAATAAAGAAAATCTGTAGTAGACAGGATCTAGCAAACAAAGCAAATGTTAATCTTGTCCCTGGCAGGTCCCATTGTCTAAAACAGAATTTTGGAATTGGTTCAGATTTTTCTAGAATGCTATCACACTGTGTCTAAAACAACACCCAATCTGCACGTCCTCAGCTTCAGAAAATGGTATAAATGCCCTTCCACAGAACACAAGGCCGTATTCAGACACATCTATAGATGATCTGATGGTTCATCATGCCATGACATGACTGATTCACACATCTATAGTCATCATGCCTCAGTATTTCTTTAGTCAATAATTCATTACTCACTTCAATCTGTGAACTACTCCTGTTGAAAAGTATTGGGCCTGAGCTGATTGATACTGATGGCTCTTTCACACATGCTAGCCATTACTTGACCTTGTGGAGACGGAGTGGTGAACATGCCCTTAATGTAGCATAACTGAACACAAACAACTTTATCCATGCAACACATTGCCCAGTGCAGCTGCAGTTCATGAACATCAGTTGATGAACATACCAGTGTGAACTGACCTAAAGAATAGCTTTTTTGAGTTCAATTATAAGGGATTTGGGCAGAGAGTTTCATTTAAAAAAAATCCAACTCCTGAGTTCCAAGACCTTTTGGGGCTTGACTCCACAGCCTCAAAGAAACATTCCTGCCTCGTTCCCAGATTGACATGTTTAGACAATGCACAAGGCCAAAACAGGTGGCACATAGGCCCAGTCCATGCTCCAGGGTGATTCTCCAAAGTAAACCCCCCCCCCCTTCCCTCCAGGTCAGGCCGGAAACTCTGGAGAATCCTCTGAGCATGAGGACTGCACACTGCAGTGTGGGGACAGGAGGATGAGCATTGATGGGTGAGTGAGCTGTGACCTCTTCCCAAGTTGCTACAGCACTTTCACTTCTGAGTTGAAATGATTCCTTCAGCAACATTCCTTTTGGAGACATTGATCACACAAGTGCACATTAGCACAATACCATCAGCACAGTGTACCAATGCAAACTGATCACACAGTTGTACATTCTCACAACAATGTGTGCTGACAGTGCTGAAAGTGTTGGCCTGTTGTGAGCTCTGTATATGCATACTGCTTATCCTCCCTGCGGATCTAGAAACTATGACACAACCATTGACATCTGCCAATTCTAATATTCCTTCTCGTAGCCTACTAAAAATAGCCGCTGTGATGAAGGTGGGACAGGGAAGAGAAAATAGGGTCTGCTATTCAAGCACTGGCCACTTGTTACATAACTTTATACTCGAGTCAAATGTTGATGTACCAACTCTACATAAACTGCAACGAGTTTGATGTACCAACTCTACATAAAATTCAGTGAGTTTGATGTGCCAACTCTACATAAACTGCAGCAACATACATTTGTATATTACTACCTGCTTTTCAACAAACACAAGTTGTCACAGCTCAGACATATATGGAAGGGGGGAATTGTGCATATTAATGGCACAGCCGTGATTCATCAAGCAGAACAAGCAGAACACCTGATTTTTTTCCCTGTCCTTACTTTTATATCTGGTTGTAAAACCTTTCCCCTTCTCCCAGGGAAATTTGTGGATTTGTTGTTGCTTGTATTATTTTTGTATTTTCAAAAATTTAAACAGTATATATTGGTATACATATTAATTAAACATGTTTCTCTGTGTATTTCAATTTTGGTATTTTTAAAACGTATGCATGGTTGTTTATGTATTTTTCCCCCCAAGACTGACTGCAAGCTGCAGAAATTCACAGAGTTCTGAGAAGATGTATGCTTGTCTCTCAAGAAAGTTCAGAGAGGAGAGGAACTGATACTTTTGTTGAGGATTTCCATCTCTAGATCTTTTTGGCCCCAACTGGATACGTTAATAATTCAACTCAAGATCTTTCAGATGCAAACAAGGGCTCTACCACTGAGTTACAGCTTTTCCCTAAACTATGATAATTGTTTCCTGAACCTGTGGAATGCTTGGTCTCTTGGCTCATTGTTTGTTAGAAATTATTTCTCTTTGAAAATTCACACAAGCACATCAATAATGTCTTCCTAACAACCATCTTATCCCAAATATGTCTGCTTGTGTTCTACAGCTTTTTCCCAATAGCCACTAGTTTTCCAAGGGCTTAAAGAAGCCGTAACACCATCTTTCTGTTCTCTAGTGTCTTCTGTTACCATCCTTATTCCTGGATTGAACTGCATGTCTTCTGCTCTGTATTTCCAAATTACTTTTTGCCTTAATGCAATGCCTTCCATTCAGCTCTTGCTGTTTTTGAATTCAAGCACAGTTGATAAGCCCAGGCAGCAAGGGAGAGTTTGACTGCAACTTGAATATAAGCAGATCTGGAATTTCATAACATCCAGTCAAAAAGATTTAAGAGATACTGGACACACAACACTGAATCTCTCAGCTTGGAAACTTGTCAATTCAGCAAGAGCCTAATCAGTGGAAGGCTGCTCTGTTCTTTCCCACCATATTTGTTCATTTGTTTTTCAGCCATGGTGTTTTGCAAAACCCTGGTTTACATATCTCTGACTCTGGCAATTGCTGAGCTGAAACATAAAACTCTTTGGAAAATAGTTTCATTAACTCTGATCAGAAGACGTTTAGAGAGCAAAAATGCAAATCGTGTTATTACACATAAGGGAATGTTCCTGCCATTGTCTTGCAAAATTTGTTGAATTATGATTTTGTTGTCACTTGAATGGTATTCCAGGAAGAGAATGGTTTGCAGGAGTAATTATCAGATGGTTCAGATCTGTAACTCATGGCTCTATTTGCAATTTCAGGAAAAATAGATCAGGAAAAAAATTTCTGTAGGAAGTTAGATAATGCTAACCCCACCCCACTTTTTTCCTTACAAATATTTGTTAGACATTTGTTGTTGTTTTGTATGTACAAAATGGTTTAAATTTAGAAAGAGAAGCAGTCAATTACGTGAATACCCAAATTAAATTGGACTGGTGTGCAGGCACCTGCTACTTAAAAGAAGTTATATCTCAATGGACAGAGGGAAGCATGGGTGTGAGCTACTACAAAGTTAAGGACAATTGATATCAGTAGGTCAAGATCTAGGCTTTATTACAAGATCTAGGATTTTATTTTTTAGCTTGTAACAAGATTTTCAGCAGAATGGACCAAAGCTTTCTTTTGTTTAATTCCTCAAGTTTAATTCCTCAAGTAGCAGAAGATTCATTGTGAATAACCAATAACTATTTAACTAGAGCAGAAGAATACATTTAATTTGACTGAGAGAAACATGGAAAATCATTTAAGGAACAAATTCATCTTTAAGGCAGCCTTTCCAAGGGAGTTATATGAGCTGTAGTCCCAAAACAGCTGGAGCATGCCAGGCTGTGAAGCCTGCTGCAAAGAATTACAGACCCCAGGAAGAAAACAAACAAGTGAATCTTCCACACCTATTTTGTGCAGAATCTTCTGTTGCTGTTGAAGGTGTAATATGAACCTGAGAAAACGAATTGGGAGACAAGGGATGTTATCACACGGGGAGTTGCGGGGAGAAAGTGGAAATAAACGGGACGAGCGGAAGACTTTAATTTACAGGATTTGTCCCGTTCCGCCTCGTCTGATAACTAAATTCAAATTTAAAAGGGGGTTAATTCGAACAAAAACCTGATCTTTTCAAATCCTCAAAAATCCCGAAAATGAAAAGATCAGGTTTTCGTTCAAATTAACCCCCTTTTAAATTCGAATTTAGTTATCAGACGAGGCGGAATGGGACAAATCCCGTAAATTAAAGACTTCCGCTTGTGCCCGTTTATTTCCACTTTCTCCCCGCAACTCCCCGTGTGATAACATCCAAGATTGGGTTACTTACCTACAGAAAATACCAGGAGTCTTTGGTAGCCAAATGATCCAGGCTGATTACTTCATTGTCTATGGCATTTGCACTAATCAGTTGGCTGTCCATTTCAAAGAATAACATGGATCTTTATATGCATGCAGGGCAAGTATTTTTTCACACAAGAGGCCTGAGAAGCATGTGTGGTGAAGGGGAACTTTTACCCTGTGTCTGATATGGAAAGGAGTCTATTTCAGCATTGCCAGCCTAAAGGGTCAGAATGAATTCCCAAAGTCAATGTTGGGCAGACACACTGGGTTTGGAAGCCATACCCACCTTATTTTCCACACACCTTGGACCACTGCAGTCATCTGGATTCCAGTGAAAAGTAGTCTGGAGCTTTAAATTCTAAGGGGTGTTTGCCTAATCCACACTGCAAAAATAATGCAGTTTGACACCTTTTTAACTGCCATGGCTCAATGGTGTGGAATTCTGGGATTGGTAGCTTTGTGAAATATTTACCTTTCTCTGTCAATCCTAGGATTCCATAGGAGAGAGCCATGGCAGTTAAAGCAGTGTCAAACTCACAATTTCTGCAGTGCAGTTTAGACCCTTGTTTTAGCCAAGAATTGGATTCTCTGGAAGCTTCTAGAGGTATGATTCTCCTTTTTTTTTTGTCAGAGATATATTTTAGCCAGGAGGGCAGCCCATGATTTGTACAATTCCACCATTACCTTAATGTGTTCATAGATTTGATTTATTCATGAGTCAGTACTTGGGGCCAAAGGATGTACTCGTGAGTAAAACAATTGATGGGGAACACCCCCGAACTGGAAGTCTAATGTTTCCTTCATGTTTGTGGATATTTTCTTACAGGCCGATCTAGAAATGGAGCATTTACCACTGACTTTATCCAGGATTTTATGTGAGTGGTATCATGTTTTTCCTGGGCTATAAACTGGTGGGAGGTTGCACCCTTTTGAGACATTTCTTCAAAATATTTCTGTGACGGGAGGGATTAGATTAGCACATGTTATTGTTAAAGATAATTTTGCTACTTGCAAAACAGAGACATTGACAGCAGGAAGTAGATAAGAAACAAAAAACTGCATTGTAGAAACAGGGCTAAACAATAAGAGAGGGATATCAGCCAAAGTTTATCCTTCTTTTGAGAGCAATAATTTAAATGCTGCTACAGTTTCTTTCAGCAGACTTCAGTTGAGGTTAATAGAGTTTCTCAAACTTTACAAGATCGTGCTTCCTGTTCAATATTTACTAGATGTTCCATCCACCTATAAAACTCAGTGGGAATTACCCAATGATGCTTTTGTGCTAGTGGAAAACACTTCAACTCACACCAGGCTGACTCTCTCCCACATCAAATTACATATACTTCCAGAGAATCCCCAAGTCTCCAAAAGCAGTTTAGTCATGTGTGTCAGTTGGGGCTAAAATGGCTATGGAAAGCAACTAATTGGGCACCCTATGTTATGGAAACAATGTGAAACCCAACATCTGCTCTGAACTACAGAAGATCTGTTCAACCAATGATTTAATGATAATTCTCTTACATAAATCCCATTGAATCAGTAAGTTTACTGTAAGTGGGAGTAACAATTAGAGTCATTCTATAAAAAAATTCTGCTAGTAAGGAATTGATATTGGATAAAATCCAGTATGGAAGGTTAGCAGGTTCTTATGTAAATAATAATCATTCAGTTCTCAATAATATATTTTGAAGTATTTCCATTTACTTGTAACACCCTGCCCACCCAATAATAATTCTGATAAATGTTTAGCTACTATTCAAAATATATTAAGGACTGGGACAGTTAAACCTGTAACATACATTGTTGTTAATTGTTGTCGAGTTGACTTCAACTTATGGTGACCTTATCAATGAGAGATCTCCATACCACTGTGTTATCAACAGCCCTGCTCAGGTTTCACAAACTCAGGGGTGTGGCTTCCTTGATTGAGTCTCTGTACCTGTATCAACAAACATTTATTTTGTTTAAATTGTTATTTCATTTTTCAACTATATCTATCCCTGTCTTTGAACCCTTAACAAATTTATTGTTGCCACTTCTGTTTTAATATATATTCTGTTATATAAGAGGTTATATAAGAGGTCATAGTACAGCAGTGTTAGTACTGGGCATATGAGACTATTGCCTCCCCATAGGAATCCCTCCCCTGAAATTTTCCTTCAGACCCCATTAACAGTCATTCACACCCAGAACACTTACTGTATATGTAATCTCTTGGTAACTTTGCCTCTCCCTTTTCTTCACCTAAACTGTATTTCTAAATGCTCAGCTGAAGCTTTGAGTTATGTAAATGCTACAAATTTGGAGACTGAAGAAAAAATATCATTGAAGGGCATAATTCTTGTTTTCATAGAATCATAGAGGTGGAAGAGACCACAAGGGCCATCCAGTCCAACCCCCTGTCATATAGGAACACACAATCAAAGCATTCCTGACAAATGGCCATCCAGACTCTGTTTAAAATTGCCAAAGGAGACCCCACCACACTCCAAAGCAGTGTATTCCATTGCTCTCACTGTCAGGAAGTTCTTCCTAATGTTTAGGTGGAATCGCTTTTCCAGTGGTTGAATCCATTGTTCCATATCCTAGTCTCCGGAGCAGCAGAAAACAAGTAGTCAGTATCACCTGTAGTTCTGCCTCAACATCTTTTCCAAGCTAACCCCTGACTTCCTAAACCTTGAATGAGTGTGTGTGTGTGTGTGTGTGTGTATGTGAATTGCAGTGTGATTTCCCCCCTTAATAAATAATACTTTTAATTGGAGAATTCTGTCTCTTCATCAATTCTTAGATCCTTCAGCCTCTTGGTATACACATGGGAGACAGTCTCGCAGGGTCCTTGTAGCCGCCCCCCTCTATATTTGAGCTAAATAAAATTCCCCATAATAGACTTTTGGCTACAACTCTCAGGACTCTTCTATCTGATGTTGATATGACATTCCTCCTGTCCTGACATTTTTCTTGTGAAATTTCAGTATAGCTGCAACTTCATTGGGGTGTCCCAGGAGTTTCTGGTACAGGTTGGAGTAAATGTCACTTTTCTGTTTTCTGGTTTTCTCCCACTGTACTTTTGGGAGGCTCCACTGATCTTGTGTTGAATGCAGGTGTGACCTTTGCCTTGGAGCTATTCTGATGACCTGCCTTCCCTTTTACATTTGTGGTTACAAAGGTTTAACATTTCCATTGTGCCATATTGCATCACAGTAAGATCTCCCCTCTTATCAGAATTATAATGATACAGTACTATACCTTTCTAACATGTTTGCATTATGGTTTTTAAAAAGGTGCAAGACAGGCAATGTGGTTACTGGAGAAGGAGCATTGGGGGAAAGTATTAAGTTCATGGAAGGATAGTGAGGATAGAAAGAAATGCCACCCACATCACAGCTTAATTACACCTCTAGGAAGAAAAAAGAGTGGTCAAAAAGAAACATGATGTTTGCGGTGGTGCTAAAATAAGGCACCACTAGTTTGCTACCTTAGTGGCTGTTTTCCCTGGTCATCCCCTTGCTGTATTCTACACAGTCACAGGACAAAGATGACAATATTGTAATCATAGGAGAGAGCCTTCAAAAACACAGAGAATTCCAAACTGTGAACCTGAACAGAAATGGTCAAAAGATTACTGTGCAATACAGAGAAACTTAATAGCATTTGTTATTTCTGCTCTTCCCTGTCAGTCAGAAGACGTTGCTCTTGTTGTTGCTGTTATTGCTTCGCCTTTATTTTCTTTGGCCTCCTAACAGTTTAATTTTCCTAAATAAATGAAAAGCTAATTCTTGAGTGTGGAGAGAATGATAAATGATGGGAAATTATTGCGGTATAATTAGCTACAGTGTTTGCCATTATGAACTTCACCTGCGCTTATGTCTAGAAACCACTAGAGGGTATGAGGAAATTAATCATTATCTTAAAAGTAGTATTTCAACTGCTCCTCAAGTGGGAAAAAAAATTCAGGAAGGGTGGAGTGAATTTCTGAAAAGTGGGCAACTCAAAGTATTAAGAGAATCACATTACTTCACATTATATGGAAAGCGTTTTGATCATTTATCTATAATGAAAAGTGTTTATGGGCATGAGTGTGTGCACACCATAGCTTGAAGACTGTGTAACAGACATCTGAAAGTTGGCACAACTACTAAGTGTATGCATATCAAGATTATTTTGCTCTAAAAACAGATTAATTCGACTTTATTAAAAACTGTATGTAGCCTTTAGTACCAGCAGGAGGCAGACACCTGGTTCATCAGGAATAAGAGACCTGTGTAAGTAAGAAATCTCATCAAATGTAGGAGAGTCTTCTCAAGAGCATGGATCATTAGGCTTTAGTCCAAATACTTACAGTTGGTTTTGGATGGGCTTTTGGAGGACCAGGCCACTTATACTTTTATTCTGGCTATTCCACAACCAGTACAACACAGATCCTACTGATGTGTAACCTGTTTTCCTAGTGACCTGAGTACACACACACACACACAGAGAGAGAGAGAGAGAGAGAATGAGAGAAAAAGGAATGAGCAGCAGGGGTAGAAGGAGACTAAGGGCCTTTACAGACTGCCAGAAATAATGCAGCTTGAGGCCACTTTAACTGTCCTGGCTCAATGCTAGGGAATCATGGGAATTATATTTTTTCTGAGACATTGAGCCTTCTCTGTCAGAGAGCTCTGGTGCCACAATAAACTACAATTCCCATGATTTCCTAGCATTGAACCAAGGCAGTTAAAGTGTCCTCAAGCTGCATTATTTCTGGCAGTCTGTAAAGGCCCTAAATGACCACTGGGGAGTTGGGGTGGGAGAGATGCAGTAGCATAACTTACACCAGTCTTGATCATTTGCATTTCACACATAGACAAAGGAAATTTGTTTGAGAAACAAAAGTATTATTGAACTGAACAATTCCTAGAGGGATAGATTCAAACTACCAAACAATGAAATACAGAGTGGGGAGGGTAAGAGAGATAGGAGAGGGATTGCCAGTCTGGAACATGTAGATTTTTTTTTGGCTATAGGTATCTGGTTGAGTGGATTTTTTTCCTCTAGAGACATCACTTAGTAGGAAGGGAGGAGTTACATTTATCAACCCAATCAGATTCAGAACTGTACACAGATGACAGCAATTGGACCAGTCATCTCTAACATTTCCATATTTCATGAGACTAACAAGTTGGAGGAGCCCCACAGTATATCACCATTCCCAAATCTGATGTTTTTGAATATAACTTTCATCATCCCATGCTGGCTAAGGGTAATGGAGCACATCTGGAAGGCATGAGGGTGGGGAAAGTTGCAATAGATGGTTGAAAGTATAGCCTGTGGAAGCTCTTATTGGCTTTGGAAGAACGTTATCTGGAGATCTCAAGTGCACCTCTCTGGACACTTCTACAGCATCTTTCCTAGATTTCTGATCAACTGTGGGGGTGGTAACACCAAGCTTATCACATCATCACCCACCATATTCTAGCTGAATCAAGATGAATAGGAAAAAACAAGATGGCCTTTGAGAGACTGGGAGGAAAAAAGAAGAATGTTCCAAGTGAACAGCTGCAGTTGGCAAACAGCCAGTCCTTCAAGGAGAAGCAAATACCATGCCTAGCATATGCTCATAGGAACACTGAGTATTATTACAGAGCTGCTTTCAAGCACCATATTGAATCATTAAGGGCCTTTGCCGACTGCTAGAAATAGTGCAAATTGAGTCCACTTTAAGGGTTAGGGTTAGGGAATCATGGGAACTGTATTTTATTGTGGCACCAGAGCTCTCTGACAGAGAAGGCTCAATGTTTCAGAAAAAAAACAATTCCCATGATTCCCTAGCACTAATCCTAACCCTTAAAGTGGACTCAATTTGCACTTTTTCTGGCAATCTGCAAAGACCCTATGTTGGGAATAATGGGACATTAGAGAAAGAAATTGTCTTGTTGAAAAACATATGATTGAACTAGACTAGAGGAAGAAACTTCTGATGAAATCTTCAGTGACAGCATGCTGATAATAAGGTAGTTCAAACATTTTAACTCAAGGAGAGTTCAGCTACAGATTGAGGATACAAAGGGAACACAGGTAGATTTCAAATTCATACATCATGTCTTCAGCCTCATTTGTTGGCATCACTATGTGCCTTCAAGTCAACTCTGATGTGTGGCAAGCCTATCATAGGGTTTTCTTATCAATAATTATTCAGATAAGGTTTGCCATTACCTTCCTCTAAATATAGCCTACAACACCTGATATTCCCTAGCAGTATCTCTTGCAAGTACTAACCAGACATGGCCTGTTTGGCTTCCCAAATCAGACAAGATCTGATGCCCTCAAGGTATTTAGGCATTTCCTTCAGACTCATACCAACTATTAATTTGTCAAAACATATATTGTCACAGAAAGGCTTGGATGTACCTAGTACCAAATTACTACTTACTGTGGGAGACAGGATTCCACAACCTGGATTACTCCTGAAAAATTGTGACTATTCCACAAAATGGAATAACCACCTTACTGATGTTACTGTAATATTTAATTACTTTTATAGTTATCTAGATGTGGCCTCAGTAAATGGTCGTGGAAAGACATAGTTCAAGTCCTGTCTCATACATGTGTTGTTTTGTCAATAAGGAGGCTGTTGACAGGCAACTGGTATTTCATAATACAGACCAGTGTCTTACTGTATTTGATTTTTTAAAAGTAACTGAAAACTGAAAACACAGCCCTTGGGGCTATAAATGTAATTGATTATTATTACCGTAATCATCAGCATTAATAAGCTGTACATACTCTACCAAAGACGCATAAAGGAGGAACATAAATTATAAAAAGCATGAAAGGAGAAAAAGATGAGGTGAATGGGAACTATTCAGGGGTTCTCCAGTATTCTGGAAAGAGGTTGTACATGTTTCACCCATGAAACAAGTTCTTCACTCTTAAAGAAAAGCTATGATAAAGTAACTAATCTGGATCTTAAGGAAAAGCTATTATAAAGTAAATAATCTGGGTGAGCTGAGCAAGGCAGAGAGGTACATAGCCAGAACATCAATTGTACTGTTTGAGAAACTGTTCACAAGACAGCAGCTCTTTTCATGCTGAGGAAGATATCTATTTGGTAATTCATTCATTTAATAAGATTATTTTGGAGCTACTTTTTGCCCATCCTCCAAAGGTCCCTCTTTAAGAGTTTTAAAACACCTTAATGCAGCAAATTATGAAACAAAGAAAATAACCTTTAAAAAGGAGGGGGGTAGTGTTAATGCATTTGAAATCAAACAAAACCCATGCAGAACAAAAATATTGTAATGGTTCACCTAAAAATAAATGAAGTTCCAGGCTAACCTTCTCAGGAAGATAATTTCACAAGTTTCACCACAGATAAAGTTCTGTACCACATTTCTACCAACCCAGCCTTTCTTAGGAATAGAAGGCACAACAGGATCACCGTTGCAGGTCTTAAAACTATAGTCAGGTTCATACTGAATAAGGCATTCTTTGAGCTATTCTGGATTCAGAGCAAGTAGAGTTTTGTAGGAAGCTTGCAGGCTTCTTGAAAAAATTTGGATGTAGGCTTCCAAGTATTACCCAAATTGCTGGGGTCTGGAGAGGATGCCCACAAATGAATATGTTTTAGGAGAAATTAGTACTTAGCTCAAAGGAGAGTTATAGTGCAGCTGGGGTAACAGGCAGCCGAGAATAGCAACCCAAATGTATACCAGGTCCAAATCACACAGAACCCCAGAGGCAAATCCAAATAGATATTGTAATTTTATTAAGGGAATAGTCACAACACACTCATGCAACACATACACTCATGCATATACATACAAGAGCTAGGAAACAAAGGTGGGAGCAGTGGAATAGTTTAAGGTCTTGCTAATGGAGATACGTTAATGATGTGGATCTTTATTCTAATGGATGGGAGTCCAGAACAGAGAAGACTCTATAATCTCTGTGGCTAATAATTAATTTGATATGAAATTAATTTGATATGAAATATGAGGGGCAATCGGAGGCCTGGTCCTGGGGTGACACAAGGAACTCTGGAAATAGCAGAAGACAACAAAGGGTCTGTTGGCACTTTAAAGACTACATAATTTAACAGGGATCTTAAATCCTTCATGGTGGGCTGGTTGCTTCATCCAGAAGCACAATAGATATGCTGCTTTCATATTATGCAAGACAATTTTGCCGTGTTTTACTTTCAATCAGGTCAAGCTAATATAGGACCAACACGGGGACAGTTTAGACATCCATCAGAATAAGTGGGCTAAAATACTTCTCCCAGACAATAGAACTTTAGGTTTTAGAGATGAGATAAGTTGGAATGCTACCATGCTTCTAACAGCAGTCTAATGTCTTTGATATGAGTGGGGAATCTGCTCCAGAATTTAGACTGAACTTTAAATATTCCAGATGTGCTGTATAAACCTGTTAGGACATAGTATTCAGCACCTTGGATAAACCCTTTAAAATTCAGGGGAAAAAAATCCAATGCAGATTCATCACCTCATTACCATCAGAGCCACCAACCTTAACTGCTTCTGAAATGCCCTGGAAATTAATATGCAGCTCAACAGGGAAAGTGTTCACCTCTATCATACATTATTTCTAGTGGGAATAATTCACATGTTTAGAGGGACTTGTAAGCCTTACTTGTGAGCTTCCCAGAACCAACTGTCCAGATGGCAATGTACTCTTGGAAGCAACATGCTGATCTATTAACATAGTGTTCCACAAATATTCCTAAATTTCTCAATTTAGCTGTTAATCTTCACCAGAGTCAAGTACACAATGGGGCTACTTATACAAATGAGAAATGAACTGCATAGAAATCTATCTACTATGGTGATTCCACCAATGTCATTTTGACAAAATTATGATGGGTATTATAAGTTGTTAAACTATGTATTGATACATTTTCTTTGAAGAAGATTCACTCAATCTCATGTTCACTGAGGCTACATCCTCACTGCAGAAATAATCCAGTTTGACACCACTTTAACTGCCATAGCTCAGTGCTATGGAATTCTGGGAATTGTGTTGTGGCACTAAAGCTCTCTGACAGAAAAGGCTAAATGTACAAAACTGCAAATCCCAGAATTCTATAGCATTGAGCCATGGGATTTAAAGTGGTGTCAACCTGGATTATTTCTGCAGTGCAGATGCAGCCAAAGAAACTTGTGCTTGCACTGAAACATTAAATTTCAGTGCAATCACAAAGAGCTGCAAGTTACAAGGTGAAAAAGTGTGACTGGAAAAACCTTTAAATTCTTCAGCTATGTAATTGATGGGTGCACCGTGTGTAATGTCGTTGGACTGCAATTCCAATCAGCCCCAGCCAACATAGCCAATCATAGGGGTTGACAGGAGTTCTAGTCTATAAATATCTGAAGGACCACACAATCCCCTGGGGCACACACATCTCCCATTATAAATAAATGGTAGTTAACATTATTTGTTTGGAATATCCACCATTTACACAAACCTCAGCAGTTCTGATTACTTTCTTTATTTTACTTTTTTGTTTGCCCTTTAATCTAATTTTCCTAGTCATTCCTTCATCTTCAAATGCCTCTATATCTTGCTTTTGATCATGCTTTGCTGAGATCACCCTCTCTGATTTCTGGTATCTGTCGCCATGGTAATTTTTCAGTCTATTTAGGTCAAGGCAAGATGAAACAACCTCTAGAAGTTTTGACTTAAAAGTGCAGCTAACTGATTAGCCTATTTCTTCCTTGTACCTTCAGGAACCTATCCTTCTGATATTTAAGGTTGCAATCCTTCAAACAATTAGTTGGGTGTAAATCCCACTGGATGCAATGGGACTTGCTTCTGAGTAAACATGGATGGGATTGAGCTGCACAGTACTATTGACTCTTATGTGGAAGCAAGTCCCATTGAACTGAGTGTGAGTTACAGCTCAGTCCTATACATTACTACCCAGAGGTCCACTGCATAAAATGAGGTTTACACCAAATTAAGTGGACAGGAGATTGCAGCATTAGCTGTCTGGAAGACAAAGTGTGGGACACCTGTGTTACTCCAGAGATGTGATTTTGTTGGATGGCTGTAGTGAGTTGGGCCTCTGCCATTAGGCAGATGGGTTTAGGAATTCTTGTTAGCATTGTGGCCAAATGTTAACAGCTGTCCAGTAGCGCAAAAGAGTTCTTATAATGATCTTGTTGGATACTTTTTGTGTCTGTTTTGCAGTTTAAGGTTGGAAAAGGATACAAAAGCTGAGAACAGACAGAGAAGTGATTTTTTTTTCCTCTCTGTTATTAACTTGCTTGCACAATTCTTGTTGCTGTTGGGAGGATGTATCATACTTGCACACTTTGATTTTCTTTGTGCAAAGGGTATTGTAACACCAATGAGACTAACTGAAAGAAAGAGGTTGGTAGCATTAAAGACTTGAGTCTACTTCCTCAGAAGCATGTGCATTCTTTCAGTTAGTCTCAAAAGTGCTACAAGATCTCTTTGCATACTGATTTTCAAGACTGACTAGACTATCGCTCTACACGGAGCAGCAGCGCTTTGGACTTGGAGGACGGCTTCTGGACCCCAGCCCAAGGAGGACCATCTCTGCCTGAGCCGCCACAGCTGTGCAGGAGCCGGGAGGAGCACCGGCGGGGATAAAACCCCGCCTGAGTCCATCTCTCCCCCGGCACCCAAGCGGCAGAGCAGCAGCGCTTTGGACTTGGAGGATGGTTTCCGGACCCCAGCCCAAGGAGGACCATCTCTGCCTGAGCCGCCACAGCTGTGCAGGAGCCGGGAGGAGCACCGGCGGGGATAAAACCCCGCCTGAGTCCATCTCTCCCCCGACATATTTGTGGTCTGGGCGGGGCTAACATTCTATCATCAGCCCTGACAGCAGTGAGGCTGACAATCACCCAGCCAAGACTATCTTCCCTAGCTGGCATCCCCGCTGGGAACTTTGTATAGGGCCTATAGCAATGTTCCTAAGGTGGGCAACGAAAAAGAACCTGAGGAAGGGGTGCTTGTTAAGATCTGTTAAGTTAGCCACAGGGTTTACCATCTGCCTCCACAATATTCAGATTGGAGTGCTGGAAGTGCTTTATGCCCCAGTCACCTCAGTCTTCTAGTGGCTTTGAGCTCTTTTGCTCTCCCCAAGGCTGGGAATGAGGAAGGGGAGGCTATTGGAGTCGTGCAGGGGAATGGGAGGTATGGCTGGAACAGAAGGAACACATGTTACAAAAGAAGGCGGGATAGCTGTTTGAAAGCTATCCCGCCTTCAGTTCCCTCTGTTTTCCAGAATGGCTTGGAGAGCAGACCAACCATTCCACAGAACCTCACTCTGCTCCTCTGCAATGCCAGGTTGGTTAAAAACAAGACTCACATCATCCAGGATCTCCTCCTGGATGAGGATGCCAACCTGGCTTGCTTCACAGAGACCTGGCTGGGGGAGGACAGCGCTGCTACATGGGCGCAGACCCTCCCAGCCGGGTACTCTGTCAGTGAGCATGTGAGGGGAAGTGGACAGGAGGGCGGAGTGGCTCTGGTTCATAAGAACACCTTGGCCTTGACCAGGATACCTGTCCGGAACACAGCCCAGTTCGAGTGTATGTACCTTAGCCTGAAGACCAGGGATAGTTTGGGGATTCTGCTAGTCTACTGGCCACCCTGTTGTTTAGCAGACTCTCTGACCGAGCTGACACAGCTGGTCTCTGAGCGGCTGTTGGAGACCCCTAGACTTTTAGTTCTGGGGGACTTCAACATCCCCTCGAGACCAGCTTGTCAGGTGCGGCTCGGGAGTTCGTGGAGACCATGACAAACATGGGCCTATCCCAATTGGTCAATGGTCCCACACATTGTGCAAGTCATACACTCGATGCAGTCTTCAGTACGGAACAGGAATATCCGTGGGTGGAGGTGGTAAGTACCTCCGCATTGTCATGGATGGATCATTTCCTGGTCAAGACAGAACTTAGAGCCAATGTCTGCCCCTCCGGGGGGGGGTGGTGGACCCATTCGAATGGTCTGCCCTCGAAGGCTGATGGAGCCTCTTGGATTCCAGAAAGCCTTGGAGGGTTTAATGGTGGGGAATGCCAGTGATCCTGTCAAAGCGCTGGTTAATACTTGGAACACCGATCTTACCAGGGCTATAGACAAGATCACTCCCAAGTGCCCTTGCCAACCCGCTTCTAATCGGAGGCCTTGGCAAGGTAATTTTTGGGCAAGGTAATCGAGAGGGCGGTTGCTCTTCAGCTCCAAGCTGTCTTAGATGAAACCGATTATCTAGACCCATTTCAAACCGGCTTCAGGACAGGCTTTGGGGTTGAGACTGCCATGGTTGCCTTGACCGACGATCTGCGTCTGAGCATCGACAGGGGTAGTGTGACCCTGTTGGTGCTCCTAGACCTCTTTGTGGCTTTCAACACGATAGATTATGGCATCCTCTTGGACTGCCTGAGGGGGTTAGGTATCGGGGGCACTGCTCTTCAGTGGTTCTGGTCCGGGTAGGTCCCAGAGGGTGCTGCTCGGGAACTGTAGCTCCTGCAAGAGGGACCTCACTTGTGGGGTCCCTCAGGGGGCTATTTTGTCCCCGATGTTATTTAACATCTATGTCTCATTCATCGGCCTCGAATTCCAATGGCATCTCTTCTCTCAATGAATGTCTTCAAGCGGTAATGGGCTGGATGAGGAAAAACAGATTGAAACTGAATCCAGACAAGACAGAGGTGCTCACGGTAGCGGCCCCGAAACCAAGAATTGGGTTGCAACCTCCAGTCCTGGATGGGGTCACACTCTCCTCCAGTGACTGTGATCGCAGTCTGGGGGTACTCCTTGACTCGTCGCTCCTGATGACAAATCAGGTAAATGTGACAGTCAGGAGAGCCTGTTATCAGCTTCGGCTGATACTCCAGCTGCGCCCTTTTCTGAAGTAAGGGATCTCGAGACTGTTGTGCACGCACTGGTAACCTAATGCCTTGACTTCTGTAATGCGCTGTACATGGGGCTACCCCTGTGCTTAGTTCGGAAGCTTCAGCTGGTCCAAAACATGGCAGCCAGGCTCATTTCTGGAACATCTAGGAGGGACCACATTACTCCTGTTTTGAGGTCCCTCCACTGGCTGCCTATTAGCTTCCGGGCCCAGTACAAGGTGTTTGTTATTACCTTTAAAGCCCTAAATGGCTTGGGTCCAAGCTATCTCAGGGACCACCTCCTCCCATACAATCCTCCCAGCGCTCTCCGGTCCTCTGGGAGGAACTTGCTGTAGCCTCAAAAATTAAGGCTTGCGACGACCTCCCAGAGGGCTTTCTCTGCTGTCGCCCCCAAACTCTGGAATGACCTGCCGGACGAAATCTGTCAGCTGACATCTTTAGACAGCTTTAAAAAAGCTGTCAAGATGGATCTCTTCCGGCAGGCCTTTCCAGATTAACTACCCCAGCCTTGGGCTCCCCGGCCCCCTTCTTCCTCTTGTGGCCCCATCATTTTGATGGATGAGGAACGTCTTAGAGGTTGGCCGGGTTTTGCTGTTTTATAAATGTTTTTATTTGTTATTGTTTATATTAATTGTTTTTATGTCTATTGTTATTTTAATTATGAGATGTTTAATACTGTTTTAAGGGGGGGTTGTTCTTTGGGGTTATATTGTATGGGTTTTTATGTTAGCAGCTTGGATTGTTTTTTCAATAAACGGGATACAAATAAATTTTATTATTATTATTATTATTATTATTATTATTATTACACTCTTAATATGGGGCTAAGTCATTTTAACTGCTCTGGCTGCCTCCTGTTGCATTCTGGAACTTGTAGTTTAGGAAGAGGCATTTAGAATATTCAGCCAGAGAGCCTTTAAGCCTCACAGAACTACAAACCCCAAAATGCAACAGGAGGTTGTCAGAGCTCTTAAAATGAACCTGCCCCGTTTTAAGAGTGTGGTGCGATAAGCTCATAACACAGCTCCCTTGGGAGCCCCTATTCAATTTGCCTCAGCCTTGGGATGCAAGTGCATCCCAACTTAGGTGACCTATATGTCCAGAGATAGAGATTTTGATTTGCTTTCAGGCCAAGGGGTGCAGTGGCTCAAGTGGTTAAGACACTGAGGGCAAACAAACAAGATCAGCAGGTTGGCAGTTCGAGGTCTGGGTGCTGCATGATGGGGTGAGCTCCTGTCAGTTTCTGCCAACCTAGCTGTTCGAATGCATGCAAATACAAGTAGATAAATAGGTACCACTTTGGTGGGAAGGTAAACAGCATTCTGTGCAATCATGCTGGTCCCATGATCACAGAGTAGTCTCTGACAACACTGACTCTTTGGCTTAGGGCCTTTGCAGACTGCCAGAAATAGTGCAAATTGAGTCCAGTTTAAGGGTTAGGGTTAGGGTTAGGGAATCATGGGAACTGTATTTTATTGTGGCACCAGAGCTCTCTGACAGAGAAGGCTCAATGTCTCAGAAAAAAAAACAATTCCCATGATTCCCTAGCACTAACCCTAATCCTTAAGGGGACTCAATTTGCACTATTTCTGGCAGTCTGCAAAGGCCCTAAGTAACAGAGATGAGCACCAACCCCTATGGTCGGACACAACTTGACAACTTTGTCAATGGGGAATACCTTTACCTTACGTTACCAAGAGATAAGTCTGGGTAGAATTTGGGGCCCCAATTCTACCATTGTCTAAGAGAGCTGCTGGATCCATCAGTCAAAGGGCTAGAATGCTTCTCTGCTGTGTATCATCTGCTGCATCATTTATCATCAATAAAGCTTATACCCTGGAACTACATCCAGTTCCAGAGCAAGACATCAGGATAACTATATTGGTATATCCAGCCATGGAAGCTTTGGTGGCAGTGCAGTGGCAGAGATGAAATGGCTGCAATCACCATGGCAACAGAGAATAGCGCAAGAAGTTATCTCTAGCAAGAGGAAACTAGTGTGCTGGTTCCCAAGAGCCCAGGAACTGGCAGAATAACTCCACAGCTTATTCTTGCAATGGAGGTGGACTTTCTCTGTCATCCCCCC
Source organism: Phrynosoma blainvillii (assembly GCA_026167975.1). Classification (NCBI taxonomy): domain Eukaryota; kingdom Metazoa; phylum Chordata; class Lepidosauria; order Squamata; family Phrynosomatidae; genus Phrynosoma; species Phrynosoma blainvillii. The sequence continues at coordinate 104,512,569 of JANUYF010000003.1, forward strand.
AGTGCTGTTGTGCAAAAAGTGACTTACCTTGATATAATGGAGCAATACACCTATGTAAATCACCAAAAAGATTCTGGACTAAATGTTCTTGGGCTGCAACTCCAAACAGCTGTAGCTAATATACACACTGGCAAGAGATTATAGGAGCTGCAGTCCAGAAACATTGGGAGGGCCACAGAATTCCCACATCTGTGGTACTTACACATTGGGTTGTGCTGTAAGTATAGTTTAGGAACATGACATTATAAGTCTGTTGCCATCATCTCTTCAAGAACATGGGAGGAAATGCATATTTATAAAACATTTGCTTTGTTTTTTTAGAAAAAACCCATACAGGCAATATTTTGGTTAGAATTGATTTGAAAATGTAAATATAACATCTCACACCAAGCATCTATTTTGTGCATTGCATTGGTAATTATGAATGTTGTTAACATTTCCAACAAATGCTAAAGAGGTGGGAAGCCTACTAGTATAGTTCAAGAAAATGGAAAAGCATAAATTCTTTCAGTGTAATTCTTCTCCGGAATTGACATAATGTGGCTGTCTGAAAGGGGGAGGTGAGTACGTGGAAGGCAAGACATAGAACTTTTGTTCCTTCGCTGTTGGGATTTGTGACAAGTGTAGGGAGAGGGGGAAATGGATGTGCAGAAGCCTCACTCTTTAGGTCATACACTCATGGATGAAAAGGAGTGTGTCACATAGGGCCTTTGCAGACTTCCAGAAATAGTGCAAATTGAGTCCACTTTAAGGGTTAGGGTTAGTGCTAGGGAGTCATGGGAATTGTTTGTTTTTTTCTGAGACATTGAGCCTTCTCTGTCAGAGAGCTCTGGCGCCACAATAACATACAGTTCCCATGATTCCCTAACCCTAGCCCTAACCCTAAAAGTGGACTCAATTTGCACTATTTCTGGCAGTCTGCAAAGGCCCATAGACATTTTCACCTTCATAATTGTTGTGACCTTAGCTAAGCATGCTTGTTTGATGTCTGGTTTGATATCCATCCTTTCTACTAAAAGGTTGCCCTAGCCAAAGAGCAATACAGAAATACAGAACTATAACTAAACTCTCAATTAAGACATAACTTTCAAGTCTGTCAATGAACAACACAACATTAAACGAGCCAGCACGCACGCAGTCCAACTTTCGGCCAGAACAGACCAGCTTACATGCCAATATTAGCATTAAAAAGTGGGATGAGGAGAGGCATGGTGGTAAATGAAGTAGACCTTTCTCCTGTGCAAGATTTCAACTCTGTGGTCATTTTATCTTATTTGCAATAAGATACAGAAAAGCTACCAAATGATGCAGTCCTAGTCATGCTTATCTGGAATTCAGAAGTCCTGAACTAGCTTGAGGCTATGCACTTACAAGCACAAATTGCTAGCTGGAAGAAGAAGAAAGCCAGCTACACTAATGGCCATTCCTATCTTGATGAATACCACTGAGGAGTATTTGCATAACTCCAGCCAAATTTGTTAATAGCTGTTTGGGACTAGGGGGGGCGGGGTCAGACCCCTTTACTCCTTCTCTCTAAACAGCTGATCAGAGTTATTACGATTATAGCAGTCCTTCAAAGGAACTTTTCCAAGTTCTGGGACTGGTGGAAGAATGCAAACACAGACCCAGCAGCCCACATGAGTTAAATCAGGCGACATAGAGAGAATTCTGAATATATCCATGCATAACATTTGGCTGTTAATTGTTATAACTTACATAGTTTTTATCCAATATTTTTTAAAAAATTTCTCACAATCTACTGGGAAAGAAATAGAATTTCTTTTTCCTGTGGGTTCAAAGGCTAAAAGTATTCTGGCTAGATATAGAGAAGCAAGACAAGGGCATCTGGAAAATTCTCCTTAAAGAGGCAGATTTTCAGTTTAATTTCCCTGAATGGTAGCAGAGCCAAGTCTACCTGAACACTGCTCAGAATGTCATTTCTGCTTGCAACAGACTCCACAGACTGTCCTAACAGACAGGTAACATTGATATCTTAGTCAATTTTAGGCTTCCCAGTCAGTGGCATCACTAGGGGTGTGTGGACCGCACCAGGTGACACCCTAAGGGGGTGTGTGACACCATTGCTCCTCAAACACCTTCCTTTTGGCAGAAACAGTCTGTGACATTCATCTGCTTCCCTTTAAAATGCTTTAAGAGATGGAGTGGGGTGAAGCTCAGTGGGAGGAGAGGTCCCCAAAATTTTTAAAATTAAAATTTCAATTTTCAAAATATTAATATATATATATATATATATATATATATATATATATATGAAATTAAAAAAATATTCTTTTTAATTTTTCTTTAAAAATATCACATTTTAATCAAATCTTCACTAAGTCTATGTAAATACGTTTAGGTTGTGCTTATGATATTGTAATTTGAAGGTATACTTTTAATTTTGCTACTTGTTTATGTGACAACTGTTAGCATGACATTCAGTGGTATATGGGAATTATGATTTATGAGTAACATTAGTGCAAAACATTCTTACTAAGGATTCCTGTATGGTGTGAAATGGGAGGAGGAGGAGGTCAATGGGGGGGGATGTGACATCATGAGTTACCACACCAGCTGACAGAGATGCTACTGCTCCCAGTGCCTCATTCCCCATGCCCTCCCAATATGGCTTAAAGATAACATATTTAATCTAAATAGCAGAAACTTTATGTTTCCAAGTGGTTTATCATTCAATCCCTTTGCATTATGTCCAATCCAGCCACCAAATTCTCTTCCTTTTAACCATCTTCCACTCAGCCTGCCATGCCTGACCCACCAAAGTTCCCCCATATTGGTTCCAGATCTTGCCTTGGATTAGCCTGATACCCCTTCTGTGAAACTTTGTACTAATGATGGGGGTGGATGGGCAGATGGATTGAATTTGAACAACACTCTTATTCTGGTCATGAGTTGGCTGCAAGAATGTAGTGCAATCCTGAGTAGAGATGATGAAGCTGCCCTAACAAACATAATAATTAGCTTGTTAAGTTATTATTCACTCACCCCAATCTCAGACAAAAGTTATCAATTCTTTTGATATACCTTTCTATAAATATGAATTGCTGCACATGAAGAAGCACAGCAAGTAGCATTACACATGAAGCTTAAGGTCCCTGCTGTTGTACACCTTCAATTTTTTTTCCAGCTTAAGGCAAACCTAAGGTAAACCTATGTCATGAGGTTTTCAAGGAAAGATTTGTTCAGAAGAGGTTTGCCATTGCATTCCTCTAAGGCTAAGAGAGTGTGATTTGCCCAAGGTCACCCACTGGGTTTAATTTGGACCCCTTCTCCCAGAGTCCTAGTCCAACCAATACACCACTCTGGCTCTAAATTCCTAGACTTCTTTGGGACTGTGCTGATGAGGAAACCACACATACAAGATGCTGAAGTCTTGTGTGGCATGCTGCAGAGCTCTGGAATGAGACTGAATAACTATGCATGGATGGGGAAGATCACCAGACTGATTGGCCATCATGTACCAATTGGGCTGAAGTAAAGGAACATCAGTACCATGCATAATGGTGTTCATGAAATTTGCAAGGTTTCCCAGGAGAGTTCCAGCAGAACAAGGACTCTATCACATGAGGATGAAAAATACAGGATAAAAGCATTGTTGGCTGGTACTTATCACACGAGATCATGTCCATCATGCTACTGCCTTGCATTCCATTCATTACTGTAGTGCACTTTTTCATTAATGGGCAAAACCAATCAACAGGCTCTCAATCTTGCTGCTATTCATGATTGCCTTTGTGCAATAGGTCCATTCCACTCCAGTGTGATTCTGCTTCACTCCCCACTCTCCCTTGCAGTGATAACATCGGCCAACACCTTCCTGAAGTCAACTGCTATGTGCATATTCACACAACAGCTGGCTTCAGGAGGCAGTTGGTGGCCGCAATCACTCATTTGCACCCTGACTTCCAGAAGGTATCATTTTTTGGCAAATCACGTGACCGTAGGGGAAAGTGTGATAAGAAATTATGCCAAACCAGTATGCCTCCATTCTTAAACTAGCACAATCATGGCAGGACAGCAGGCTGGTGTGCTAAAGCCCCACAAAAAAGAAATGGATGAAGAAGAAGAAGAAGAAGAAGAAGAAGAAGAAGAAGAAGAAGAAGAAGAAGAAGAAGAAGAAGAAGAAGACGACTATCACAGATGCCTTGCATAAACTTGCTGCACAGACTGTGTCTGAGTCACCTTGATAAGACTTTATGGGCTCTCCTCCCCAGATAGAAATCCCAGGACTTTACTTTTGGATGCTGAGTATACTTCTTGGGAACAAAAAGTATACTATACTTGTAAAGAAGCTGGGTGAAAACTGTATATACTCAGTTTTAATGTGGCCCATTGATAATTTGAGGGAAAACTTTAGAGACATGTTACAAAGGATTCGTATCAAACTAAAAAAATGCCAAAGAACTTACAAAATCCTGGCAGGCATAACAGTTTGTCCTCACCCTAAAGGCTGGATGGATGAGAGAGTAGAGAGGGGTCAATGCTTCTTTTAGGTGATCCCAAAATAGATTAAGCACTTGATCTTTGCCACGCTACTTAGAGAACAGAATGGTTCCTTTTATATAAAAAAGAGTTAAATTACAATACTTAATGACTGCAGTTTGACACTGCTTTAACTACCATGCCTCATTGTTATGGAATTCTGGGATTTGAAGTTTTATGAGATATTTAGCCTTTTTTGCCAGAGAGCTCTGGTGTCACAACAAACTGCAATCCCAGGATTCCACAGGCAATTAAAGCAGTGTCAAATTGCATTAATACTGCAGTGTGATGGCAGCCTCAGTTAGGACAAGGGTCAAAGATGTGAGTCAGAGGGAAAGGGAGAGTTATTAGAGTTCATAGAAATATGAACAAGAGATGTGAGTTAGAGCTAGTTAATTAGGTTCAGATAGGTTTAAAATACCCTAAAGCCATCAGATCCCCTCTCATCTCAGAAGCTAAACAGGGTCAGCCCTGGTTAGTAACTTGGATGGGAGATGGCCAAGAAATACCAGATGCTGTAGGCTATATTTCAAAGGAAGAAACTGGCAAAAGTGCCTCTGAATAATCCTTGCCAAAGAAAACCCTATGAAATTCATGGGGTCACCATAAGTCAACAGACAACTTAAAGGCACAAACACACACATGTGAATATATAGTTTACATGAGTCTTGCACAAAAATGAAATGAAAATATCTCTATTCTTTCTGCATGTGTTTTCTGTGCAGAAATGAGTATTTTGTGCAACATACACTTTTCCATATGTGTTTTTTCATATACTTACACACACACACACACACACATATATATATTTGCGCAGGGGTAGACAACCTTTCCCCTTTAAGGGCTGAGGGACTTCAGCTCCCAGAAGCCTCAGCCATGTTGGCCAATAGTCCCATATTGGCCAATAGCTCCTGGGATTCTGGGAGCTGAAGTCCCTCAGCCCTTAAATGGAAAAGGTTGCCTACCCCTGTATTTGCATAAAGGAATTTTCGCTAGTCCAGTCCCAAAGTATGAATGGTGCTCAAAAACTGAACGAAGTAGGGGTGGAGGAAATTGCTGAAATTATTCAGGTGGGCTGCAGGAATGAACTAAGAGCAGACTTGCATCTTTACTTTCTGATGCACTTTGGATACCATGAAAGCTGCCTTAGATGAGAAAAGTGCATTAAAAATATTGCTAACAAAAGGTGAGGTGCAAATTTAATGAATAAGAAATAACCACAAGTTAAACCCAGAAAAGAACAGCAACATGAGAATAAAACAACAAAAGCAATGGGAAACTCTGTCATAGGATTACAGATTTGTAGGGCTAGTCCAAGGCATTTTGCTACCTGAGGCAAAGAACAAGATGACAGAACCTACTCATTCCATTATAATTCCATGTACATAGGCCAATTGGACTGGCAGCTGAATCTTCCTTCAACACTGTGAACATCCTCCACAACAACTGGGCTACCTCACTTTGCCTAATGGTAGGGCCAACACCAAAAAATCCAGTTAACAGAACACACTTTTAATAGCTCATACCATTATATGTTTATATATGCCTTCAAGTCTCCTATTGACTTTTGGTGACCCCATGAATTTCATAGCATTTTCTTAGGCAAGGAATATTCAGAGGTGGCTTTGTCAGTTCCTTCCTCTGAAATATAGCCTATAGCGCCTAGTATGTACATGCCATTTGTTAAAACATGACTGGGCTAAGTCACTCTCAAAAGATATATCTGCTGTTCCAATAATCAAAACATGTTGCTGTAAAGAAAGTCTGGACATGGAAAAGCACAGGCATCCTAATATGTCAAGGGCATCTCTGAGTTGTTTTCAACCTGCCTTTAAAATATTCACCCAGATGAAATGACATTACTGCAGCATCTGTTAACTCTTGATAATACCCTGTTCTCATAATACAGCCTCAAGCCATTTCCATATATTTTGTTCTAGCCTAGGAATGCCTGCTTTTTTTCACTTGTGAGAAGGCAAATGCCAGGGTGATAGAACATGCAAATTGGCTTTTTAAAAATTCATTTTTCTACCATTCTTCCATGCCAAGTCATGGTTTTGGAAGGAGAAGAAAGCAAACAGGAAGAGATTTGAGAGGGTAACAGCTGAACAAGTGCAAGATGACATTAACATGCTGTAGATACCGAATATGGATAACATTCATGTTTCACCCACAACCATCTGGCAATGCTTTCTCTGGGAATGCAAACATCCCTTTGGTTAGGCCTTCACTGTAATGGACATTTATCTGCAACCTATGTAATTTCCTGCAGCCATTACAACAACTATGTGCATATGACTACAGTATACAATAATGTTGTAACTACTTTGGGAGAGCCAGTGTAGTGTAATGGTTTGAATGTTGGACAAAGAGTCTGGAGACCAGAGTCTGAATATCTACTCAGCCATAGAAATCTACTGGGTGACCCTGGGCAAATTACGTTCAGCCTCAGGAGAAGGCAAACCCTCTCTGAACAAATCTTATCAAGAAAATCCTGTGATAGGTTCACCTTTGGGTAACCAAAGAAACAGCTGAAGGTACACACCAACAACAAGCTGCTTTGGCTGTAGAATCTGCCCAAGACCAGAGGTTGTCAGTTCATGGCCTGTCATCCAAGACACAAAGCTTAGCAAAAGTTCTCCTCCCTCTTTTTTCTGTAGTCTGCCTCCCTGAATCCCCAGCCAGTAGAGCCATGCATGGAGGCTGCAGGAGTTTTGCCTGTTTATTGAATCATCCTTGTGAGCATGCATGGTGGGTGGGTATGTCCCCATTCATATCCATGGAACAGGAGCAGACTGGTGAGCATGGTGCTTCTGGGCCATGAGCCAGTGGGGGGTACCAGCCAGGCAACATCTGCTCCACCACCACCCTGTGCTAACTCAGCCACATTTCTGCCAGTGTGAGGGCTAACTGGTTCCTCATCTCTTCCTGCCTCCATAAAATTGTCAAGGCAAGAGAGAGATGGTGTGCACATGTGCTCTTTCTCTCCCCCAAATCTATTGTATAAATACTCAGTGCTTTCACCTTTGCAAGCAGAGGAGAAGGTAGAGTTAGGCAGCTTCAGGAGAGACAGCAACTGGGAGAGGAGAAGGGGAGAGAATGCATATCAAGCAGTCAGTCACTGGGGAAATACTCTGACTTTTCTGAGAGTTGGAATTGCTCTGCTGCTTTTGCCTCTGCTGCTGTTATTACCTTTCTCTGCTTCCTCCTTTCCTCACTGTTCTAGTTTTCCTACAACTTTAACACAGGAAAATCACCACCCCATTTACTACTGGCCCCTGGATAATAAGCCCTGTTCCTGCTAGGAAAGGAGATTATTTTCCCTCCATGGAAATAATATGCACTGAGTTCAGAATCTTTCGACTCTATTTGATTGTCAGCTCTATTTAATTGTCTGCTCCATTCAACTCTATTTAATTATCACTTTTGTCAGTTTTTAATTGTGTTTTTGTAAGTTTTTAATTGTAAGTTGCTTTGGGTTCCAATTTTGGGAGAAAAGTAATAAGTAATACAAATAAATAAATAAATCAAAAAAGTATCCTGGGTGATAGAGATTTTCAATCTGTGGGTAATTGTCATGGGTTTGGAATAGATTCAGGACAAGGGAGAGGGGTTCAGGGATCACTTTCACACTGCACAGTTACAGCACTATGATTCTAGTTTAAATCCATTTCAGTCTAGTTTCAGGCCTGGTTATGCAAAGAGACAGTCTCGGTTGCATTGGTGGACGATCTACACAGGGGAGTGGACATGGGGAGTGTTTTCCTGTTGGTTGTGCTGGAGCTCCCAGTGGCTATTGACACCATCGATCATGGTATCCCGAATTGCCTCTCTGGAATGAGGTTTAGAGCTACTGTTGTACAGTGTCTCCATTCTTTCCTGGAGAGGGTGCTCTCAGAGGGTGGTGCTGGGGGATTTCTGCTCAACTCCTTGCTTTGGCCTGTGGAGTATCCCAAGATTCAGTCTTGTCCCTTGTGCTATTTAACATCTACCTGGAACTACCGGGAGAGGTTGTCTAGACTTTTGGGGTCATGTGTCACCAGTATGCTGACCAGCTCTATTACTACTTTCTATGTAATTCCAAGAAAGCTGTTCCTGTGCTAAACCAGTGCCTGACAGCTGTAATGGTCTAGATGAGGGCAAACAAACTGAAGCTTAATCGAGACAAGACAGAGGTTCTCCTGGTCAGTCAAAAGACATGTTTGGGAATAGGGATTCAGTCTGTTAGATGGGGTTTGCAGTTTGGGAATATGCCCGGACTCAGCTCTGAGTGTGGAGGCCCAGGTTTCAGCAATGACCAGGAGTGTTTTTGCATAGCTAAAGATAGTGCCAGCTGGAGAAGTTGGATCTGGCCATGGTGGTACATGCCTTAGCTACATCCCATTTGGATTACTGTAATTCACTCTATTTGGGGCGGCCTTTGAAAAGTGCTCAGAAACTTCAATTGGCCCCAAGAGCTGTAGCCAGGTTCTCAAGTGGAGCTGGCTACAGAAAGCACATAACTCTCTTGTTGAAGCTGCTACGCTGACTGCCAGTCTGTTTGCAAGCACAAATCAAAGTGCTGGGTTTGGCCTATAGCCCTATATGACTTGGATCCAGGCTATTTGAAGGACTGCACCTCCCTTTGTGAGCCCATTAGAGCTCTACAATCATCTGGAGGGGCCCTTCTCTCTGTCCACTTTCTCAGGCTTGTTTGGTGGGAACAAGAGAGAGGGCCTTCTCAGTGGCTGCTCCCAGACTTTGTAACTTCTTCCCTACAGTGGCCAGGATGGCCCCAACTTTGCTCTCTTTCTGTCAGTAGGTCAAACATTTTTATACCATCAGGCTTGTAAAAACTTACTTGGGTGAGGTTTAATATTGTGCAGTGGTGGTCTTAAGATTTGTTTAGTCTTTTAATGAATTTTAATGTTTTTAATATTTGGTGTTTTACCTTTATAGATTGGTTAATCACTTTTTAAATAAGTCTTATACATTCAGCCCTCCGTTTTTTCAGGGGATCCGTTCCGGACACCCACCTACCTGCAAAAATGGAGATTCACCAATATTCAAGTCCCATAGGCTTGAATGGGGCATGCCCCATTGATTTTAACGGAGCTTGTCCCTCCGTGAATATGCAAAACCGCAGACTTAAGTCCGCAAGAATGGAGGGCTGACTGTATTTACATTTTTGTTAATGACTGCATGGTTTTAATCTGTATATTTTTAAAATATGTTGTTGGCTGCTTTGTGGAATATAATTGAATAAATAAATGCATAAATAGTTTATGAACTATTTAGGAACACCCACAGACTCCTGGGGTTTATAGTTTCATCAGTGGTACAATAGTTTTCTGGCTGAGGGTTCTAAATAACCTCTCTCTAATCTCCAAACCCCAGTGTTCCACAGAATGTTGCCACGGCCATTAAAGTGGAATCATAGTGCTATAACTGTATAATGTGAAATGGTTTTTGATATGCCTAAATGTTATTGGTGTCAATGGGACTTCTGTGCATATCAGTAATCATTAAGGTGAATAAGATTTCAGCCCATTTACACCATAATCCTTTGCAAGTCTATTTAGACATAGGCACCACTGCAATCAGCTGGTCCTATTCCCAAGTAAGGGGTATAGGACTGAAGCTTTCAACTTGTCTAGATTTTACTCATTCCTTCTAAAAATAATTCCCTCATTAACATTTTTTTTTGTAAGAAACTTGAACACTTTCAAAGGTTTAATACGGGCACAAAGTAGAACTTCACCAGGCTCCTAGCACATTGAATCAGTTTTCATCAAGAATGTATGATGTTCTAATTATAATCATCTAATTCACATTTCAATTTTCTGAAGATATTAAAAGCATCCCTTTGAGAGTCCATGGCAATGATTTGGCCTTAAATGAACTGCCCCCATCATCTGAAAGACACAAATGGTTTAGAGGACATATTAAAATAAAATTGAATTGATCTGAACTGAACTGAATTTATACAAACTAATAATAGATTTTGTTTTGTTTTGTTTCCTTCACTGGTTTCAGCAGGGAATGTAACACAAAATTAAATGAGAGAATACATACCCTCCAACATTACAGAGATGAAAACTGGGCCAAGCAATATCAGAGTGTGGTCAAGATAGCAAAAGTTATTAATGAAAAAGAACATACCAGGTAGGAGAGGCAGCAAAATATTGCTTTTGCCCGATTTGACAGGGAAGGGCAAGGTTCTGCCTCCTCCTCTCTTCCCCTCTGCCCCAAGTTAATTTAGTACAAACTATTTTGGCACTTTGAATTAAAGTTTGCACCAGTGGAAGTTAGCTGAAGCCAAAGGGGGAAAGTGGGAGGAGCAGAAAGAAACTAGGACATTTTAAAAGCAGAAGAAAAAATGGGACAATGACTAATCATGACTGTCCCTGCCGGATCAGGACACTTGGAGGGTATGAGAATACAGGTTAAAACTTACAAGAAAAGCCTACCATCTGACTGGAACAATATTCTTAGACACATGTGGGGTAAGTAGGGTGATCTCAAAACAGCTTGAACCAGGCACTCTGCACATCCTCAAAAATGCTCTCTTAAGCATCATGTCATAGTATCTATAGATAAACATTAAACACAGGCCATAGGACCAACCAGCAGTAACTTTGAGACTTGATTTTATATATTGGGACTATGCTTGTCAAACCTTATACTATTCTAATTTGTATATAGATCAATTAAAGTAAACAGCGTTCTTCAACTGATTGTTTTCCAGGCCTACTGGACTACAACATCTACCATCCCCCAGCTGCATGGTGGTTATGCAGGTTGGGTGATAGGAGCTATAGTTGGAGCCCAACACTTCTGGACAGCAATGGGTTGGGGAAGACATATCTATCCAGTAATGAAAGATTCACAGAATGTAAATATGTTTCTCTGTTATCCTGTCCAAGGAAGTTGATGAGATCCTTTTTTGCTTTGCATTTATCATTATTGCAGCCATGACTCTGATATATCCTAGGAGTTTATCACATTAAAGAAACCTGACTTACCTCTTCCGTTTTACAGTCTCTTATGGGATGCAGCTGGGAAGTATTGCAGAGAAAATGCTGCTAATGCTGCCACTCGACTGCATCCTGCCTACATCTCGGCTAAAACCCGGCTCCCAGCCACACTCATCTGGCCGATTTGCAAAGTTGGAAGCTTCCCAACTTTGCAAATCAGCCAGCTGAGTGTGGCTGGGAGCCAGGATTTAGCCAGGATGCAGTTGGGCGGCAGCATTGGCAGCATTTTCTGTGCCATACTTCCTGGCTACATCCCATAAGAGACTGTAAAATGGAAGAGGTAAGTTGGGGGGGGGGTTAATATGATAAATTCCAAAAGCTATGTACTTATTATTATTATTATTATTATTATTATTATTATTACTCCTCAAATTTTCCTTGCAGAATTTAGACAAGCATCCCTGAACATAATCTATTGAAATGAATGCAAAATATTTTTTTAACCAGCATCACTTAAGCAGGCAAGTTATTCATCAGTTTTTCAAAAAACTTAAGAAAAGGTAGAACTAAAAGCCAAACAGGAAAATAAAACTGTCAAAAGAATGCATTATTGACCTAGTGGGAACTATGCAAATTTTCTTTCCAGTCTATTAGTTTCTGACGGATTCAAAGTAAAGTCTTTGGGCAAAGGAAAGAATCTGTGAACAACTTCTTTGAGTTAATGGCTGGAAATGATTTAAAAAAGGTTTATGTGGGTTCATTCTTGTAATTCATGTACGGAGCTGTGTGCAGATTCCATGTATTTAAGTGGAATGTCTGCAGAGCTGAAGCATAAGCTCCTTGACATTGAGACATGGTCTTTTTATCTTGCCACTCAATGTGCATATTCTGATTGGATTTAGAAAGAAAGCTGTGCACACAGAAACATGGCTGGCATCCAAAACCAATTTGACTGAAGTTCATTCCTAGATAAGGAAGTGCTACGTTTATCTTTTTGACCAAGAATCTTTCCATTCATAAGTGGAAAAAGATTCATAGTAATCCTTTCCCTAAAGAAGAAAAATTCAAGCTCTGGATGAATAAATAAAAAGTGAAAAATCTATATTTTATAAACACTAACAACTTGTTTTCTCAAACATATACATGATTTGTGTGTGTGTGCGTGCGTGCGTGCGTGCGTGTGTGCGTGCATGTGTGTATGCATGCATGCGCCTTCAAGTTGCTTGTTGACTTATGGTGACCCCCTGAATTTCATAGGATTTTCTTAGGCAAGGAACACTCAGAGGTGGTTTTGCCAGTTCCTTCCTCTAAAATGTTGCTGCAGCACCTGGGATTCGTTAGCAGTCTCCCATGCACAATTACTTCCCAGAAAAACCAAAGAGATGTCTTTTGTTCAAAAACATCAAATAAACTGGCAGTTGTTTGGGCTGATGGGAATTGTAGTCATACTTCTCAGAAATACCTCCCAGAAATTTAAAAGCAGGAAGCAGGCACATTCCTATTCTTCAACAGGATCATATTGCAAACATACATTGGATAATGGAGCATACCAAAGAATTTGAAAAGAAAATCAGCCTGTGCTTTCTAAATTGTAGCAAAGCCTTTCATGATTGTTCAGTTCATGAAAAACTATGGATTGCTCTTAGATAAATGAGGGTGCAACAACATTTTATTGTCTTGAAGTACTTGATGTATCTGTTCTCAGGACAAGAGGGTATTGTCAGGGCAGAATACAGAGAAACAGAATGGTTTCCAATTGGCAAAGCAGGGGTAGGCAACCTTTCCCCTTTAAGGGCCGAGGGACTTCAGCTCCCAGAATCCCAGGAGCTATTGGCCAACATGGGACTATTGGCCAACATGGCTGAGGCTTCTGGGAGCTGAAGTCCCTTGGCCCTTAAAGGGGAAAGGTTGCCTACCCCTGGGCAAAGGAGTCAGGCAAAGCTGCATTTTATCACTCTATTTGTGAGAGGAATGTTGTGCAAGAAGCAATACCTCCTTCCACATCATCTAAAAACTGATATATACTTGCATAACCCCAGGTTATCCTGTTGGTGATTCTGGTCAGTGTATAATTCCATACACTTCTATCATGATCCACCTCCACTCTTCCTCCCCCCCTCCCCCTGCTTGCTGATCGCTCCCTGTGTTGCAACATTTCCACATAGGGAACCTGGTGCAGCCCCTTGAATCTTTTAGTTGTACCCTTTCTGCACCTTTTCCAGCTTTACAATATCTTTTTTTTTGAGATGTGATGAGCAGAATAGTCAACAGTATTCCAAGTGTGGTTGCACTGTACAACTGCAATCCTGAATGGTTCTGTGTAGCACAGCATAGCACCTACCTACCTACCTGTAGTTCTACTGAAGTCCCTCTCCCCCACCATTTGTGTCTGGGGGAGAATGAGAACAGATCTGCAGAATCATCTGGCTATATCCTCATAGCTAGACATGAAGACATGCTGAGATTTGTCAGAGTCTTCTGGAGGCTGCAGCATCTGATATAATAATTTTATAACTGGCCATAGGAGCATAGCTAGATGCTCCTGCAATTTTGCCCTCTGCTCTCCACCAAGAATAGAATGGGCATGTGGGAGCCTTCTTAGGTTGCAGGAGGGCTTTGATCACTGCAAAGGGAGGAAGGGAATATTAACTTCCACAGGTACCAAAAACACACGTTACACAGGCATAAGGGTAATTTACACCAGTAGATACTACCAACACAATCCTAGGAGATTATCACATCAGATTTAAAAGCAGTTTTCCTGAGCTGTCTTAAAACGAGAAGTGGGCAGCATCCTGATAGTTTCAGACACATTTAGCCACCAAAATCACTGCCCAGCTGCAGCCCAGCTCCATCGCTGCTCCAAGGGGCGCTCCTCGCACCACTTTCCGAAGCTGGGAGTTTTCCAGCTTGAAAAATTGGCTGCCGGAGTGCCCCTCCAAGCAGCGATGGAACCAGGCTGCAGCCAGGTGGTGATTTCAGCGGCTAAATGTGTGTGATACTATCAGGATGCCACCCGCTTCTAATTTTAAACCAGCTCAGGTGCTTTCAAACCGGATGCGATAATCTCCCTAGTCTACATCTGTAACAGCATGATATTTGCAGTTTTGTTTTCAATGTCTTTCTTAATCATAACTAATGTTGTTATGACTTTATAATAGCAGCCACACATTATGCTGTTTTCGTTGAACTACCTACCACCATCTCAGGATTCCTTTCCTCATCAGTCACTCCCATCAGCCTATCTGTGTATATGTGCTCCTGCACCCAATATGCTAAATTTTACATTTGCTTATGCTGACTCACATGTGCCATTTGAATGCTCTTTCCCCCTGTTTTTCAGAAATTGTTTTCATGCAATGTGTAAAAAGGATAGTATCTCTTAGGAAATATAAGCTATCTGGATACATACTACAAGGCTGCCCATGAAATGTCAAAAATAAATGTTTTAAATTCTTTTTGAATTAGTAGTGGGGATTGGAACTAATAGCTCTCCCTGGCTGATATTACTCTCCAAAAATGTTGATTTTTATGGTAGTGGGGTTTACTTAGTTTTAATTTAATCGTGCCTTGTTTTTTTTATTTTATAGAGAAAGAAACTAACATTTGGGAACCAAAGCACTCACTGAAGCTCTAACTTAGCATTAACCTATTAAAAAAAAACTACAAAAGAATTTTAGCACAAAAAATAAACAAGAGGTTAAACTGAAAACTACTATAATGGTTACAGTGAAGGTATACCATCTGTTATCTGTCATCATAACAATTAGGTTATGGGGCTAGAATATTCTATGCCCCAGTCACCTCAGTTTTCCAGTGGCCTTGAGTTCTATTGCTCTCCTTGAGGCCGCGAATGTGGTGGGGGCGGCTATCGGAGTTGTGCAGGGGAACAGGAGGTATGGTCGTAACATAGGGAACATATGTCACAAAAGAAGACGGGATCGCTGTTTGAAAGCTATCCCACATTCAGTTCCCTCTGTTTCCCAGAATGATTTGGAGAGCAGACCAACCATTCAACAAAACCTCACTCTGCTCCTTTGCAATGCCAGGTCGGTCAAGAACAAAACACATATCATCCATGATCTCCTCATGGATGAGGATGCCAACCTGGCTTGCTTCACAGAGACCTGGCTGGGAGAAGACAGCACTGTCACATGGGCGCACGCCCTCCCAGCCGGGTACTCTGTCAGTGAGCAGGTGAAGGGAAGTGGGCAGGGGGGCAGAGTGGCTCTAGTTCATAAGAACAGCCTGACCTTGACCAGGATACCTGTCCGGAACACAGTCCATTTCGAGTGTATGTACCTAAGCCTCAGGACCAGGGATAGTTTGGGGATTTTGCTAGTCTACCGGCCACCCAGTTGTCTAGCAGACTCCCTGACCGAGCTGACACAGCTGGTCTCTGAACTGCTGTTGGAGACTCCCAGACTTTTAGTTTTGGGGGACTTCAACATCCCGCTCAAGACCAGCTTAACAGGCGCGGCTCGGGAGTTCATGGAGACCATGGCAAACATGGGCCTATCCTAAATTGGTCCTTAGGCCCATACATTGTGCAGGTCATACACTTGATGCTGTCTTCAGTACGGAACAGGAATATCCATGGGCAGAGGTTGTAAGTATGTCCGCATTGTCATGGACAGATCATTTCCTGGTCAAGACGGAACTTAGAGCCAACATCCACCCCACCGGGGGTGGTGGACCCATTAGAATGGTCCGCCCTCGAAGGCTAATGGATCCAATAAGATTCCAGAAAGCCTTAGAGGGTTCAATGGTTGGGAATGCCGGTGACCCTGTCGATGCTCTGGTCAACACCTGGAACACCAATCTTACCAGGGCTATCGACACGATCGCTCCCAAGCATCCTTGCCAATCCGTTTCAAATCGTAGGCCATGGTATACACCAGAGCTTAGGAGGATGAAGCGGTTTGGTCAATGACTAGAGCACAAGTGGCAGAAGACTCGACTCTTATCTGACAGAACTCGCCATAGGAACTTTCTTCGTTCCTATTGGGAGGCAATACTTGCAGCGAAGAGAGCCTTCTCCTCTGTACATATTGCGTCTGCAGAGTCCCGTCCAGCAGAGCTGTTTAGGGTGGTGAGGGAAATGACACAGGTGTCCCCTGCGCCAAATCCCTTACTTAACCCGACAACAGCCTGCTGTTACGCATTTAACAACTTCTTTGCAGATAAAATCTCTCAGATAAGAGCCGACTTAGATGCCACTATTGTAGCAGAATCTCTAGGTGAGGTGTCCAGCGACTCCGGCGATGAAGTTATCCTGGATCAGCTGCAATCTGTGAGTACCGAGGACGTGGACAAGCTGCTTGGTAAGGTGAGGAAAATGTCCTGCCCTCTCGACCCTTGCCCATCATGGCTGGCCATCCGGGGGGGGGATGCATTGAGGAGATTCCTCATGGATATCATCAATGCATCCTTCAGGGAAGGACATGTTCCATCTTGTTTAAAGGAAGTGGCTGTTAGGCCGCTTCTGGAAAAACCTTCCCTGGACCCCCTGGATATGAGTAACTACAGGCCTGTTTCTTTGTTGCCATTTTTGGGCAAGGTAATCGAGAGGGCGGTTGCTCTTCAGCTCCAAGCTGTCTTGGATGAAACCGATTATCTAGACCCATTTCAAACCGGCTTCAGGACAGGCTTTGGGGTTGAGACTGCCATGGTTGCCTTGACCGACAATCTGCGTCTGACCATCGACAGGGGTAGTGTGACCCTGTTGGTGCTCCTAGACCTCTCTGTGGCTTTCAACACGATAGATCACGGCATCCTCTTGGACCGCCTGAGGGGGCTAGGTATTGGGGGCACTGCATTGCAGTGGTTCCGGTCCTTCCTCTCGGGTAGCAAGAGGGAGCTCACTTGTGGGGTCCCTCAGGGGGCTATCTTGTCCCCGATGTTGTTTAACATCTATATGAAGCCGCTGGGTGAGATTATACGGAGTTATGGTGCTGGGTGTTATCAGTACGCTGATGACACCCAAATCTATTTCTCCGTGTCTCATTCATCGGCCTCGAATTCTAATTGCATCTCCTCTCTCAGTGAATGTCTTCAGGCGGTAATGGGTTGGATGAGGAAAAACAGATTGAAACTGAATGCGGACAAGACGGAGGTGCTCACGGCAGCGGCCCCGAAACCAAGAATCGGGTTGCAACCTCCAGTCCTGGATGGGGCCACACTCTCCTCCAGTGACTGTGTTCGCAGTCTGGTGGTGCTCCTTGACTCGTCGCTCCTGATGACAAATTAGGTAAATGCAACAGTCAGGAGCACCTGTTATCAGCTTCAGCTGATACGCCAGCTGCGCCCTTTTCTGGAAGTAAGGGATCTCGAGACTGTTGTGCATGCGCTGGTAACCTCACGCCTTGATTTCTGTAATGCGCTCTACATGGGGCTAGCCTTGTGCTTGGTTTAGAAATTACAGCTGGTACAAAATATGGCAGCCAGGCTTGTTTTGGGAACATCTAGGAGAGACCACATTACTCCGGTTTTGAGGTCCCTCCACTGGCTGCCAGGCCCAGTACAAGGTGTTGGTTATCACCTTTAATGCCCGAAATGGCTTGGGTCCAAGCTATCTCAGGGACCGCCTCCTCCCATACAATCCTCCCCGCACTCTCTGCTCCTCTGGGAGGAATTTGCTGCAGCCTCAAATATCGAGGCTTGCGGCTACCTCCCAGAGGGCTTTTTCAGTTGTCGCCCCCAAACTCTGGAACGGCCTGCCGGATGAGATCTGTCAGTTAACATCATTAGACAGCTTTAAAAAGGCTATCAAGATGGATCCCTTCCGGCAGGCCTTTCCAGATTAATTATCCCAGCCTTGGGTATTCCCACCCCCAATGGTCTTCACGTGGCCCCATCTACTGATGGATGAAGAACATTGCCTTGGGCCAATCTTGTGCTTTGTAATGTTTTAATTTTTTTTAATTGTTCGAATTTGTAGTTTTAATCTTCATTTGATTTAATACTGTTTTAAGGGGGGAGGGATTGTATTTTGGGATATATTGTATGGTTTTATTGTTGTAAGCCACCCTGATTGGGTCCCCAAAGGGCAGGATATAAATACATATTCTTATTCTTATTCTTATTCTTATTCTTATTATGCCTCTCTGACTAACTCATTTAAAGAGTTTGGGCAACTCTCCCATATTTCCCCAAAACAGTGCAATCCTGTGCATGTCTGCTCTAGAGCTTGGGAAAGTTACTTTCTAAATAACAGTTTCCAGAATCAGTAAGCTAACATGAATATAAGCATACTGTCTGTGGAGGCATGTCTGGGAGTTGTAGTCAAAAGAAGTAACTTTTTCAGGATACTCAAAATACTGCCATTTTGTTTAGCAAGGCTTACTCCTAGTTAAGTGCATATATGATTGTAGTCATAGGAGTTTATCACAGGGGAGGCAAAGTGCCCAAATCCCATGCAGAAACGGGATTTAAAGCCCGGGAAAAGCCTCAAAAACAGATTGATTTTTCAGATGATGAACATTAACACAACATTAACTCTGACAGAAAGTTGACAAAATTCATCGCTTTTTACTTTCAGGATTTTCTGAAAGTAAAAAGCAGTGTGTTTTGTCAATTTTCTGTCCGAGTTAATGTTGCATTAATGATCATTAACCCCAACGTCATCTGAAAATCAATCCCCTTTTGCAGGCTTTTTCCAGTTTAAATCCTGTTTTTGCACAGGATCTCTCCCATGTAATAAACTCCATAGTCTGATTTTCCAAGTGTGAGAAGAGACAGAAGGAGCTGCAAGAAACACAGAGGAGAGGAACAACTCCATGATGACATTGTCTGGATTCCTGCTAGAAAGTGAGTAAACAAGACTCATGCTCAAAATACACAAATACATTTAATTCATTTTCTGGCAGAGATGTTCCCTCAAGTGTTGGAAGAATTTTGTTTGTCATAGAATGTGATTTCAATCACCTAGGTATCTTCCTTGTAGCATACTTTGTTTTGTGATTGATCATTGGAAGACAAACACAGGCTTAATTTGCAAATAGCTGCCTAAGTACCCTAAAGGCACCAGATCCTGTCTGATCTTTGGAGTTAAGAAGGATCAGCTCTGGTTCGTCCTTGGATGGGAGACCAACATCCAATACCAGATGCTGTAGAATACATTTCAGAGGAAGAAACAGGCAAAACTGCCTCCGAGTATTACTTGTTTATAAGAAAACACTATGAAATTAATGGGGTTGCCATAAGTCGACAAGGGACTTTAAGGCACATAGAAATACACAATTTGAAAATCTAATTGCTGAAGTAATATCTCTGAGAAAATTCAATTGTGGAAGGGGAAAATACTAATGGGCATTCCCCATAACTTCTTTATTTGACCCAAACTGATTTTACACTAAGGAGATTATTCCACCGCTGAAATAACCAACTTACCTCTTCCGAATTGAAGCCTAATTCGGGAAACAGCTGGGTCCTATTGCAAGGATTTTGCCACTGAAGCCGCCAGGCAAGTCCAGCCCAGCTGCAGCCCGGGTCCCCAGCACCCTTGGCAGCCTTATTTTGAAACCGGGAGCTTTCCAGTTTAAAGAAATGGTCGCCGAAGCACACCAGGGACCCAGGCTGCAGCCGGGCTGGACTCACCCAGCAGCTTCAGTGGCCAAATCCTTGTGATAGGACCCGTCTGCCTCCCGAATTAGGCTTCAATTCAGAAGAGGTAAACCACATTATTTCAGTGGTGGGATAATCTTCTAAATACTTGGTTTGGAAGCATCCCTGGAAGAAAAGGAAGAAAAGACCCAGTCCGAAGTGATTTAGGTTAAGCCACCAGTTAATGTATCACATTTAAGCTGCTTTTTGAAGTTGATGAGAACTGAGAGTAATCAGTATATTTAAAAAGAAACCCAAAACCTCAAAGAACAGGGTTTTGTAAACACACACTGAAGCTTCATCTTATGCTTTGATCACTTCAATTACAGGGTGTACGAAACAGTTACAGCTTCCCTTAAAAACTTATTTTCCTTATTTCTAATGGGAAAGGACCTGACACTAGGACTTCATTATTAAAAAGTCGTGACATTTCTGATATAAATTAACTGTAGCACAAATTTGTGATTCTGCCAAGAGGCCAGAAAACTGTTGTTCCTTGAACTGCAGGAGATAATGTCAGCAGTTATTTTTAGTGCAGCCGAAGTTCATTTTGCATAGGGCCTCATGTGACACAAATAAAATATTCTGCATAAGAGCAAAAGTATCAGAGCAGCAGAGGCAGACATTAAAATATTTCATTCATTAAAAATGGAAGTATTTAGGAATGAAACACTCTTAATCTCATAATTTTAAATAACCAAAGAAAAGTGAGTGTGTCTGATTATACCCCAAAGGATGATCAAAATGCAAAAGAGCAAACTAGACAAACAACTGTAGTCTAAGAATTCAAATCTATTCCTTTGCATCAGGAGTAGGGACGCTGAGCTAGAGCACATGATTTGCATGCAAAAGGCCTGGGTTTCAATCCCCACCATCATCAGGTTGACCAGGAAAGGACTTCTCTCTAAAGCTAATACTGAGCTATACAGACTATTTTTCTGACTGGTAGGTATAAGGGGGCTTCCCACATACCCCCATGCTACATTTGTGCTGCATGCCACATTAAGAGCTCATCACCACATCGGTTTTCCATATCTTGTACTACATTTGGGTTACTGTAATGCACTCTATGTGGGGCTGTCTTTGAAAAGTGCTTAGAAACTTTGGTTGGCCCAAAGAACTGCAGTCAGATTGTTAACTGGGGACCTTTACAGACTGCCTGAAATAACGCAGCTTGAGGCCACTTTGACTGTCCTGTTTTAGTGCTAGGGAAGCTTGGGAATTGTATTTTTTTCTGGGACATTGAGCCTTCTCTGTCAGAGAGCTCTGGTGCCACAATAAACTACAGTTCCCATGATTTGTTAGCACTGAGCTAGGACAGTTAAAGTGGCCTCAAGCTGCATTATTTCTGGTAGTCTGCAAATGCCGTGGGTCTGGCTACAAGGAGCAAACAACTTCCTTGTTGGAACAGCTCCACTGGCTGCCAGTTGGTTTCCAAGCACAATTCAAAGTGCTTGTGATGACCTCCAAAGCCTTATATGGCTTGAGTCCAGGCTATTTGAAGGACCATATATCCCTTTATGAACCATTGGGGCTCTAAAATAATCTGGAGGCCCTGCTCTCTGTCTCACCATCTTCTCTAGCTTGTTTGGTGAGAACAGGGGCCTTCTCAGTGGGAGAGTTTTTTAGGCCTAGGCTATTATGTCTGTTGGGATATGGCTGTTTGTTTGTGTGAGCTGGGAGGAGGCTTGCTTGAGGGCCCATTAGTGTTCTATTGTTCTATTGTGCGTAGGACAAGTCCTCTGCCTGAGCACATGGTCTCAGGGGAACAGGGCATTTGTTGAGAGGAAGTGAGGCAGAGACTTGGTTGTGGGAAGAGCTACCAGCCACTAACTCTATTAGTCCCAGTCCTTGGAACTCAACAAACTGAGATTTGCTAACAGGCGAAGTTTATGTTCTTGCCAAGAGATGTGGATAGCTACACCTTCAGCAAGTGCAAGTTGGTTGCATTGTTGAAAGAGAAGGTCCAGCAACTTGAGGCCTGTGCATTTGCTCTTCAGCATATCAAGGAGCAAGAGGTTTTCTTGGACAAAGTGGATGGGAGTTTTTTAAAAATGGGGTACTGAAGACACAATTTCAAACCATTTCAGTAAAGAGGTGAAATGGGAGGTGCCTAAAGAAACCAGGATGGATGTCTAAAGAACTTTCAACTGAGATGAGATTTAACAGGAACATGTAGAAGAAGTAGAAAAACGGGGAAATCACCAAAGAGGAATTCAAACAATAGCCAGCATGTGTAGAGGGAAAGTCAGAAAAGCTAAAGTACAGAATGAGCTCAGGCTTGCTAGAGAGGTTAAAAACAATAAAATAGCTTTTTTGGTTCTGTCCATGGCAAAAGAAAGAACAAGGAATTGGTAGGGCCACTGCATGGAGAAATGCTAACAGTGGACAAAGAAAAGGCAGAACTACTTAACACCTTCTTTGACTCAGGGGGGATGCAGATGGGCAGCCGTGGGCCCCCCTGGGAAGCGGAGGCTTGGGGCCGAGGCTGCCCCATTCCTCAGCCCTAATTCTCCCTTCTGCTGGCCCTGAAAGGAGCGCTAAAATGCCGGTCCTTCCAGAGTCGGCAGAAGGGACGTAACAAGAGCTGCCGCATGGCTCTTCTGCGCCTCTTCCTGCCCAGCGCATGAAGACGCTGCACCGGGAGGGCCTATTCAGGGCGCGCATCAAGCATAATGGCACGTGCCCTGATGACATCCTCAGGGAGGGGTTCAGGAGGCCGCTGTGCGCCCTTCCCCTTCCGTGCCTCTAAGAAAGCGCTTTGCACCGTCTGCAGAGGCCCTCAGTCTTCTCTGAATGAGAACAGTGCTCAACCTGGGGGAAATGGAGCAGATGGGGCAGTATGGGAAATACAGCACAGAATAAGTAAAGAGTTAGTACAGGAATACCTGGCTACTCTTAATGAATTCAAGTTTCCAGGGCTGGATGAACTACATTCAAAAGTATGAAAAGAACTGGCAGAAGTAATCTAGGAACCACTGGCAATAATTTTTGAGAATTCATGGAGAACAGAAGTTACAGCAGACTGGAAGGGCAAATGTTGTCCCCATCTTCAAAAGCAAGGGAGAAGAGGACCCAAACAAATACTCCCAACTCAGCCTGATATCAAATAGTACTTAGAAAGGGGTGCCTTGATCAGTAAAAGAATAGAGGGCATGCTTATCAAATTTGCAGATGACACCAAATTACCGTATTTTTCGGCATATAAGACGCACATTTTCTTCCCCAAAATGGGGGTGGGGAAGTTGGTGCGTCTAATATGCCGAATGTACGGAAAGGATGCGGGTGTTGGAAGGACTCCTCCGACCCCAGCATCACCCCAAGGAAAGCAACGTTTTTTTCCTTGGGGTGATGCTTGGGTCGGAGGACTCCTCTGACCCAAGCATCGCCCCATGGAAAGCTTCCTTGGGGCAATCCTGGGGTGGGAGGATGCCTCCGACCTCAGCATTGCCTCATGGAAAGCAACGTTTTTTTCCATGGGGCAATCCTGGGGTGGGAGGATGCCTCCAACCCCAGCATTGCTCCATGGAAAGCAACGTTTCTTTCCATGGGTCAATGCTGGGGTCGGAGGACTCCTCCGACCCAAGCATCGCCCCATGGAAAGCTTCCTTGGGGCAATCCTGGGGTGGGAGGATGCCTCCGATCCCAGCATTGCCCCATGGAAAGCAACGTTTTTTTCCATGGGGCGATGCTTGGGTCGGAGGACTCCTCCGACCCAAGCATCGCCCCATGGAAAGCTTCCTTGGGGCAATCCTGGGGTGGGAGGATGCCTCCGACCCCAGCATTGCCCCATGGAAAGCAACGTTTTTTTCCATGGGGCAATGCTTGGGTCGGAGGACTCCTCCGACCCAAGCATCGCCCCATGGAAAGCTTCCTTGGGGCAATCCTGGGGTGGGAGGATGCCTCCGACCCCAGCATTGCCCCATGGAAAGCAACGTTTTTTTCCATGGGGCGATGCTTGGGTCGGAGGACTCCTCCGACCCAAGCATCGCCCCATGGAAAGCTTCCTTGGGGCAATCCTGGGGTGGGAGGATGCCTCCGACCCCAGCATTGCCTCATGGAAAGCAACGCGACCCAAGCACCGCCACAAGGAAAAAAACGTTGCTTTCCATGGGGCAATGCTGGGGTCGGAGAGGACCCCAACATCGGCCCAAGGAAAGCGTCCTGGAAAGCATTGTTTTCCTTGGGTGGATGCCTGGGTCGGAGGTGTCCTCCAGAGGTCGGAGGACGCCTCCGACCCCAGGATCCCTCCAAGGAAAGCCTCATTGCTTTCCTTGGGTGGATGCCTGGGTCAGAGGTGTCCTCCGACTGTATATGATTAAGAATCTTTTTTTCCCTAGATTTTGCTCCTTAAAATTGGGTGCGTCTTATATGCCGGAGCGTCTTATATGCCGAAAAATACGGTGAGAGGAGTAGCCAATAAGAGGAGGAGCTAATACCCCAGGGGACATGATCAGAATTCAGAATAACCTTAACAGATTAGAATGCTGGACCAAAGTGAACAAAATAAATTTTAACAGGGAGAAATGTAAGGTATTACACCTAGGCAGAAATGTTAAAATGCACAGATACAAGATGGGGGACTCCTGACTTGATAACAGTACATGTGAAAGGGATCTAGGAATCCTAGTAGACCACAAGTCAAACATGAGTCAACAGTGTGATGCGGCAGCTAAAAAAGCCAATGTGATTCTAGGCTGTATCAATAGCAGTATAGTGTCTAGATAGAAGGAAGTAATAGTGCCACTCTATTCTGCTTTGATCAGACCTCATCTGGAATGCTATGTCCAGTTCTGGGTACCACAATTCAACAGGGATATTGGCAAGCTGAAACATATCTAGAGGGGGGTGACCAAAATGGTGAAAGGTCTGGAAACCAAACTCTATGAGGAGCAGTTTAGGGAGCTGGGTATGTTTAATCTGGGGAAGAGAAAGTTAAGAGGTGACATAGTAGCCAGTTTAACTATTTGAAGGGATGTTATATTGCATATGGAGCAAGTTAGTTTGTTTTTGCTCCAGAGACAGGGGTCCAAAACACATTACAGAAATAATCCAGTTTGAGACTGTTTTAACTGCCCTGGCTCAGTGCTACAGAATTCTGCAAAATGTAGTTTTGTGAGACATTTAGCATTCTCTGTCAGAGAGCTCTGGTGGCACAGTAAACTACAATTCCCAGGATTCCCTAGCAACGAGCCAGGGCAGTTAAAGTGGTCTCAAACTGGATTATTTCTGTAGTGTGTTTTGGACCTAGGAGCAATAGCAATAGCAAGTACATTTCTGTACTGCTTATCAGTGCACATATACACCCCCTAAGCAGTTTGCAATGTGTAAGCTAATTGCCCCTAACATGCTTTACAAGGCATGGACCTTGTGGCAGTGAGATGCTGCAGTTCTGGCATTTAAACCACTGCAGCACCAGGCTCCTTGTGGATTCAAACTACAGGAAAAGAGAATCCACCTAGGAACTGCTATTAGGAAAAACTGCCTGACAGTAAGAGTTGACAGTGGAATATGCTTGCCTTGGAATGTGGCGGAGTCTCCTTCTTTGGAGGTTTTCAAACAGAGACTGGATGGGCACCTGTTGGGAGAACTTGATTGTGTATTCCTGCATTGCAGGGGGCTGGATGGCCCTTGTGGTCTCTTCCAACTCTATTCTATGATTCTAAGCTTTATACATTTATTGAAATTTTGTATAATAATTGTTTTATTGTTAAATATTGTTATCAGCTTACCAAGCAAGGTAAGGTCCAGGTTCTAGTTAAAAGGCCATGGTGGACACTAAGGGCCTTGGCAGACGACTAATAGAGTCGTCTTCGAGGCCCGGAAGAGGAGGGGCAGCCGCACGAGCAGCGCCCCTTCCTCTTCCTGAGGTCGCCCTCGGAGTCGCCGGCCCTCCGCACGGCCGGCGCTCCGGGGATGACCTCACACCGCAGCGACCGCATGCACTGCGGCGGAAGAGTCAGGGAAAGTGCGCCCGCCGCTTTTAGGGTGCACTTTCCCTGACATCTAAAAGGAGCACCAATTTGCAGCTCCTTTTAGGGACGCCGCAGGAGCGCCGTGGTGCGGAGGCTCCGCTCCGCCGGCGCTCCATCCGGCGGCATCCCGGAAGCAGTCGTCTGCTTCCCCCCTAAAGCCAACAGGCTGAAATTTTCCTTTAGCATGAGTCAAACCCAGAATGAGTCTTAAACAGAGGTGGCAGGTCCATGTATTTACCTTGGTGACTAGCTCTCCCTCAGGTGAAAGAAGCTTCTGTTAGCGTGGTGACGCAGCTCGTGGGAACCACGTAACGTGAAGCACCAAGATCCAGTGAAGCAAGCAACGTTGTCAGTTACAGGAAAACTCCTTTCCCCTCCAGACAGAGCAGAGAGACTCAGCAGATGTCTCACTAAGGACCTTATCACACGGGGCCCAATCCAGACAGAATCCAAACGAAATCCCAACCTAATACGTATTATTTTTCCGTGTGTCCACACGACGTCACACAAAACCCCGACAGAACCCCAACAGAATGCGGAAAGAACCGAGATCTTTTGAATTTCGGTTTCTTCAGGAATTGCAATTGCGCGACGGGAATCATTTCGCTTTTGCCGTAGGTATGAAAACCCAATACGTATTGGGGAGCATTTCCCGGCCTGCACTCCGAGGAGGTCCTCCCCGGAGAGCCGGCTCTCTGAGGACGTCCTCCTTGGAGCGCAGGCCCTGTGCAGGGTGGGCGCTCCGAGGAGGTCCTCCCTGGAGAGCCAGCTCTCTGAGGACGTCCTCCTTGGAGCACAGGCCCCGCGCAGGATCCGCGCTCCGAGGAAGTCTTTCCCGGAGAGCCGGCTCTCTGAGGAGGTCCTCCTTGGAGCGCAGGCCCCGCGCAGGGTCGGCGCTCCAAGGAGGTCCTCCCCGGAGAGCCGGCTCTCTGGGGAGGACCTCCTTGGAGCGCCGACCCTGCGCGGGGCCGGCGCTCCAAGGAGGACCTCCTCAGAGAGCCGGCTTGGGAAGGGGTGACAGCCATGGCAAGTGACAGCCGCGGCTGTATTGCTCATGTGCAAGAACATCATTGCTTGGTTATGTACGGGATTTTCTCACTTGTGTGTGAACGGCAAATACGGTTCCCGGGAGCGTTTTCCTTAAAAGCGCGATGGCGTGTGATAAGGTCCTAAGAGGCTTTTAATCTTCAGACGTTCTATATACAAAGGCTATGTACAATGATACACCAACGCACTCTCCAACGATCTCCACCTTCCACTATCAACCCACATCAACCCACATGTGTGTCCAGAGGCTTGTCCCTTATATAGCCAGTGCTCCACATGGCTTTCTAGCCCTGCCTCTTCCTTTCGGACACCTGTCAATCATAAGCATGACACAGCATGTTTGCAGCCCTTTTGAAGCATTTACTGTACTTTGCAGCAACAGGTGACTCCCTGTCATTATGTCACCTCCTGTTTCATCAGCCTTGATGCTGCATGACTCAGCAGTGGCCAAATGCTTAGTCATCATGGCTGCTGCCATTCACCACATTGTGCATTTTCCCTGGAACATTATTCCAACAGCTTCTTCAGTAATAAGGCCCTTACCTTCTTTGACCAGGAGTCGGCAACCTTTTTTTGCCCCCCAGGTCGCAGTGGTGCACACACGCGCACGCGCACCACCACAGCCGTGGTGCACATGCATATGCGACCACGGGGCACCATTTTGGATGGCGCCCTGCGCTCGCACACACATGCGCATGGCACCATGTGCCGTTTGGCCTTCCAAAATGGCGCTCGCCATGGTGCGCTTGCGTATGTGAGCATGGGGCGCCATTTTCGATGGTGCTCTGCGCTCACGCACACATGCGCATGGCGGCGGGCATCGTTTTGGAAGGCCAAACGGCGGCATCGTCGTGCGCATGTGCACGACGCCACACTGTTTGGCGTTCCAAAAGGGCGCCCACCGTCGTGCGCATGCATGCGCAAGTGCGGGTGCCATTTTGCTTTCCAAAATGGCGGCCCATGCTTGGGCACACATGCGCACAACAGCAGGTGCCATTTTGGAACGCCAAACGGCGCCAGCGTTGTGTGCATGCCACGGTCCGGTTCCAAGGCCTCGGCGGGCCAGGTCCAGCCTGCAGGCCGTAGGTTGCTGACCCCTGTTCTTTGACTATCGTTGAAGCATGCATGAAGCATGGTAGCATGCATATACCATGTTTCCAGTGGAGTATCTGAGCTGGTTCCCTCACAAGGATGGCAATGCAACTTCCTTAGACCATAATGCTATTGGTAAAATAGGCAGTGATTCTCAAACTCTGGCCTTCCAGGTGTTTTGGACTTCAGCTCCCAGAATCCAAGACTATTGGCCAAGATGGCAGAGGCTTCTGGGAACTGTAGTCCAAAAAACCTGGAAGCCCAGAGTTTGGAAATCACTGGATTAGAGCTTCTGAGTTAGTGGGGGTATCTAGGCTTGTTTGAAGAGGTTTCCCTTCTCCTCTCTGACATCTCTTCTTGAACTAAAAGCCCATGTCCAAATTTAAAGAGTCAGATGATTGACTGAGGGCAGAATAGAAACAAAATTATACATTCTGAAAATGACAGTTAAGTGAATGAGGGCACAAGTACCTAGTGCCCATCTTTGAGCTCTGAACTTAGAATCTCCCTGAGAAGCCTGGGGGCTAATCCATGCATCAATTGAGGCATACAATTAAATACTGCAAACAACAGGGCTTATGTTGAGAAAGAGAAGAAAAGCCCATGATGTATCTAAAATTAGTTGGGAGAGAAAGTGGTAGCAATCAGTTTGTTGCACTGATTTTAATGAGATAGTCATGATTTAAGCTTGCTCTGTGCATTTTTATTAATTGATAACAAATTTAATTAGGGAAAGAAAGGCTCTGCCTTGAAAAGAGGCAGAATTTAAATTCATTAATTTAAGTGTGTTATTTTTCCTTCTGAAGTACCTGCTTTTTTGAAATCCCATAGAATAAGGACTTCATCACACATCGCTTTTAAACCACCATAAAAGTTTGATAATACTGAGCCCCGGTGGCGCAGTGGTTAAATGCCTGTACTGCAACCAGTCACTCATAGACCACAAGGTTGTGAGTTCAATACTAGCCAGGGCTCAGGCTAGACTCAGGCCTGCATCCTTCCGAGGTCACTAAAATGAGTTTCCAACTGTGGAGGGGCAATGAGCTTAGTGTTGTAAACCGTTTAGACATCCCATAGCGTGATATGAAGCGGTATATAAATGAAGCTGCTTTGATTTAATACTATCTTTAACCTATATCTATCATGCAATGCTGTCTCCCTCTCATTACTGCCTTCAAAGCGTGCTTAGCCTGTACCTTGCCATTGACAGAAAAACTCGTCAATAAGCTCCCACTAATGCTGGTACTGTGCTAGTTCTCAGGTACAAGCATAGTGTGATAAAGTCCTAAGTGCTGAATTTCATACTGTATGTAATTAAGCTAGTCCAGACAGTAAGAATAAATACTCAGTGACATTTTCTTCTGATGTCTATTTAAATAATATGGAACACGTTCAAGATTGCTTTAACACCATATAGGCAATAAGTACATACATTAATAGTTTTTTTAAAAACAACAACAACAGCACATATGCGCTGTCAACTGATGGGCATTTAATGAAATTCAGAATCTCTGAGTATGGTTTATGGTCTTATTTACTCATTTCTCCATAACTACCTTTGATAGGTGGATTATTAGTTACTGTAGGTTCTTTCATGCACTGAGCCTCCACTCTTGTCCCCCTCCACCATTTCTCATAAACCCATGTCTAAAATGAAACAAAAATACCTGTAGAGGAGTCCTGCATTTCAATGATATGTCAATGAGAATACTGTCAAGAAGAGAGACCTCAAAGCATTTTGCCTTCATGCATCTGCAATTTGGTAATTTGCATGTGATTGCTTAAGGTTGTCTGTAGACAGAGGCTTCTCTGAGGAAGAAAAGGCCAAATAAACATCCATTGTGAGAAGCTAGTTCAGGGTTATATTTCTCACTGGTGTGAGAATACATACAGAAATATGATTAGGAATGAGCGTATTTTCCTTGCAGAGTTTGACAGCACATGTTGCAATCTGTTATCCTTGGGCAACTTTCCCAAAAATGATAATATCCAAAATCCGCAAAACAGTGATACTGTTTTTTCAACTTTGTATTTTTAATATTTTCTACTGTTTTAACTTGGACTGTTTTAGATTTGTTAGCCGCCTTGAATCCTTGTGTTGGGAGGAAGGCGGGATAGATGGAAACAGAACATAATAATAACAACAACAACAACAACAACAACAACAACAACACCTTTATCAGATCATAGGCTGAAACCATGAATAGGGCTAAATGTATTGTGGCAAAATTAACAGTGTTAGATTTCTATATAAAATAAAGTTTGTTAATATACTGTCAATTATGTCAATTATGCCAGATTATATTCAAGTATTTCATGATTATCAGCATTATCATTCAGTATAACCATATGATGGTTTTCACTGTATGTTGGTATTAAGTGGTTTCAGACAGTTCAAGGGTTTCAGTTTATGGGAGCTGTAGTATTCACGGGGAACTTCTACACTATTACAGAAATGTTTCTTTAAGATACTCAATTGGGATTTAGTTCCATCTGAAAATTATTCTAAGAGATTATATAAAGCTGCTTTATGAGTGGTGGTACAAGATGAAATCCTTTCATGACAAATTCAGTCCAATTCAATCTTCTCCAGCCTAGAGTCCCCCAGAAATCCTGGACTACAATTCCCGTTGTCCCCAGCCAATCACACTGTATGAAAGTAGGTAGAAAAAGATTCTTTCATACTGTGGTCCCCTGGGTGAAAAAGTTACTCTTGAAAGGTAGATGAAGAACCTTAATTTTTCCTCTTACTGATTTCCATTATTGGCTTAAAAATAAATTTAAAGGTGACAGAAAACTTTCCTATTACTTCTGGGAAAGAGATGAAAAATAGGTTACTACTGTTCATTGTTACTGCATGTTCTGTTTCCAAAGAGAGTTCATACTATTTCTTGGTTTTAAGATTTGAACATTAGGACTTTTTAAAAAAGTAAATATATAAAGCAGATATTTATTGAACTCAAATCCCTTTAGGTGAATGTCAGTGCTGTATACCCCAACTCTTCATCAAAACAATTATGCTAAGGCTTCAATCCTAACAAAAAAGGGCACTCTGTGGAATAGAGTAAGGCCCTAACCTAACTAAAAAGGGCACTGTGGAATAGAGTAAGATTTCTGAAGGCCAAATTATATGTTTAAGAGATAATGTTTACCTTATTGTTGTCATATGCCTTCAAATGAATTTTGATTTATTACAAGCCTGTCCTAGGGTTTTCTTGACAAGATTTATAGTCTGAGTAGATGTGCCATTACCCTCCTCTAAGGCAGAGAGAGTGTGTCTTGTCCAAGGTCACCAAGCGGTTTGCATGTTGGGCAGCAATAGCACTTTACATTTCTATACAGCTTCATAGTGAACTACGCACTCCCTAAACACTTTACAATGTGGAGACCTGGTTATGCAGTGGTTAAATGCTGGCATTGCAGCCTCTCACAGCCACAAAGTTGTGAATTCGAGCCTTCAGGGTTCCAAGGTTGACTCAGCTTTCCATCCTTCTGTAGGTCACTAAAATGAGTACCCAGCTTGTTGGGGGCAATTAGCTTACTGTAAACCGCTTAGGGAGTGTTTAAGTGCACTGATAAGCGGTATAGAAATGTACTTGCTATTGTTATTGCTACTGCCCCAACAAGCTGGGTACTCATTTTACCATCCTACGAGCGGATGGAAGGCTGGTGAGTCAACCTGAAGCCCTGTGGGTTCAAACATACAACATTATGGCTGTAGTACCAACATTTAACCATTGCGCCACTAGGGCTCCATTTTAACTCTGGTCTCCAGAGTCGTAGTCCAACACTGAAACTACTATACCACGCTGGCTTATTACATAACTATGTATCTCCTTTTTTTATAGAAATGGGGAAAGGCAAGTTTTATTGGGAACATACATACAAGGTGGAGAAGTTTATCTCTTCTCTCTCTAGCCCTGTGGTTGTGTGGGGTCTGTGGGGGGGCAGACTGCCCCACTGCCCTCCTGATGCCTTGCTTGCCTGCCCAGCCCACTGCCACTGCTTGACACTGCTTGCAAGGCCACTGCTGGGGGGGGGGGCAATGCTGCAGCCTCCGCTCAATGGAGCAGCCATGCCAAACACCAAACAAAAGGCACCGCCACCACCTGAGCAGTGCCCTCTGCTGGGGGGGGGGGGTTAGTGTGGCAGCCTCCAGAGGGCTGCTTGGAGCCCAGTGCAACTTTCTGGAAAAGCTGCTTGTGCACCAGCTGCCTGTGGGGGCGGCATTGTGGCCTCCGAATGGCCGTTTGGGATCTTGTGTGGCTGCTGTGCATGCTAGAAAGGGGTGTGACACCGTTTTTCATTTGCTCAACAGCCGCTCCAGGTCCACTGGGTGTTCCACCACCACCACCCCCAGTGTGCACTGCCTCCTCAGGTGTCACCCAGTGCAATCTGCACCCCTGTGTCCTCCTAATGATGCCACTGCTCTACCATGAGCTGTGCAAAAAGATATGAGGGCCTAGGGGGAAGAATGCATCTACTAGCCACACTAGAATAAGAGCCTATTTTGGTTTTATTATATATTTTAAAAGTAATTTGGATAAACATACTTGGACATGTCCAAACCAGAATAAGGGCCTTTACAGACTGCCAGAAATAGTGCAGCCTGAGGCCACTTTAACTGTCCTGGCTCAGTGCTAGGGAATCATGGGAATTCTATTTTTTTTCTGGGACATTGAGCCTTCTCTGCCAGAGAGCTCTGGTGCCACAATAAACTACAGTTCCCATGATTCCTTAGCACTGAGCCAGGACAGTTAAAGTGGCCTCAATTTGCACTATTTCTGACAGTCTGTAAAGGCCCTAAGTTGCATCTCAAAAATGTAATTTTTCTGATGTTTAGTTGGGCACCCATTACCTTAGTAGCAACTCATTCTGCTGCCTGTATAAACCAAGCCTCGAGTCATTGACCGTGCTCTTAAGGAGATGTGGCATAAAGTAAGCTTACCTCCCACTTTCTTATTTACTGTATATACTCATGTATAAGTCTAAAAATTTTAGTCAACAAATTGACCAAAAAAACTTGAGTCGACTTATCCATGAGTCAATGTAAGTACTGTGCTTTAACTCTTATTTTAAAAAGAAATGACCACTAAGTGAAAACCAAGAATGTAATCTGTCCTGGAAACACTGACACTCCCCCCTCTATTTTCTCAACCATCCTGTCTTTAGTATGAGCACAGTTATGCCTGCTGGAATTCTATAAGTGCTTATGCATTGTTTTCCTTTGCTTCATCCTTTAGATCCTTTGTTACATGCCCCTAAGTTTTATCCTCAACCATGAGTCATATCTAAATCAAAATCCACAATTTTGGCCCCAGAACCCATCCTTGACTTGTACATGAGGTCGACTTATAGTTGAGTATATACAGTAGTTTCAATTTGTTAATCTCAAACTACATGTTTATACATATTTTTCCATTGAATTTATGACAACTATTATCATTTTTATCCTGTCATAGTGATTACACTTTGATTTCACACATATCTATCTATCTGAACTGACCTCTAGATGATAACATCACGAGCTCTACATCTACACTGTAGAAATAATACAATTTGACATTACTTTAATTGCCATCCTGCAGAACCCTGGGATTTGTAGTTTGGTGAGAAACCAGCACTCTTTGGCAGAGAAGGCTAAAGACCTTGTAAAATTAGAAATCCCAGGATTCCATAGGATTGAGCTATACCACTTAAAGTGGTGTCAAACTGCATTATTTCTGTAGTGTAGATGCAAATAGGATTTGTGTCCTTGCTGATAATACAGAGCTGAAGCCAAATGATGGCATTATTTCCTTCCCTGAGTGTGAAGAGGCAAATATTTAATTCTGCAGTTAACCTTACCCCTTAACTATTGTCGAAACAGGGAAATGATTTTTATAGGGTCATGAAGTTGAGCCTCAGGCACACAGCCAAGCTAATTCTGAACTAGAATAAAGCAGTTCCCCAAAGAAACAAACCAACAAAACAAAAAACACCAACCAGTTTACCCATTCAGAATGACAGTTTCACTATAAGTACCAAAGATACACTGGCTACACTTGAACTTGAATGAATTAGAATATAATATGCACACTTTAAAAAAAAGAGCAATGTATCTATCTGGAGTTTGTCCACATTTTGATATATCATCTTCTTCAAGAAAATTGGGCTTGAAATCTCCTTCAATATGAAGGAGCCTTCTTGTTAGTGAGACTGAGGACGTTTTCACATGGGGCTTTTTGAGGAGGCAATCCTACCTCCGTCCGGCCCCACTCCGGCTCCATTTCCACGTAGTTCACACGCGTGCGGCGGCAAACCCCGCCCCTTCCGGTGCCATCCCTGTGTCCGTCCGGCTTTTCGCTCCGTGTGTTCAAACGCACAGAGCCCTAAGTCCGGCGTCACTCCGGGTGGCAAAAGGCTAACTCCGGCTAACTCCGGCTTCAGGTAATTCCGGCTGTCCACCCGGAATTAGCCTGCCGCTGATGGAGCCATTCCGGAATCGGCGGCAGGAGCCGTTCCGGAATGGCTCCACCCGGCTTTAGGGTCCCCCATGTGAAAACATCCTGACTAACATTCAAGTCAGTGGATTTTACTCTGGATTTTACTTTGAACTTTAGAGGAGCATTCCAAGATGCTAAGTCTATTTTGGTGTTAGGATCTAACCCCTAGGATAGCTGTTTTAGAGTTCAAACTAAAACCCAAAACAGAGTAAAACCATCCCACTTACATGGATGCATCAGTCTCCACTGCTTTCTTTTTAAGGTAGAATCCAATTGTAGCAGATGAGGAGAGGATGCCATTGCATATCTTGAATCATTTCCTGTCATGCTGAAGTCTGTAGTTAAGTTTTAAATATTTTGTTGTTGACTTAGTATGAACCTTTCCCCTTCTAACCTTTGATCTAAAATGGAAAAAATTAAAAATTTAAATAGTGCCTTATATTGAAATGTTTTCATGTGGACAAGAACTCAAGGCCTAAGCAGACTGCCAGAAATAGTGCACATTAAATTGAGGCACTGCCCTGGCTCAGTGCTAGGGAATCATGGGAACTGTGTTTTTTTCTGGGACATTGAGCCTTCTCTGTCAGAGAGCTCTGGTGCCACAATAAATTACAGTTCCCATGATTCCCTAGCACTGAGCCAGGGCAGTGCCTCAATTTAATGTGCACTATTTCTGGCAGTCTGCTTAGGCCCTATGTCTGCATCTGCACTGCAGAAATAATGCAGTTTGACACTGCTTTAACTGCCATAGCTTGATGCTAAGGAATCCTGGGATTTGTCATTTGTTGTGGCATTGGAGCTCTCTGACAGGGAAGGCTAAATATCTCACAAAACTACAAATCCCAGAATTCCATAGCATTGAGCCATAACAGTTAAAGTAGTGTCAAACTGCATTAATTTTGCAGTGAGGATGCAGCCTAAGCCAGATGGTTCAAATGTGTGAGAAAGGTGGGAAATTCAAAAGGGGCCTCTAGAGGCCAGCCATCATCTTCCTTCTTCTGCCACCAATACTCTGAAGTTCTCAAACAAACAGACAGGCAGATTAACAGACCAGTTTCCATAGGGCAAGGGCACTCTAAGGATCCTTTCATACTACACAATGTTGTGATTCCATTTAATTGCCATGGCTGTATCCTGGGGAAATCCTGTGGTCTGGTGAGGCACCAGAGCTCTCTGGCAGAGAATTCTAAATATCCCTAAACTGCAATTCCAGGATTCCATAGGATAGAACCATAACATTTAATTGCAATAATCACAGTGCTATAATTGTATAGTGTGAAAGCATCCTAGGTTTCTCTGGCATCACACAACAACAATAACATGGATAAAGCTTTCCCCAAGCTCAATCCCTACACACACATGCCCGTAGTAGCTAAAGTGGAATTATAGTGCCATTAACTGTGTAGTATGCAAAGTGGCTAAGTGTTGTTAGCTGATCTATGGAGCCTGATGATATTCACTTGACTTTGCAGCACAAGAAAGTTGCCCCTATAAAATAAATGAATAGCACACTGGAGAGCTACCAGGCCAGGGGCCAATTCAAACAACACAATTATAGCATTATTATTTCACTTTAACAATCCTGGGGTTTGTAGTTTGGGGAAGTTCTAGATTCTTCTTGCTATGAATTCTAAATGCCTCTCCCTAAACAGCCAATCCTAGGATTCCACAGGACAGAACAATGACTATTAAAGTGGAATAATAGCACTATAATTCTGTAGTGTGAAAGTGCCCCTGGTGAGACCTTTCTTTATGTGTTGTCATGAGAAATATGCATCCCATCAGGTAACAATATAATACAAACTCTTTCACAGCTGCTCCTCTGCTGTTGTTTGCTGAATCTGGTACCTGACTTCCAGTCATTTCATGAACTTGCCTCCTGTCTTTGGCCCACATGCCCATTAACCCCAACATATAGGGACTCTATGGCAGACTGTCACAAGCTAGATCCGAGCCTGATAGCCAACCAACTATGTGTCACTGCCAGTTTAGTTACTGAAGTTTAATAAATTTGAATCAAATCGAAAGCTGAACTACTTCAGTTACAGCTGAGTTGAACAAAGCAGT
Source organism: Phrynosoma blainvillii (assembly GCA_026167975.1). Taxonomy (NCBI): domain Eukaryota; kingdom Metazoa; phylum Chordata; class Lepidosauria; order Squamata; family Phrynosomatidae; genus Phrynosoma; species Phrynosoma blainvillii. Next base: position 104,549,295 of record JANUYF010000003.1, read on the forward strand.
GGTTGGGTCCCCTCATTCTAGTACATTCCAGGTTAAATGCTTTTTATATTCATTTCCTAATCACTATCCAATCCCTTGATATTAACAGGATTTAGCTAATTAGCTACTTGGGGTGCAGTTATCCTTCAGCAATGTAAAGGTTTTGCTATTTTAGTCTGACTGAGTAGTTTTTTTTTTCCTCCAGTTCCTACGGGATTAAGGTCGTAGGGCACATATTTGTTCACTAGAATTCTTACATCATTTTTTCCATTACTTTGTTCAAAAGGAGGAGTCATAATGTTGCCGTTTAATTCTGGATAGTTTTAAGTTAGAACAAATCAGTTGTGTCTTAAACAAATGTAAATCAAGATGACTATCAAAAATCCTTTTTGCTCTGATGACCTACAAACTCCATGCATTGGCATTTGCAGCATTTTATTTAAAATGTTATAGATCCAGAGGCTTCTTTTTTTCCTTTTGATAAACTATAGAGCAGGCAGAAAGTGAAGCCAAACCACAACGTAATATAAACAGCAGTAGCCTCTGAGCTGGTAATAAACCATTTCCATTGCTTTGCTCAAAAAAAGGAGTCGTATATTTCTTGTTTCATTTTGAGAAAATTTAAATTACAACAGATCAGCTATAACATCACTTTTTTGTAACATAAATATTTATAAGTAGTCTTGATACTGCTAGCATTTTTGTAATAATTGTGTCAAAAACTATTTTCAGGCATTTTTACTGTAACATCTTTTATTATTCTTGTTGTTGTGTGCCTTCAAGTCATTTCTGATTTATGGTGACCCTAAGGTAAACGTATCATGGGGTTTTTTTGGCAAGATTTGTTCAAAGGAGGTTTGCCATTGCCTTCCCCTGAGGCTGAGAGTATGTGACTTGCCCAAGGACACTCAGTGGGTGTCATAGCAGAGCCAGAAATTGAACCCTGATCTCCAGAGTCATAGTCCAACACTCAAACCACTATGCCATGCTGGCTCAAACATCATTTATAAACTTAAACAAATCAATTAGGGATCTTGGAATGTTATTTTTTAAAAATAGTTACCTGCAGTTATAGTTTCAAGGTACCAAACAATTACTGAAAAATAATGCTACTTTTTTGATCTCACAGTTGTTGTTGTTGTTGTTGCTGCTGCTGCTGCTGCTGCTGTTAACAACAACAAGAAGAAGAACAACAACAATGTCCTACCCTTCTCCCAGGACTGGGACCTCGGGGTGGCTTACAACATTAAAAACAATACAATTAAAAACATACAAAAATAGTACATTAAAACAGAATTAAATTACTACAATAATTAAAACAGATTCCATACTAAAATATCCAAGACTTTAAAAAGATAAAAATGCTTAAAATACTTTAAAACACCATAGCACCCCAGGCCATTTTTTTAAAGCTTTCTATTTTGAATGCCTGTCTGAAAAGCAAGGTTTTCGCTTGTCGGCAGAAGGCCATCAAGGAAGGCGACATTCTGGTCTCCCTGTGCAGGGAGTTCCAGAGTCTAGGAGAAGCCACAGAAAAGGCCCTCTCTCATGCCCCACCAACCATGCTTGGGATGGGAGTGGGATGGAGAGAAGGACCTCCCCTGAGGATCTCAGAGCCTGGGCCGGCTCATATAGGAAAATACAGTCTGCCAGATAGCCTGGACCTGAGCCATATAGGGCTTTTTAGGTCATCACTAGCACTTTGAATTGTGCTCCGGCACAATTGGCAGCCAGTGGAGCTATTTCAAAAGGGTTGTTGTGTGATCTCTGTAAACTGCCCCTGTTAACAGCCTGGCTGAAGCTCTTTGAACCAGATGAGGTTTCCAAACACTCTTCAAAGGCAGACACAAGCAAAGCACATTACAATAGTCCAAATGGGATGTAACCAAGGCATGTACTACTAAGGCCAGATCCGGTGTCTCAAGGAAAAGGCATAGCTGGTGCACAAGCTTTAACTGTGCAAAAGCACTGCAGAGACCTGGGCTTCCAGATTCAAAGCTGAGTCCAGGAATACTCCCAAACTGTGAACCTGCATCTTCTAACCCCATCTAACACAGGCTGGATCCCTGTTCCCTGATCTGCCTTCTTTTTTATCTGGATTAAGTTTCAACTTGCTGATGACAAACACTAGTTTAAGACCAGGACAGCCTCCTTGGATTGGGATGGAAAGGAGTAGTAGAGTTGTGTGTCATCGTCATATTGATGACACCACACCCCAAAACTCCAGACGACCTCTCACAGCAGCTTCATGCATATGTTAAATAGCATAGGGGACAACACAGAACCTGAGGGAACCCACAGGCCAATGGCCAGGGGGTCGAGCAGGAGTCACCTAGCACCACCTTCTGGGTTTGCCCCTCTAGGAAGGAATGGAGCCACTGTAAAACAGCGCTTCGAAGTCCCATCCCAGAGAGGCGGTCCAGAAGGATACCATGGTGAATGGTATCGAAAACCGCTGAGAGGTCCAGGAGAACCAACAGAGACACACTCTCCATCTTGTTTAGGGTTTCCATTTCCCAGTTTTTGCCAGGACAATCACAAATTGAAGGGTCTAAAAAATGTCCCGTCATGACTGGACATTTTAGACCCTCCAATCCTGGACTCCTGTTTTGTTCCAGGCCACATTTTGTCAATCTCCAGTAGATTGACAAAATGTGGCTGGAACAAGGCAGGAAGTCAGCTGAGTTTGGCCCCTTCCCTCACCTCAGGTGACATGTGAGTCTCCTTCTCCTCCTACTCCAAGATGGCTGGAGGTGGCCAGCATGACCCACCTGGGCTGCGAGCCTTCCACAGCTCTAGACCTGGCACTCTTTGGCACCCTCTGCTTGCCTCCTCCTGGGCTTGAGGTGCAGCCACATGGGGCTTGGCCTTGGCCCAAAAAGATCCGGTGACGCAGCAAGAGAGGCCTCCCTGGGCCTGAGGCACAGCTGCACAGTGCCTCGGCCTCGGAAACTAGTCAATCCTAGCAGATTTACTTTTCCTAGCATCACTTCTCATGATATGGCCAAAGTACAACATCCTCAATTTGAGCATCTTGTCTTCCAGGGAGAATTCAGCCTTGAACTGTTTCAAGACTCATTTCTTTGTGTTTTCAGCCATCAGTGGTATTCTCAGCGCTCTTCTTCAGCACCATATTTTAAATTTGTTGATTTTTTTTCTTATCCACTTTCTTCACTGTCCAGTTCTCAAATCTGTACATGGTGATGGGAAACAATGGATTAGATGGTTCTAACTTTAATGCTCCGTTATATATCTTTACTCTTTAGGATCTTGTCTAGTTCTTTCATAGCTGCCCTTCCCATTCCTTGTTTTCTTCTTGTTTCTTGGCTGTAGTCTCCTTTCTGATCAATGTTTGATCCAAGGTATGGAAAATTTTATTTCTATTTCCTCATTGTCTAGGTTGAATCCTCTGTGATCATTATTTTTGTTTTCTATATGTTCAGTAGCAAGGCTGCCTTTGTACTTTCTTTTTTACCTTCCTGAGTAATTGTTCCAAATCTGAGCTCTTTTCCACTAGTAGTATGGTGCCATCCGTGTATCTTAGATTGTTAATGTTCCTTCCTCCTATCTTCACTCCTCTTCTTCTGAGTCTAAACCTGCTCTATGATATTCTCAACATACAAATTGAACAAATAAGATGATAGAATGCCTGACTCACTTGTCAACTGGGAACCATTCTGTTTTTCCGTATTCTGTTCTAAAAGTAGCAGACAATTGTGAAGGCGGTCTTGCATCTCTGGGGTTTCTCTTTCCATATATGATTGCAGTTTATGTTGCAGAATTTTGAGCATAATTTTGCTTGCATGGGAAATTAAAACTATGGTCCTATAGTTGATGTAGTCTTTTGTGTCTCGTTGTTGTTGTTGTTTTATTTTTTTGTGGATGAGGGTATATACTGATCATTTCCAATCTTTTTGGCCACAGTTTTGTTTTCTATATTTGTTGGAATATTTTAGTTAGCACTAGAGTTGATTCTCTGTGGATTGTAGCAGTTCAATTGGAATGTTGCCTGTTCCTCATGATTTATTCTTCCCAATATCTCTTATTGCAGTTTCCACTTCATTTCCTAGAATCTGGGGTTCTTCTTCATATGGATCTTCGTTCCATGTGTCATTCATTTTTTCATCTCTTTTATATAACCCTTCTATGTATTGCATCCAACATATTTTATTTTCTTCTTGATCTTGCAGTATTTTTAGTGCCTATACCTACAAAAAGAATGAGTAGTCAGTGGTACATCTTGAGCACCTTGTGCATCCTACGTATGGTGAACGTTTGAAGTTCCCATCCCGTTTGGCACTAAAAACACACCTAAACAATAACAGAAAGGGTGGCGAAACTTCTAGCATCAGTTACCTGAGCTGCTGTGATATCCTGGAAAGTTTACAAATATTTTATTTTCTGAGGGAAAGGAGTTTTCAGTAACAGGTGAAACAGTTCAGTTTCTGTGAAGGACCTGAAAGGTCAGGTAGGCTGAGCAAAACTTCAACGCAACTGCAACAACATGAGCAGTTGTGCAGTCAGAGAAGGTCGGTGGAGGGCCAGACAGCAGAATGTGAAGAGGCCAGGACAAGTGAGACTCAAAGATCCAGGAGCCTGGAGGCAAAGTATCTGTTGAAAGGTGACAGTCTATCAAACTGAGAAACAAAATTCTATCATAGAAGATGCAAACATCTGGAGAGAAAAAGGGACTGAGAAAATGGAGCATTTAGAAAAGGAGGAGCCAATGAAAAGAGCAGTAGTAGAAAAACCATACACTGACCTTTACAGACTCAGAGTAGCTACTCAGAAAATGCCATGGGCCCTGACTCTCAAATCCTGCTGAACTACAAACACCACGGTTACTGTGCTCTTCAAGGAAGTCTGCCAATGCATTTTTCCTCTGAAGATGTATAAGAACATGATTTTGATGCTCTTTAGTTAGCCTATGTGTTTTGAAAGACTCCAGCAGACAAGAGTTGTCAGAAAAACATACTTATGGTGATTTTGATATGTGCTCTTGCCATCATCATCCAAGTGTGAGGACAATAAGTATATTTAATGGCTGGAAAAGACATGAAACCCTCTTCCCTCAGGTTTCATGGACGGGGATATTTCAACTGTTACAATAAAAGTAGAGGTTTTCGAAAGTTTCCACATCAGTGCAGTGGCAACACTAGCAGGCTGTGGCTAGTGCAGACCACACCTAGGACGTTATCACACGGGGAGCTCCGAACAGAAGCCGGCTTTAAAGTGAAAGTGCTACTGCAAAAGCGGAAGCAATTAATTAGCCAGCTTTCCCCGTGTGGAAACCTCCTGCGCATTTAAAAGGAGGTTACTCCGGACGGAAAGTAGGCAGAAACTGCTTCTTTTTATTTTCGGAAGATCCCCGAAAATAAAAAGAAGCAGTTTCTGACTACTTTCCGTTTGGAGTAACCTCCTTTTAAATGTGACGTTGTCTGAAAATATACCCGCTTTTGCGGGTTATTTTCAGTTTAAACCCCCCTGGCTCTCCTCTTTGCACATTTACATGCTGCTCCTTTTGGCTGGAGAGCTGAAACCACCATCTTCTTTCTCAGTAACAGCTGGAGCCTGGAAGGATGGGCATGAAAAGAGGCACTTTCAACAGGTGTCAGCTGCATTGCTGGTGAGGGAGATGCCAGCAGGAAGAAGCCTACAAAGGTGACCCCATGAATTAGCCACTGGGTGACACCAACCCAAGGGACATCACTGCATCAGTGCAATTCCATTTCCAATCAACACAGACGGATTAAAATTAAGACAACACAGTGATCTTTTGCATTTTTGTTCCATGTTTTGGAAAAAATATCATGTCACAGTTCATAAATTTTTGAAGTACACTGTAAACATTTAACTCTAGAGTGTAAGCTTTATTTTTTACTTTGCCAATTATAAAGCCTATGATAAATTAATTATATAATGACACAAATGCCACAGTTTCTAATAAAAATTCATAACTGCTGGATCTACATTGTTCCAGGCTCAGAACTGAAGTCAGATCAACAGGATTTCCTATTTGCTGATTTTGTCACTTCCTGAAATCCAACACAAGGACGCTCTGGGCAAGTGATTAGGAAAGATGTGCATATAGGTTTCTACTCCCAGTTCCAGAGTGTTCTTAATCTCTGTAATGGGTTTCCTTAAATTAAGCTAAAGTCTAGGGAATTGATTATAGGGTCGCATTCCAAAAAATGTATCTGGGACAGAGAATAAAACTTGTGTTAATTTGCAAACTTTGCAGCCAGGTAATAAAAGTTTGCAACATTTTACTCAAACTTCATGGTTTCATCTTAATTATTGGAACCCTGTGGAGAGATGTTCAGTTCTGCATGTTAGGGATGGGTTACCGTTAGCACATTATCATCCAGATACTAAATTTCTTGTTGTTAACTGTCATCAAGCCGACTTCAATTTATGGTGACCCTATGAATGAGAGAGCTCCAAGTCACCCTATCAGCAACAGCCCTGCTCAGGTCTTCCAGACTCAGGGCTGTGACTTGACTGAGGGGGGTTGCAGACTGCCAGAAATAGTGCAAATTGAGTCCACTTTTAGGGTTAGGGTTAGGGTTAGGGAATCATAGAATCATAGAATCATAGAATCATAGAGTTGGAAGAGACCACAAGGGCCATCCAGTCCAACCCCCTGCCATGCAGGAACTCCCAATCAAAGCATCCCCGACAGATGGCCATCCAGCCTCTGCTTAAAGACCTCCAAGGAAGGAGACTCCACTACTCTCCGAGGGAGTGTGTTCCACTGTCGAACCGCCCTTACTGTCAGGAAGTTCCTCCTAATGTTGAGGTGGAATCTCTTTTCTTGCAGCTTGCATCCATTGTTTCGGGTCCTAGTCTCTGGAGCAGCAGAAAACAAGCTTGTTCCCTCCTCGATATGACATCCCTTCAAATATTTAAACACGGCTATCATATCACCTCTCAGCCTTCTCTTCTCCAGGCTAAACATCCCCAGCTCCCTAATCATGGGGACTGTAGTTTATTGTGGCACCAGATCTCTCTGGCAGAGAAGGCTCAATGTCCCAGGGAAAAAAAACAATTCCCGTGATTCCCTAGCACTAACCCTAACCCTAAAAGTGGACTCAATTTGCACTATTCCTGGCAGTCTGCACCCCCCCTGAGTCGGTTCTTCTGTAATGGAGTCTTCCTCATTCCTTACTAACCTCTACCTAACCAGGGATTATTTTATTTTCTAGTAAGTCATATCTTCTCATGATATGTTCAAAGTACAACAGCCTCAATTTAGTCATCTTGGCTTCTAGGGAGAGTTCAGGCTCGATTTGCTCTGAGACTCATTTATTTGTCTTTTTAGCAGTTTATGGTTTCTGCAGAACTCTTCTCCAACCTCACATCTCAAATGAGTTGATTTTCTTCCTTTCATTTCACACCCATATATAAAGATAGGTTGTACCATTTTAATTTTAATATTCAGTGATATATCTTTGCATTTTGGAATCTTGTCTAGTTCCTTTACGACTGTCCTTCCAAGCCCTAACCTTCTTCTAATTTCATGACTGCAGTCTCCACTCGATTAAGGATTGAACCAAGGTATGAAAAATCTTGAACTATTTAAATGTCTTCATTGCCTACCTAAAAGTTATGTAAATCATCTGTGATCATTATTTTAGTTTTATTAATGTTCAACTGTAAATGGAGCCCTTACCATTTAAGGGGCGGGTGGGTTTCGGGATTTTTAGGTTCTATTTATATTGTATTAACATATCTTTATGTAAATTTTAATGTTGTAAGCCCCCTCGATTGCTCTGCAGAGGGGCGGGATATAAATAAATATTATTATTATTCTTTTTATTATTATTATTAAACCTGTCTGCTCTTTCTTCAGTAATCATTCCAAGTCTTTGCTATTCCAAGTCTTAGCTAGCAGTATGGTGTCATTTGCATATCTTAAGCTGTTGATGTTCTTTCTTCCAATTTTCATGCTTCCTTCCTCCAGATTTAATCCTGCTTTACCTGTGATATGTTCAGGTACAAGTTAAATACATAGGGTGATAAAATGTAGCTTTGCTTGATCCCCCATGTCAATTGGAAACTATTGCATTTCTCCATATTCTGTGTTGATGGCAGCCTCTTGTCCTGAGTACAATTATAGCAGGGCAATCAAATGTTGTGACACATCCATTTCTTTAAGAGTGAGCCAAAAATTTTCATGATCTAAAATTGCTATAAATATAAAGCAGTGAATTACAACACTTGTAATCCACTGGCAATGCTGGCTTGAACTGATCGGAGATGCGGTCCAACATGATTTTTTTCCCTGCTGCAGACAACTTCAGCACTGAAGCAACTTGTAGCATCTATATAATAAAATGGAAAGATACTTCTAGCAGAGTAACTGGGGGATTCTGTGTTATCATCTGGGAGGGAGGAGACACAGAATGTAACAACAGAAGAGACTGCTAGGGCCTAATCTCCAATACAGTATTTACTTTTCAGGTATCCAGAAGATAATGATCTTTGCAGTTATGGCAGCCAACAACACTACTGGAGGCAGTAATTTCAAGTGTATCTCAGAATGAGACATGTGGTCCAGTAAATGAATATTAAATTCAGTAAAAGAAAGGCAAACGTACACTGGGGAAAATAGGAGAAAATTATAACAATTTCTCTGTCTTATTTCTGTTGGGAAAGGTTTAAAAAAAAAATCAGGACAGGATAATTGAGTGCTGACCCAATATATGTTTTGAATCCAAAAGAAATCGACAAAGACCAAGGTCAGATCAATTAAGCAGGCCAATTAGAAGAAAAGACCAAAGGTTACTTTTATGGTGTGGATTAAGTACCTGATTAACTGACACATACCAATTAAAAAAGCAAAGGTAGGTATAGCAACAAGAATCTCTCCTTTGATGCAAGTATCACCAGTAACTGTTTACTCAGATTCAGCAGTGTTTTCTTTATTAATGTTTGCTTTTGATAGTGTCCATATGGACAATTTTTCTGTTAACCCTTTCAGCCTTTCAGTTTGAGAGAAAAATCTTCCCACAAAGGACAGAGTGGTGCTTCAGACAACATATACATAAGCTTCAATTTACATTTGCATTTCCAGTCTTACAGGTGATTACCACACGTGGACTTTAAACTGTGATTACACCTGGAAAAAAGTGGTTTTGGACATACTTGACAATGTCTCCAATCCATAGCTGCTGCACACACACACACACACCAGCCATGGTTAGGGTGTTCTTTTTCATTGATGGGGGAAATCGATCAATGAGCTGTCAATAGCGCAAGTGCCCAGGTGCAAAATGTCACTGCTGGGGCTGTCATATTATCACCAGTCACGTGGTATCAGTGTCCCCTCCTTTCCCTCTGTCTCTCCTCCCCCTTGCTATTCCCAATCAGGTCAATTACATTGTTTCCCCCATATTTCTTTACTTCTTTCCAAAGAAACTTTTTTACTGACATCACTGAAGCAGACGTCCAGAATTACATGAGTTAAAAGAATTTTAAAAATTATACACCAAAAGGCATGTTAGGCAGGGCATAAGGAAGGAATGTGGGGTTAAAAGGGACTCAGGAAGAGAGCAATCCCAGTCATGCAATTCTGAAGATGTGTGCTCTGAAAGTAGTATGTTTCCATTTTTCCCCCAATGCAAGTGTAGGGCTTGTGCAGTATAGCTCCTAGGGCAGGGGTAGGCAACCTTTCCCCTTTAAGGGCCGAGGGACTTCAACTCCCAGAATCCCAGGAGCTATTGGCCAACATGGGACTATTGGCCAACATGGCTGAGGCTTCTGGGAGCTGAAGTCCCTCGGCCCTTAAAGGGGAAAGGTTGCCTACCCCTGTCCTAGGGTTTCCATTAATGAAGGGATATTTCCAGCTAAAACTAGGGGAGCATTGCTGTCAGCAGCTACAACATCAGTCATTTCCTTCCTTCCTTTTCTATTTCTTTCTCAATGCAGTGTCTTCTGCAGGTATGAAAGTCAGCACCCAACTTCATTGCCCTCTTATCCTGAGGAAAGAAAAAACATCAGTCCATAGACACTTTCAAGTATTGTTGTTTTTGCTATAATAAACAAAAGAAGACACTCTCCTTGAACTTTCCACCCTAGATAACAACATAATGATTACTTTTGCTTGGCCTTTATCCTTTGCCTTAAGAAGATTCTGTGAACAGTGGATAGAACATGAGGAGACTCCAAAATGCCTAATCCAATAGTTATATTTTACTCATGATTTTTCTGAAAACCTTGGAATCTCAGCTCTGCGTCTTTCTTCTACCCTGCATTGGATTGTATTGCAGCTTAGTAATGAGAGCCTGCCTTCACATAGACTTTTCCACTTCACAGTTTATACATTAGGTCAGGATCAAAGACTGAAAATGGTTGTACTGATGAATCGTAGAACAAAGTGTGCCCACGTCTTAAGAAACCTATAACCTAATGGTCTTGGGAAGAAGAGGAAGGAATTGGTAAACACAGAATAGATTTAAAACACATTGGATTTCACTTGAGTGCAGGGGTGTAGGTATGGAGGGAAAGAGGACACTGCTCTTTTCCTTAAATCTCCAAATTTCTAGTGTTACAGTAATATAAAACTTTAGTTGAGCATTTAGAAATGCAGTTTAGGCATGCATAGAAGAGGTTCAGGCATAGTAACCAAGAGAGCCAGCATGGTGTAGTGGTTGGAGTGTGGTGACCTTGGACAAGTTACACTCTCTCAGCCTCAGAGGGAGGCAAAGACAAACCCTTTCTGAACAAAGCATGCCAAGAAATCCTGCAATAGGTTTGCCCTAGGGTTACCATAAATTGGAATGACTTGAAAGAACACAACAACAAAGTAACCAAAGGAATGTAACAACAGCAAACATAAGAGTTCTATGTGTGAACAATGTTCAGCGTCTGACTATGCACAAATTTTTATCTGGGGGGATAAAGCCCTTATTTTGCCCTCTTAACACAGCTACACACTTGCTTGGGTGTATCTTGCAGGTCATTTTGAATCAAGTGGATTAGAGGTGAGGGAGATGGAAGGCATACATACTCTCTAAATCGTAAGTGGGCAAAATGCACCCTGTGGGTTGCATGAGGTTCCCAAGGCCATTTTTGGCCCTCCAGGGTCACAATTTAGAGCCAGAAGAGGAGTATTTTGGAAAGGTCAAACATGGTGAAAATGCCCCCATAGTCACTAGAGGCATGGGGAGCTATTTCATTTTATTTTTTCAGGAGCAGGTGCAGCCCTCCAAGGTCTCATACCAGGCTAATGTGTTGCCCACACCTGCTCTAAATAAAATAAAGTGCAGTTTGGGAAAATAATTGTCCCAAAAGATAGGGAAAGACCAGCTAAGACTCCAGTTAATTCTTGGAAAAACTGAAGGCACTCCCCAAATAATAAAGAGAATTATTTTAAAATTCAAATTCCTTATTTCACTATTAAATGGCAATTCTATCCAATGGGCCTTTGGTATCCCCTGGGGTTTGGTTCCAAGTCCCCCTGTAGATACAAAAATCAGTGAATGCTCAAGTCCCATTACATACAATGGAATAATAACATGGTGTTCCTTATTTAAAATGATGACATCAAGGTTTGCTTATTGGAATTTATATTTTGGGGGGAGTATTTCAGAGACATGAATGGTTGAATTGGTGGATAAAGAATCCATGGATATGGAGGGCCGGCAGTACTTACTTCCATGAGAATAATCCCCATTGGTTTTATTGGAATATATTTGCATTCTCCTGTGTCTCCTTATATAGATAGGGACTTCCCTCTCTCTTTCTCATTCTTTCTATCACTCTTGGAGACAGTTTAACAGCTCTCTCCCAAGATTCTAAACTGCCAGTAACTGCAGTCAGCAGTCAGTAAGCAGTAGCTTGTAGTAGTCCCATCTTCCTGCTATCTAAAAGCTGGTGATATTTATTTATCTTTACCCAAACCATCACCAGTTAGATTAGGTTTTAGTTATTTTATGTAAATATTTATTAAAGCCATTATTGTTTGTTTTTAAACCACAAACTACATGTTTGTCATTTTTTTTTTTTACTTAGTCTTTATTCTTTAGGAAAGCATATTTGGAATAAAATAGCTGGGCCAACACTTCTGTTGTTTTGCTAATGAAAGCTGGACTCTAACAAGTGTAACTTTCATATTTGCATATTATTGTTTTCCTTTAAAAGGGTTAACACCCTGGGAAACTAAAATTGGACCCCACAGGTTTCAATGGGACTTGCTACTGAGCAGATGTGTACGAGAAATGAACTGGTAGGGCCTCGGCAGATGGCTTATTGAGCCGTCTCCAAGGCAAGGAAGAGGAGGGGCAGCCGCACACGCGGCGCCCCTTCCTCTTCCCGAGGTCGTCCTCGGAGCCGCCAGCCCTCTGCACGTCCGGCGCTCCGGGGACAACCTCCCGCCACAGCGACCGCACGCACTGCGGCAGAAAAGTCAGTGAAAGTGCGCCCGACGCTTTTAGGGCGCACTTTCACTGACTTCTGAAAGGAGCGCTATTTTTGTGCTCCTTTCAGAGGCGCCGACGGTGCGCCGCGGTGCGACTGCTCCAGTCCCGCGGCGCACCGGCGCAGGGCGTCTTGGACGCCCTCGTCTGCTTCCCCCCGTAGTCAATAGGAAAAATGAGAGTTGGTTCAATGGCAATGCAAATTAAGGCTGCAATACTAATTATCATAATTTGGTCAGATGGATTGGTAATCTAACATAGGACCTTATCACACGCGGGCCACAAAGCGATAAGAATGCAATAAAGGTATAAATCCTGAACTAAACCGATAGAAACCCCACAATACGCAAATGGCTATCACATGCAATTACTTTCATTGCGCTTTTATCGCGCTTTTTAGAAAGCGCTCCCGGGAACCGTATCTGCCGTCCACACACAAGTGAGAAGATCCCGTACATGTACAAGCAATGGTGTTCTTGCACATGCGCACTATGCTCGCGGCGGCTGTCACTCACTCGCCGCAGCTGTCACCTTTTCCCAGGTCGTCCTCAGTGCAGCCAGCCCTCCGCACGGCCAGCGCTCCGAGGAGGACCTCCCACCGCAGCGTTCACCGAGGAGATCCTCCTTGGAGCACCGGCCATGCGAAGGACCGGCTGCACCGAGGACGACCTGGGAAAGGGTGACAGCCGCAGCGAGTGACAGCTCCGACGCAGGGCCGGCGCTCCAAGGGGCAATACGTATTGGGTGACCATATTTACGGCAAAAGCAATATTAATCCCGTCACGCAATTGTACTTCCTGAAGAAACCGAAATTCAAAAGAACTCGGATCATGCTGCATTGTGTCGGGGTTCTGTCGGGGTTCTGTGTGACGTCGTGTGTAAACACGGAAAAATAACACGTATTAGGTCGGGATTCCTTTTGGATTCTGTCAGGATTTGGCCCCGTGTGATAAGGTCCATAGTACAAAGCAGTTTTCTGTGTCCCACTGAACAAAGTGGAGAATTCTTCCAAGAAAACATGCATAAGACCCACTCTCCTTCAGAAAGAGTTATTTGCTTGTCCTACCAATAGGGCTTCTTTTTCTTGGTTTTTAACCTCTGTGAGTGTAGGGATTTTTTTTTCTCTTAAAAACTAAATGAGGGGAAGGTTTAAATTTCCCCCACTCATGCATGCTGTTCCCAGTCTGGATTAGGGTCATGCACACTTTTTCCCCAGTGTGAACTTAGCTGCACACAGTGTGTTTAATGTGGCATGTTGTTTGATGTACAGGCTGCACACCTACTGCTACACAATGTCCAGTGGGTAAATAGTCTGTTCTGCTTTTTAAAGAAATTACTGTCTCTGTGTAAGTAGTTTTACCATATGCTAGAACATAAGTAAGTTTCATACTTTAAAACCTCTAGATCCCAACAATGCATCAAAATGAATTTACAAACTTTTTTATGCCCCAAGAAAGTCCTCCCCCCCCCCCACACACACATACACAATGTACTTAATCAAAATTTTCTTCCTGCCTCATTCCCCACCCCCATGAACGGAAAGCATGAACAGAGTCACCTAAACCACCTAATTATGGAAAGATCAACATGGATTAAGAGTGTTTAAACATATGAAGAAACCTGTATGGAGAGTGATAACCTATGGTCTTTCAGATATTGTTGGACTCCAATGCACATCAGCCCTGATCATTGAGATTCTGGGTAGAACTGATGGGTGTTAACAACTACAGGAGAGCCAAGGGTTCTTCACCCCTCACATTTAGTGTGTTACTTGTTAATACAGTACATGAAATTCAGCTGCCAGGTTGCAGTGCTGCAGTAATAGTCATAGTACATAGTAAAGTTATAGTAATGTGACTTTATCACACTAGACTCATAAGGCACCACAATCACATTAGTCCAGGAAATGCAAAGATCCCAGGTTGGGGACAGTCAGTATCTCACAGCTCTTCCAAATCACCATAGTGCTAGTTCTGTCCTGGCTCTGTCTTTCACATGGCAGCCTCTGTGGCCCTGCCTCCCTGCCTATGCCCTTCCCAGCATGCCTTGCTGTCTGTTTTTATTTTTAGCACAATTGTGTAATCATGGCAATCTATTAAGTAAAAAAAGAAAGAAAAGAAAACCCAACTGCAGCCCTACAGCTGATTTATGGTAGGAGAAATGGATCTGCTCTTGGCAGCTCCACAGCTGTTGATGCGCATTGTAGTGGAGGTGTTAAAGGAGGCAAAAGACACTTCCTTCAGCTAGATCCCACAATTCAATCTTAACCCCCAGTTTTGCCCATGTATATCACCAACAGAATATTTGCCTCTTTGTGATGTTTTCCCCAATCTTAATTTCCTTTTTGGGTCTTTCTTATTTATTTGAAAATGTTATATCCAAGTTTTTCTCAAGGATTCATAGTTGGGAAAAGAGGGGGGGGGGGAATAATAATAATGTTGTATGGTATTCACATATTGGTAAGCACTGTAGTTATGGTACTATGTGGTGAATTCTAACTCAACCCTCCCCAACCCCCATGTACCAGGCTGAAGCCACAGTGATCAATAGGGGTCTGTTCCCATCACTTGGGAAGCAGCTGACTGCCATTTCCATCTTCTCCCATGAGTGATACCCATTATGACTGGAAGAAGTGAGGTCCCTGTTACAATTCCCTTTCACCCTGGAGATGGTTTGTGTGAAGGGTGGATGGGAATGACAGCCAGCTGACAGGGGAACAGATCTCCCCACTGATTGCAGTGGCTGCTTCCCAATAAGTGGAGATTGGAGGACTTTCATGGTTTTCATATAGCCCCTGAACTAGGGGCCACATAGGGCGTTTTCACACGGGGCTTTAGGCGGACGCAGTCCTACCTCCCTCTGGCCCCAGTTCGGCTCCTTTTCCAGTGTGTTCACACTCACATCGCAGCAAACCCCGCCCCTTCCGGTGCCATCCCTGCGTCAGTCCGGCTCCTTGCTCTGTGTGTTCACACTCACGTCGCAGCAACTCCGGCCTCACTCCGGCCGATCCAGCGCTAACTCCGGCATCAGCCCCTGCAAGGTAATTCCTTTTTTTAAAAGGAATTAAGTTGCCGCCGCCGGAGCCATTCCAGAATGAGCGGCACGGTCGGCTCCAGGCGGCTTTGGTGGGTCCAGTGTGAAAACGTCCATAGGGACTGTGAATACATAACAGTCACAAATTTATAAACTCCAGGTTATGCATTCATAACTGCCATACAAGATTCTGGCCATTAATAATAATAATAGTCAAAACAACGACACAATCAATAAACAAGAAAAATCAAATCACAATTGTCATCAAGAGAAAAAGATAATGCATATGCAGCCAATGGCATCACGAGGGGGTGGTGCAGGGGGTTCAGACCACACCAAGTGACATCCTAAGGGGGTGGTGACACCACTGCTCCTCAAACATCTACCTTTTGGCAGAAATGGGCAGAGGCATTCACCTGCTTCCCTTTAAAAGATGGTGGGGTGGGGTGGGGTGGGGTGGAGCTCAGTGGAAGGAGAAAAGAGAGGCCCCAGAATTTTTTTAATTAAAATTTCAAAATTTTGAATTTTGAATTTCAAAAAAAATTGTTTGAATTTTAAAAACCTTTTATTCTTGTTAAATTTTCTTTAAAAACATTACAGTTTAACCAGTTCTTCACTATGGGGGGTTGCAGACTGCCAGAAATAGTGTGAATTCAGTCCACTTTTAGGGTTAGGGTTAGAGTTAGGGAACCATGGGAACTGTATTTTATTGTGGCATCAGAGTTGTCTGACAGAGAAGGCTCAATGTCTCAGAAAAATAACAGTTCCCATGATTCCCTAGCACTAACCCTAACCCTAAAAGTGGACTGAATTCACACTATTTCTGGCAGTCTGCAACCCCCCTATGTATATGTAAATACATTTAGGGTGTGTGCATGATATTTTAATTTGAAGGTATAATTTTAATTTTGCTAGTTGTTTATGTCACAACTATTAGCATTACATTCAGTGGTATAGGGGAATTATGATTTATGAGTAACATTAGTACAAAGACCATGGCTAAGCCTTCTGTATGGTGTGAAATGGGAGGAGGTCAATGGGGTGTGTGTGACACCAAGAGATACCACACCAGGTGGCACCGAACCTAGGGATGCCACTGTATGCACCACAGTAGCAGTGGGGATTGTACACTCTCCCAAAGGATTTATGGAAACGTAAACCTGGGAACAAAATATGCTTAAGGATGGGGAAGGAAAGCATCCCATTGCACTGATCCCTCAGTTTTCTTCATCACCCATTACTACTTCTTTAAATTCCAGTGTTTCAGGCTATATGGCCAGTTTTCTCACTCAATATCTAACTGGCTTTACTCAGACATACAGCCCTTCCTGACCTTAAACACATTTTGGATTTTGTCAGAACTCTGGCCTTTTCTTTAAGCCTCATTTGCCACATCCTTTCCTTTCAAATACTTCTTTTTCATTGCCTACTGTGCCCCCTTCCTTTAGCTTCCTTGTTTAGATCATTTGATACTTAGATTGCCAGCTTTCTTAGATCTTGCTCCTTTCCTCAGCTACCATTGTATAAGGTTTTAATCCCTACCACACCAACAATTTTCAGTTTCCTCACTGAAGTTGGACTGAAACTGCTTTGTTTCTTGAAAATATTAACATTCCAAACCCTTGTACTGTCCCCAACAATTAATGTAAGAGATATTGCTGCCAATGTTTAGACAGCTTTTAATATTAGATAAACAGATCTGCAGATCTACAGAATCAAATCCTGGAAAGAGAGAGAACCTTTGGACAAGAATAAACTCACCCTGGCTTACACCCAAAAGGGAAAAGAAAGAGAAAGCATCAGTGGAAAGAGCCAATTCATATTGGAGGCTGAGGTGAGGTTGACATAGAGGGTGTCAACTGTCAGCTTGCATTGTTACCTTCCATGTTAAAGATCTCTTGATTAGCCAGTATTTGGAAAAGTAAGACATTGCCCAAGAATGAGTTATTGGATGTAAAACATATAGTAACAACATCTTCAAAATGTGTTGTCGTTGTTGTTGTGTGCCTTCAACTCAAAGCAAACCTATCATGGGCTTTTCTTGGCAAGTTTTTTCAGAGGGGGTTTGTCATTGCCATCATCTAAGGCTAAGAGAGTATGACTTGCCCAAGGTCTTCTAGTGAGTTTCCATGACTGAGCAGAGATCTGAACCCTCCTCTCCAGAGTCATAGTCCAGTGTCCAAACCATTACACCACACTGGCTCTATCTCCAAATGATTAGGACAAGTTTAAAGAGGCCAAAAAGAATTCACAGGGATATGTATGTATAACACAAGTGGTAGGAACCACAGATATAACACTTAGAAACTCTGTACAAACTAAACTTGGATTTGTTTTCACATTGCCTTAATAGGTGGCGGGTAGGAAAAGAAACAAGAAACTGTTGCTGACAAAGAAAATATATTGCTAATCTACAGTATAATTTAGTCATCATGGGAATTAAAGAATAAATAAATAAATAAATAAATAAATAAATAAAATTTATTTGTACCCCACCCCTCTGCATAGCAATCAGGGGGGCTTCCAACATAAAAATACAATACAATAAGATCAACCCCAGACCCCAACCCTCCCACCCCTTAAAAAATTATTAAACATCAAACTTAAAACAGTTTTAAAATAAGGCAAAAATAAGGGCACACTATTTTTTTGCCTGAGAGAACCTCTAGGAATCTCTAGATCCTCCAGTGCAACTCTGTGGTCAACATCTGCCTGACATTGACCACAGGATTGCACTGGAGGAGCTACAAATGCCTAGTGGAGTGTTCTCTCTAGGAATCTCTAGGTCCTTCAGTGCAACTTTTCATTAAATTTGACCATAGAGTTGCATGGAAAGACCTAGATATTCCTAGAGAGAACACAGTAATAAAATCTGTGAATAATCAAATCCACAAAAGTCAAAGCTGCAAATGTGGAGGGATAAGTGTATATCCACTTACAAGGCCATTTATCATGGTCATTGAACATGCACTGGAGAGGAGGCAGAGTTTGTCCATGCAACCTTGTAAAGTACTCATTGATTAAGGAAGAGGAGGATTTATATGAATGTCTTGTCATGAAGCACAACTGACAACAAGTGAGAGTGATGTCACTGTAGATGAATAACTTAATGGCACATTGCCAAGAAGTGACAAACACAGCTGAAATGGGGAGTAAGTTTTTTTTTTTTAATTTAAGAAAAAAAGTGTTTATGAAAAAATCAGAGTTTTGGCTCAGACTAATATAAGCCCTAGCCAGTACTGCCATGGATTCAAAGGAAGATTACAGTTCTCTATTGGAACCATGAGTTTAGGATTTAGTAATGCTTTTTTCATTTCTAAGTAATGCTAGTTTCAGTTCATCTACATTTGATGGAAAATTGCACATTTTAGATTTCACTTTCACTGAAAATGCCCATCCTCTTGTTTTTTTCCCCCCTAGTACTTGTCTCATGTTTGTTAATTCTGAACCATCTTATGAATTGTGAATCCTTTCTCTCAACTTACCAATGTCATTATATCAACTGAGATTTTATAATGACATTCCCACTGGCTTCATGATCTCTAAAAGGCTCTGTTCATCCCTTAGATTATATCCCTTAGATTGGCTGAAGCTTAGTGATATGATTAGTGATTGGGAGCCAGTGGGGAGATGTAATAGCTTGAGTGTCAGGCTAGTACTCTAAGGGGGGTTGCAGACTGCCAGAAATAGTGTGAATTCAGTCCAGTTTTAGGGTTAGGGTTAGTGCTAGGGAATCATGGGAACTGTTATTTTTCTGAGACATTGAGCCTTCTCTGTCAGACAACTCTGATGCCACAATAAAATACAGTTCCCATGGTTCCCTAACTCTAACCCTAACCCTAAAAGTGGACTGAATTCACACTATTTCTGGCGGTCTGCAACCCCCTAAGAGACCAGGGCTGGAATTCCCACTCAGCCATGGAAATCCACTGGGTGATCTTGGCCAAGTCATATTTGCTTACCCTATGAAGAAAGCAATGGCAAATCTCTTCTGAATAAATCTTCCCAAGAAAACCCTAGGATAGAGTCACCATATGTTGGAATCAACCTGAAGACACCTAACAACAACAGCAAGTGATACTATTATATTGTGTGTGTGTGTGTGTATACATACATACATACATACATACACACACACACACATATATATATCCTATTTTTATGTGACACTTGATTGGCCCTCTGGAGTCGTTAAGGAACTTTTTTTTATTTTCTAAATTTAATATTGTGATTATTATTTAGCTATTGATCCAACAACAAAAAAAATCTATCTCTTAGATATTAAATGTCAAAAATTGTTTATTTTCAAGCATCTACTATTTTAAGAATTATCCATTCCAAGTGTGATTTAAAAACAATGAAAACAGAAAGGGAGATTAGAGGCCTTGGTGTTGCTCTGAATAGGCAGGCTTACTGGTTAGTTGGTACTAGTCTTCCCTTATAGGGTGAGATATACTGTATTTCTATTTAAATTATATTTTATTTAAAAATAATTGGAACATATTCACAAATTCCTGTTCATCAGCAGAGGTGTGAACAGAGAAAATGGTTCTTGGCACTATATATATTAATATACAGTAGGCCCTTAGTATCCACCAGGGTTTGGTTCCAGGACTCCTCGTGGATATCAAAATCTTTGGATTCTCAAGTCCCATTAAATACAATAGCACAGTGAAATTGTGTCCCTTTTTAAAAACAGCAAAATCAAGCTTTAGTTTTTGGAATTTAAATATTTTAAAAACATTTTCAAGCCATGGATGGTTGAATCCGTGGATAAAGAATCTGTGGGTATGGAGGGTCAATTGTACAAGTTTTCACAACTGGACATAGAGCAAAAGAAATTTCAGAGACTTCAAGGAAACTGACTTGGAAACCAGATTTCTTTCTTTCACTCTTCCCTACTAACACACCAGTTAATGGGAGAGCCTTTTGTACTCTTAAACACCTCTGAAGACTTATGGACATGGCCACAATATACATTTTTCTACATACTGTTACATTCTATCCCATTCTCTGTGTAACTGTGTAACTTTTCTTAAGCATCTGGGGCTTTAATTCATCAGTGCATTGCAAGAAGTGGATTGATATCCATGAAAGCTCATGCTAAAAAATTAGACTAAAATGCTGCTAGATTCTCCCCCTACAACCCTTTATCTTATTTTCTTTTAATATTTACATTATTGTAATTCTTTCTAAATTAACACTCATTTCTAAGCACATAAAATTTAGTATATGCAAATCTTAAGAAAATCTGTGTCATTTTTTTTTTTTTAAAGAATGATGTGTTTCTCTTCTTCTGGCAATGCACAAGTGGCCATTCCATCTAAGACATGTTTTTTTACATTTCTCACTGTTGCTTGAAGCATTTGACAAGAAGAGCAGCACTGTAATTTAAACCGCCACCTGTCTCCTATCATATAAGTAATTGTATAAATATATTTTTCCCAGCTTCATTGTCCTTCAGGCACTCAAGGCAGCAATGTCCACTATTGCCCTGACAAACCTGATTTTATTTTCAAAGTCACAGTACGAAATGGAAATACCTCTGTAAAATGAAAGTATGACAACTGCTTTCTCAGGATTCTTTTTCATTTAAAGTATTATTTCATGATGCCATGCCTGAACTGTTAACAGAAATGTGTAAAAAAAGAAAAGAAAAAAGTATGAAAATTAGCTGTAAAAAGATTATATAGAGGACAACCTAGCTATTCAAAATGTTTTTACCTATGACACACAGGAGGATGCTTCATCCCATAATTTTGTGATCAGACACTCGCAACTTTGGCTACTTTCAGTGTGCCCCCTTCCAGGCCAATGGGATCCCACCTTCCCGAATTCGTTGGGCGGTGGGGAGGAGGAGGATCTCCGGGTTTTCAGCGACCTCCCTATTCCATGACTTCCATCAGTTATGGTGGCAATTACTGGGGACATCCTTTCCCCTCTCTACCTTCACCAGAACCTCTTTTAAACTCCAACAATCCTACTATTTTGAATTGCTATTGTCCCACCACTACTAGGAACAGAGACAAACAGCAATCTCAGTAGTGATTGCTGAGGGGTGGGAAAGATGGGAAAGACAGAGAGAGAGGGAGAGAGAGAGATCCCTAGATCTCAGTGAGCAGATAGTAAAGGTAAACCTCTTCATCTTTGTGCACTGAGATGTGTCCATGAGGTGTACATATGTAAAAGAAAGAGTGGACATAGTCCTTGGGTCAAAATATATTGTTCTCTTTTGACCTATATCATTAGAAGGAGAAAGGAACTGAAAGCTGCACTTGTCTATTTTCTGCACAATGTCTTTTGTAGTCTCAGACCTTGGGGGGGGGGGGATATTCAGAAATCTATCTTCTTCATAGGCTCCAATGAGAAACATTATTGAAGATAGAGTTATGGCTAAGAGTGGGATTAAAGCAGGAGGGAATGATTTGTGTCCAGAGACATTTCAATCCACTTCCAACAGAGTAAATAGCATTGATCTAAAGTACTTTGCAATGGAAGGTATAACTATTCATGCCCATACGGTTTAATTCTTTGTCTTACCAACTCATCTACAAAAAAAGGATATCATCATGAAACTTCTGAGGAACAGAGACCTTCGATGTTGTGCATAGAGAGAAAATACTTATGCTGTGTTTATATTTGTCTACTCAGCTGTTGTATTGTTATTAATTAAAATCATTCAAAGCTCTTTATTTCATTTTAAATTTTCAGACAAGTGGGAAGTGTGTACAGAGCTGGCATAGACACTCTTGACAGTGTTCTTAAAATTTGAGTAAATGAACTAAATGGCCTTTGGAAAAGCTGTTTGTGCAATCTTTGAGTCCTTGCAAGCATTAAGTCCTAAGCAACCACAAAAGTTGTCAACACTGCTCTAAACACTTTGTTCCCTCTGGTAGCTAATTAATGTATTCAGAACATACTTTCTACTGCATTTAAGATAAATGGTGTATTTCTTTGATTGTGCTTGATGAGAACTATAGGACAATGTGCAAACACATTTTTACAGTATACATTACCACCTTCTGTTTCAGAAATGAGTTTAGAAGAATGGGAGAAAAAGAATCTAATTTAGGTCAAGGATTAAAAGATTAAGGATGGCATGAAAAGAGGACATATACTTTAAACCCAAAGGGGCCATTTTCAAAAGGATTGTGCAACATGGAACTGACACTTGTAATACCTGGAACCAGTTAGGCAAGAAGGGCCCTACCATGAGATGAAGCATTTCCCTTAAGAAGGAAATACTGGGAGGCACTGGCCCCTGGGCATTCCCCTCTCTTGGAGGGCAGAGCTGCATGTGCCACATTCCTGTCTTGGGATCCCTGTGTTAGCCTGCTGTCTCAGTTGTAGTGGAGGGTGCTATCTCATCCCCAATGAAGAAGTAAGGTTCACCTGCCAATCCTCCTCCTGTTCATAGACCAGGAAGTGGCATCTTGAACTTTGCAGTATGCAGCAAATCATCTTGGACTGGCCAAATAGACTTATTCTTTGAGAAATGAAAAATGTGGCAAACATGCAATTTATTTGTGGCATGATGTCTCAGAGGTCAGAAATGTTACTTTTTGGACTACAGTTCTCCAAACCTCCAAGCAGCATGGTCACTGGTCATGCCAGTTGAGAGATTCTGCAAATTGTGGCTGAAAGAAGTAACTTTCCAAAGCATGGCACTGTCTGATTGCTTAAACATAAACAGATGCCTAGAGGACCTTTACCTCTATTCCGAAGGTGGAAAAAGTACATCCCTCAGATTGCACCCCCTATCAAAAGCAAAAGGCCTCCATGTCATGTTATGTTACATTATGAATTATGAGTACACTAATGTGAATGCTTACAATGGCTAGCACTAACTACAGTGTGAAAACCCATTTCTGCCTATAGTAAAAAACAACAACTGTGATTTAGCTCCATATTCTACTATCATTAACATTGGTGCTTGTGAATGTTGCAGGAATTCATTTAAAACCATGTACATGTACGTTTAAAAAAACAACACAGGATTAGGAACCAAAGGTTTTAAGAAAAAGCCATATTATAACTTGTTACCTGAATGAAACCAGCATTGGCATCATTTGGGCCTCCAAGGGGAGAGCATTCCATAAACAGTGCCACAGCAGCAAAGCCTCTCTCCTTGGCCCTATGTGATAAGTTACTCCCACTTGTCACTATTGGGACATAGAAGAGGCCTCTCCAGCAGATCTCAGTTCTCAGACAGGTATATATACAAAAAGGCACTCCAGGTATCAAAATCCCAAGCTGTTTAGGGCTTTGAATGTCATCACCAGCACCTTGAATTCAGAGTGCAGCTCCTTTAAGCCTGGTGGTACATATTGCTTATATGATATTCAGATCAACAAGCTTGCTGTGCATTTCGCACTAGCTGTAGCTTCTGAGTTATCTTCAAGGGCAACCTCACACATGGCACGCTACAGTACTCTAATCATGAAAGTTACCAGTGCATGGACTACTATGGCTAATATATCCCTGTCCAGAAAAGCATGTAGCTGGTGCACTAGTCAAAGCTGGTGCCAAAACTCCAAGCCAAGGACTCTACTTGGGCCTCCAGTGACACAAGTGGAGATGTAGAGTTG
This sequence comes from Phrynosoma blainvillii, assembly GCA_026167975.1. Classification (NCBI taxonomy): domain Eukaryota; kingdom Metazoa; phylum Chordata; class Lepidosauria; order Squamata; family Phrynosomatidae; genus Phrynosoma; species Phrynosoma blainvillii. Next base: position 104,573,314 of record JANUYF010000003.1, read on the forward strand.
GAGTTGTAGAATTGTAGAGCTTCTCTGTGGGCACGCTTGCCATCGCCCCAGCACAGAGTTCACCAGAGTTATGATGATGATGATGATGATGATTAGAGTTTATTTATAGAGCGCTGTCAGTGTACTCAGCGCTGTACAATCAAGAATAAAACAAATAATAAAATAACTAAAAACCTGCCTGAGGCGTACAATCTAAGTTAAAACAATGAGCAGAATAATAAAAATCAATTTAAACAAAGACAATTACAACAGTTAATAACAACATCCACCCACTGCAAAACCCAAGTGAGAAAACAAATAAATATGTATCAAACAATACCAGGGAATGCCTCCCTGAACAAAATAGACTTTAACTCGGATTTGAAAGTGGATAAAGAAATAATGGCCCGTGTTTGAGGGGGAAGAAGGTTCCAGGAGTGAGGGGCAGCAAGCAAAAAGGGGCAAATCCGAGATGGAGCAGTGGAGATCCTTGGGTGGGACAGCAGACCTTGAGTACTAGAACGAAGGGTATGGGAGGGAGCATAGGGAGAGAGAAGGTCAGATAAGTAAAGAGGGGCTAACCCATGCTGGGCTTTGAAAGTTAACAATAAAAGCTTATATTGAATGCGGAAAGGGAAGGGAAGCCAGTGAAGAGAAGACAACAAAGGGGAAACATGATCAAAGCGACGAGCAAAAGTAATGATGCGGGTGGCTGAATGTTGAACAGAAATTAAAGGGCGGAGATGAGAAAGAGGAAGCCCAGCTAAAAAAAGATTATAATAATCTAATCGAGAAACCACCAAAGCGTGGACCAGAGTCTTAGCAGTGGAGGCTGAAAGAAAGGAACGGATTTTGGTGATATTGTAAAGGAAAAATCTGCAAGCTTTGGCTGTGGACTGAATATGGGGAATAAAGGACAATGAGGAATCAAAAATGAAACCAAGACTGCGGGCTTCCTGGACCGGATAAATAGAAGTGTTATCAACAAAAACAGAAAAAGAGGGTTGAAGGGAGGACTTAGGTGGAAACACAAGAAGCTCTGTCTTGGACATATTGAGATTCAAACGCTGATGACGTATCCAGAGAGAGACAGCTGAAAGACATGATGAAACTTGCTGTTCAAGCTCTTGAGAGAGATCAGGAGTGAAAAGATACAATTGAGTGTCTTCAGCGTACAGATGATAAGAAAAACCAAAAGAACTAATAAGTTTTCCTAGGGAAAGCCAGAGAGGCATGGCACTTTGCGATAAATAAGTGGGTTTTGTGTTGCAGTTTGGGCACTCGGTCTCTAAAAGGTTCACCATCACTCTTTAACAGTATAGGAGACAAGATGTGACACCTCACAACCTAATGGCCACAACAAATGGGAGAAAGGAGAAAAGAGTGCATTGTGCACTCCCAATAGCCCAGGTATAATTAGACAAATCAGAAAATATCACATATATACGTAGCCATAAGATGTTCCCAAGCAAGCCAGATGAAACTAACTTCCTTCCTTATGGAGGCATTTTTTAAAACATGGTTAAATCAAAGGACTTGAAGAATCTTTCATCTGTGTTAGAACTGCATAACAGAACTATACCAATTATCTTCTAATTTAAATTGCACGAAATATATGCCAGATTAACAAAGCAAGGCCAATTTGAAAATAGCTAGCAGATACTCCTAGCAAGATTTCCTCCCAAAATATTGCAGTGGCAATATCTCTTTCACAGAATTTTCGAGTAACTGAGATTTTAAGAAAACCATTTGGCCATCCTCTACTTTAAAAAGGGAAACATATCTGTTTAGTTAAAATAAAACTGAAAAAAAGAGGTTAAAAAGATTGAGGTTGCTTCTAAATTAAGCATCTCTTATTGAATTGCTCTGCCCTGTTCATTTATATTGAACACACTGAGTCCATATGAGGCAGGCATTCTCCTGTAATCCTCCTGTGTTTTCCCCATGCTGCTTCCATCTTTCTGTCAACAAAACAGTTCTGGCAGTTTTCATCCATCTGGGAGCAACTCCTTTTTGGAAAGTTTTTGTTGTTGCCATATGCCTTCAAGTTAGTTCTGACTTATGGCAGCTCTCCCCCAGGGTTTTCTTGGCAAGATTTATTCAGAGGAAGGTAGCCATTGCTTTCCTCTTAGAGTGAGAGAATGTGACTTGCTCAAAGTAATCCAATGTGGTTCCATGGCTGAGCTGGGGATTCGAACCCTGATCTGCTAGAGTCCTAGTCTAGCACTCAAACCATTCCACCACACTGGCTCTTTTATGTTAATGGGTTGTCCATTAGTTGTCCATTCAGGCCACACCAACTTTGCCTTAACAACAATAGCTCAGAACAAGAATATATTGTTACTGAGAAAATTGATTTTCCTTCCAGCTTCTATGAAGATCACAGCTTCTTATCTCAGATGAAACAGAGAATCCTGAGTGGAGAGAGTAATGAGAAGACCTCATCATCTCCACTGATCAATAAATGCCAGGACTTTTGACTGCTCATAAGATGGGAGGGCCACCTGATGAGGTTCTACATATGGGCCATCTCCAGATGGCCAGAGGAAGTGACCATATGGGCCTGGTGATTTTCTGTTTTTAGGCTGCTGGGGAGGGGACTGCTCTACATGTTTCACCAATAATAATAATAATAATAATAATAATAAATTTTATTTTTATCCCACCCCTCTGCATAGCAATTGGGGCGGCTCACAGCAGTTAAAATACAATAATTAAAATACATTCAGGTATCCCAATCCCTCCACCCATCCCTCCCCCCCTTAAGACAAAATTAAACTAGAAAGATTTAAAAACAAGAATCAATAAAAGAATAAAACTATAAAATAATGGTGGCAAGACAACAGAGAGCCTGGGGGAAATTCAGTATTCATTCCTCAAAAGGGGATCAGTTTGGGAAGGCCTGCCGGAAGAGATCCGTCTTAACTGCTTTCTTAAAAGAGTGTTGTAATGAGACGGACCTCAATGAGAGGAATGTATATCTGGTAAGCAGGGAAGATTTGTTCTCATCTCTTTTGAGCTCAGGATAAGAGTGGACATGAAGTGGACAACTTCTTTTTAAGGCCCTTCAAGTACCTCCCTCCCAATTTCACCATTCCGCCATGCCCCAGCTTTTAAAAATCTGGAGGAAATCACTCATAAAATAGCTAAATGGCACCACCTTATTTGCCACAAAGCCCACAGCTCTCCTAAAATTTAGAAATGTAGGGATCACTCATAAAATGACCCCAAACACCACATGAACTATTTTTTGTTGTTGCAGCAAACAACAGCCCACTCAGATTGCCAAAACCTGATGTGTGTGTGTGCCTTCAGGTTGTTTCTGATTTATGGTAACCCTAAGGCAAACCTATCATAGGCTTTTCTTAGCAAGGTTTGTTAAGAAGAGGTTTGTCATTGCCTTCCCCTGAAGCTGAGAGCATGTGACTTGCCACCCAGTGAGTTTCATGGCCAAGCAGAAAATCAATCCCTGGTCTCCAGAGTTGTAGTCCAACACTCAAACCACTATGCCATGGTGGCGCATTATTACATGTTTTAAATTGGCTGATTTTCAGCTGGGAAAACAGGTATAAACCACAAGTCATTTCTAATCCCTTCTGTGTTGGATCTTGGCTGACTTTGCCCAAAAGTAAAAGCTGCCCCCTTCCGCAGTTACTCACTTCTAGTCTGCAAAATGGAAACAGGAAAGAGCAGATCTTTTAAATCCCCTTTTGCATTAGAGAAAGGTCTGGAAAGGAGATGGCTTTTACTAGCTCTGGCAAGCTTGATACATCAAAATCTTTCCAGTTTTATGGTTAGTAGGGACATGATCTGGAAAAGATGTGTGGTATCCTAAGTAGGCTATGGAGATGCTAGTTATCTTAAGGCCTTTGCAGACTGCCAGAAATAGTGCAAATTGAGTCCACTTTAACTGCCCTGACTCAGTGCTAGGGAATCATGGGAACTGTAGTTTATTGTGGCACCAGAGCTCTCTGACAGAGAAGGCTTAATAATAATAATAATAATAATAATAATAATTTTATTTACAGCCCGCCCCTCTGCTCAACAATCAAGGCGGATTACAACATTAAACAAACAACGAATTAAAACATTCCCTCATCCCCTAATCCCTCCCAAACCCCTTAAAACAGGATTAAACTAGAAAGATTAAAATACACTTATCCATTAAAAACAGTACAATAAAAACAAACTACAGTGGGAACATAATAATGATAAAAGCTGAAATCACATCTCCCTAAAGCAGATGCTATTCCGGGAAGGCCTGCCGGAAGAGATCCGTCTTTACTGCCTTTTTAAAGGCAGTGAGCGTAGTAATGAGACGGATCTCGTCCGGCAGGCCATTTCACAGCCTGGGAGCAGTCGCAGAGAAGGCCCTCTGGGAGGTCTGAGACAGCCTAGTTTTTATTGGCTGTAACAGATTCCTCCCAGAGGACCGAAGGGTGCGGGGGGGGATCATATGGGGAGAGGCGGTCCCTAAGATAAGATGGACCCAAGCCATGTAGGGCTTTAAAGGTCAAAACCAACACCTTGTACCGCGCTCGGAAACTAATTGGCAGCCAGTGGAGGGATTTAAGCACCGGTACTATGTGCTCCCTCCTAGATGTTCCTGTGGTCAACCTGGCTGCCATATTCTGTACCAATTGAAGTTTCCGGGTTAGGCACAAGGGTAGCCCCATGTAGAGTGCGTTGCAGTAATCCAGACGTGAGGTTACCAGGGCATGTACCACGGTTTCCAAGTCCCTCATGTCCAGGTAAGGGTGCAGTTGGCGTATCAGCCAAAGCTGATAACAGGCACTCCTGACCGCCGCACTCACCTGACTAGTCATGTGAAGCAACGAATCTAAGAGCACCCCCAGACTGCGAACACAGTCCTTGGAGGAGAGTGTGACTCCATCCAGACTGTATTCCCAAAACTGGTTTCGGGCCTGTGACTGTGAGTACCTCCGTTTTGTCTGGATTCAACTTCAACCTGTTTTTCCTCATCCGATCCATTACCGCTCTGAGACAGTCATTAAGAGGAGAGACGCCATCTGAAGTCAATGTCTCAGAAAAAATACAATTCCCACGATTCCCTAGCACTGAGCCAGGGCAGTTAAAGTGGACTCAATTTGCACTATTTCTAGCAGTCTGCAAAGGATATTAGTCAAGTACACTTGCAACTTTCAGGAAACTCAGCATCACAGATGCTACTTTCAGTCTTTGATAAAGAATCTGTATTTTATTGTACTGTTTTAAGATTGCAAGCAGTCTGCTTTCCTTATATAATGTGCAGCTGCTTTTCTGAAGATTTATGAAAAAAATATTGTAAATGGATTTTTCACTTCTCAGCAACAAAATGAAGAATGAATTTAATCTGGGTGGGAGTGTGTCTGAAATTGGCCATTTTAGGCCAAAGTTCCAAACATCTCATTTCCCCATATTTTGGAAAGTTATTTTTTAAAAAGACAAATGACTATAACAACATACTGGAGCCATCTTTAACTGAGCAGTGGTTGGATGATGCTCTGGATTCCAATCTTTTATCCCACCACTGCTCAGTTATGGAGGTGTTGAGCATTCATTATATTTATCATTCTTAAAAGTAAGGTTTGAAGCTCTTCATTCTCATCATTGTAGAAACACTCTGAAGAGCCCTTGTTGAATATATAACTGATTCTGTGCCATCCTGATGGAGTGGATAGGCCTGGGCAAACACACAAGCACCCTCAAATCCTCTGCAAGGGAGACAAAGGGCTAGTCTGTCCATTTTACAAATGTACAGCGTTGCCCTGATGCTGTTCCAAATTATATAGCCAGCCAGCATGCCTGTAGAGATTAAAGATGTGTGAAAACACTGTAGGAAGCCAAGATTGTTCCTTCCTCTTCAGCCCTTGGCAGCTGAAGGCAAGTGGGATGTAGTAGCTCTTTGCCTACAACAGATATTAAGACCAAATGACGTATCTAAATCTATTTATTTATAAACTACATTAAAAAAAACGAAAATATTACACAGATCCAGGAAAAAGGTATTCAGCTATCAGAGGAAATATAATCCCATATAGTCCAAATCATTCAGAAGGGAGAATACTTTGTCATTCCCTCTTCTTCTGTCATTTATGTTTGGCCAGGGATGGAGAAGCTTTTCTATCAAGGATTGCATGATCTACTGGGGGCAGAACTTGGGTTATGGGTAGGGCCAGAGGCATAGCTTAGTGCCAGAAGGCTTAGGGAGAAGAAGTGTTGATGAATCCCCAGAGCTACAGTGCTGCTCATGCCTTGATGCTGTCTACTTGGACCACCACTGTTTTCCATAAACCTACATTGCCGCTTCTCTTTCTGCCATGCCTTCCTGTACTGTGGCTGATGAAACATTCAACTATCCAGGGCATATTACAGAGACCATACTGCCAATTTGTTTCTGGGCACAATTCAAAATAATAATAATAATAATAATAATAATAATAATAATAATGGTTATGACCTAGAAAGCCTTATATGGCTCAGGCCCAGGCTGTCTACCAGACTGTATCTCCCTGCATGCACCAGCCCAGGGCCTAAGATTCTCAAGATAAGAGGTCCATATTTACACTCAATATGTTCCTCTTGATCGATACTTAAAAGATATCTCACCGGGTCTTTATTTAATTTTTTAATATCTTTTCTAATGTCCTATGAATTTCATCCCAAAATCTCTTTGCTATCATACAGTTCCACCACATATGGGAGAACGTACCAAGTTCTTTCTCACATTTCCAGCAGCTATTATTCTCAGATTTGTATATTTTTGCCAGTTTAAACAGGGTAAGATGCCACCTATATAACATTTTGTAAAAATTTTCTTTCAGGTAATAACTTTAAGTATATTTTAATCTTTTCCCCTAAGTTTTCTCCCATTGTTCTAAGCTTATGGGGTGGCTGATATCCTGAGCCCATCTTATCATTTGGGGCTTTATCACCTCTTCTTCCAGTTCAAATGACAGTAATAGTTTATAAAATTGCCTAATCCTATGATTTTCTTCTGATTTAACTTTCTTTTCCAATCTCCAGTCTGCTTCTTGAATCCTATTAAGCTTTTTATCTAAGCCAAATTTTTCTTTTATTTGAAAATATGTGAACCACGTGCAATTTAATCCTTCATTCCTTAATTGATCTAATGGTTTTAATTCCATTTCCTTCTCTTCTAATAAGTCTTCATACATTACCCATATTAAGAAATGCTTCATTTATCGAAGCCCACTTAGGCACTCCTTTACATAATCTCAGTTTAAATTTCAACCAAACACGCAGAATATAATGATCACTAATATAATGATCACTGAAACCATTGTCCGCCTTTAGTTTTTCATGAAACAAATATCCATGCCAGCCATATCTGATACCACTGCCTTCCAATTGTAGTGATCTTTAATTTTCTAATTTCAACCAATCTATAATCCAGTTCATCGAGCTGGCATAGTAATAGATTTTCAAATTTGGTAATGCTAAGCTTCCCCTGCTTGTCTCATCCTGGAGTAATTTAAATTTTACTCTGGGTTTTTTCCCTGACCATAAAAATTTCAAAATGTCCCTGTGCCATGTTTTGAAGAGTTTATCATTTGTAATTATTGGTAAATTTTGGAATAGAAAGATCATTTTTGGTAGGATAGTCATTTTAATCGTTGATATTTGAGAGCAGCCCTGAAAGAATACAATGTCTTTCCCCTTCCTCTTCCTTTTGCATTTGGCTATGGACTCTACAAACAGTTGAGCTGAACAGCTGGCCTGCAAAATGTATTTACTGCATTTACTGAAGTCTGGGGTTTTATATGAGATTTCATTACATCTGTGAAGTCTTAACTTTCTAACAACACAAACATTAAGTGCGTCACAATCTGGTGGGTGCCATGTGGTGCTATCTTATGTGTATCAACTTAGAAACAAGTTCCCAAGTAAATATTTATTGGATTGCAAGCCTTAATATGTAGAGATGGCCTCACCATAAGACAGAATGAAGCAGTCACCACAAGTGGCACATGCTGGGAGCCATGGGAGTTAAGAAGAAACTTGTGTGCTGTGTGGCCTGCCCTCCATCATTTAAGCTGTGAAGGACATGGGTGTTATGAAGGACACTGTTCCATCACCAGTGTTGAAGGAAGGTCAATTGCCAGTCAATTTGAGTTTTGTACATGGAATAGAAGGGGATGGCACTTCATTCTTTACCTCAAGGAGAAAAAAATCTTGGGCCAGCCCTGTTAATATGATGTGTGTAAAGGGTATTGCAATGCTCTGAAATAGCATATGAATTCTGTACAAGCTCTTTTCTATGTAAAATAGGAATAGTATGACTTTGGCATATATCTTTTCAAGCCGGAATCCTCTGGGGCATGACAATAGTGTAAAAATAGTAAGACACGCGGTTGTACATTCCCAAAGCTTTCACAAGTGCAATCCACAGTGCAGCCAGTTGTTGTACAAGCACAGACACAGATCTCTCTCTCTCTCTCTCTCACACACACACACACACACTTCAGGCATGGTGGTCGGGGAGCTAAGTGATTCTTGGGCGTTGGATGAGCTCATGATGTTGACACCATTTGCAGAACTGGTTGCATAACTGTGGGATCCAGTATAACTACACTGACATATCTTAATGCCATTCTAAAAGCATATCAGATCTTGAGTTTGCACAGGCCCTTTTAAAGGGTCTAGTATTTTATATAAAGTACAAAATGAAACAGAGTAAAAACCATTTAAAAAGTAATCAGGTAGCTGTGAAATCCATATGACACTTCACTTCACACACCGGTCACTGATTTTAGAGTGTTGATTAGTGCTTTTATTCAACAGCAGAAACATGAGCAAGGGGTCTAATTTAAAACTCTTCTGCAAATTTGGCCCCAATAACAGGTTTAATATGTCTCTCAAGTGCTGTTAATGAAGTTACTATAGCAACTTGGCATTAGCTGCAAACCTGACAGATGTGAAATCACATCAAAATGGGTAGAATCGAACTTTTACATAGATACTGGTTTATGCTGGCAATAAGTAAAATCTATATAGGAAGACAGGACAAACAACCCAGTTAAAAGGTAAGCTAAATAAATAGATCTTGCTTGGTTCCAAGAAAACAATGGGAAACTATCCCCCAAAAATGAAGGCAATTCAGTGCAGTAGATCCTTACCTAGATGGTGAGGAGGAAAGTATGCAAAGGGATCTTGTAGTACCTTTGAGACTACTGTAACTGAAAGAAAAAAGTTTGTAGCATTAGCTTTTGTAGACTAGAGCCTACTCAAGGTGAGGAAGAAAGTGCTTCTGCTGGGCGATACTGAAGACATTGAGAGCCAGTGTAGTGTAGTGGTTTGAACACTGGACTACAACTCTGAATACCAGAGTTTGAATCCCCACTTGACCATGGAAAGCTTGGGCAGGTCACACTCTCTCAGCCTCAGAGGATGGCAATGGCAAACTCTCTCTGAACAACCTTGCCAAGAAAAACCTTAGGCAGTGATGGCGAACCTTTTAGGCACCAAGTGCCCAAACTAAATGGCCTTCTGGCACTGGATGTTACCCTGTCTCTGGAGGCAGCTGAAGGCCTGGGGAGGCTGGGGGGAGGAGGAACAGATGCCTGCCTTTTCCTCCTCTTCCCTGCTCTGTGTGCCAGGGAAAATGGCTTTGTGTGCCATCACTGGCCAACATAGCCCTAAGGGTTGCCATAACATGGGAACAATTTGAAGGCACACAGCAACAACAAACTGACGACACTAATAGGGCAAAATATTGCAAAGCTTGATGTTGGCTTCAACATTATAATTATGTTATAAAGATGCTTCTAAATCTGTTTTAATCATATTTTACAGGATTTTAGAAATGAAAAAAAATAATGAATAATAAAATAAAAGGACAGAGAAAGCTGCTCTCCATGATGGCTTTTCTCTTGATCTTTTATTAATTTTTTATCTTACCTTTCTACTTTTAAAAAGTGCTCAAGGCAGCTAGCAATAACACTAAATCTTTAAAATCAATATATATGATTTGGTGAAGGATGAGCTAAGTACTTTTTGGTCCATTAGTGGTGACTTTTCTTTCTAGTGCACTAACAAATACATTTGAAGTCAGTGTGACAAGTTGACCACTCAGTCCTCTAAATATCTGTTTGTTGATTGGATTGGATTTCTAATTGGGTGGTTACATGTTGAATAGCAGTTGGTTTTGCTGTGGCAGCACAGCACTGGGATCAACAGTTATGGATAAAGACACTAAATGATTTTGCAAATTTGTCGTTCTCTCATTTGTCTTTTGTGAATGGATGCAGTTTTCCTTGCAGATTCAGCTAGAGCTAGTTGTGAAGTTAAGTCTCTTCCAGAGCTTGTACTAATGTTTACAAGACAATCAAGTTATTAATCAATTTCATTCAATAATATGGCATGTTGTTGTTGTGTGTCTTCAAGTTGTTTCCGATTTATGGCGATCCAAAGATGAACCTATCATAGGGTTTTCTTGGCATATTTCTTCAGAGAGGGTTTGCCATTGCCATCCTCTGAGGTTGAGACTTCCCCAAGGTCACCCAGTGAGTTTACATGGCCAATCCAGGATTCACCTCCATCTCCAAAATCATCGTCCAGTTCTCAAACCACTATGCTACGCTGGCTTAACCCCATCTTTCTTGAATAACACTACAGTTAAGTTTACACTTTTACCAATTAATTAATTTGATCATTAGAATTTGCTTGAGATGGCTCTCTCTCTCCTCCAGAGTCAGGTAAACAGAAGAAGAAGAAGAAGGATCAGGATTGCTTGGTGCTTGCTGGCATGTTCTCATTTGCCTGCAAGAGAATGGTGCAGCCTTGCTTGGAATGGAATCTCTGTGCATATTGGTAATTTGTTTGCTCAATGGAAGGCCCTCGCACAGCCATGGGCCTTTAAAAATGTTAGGTTTCTATGGTATATACCTTCCTTTCCACATGTTAGCCACTCCAGTTTTTACACTGAAGACCTGAACTGAGATTTGAGGGATGGGGTGACAATGAATTGAACTTGGCATCTCTAGCTCCTGCATGTAAAACATGCATGCTATTGATCTTTGCAGACCATGCTTCTTAAATGAGAGTAGAAAAGCAGAGGCTGGAGTGATTCAGTTCTTCAGAAAATGTTCTGCATATATTCAGAGGCAATGAAAACATTTCTAATTAAGCCTTTTCCAACCAATTCACTATGATCTTTGTATCTTACAACTTAACTGTTGCACTTGCAGTGGTAAATTGTTTTCTAGCTGAAATAAGCACATCATTCCTGACAAACTTTTAACATCTCCGTATCAACTATTAACAAACAAGATGTTTGAATGGTCAGTGGACAGCATATCTGTTTATTATTTATTTATTTACAGCACTTCTACCCTGCCTTTCAGCCCAAAAGGCTCCAGGAGCAGCTTACAAATTATTAATTTGACAGGTCACTGCCCTCATGCTTACAATCTGATACTGAAGTTGTTGTTGTTGTTGTTGTGTGCCTTGAGCTTGTTTCCAACTTATTGTGACCTTGAGGTGAACCTATCATGGGGTTTTCTTGGCAAGATTTGATCAGAGGAGGTCTGCCATTGCCCTCCCCTGAGACTGAGAGTATGTGACTTTCCCAAGGTCACCCAGTGGGTTCCATGGTAGAGCAGGGAATCAAACCCAGGTCTCCAGAGTCATAGCCCAACATTCAAACCATTACACCACAATACTACACACAAGGAAAAGGGGATGGCAGTGGGGTAGAAGATTAAGTCTTAAAGATGCTGGCTGCTCTTCTTTCCATCAGAGACCACAGCTGTGGCTGCTGGAAAAGAGGGAAGGCCTCGAACCAGCCACTGGGATCAAGGCACAATGTTGGTACAAGGAAAGACGAGAAGAGAAATGAAATCAGTGACAAGACTGTAAAGTTTGTAAGATAAGATCTCATGCTTTAGGTCACATTTTTCGAACCTGACAGATTCCAGACTCACTGGCCTTCCATCATTATGAAGCAACAATGGGCTTTGTGATCCATCGGGAGGGGGGGATGTGGTTGAGGAAAGCAAATTTAACACAACAAAAGAGTGGCTTTGAAAGTTGGAGAGTAATACTTTATATGGTCTCGGCAGCAAGAATACTAATAGCCTCCAAATGGAAACAGGAGACAACTCCAACGATAGATGAATGGTTATTGAAACTGTCAGAGATGAAGGAAATGGATAAATTGACAAGGTTATTGAATAATGAGAATGTGGAATTGGTTGAGGAAGAGTGGGCTCCAGTGGAAGAATATGTAAATAGAAAATGGGAATAAAGCAGCTAAGTAGTTATTAAGACTCTCGGGCGGCAGCTGATGGCCAGGAATGGCGCGGGGGGGAGGAGGAGGAACAGGTGCGTGTCTGTTCCTCCTCCTTCCAGACCCTCCCTGGCTTTCAGCTGCCTATCCAGAGGCAGTTGAAGGTCCAGGAGAGTGGGGGGGGGGGGGGAGGAGAAGTCCCACCTCAGAAGTCCTGCTCCCAGAGGCCAGAAGTCCCACCTCCAGCACCGGGTAACACCCAGTGCCGAGAGGCCTTTTAGTTTGGGCACTTGGCCTCTAAAAGGTTCGCCATCACTGTTCTAGGAGGTCAACAGGGGCAATCTCCATGCAATTGTTTTCAAATCCCATGGTCTATTCTCAAAATTAACATTTCAAATGATGAATCAATCTGCTTTATTTCAAGTATCAGTGTTAGTGACAATGAATTAATGTCCCAATGTTTATTGTTTAACACCAGTGAATTATTTTTCAAAAATAACACTCTGGGCTCTGATGTATATCAAATGTTTCAGCCATTATGTTCCTGTTGAGAGCTTGTCTTGATATATATTATATAAGTTTTGAAGGCATCCTTTACAAGAGTGGATTTAGGGCAGACCAATTTCAGCAGTATCATACAATAGGTATCCTATTACATGTTCCAAGAAAGTGAGTCACAAACACTACACAGTCCAATTGGCAATTTCTGACCAAGTTTGTTGTGTGCCTTCAAGTCATTTCCAACTTATGGCAACACTAAGGTAAATCTATCATGGGGTTTTCTTGGCAGAATTTGTATAGAAATTTGCCCTTGTCTTCCTCTCTGAGGCTGAGAGAGTGTGACTTGCCCCAGCTCACTCTCTAGGTTTCCATAGTTGAGCAATAATTCAAATCCTCATCTCCCAGTGTCCTAGTCTAACATTCAGACCACACTGGCTTGTAGAATATGAATCTCACTGCATTCTGGCCACAAAAAGCAGTTTGTTTTTGACATGAATATAAAAATTCAAACAATTTTTAAAATAGTTCACCCAAGGCCAAGTTTATTAAACTCTTCAAAATGATTTTTGTTTTCTTTTTGTTTCTCAACCTGTTGACCTATTACAACAGGATATTTCAAAATATCATGAGAAATCATATGCCTTTTCTCCTTGGGGTTTAGAATAATCCATTCTTTGTCTTGTTTGTTAGGTTTGCCTTGTTTATGCCATTCTATTTGTATGCTCCTGGGTGAAGCATCTACATCACTGTTTTTCCTGACTACTATTGACCATACTTCCCGTCCTTGAACAAATATGCACAGGTCTTAACTTGCAAAAATGATTCACCCCATTTCCCTTGCATTAAGTGTTGTGCCTTACAGATAACCTACTAATCTTCATAGACAAGTTTTTCCATTTCTCTTTTAGGTATATCTAAGACTTAAGGGTAGCCATTTTATGAAAGCTTATAGATTTCTGAATATGTCTTAAGAACTATATTGGCATGCCACCTGACCTGGAAGTTGCCAGGTCATTTTTTTTTTCTTAAAGGAACATTTGCAGCACCACCATCTGACTTGGGAGTTTAAAATGCTACAATACAGACATCTAATATAGCGAATACAACTAAAATGATCTGAAACAAAGACAATCTGCAGATATTTTTGCATCATTTAATTTGTGCTGGAGATGTTGCATGTGCTTTGTTCTGCATCACTATATAATTTCCTCTTTTGTTTGCTCCAGTCAACAAGACAGATTATAATCAATTAAAATATAATCAATATAATAAATAAAACCCTTTTTATTTGATACTTAATTTTTCAGGGGAGGTAGGCCTTGTATAATGTGCTGGATTTTTATATGTTGTTGTTGTTGTTGTTGTTGTTGTTTTGTTTTCTTAATTTGTTTTAGCTAGTTTTAATTTTATAATGGTTTAATTGCTTTTTAAATTTTGTAACCTGTTAATTTTTAACTATGTTTGTTATAACTAGTAAGCCACCATGAGTCTCAAACTGGGGGGAAGCAGGATATAAACAGACAAACATACAAATAAAAAAACAAACACTGTGTGTGTTGTATGCCTTCAAATTGTTATGGCGACCCTAGGATGACTCTATCATGAGGTTTTCTTGGTAAGCTTTGTTCAGAGGAGGTTTGCCATTGCCTTCACCTGAGGCTGAGAGCATATGACTTGCCTAAATTCACCAGTGGGTTTTATGCCCAAACTGAGAATACAACCCTGGTCTCCAGAGTTATAACCTAACACTCAAACAGTGTAGAGAGGAGAAGCCAAATCAGATTAAAATATAGACAAAATACAGACGGTTTAGTTATAAAAAATAAAATGAAAAGTTGTCACAGAAATTCAGGGATTAAAAATGAAAACTAAAGGGTTCTATGAAAAAGTTACACCTGACACAATACTAAAAGGACCAACATTATAAGGATAACAAACACAATTTCAAATTCAACTTAAACACACATAACTAACCCCACAACCTAGATATTTGGCTATGTTTAAAAAAAAAACAACCAACAGTTATGTAAACCTTTCTCCAGAAAAAAAATAATGATATGAAAAGAAGAATTTCAGTAATTTATTCCCATAATTACTTTTCAGTCTTAAACAAAAATGGGTTATCTGGTACATACTCTTTCCCCTTATGGATGACAATCAATTCTTTAGTCAACGAATCCAGAAATTATCAAATCATTGTCAGCTCTAATATTTGTAATGTATGCAGTGTATGTAATGTAAGGTTAATAATGTAATAATGTATGTAATGCAGTGTTTGTATAGTATGAGTGTGGGTGGATATATTTGATAGGGGATGTTTTGTGCTTTGTGTTATGTGTTAATAATCAATAAAAAAATTATTTTTTAAAAAATACTGAAAGTACCAAAAAGTGGTCCCTGCTTTGTAGAGTTTGCCAAGCATAGTCCTGGGGCTATATGCTGCTCTTTATGCCTCCAGACTCCCTAGATCAATGATGGTGAAGCTTTTAGAGACCGAGGGTCCAAACTCAGTGGCATTTCTGCACTGGGTGTCACTGGGTGCCAGGGGTAGGGCTTCTGCCTTCCGGGGGTGGGACTTCCAGGGGAAAAACCCAAGGCACACTCCCTCAGCCTCAGGCTGGCAATAGCAAACCCCCCTCTGACAAAACATGCCAAGAACACGCCATGATTGTTTCACCTTAGAGTTGCCATAAGTTGGAAACTACTTGAAGGCACCACACACACAAATCATGCTCTCTCAGCCTCAGAGGATGGCAATGGAAATCTCCCTCTGATGAAGCTCGCCCTATGATGCAGCACAGAATATGTAAAGAGGTAGTACAGGAATATTGGGTTAACCTAAATCAGTGTTTCTCCATTATTTTCTGTCACGCCCCCCCTAGGAAAGAAGAAAACATTCCGCGCCCCCCCCCCGCGCGATCACATGGATGGGTTTGGCCAATCAGAATAGAGCTACTGGGGCTGTGCTGGGACAATCTCCCTCTCTCCAGCCGTAACGGGCCCCCCTTTATGGAGCCTCGTGCCCCCCCTGGGGGGCCCGCCCCACTATTTGAGAACCGCTGACCTAAATGAATTTAAGGGGAGAAGCAGACGGCTTAAAGAGCCGTTTGGGGGGCAAGGAAGGGGAGGGGCAGCTGCACGGTGGGCGCCTCAACCCCTTCCCCAGGTCGTCCTCGGAGCAGCCAGCCCTCTGTACAGCCGGCGCTCCGAGGAGGACCTCCCGCTGCAGCGTCCATACACGCTGCAACAGAAAAGTCGCCGAAGGTGCGCCGGCAGCCTTTTGCAGAGCACCTTCAGCGACTTGTGGAAGGAGCGCCAATTTAGCGCTCCTTCCAGGGGTGGCGAAGCTTTGCCGCGAGGCCGAGGTGTGGGGATACCTCAGCCCCGCGGGGCAGCTTCCCGGGGTGGCCCATGGCCACCCGTCTGCTTCCCCCCTCAGTCTCCAGGACCAGACGAACCACATCCAAGGATATTAAAAGAACTGGCAAATGTAATCTCAGAGCCACTGGCAATAATGACTTTTAGTGATTATGGCATTCCCTTCTAAATGTTCACAGACTCTCTGTTTAATGAACTGTTCTAGAATCTTTTGCGGTATTGAAGTCAGAGTAACTGGATGATAGTTGTTGGAATGCTCTTTTTTCCCTTTTTGAAGATGGGGACAATGTTTGCTCTCCTCCAGTCTGCTGGGACTTCTCCTGTTCTCCAGGAGTTCTCAAAGATTGTTGCCAATGGCTCTGAGATTACATTTGCCAGTTCTTTTAATATCTTTGGATGTAGTTCATCTGGTCCTGGAGACTTAAATTCATTTAGGTTAACCAGGTATTCCTGTACTACCTCTTTACTTATTCTGTGACATCTTCCTTTTTTCCTCCCAACTGTAGTATAGACAACATCAGTATGGTACAGGCAGTATACAGAGCATATAGGGTCTCCCAAGCACTCACATGACTCAAATCTGCCAAGGGTAATACATTGTATGACTTCTGGACATATTATATCTGACACCCATAAACAGAAGGCAGAGTGGGGTCTACCAGTAGATAATTTGCAGTAAATCACCACTTAGTTTAACAATAGTAGTAATAAAGAACATCAGAGTTAACATTGTTTTTCTGTAGAATTTCATCTTAGGATCTCTGTACTAAAACAATTGCAGACCTGTGTATTGCCCCAGTGTATGGCTTCTCAGTGGAAGAGGTCATTGGCTCCATTATCCTAGTCGTTGTTGTGCACCTGGGTGAGGGTTCTAGAGCAGTGGTTTTCAACCTTTGATTTACCAGAGGTTTTGAACCTCACTGCCCAGAATCCTTCACAATTGGCCAAGCTGAGGCCACAGGGAGTTGAAGTCCAAAACATCTGGAGGAACAAAGGTTGACAACCAGTGTTCTAGAGCAAGAATACACAGAAGATGGATTAAAATCTAACAGATGACCTCTGGCTGATTTCTAACAGATTAGTAAGGCAGCTTTTCTGATTCCCATTAGTTTACCAATAGCAAGTGAAGAAAATTATCTATCATGGTTGACATTATGTCAACCTCATGGCAGTATATTTCAACATTCTGTAACCCAAAAAGTTGGGGGGAGACTGTGCCAGCATCTACTTAAATGTTGGAGGAATTGCTTAGCTCAAATGAGGCTTGTGAGAGACTGGGAAACCTAAGAATTGTTCCCACCTATTTATACAGCTGGGGAACTCCAATTTTAGTGAATAAAGAAGATTTTTTTATTTAGAAATATGGAAGGGTGCATGCTTTCAAACAGCTAGGTTGGCAGAAGCTGGGGAGCTCACCCCATCATGCAGTACTTGGGCCTTGAACTGCCAACCTGCCAATCTTGCACTCAACAGAGTCAGCGTCTTAACCACTTCAGCCACTGCATCCCCTTAGGAATGTTGTGCTCACATTCACACATCCCCTCTAGGGATGTAGAGGGGGCAGTATTTACCTGTTCTGAAGAGGAAAACATGGAAAACAGCCTCAGACAGTGTGAAGTGAAGAGGCTCTGAGTGCACATGTGAGCAGTGGGCAGAATGTGAGCATAAACTCTGCACAACCATGTGTGAAGAGGCTAGGTCTGGGGCTGATATTTATATCTAATATCTTAGCCTCGAGGGGTGCTAGGTGCTATCTTACAATGTAACAAAGACCTGGTGGTCTTCCCAGGGAATAGACAATGGTCCTGCAGAAATCATCCAGTTTGAGACTGTTACCTGCCCTGACTCAGTGCTAGGGAATCCTGGGAATTGTTGTTTATTGTGGCAGCAGAGCTCTCTGACAGAGAAGGTGAAATGTTTTACGAATCTATAGTTCCCAGAATTCTTTAGCATTGAGCCAGGGCATTTATAGCTATCTCAAACTGGATTATTTCTGCAGTGTGTTTTGGACCAATGGGATTCTGGATGACTGGTGGCTTTAAGTTTGAAGTAACAAAAGCATTGATTGGATTTAGGACAACCCTAAAATAGATGGATAGGGAAGTTGGCTGGGAACATGGTAGGGGGTAGGTAGGAAGTGTTGGGTTGCTTGCCTTTGCCTTTGTCCCCAGAGTAAAAGGATGTGTGGAAAGCTTGGGCGGGAGGGAGGACAAAGTGATCATCAAACCCATTTAGCTTTTCACCTGGTATTACCTGTGTTCTTCACATGTATCTGGGTCTATGTGTCCTTCCATGGGAAAGATTCCTGGCATTCCAAAGGTCATTGTGACCTCTTAAGAACATGCCTGGCTCCGGATATGAAAATATAGAAATCCCATATACAATGTGTGGGGTATCAGGTATGCAAACAATTATTTGTCTGTAAAATATGTATACTAATTTGTCTTCTTCTCACTCTTTCTCTTTTTAATGAAAGGGAATTACATGACTGCTGTTCCATTTTAATAATTACATGATAAACTTTATATTTTTATTTTAAAAAAGTATCATGCCAAAAAGTACTTTGTGTCAGCCTTGAGCCATTGTCAAGTCTGAAATTTTTGAGATAAATTGATTCCACCATCATCTAAAGGGAGAGAAGGGAAGGCCAGCTCCACTGGGCCTAGCCACAGTAAGAAGAAGGACCATCCCTCCAGTCCATCTGCCTTGGTCCAGGTTTAGAGGAAGAGAAGATCTGATGGACTTATTCCCCTTCCCCACCACCATGCCCTTCTCCTTTTTGTGTCTTGTCTTTTTAGATTGTAAGCCTGAGGGCAGGGAAATGTCTACTTCACCATTTGTAATCCGCTCTGAGAGCCTTTGGGCTGAAGAGCGGGGTATAAATAATCTAAATAAATAAATAAATAATCCATATTTGTGCACAATCGTCTTTTTCCATTTCTCCCCTTGTCACTGAAACCTTTATTGTCAATTTTTCAGCCAGAGTAGTCCACCAAAGCCTGCCCAACTAGCACTGCAGAGATAATCTTGCATTTTCCCAAGGTCTTGCTATTTCAGTTCTAGTATTTATGTGGCAGTTCTGCTTGTCTTCTTTCCAGATTTAAAGGGGTTTTACTTGGTTGGGATCAGTGAGTGGGGTGTGGGGGTCATGGATCACACTGGTGATACCCAGAAGAAGGCTTGACACCTGGTTGGGCTTTCCTCCTCCTTCCAGGCAAGAGAAGCACATGCACACCCTTGCTGACTGCTCCACCCAGGACCAGAGGAGCAGAAAAAGTTATATGCATGCTTTTGTCTACTGCTCTAGCCCAAGGTTTCCTCCCAGGGAGAAAGCCAGGAGCGTGCTTTTTTGGCCGCTGCCCCCCCCCCCAGAAGGCTCCCCCCCCGCACCAGGTGACGCTTGGCATGGGGACACACTGGTTAGGATCCCTAATCTTGCAATAACTCAGAAAGTGTTGCCTATGAATCTTATCCTAGTCTTTTGTAAGGCAGGTAACAGAGTCCACCTCCCCCCCACCCCTGAACAACCAATTTATTTCTGGCTCTGTCCTTGCTGCTATTTTGCACAGTTGGTGGACCTCAGGGCTTTACAAAAAAAAGAAAAGAAAGTAGGTCCTGAAAGTCTAAGAATCCTCCCTCTGATCTAGATCATAAAACTTGTAAAATATTTAGAACACACATACCTCTTTTCAGTAATCAATTTCACCTTCTTCATTTTTTGGCAGTCTACAAAGTCATCCCAAGACATTTTGCCACCTGAGGGAAAAGACAAATTCGCACCCTCTCCATAAGTCCACATACAGAAGCTAGATGGACAAGAAGCTGCGTCTTATTTTGCCACTTGCAATGGAGAGCTGATAGGAAGAAAATCAACTCGGTAGAGATGTGGTGGTGTGGCTGGACAAGAATGCTGGGGAAACCACAGACAGCCAAGAGGACAAACAAATGGGTCCTATAACAGATCAAGCCTGAACTCTTCCTGGAAGCTGACTAAATAGGGCTGTCATACTTGTTGACTAGAAAAGACAATAATGCTAGGAAAGGCTGGGGACAGTAGAAAAAGAAGAAGTAGAAGGAGAGGAAAATTGCATACCAGATGGATGGACTCAATCAGGGAAGCGACAGCCCTGAGACTGCAGGACCTGAGCTGAGCATCAAGCAGGCTTTTTCTCTATACTTGTACTTTATTTAAGAGCCAGCTTGGTGTAGTGGTTTGAGCACTGGACTATGACTCTGGAGAACAGAGGTCAAATTCCCACTAGGGCATGGAAACCCATTAGGTGACCTTGGGCAGTCACACTCTCTTAGCCTCAGAGGAAGGCACTGGCAACCCCCCTCTGAAAAAATCTTGCCAAGAAAAACCTGTGATAGGTTTGCCTTAGGGTCTCCATAAGTTGGAAATGACTTCTAGAAATATATCAACAAAGAGTTGAATATGATCTTAGGCTTAGGCCTAAAGCAGAAGGATCTAGAAATCTTACTGAAGCTCCAACACAATTCATGCATTAAATGCATGCAGGGATACCCCATGCCATCTACACATTCAGTGGAGAATGGATGGCAGAGTGGTACTAATATGCCATTAGGTGAACATGCTCAGGATCAGGCCCATGCTTTCCCATTATTCACATGGAGCTCTTCCAGAATCTATGAGTACAGTACTATATGAGTTAGGACCCAATGAGCAAACTAATTGGATTTATTTCTCAGGAGGGCTGGATTTCTTAACATATAAGCGAATAAATTGCATGGGACACATTGGGACTAATTCCATAGTATACTTGCATAGGCTTGTACTGTAAGTAGATGTTTGGCTATTTTATCTATGCGTTCAGCTTCTTGGAGCTGGGAATACATTCCCCCCCCCCCCCCGCCCCATTGGTACATGCAGAACCATGTCATACGGTTAATTAAACATTGAATATTCAAAAAATCTCAGCAGTGATGTCATCTGTTTATGCAGAGGCAACAGGAGACCAGATGTCCTGCTTTGGCCTGGAGAGTTTTCTGGGTGATAATGCTAACTTTTGCTGTTTCTCAATAGGTATTGCCAGTACAATGTAGCCTAAGCTGGAACTCACACATGTGCCACTCAGCAGGGAGTAAGTTCATTGAACACAATGGATCTTACTTCTAAGGAAACATGCAAGCAAACCTTGTTTTTGCCCTGTTTTTACTATGCCATTGTTTTCAATGGGACTGGAGCATCCATGGATTTTGTTGTCTATGGGGTGTGTGTGTCTGGGATCAAACCCCAGCAGATGCCAAGGGCCCACCGTACTGTGATATTGTAGGTACTGTAGTTGCAAAAAGTTCAAGGCCAGACAATTACAAGCACTGGCTGAGGATGCGACTATCTATGCATTAACTTCGTTACAAGTACTGTCGATGGCTCCATCTGCACTGCAGAAATAATCCAGTTTGACACCACTTTACCTGCCGGGGCTCAATGCTATGGAATCCCAAGAATGGCAATTTGTTGTGGCACCAAGAGCCCTCTGACAGACCAGGCACAAATTCTTTACTTTCGTGATAGCCTAGACCTTCTCTCTTTAAATATATGTTCCTCGAACATGCATTATGTTTAGGTCTGTTTAAATTTTGTGGTTGCATCCGTGCTGCAGAATTAATCCAGCTTTGAAATCCCATGGCTCAATGCTATGGAATTTTGGGATTTTTAAATTTTGTGAGCCAGCATGGCCTAGTAGTTTGCGTGTTGGACTAGGACACTGGGAGAGCATGGTTCAAATCCCGGCTCAGCCATGGAAACACACTACTGGGTGATCTTGGGACAAGTCACACTCTCTCAGCCTCAGAGGATGCCCATGAAAAAAAACCCTCTAAAGAAACTTACCAAGAAAAGCCTATGATAGGTTTGCCTTAGGGTTGCCATAAGTCAAAAACTATGAGGGCTGCATCCGCATTGCAGAAGTAATCCGGGTTGACACCTGTTTAATTGCCCTGTCTCAATGCTATGGCATCTTGAGAACTATAGTTTTGTGAGACATTTAATCTTCTTTGTCAGAGAGCTCTGGTGGCACAACAAACAACAACTCCCAGAATTTGATAGCACTGAACCATGGCAGTTAAAGTGGTGTCAAACTGGGTTATTTCTGCAATGTGGATGCAGTAGGCTGTAAAATAATGAGTTGACAAATTGCAGAGCTCTGCTGCCACAACAAACCACCATTCCCAGAATTCCATAGCATGGAGCTATGGCAGTTATAGCGGTGTCAAACTGGGTTATTTCTGCAGTGCAGATGTAGCCTTGGAGGCACACAACAACACACAAACACAAACACACACGAACACACACACAGAGCCAGCATGGGGTAGTTAGTGGTTTCAGTGTTGGATTGTGACTCTGGAGAGCTTGGCCATGTAAACCCACTGGGTGACCTCGGGGGCAAGTCACACTCTCTCAGCCTCAGAGGATGGCCATGGCAAATCTCTGAACAAAACCTGCCAAGAAAAATCCATGATGGGGTTAAGTTAGGGCCTTGGGGGGGGGTTACCATAATTGGGAAACGACTTGAAGGCACACAACAACAAACAAAAAGTTGTGGGCCTTCTCTGTCAGAGAGCTCTGGTGACAGATCAAACTACAAATCCCAGAAATACCATAGCATGTAGAGTTGTGCTGGAGAACCTAGATTGTTTTATTTGTATTATTGTTTTAATCGTATTATTCTATTTTAACTCTTCAATAGTTTAATCTTGTTTTAATGGGATGGGAGGGTCAGATTGCGGGATGAGGGAATGCTTTTAACTTTGTATGTTTTAATATGCTGTAACCTGCCCCGATTGCCGAGCAGAGAGGCGGGTTATAAATAAAAATTTATATTATTATTATTATTACTATGGATGAGCGGCTGCAAAATATTATGGAATTAAGAGAGATGGACAGACTAGCAGTTTTGATTAATAAAAAAAGCCAACAAATTAGAAAGGGAATGGAGGCCAATAGTAAAATATTGGAATAAGGTTTGGAACATAAAGAAAATGTTGCTATAGACTCGCAAGGTAAAATAAAGAATGCTAATGATTAGGTCGGAGTTGAATAAATGAGAGAGAAAGGTAAATAAGGAATTGGGAAAAGCACAGATACAGAAAAAAAGGAGGTTGGGGGGAAATAGACAAAATGTTAAGTACTAATGTCATTAATGGTAATTATCAAATGGAAAGAAATATTGGAAAATGGAATAAAGGATATTTTACATTTTGATGGAAAGAGTAAAGATGAATGAAGATGTAAATGTTGAATATTATGATTTATGGTGACTGTGGAAAATGAATGTATTAATTTGATTTTAAATTTTATATATATATACATATATCAACATAAATCATAATATTCAATATTTACATCTTCATTCAACTTGATCTTTCGACCAAAATATAAAGTATCCTTCATTCAATTTTCCTGTATTCCCTTACATTTGATAACTACCATTAATATATTAGTACTTCGCATTTTGTGTATACCCTGGCTCCAGGCTATGGAATATATATAGAATGTATATATGGAATTTCCATAGCATGAGATGGCTATGGAATTTCTCTCTCTCTCTCTATATATATCACATATATGTTAATATATATATATATATATATATATGAATTTCCATAGCATGGGATGGCTATGGAATTTCTCTCTCTCTTTCTCTGGAATATATATAGAGGGAATATATATATTCCATATTTCTCTCTCTCTCTCTCTCTCTCTCTATATATATATATATATATGTGTGTGTATATATATATATATATATATACACACATATATGGAATATTCCATATATATCTATATATTCCATATTTCTCTCTCTCTCTCTCTAAATATTAAATATAAATATTCCATATTTCCCTCTCTCTCTCTCTCTCTCTCTCTATATATATATATATATACACACATATATTCCATATATATATATATATATATATACACACACACACACATACATATATTCCATATATATATATATATATATATATACACACACACACACACACACACATATGAATTTCCATAGCATGGGATGGCTACGGAATTTCTCTCTCTCTCTCTCTCTCTGAAATCCCAGAGCATGGAGCCAGGGCAGCTACAGCGGCGTGAAACCGGATCATCCCCGCAGTGCGGACGCAGCCTTACTCTTCTTCTGCCTTGTGTGACCCAGAAGTGTGCGTGTGTGTGTGTCTGGGGGGGGGGGTCTGTGCTGGCGGCGTTGCCCTTTTAAGAGGATCCGCGTCGGGCCCGTGACGTCAGGCGAGTGCAGCCAGCCGTCTCTCTGCCTCTTTGGCTGTTATTGCAGGCAAAGGCGGGTCAGCGAGAGAGAGAGGGAGAGGGAGGGAGGGAAGGAGAGCAGAGCAGAGCAGAGCAAGCAGCCTCTTCTCCGCTTCCATTGACCGCCTCCCCCGGCGCTGGCTGCCGCTGCTTCTGCCTTCGCTTGGCCGCCTCTGGCTCCGCTCTTCCTGCCTTCCGCAGCCTTTCCCTCCTTCTCCTCGGCCATGCCCAGGGAGCACCCCAGCCCCAGGAGCAGCCCCAGGAGCCCCAGCAGCAGCAGCAGCGGTGGGAGCCCCAGCAGGAACTCCCCGGCCCCCCGGCGCCCCAAGGGGGGCATCTAGGGCAGTTTGCCCAAAGCGGGCAAAAAAGTCCTCCTTTCCCCTCTTCCCTTTCTTCCTTCCTTTCTTTTTGGAAGGGAGGGGGAGGGAGGGAGGGAGGGAGGGTTTCCCCAATTACAGTCTTTTGGGGAGCTTTTGTACCCAGGGACCAAGAGGAGGAGGAGGAGGAGATATATATATATGGGGAGACGGGGGGCTCCTCGGTGATGCCCCCAAAGGGAAGAGGAAGAGGAGGAGGAGGAGGAAGAGGAAGAGCAGCAACTACCCTCTCTCCAGTCTGAGCAGAAGGGAGGAGAAGCCCCAGGGTCTCCTGGAGGAAGAGGAAGAGGAAGAGCAGAGACAGCCCCCTCTCTTCCAGTCTGACCAGAAGGGTCTCCCTGGTCTCCTGAGGAAGAGGACAGGAGGAAGAGGAAGAAGAGCAGTGACTCCCCCCCCCCCCTCTTTAGTTTGACCACCAAGGAGGAGAAGTTTGGGGTCTCCCTGGTCTCCTGGAGGAAGAGGAAGTGGAAGTGGAAGAAGAGCACTGACCACCCAGGAGGAGAACTAGGGGGTCTCCCTGGTCTCCTGGAGGAGGAGGAGGAGGAAGAGGAAAAGGAAGAAGAAGAGCACTGAGCCCAAAAGGGAGGAGAAGCCCCAGGGTCTTTCTGGTCTCCTGGGGTAAACATAGGAGGAGGAGGAAGAGGAGGAGGAGAGGAAAGACTCCCTGCTTCCAGCCTGAGCAGAAGGGAGGAGAAGCCCCAGGGTCTCCTGGAGGAAGAGGAAGAGGAAGAGCAGAGACCCTCCCTTCTTCCAGTCTGACCAAAAGGGAGGAGAAGCCCAGGGTCTCCCTGGTCTCCTGGAGGCAGAGGAGGAGGAGGAAGAGGAGCAACCCTTTCCAGCCCTCCAGCAAGAGGAGGAAAGACCTCCAGTCTGACCAGGAAGGAGGAGAAGCCAGAAAGTGGACCTAGAAGGAGGAAGAGCATCGACCCCCCCTCCATCCTAACCAGAACCCCCTCCCAAACTCCCCACCAGCCTTAATTTCCCTTGGACTGGGACTTTGCAAGGTGCCCCTGCCTTCCTCTGACTTTGCTAGAGCCTGACTCTTTAGTTATTATTATTATCATCACTGTTACTACTACAACGATTTGGTGGTAGTGGAAGAGGCTGCTCTTGGTGGTCTCATCATTCATATATATATATATATATATATACAGAGAGAGAGAGAGACCTGTGCCAACTCTTCCCTCTGATCTCTTTGGCCAAGAAGACCATGGCGATGAAGGGGGCTGCTTGGGCCAATACGGGGGTCCTGCTGGTGACAGCCAACGTGGGCTCTTTGTTTGATGATGTAAGTCAGTGAGAAGGAAGGGGGTGGAAGGGGTGGCTGCATTTGGGGGCCAGCTGGGTGGCAATGGGGATCCCAGGTGGGCCAGGTGTGGAGGAAGGCAGGCCGGCTGACCTCCATCCCAGGTGCAGGGTTCCTGGGTTGTGGGGGGACCTCTCTGCCCCCCATGATTCCCCACCCTGACCCTGCCAGACCCACTTCCTCGGTGGCTGGGAAGCCAGAGAGGGAAGGAGGTCTGTCTCTGTCTGTCTGTCTGTCTGGGTGGGCTTCTCCTGGTCCTAGCACCTTCTGGCTCTTCCTTCCCTGTGGCTCAACTCAATGCCAGCCTGTGCCTGCCTGGCACTTCCTGGGCATCCTCCGCATGTCAGAATGGGGATTCCCTCTAGGCAACCCCAGTTGAGGAAGAGGGAGGACTCAGAGGACGAGCCCCTTGGCCCTGCCCCTTAGCCAGGTGGCCAGGTGTCCTCCTTTTCCCAGGACAATCCCTACATTTCAGCCTTCTGTCCAGGAGCAGAGTGACCAGAGTCCTATTTTTACAGGACAGGTCCTACATTCCAGGTGCCAAGGCATCTTCCTTTTTCCAAGGCATGTCCTACATTTCAGCCTTCTTTCCAGGAGCAGAGCAACTGGACATCCCCCTTTTCCCCCCAGGACATGTCCTACATTTCAGCCTTCTTCTGACCAGGAGGAATTCCAAGATCTCCTCCATTTGGAGCAGGACTAAGAAACATAAATTTAATATTTATATGAGTGTTTTTAGTTTTTATTTGGTCATGTCCCTCCATTTCTTTTGAATGTCTTACTTTTTGTGGTGCCTGGTCCTCCTTTGTGGTTAGGACATCCGGTCACCCTGTTTCCAGGAGGAATTTCAGAATGCTCTCCACTTTCAGCATAACTAAGAAGTATGAATTTACATGTATTTATATGAGGGTGTTCAGTTTTTACTTTGTAACACCCTATATTTGTCTGGAATGTCCTACATTTTGTGGTGCCTTGTCCTCCTGTGTGGTGAGGACATCTGCTCACCCTGCCCTTAGGCTCCTCTGGCAGGGAGACCAGGCTCTCCCCAGGCTGGCCTATATGTAGTGTATATTTTTAGGATTTTTGTTGTTGTTGTTGTTGTTGTGTGCCTTCAAGTTCTTTCCTGCTTGGTTGTGGAAGTTGTAATTCCACCCCAAAGTAACTTTTCCCATCTCAGGGAAAGGCAGTGACAGGGCAACCAAATGTCCTAAGTGCAAAGGAGGATCAGGCACCGTAAAAAGTAGCACATGCAAGAAAGATGTAGGATAGGACCAAATGAGAGCCATAAGCACTCATATAAATATAAATTCATGCTTCTTACTCATGCTGAACATGAAAGACATTTTGGAATTCATCCAGACAGAAGGCTGTAGGACATGTCCTGGAAAAGGAGGACCTCTGGTCACTCTGTCTGGGAAAGTCAGTGGCAAACCTGCTCTGAACAAATCTTGCCCCAAAAAACCCATGATAGGGACCTCTTCCATTCATCTTCCAACTTCACCCAGCTCTTTGCTGTGTGCCTTCAAGTCATTTCCAACTTATGGCAACCTTATGGGGGTTTTTTGGGGCAACATTTGTTCAGAGGGGGTTTGGCTTTGCCTTCCTCTAAGGTTGTGACTTACCCAAGGTCACCCAGTAGGTTTCAATGGCCCAAATGGGCAGTCGAACCTTGATCTCAGGTTATAACCCCCACTCAAACTACTGCACCATGCTGCTTTCTTCTTAAGGTAGGGAAGCAGCAGCACGCACCAAGTGATCCCAAGGTAACTGGCACCAAACTTCTTGTGCATTTGCCACCAAACGTGCCATGGGTAGGGGTCATTCCCACAAGTAGTGTTTTGTACTCCCTGTGAACTCTGGTCATCCTTAGGTCTGTGTTCTGGCAGAACAATCCTTAGATAAGTATTCTGGGAGAGGAAAAGATGAAAGAACCCTTTCTTATGACTATGGTGTCTGGAAAGGAGTCTGCCATAAACATGGAAGTTGTGGACTATGCTTGTGGTCCTCTAGGATGCTCATGTTGTTTCTGTTTTTATTCTGTACGTTCATGCATCTAGATGTAGCTTTTGTTGTGCCATTATATATATCCAGTTTAATAGAGCTCTTGATGTCAGTCATCTTTTATCCCCCTTCTCTCCCCACTTCACCAAAAAGTCCCACAAAGAGGAAAAAGTGCATCATGTCTTTTGAGTGGTATACACTAGACGCCTCCCATAGATCACATGTATGCTTCTTGATTTCTGGATGATCCCTTGATGATTGGCAATGGATTTTTTTAAAAAAGTTAATTCCACTGGAAAACAAGTTCAAGATAAATTTGAAGAGGGAGAGAAAGTTTTCTCTCTCAAGTTAAATCTCCAGTGGTTCATTTGCATATAGAGATGGTTTAGTGTGCTAAATGAACATGTGCATATGTGAACCAGCCCTTTATAAAGGAATGTGCCTCATAGGATGTCCTGGGCTGCTTTTGTGTACACGAGAAGTATTGGGTGACCCACCTCTTACGTGGAGATTGAATCTTGTCTTGTTAAGAATGAACCGCAGTTTGCATTTTTGGGGAGATGATGTGACTGCAACACTTTAAATATAGATGCAACCTAAAGGCTAAATACATTTCTGTATCAGATCAGTGTCCTTGTGCCCTGGGTGCCTTTAATTAAACCCTTGCCTACTTTTTAGTGGAAAGAAGAATGGATTTAAAAAAAAAAATTGGAAAGTGTACCAATTTCTGATATTCATTGTTTTGAAGATTTATATTTGAAGGTGAGAAAGCAGGAAAAGGGGGTTAATTTAAGAGACTGATGGTTCCGTATAGTGTGTGTATGTGAGAACTAGATATAATTATAAACTACAGGCTAGTAAGAAATATGTAACAGTTTCTGTCCTTTTTGTTATGTCCACACCTCTGTTTCTGTTTTGGTAGGGAACAGCAGGTGCAAAAATCACATGCATTTGATGTTGTGGGGTGTGTCAGTTTCTCCAGAGTATTAGCCCTAGTTATAGCATGCATTTCACTGCACTGTCCAGATCCAGAAAAAAATTTGAAATTCTGTCCTTCTATTGAGCAAAAATGGATTTTCTGTCTCTAGAAACAAGTCTGTTTAAAGGATTTCTCTTCATGTTTCTCCCACTTTGGGTCTCCATTTCCCCCCCCCCCCCCCCCCCCCCCCCGTAATAGTTTTGTTGATGTGATGTGAGGATTTGTAGTAAAAACCTGTGCTATAAAGTCCTATTTTAATTATTCTTTTCCTTGGAATGGTTTTAGGACAGCTGATACAGCATCAATTGCTTAAGCTACTTAGAGCTGGTCTGGTCCAGGTCTTGGATGAGAGGTTATCTGGTAAAGCTTATTTTGTTTTGTGTTTGAATGGGGAAAACATCTATTATATACAAACTTTTAAAGTTTTTTTGCTACTTTAATTTTGTTGAAGTTTTGTTGAGGCTACAGTGGACAACCCACATGTTGTCCCTTGTGGTCTCATTAAGGAATTTTTAGGCTTTGATTTATGCAACTTGATCTCGGAAGGACCATCCACTTGGTCAGAACCACTTAATGGAAGGTGGCCTTAATGTAGTTTGACACTACTTTAACTGCCATGGCTCAATGCTATGGGACTGTGGGATTTGTAATTTTGGGAGACAATTAGGCTTCTCTGTCACAGAGCTCTTGTGCCATAGCAAACTACAAATTCCAGAATTCCATATCATTGAGCTATGGCAGTTGAAGCAGCATCAAACTGCATTATCTATGCAGTGTAGATGCAGCCTTAGTTCTAAATATGTGTGCTTAGAATGGCTTTTTTGGTTCTTACATGTCATTTCTCCAGGTGATATGTAAGGTTAATATTTTGTAAACTGAAGATCTATAACCTGAAAATATTTAAAAAAAATCTTCAAAGACCATAGTTAAGCCTGTGTAATTCTCTGCTTTGTTATACTCGTATATGCAGGTTATGAGGTCAAGGGCTGAGAATAGCAAGTTCCCATTTTCCACCTAGTGTATACTCTCCACATTCCTCGCAAGAGGAAAAAAATTGTGTGGCTGCTCTTTTCGCTTTCTACCGTTGTTCTTTTTTTTTTAACTTTTCCTTTTCCTTTCCTTTTCTCAAAGTTTTCTACAACTTAGCATAGTTTCAGTCAGGCAATTCAAATGCTTTTAGCTGTGACTTTGAAGTCTGAGAAGTGTCAGGAAAGGAAAGCTTCCACTGCTCTCATTCTCACAGGAAAAAATAAAAATCTTCCTGTAGAACATTCCGTTAAACTATCTTGGAAATATTAAGAAACTGAAGAGTGCTGTTGGATCAATCCACATGTTTCTGACAGCGGTCAGCCAGATGCCTCTTGGGATTTTATGTACAGGTCATGAAAGCAACACTTCTTTCCTGTGATATGTCCCCGGTGTCTGCTATTCAGAGGCAGCATCTGGCTGAGGGATTTTAAGTATCGTACAAAAATTCAAAATTGTCTTTTTCAGATTCTGCATACTCTTCACTATGGGTCATGGTAGCTGTGAGTTGCACTTTCCCAAAAATAATTTTTTCAAATTCTTCTGAAAGTTTGGCAACCCTTCAGACCAAATTTTTGTTTAACTATTATGGCTAAAGTTTTAATCCTCTATCTGAGATGGGGGGGGGGGGGTATCACTCTGTATTATGGAGTATTTCATGAGTTTTCTTTCTTTCTTTTAGATCTACTTTCCTCCCTACATGGTATCCAAGGCAGCCCTATGAGTTAACTATGCATTCTGTGAAACAGAACTTCCTTTTGTATGATGGGAACATACTGTAGTTCTGTTGTTTACAATGTTTGTTTGGGGGGAAAAAGAAAGATATTTTCTCACATACCCGTGTAAAGATTTTGACCCAAAAAGTGTTTCTAAACAACCTTGCTATTATTATTATTATTAATATTATTATTATTATTTGCTGAACGTTATTTGGTAATGCTTGATAGCATGATCCTCTTAATAGCCCAAGGCTAGTTATATTTAACTTCTGTTGTAGTCATTGAGAGCTGACTAAGAACCCATTTTTCCATAGTTCTAAATTATGTGGAAAGTCTCTATGGACAGAGGAGGCTGTCTACTACAGTTGCCATTAATGGATGGAGGGTGAAGAAAATGGGGCTTGTGGAGAAAGTGAGCATTCTTGTGACTTCTAGTATGCAGGCCAAGTGGCTACAGAGGCAAGGATTACCTGTCAGCATCTTGGGGACATGATATGGGGACCTACAAATGGCACAGACTTTTTTTTTTGCCCTGTCAAAGTGCTGCATATGACCTCTGACCTAAACCTTGGCCATTCCTGAAATACACAATCTTATGGTTTATATAGTACATGTTGATCTAAACTAGTACAAAGGGATCTTGTAGCACCTCTGAGAGTAACTGGTAGCGTGAGCTTTCGTAGACTTGAGTCTACTTCCTCAGATGTCCTTGAATTCTACCAATATGCACTACATACAAGTTAATCTAGTATGATTGATGAGGGTGAATTCAGATTTTGAGGAAGTTTAAAACATGACCTCAATTTTTTAAAAAAATCTCACCCCACTTTGAGTTGGGACTTGATTATTTTTAATTTGAGCTTGGCCTCAAATGAATTTCAGCCTTCTGTTAATCAGACCTCCATACCTAGGGAATATTTATACTGGTTGCTTAATCCGGTGTCTTCTGCTGAGTTCAGAACGGGGTGCCCAGGCGTATGATCAACAAAGAGGGAAGTCACTCTGCCGTTCCTTGTTGATTGCATGGGTACCCCATTCTGATCTCAGCAGAAGGGATGGCACCATCCAGGCTCTTGCAGAGAGCTGCTTGGCTGGTGAGTTGGAGGTGGCTGCGGCTGTTGCTGCTACTTAGTGCAAGGTAAGGGAGATGGTGCCATGTTTGCTGTCTGAACAACTGATTGGGCTGAATCGGACACAATCCAGCTGTCCAGACAGCCAAGAGAACTGGAGGCACTCCAGAGTTTCCTGGAAACTCTGAAGTAAACCATGGGTTCTCTTAAACTGGACCAGTGGCTGAAAACAGTGGATTTGCTGTAGATGTGGCTGTATTTCAGATTGCACTGAGACAGGGTGACCAGAGCTCTTCTTTTGTCTGGACATATCCTACATTTCAGCCTTATGTCCAGGGATCTGGGAAGAACTGCAAACTATCCTCTGTTTTGAGCCATAAAACCTGTCTTTGTTTCATCTGGTGCCTCAGTGCTCTAGCTCAACAGACTTATTACTTGAACACTGGCTGACCATGTACTGGTTTTGTTTTTGTCTTTTTCTGATGGAGGTTTAGAAAGGAAAGGAGCATCTGGGTTGAATCAGATCAGTAGCACTAAGGGGAAGGACAGGGGAAGTGTGCACTTAGGGTTGAGGAAGAAGCAGAGGGGATGAGAGAGCCAATGGGAAAACTACAAATGAAACTAAAAATTTAAATGTAGATTCAGTCAAAGGTTTGTTACTAATAAAGTACAATTTTAAGCTTTTATTTTGCTCAGAGTTCTATAGTCATATTGCAAACTGACAAGGCATTTTAATGAAAATAAGTTTATCAGAAAAATATGGTTGAGTACATAATAAAATAAAGTATATATAATATAGCTGTAAATAAATAATATGAAATGAATTTATATTTATATTAGTGTTTTTAGCTTTTAGTTGGTAATGCCGTATATTTTTCTTTTATGGTATCTTGTTCTTCTTTGTGGTTATGACATCTGGTCACTCAGCATCAAGACCTTGGTTAGTGTAGATAAGCCCCAGATTTCTATCTTTTCCAAGCAAAATGTTCTTCATGAGGCAAAGGGGATTATTCACAGTGAGGAAGATGGACTAGAGAGAGAACAGGCTGTGTTAGCAAGTTTAGCAACATCAGGTTGCCTACAGACTAAGTTATAGGATACGCCCATTGAAAACAAGAGGATTTTAACTGCTCCTACTAAATTAAGCCCAATTTGTTCAGTGGGTCTCTTGCTCTCACTAAGACTGGGTCCAACTTACTACTTTTTGTCAGGGAGCAAGGGATTTGTAATTTCATTTGCCTCTTGATTAATACCACAGGCAAGGTCCCACTGTAGTTATAATTCTGTAATGTGAAAGGGCCCCTGCATTTTGCCTTAGGGTAGAGACATATATCTGAATTATTATCACTCTTATATTATCATAGAAAGGTGCCTATGTGGCTCTCTTCATCCTAGCAGGCCTTGCTAAATGTCATGCTTCCAACTTGGAAGTCTGTTTAATTCCAGATGTAATTGTTTAAAACATCTCACCAACTTTTTTTTGGGAGGGGGGCTGCATTTTTCTTTTTCTTGCTCCTCAGTTTTTTTTATCTGATGAGGAATTCTGGAGAACTTAAAAGGTTGCGGAGTTTTGTGGCATTTTACTCACCTTAATAAAGCTATTGCCTTCTTGTGGATGTTGTACTTTGTATCATTTGTTGAGCTTTCTGTGCATATTCCTGATAGTTTTCATCTTGGGTCTAAAGTGGTACAGACCCAGTGCACATTTACCAGTTCAATAAGAACTAGGCTTTATTTGTGCCCCTAGAAACAACCAAGACACCAAAACTGAAGCAGAAAAGATGTGTGGATCAGCATGAAGTTCAAAATGGGATTGGATGTTATTCCACTTACTTTCAGTGGACGCAGCTGAGTCAGGATGACCAGATGTCCTAACCCCAAAGGAGGATGAGGCACCATAAAATGTAGAATATTCAAGAAAAATGTAGGACATTGCAAAATAAAAGCTAGAAATACAAATATCAATATAAATTCATGCTTCTTAGTCATGCTCAAAATGGAGGGCATTTGGGAATTCCTCCTGGAGAGAAGGTTGAAATGTAGGATGTTTCCTGAATTGAGTGAGCCCTGGCTCTAAACCAAACCATCCTCTTCCTCCCCTCCTCTACCATTTTATGCTCTGGACCAGGGGTCGGCGACCTAAGGCCTGTGGGCCGGGTGTGGCCTCCAGAGGCTTTCAGAATGGCCCCTGCCCGGTCCTGCCGCCACCGCCACCTTTTGTGGCCGCGGGGGTCCTCTGGGGCGCCATTTTGGATTCCAAAATGGCGCCCCAGAGTCTTGTTCGACCTTTCCTGTTGTGGAATCCTGGGAGACCCCCCTCTGCCGCCGTGGGCCTCTCGGAGGCCTGGCGCGGTCAAGGGAGCCCTCCTGGGGGACCCCCGCAGCCACAAAAATGGTGCCCCGCCGTTGTGAGCATGCACGTGCGACGCGGATGCCATTTCGTTTTTCAAAATGGCTCCCCCTACGTGCGTGATGGTGGAAGTAGTGCGCATGCACGCACGCAAACACGCACGTGCCAGCCCCCAGTGCCATCCCCCCCTCCCAGCCCGCCAGCCAAAAAAGTTGCCGACCCCTGCTCTGGACCAACAGGTTGTGTAGCAACTGAACTTGGCAAAAAGGTCTGAATTTGGCCCACAGTTTGCCCATTGCTGATCTATATTTAAATGTCTCTGAAATGAGTGCCGCTATGAATTTCTACTCTGTAACTTCCAAGACTGCCCTGGAAAAAATAAACAGTACATGACTGAGAATAAAATAGTCTTGACAAACAAGTGAAATATGACTGGTGGAAGGAGCGTTCAGCTTCTTTAGTGTTGCCTGTAAATTGACTAGAAAGTTTCATTGCCCAAGAACATACTGTTCCCATGCTTATCTGGAAGGCTGGTAATTCCTGACTTGCTGAACCCAATCTGAATGCTTCTAGCTACACAATCCTTGCCAGTTATTCTTAAGAACTATTCCTTAGTGGGTCTGCAGTAATATATAATGCCATGCAGAGACTTCAAATCAGATGTTCCTTTACTTGCATGTTTAATTTACTAGCTGCACCAGAATGAGAGAAAAATAGGCTGGAGTTTTCCTGTTTATGCTTACCCGGGAGCATGTTCCCAAGAAAGTGGATGAAAATCTGTTGTCATATATGTTTATTCGGCGAAGTTTTGCTTAAGAATCTTAAAACAAGAGACTGCCATATATCCAAAAGTTTAAAACTAAATTTCACTCAAACAGCTCTATTAGGTTCAGGATGGGGGACCTAAGTGGTTTAAAAATGTCTCCCTTATTTTTTCTAGTTTGTTGTTGTTGGAACCAGGACTTGAAACTGAGTGGTTATAGCTCTGGACCTGAGACAGTAATTAAGGAATACAGATTTATGAAGTGAAATATGACTGATTTCTTAATCGTGAACTTTGAAACTTAACATTTATAATACAGATGACTGCTTTAGTTGCTTCTTATTGGAAGGTGGTGGTTAGGGATCTGTTGTGTGTTTGAGATAAATGGTTGTACTTTCAAATAAGGAACTGCTATTGATTTAGGTGAACAGATCATTACATTGGAAAGATATGGCTAACTTTCTTTTTGGTTTTGCTTACAAATTTAACTTTGATGATTCTGAATATCTCCAGGTTGACACACAAAGACATCAAAATAGTGACCTGGAGAATGGAATGTGTGGCAATTTGCATACATCCTGATTTATAAAAGAGGCAGGTCTTTCTCTAGCAAGCTAAATAAACACTTGTCAGCTCTTTCATGTGATAGTTGCAGCTGGGATTTAAGAGAATGGAAAAATGTATTCTTACAACACATTTGCATCTACCTGTTTTGTGCAGCATTCTCTAATGAATTGTTAAGGAACCTTTGGCCTTTACATGTTTTGGACTACAACTCCCAGGAGCTACAGCCGGCATGGTTAGTGGTACGGGGTTACAGGAGTTCTGCTTTAAAATATTTGGAGTACTGAAGATTCACCACCCCACTCTAATGTGTGCTTTTGTTCCTTGAAAATCACAGTTTGGTTGCATGAGAAATAGGATTTGCCAAAGTGCATAGAGAGATAACTATCCAATGTCCTTTAATTACAGAAATATTTCTTAAATTCTTGATGAGAGCTCCTGAATTTATATTTCTCTTACGGTGTTTGTACACTGTTCCTATGAATGCCACTGCATCTCATCAGTGGGTGTTCACGTGTGTGTAACCATTTTACACACATGCACACAGGGCAGCTCACTGATAGAAGGGATGATTATACAACTTTCACATAGCCTAAATGAATTTCACCCTTAAATTAACCTCCTCTCATTTACACCTATATGGTAGTACATTTAATTTGTCTCTGCATCAGCTCTGACTCCTTGTGTTTTGTACTGCTTTGAGGATCTTGTCTTGAAAGTAGTCAGTCAGGAAACAATAGAGTCTTAAGAAACCTTAAATCAAATACAGAATTTGATTAAGTTCATGAAAACCTATGTGCTAACAATCTTGTTAACCTTTAAGATACCACAAGACATTTTATTTTTCTTGCAGTACAGCAGTGTTATGTCCCTGGATATACATAGATGACTGAGATCTTTTGTTTGCATAGATTTGTCATCACATTTCTTTTAAAGGATTGGTCCTGGAAGGCACTGTCCTTATCTCATTTTTATTATATTTATTTTCTGCCTTTCTTTCGTGCTGGATTTCAAAGTGGGGCACATAGGGTTCTCAGGCAGTCTTATTTCCAAGCATTAATTATACCTAGTTCTGTCTTGCTGTGATAAAGCTATAGTATCATGTGTCTTGACAAGACGTTGGGGCCAATTTTGTGACTTTGGATAAGAAAAAAACTTTTTTTTTACAGGTCAATTCTATACTCTCTATACTCTACTGGAGAGAGAGGAGATACAGGATGGCTATATTTTATACATGCTCCTTTGGTAGAGGGAAAGCACACCAACAGAAAATATGAAGAAATGCTTGATATACCCATAGTATCCTTGGAAACACCATCAATACCCATTAATCAGCTGCTGTGCTGGCACAGTGATGCTGCAGCTTGCCATACACTGAGGGATCCAATGAACAAAGGGGATGTACTCCTATGTTCCCACCAGGCTCTTCCTTTGCAATACACACAGCATACAAGATAACCCTATATTAATCCCACCACTCTGCCATCTCCAGAGGTGCAGTCCTGAAGTATCCCTACATGCAGGATTTTTAATTCACAATTGCTGTTTTCGGATCACAATATACAACAGGGAGGAAGGAGAAGACAGCACCCATGGAGCTCTATAGGCATTGGACCTGCAAAGCCTGCACGTATAGCTATTGTGGGTCAAGGAGTGAAGACCTAGCCAGGGTGAGAAGGTAGAACTCCTTTGCCAAACAACCAGGGGAACAAAGCAGGCCATGTAACATGGAGCTATAATTGTACATAGATACCTGTGAATTGCTTCTCTCTATGGCTTCTTGTAGATGTTAAAACCACATAAAATGGACCCTTGTGTGACCCCCAAACTTAAACAACAGGGGATTGAGCACATCAGCTTCTAGAAAAAGTTACCCAAATATGAATATAACCATTATGCTGCTTTTCTGTCCACTCCCGGTTTAGACAGTATGACCAGAATGATACTATGGCTAATGGTTTGAAAAACTGTAGAAATGTTAAGGTGATATTGATACTGTCCCATCTATCTTCTGGCACAGGGCATTGTGTAGGGTGACCAGAGTAGTTTCTGCACCCAGACCAGATTTAAAGCCCAGTTGAAACAGATCCAGAAAGTCAGTTTCATCAAAGGACACCTA
This sequence comes from Phrynosoma blainvillii, assembly GCA_026167975.1. NCBI lineage: Eukaryota > Metazoa > Chordata > Lepidosauria > Squamata > Phrynosomatidae > Phrynosoma > Phrynosoma blainvillii. The sequence continues at coordinate 104,610,980 of JANUYF010000003.1, forward strand.
GATCTGTCTGGTCAATGCATGCTGGTGTCAGTATGTAGAGAGATCTTGTAGAACCTTTGAGACTAACTGAAAGAAAGAAATTGGAAGTATGAGCTTTTGTAGACTTCAGTCTACTTCCCCAGATGCTGGAGTCAATTCCCTAGGAAGTGTGTCTTGACCACTGGTATCTGGTTGCTAAAATTCTCTGGGTGCAAGTGATCCTTTTTTCTGAAGTATCATTTCCTTTAGGGAGGCGGGGCCCACATCTTCTTTTAAAAACAGGTTTATAACTCAGATCTCCCAGTCATTTACCCTGTTGATTGCAGATGGAATCACCATGGGCCTTATCACATGGGGTCTGAAGCAGAGCTAATCCAAAGGGCATCCACAGCTAATACATATTATTTCCCCGTGTTTATACACGACGCTGCCCCAGAACACGGAGCTAATCCGTATTGTTTCCCCATGTTTATACACGACGCTGCCCCAGAACACGGAGCTAATCCGTATTGTTTCCCGTGTTTATACACGACGCTGCCCCTGAACTCGGCAGAACACGGAGCTAATCCGTAAGGAATAGGGAGATTTTGACATTCGGTTTGTCGGGGAAGTACAAGGGAGCCTTCGCATTCAGTGCGCAATGGTAGTCGGGGAGAAAATCCCAGCAAGGGGAAGGGATTGCCTTGGCAAAAGGCAAACCGGATTGGAGAAAAGAAGGAGAGGAGGAAGGAAGAGGGAAGAGGGAGGCGATCTCTCTCACATTTTCCCCCACCGACACGCCACTGTGGGCTGCCTTCCCTTCTCCAGTCCTCCAGCCCTCCTCCCCCTCCTCGGTCCCCTTGGCTGCCTTTCCTCCCAACTCTTTCCTCCCATCCTTGCCATCCACATTCTGCGACGCCGGCTTTTGGGAGCCTTCGTATTAATTGCGCAATGGCCAAACAGGCGATATTCCGTTCATTTCGCTATAGAACTGAATTTATTCCTACTTCGGTTATTTTTCGTTTATACTTCGCTTCGTGGCCAGCGTTTGATAAGGTCATATGAGGGGCAAGGGTTGAGGTGAACCTAGTTAGGCATCTTTCTGAAGCCTTGGATTATAAAAACTGGAAGCTGTCTATCAAAATCTGACCAGATAGTGATCAGAGCACATCTCAGATTGAAGTGGGATGGATGTGAGTATGTTTACAATCCCCATATTTAAGCCTTCCTAATATGGAAAAGCAAGACATGACCAATATCCTGATCCTTTTGCCTAATCTTCTTTCCTTAGCAACCTATGGGATCACCTTTCCCCATTATTGTACCCAGTAGGCTGGGCCAACAAACTTAATTGTTCTGCTCTTTCCTTTCCCATTCCTTATATCCCAATGTATTGCCTCATATATTCTGATGAGGGTAGAAACACCCACTCCAGTTATCCAAAGAGGCCAATACTCCACAGTACTGGGATTAAGTTTTAATTTCTTTTAGGTTTAAAATATTATCAACATCCGCTCTTTGCCCTGTCCACATTTTTTTTAGATTCCCCCCCCCCCCCCCCCCCCCAGTATTAGAAAGAAATTTGAGGCAGGGATTCAGACAAATTTATACTCTTCTGTGTATCGTCTGTTTCCTTTTCATGAGTTAACTGTCAAAATCTTTACTCCTGTTCCATAGATGCATGAATACAGTATTTGCTTTATGTTTATATGGACTGAAGTGTTGAGTCATAGACCCTTCAGTAAAAAAATACTTCTTAATTTTTATCATTCTGTACCACCGCAGGGGATGATAATATGAAAAACTCAGGTTTTCTGAGTTTCCATTTTTGTTATTTTTTACAAAAACTGAAAAGTTGTTATGGTTTTTGTCTTATTGAAAATATCTACATTAGCTGTAGCACAAAGGGACAATGTGTGTGTATGTGTCTGTTTGTGTATGATTGGATTACAGAAGTTGTGAATATAATTGAATTGTTTGTTGAATGTTTTTTCTCATTTAGTCCAGGTAGTTCTAGTATATATATTTTTTAATAAACTGTAGTTTCAATGTACATAGTTTTATGCAATCTCTTAGATAATTCTGTACCATTTTATAAGGCTTCTTCCCTTAATAATGTACTTGTGCATTCATTGTAGAATCAAAGGATGACTATTAAGGGCTTGTAGCAGTTATAGCCCAAAATATAACATACACTGTGTCATCTTGTATCTATATTAAAGTTTTGCTCCAACCCTTAATTAGGGAAATGTTGCTGGCCTTTCAAAAGGACTAAGCAGCTGAGGTTGAAAAGTCATTTGTTTGGAATGGACATTTTAACTCAGATTTCCTCAGCAGAATTCATTTATTATTTACAGTAGGGGTGGGGGACCTTCTGGGAGCTAAAGTCCAAAATATCTTGATGGCCAAACATTCCTTGCTCCAGAGTTATACAGTACTTCTTTCTTCCCCTACATCCAAAGAACTTGGGATCATAGTGTACCCTTCTAATTTGTCATCACAATAGTGCACAGTTATGTCAGTTTGATACCACTCTGTCATGGTTTTGTCCTATGGAATCCTGGGATATGTAATTTGGTGAAATACTTAGATTTCTCTACTAGAAGCATATACCTAAGCATTCGTAGGATGGAGAAAAGGCAATTACAGTAGAATCAAATGACTATAAGCATGTACTTTAAATACAATATGAGAGGTATTGACCATCATAAGGTAACTCTGTGACTTTTGTCATGACTGACCTGGGATATGAACCTAAGTCTTACCAAGGCAATTACGATTTGATATTATACTGACTATCTCTCTGATATACATTATCATTTCCTCACATTTTTTTGATTGGTTAGGAATTTGTATATGGAAAATGTTACCATGCACAATATTCTTCTCTATTTTGGTTTTGCTGTGTGTATCCTTTCCACTCTCGGTCCACATTTTGAATGTATATGTGTGCAAAATTGTAGGAGCTTTAAAAAGTTGTCTCTTGTTCCTCTTCATGGAGACTAGAAAAGGGGGAAAAAACCCTGATTTTTCTGTTTGCTTGCCTAAAATGGCAAAGAAAAAGAAAAAAGATCCAGAACTGCCTATATCTTGACCAGTGTCATTTCAAAGTGAAAAAGACAGAAAAAGAAAGAGGGGTATTTTTTTGCTTTATTTTTCAGTTTAAGGAAAAAGCTTTTTGTCCTTTCATTTGCCAATCCTTCTAGCTGATCTTTTACATAACTTTCTCAGTTCCTGTTCCTGTCCTCAGCTCAACAAGCTAGCTGTGTGTATTGGTCATGGATCACAGGCCTTGGCATTTTATTATATGCATAACTCCATGGTTGCCAGCTCCATGGTTGGTCATATCCGTGTCTGTGTCTAAATGTAGTTTCTTAGCTGAGGTGCACAGAAGGATTGTACTATCAAGGCTGTTTGGGATGGGCATGGAATGAAGAATGTTTGTCTTTGATATTTCAATATTATTTAATTACCTCCTATCATTGTTGTTGTTGTGTGCCTTCAAGTTGTTTCCAGCTTTTGTCAACCTTAGGGCTACTCTGTCCTGATTTTGGTGGGGGCAGGAGATTTGTTCAGAAGGAGTTTGCCTTTCCCTTCCTCTGATGGTGACAGTGACTTACTCAAAGTCACCTAGTGGGCTTCCATGACTGAGCTGCGGTATGAACCCTTTTCTCCAAAGTCCTAATCCAGCACTCAAACTACTACACTGGCTCTGTTAGCTCCTGCTTTTCTCATACATTATTATTACTGATACCACAAGAACAGAGTTGACATGCTTTACCCATTTGCATGAGTAGTTAAATACTAGAAGAGGGCAGTATTTACCTGCGTTTGGACTCTGTTTGCAAGGAAAGAGAACTTGAGATGATGGGCACATGTATATTTGTGTATGTGTGTTGATATTTGATTTGCAAAGATACAGGCTAGCATTGGTGAAGTCCAAGAGCTTAAGCACTGCCTCACATCAGATCCCCTAAGAGAGGAACTACTATCCTATTAGGAGGCTCCAAGTTGTCTTGTTTTATTTGAGTCCCACCCCTCTACCAAAAAAGATACTCTGCAATAAAATAATAATAAATAACCCTTTTTGAGGCCCATGGTACCCCTTGGGATACCCTATATAAGTCTCCAAGTCCCCCATTTTAATTTTTTTTGGGGGGGAATAGGTTGTTTTTTGGCCCAAAGATTGTGGGAAAGGGTAATAAATGCTGCAAAATGCAGTGGCTTTGCTCTTCCCTAACATCCCTGACTCCTCAAAGCTAAGGGGTGGGGGAAAGAGTGACTAGAAAATGCCTGAAATGAAAACGGAAGCAATGTCACATCACTTCTAGTTTCAACACAGTGGCACAGTGTGGGCTGCCAGGGAAACATGTGCAATTCTGTCACTCCCTCCTCTATGTGTGTGTAAGAGAGAGAGAGAGAGAGAAGAAGAAAGAGAAAAAGAGTGTGAGAAAAATATAAGATAGTCATTACATAATTGCCTAGAAGTGTGGTGCTGCTGCTGCTTGGTTTAATAAAAAGAAACCCTAAACTAGTGACAAGTGTGTATATATATGTTGGCGAACATGCTCTGAATATTGATATCCTTATGAAATCATCTCTTCATCAGATTGTGAGCAATTTGTGGCTTGTATGAAGAATTTGTGTCTCATTTCTGTGTATACATGCATGTGGCATTCAGGATGTGGTGTGTGACATCAACTGCCTTGAGTTTTATATTGAAGGGGCTTAGACTTTATAAAGGAGTGTGTGGCTGTTTTTGCATTTGGATGACAATGCTGCTTATAATTTTTGAAGGGCAATTTATGCAGCCTACAAATGAAGCATTTCACTGGTCAGAGATAATTAACTTCCAAAGCAGTTTTATTCATTTTGTCCTCTGAAAAAGAATGGCACAACAATCTTAGTGTATATCTTATTTATTTGATATATTTCTGTCTAACCTTTTCCCCAAAGATCTCAAGATGTTCCCTCTCCCTTTACCTTTTTATAACCACTGTGGTAGGTTCAGCTGAAAGCTACATTGGCCTGACTAAAAGGCACCCAGTGAGTTTCATGACTGAGTAGGGGCTTGAAGCCTGGTCTGCACAAGAGTATAAACACTGTGCCACATTCATGAAAAAGTGGTTGATGACTGTGACATGGTCCATTGCTAAGATTATCCACTTCTCTCATCCCCCTTTTCTTATGTGCCTTTAATAGTAACTTAATGTTCAAATGATACTATGATATTTTGCATAATACTTGAATAATATGATCTGGGAATAAACTCTTCTAGAACACGTCCACATAGCTCAAAAAACCCACAAAAAACTATAATATGATCTGGCTTTATGAGTGGAAGCATTATGATGGCTTCTCCTTTCTCTCATCTGAGAGCCTGGACAGCCTCTCTGAATGACCTTGTGCTCACAGTACAAAACTATGTAGTCAAAGGGCAAATGAAAACCTGATAACTCATCATGTAGTTATGGTCTAGATCAGGGGTAGGCAACCTTTCCCCTTTAAGGGCCAAGGGACTTCAGCTCCCAGAAGCCTCAGCCATGTTGGCCAATAGTCCCATGTTGGCCAATAGCTCCTGAGATTCTGGGAGCTGAAGTCCCTTGGCCCTTAAAGGGGACAGGTTGCCTACCCCTGGTCTAGATAAATAAGATTTATGTATCTCTCTGTTTGTAGGCCTCCTTAAATAAATAGACTATCCTTTCTCAAAGGAGGAGGTAGGGCTGGCTCTATGGACTTTTCCTTGGAATTGGCCTAAGGCTGCTGAAAAGAGTTAACCAACTCCTTCCTGTGTTCCATATTACAGTGAAAGGCGGGGGTAGGCAACCTTTCCCCTTTAAGGGCCGAGGGACTTCAGCTCCCAGAATCCCAGGAGCTATTGGCCAATATGGGACTATTGGCCAACATGGCTGAGGCTTCTGGGAGCTGAAGTCCCTCGGCCCTTAAAGGGGAAAGGTTGCCTACCCCTGGTGAAAGGAATGAAAGCAAGCCAGATATGAATTCTTGTTTTCTGGATGGTAGGAACCCCAGATGACCAGCTTACATCTCAAACACAGTGTGATGATATGGGGTAAACCGTGGTTTATTGCTGAGGTGGAACTAACTTGTTATAAATAATGGCATCACTTGTAACCAACCCTGTAATATTACCAGCCCTGTTGTTTTGATAAAAATATTGCAACAACTGGTAATGCAGTTTCCTGTTTAGTGCAATAAGTAGTTACACTGTTTAGTGCAGGGGTAGGCAACCTTTCCCCTTTAAGGGCCGAGGGACTTCAGCTCCCAGAATTTCAGGAGTTATTGGCCAACATGGGACTATTGGCTAACATGGCTGAGGCTTCTGGGAGCTGAAGTCCCTCGGCCCTTAAAGGGGAAAGGTTGCCTACCCCTGGTTTAGTGTAATAAGTAATGCAGTTTCCTGTTTAGTGTAGCAACATTTACTTGCAATGTCTGAAATGTTGGGGGGCATTTTGGAGGCTTATGGGTGATTCTGATAACTTTCCTATTTGTAAGTGTGTTATTTTTCATAGTAATAATAATGATATAATTTTTTTTATGTGTTACTAACATGTCATTTTAAAAGTAATAAATAACAGCTAAAGGCTTGTGGAGTAGAATGCAGTGGCTCAAGTGGTTAAGATGCTGACTCTGTTGATTGCAAGATCGGCAGGTTGGGAGTTCGAGGCCTGGGTGCTACATGATGGGATGAGCTCCAATCACTAGTCCCAGCTTCTGTCCACCTAGCAGTTCGAAAGCATCCAAATGCAAGTAGAAAAATAGGTACCACTTTGGTGGGAAGGTAAACAGCATTCTGTGCAATCATGCTGGTCCCATAATCACAGAGTAGTCTCTGACAACTATGACTCTTTATCTTAGTAACGGAGATGAGCACCGCCCCCTATGGTTGGACATGACTTGACAACCATGTCAACGGGGAATATCTTTTCTTTTTAAAGGTTTGTGGTATTTTGGAAAAGTAATAATTAATGTCTGTCACTTTTTTGAGATAATGTTCTAGCCTTTATTGCAGACCCAGGGAACTGCAACTTACTTAAAAAAATGAGTTGCCACTCCCTCTCTCATTTTTTGGCCAGAAAAATGTAGTTGAGTGTGTTTAGGTGAGGCAAGGGCCACAAAAATAATCTCAGATGTGCACTTTGCCTATCCCAATTTACTGTGATGGGAATGAACTGCAGAGAGCTCCTCTCACTTTTCCTCTGGAGTGACTGCAACGTGGAATACTTATACTTCCATGCGGATTAAGTGGTGATTGTTGTCACATTCATCCTTGGCAAACTGTGGTTAATTTTCATGATTGACTTGAAGGAAGTTAAGTCCAAACCTTAGGGTCTGAAGCTGGCTTGTTTCAACAAACCATAGTTAATATTCATTGCAGTTTAAACATGAAGCTTAACAACACAAATGAAAGCTTCTAAACTTCTGGAAGCCAAGAAAGGTGAAAGGAAAGCAGAGAAGCTTTTGTCTACTGCACCTTGATTCCATCACAGCACACCATGATACCTGAATTGGTCCAGTTTTTTCTAGTGGTATTAGTTCTCACATTCTTTCTATCAGACAGGTAGGTCAAGAGAAGTCGAGTCAAGAGCTTTCATATGTGAACCAGGACTAAAAGTTGCTGAGAATGACTGCAAGGGGATTGGTTGGTCCTAAACATTTTGCCAACTGAGCCATAAATAATGACATAATGAGAACATATGTGGAATTGGTTGCAAAGGGATATATTATTTCAGCTATATTGTTTGCCTATCCTTCTGTTTCAGAGGAAGGCAAAGGCAAGCCCTTCTGAGCAAATCTTGCGAAGAAAACCACATTATAGGTTCACTTTAGTGTCACCATAAGTCAAAAATGCTTTGAAAGCATACAGCGCCCTTTTGGGGCAGGGGGCAGAGTCCTCAAAACCTGTAGAACTGAAATGGGACTAGAGAAACATATTTGCTGTGCAGTATATTCTGTGGGTTTATACATGCTGCCCAATTTTGTTGCATTTATATATGAGGAATTATTTTCTGAGGATAATCACACCCATGCTTGAAGGAGTTTGGAGGAACAAACAGCCAGGGGGCAGATCTGGCTGCTACCACCGTCCCTTCTGCTTATAGCTTCTTCCTCCCGAGGCAGCTGCTTTAGTAGGCATAATGGTTAGAAGCATTGCTGGGCCTTATGTAGCACTTCAGTGTGCATATGGGGGAGTGTATACTGTACTTGGTTAGTGCTGTCATGTGAAAGATATTCTCCATGAAAAAAACGTCCAGCATGTGGCACAGGAAATGTGTATGGGGGTGAGTAACTGCAGTGGATCCAGGGGCAATTCGGTGCATTCCCAGAACCACTGTTATACACTCCATCAATGAATTGCAGCAGCAACCGGGGGGGGGGGGGGGGATGATGAAAGCCAGCATTTTACTTGTTTTGATCAGCTTGTTGCCGTTTTTTGACAAAACTGAATGGCAAACAGCTACAAGCCATTTAAAGGAGTATTTGTGTGCTTCAAACAAAGTTTCCCTACTTGCCACCAAAATTCAGTGGGAAACAGATTCTAGTTATTTAAAGGAAATCAAATGTTTGCTTTAAAAAAAATATCTTCCCATTTTTTAAAACCAAAATTCAGTGGAATAGTGTTCAGTGTTGTCTTGGTTTACCGGTTGCATTTCTCACTTTGCTATATATATCCTCAACCCCCCCCCCCCCCCATCTCTTGTGAGTGATGTGCTGCAGTCTTTGTGTTCTCTCTGACAATAGCTTTTTAACAGTGTCTCATACAACTACTCCTGGAATTTCACTCTCAGATCTAGAATTTTTGTGAAGAGTATTTTAGTAGTTGTTTCTGCAACAACATTTCTAACTGTGTTTCTGAATTGTGTGTGATTTGGGATGTACTAAAATCCATTTTCCCCTCCTATGACCCATACAAACCTGGTACTTTTATTTCATTGCAGCAAAACTGCCTAATTTTAGAGATCTAGCAATCTAGGAATTCCTGTGGGAACAGCAAAGCTAATTTTCCTATAGGAACATCTGGCAAAGTAAACTTCACTTCATATCACCAGTGTGTTCTGGGTGTTTACAAGCTGTGTTAGTTTTTGGTCTGTCTTCTACTTGCCCGTGCCCAACTCCTGTGACCAAAATTCATATAAATATTTGAAATATTTGAGGTAGTCTCTATTGCATGTAGGATTTTACTACATGTAAGATTTTATTTGTTGAAGGGGTTATTTGTTTATTCCAATTTCATTTCATGTTTGCTTTTTTGATGTCATATACTTCTCAGTGAAATTCAACAATGACTACATTTTGAGAATATTGGAATGGATTAATTTATTTGTGTACAGTTGGCCTTCCATATCCACGGATTCTGCATCCATGGATTCAAACATCCATGGCTTGAAAATAATAATAATAATAATAATAATAATAGCAGTAGTAGTAGTTTTTTGTGGATTTTTCGGGCTGTGTGGCCATGTTCTAGAAGAGTTTCTTTCTGATGTTTCTCTAGCATCTGTGGCTGGCATTTTCAGAGATGCCAGCCACAGATGCTGGCAAAACGTCAGAAAGAAACTCTTAAACATGGCCACACAGCCCGAAAAACCCACAAAAAACTATGGATGCTGGCCATGAAAGCCTTTGACTTCACAATAATAATAATCCTTGATTTTGCCATTTTTTATGAGGGAGATCATTCACTGTACATAATGAGAATTGAGCATCCATGGATTTTGGTATCCACAGGAGGTCCTTGGATTAAATCCTAGCAGATACTAAGTGCCCGCTATGTATGTACATTTCGCAGGGTCAGTTGACTAAATAAAGATTGAATTGAATTGTAAATATGTACATTTAACTAATTTTACTGTAATTAAAACAGAAATACTATACATCTCATGCTAGTGGGCGACACCTGGACTGGGTGACCTGCTTGTCTGGTGCTCAATTTGCTGTCCAGGTGCTTCAGGTAATGGGCACCTTCAAAGCCCCAGTTGTTCTCCATTCTCTGTCTATAAATTAGACTTGGACTGAACAGCCCTTCAAACAGTTTGTTACTTCATACAGAGCACTTTCCTGTATAAAATAAGGCACTATTCTAGTGGGTAGTACTGTAAAAGGAAACCAGCATAGTTACATGAAAATATCTAGCACTGTATTAATTTTATGTAATTTATTTGCTAATGAAGATTTTAAAAGATGTATTAGTACACATAAAAAGTAAGGGTGAATAATTAAGCTGCATTATTCCTCATGTTAAACAGAATGACTTTCAATTTCTCCAGTATAATACTCTCATTCTTCCTTTCCATATTTGACACATGATATAATACAATTAATATAATATAGCATTATGAACTAGAAAAGAAATAGGAAATTGAAGGACTGTAAGAAAAGAGCTTTGACAACCAAAAGAAGAAGAGTTTAAACATACCCATTTGATGCTTTCATAACTATTGATGAATTTCATTTTTTTGAATATGCTTCTGAATACTTTGCTGAGGATCCAAAGAACTGTGACACTAGTCCTAGATCCAATTTCTACTCAGGCGTGCTATTAGTAGTAAATGCACATTATACTGACCACAATGCAATATTCCACAGTAAAGTTTTTTTTTTTTACCAACTTTTAGTGTTATGATCTAACACTTGTGGGCTTGAGTGGGTTTCCATCTCTTAAGTAACTTTTTGGGTTGTTTGTGAACTACAGTTGCTACAAACATGGTGCTAGTTTCTCCACTGAAAAGAAGTCATAACTTCTTTCAAGAAGAAGTTGGTTTCATTTTGAAAGAGCCATGTGATCTAATGAAATGTTGGTCCAAAACACACTGCAGAGATAATCCAGTTTGAGACCGTTTTAACTGCCCTGGCTGAGTGCTAGGGAATTGTAGTTTCTTGTGGCACCAGAGCTCTCTTGACAGAGAAGGCTAAATGTTTCACAAAACTACAGTTCCCAGAATTCTCCAGCATTGAGCTAGGGCAGTTAAAGTGGTCTCAAACTGCATTATTTCTGCAGTGTGTTTTGGACCTTCCTCTTGAATCTTGTCTTGATCAGTCCTTTTTCTCAAAGCAAGGGTATGATTTCCACCCCCACCCCCCGATGTAGCGTAATGGGAAGCAGGTTTTAACTTCGACATTCCCTCTTACTTTCCATGCTTTTCTCCTTGCTACATTGATACAGCACACTGTTGGATGTACAGGCAGAAAATTTCATTCTTCCCTCCATTGGGAAGAAAGTGTTAAGGCAGCGCTAAAAGCTGTTTCCTTTATTTGCTGGCAAATCCCTTCCCAGCTGAGTTTCTGGGGCTTTTAATGCTTTTTGCACTAGCCATGGTATCCCCCACTGATCCTTTGGGAAATGTTTGGTATAAGCAGTAATAAACACCATCTACATGTCTTTAGCAAGATGAAACAGAACAGAGAAGCAACAGAGGCTAGATCCACACTAGCAAAAAAAGTCCACATCCACCTTGATTCTGATGCTTTTGAAACATATGATGAATGACCATTTTTACAGTGAAAACACTTCTTTTAGACTTTAATGCGATTTAGAAAAACTCATTTTTTACTCCACAGTTTTAGGGGGAAATGGCTTTTTAATATGTGTGGCCTGTACCCAAATCAAGACTGAGTAGGAATGCGGGGGGGGGGGGGTAGGGTGATTGAGGGCAGGTTGGATGGGTGGATGGTTACCTAGGTCCCACAAACATGATTCACCATTAAAAAAAAGTTAATTGACATTTATTATTTTATTAATTTTTCTTACATGATTGGATGAGGAGAGGATGGAGGGAGTGCACATGTGCTCCCCCAATCAGTCAGAAGAGTCTCTCACTAGGGTAGGAGAGGGGTGTGTGAGACATTCAGAATTCACTTGTTCACTCATAATCACACTATTGGATGGAGGAGTTATCCAATGAGAGTACAAGGTGGCTTTGACAGTTTTGACGGGAAAATAAAAAAGGCTGTTGGTTGATAGGTGTGGACATGCATGCCAGGAACAAAGACAGAAAATAATCCAATACAGTGATCACATTGAAATGTAGGACACTCCTTTTTGTCCTGATGTGACTTCTGGTAGGGGGAATGTGTGGCTGTCAATACACACTGCATTCGGATTGTAACGGGTGCAAATGGGAGTCAAACTGGGGCAGGCTACTGCACAGTGGAGCTAAATTATTTTGCAGATGTGGCTGTAGCCTATGTGTATATTCTTTCTGAGGACTGCCCTTACCATGGGATATAACCATTGACCAGAAATTGAAGCCTAAATCAAATACATCAGCTGCTTTTACGGATGTCTTCAGAGAAAAGCTTTGAGCCTACCTGCCTGCCTATCTTTCTCTATTGGTACTTCTCCCAAAGTGGTTGTATTTCTGTAGGAATATGAAATGGTTGTGTATAAGCTTTTAGCATGAGTGCTTTCTAAAGCACAATTTCTCTTACTGAGGAAAAAGTCTGCTCACACTTCCAGTCACAGATCAAAGTAGTGTGAAATGACAAGATTATAGCCAAGGCAGGTCCACCGAGAAACAAGATGGAGGTATCAGTATGCTCAGGAGAACCCCATGGTTTGATAGTGAGGGTGGGACACAGAGCATCCATCCCCAAACCACTGCAGTGAGGACTACGCATGCTCAGTAGTTACATGTTTGATGGACACTATAAAAAAAGGGGGGGGGGAACCCACAGAAAATTATGGGATAGGGCATGGCTTGTTGACTGGAATCTGGAAGAAGACCTCTCCTGCAGTGAAATGAAGATAACACAAGGTAATGTTTTGTTGTGGGTCATGCTTACATGGACTTACATTATGCAAATATTTAGCTAGCCACCAAATAATAATAATAATAATAATAATAATAATAATAATTTCTATACAGTCCAACCTTTTTCCTATATAGAAGATTAAACATATGTGAACACACTTGCCCTGCAGATTCTGTAATCTAAACAGATTTGTTACTAATCTGATGTGCAAAATTGCTTGGCTTCTTTCTACACATTTGTTTTCTCTCTGCCCCTCCGCTTCTTAATATACGTAACACAATTGTGTGTGTGATTTCATCCAGATTTTGCATGCTCTCATTCTCTTTTTTTAAATATTCTTTCTCCTTGTTTCTATTCCCTGATCATTTTCCCTCCGTTTTATACTAGTCTCTGGTTATGTGGGACAAGAACCATAACCAAAGCATAAAACTACGTTCCCCTGAGGGAAGGAAATGATAATTTAAACCAGTTGTTAAGGCTGTTGCATTGATGTGGCCCACATTTAGTTGACACCACATATAAGGTAACACTATTATTGAACTGCAACCAGAAGTCTGTTAACAGATTCTGCCAGCTGGCAAAAGACACTTAATAATCAAGTCACTAGTTAAATTTCTCCCCCCCCCCCCGCCGCCTCCTCAAAAGCTAAAAGCTGCACATAATCAGAGTATTTAAGTTGAATACAAAATGTACACCCTAAAGTATGATATGAATGTAGATGTTCCCTCTTGCTCATCTCAGAAACAAAATTACACAGATGAGAAGTCTTTTTGCCATGGGTCAAGGATGCAATAGATTGGGGGGGGGGGGAAATATCTACAGGACTGTTTATCAGCTCAGCTTTGAGTAATATTTCTTGTTGCCTCTTGGGACTGGGATAATAATACCGTTTCTGTTATATATCCACATTGTAAGACAATCGGAGAAGTAATTCTGTGGAAAAATAATAGTTTTGTTCTAATTGTTAATAATAAAATGTGTTTAGCAGGCATCACATTTTAAGTACAGAGCAAAACTGGACAGGCTTATAAAGAAAGCAGTTTCTTATAGTGGAATATATTCTTCAAGTAAGTCTTTTCATAGTGATCTCTAAGGAAGGAAAAATAAAGGAAAAGAATAGGAGAAGAATCTAGCAGCACCTCTGTGAGCAACTGACTTATTTTAACATGAACTTTCATGAATTTTAATCCACTTCTCCAGCTGCAATGATGGAGTACAGTATTAACTCACAGATATTGAAGAACAATTGTTGTTCAACTCATAATTTAACTCATTTGATGTGTGGTGCTTGAGGAGAGTTCTACCAATACCAGAAACTGCTAAAATGATAAATGACTGGATCCTAGAGCAAACTGGCCTGAACTCTTACTAAAAGACAAGCTAACTGAAGGTATCATGCTGTGGACAAATCATGAGACAGTGTCAATCAGTGGAAAAGACAGTAATGCTCTGAAAAGTTGAAGATGGTAGGAAACAGGAAAGACCACATTACAGATGAATAGTCTCAGTCAGGCAAGTCACAGTCCTGAGTTTGAGCAGGGGTCTTGGAGGTCTGTCATTCAGAGGGTTGCCATAAGTCGAAATGTATTTGGCAGCAGAGAACAATAACATAGTTGTGGGATTGGAATCAGAGTGTGATTGCATACAGAAATAAGCAAGTTGTGAGCCTGATTTTTGTGAGTAGGACCAGAATATGATATGATACGGGGTACAGAAAGATTCAGATTGTGACCTTGAGGGGGGAAAAACCCTCAGAAGTGCTGTTTGATTCTTCCTTCTCCTAACCCTCCCATGCTGAAGACTAACACAGCTATCTCTTTGGAAACCCAAGAGGGAAATACTCAAGGAAAACACTGAGATGGCGCTAGTTGTCCACATGCATTTTTCAGCAGATGATTGAAGATGTCTAGGTGAATCTGTTGCAGCAGCAGAGTCCTGCAGTACCATGAAGACTTCCAAATTCATTATAATAGTGATGAGCATTATGATTATGCTATAATTAGATCTAGCACAGCCTTCTTGCTTGTGGTATACAAAAAGTATTATGGCAACAATGTTAACCTAAGACCTATCTTGAGTTATATGGAAGAATTAACTGTGCTTGCGGATTTCTTCATGCTGTTAAAAAGTAATGTTGTAAAGGCTGCATGCATTGCGATTTTTTTCTCCTTCTGGCTTGACAGGGATTCTGAGACTAGAAGAGAGAGGAAGACACATAGTTACTATGGATGGCCAAAAAGTTACTTTAGAAAGTGTGTCTGTGTGTGTAGCTGTGCGTCAGTAGCACAATCACCACTTCCATTCCTGGCTGAAACAGCTTTAAACATAAAAGAAAGGAGAATGTAACTAGCAGTGAAACCACAACAGAAGTTGTCAACCGTCTGTTGGAAGTTAACCAGCCCTCCTTCAGACATTGAACAACATACAGTGAACTTTGAGATTGAATTTAAGAAAGGTAGGTTTGCCATATACTTTAAAATAGTTCAACTAGCTGCCAAAATTAGTCAATATTTAGTTTTGGGGAATATGGATGAGATCCTATTTGGGATTTTACATATTAATAATAAGAACCAAATAGCTATAGAGCTCTCAAGGGTTAATATTATTATTTTGTTAAATAAAACCAGTTAATATTTTGAAAGATTAATTGCATAAATACAGACTTTGTTCCAGTGTTTAGTTTTCAAATATTTACAAAATGTAATGTTAAGCGACAGTGTTTATGTGGATAACACATGGAGATTGCTTACGGATGGGGGACGTAGAGATCACTAACAAAAAACATGTGTTGCGTTTAAATGGTTTAAATGGTGTAATGGTGTGATATGGCCAACCCTGCAAGCATAGTTTTCCAGTGAGTCATAACGTGTTAATTGGATTGT
Organism: Phrynosoma blainvillii; assembly: GCA_026167975.1. Taxonomy (NCBI): domain Eukaryota; kingdom Metazoa; phylum Chordata; class Lepidosauria; order Squamata; family Phrynosomatidae; genus Phrynosoma; species Phrynosoma blainvillii. The sequence continues at coordinate 104,626,591 of JANUYF010000003.1, forward strand.
AAAAAATGTTACATGTGCTTGAATATTGCTCATTTGACATTTGACAGTTTAACAAATACAATCCAGTTAACACTTTATGATGCACTGGAAAATTATGCTTGCAGGGCTAGCTATTTTTTAAATAGCAGTTTTTGGAACTTTTGTTACGAGCATGTGTCTGGACCCGATTGGTAATCCAAAATAGAATAGATTTATTTATTGAATCTTGCTCGGAGAGCCAATACTCCCATTGATTAAGTGGGTCTACTCTGAAGGATTCAAGCTAATGTTAATAAATAGCTAAGAATAGTTACCAGTTAAAGGTAGGAATGTTGCTTTAAAGTATGAATTGAATGTACTTTTTTTCCAGTTTATACAGTAGATTCACCTAGTTTTCTATAACTTTATTATACTAATATACAGTCGTTCCTCCCAATTCATGGGGATGTGTGTCCCCCCCCCCCCCCCGCGAATGGGAAAAACAGCTGATATTCAAGCCCCATTTATTTTAAAGGCAGCGCGCTCCTGTGTGCGCTGCCATGCACATGCCATTTTGTCCCTCCTGGCTTGCCATCTGTAAAGGATCAAAACCACAGACAGCAAGTCTGTGAACCAGGAGGGACAAGTGTAGTATACTTGACAAGCCTTTGTTCTCAGATGACCTGAAACTGGGGATAAATGGATGAAATTTATTAAATACTGTTTTTTTCAATGGGTAAATGATCCATGCTTATGATATGATAATGGGGCTGTTGGATGTAGCAGAAAGTAACCAAACGAGATCTGGAGAAACAACCTATATTTCCATATCTGAGTAGAGGTCCTTGTTAAAGCTGAAATAATAATAATAATAATAATAATAATAATAATAATAATAAAGTTTTATTTATATTTCCCGCCTCTCCCTACGGATCGAGGCGGGATTACACAATAAAATGAATACAGTGTACAAAATATAAACTCAGGGCAGGCAACTGCCACAGCCCCGAGTCCCCCGAGGACCGATGGTGGTGGGGGCGGGCAACTGCCACAGCCCCAAGTCCTCCAAGGACCGATGGTGGTGGGGGCGGGCAACTGCCACAGCCTCGAGTCCTCCGAGGACCGATGGTGGTGGGGACGGGCAACTGCCTCAGCCCTGAGTCCTCCGAGGAGTGATGGTGGTAGGGGCGGGCAACTGCCTCAGCCCTGAGTCCTCCGAGGACCGATGGTGGTGGGGGCTGGCAACTGCCACAGCCTCGAGTCCTCCGAGGACCGATGGTGGTGGGGACGGGCAACTGCCTCAGCCCTGAGTCCTCCGAGGACTGATGGTGGTAGGGGCGGGCAACTGCCTCAGCCCTGAGTCCTCCGAGGACCAATGGTGGTGGGGGCGGGCAACTGCCTCAGCCCTGAGTCCTCCGAGGACCAATGGTGGTGGGGGCGGGCAACTGCCACAGCCCCGAGTCCCCCGAGGACCAAAATAGGGGAGGTATAACTTAATTAACTATTTCAATAATTGAACCAAGTGTTTCATCCCTGCATATTACCCCCAAAGGCTGCTAAGTGCCTTCCAAATATGAATTGTAATACATTCCCTTCTGGTTGTTTCTCCAGATCTCGTTTGGTTACTTTCTGCTACATCCAACAGCCCTATTATCATATCATAAGCATGGCCAGAAACAAGGTAAAAGGAATAGAACTATGAAGAGATAAATATAGGAAATCTCCTGAGATGAGGTGAAAAACCAAATAATTATTCAATGTATTTACTAATGTTTTGTTTGTCATGTGCCTTCAAGCCATTTCTGACTTATGGTGACCCTAAGGTGAACCTATAATGGGGTTTTCTTGGCAAGATTTGTTCAGAAGAGGTTTGCCATTGCTTTTTCCTCAGGCTGAGAGTGTGTAACTTGCCCAAGGCCACCCAGTGGGTTTCATGGCTGAGTCAGGAATCGAACCCTGGTCTCCAGAATCGTGGTCCAACACTCAACACTCAAGTATATTGTGCATTTTGGTTGGCCAATAAAGGTATCACTGATGGACTTTTGTTTGAATTTGCTAAATGGCCAACACAGCTACTCCTGAATGTTTTCACTATACCACACTAGCTTTTCACAGTATGTATATGGATGCCAAATAATCCATATCCATAATCTGCACTTTTTTGAGCATCCTTCTCCCCTGGAATCTGCCATTTGCTTATAAGAAGGGGGGAATGTTGGCTTAACCCCCACCTGTATCCCAACTGCTGGTACCCACAACACATAGTTCAGAGGAATGTTACTTTCCAATATTTATCTCTTCATAGTTCATACACACACACAACACACACACACACACACAATTTTGGGTGTTGACCTTATACCAGTTTTCCAAAAATACATCATTCCAGTTTTGGAATACTTTCTGGAGGCACACATGATAGCATTTTAAATTGTGAACCAAACCATTGTCCCCATGAGGTCAAGAATGTGTGCCCTTGTTGTGAACATAATTCATTTCATGTTAGGACCAATTATAGAAGGAAAACTACCTCTGCTGTATTTGCTTTGAAATCACAGAAATTCCCTGTGAATGTTTTAATTGTATATTCTCTTAATCAGTTAATCTGACAAATACATTGCATTTTTTAAATTTAGCCTTTTAAATAGGTTGAAGTGGTCCTGAAATTGTTTTCACTGTTTTAATTATGATTTGTTGCTGTTTCACAGCTTTCTTGTATTTATAATTTCTGGACTGTTATACCTCATCGCAGTAGTTGTTATAGAAAGGTACATACAAGAAAGGAAGTAAGGAAATATATTTTGAGCAATCTAGCATGATATCTTGGCCAGTGGCCTCCCCACCTCTGGTGTCACTCAGTGTGGGGGTGCTGGGGGGGCAGTGGTGGCCAGAAGGGCTTGCTTGGCCCTTTCCTTTGCCACGGCAGTGGAGGTCTCTTTCTGAGAAGGCCTCCACCACCGTATCAAGGCCAGGAGAGGGGTGAAGGTTCCCTCGTGAGGAGGCCTCTGCTGCCATGGCTTGGCCCTCTCTTTCTCTATAGTAGTGAAAGACTGAGGAAGCCTCAGTTGATTCTGCGGCCGGGAGGGGCACAGTGAGAGGAGAGCCCAACCAGTGTCACCCATCTTCTGGGGTGTCACCTGGGGGGGGTGCATTCACCACACCCCCTAATGATGCCACTGATCTAAAAACTAAGATATGAACTCTACTACTTGAATTAATTCATTACACAAACAATTTGCAATATTTGTTGTTTCATTTGTCTGGGTTTTAAATAATATCCAAATCATATTTCTCTTGTTTCAGACCATTTTCAGGCAGTTCCCATCACCAACAGCAACATTTCATTTCCACTCTCGAGTGGATTTCTTAGTAATTCCAACACACATTGGAATGGGGGGGGGGGGGGGGAGCCCTTTCTCTTCTGTGTTTCTCTCTCTTAAAAATCTTTTCAAAGAGTTATAGACCATTGGCGAATCAATGAAATGGCACTTTTGCACTACAGCAGAAGTGGAGCCAGAAGTGTGTAGGACCAGTTTCCTAAGTGCTGTTTGGTTTGGTAGGTTCCCGGGCACATCCTGCAAATAAGAGGTGACAAAAATGTTCAAGAGCACATTCATTTTCTGTAGCCAAGGAAAATGGATCACAAGCTTTTACTGGTCCTCCAGGTTCCACTCCACCTTGGTCTTCCATTGACTCCTTGAGTCAGTAGAGCCATCGAACTCAAGAGATTATGTTGCTGTAGTAGAAAGAGTGGAAATAGTGGAGTCTGTGCTGAGAGTAAATGAGGTGGAGGAGGAGTTGGAAGGTTCCAGACTGTGCTACACAGAGCAAAATAACCTATATGTGGCAGTCACAGAGGCCACAAAGAATAAAAATAGGTTGCTTACTTATAACTGTGACTCTTTGAAATCTGTAAACTCAAATATAGGACAGAGTTGGTTGCTTTTCATTCACTCTCTTTATTCCCCCCCCCCAGCAACATGGGAGATATTACACAATCTCCAAGCTGCTGTTCTATAACCAGTATGCTCCACAATCAGAAATGAACAACTTGCAGTTTTCCATACAGATAAGCCCACACCAGCCCCTGTTTTGGTAAGGATTCCTGTTTCAGTGTGTCCTCTATCCAGACTTTCTGGCACAGTTGTGCATGTGTGAAAGGTTGTCTCAGTGATTTGCTGGACTTCTCACCAGTCTTCATTTCTCCTGGTCTTTCTGTGTCCTGATGCTCTACCTAGATTGAAGGGAGATGAGCAGAGTGCTTGCAGTAATGGAGCCTAGCCAAGCACTTCTAGAAATTCATGACTGAATGACTTTGGAACAGTGCAAGCAAGTATCTTCTGGACATTCTGGACTGGAAGTGCCTGTGTGTAGGCAAGAGGTTGTGGGTCATCACAGAACATCAGGTTGAAGCTGTTCATTCTTGAGGAGAGATAGTGGAATCTTCCATGGCATGGGAAAATGGATGGGTGTAACGAAATACTGGGGTATGGTCTGGATGAAGGCCTGGATAGAAAGACCCACTGGGCTGGAAACAGCAAAATCTTGCCTCATATCAAATAAGGAAAGATTGTAGAATAGTGGCAGAGTGGGTTTTTTTAAAATAAAGAAATATCCTGGTTCAGTGCTTGGGATCTCGCTGTTCGAATCTCTGTATTTTTTCTGCTAATCATTGTAGACAGAAAAAATAGTGGCCTGTCTCAGAATAGGCCAACACAACATATTATAGAGCTTAGAGCCTTATAGCTTTATGTCAGCTTTGTGCTACACTGAAGGCTTAAGCTATGTCATTCATAATACTAGAGGCATATAATGTACACACAGAAGTTTGAACTAATTAGAAAAATTAAACTGCTTTATGTGCTGATTAGTCACCCACTTCTCCCAGTGAAGTTTAATGTGTTATTTTGTTGGCTAATGCCATACAATATTAGAGCTTGGAAATGAAATTTAACTAGTTATGTGCTGATTCCCTTTCCCTTCCCTCAACTGTGCTTAACTAATGGCACTTAGTATTCCTGTGGTAAGAGCCAGTATGGCGTAGTGGTTTGAGTTCTGGACTGCAGGTCTGGAGACCAGGGTTTGAATCCCCACTCAGCTATGAAACCCACTGGGTAACCTCGGGTAAATCACATTCTCTTAGCCTCAGGGGAAGGCAATAGCAAACCTCTGAACAAATCTTGCCAAGAAAACCCCATGATAGGTTGAGAAATGACCTGAAGGCACACAACAACAACAGCATTCATATTGCAACAAATAAGAAGTTTTGCCTTGCTATTCATTGCTGGTGGTAGTTTCAAGATGACAAGGGGATCCTATGTTTTGTTGCTGGCTTGTTGGGTCTACAAAAGTGTGTCTGTGTATGTGTGTGGGGGGGGGGGACTGCTTCCCTGCCTTCTCAGAGGAGGACTAAAAAGAGCTGCAGAGTGCTGAAGTTGTTGGAAAGTGGCAAGAACAGAACTTGGAATTCTTAGCCCCTTACAAGCTGAGCACTGAATCTAGTATTGATTTTTGCAGAGACAGGAGGTAGAAGACACAGATAAACAGTACTGCAGAAAAACATTACCTTCACAGGCAAATTTGGAGAGAGATCATTCTCTGTATCCAGTTTGTCTCTTCCCTGCTCTTCTTCTATGGGCAGGTGAAGGCTTTTTTGTTCAAGGAGACCTTTGAGATCTAGTATATGTAGTAGTAGTGTGTGTGAGAGGAGCCTAAATACCCTAAAGGCACCAGATCCCATCTCATCTTGGAAACTCAGCTCTGGTTAGTACTTGGATGGAAGACTGCCAATGAAATCCAAGTGTTGTAGCCTATATTTCAGAGGAAGGAATGGGCAAAACCACCTCTGAGTATTCCTTGCCTAAAAAAACCCTATGAAATCCACGGGGCCGCCATAAATTGGCAAGCAGGTTGAAGGCACATGCACACGCAGTGTGTGTGAGGTGGCATGCTATATATGTTTATACATTTTTATATTTTATTAGTAATTATATTTTAAATGTGCTTTCTAATTGTTTTAACCATTATATTTTAATAATGTTAGTGAATTGTTTTTTTTAAATGTTAATAAAATAACATGTTTATTTTAATCTTATTTTAAATTACTGTAAATTTAAAATTGGCCCATCCTAGCAGAAAGGCAGGGTATACATTCGAGAAATAAACAGAATAATGCTCAGAAGCACTCAAAATATTTCTCTTTAAGATTACACCATCGATGATTGACTGACTGATCTTGGTATCCACTTGTTTCTGCATTGCCTTGTCTTCTAATTAGAATGAGCACTTCCTTCCTTATCCACCTTTTCCAATCCAGATGACTAATCCATAGTATTTGAAGGGTGAAAGAGTAACATGTATATTGGTGAGGGTGAGTGAGAATGAGAGTGAAGAACCACACAACAGCAGTGAAACTGAACTGGACAGGTTGTTAGATTCAGTGCTTCACTCTACAAATCCTGCCATGCCCAGCCTCAGTTAGTTTACAGAATAGGTAGCCAGTGTGGGTGTAATGGTTGGTTTAGAACTCTGGAGATTAAGGTTTGATTCCCCCCTCGTCCATGGAAATCCATTGGTTGATCTTGGGTGAGTCACACACTCTTAGCCCCAGAAAATGTGTGATAGGGTCACCTTAGGGTTGTCATAAATCGGAAACAACTTGAGGACACACAACAACAGCAAGATCCAGTGTACCCGCAAAATGCAAAGTTGAGGAAGAAAACTTAAAAAAAAAACAAACGAGAGTCAGTAACAAAATGTATGACTGGGGCATTGATGACAGCAAACATGCCACTCTATAAGGTGTACAGTTTCTTTAAAGCTTTAAATAATATAATAATGAATGTATTAACTACTAAAACCATGAGTTAATTCTTAAGTAAAGCTAAAGCATTTAATTTATGCTCCATATTGCAAGCAAACTGTAAGGGATGTTAGCCGTGTAAAATATTGTTTAGGGATTAATCATGTGCAGTCTTTAGTGGTGTTTTGTAAGCAACTATAAACTATGCTGCTACTTCTATTTATGTGTATGAGGAAGTTAACTCTGTTCCAGAGGAAGATCTGGCACACTTTTTAAATTGTTCCAAATGAATCTTATCTGTGGGTGTTTAAAGATTTCATACAGTTTGTTTTCAAGACAGAAGTTTTTAGTGATAACACGGACTGTGTTTCTCCTTGGTGAGAATGCTGTGGCTAAGCTATCAGATGTTGTTGAACTCTAGTTCCCATCAACCCTAGACAGCTTGGCCAGTCTGGAGGTCTGAAGGTTCCCTATCCTCTGTTCTAGGTTTAAAACCAGTAGGTTAAATTGTATCTGGAAACTGATTGAGGGTCACTGAAGTGTTATATGCTCCATACAGTGGCTGCTACCAAACAACCCTTTGTTTTCACTCTGGACCAATTGTTAACTTCAAAGGGGGTCCCATGCCTTTTATCCAGTACCCATCTCCTAAAGAAAAAAAATATTGGTCTGTGTTTTTTTGCAAACTTTTTGAAAGTACTGTATATGCTTGACTATAAGTCGACCTCATGTATAAGTCAAGAGCAGGTTTTTGGATTAAAATTATGGATTTTGATATGACCCGTAGATAAGTCAAGAGTAAAACTTAGTTGCAATATAACAAAGGATCTAAAACAGGGGTAGGCAACCTAAGGCCCGGGGGGCCGGTTGCGCCCCCCCCGAGGCCTTTGGACTGGCCCCAGGCCGGTCCTGCCGCCGCCGCTGCTGCCCACCATGATGATATTGATTATTGTTGTTATTACTTGTTCTTGGGGTTTTTCTTGGCAAAATCTCCTCAGGGGTTTAGCCATGGTTTTTCTGGGGCTGAGAGAGTGTGCATGCATATTTTTTTAGTTTTTAATTTTTTTAAAAAAATATTTATTTATTTATTTATTTATTTATTTATTTTTGGTGCTTCGGCCCCCCAATTGTCTGAGGGACAGCAACCCGGCCCCGGCTCAAAAAGGTTGCCTACCCCTGATCTAAAGGATGAAGCAAAGGAAAATAATGTCAAAGAACCTACAAAATTCTGGCAGGCATAACTGTTAGTGTTCACTCTAAAGTGGTGGTTCTCAAACTTTGGTCTCCAGATGTTTTCGACTTCAGCTCCCAGAATTCATGACTGTTGGCCAAGTTGGCTGGGGCTGCTGGGAGCTGAAATCCAAAACTGGAGAATCAAAGTTTGGGAAACACTACACTAAAGGGGATGGATGAGACGGTAGAGGGGATTAGTGCTTTCAGGACAGATTATACTCTTGCTTTTTGCCGGGTAATGGTTCCTTTTTAAATAAGAGTTAAAGTACAGGACTTACATTGACCCGTGGATAAGTTGACTCAGGTTTTTTGGGTCAATTTTTTGACTAAAATTTCTAGACTTATACATGAGTATATACAATAGTTAAATTGGAAACAATCACAGTAACATTAAAGTACCTTCTTTATTTATAAATATCTCTTCCTGATACAAAAAGTGTGCTGTATGTGTAACCTTTTTTGTTAGCATGGGGTCGTGGCTTCTTGAGCTTTGAAACTGTTTTCATAGCTATTGGCTTATATAGGTCTGTTTCTGGACTCTCCACTCCACCTCATGCATCTGAGGAAGTAGTGTCAAGTCTGTGAAAGATCTTGTGACCAGCTTCTTTCTTTTAGTCTCAAAGGTGCTCCAAGATCCCTCTGTTGTTGTTGTTAGCTGCCCTCAAGTCTGCCTCTACTCGTGGCAACCCTGTGGATGAGACATCTTCAAGACTCCCTGACCTCCACTGCTCTGCCCAAGTCCTGCAGATTTATGCCTGTGATCAACTATCTGTTGTGTTGTCTTCCTTGCTTTTCTTCTAATCTCAACCTTTTCCATCAATATTGTCTTTTCTTATGATTCATGCCTTCTCATGATGTGGTCAAAGTATGACAACCTCAATTTAGTCATGTTGGCTTCCAGGGAGAGTTCAGGCTTGATCTATTTTAGGACTCATTTGTTTGTCTTTTTGGTCATCTATGGTATCCTCAGCATTCTTCACTACCACTACATCTCAAATGAATTTATTTTCTTTTTATCTGCTTTTTTCACTGTCTAGCTCTCACATCCATGGGAGTACCATGGCTTGGACAATTCTAACTTTAGTGCTCAGTTGTCTGTCTGTACTCTTTATGATCTTCTCTAGCTCTTTCATAGCTGTCTTTCCTATTCCTAGTCTTCTGCTTATCTTTTGACTGCAGTCTCTGTTCTGAATGATGTTTGATCCCAGGTATGAGAAATCTGTAACTATTTCAATTTCCTCATTGTCTAATTTGAATTTATGTAGGTTCTCTGTGGTCATTGTTTTTGTTTTCTTTATGTTCAGCAGCAAGCCTACCTTTTCACTTTCTTCCTTGCATACTGATCCTTTTGCATACTGAAAAATCACTAGTTATCAATGTACCAGGGAATGGTATTGTTGGTAGTTTCAGCCACCTAAAATCTACAAGCATGACACCTCCCCCTTTTCTCTTTCATTAAAAAAAAAAGGATTATAATATCATAGCATTAGAATGGAATAGTGCTTTTCCACTGAAGTGGTACTGTGGGTCCTTGATATCTGTGAGTTCTGTATCTGCAGATTTGAGTAGCTGTTGTTTTGAAATAAAGAAACATTTAAAAAAATTAACCAGTGATCAACTACAGCCAGGGTGAGAACTGGTCCCAGGGTAGTAGAGGAGACTGAGGGCCGATGCAGACAGCCCGAAAGGGGCGGCACAGAGCTGCCCTTGGAAGTGGTGGATTGGGGCCGCGGCCCAGATCCTCCTTTTTGCTGCCCCCAAAAGAGCAGCAAAATGCTGCTCCTTTGGGGAGTGGCAAAAGGCCGTCCTTAGAGCTGCAGTGGCGGGTCTTTTGTGCCCTTCACTGCACCAAGAGGGCACCCTGACACCATGTGGATGGGCGCACGGCATCAGGGCAGAGTTGGGGCGACCGGCGTGTGGTCACCCTGCCCCAATTCCACCTCCAGGCCAGGCCTTTAGGCTGGTCTGCATCCCCCCACCCTTTTGGCTGCAGCGATTCTTCTCTTTCCTTCAAAAGACAGAACTGGTGGCCAGCATGCTTCCAGCAAGAAGTGGCTACTGTTGATTATGTGTAATTTTAAAGTGACTTGAGCGTTCATTTTTTTTTTTTTTTTTTGTATCCACCCAGAGTCCTGGAACAAAACCTCTCAGATATCATGGGTCCACTGTATAGATCTATAACTCTAAGACTAGTAAAATAATAAAATCAAAAATCAAAGCTGAGACAATTTTCAAACAGAGCCATGCTCCAACCCCAGTTTACAAAACTCTTTTCATGTGGATCATAGAATTTGCTATGCCCTGTGATAAATAGCCCCCCAAAAGAATGCAGTGGCGATGAGTGGATGTGGAGGGAACAACAGCCAGTGAAACCCATTAAAAACCAAGGAGTTATCTTGTGAGAATTTACATTTCTTTAGACCAATCTGGAAGAGCCCTTAGTTATTTTTGACACAGACTTTCAGCAAGGGAATGAAAGCGCTCTTCCAGTTGTGAGTTGTGTGTTTATTTCTTCAGAGCTCATTGTCTGTAAAGCCATGTGGAAGGAATGTAGCCAGATGATCTTGTCAAATGTGTGTCCTTTGGGCTTGCTGTAAGTTTTTGGCAACCAACCCTCTGTGCCTTCCTCCCCCTCATACAATGTGTGCGTTAATGATGGATCCTTCTATTAGACCACTGAATACTGCTCTGGTATTTGATGTCTCAGCAACACAATTTGGCATTACCAAATGGAATACAAATAAACTGTATGTTTGGTTACTCTATGATCTCTTCTTTCTGAGAAACAAACAAAATATAGCAGAAAATATTATAAGCAGTCAGATTTTGACTTCCATGTTTATTTTCCCTCAGCTGTGAGAACAACTCTTTACCATCTCGAAATGTAAGGAAGTGTCTTCAAGACATTACCTGATGCTGGGCAGAGGTTTTTATTATTATTATTATTATTATTTTTAAAAAAAGGAGCTGACAAATGGAAATGTTTTTCTTAGTTTGCCAGGGGTGTGGATTGTATCTATAAGGCATTTTCAGTTTTCCTAGCTCTGAGAACAGAATGGTCAGACCATGCCCCACAACTCTGAATAACAGTTCAACTTGGGCTGCAATGCAAAACTCACTTACTTGGGAGGAAGCCCTGTGGAATATGGTGGGACTTGCTTATGAATAGGCTTGCATAGAATTGCACAATAAGAGGGAGATCCAATATGGTGGTTCTTTGCTGGCTGTTTGACATATTTCAGATTCAGAGCTTGGAAACGCATAATTTTGGATTACAACTCCCAGAATCCCCCAGACAGCTTAGTCAGTGGCTATGGTGGCTGGAAGATTTTGACAGTAGTAGTTGCCAAAAAAAGGTAATGTTTTCAAAATCTAATCAAATAGAATTGTAGGTGGAGATGCTAGGTAAAGCATCCTTTTACCTTTATGCACTCAATGATCTCTGTAAGTTAATTTCCAAACACCACCTCATGAGAAGAAAGGAGTTTATGCTTGGTGAACAGAAGGGTGGGACTGTAGCTTAAACTCAATCTTGCTACACTGAAGTAGGATTTATTGTTCTGGCACAGTTAGAAAGGGGAAAAATAGCTTGCAGGTGTGGCTAACAGGAAAAATCTAGGATTAGAAGTTTCAGGTGTTCATAGTTTTTCTGTCTGTTGATATATTACTAATCTGTATGGCAGATAGAAGTCATAATGTGGTCAGAAATCAGCTTTGCAATAAAGGCTTTGCTTATTATCCATGCAAGGTGTGTGTGTCATGCCTTCAAGTCAACTATCAATATATGGCAACCCCATAATTTTCATAGGGTTTTCTTAAGCAAAGATATTCTGAGAGGTGGTTTTGCCCGTTTCTTCCTCTGGTATTCATTGGCAGTCTCCCTTCCAAGTGCTAAAGAGGGCTTACCCTATTTAACATCCAAGATCAGATGCCTGGTGCCCTTAGGATATTTAGGCTATTCATATGTGTGTGTGTGCACCTTCAGGTTGGCTGTCAACTTATGGCAAGGTACTGTGTCAATTTATGGTTGGCCCATATGCAGTATGGCAGGGGTTGGCAACTTTTTTTGCCGATGGGCTGGGAGGGGGGGAATGACGCTGAAAAACAAAATGGTGGTGCCCCGCCCCTCTGCATCGCGCGCATATGCGCGCGATGGCAGGCCCCCCCCCCAGGAGGGCTCCCTCGGCCGCGCCGGGCCTCCAAGAGGCCCAGCGCCGCCACGCCCCCCCCAGGAGGCTTCCCTCAGCAGCGCCCCAGGAGGGCTCCCTCGACCACTCTGGACCTCCAAGAGGCCCAGCGCCGCCACAGGAGTCCTCCGGGGCGCCATTTTGGATTCCAAAATGGTGCCCTGGAGTCTCGCACGACCTTTCCCGCGATGGTAAAGGTCGCACGAAAGGCGGCGGCAGTGTGGCGGCAGGACGGGGCAGGGGCTGGTCCGAAGGCCTCCGCAGGCCGCACGCGGGCCGCGGGCCGTAGGTTGCCGACCCCTGCAGTATGGAAAGTTTTTTTAAAAAAACCAGCAGGTATGAAGAGCTGCAGCCAAAATGTTAACTAGGGTGGGTTACAGGGATCATACAACTCCCTTGCTACAAAAGCTTTACTAGCTGCCAGTTTTATCTTAATTGCTTTTTATCATTTGTAATTGTGTTTTTAAATTGTTTTAATATGATCAATAGTTTAATTCTATTTTAATGTTGCTCTTTTATATGTTTTTATCTATGTGGTACTTCTTTTAATTTCTAAGCTGCTTTGAGTCCCAGTTTTGGGAAAGAGACTGGGTATAAGTAAATGTATGAGAGCCAGCATGACATAGTGGTTTGAGTGTTGAACTGTGGAGATTATCAGACGGGGATGGGATGGGGTCAGGAGCAAAGCGGATCACTCTCCCATCCTTATCCTGTCATTTGTATTAATGCAGACCCCCGTTAACAAAAAATGACAGGACGATTCCACTTCAATGACAGGATAAGCACGACGACATGTGAAAATTATGAAAATACTGTACTTATTTTTAGTTATTGAAACAACACCATGCTGGAATGCTACAAGCCACTGGACAGTAGTACAACAAGCCATGTTCATACTGACTCACCTGATTGTTGGATCAACACACATAATGAAGCCCAGGGCTGTGGCCTAAGCCAGCATTTGAATCATATTTCTTTTTGAACATTTACCAAGGCCACAGTAACTGTTCCACAGTAAAAAGAGTGAAGTTATAAAGATAATGGAGTTTAGCTATACCTGAGTTACTGGAAAAAGAAATCAAATGCAGTTTCTTTATTAGTTACTTCCAAGATCTGCACAAACACACCCAGTTTATGACTGACTTAAATTTAAAACTAGAAGGCAGAGGAAGCTATGGTGCAGCTTATATATAAAAGGAATGGTGGTCTGGATGACTGACCATGTGAAAAGGTACAGAGAACACTGTCTCTCCTGAATTCACAAAGGAACCGTCTGTTTATGTAATAGGTTGAATATGGAAATAATATAACAATGTTTACCAAGTTCTGACTTAATGCAGTCCTCCTCAAACTGCTTTGATGGGCTGCTTTTGTATCATTATGTTTATACAAATATTAATTGGGGATTTCTTTCAATCCCGGAAATCTAAATGGCTTGCTTATTATCTCATTAAGGTGTCTTGTCTTCCCTTGTGAATGTAGCTATTAAATGACAATCACAATGTATTCATCTTGTATTTGTCTATTGAGAGAAATACCCCACCCAGTTCAGTGGGGCTTGCTTCTCTATAAATGGGGTAGAAGACTGAACCTTAGGGACAAGGTATCACTTACTCTATGTACACGCAAAATGCCATAGCAGCTAAAGTTCATGTTGTCAAATTAGCTTTTGAGCCTGGGTAAATTGGTCCTTTTAAAGCGTACAGCTGTTCTCATGTTGTATTCTGCAACAATTGGCAGCCAAACAGTTCTCGCATTGAGCTCCATAAGTTATTTTTGCTGTGGGTGTATTTATAAAATGTCAAATGCTGGGCCTCTTTCAGGATTATTTGGTTTGGTTTGAGATCAAGTTTAATACTGAGCTAGCTGTGAAAAATGTCCAGCATACATGTAGGGTTATTTTTTAAAAAACTTTTCCTGCAAGGTGTAGATTAGAATTAAATGAGCTTTGATGCATCCTTTCCTATAACACAAATGCTTTTAGCTTCCAGTTTTTGCTACAAATATCTGTAATAGCAGAGGTTAAGTAAACAAAGTGAAATGGAATTAATAAAATATCTGGGAAAGCCTTGAGTTGTCACATCTTATTGTTAATATAATTCTACATTATCTTTATTATAATTGTACATTGAATCACTGTAAGATATTGAGAACCAGGGAGCCAGTTTATAGTGTTGTTGTGTCTGCATGGGAGCTGACACGGTGTAGCAGACTGAGTGTTGGAGTGGGATTCTGAGAGACCAGAGTTTGAGCCCAAGCTCAGCCATGGAAACACACTGGGTGACCATGGCAAGTCACAGTTGGCCTCAGAGGAAGGCAATCACAAGACTTTGCTGAATAAATTTTGAAAATAAAACCTTATAATAAGGCTGCCATAAGTCAAAGTCAACTTGAAGGCACATAACAAGAACAACAAAGTATCTGTACAGGTCTGAGTAGTCCCAGTGGGTACAACGGGACTTACTGCCAGGAACTTGGATTTAGACTTGCAGCCATGGGGAAATAAATATAAACAAACAAGCTATGGACTAACTGGATGCTCTCAATACAGAAGTTTTAAATTTAGTTTGTAAGTGTGTTTTCCCTTAACAGGAAAATAATAATTCCAGTATGGTTTGAGAATGTTAACTTTGTAAAATGCACTTCCTCATGGAAAAGAGAAATATAGATTCATTAAAAACAGGATATCTCTTAATAGCCAAGTTTAAATACGTAGATTTTCTTTGTAACTTCTACCTCAGGCCTGCACAACATACAGTCTGGGGGCTGTATGCGGCCCGCCAAAAGGTTTCAGACAGTTTGCGAGGATGTGGAATTACTTCAAGGGTCCTCTGCTGCCCGGCTTTCTCCTGAGGAGAAGGCCAAGCAGAGGAATAGGAGGACAGACAAACGCTTGCCCTGTGAGGCTCCTCCACTGTCCCACTATCTCCTGAGGAGAAGACTAGGCGGTGGAGAGGAGGATGGGAGAACACTTGCCCTGCAAGGCTCCTCCACTGCTCGGCTCTCTCCTGAGAAGGCTGGGTGGAGGAGGAGGAGGGCAAACGCTTGCCTGGAAGTCTCCTCCACTGCCCTGCTTTCTCCCAAGGGGAAGGCTGGGCAGTGGCAGAGGATGAGGATGGGTGAACACTGCCCTGCAAGTGTCCAGGAAAGCGGCCAAGAATGCTGATAGCCAAAGTCCAAACAAAATACGAAGGAAACTGTTCATGGAGATTTGTGCAATTTAGAACAAAGAAGATACAAAGCAAAGTCCAAGGTGCAAACCATAGCATAGTCGAGCAGTCCAAGGTTCCAGTGAGGCAAGATGATCAGACAGTCCAAGGTCAGGGGTTCCAGAGAGTCAATATAGGCAGTCTGATAGTCAAAGATCCAGGCCGAGACGTCAAGGAAGGTCAGGATCAAGCGTGCTTTCACCAGCAAACTCAGCAAATCTCTGACAACTGGTCTGGTTTTCTTCACCTGTTTATATCTCCAGCTCTCATGAGCTCAGCTGTTTGTTGATTAGATGCCGTTTCTCATAAAGCCTCCTTGAATGCCGGAGGCATTCTCTTTCAGCCCTTCGCTGGTTGAAGGTAAGTATGTTCTCTTCATCCCCTTCCATGCCTGAAGGCTCTGCTGCCGGAAGGCTTGGTTGCTGATCCTCCTCAGAGGCCACAGACTCTGTTTGAGCTGGTAGGGCAGAATTAGGGCCAGGCTCGGGTTCTGCTTGAGCTTGCAGGGCAGAAATAGGGCCAGGCTCAGGTTCAGGCTGTTTCAAACTGAGGCTCTGGCTCAGCCTTCTTGTCTTCCTCTCTTAGGCTGGCTGGGCATGACTGCTTAGGTTTCTCCCAAGGAGGAGGATGGGTGGAGGGGGAGGATGGGCAAACATTCGCCATACAAGGGTCCTCCTCCATCTGGCTTTCTTCTGAGAAGGCCAGGCAGTGGAGGAGGAAGAGGGGCAAACATTCACCCCTCAAGGCACCTCCATCACTTGGCCTTCTTCTGAGGAGAGGTCCGAACAGAGGAGGCAATGTTCCTCTGCCACTTGGCTTTCTCCTGAGGAGATGGCCAGGCAGAGGAGGGTGAGGATGGAATTAATATTAATTAATTCTAATTTAATTAAAACCTATCTGCAGTCCTAAGAAGTTTAGCCTATTTTAATTTTGGCCCCTACCTACAGCCAAGTCGTGCAGGCCTGCTCTACCTGATTCATTTACAATGCAGATGAATATGTTTAGGCTCAGCTAAAGACTTGGAGCATGATCCAGCCAAATTAAGTGCTTAAGTCCTATTGGGTTGAAGGGGAATACCGGTACTTAAAACAATTTTTCTGTCCATAAGTCTTCAGTGATTGCTGAAATGTGGGGAAACCTTGGAAAACTTCATTTTGAAATTATAGTTCTTAGAGTCTCTTGGGCAGCTGGCCTGGGGATTGTAGGACATGTAATCTGAAAATTAATTTTCCCATGCTTTGCCATAATGAATCTTGTATCAATCTGCGTTAGAGAAATTTACAGATAGTGTCTGTGTTGCATGAAAAGGGCCTTCCCACTGATCACACTTAAAGTTAAGAATAACATATCCTAGGCACCTTAGTTGGTAACTTCTTCAGTGGCATTTTACTATATGTTTGGCAAATAGGATCTTTTTTAGATAGGTGCTTATGAGTTTTCTTCAGTTTTTAATTTTCTGATGCCCTGTTGTAATTATATTGTTTTAATTTTATTGCTCATATTGTTTTATTACATAGTTTCAACATTCTGTTTTATTTGGTTTTAATTGTTGTTAGAGGGCCGAAGGACATTATCACTTGAGCCTTGGTCTTGCTGTAATTGCATTAGTAAAAGAGCATTTGGGAGCATTCATTATCGCATATCGTTCTAGTAGCGCAACTAGGATGGTTTTGCCATCAGTGGTCCCTTGCACTGTACATTTTTCCTTAACCCCACCTTCCTGCCCTATGCTCTAGCCAGTGTGCTTTTGTTGGGGGGGGGGGGGAGAGTTAATTTTATTTTTAATGCAATTCCAAAGTTAGCTTAATGTGATTTTTTAAAAGAGAAGAAATGGCTGGGGGGAGGAAAACAGCCTGCCTGGGAATAGTGAGGGGGAGAAGGAACAAGGGAAGAAGAGGAGACACTGACACCACATGACTGCCAATATCCTGCCTGCCACAGAAGGGACGTACCATACCTGTGGAGTAATGGAAATGCCGTGCTATTGAGAGCTTATTGACAGGTTTTCTCCTCAGTGAAAAGGGATGCTCTAACAGTGCCTCCAAGGCACAGCACCGATGAGACAGTGGCACCACTGTGCAATAAGTATTGCCAAAAAAGCTATTCCTCAACTTTAATTGCAGTTTAAAAGCCTGGTGTGATAATGTCTTGACTAGGGTGTAAGCATCAGAAGGGAAGGATATAAGTTTTTGTGTAAGTAAATAAAAGTTACAAACGTGGGAAGTGCAAGATTTTCCTGCCCCTTGTTTGAAACAGGAACTGTTCTTGGTGCTGTCATTCTCTTCCTTAAGAAAGAGATGACACACTGAGACCCCAGCTCAGTGGTACAGCACATATTGGGATATAGAAGAGTCTCAGTTTCATTGCCTGGCATATTAACTTAAAGCACAAGTTGTGGAACTAGGGGCCAAGGTTTGGCAGAACCTGCCATGGACCACATCACCCATGAAAACGAAAAACAAAACAGAAAATCCAGTTAAGATATCCTAAACCACCTTTTTTTTTTTTTTGACAGAATGAAAACTGGCAGAACTACACGGTATTTTGTTGTAAATGAGAATTGTATTTCCTGCTCCCTTTTTAATTATTTTGGTGGTGGTGGTGGTGGTGGGCTTCTGGTGGTTCAGGGGACTGCAGAGTTGGACAGTGCATGTTACCCATAGTTGGACCTTTTTGGCAGGCCTATTGTTGTAGTTTCAGGGTGGGGGCTACCAGAAGGTAATTTAAGCCAACACTAGGGCTATATTATGAGTTGCTCAGTTGATGCAATTGCTCCCTGGCCTTCACTAGCTAGGGGCCTAGAACTGAAGGGGAAAGGTGTTAGTTGCTTCATCTTCTTTTCCAGTCCCTTCCTGAATCTCCCCACGATGTCAAAATTTTATGTCTTAGGGGCAAAACAGATAGGTGGAAGGGGTGACTTCAAGCCGCCCCTTCTAAAGATGGATTGGGGCTGTGGCGAACACATGCTGCAGCCCCAATCTGCTTAGAAGCCAACTGAAAAAGGAGCGGCAAAGATCTGCTCCTTTTTTGGCTGTGGAAAAGGCGGCTTTTCCCACCCTTCTGTGGCCTCATGGTGGCTTCAAGCTGCTCTGGCAGTGTGCGGGGTAAAAACGCCGCGCTGTTGGACACCTTGAAGCCACCTGTGTCTGTGCAGACACCCGACTTCTGGGTGACTTAAGGGCAGCATGGGAGCACGCGGTGTATAAATGCCGCACTCTCAAGCTGCCCTGACAGCGGTTTTATGCTGTCTGCAATGACTCTCACTTGAGTAAAGGGATCTGGGTCACTGCAACTTTAGGGCTGAAACTGGATGCACACCTGAACATTTCTGTCCTGTTGTCTATTGCATTTTCTGATTTATTTATGAGTTAATTTATACATTTGATTTCCATGGCCAAAACTCCTAGCATATGCACACATTTTGGGGAAACTGTTCCAAGACCCCTACCAGTTTAAGGCAAGATAAATAAAACTCACACTTTCCCCAGTTCTTTTGGCAGTGTCCAAGGAAGGTTAAGGGCCTCTGGTAGATGCTGTCTCTTAGCTGTTGAAATCAATGCAAGAGGCTACCCAAGTGTAACCCTGTTTCAGTATATTTTGGAATGGCTGCTGAGGGATAAACCCAGTGGACATAAGCTGTAAGGGGAGGGGAGGGGAATTCATCTTCTTCTTCAGTGATCAGCAGGAGCCATGAGTGGAAAGATGACAGGTATGACGGTAGTTGCTGCAGCATCTAAACTTGACATATGATGCTCCCAGGAAAGGAAAGTGGCTCTGCTGGCCCTCAGATTTCAACAGCAAGAACTGCTTTGTTGCTAGAGCGTGAAAGAGAGCTCCCGCAGGCGCTGCTTGAATGACATGTCCATTGCTGATGTCTAAGCCAAGGAGCACTCCTACCCATAATAACAAGTTGTACTGACTTTGCTCCGAATGCTATCAGATGCAGGGAGAGGAACTGCACTTCATGAAAACTTTCTTGTTGCAGAGGAAGTTGGGAACGGAGCTAGAGAGGCTTTCTTGACAACTATGCCAAGTACAAGTCCTCTCACACAACCACCCCTCCAAGAGAGGGTTGTAATTTTCCAGCTTCACAATAATCTCCCCCTTCCTTTAAAAATATTGGCAGATATACCTGCAGTTCTGTCATCAAGAAAATCTATGCCCACATTGTCTGCAATTGAACAACACACGCACGCAAAACTGTGCTAATGTCCCATGCATAACAATTGGAAAGCTAAACTGGAAAGTTATGCCACGCTCTGCGTTTCTTCCAGGAGGCTGAAACCAATCAGCAAAAGCAAAGGAGGAAAAAGGAAAAGAGAGAGGACTTCCCTTACCACTATTTTTAACATACTCATACCCTTCCCTTCCTTATACAAGTTCAAGCTATTTCACACAGGCAAGGAGCATGAAATAACAACAGAATTAAAAATGACAAGAACCAGACAGAGAGGCACTGTATATTAAGAAGAGTTAAGACAGCAGTAGTAAAGTACCATAAAAAGTCCTCCACAAGAGAGAAGTGTAGGTCAGGCTGTAGTTGGCATGGGGAAGAAATTTATATGTCAGCATTGCATTTTCTGTTTGGAGTTTTTAAAGGTGTTGTCAACTATCTTGGGTACTAGGAAAGGTAAATCTATTGTTGTTTGGTCAAGTTGAGCCATCATAGGTAATGATGAAAGAGCTGATTTAATAGGTTCTAAAGAGTTGTATGTTCCCCATCCCTATTTTGAATAAACTAACAAAACTTGAGCCCAATCAACTTGGGTGTTAGCTGTAAAGTTTTCTATCTGGCCTTTGGCAAATAATCAGTGTTGCCTTCCTAAAAACAATTACTTAGAGGTAAATGTCATTGAACATTGTCTGACTTACTTCCAAGTAGACATATGTAGTATTGTATTGTACCAGTCTCTTGTCTGACCTAGACACACAAGTTCAGTGTTAAAATATAGTGAGGCTTTGGTTTAGCCCACCTTCAATGGATGGGATATAACTAAGACAGAACTAGTAGTCCTGTGCATGTCTCATGAAAGGTCAACCCTGTTGAATTCAGTAGAATCAAACTCCCAAGTGCCTAGAGGTTTGCAGTGTAAATTGGACTGGTCATGTCCCGTGAGAGAGCCTTTTGTGGAAGCAAAACTTCTGAAACAAAGAGTACAAGGCAGTATTGAAATGAAGCCAACCTGGGCATTGATGGAAGACCAAGAATTTGTTTTTCTGCTACAAAAGCTTATCCAACAAATGTGAGCCTGTAGAATATAAATAGGGGTAAGGATTTATGACAGGGTATGTGATTTGGGTCAGGTTTTGTTGGGGGACACGTGTAACATTTCTTCTTGTCTGTTTCAATTCTTTATGATAAGTTCTGTTCTGGTTTGTCATGAAGGTTTCCATAATCTAATGTTTGAGCTGGCCAACCTTATATAGGGCTAGAAATAGCTTGAAAGCCATATGCTGAGGCAACAACACTTTTACATCTTTTTGTGACCAAGTTCACTTGGATTTTTCAGGTTCTGGTATTGAGAGAGAGCTGACTGTTCATCTTCTCTATTGCAGTCTGGTATAGGAGGGAAAACATTTGAAATTCATCACATTCCTGTTTTACTTAAGACTAGTTCTTTCTTTGCCAGTCTTAAATTCCATTTGCTTTGAGCTCTTGAAATGCAGTGGCCTCAATTAGGAACATCAACTGAATGATGCCTAGGAAGCCGTTGGCATTGACGGCTGTGTCATGGATTTGTTTTGATGCTGTGTGGGAGTTCAAAACTCAGAACCTAGCAGGCACAAGTGGATCCCACACTGACTGTTTAAGAGTCTGCATTAGATGGCTATTCACTCTACTGCAGTGGTTGGGCTGCTAATTTTATGTTTGGTTGTGAGAAGGGTGTACTTCTTGGGTAAGTGAATAAATAGACTCTGTTAGTAATAAGCAGGAATGCAGTGAAATAATTCTGTAATGTATGGTTGTGTAGTTTGAGATAAATGTGTTGGGAATGAATACTGTTAAATAATTAAATCACCCCACCCCACCCTCCAAAATATCTAAAAGTTAAGATGTTCTGTAGTTGCTTTCTCTGTCTTTATGGCATCACTGTTTTGTGATATCACTGTCTCTTTAGAGCTGTGAGGCTGTGTCATAAAGGAGGGATATATATTTTATGGGACGCTCGTGTTAAACAGGAATCCTTTTGAAATAAGTAGACCATGGACATTATACTAATGTTTGGCAATTGCAGTGGCTGCAGGGCTGAAAGCAATGGGTAAAGGAATGTAAAATAATAATAATAATAATCACATGCACTGTTTTTCAGCTCTTTTATCTTTAATTAATTAATTAATTCAAATAGTGTTTTATTCTTTTAATGAGTGATTCTTTTCTTGCTGTTTAATTCTATTTTAACACTCACTTTTGTATGTTTTAATTGTATTGTTCCTTTAAACTGTAAGTCACTTTGAGTCCCAATTTTGGAGGAAAAGTGGAATGAAGAAGAAGAAGAAGAAGAAGAAGAAGAAGATGCATTTTGGAACAAAATGAGACACACATACACCAGATTTTGGAATCAAAATAAATGTGTGTGTTCCATGTGAAATACATACGCATTTATTTTGATTCCACAGTCTGGGATGTGTGTCTCTCATTTTGTTTTCCAGCCTTACAAAAGGTGTGTGTTTGTCTTGTTTTCCAGCTTTAGAAAACATTTGTGAGTTCCAAAATGTATCATCATCATCATCATCATCATCATCATCCCACTTTCCCCCCAAAATTGGGATTCAAAATGGCTTAGAGTTTAAAGGTAAAGGTTTCCTCATTGACAAGTTTGTCGAGCTGTGTCCGACCATCGGGGGTGGTGCTCATCTCCCTTACTAAGCCGAAAAGCCAGCGTTGTCAGAGACTACTTTGTGATCATGTGGCCAGCATGATTGCACAGAACGTTGTTTACCTCCCCACTGACATTGTATCTATTTATCTACTTGCATTTGCATGCTTTCGAACTACTAGGTTGGCAGAAGCTAGGACTAGGGACAGGAGCTCACCCCATCATGCAGCACCCAGGCCTTGAACTGCAAACCTACCGATCTTGCAATTAAGAGTCAGCATCTTAACCACTTGAGCCACTGCATCCCTCTGAAGCCCCTAGCAGTGATTAAATATTGCAGCCTGCATTCTCCACCTGAGACAGTGCCTAAAAACAAATAAACAGATGGCAAGGGAATGGTTAAACACCTTCTACCCCGAAAGAATAAAACCAGACAAAGTACTGGTGTCATCTCTTCACCTGAGAACCTGTACAGCAATCTTCCCCAAGCTGGTGTTTAAAGAACAATACAATTAAAAGCATACCAAAATGAACAGTAAGATAGAATTAAACTATTACAATGTTAAAACACCTGGAATACTGCATACAGTCCTGGGCACCACAATTCAAAAAGGATGTTGACAAGCTGGAACGTCCAGAGAAGGGTGATCAATATGGTGAAGGGTCTGAAAATCATGCCTTATGAGGAGCAACTTAGGGAGCTGGGAATGTTTAGCCTGGAGAAAAGAAGGTTAAGAAGTCATATGATAGCCCTGTTTAAATATTTGAAGGGATGTCATGTTGATGATGGAGCAAGCTTGTTTTCTGCTGTCCCGGAGACTAGGACACAGAGCAGTGGATGCTAACTACAGGAAAAGAGATTCCATCTAAAGATTAGGAAGAACTTCTTGGCAATAAGATCTATTCGACAGTGGAACACATTCCCTCAGACAGTGGTGGTTTTTAAACAGAGGGTGGATAACCATCTGTTGTGGATGCTTTGATTCTGTGTTCCTATATGGCAGGAGGTTGGACTGGATGGTTCTTGAGATCTCGTCCAACTCTATGATTCGCCGTGTGCCTTCGAGTCATTTTTATCTCATGGTGACATTAAGACAAACCTGTCACAGGGTTGCCTGGGCAAACTTTGTTCAGAGGGGATTTGCCAGTGTCTTCTTCTGAGGCTGAGAGTGTGTAACTTGTCCAAGATCACCCAGCAGTTTTCCATGGCCAAGTGGAGAGTTGAGCTCTGGTTATACAGAGTCATAGTCCAGTGCTCAAAACACTACACCATACTTGGCTCTACAATGATAACTTTTTAAAAATGTCAAGACTCCACTGGAATGTGTGAATCATTTTCTTTGGCATGATTCCAGAAGAGTATTTGGGATGGATTTCATTTTTGCTGCAAGTTTTCTAGCAAAGCATTCACCATCTGACACAGTACATAATACGGTATATATTTTTTAGCTTTTGTTGACTGTCCAATATTTCCTTCCTTGCTGATCTATATTTAGTGTTTAAATCTACTCACAGTAAACAGTTTGGTCTTTTTCCATTGGAAGGAAACATCTTTCTTTGTGGATAAGAGTGAATGCAGAATAGGATTTCCTGGGGAAATTGATACTCCTTGTAACCAGATGGTTGCTTTGAACTTAATAGCAATAGTAAGAATTTTTTTCTTGTAAATAAACAAGTGGTTTTCAGATGTTTAGCTATGTTTTAATCCCATATTCTCCAGCTCTCTACATACCTGGATTGAATGGTGGCTGGTGTTTTTTAAAAAGCTGATATTCCAACTACACAAATTGCGCTACGCAATGGAGAAAAATGCTAAACAAACAGAAAGCATGCTCTCCACAATGACAGTTTCTCCATCGGAATCAGTAACTCTTATCTGCAACACAGCAACGGTTCCAAGAAAGCTGTCTCTGTACTCAACCAGTGTTTGCTATCAGTAATGGCCTGGATGAGGGAAAACAAATTGAAACTTAATCCATACAAAACAGAGGTGCTCCTAGGCAGTTGTAAAGCAAATCAGGGAATAGGAACTCTACCTGTGTTGGGTGGGGTCACACCCCTCTTAAAATCTCAGGCTTGCATCTTGGGTGTGCTCCTGGACTCAACTCTGAGTCTGGATGACCAGGTTTCAGCAGTGGCCAGGAGTGCATTTGCACAGGTAAAACTAATGTGCCAGCTGTACCTGTTCCTTGAGATGCCATCTGCCTACAGTAGCACAATCCTTGATTATATCCTGTTTGGATTACTATAATGCACTTTATGTGGGGCTGCCTTTGGAAACTGTTCAGAAACTTCAGCGGGTCCAAAGTGCTGCAGCCAAAATGCTGATCAGGGGCAGTTATAGGGAGCATATAACTCCCTTGTCAAAACAGCTTCACTAGCTACTGGTTCACTTCTGGGTACAATTCTCAGTGTTGATGATGACCTATAATGTCTTATGTGGCTTAGGTCCAGATTTATCTGAAAGACCCTATCTCTCTATATGAACCTGCTAGAGTCCTAAGATCTAAGGCTTTCTCTTGCTTCCCACCGCCATCACAGGCTTGCTTGGTGAGGACACAAGAGAGAGCCTTCTCATGGGCTGTTCCCATCCTCTGGAATGCCCTTCCATGGGAGGCTAGGCTGGCCCCCTCCCTGCTTTCATTTTGCCAGTAGGCAAAGAGTTTATTGTTTAAGCAGGCTTTTAATGTGTAACTGGGGGAGCTTCTTATTGGGATGTTTTATTTATCTTTTTAAACTTTTGTGTTTTTTAAAAATGATTTTATACTGTTTTATGTGTTGTTTATAATTGTTTTTAAATTTTATTATGAAGGTTTTTTAGTTGACACTCTTTGGGAGCCACCTTGTGCCCCACTCTAGAGAAAAGGCAGCAAATAAAAAATAAAATGTGACTCTGCCAAAGTTTATTAAGAAACAGAACAATCTAATGCAGGGGTAGGCAACCCAAGGCCCGGGGGGCCGGATGCGCCCCCCCGAGGCCTTTGGACCAGCCCCAGGCTGGTCCTGCCTCCGCCACCGCCCCCCACTGCCACCCGCCATGATGATATTGATTATTATTGTTATTACTTGTTCTTGGGGTTTTCTTGGCAAAATCTCCACAGGGGGTTTGCCATGGCTTTTCTGGGGCTGAGAGAGTGTGCATGCATATTTTTTAATTTTTTTAAAAAAATTAAAAAATATTTATTTATTTATTTATTTATTTATTTTTGGTGCTTCGGCCCCCCAGTTGTCTGAGGGACAGCAACCCAGTCCCCGGCTCAAAAAGGTTGCCTACCCCTGATCTAATGGCTCATCAGCCATTGTAAGCCTCTGTCCAAGAGGGATTCCTGTTGTCTCATCAAATATGCACCACCCTAACTGTACCTCTCTAAAACTGGGCTTTTTCTGTTTTCAGCAAGATTGCCTGAAAAACGCTGTCATTGAAGTGGTTAGTAAATGTGCTGGATGTAGTGGTTTGCACGTTGGATTATGACTCTAGAGACTAGGATTTGATTTCCCTTTCAGCCATGAAAAACCACCAGGTGACCATGGATAAATGACACACTCTCGACTCTAGAAAACCCCATGGTAGGTTTGCTTTAGGATCACCACAAATTCGAAAGGACTTGAAGGCTCACAACAACAACAGCAAATGTATCTAGTTCATTTCTCATTTTTCCAACTATGCAATGTTTTAAACTTCTTATTTTTACCCTAGTTGTACATTTTGTGCCAAGGTACACACACACATGCATACACAAAACCCACTTTAGTGCCAGTTGTTTGTGTTTGTTTGTTTTTGTTTTTTGTTGGGGTTTTTGGCCGAGATTTTCACACCATTAGCATTATTTGGATTTAGACCATAATACCCAAGGCTGACTGTGTTATTTTGGCACTTAAGGCAGAAAATCTGAGAAGTACCTCTCCCACAGTCATTAATCATAATCACATAAATAATTAGTAATTTGTTTTTAAAACATTCTATGTCACATTGAATACTGTGTTAAATGAAAAGCAGGATACAATAAAATAAATAAAATATAAATCAGTAAAGCTGCATCCGCACTGCAGAAATAATCCAGTTTGACACCACTTTAACTGGCCTGGCTCAATGCTATGGAATACTGGGAATTGTAGTTGGTTGTGGCACTCAGAGCAAAGCAAAGCTTTGCTGCGACAGCCAACTACAGTTCCCAGAATTCCATAGCACTGAGCCAGGGCAGTTAAAATGGTGTCAAACTGGATTATTTCTGCAATGCGGTTGAGGTGTTAGTCTTAAACATGCTGCCAGATTCCTTTTTTCTTTCCCCTCCCTTTTTGTTTGTCATTCTGTTAGTCCTTGCTATTCTACTAATAGCATACTACTGAATCATAGGACCACATTTGGCTATGGTTGTCTTACTTGATCTCTTTTGCACTCATTCTGCCCCATTGGAAGCACTGATGTCAGTTTTATTTTGGCAGAAAGAGAGTGAAGAGGACAGAGATAGGTTTAGTGAGGGCTTTTAGACTGGTATATTGCACAAATAATCTGTTCCAGAATATGATGTTGAGGTAATGATAAATCAACAGCAGCACTGAGTTGGGTTCTGACTTTGTGATGCTTAGAGTAGTTTAGCTGAAATCAGTGTGAATTTATTTAATCCTGACTAATTTTAAATCCCATTGATTTCAGATTTCACCCATTGTCCACATACAGCAATCTGTTTTTAAATATGACATAGATTTTTTTTTATTTCAATACTTACATTTCATTAGTAAATTACCAATGCATCCTATTTCAGTGACCCCAAACAGACACAACAGGATTGTTTGTTTGTTTGTGTGGTTTTGGAATTAGGCAGTGGAATTCAGTTCTCACTTCACTATGCCACTTTGCTGTTTCCCCAAACAAACTTAAGGACTACTCTGTGGTGAAGATGGGTGACTCAGACTTGGATTGAGGAATCACTTCAAGACAGAAGAGCAGAGGTAAAATACAATTATGCAATGACTTTTCTTCATCTTTGGACTCATTTCTCAGCAAATTTGTGGGGAAATCCTCTTTAAGCCTGTTGCCTTCTCTCCCCTTGTGGTCTTAAATGCCATTTGCAGATTGCATACACTTCTTAGAACTCTTTCCCCTTAGCTATGGTTCTCCTTCCCTTTGTATGGTTCTCTTTCCCCTCTGTTTTGGTAGAAACTTGAACATACACCGTTTCCAAGCTTTTTGCTGCTCCATCCTTCCATGGATGGAAGTCTCTGGTTCTCATTCCATAGGAATTCCCATAATTCCCTGCTGGGTTAGACTATTGAACAGCATGCATTTTATAATCTGGAAACAGAATACAGATTCTGTATGAGAACAGAAACAACCCACTGAAAAAGCAGTTCCACATAAAGTACTTTTGGGAAGCATAACAGGTCTGAGACAAGAGCTAGAATACGGTGGGTAAAATGTGGCCCAGGATACATGCAATTCCCAGTCCCTCACTTTTACAGCCCCTGGAACTCTGTCATAATCTCCCAAGCCTCATGAGCTTTCCTCATTTGCTTTGCATGGTTTTGGAGCAATTTTCAATTCCCAAACCATATCAAACCACCCTAAACCCAAACCAGCCAACCCCCATTACAGATACATAAACCATTTAAAAAACAAAAAACAACAGTAGGTTGTAATGGAATGTAGTGGCAAAATATAATGAAACCACCCCAAATGACATGGAAATTCAACAATGTGTCTTCCCCACCAAGAATCCCCTAACCACTAAGACTCCCCCATCCCCCCGATGAATAGTGTAGACACATCAGAGGGGAGGCACAAAGTGGAATATTGACCCCTGCTCTCCCTTGTGGTTTATCACAACAGTCCTGCTGTATTATAAGAGCCATGAGGATGCCCTCATTTTGCCAGGGCAATCCATTTTTGCAAAAATAGATAGATACAATGAGGAAATAGGTGGATTTCGCAAAGGAATTATGACATCATAAAATTTAACGGAGGAGTAGGCAGCCTTTTCAGGGCATGTCTACATGGGCCGTTTACACTGGTTTTCTTCCATCCTCATGTTGCCCTGTTCAGACAATGCAAAGTCCAGATTCGGGTGCAGACTGAGAAGGCCAGTTTTGCAGTGAATCTGGGCCATTCCTATGTTAAAGTGATTCAAAAAACCCCTCACTGTTTCCTCTAGATCTCCCAAGAAAATCTAGAACACTCTGCAACAATGAGTTGCCCAGCCATGTGATTGACACTGGGCACTTTGTTTTCAACTTCAGAGGAAGTGACCTGTGCTAGGACGTGCATGTTGACAGTTGTCTGGTATTGCTATGGAGTGTGCATATAACGAGGAATTCATGGCAGCTTCAGGGCCAGAATACTCTGGGACCAGCCTAGAATATTCTGGCCAGTGTAGACTCACCTCTAGTGTGTTGTTTTAATACTACTCTTATGAGCCCTAGCTAGCATAGCCAGTGATGGGAAGTGACACAAATTGTAGTCCCACAACATCTGGAACCACACACGTTGACACAGTACCTCTAATTGTTGTGGACGTGAAGTGTTTCGTTTAGCAACTAAGGGTTTTTCCAAACTGATCAAAAGCTTCAAAATTTGGCAGGAGTCACAGCTTTAGTTATTGGGCTTTTCTTGATATCCATAACTGCTCTTTTCCCTGTATTTTCCCTCTGCACTTCTGGTATTAGCAGCAAGTTTTAAAACTGACTGAAGGGTGTATGTGTTTTTTTCCTTTCTGTCCCAGAAGTTTCCAATACAGGCTAGGATACATGTTTGTGTCTTTTGTCTCAGTTCCTCTTGCTGTACTTTTGGATGATCCAGCTGGTGGCATTTGGCATGAACTGGTGTTACCTTTGGTTTTCTACTGAACTTTGTTCCCTGTTTACATTTCTTGTTACAAGAATGAACATTTCTTCTTTTCTTTCTTGTCTTTTAGAGCCAGCACTATAACCCCCCCCCAAAAAAGTTTAGAAATTAATTATGCAAGACAGAAAAGATATATACACGGGGAGGAGCATATGTGGAGGGGTTGCATTCATCTATCAATCACTTTATTTAATAATAATAATAATAATAATAATAATAATAAAATTTATTTGTACCCCGCCCATTGGTAATCCAATCTGGGCGGCATTTACAATTAAAAGATACAGATTACAAAAACATACAATATAAACCCCCCCCCTTAAAACTGAATTAAATTTAAGACAATGTAAAAACAATAAATCAAATTAAATCTATTAAAATATATATAGCCCTCCTGCCCAGAGACTCCGTGAGCCTGGTTTGACGATCCTCCCATCACATGATGGGGCCACGTGAGGATCATCGCATGGAGGATTGTTAATCAAGGGTGGAGGATCAGTTCAATATACCTAGTCTGGAAAGGCCTGCCGGAAGAGATCCGTCTTGACAGCCTTTTTAAAGCTGTCTAAAGATGTTAAAAGACGGATCTCGTCCGGCAGGCCGTTCCAGAGCTTAGGCGCAAAATTTATATTTTGAAGAGGCGACAGTCCATCCAGTTCAGCCCTGTCATACAGGAAAACACAGTCAAAGCACTCCTGAGAGATGGCCATTCAGCCTCTGTTTAAAAACTTCCAGAGAAGAGACTCCACCACATTCCAAGGCTGCACATTTCACTATAGAATAGCTCTTACCATCAGGATGTTCTTCCTAATGTTCAGGTGAAATCTCTTTCCCTGTTGCTTGAATCCATTGCTCCATCGCCTAGTCACTGGAACAGCTGAAAACAAGCTTGCTCCATCCTCAAGATGACGTCCCTTCAAATATTTAAATGTGGCTACCATGTCACCTCTTAACCTTCTCTTCTGCAGGCTAAACATAGCCAGCTCCCTAAACAGCTCCTCATAGGACATGGTTTCCAGGCCTTTCACTATTTTGGTTGCCCTCTTCTGGACACGCTCCAGTTTGTCAATAGCCTTTCTGAATTGTGGTGCCCAGAACTGGTTACAATATTCCGGTGAGCTCTGACCAAAACAGAATAGAGTGGTACTATTACCGTACTTCCCTCGATCTAGACACTATACTCCTGTTGATGCAGCCTAAATTGCATTGGCTTTTTTAGTTGCCATTTCACACTGCTGAGTCATATTCAGCACGTTAGCATTATGACTATGACAAAAACATTTTTTAATAATAATAAATTAAAAAAATTATTTATATCCTGCCTCTCTGTAAAAACAACTGAGACGACTTACAAGGTAAAACAAACAATCCCTTCCCCCAATAACCCACCCCCTTAAAATGCAATTAAACAGACAAAATATAAAAACATACTTAAAAATCACAAATAACAAATAATTTTAAATGGCTATAGCAAAAATCAGGGAGAGGCTTAACTATTTTCGGTGGCTAGTTACCTACTCAGGAAAGGCCTGCCGGAAGAGATCCGTCTTAACAGCTTTTTTAAAGCTGTTTAGGGTGGTCAAATGACGGATCTCATCCGGCAGGCCGTTCCAAAGTCTGGGAGCAATAGCTGAAAAGGTCCTCTGGGCAGTTGCAGATAATTTAGTTTTTATAGGTTGCAATAAATTCTTCCCAGAGGACCTTAGTGCTCGGGGTGGATTATACGAAAGGAGGCGGTCCCAAAGATAGGTTGGACTCAAGCCATTTAGGGCTTTAAATTTTTTAAAACATTTATATGTTGGACAAGGAGAAGAGCATGGGCAGTAGTCGTTAAGTTCATTGTTGGCATGGCAGGGGATAGAAGGAAACCACACCTACACTACAGCTTAACCAAACCCCAAATGGAAGAAAAGAGGTTGAAAAGAAATTCATAGATTGGAGTAGCACTAAACTTCACTATATCCAGCAACACACGAGGCCAAACCACAGGGATATTTAAGGCCCAACTTGATGGGAGAACGGAAACATCCATTACAAGCTGTGAAATCCTGAAATAGAAAGCCCTGATATTTACATAACAATTGGGCAGTCTGGAGAATCCCATAGGTTTAGGACATAAATCTGTCATCCCAAGCCATACTTGCAAGCAAAATCTTTTTGAAATTATTGTGGCTTTTGTCCAAGTAAATGTGTATTTGGCTTGAGTTTTAAAATGGCTTAGATTCAGACACAATGGCTTTTCGTTGCCTTGTGGATTGAGGGGCCTATCTTTAACATGCCTTGTTAAACAAGGAAATGACCTTTTAAAAATGTTATATGCCTAATAAAGTGGTTTAGGCCTAGTCCTCCATGTCAAATGTGCATCCACTGTGGCTCTGAGAGAGCCACTCTAAAAAGATGCTTTACACTCATGTCCACAATTTGGTTACTGGATTGCGTCCTCATTTCCTTTTTCTCCCTATGTTCTTTATCTCAGCCTTAGGAAAGAAACAACCACACCTATCGTTGAACTTGGCTCTGGGCTGTTCTTGTTCCCTTTAATTTTCTTCTGAGCCTTTAGTTTTCTCTCTCTACTTAGGGTTACTTTAAACAGCCAGCTGTGTTGCTCTTCTTCTCTTGCCTTGTGACTTCTCTGAATTCTGCTTCTCTTTCTCTCTGCTTGGAGTTGAATATCTACTACAAGCTCACAAGATTCTACACTTAATTCCATAGCAGTCTTGTTTAAAACTGTGGAACTCTTGATATTTATCAGATTTTTCACTGCATGGAAACAATTATGGCAGTAGTAGTCCATGGGCTCTTTCACACGGCACAGTTACAACACTATGATTTCATTTTAACTGGCTGCATCTTACAGATTTGCAGTTTAGAGGGGGGGGGGGTATTTTGAATCCTCAGCCACTGGGCTCACCAAGTTGCAAGCCCCAGGCTTCCATAGGAGGTAGCCAAGGCACTTAAACAGGATTCATAGTGCTATACAGTCGTCCCTCCGGATTTGTTGAATTCCCGTTCGCGGTTTTGAATTTCTGCAGATGGGAAGCCAAGAGGGACAAAATGGCACACTGGCAAGAGCATGCCCCCATTATTTTCAGTGGGGCTGGAATATTTCTGGTTTTCCATTTTCGTGGGGTGGGTGGGTTCTGGAATGGATCCCCCGGGAATTGGGAAGGGCAACTGGAATTGTGTATAGAGAAAGGACAAATGATTGCTACCTTCTTCCAGTTACCAGCTGCACTCATTGGTTGTGACCAGCCAAAACCAGTGAGATAAGCAGAGTTGATGCACATACTGTTCCAAAATTCACCCTATTAGTGTCTATTTCTAGAGTCTATTCTTTCTGCATGTGCAGAGAAGTTACTTTTTTGGACTATAAACTTCCAGAATCCCCCAGTCATGATGACCAATGCTGAGTATTTGTACAATATTTTCTAGAGTTGTTTTTTTTTAGTACTTCTGTAAAACTAGAGTGCTCCAAAGGTTGTCAATACTTTATGTGTGAATAGTTCCAGTATGGCTACAGGTTTTATGTGCTCAAAGAATAGCACATATTAAATTTAGATTTTCAAAATTTCTGTTTCTCAGGTGTCTTATCCCAGTATTAATTCCACAATGCTCCTCTTTTTAAAGAGTAAGCCCTAGATGTAATGAAGAGCTGTAGACTTTTAAGTATAAAGGTTTCAGACATATCAGATGCTACTGTTCACCAGTTATACTACATCAAAGACTGGTATCTTAACAGATTCTGACAGGAAATAATTAAAACATATAGTGCAGTCCAGTAGAGGTCTTTTCAGAAGTAAATTCTGTTGAGATCATTTGAACTTATTCCAAGGTAAATATGTTTAGGTATACAAGCTGTAGTTTTCCTTTTCCATGTGGGTGGGTGTGATTCTGATAGTGTTTTAGATCTAGACTAACTGTAATTGTTAGTGATTAGTGTTGTTTCAAGTCATTTCTTATTTATGGTGACTCCAAGGCAACCCTATTATGAGGTTTTCTGGGGATGAGTGTGTGTGATTCACAACATTCACTCAGTGGGTCTCCATGGCCAAGGGGGAAATTGAACCCTGATCTCCAGTTGTAGCTCAAACCACTACACTATCCTTATTGGAGAACCACTGAAATTAGTGGGGCCTATTAGGGATTCTAGTGGCTCTCTTCTCAGTAAGGCTAAATCTGGATTCAATTTATTATTTTGAATCCAAGAAAGTATGGTCTTTTTCCTGAGCTCTTACTGTTTGTCCTGTTCAGTTTTGTTAGTGCAGGGCAAAGGATCAGTGATTTTATCCAATACATTTAACAGAGAAAAGATTCAGAACTGCCAAAACCTTTAACAATGCACTCCTGTCTCCTTGGAAGTTAGTGTCCTTGAGTTCAGTGGGGCTTATTCCCAGTAAGTGAGTAGAGAATTTCAGGCTAACTCTCACAGTGATGAAATCTGAGGAAAATGAAAGTTATATTGGAAACAGATTAAGAATTGGCTGGGTGGAGAATAACATTTTTGGATGGAGATTTGTTAGCTTTTCATTAAGTCTTGTTTAGTGGAATTATAGGAAATCTATTTTGGCATGTACAGTTCTTTGGCAATCTTGGACTGGAGTATTCTAAAATTAATTTTCTGGCTTAAAGTTTTGGCATTAAGAAATTGTCCAAAGGAAAAAGAATTTATATCTGTCTGTCCTTACATAGAAAGTTATACTTTACATCGTATCTGAGGGCAACTGGGATGGGGATGAACTATGTAATCCTTTGTGTTCCTTCCAGCACTATTTGTTTACAAGTGATCAAGAATGTGACATAATAAGTGAGTTCCATTTGCATTCAAACCCTACCACTGTAATGTTTTGGTTTGTCAGCTCATCAATCCCTTTAAGAATTCTGGCACGAAATAGCCAACCATAACACAGTCTTGATCTTGCCAGTGCTTTTATATTACATAACTACCACCCAACTGGTTGTGTTTTATTTCTCATAGACTTTTAAAAAACTGCCTGATTTTAATGGATTAAGCAGAAAGCATGATCTAAACTCCAATGTTGAGTAATGTTCTGTCCAGTTACCCCAGTGGTTGAATTAAAATTCAAGTAAAACTTGTTCATGGTAGATTAGTAAATTGCCCTGTGAAGTTATTTTGATACATAACTCTGAGATTTACTTGTGCTACTTGGAATCATAGAATCATAGAGTTGGAAGAGGCCAGAAGGACCATCCAGTCCAACCCCCTGCGATGCAGGAACTCCCAATCAAAGCATCCCCGACATATGGCCATCCTTATACTACTTGTGTTCATGATGGATTTTTTTTTCTTTAAGATAGCTATTTTGTATTTGTTGTTGTTGTTATGGGCCTTTAGGTCATTTCCGATTTATGGAGGCTCTAAGGTGATCCTATTACGGGGTTTTCTTGGCAATATTTGTTTAAAAGGGGTTTGCCTTTCTCTTCCTCTGAGGCTAAGAGAGAGTGATTTGGCCAAGGTTACCCAGTGGTTTTCAATGGCTGAGCAGGTATTTTGAGCCCTGTTCTCCAGGGTAATAGTAAAATACTCAAACCACTACCACACTGCCCTATTTCTTTTTAATAGATGTTTTTACCATGCTTCAGAGACGTGTTGTGATTTTTCATTGCTAATTAACGGTTTGGGGAAAAGGAACTTGGCCAGAAACCTTTTTTTTTAGTAGAATTCAAGAATTATGCGTAGGTGCTATTCATAGGAGGAAAGGTGGTGGTAAAAATTGCCTTCATGAATCATTCATTGCACTCTTAGCAGCCTATTGAACTTTTTGGTTATTCTATACCAATCTAACCATGCTCAGAATCTGAACCTAGCAAGGCATCAGCTTGTTCCTGTTGGAATCTTTCTTTTCAAATGGTTAGGAATAACATCTCAAAGTTTTAGAATTTGTAATTGTAAACATCTAAAAAGTGCGCATTACAGGTTGAGTATCCCATATCCAACTTCTGAATTCCAAAATACAGTCATCCCTCCCTGTTCGTTGACTTAGAGTCCATGGTCTCGGTCCTTCATGGAAGGCAAACAGGAAGGGACGAAATGGCACGCGTGGGCACACGCCGCCATTGAAATCAATGGGGCTTGGATAGTTGCGATTTTCCCAATTCGCAGGGGGTGGGTGAGTCCAAAATGGATCCTCTATGAATCAGGAGGGAAGACTGTACTCCAAAATCCAAAATTGTCCACATGGGGGGCTGAAATAGTGACATCTTTGTTTTCTGATGATTCAGTATACATAAACTTTGTTTCATACACAAAATTATTAAACATACTATACATAAAAATTACTTCAGGTTATGAATTTCATGTTTAGATTTAGGACCCATCTCTAAGAAATATCCTTATGTTCATGCAGTTATTTCAAAATCCAAAGAAATCCAAAATCCCAAACACTTTTGTCCCAGGCCTTCAGATAAGGGAGCCTCAACCTGTAAAAGTTAGCTAATAAATCTAAATACTACACAGTTGGGCTGTCACATATAAAAACTGTCAAGGTATCTGCGAGTTTGTCACCTTGGGATCTCCATTTGTACTTCTAGAAACTTACAGTTTGGGTGTGTGTTCAACCAGCTTGGGGCTCTTAGTTGATTGAAAATCTTTCTTAGTTCTTTGAGTGACATCCCTAGGTGCTACTATGGTTGACTCCCCTGATTATGAGAAACACACAATTGACCTCTCTTGAGAAGCACTTGTGAATGATTTAATGTGTTGAGTGGATCTGCGTAAATCTGTACATAGTCCCTGAAGAAGAAAGCATTGTAGATTTATGATGACTCACAGCTGCTTCCATTCTGAAGAGCCATTCCCACCTGTGTACATGGGAGGAGGCTCCTCTCTTAAAATGATTATATATCACCTGCAATTCTGAAAGTGATTGTAATAACTAATTAAATTAAGGGTATTTTAATAATCTTGTTATCCAATAACTCAGAGGCTTCTTTTTACTTTATCAAAATAATCAACAGTTTAACAGCACAATTCTATGCATGCCTATTCAGAAGTCTCTTTTTGTTCGCTAGAATTTATAGGATTATAGTTCAAATGTCTTCATTGGTGGTCAGTTATGCATACCTGACATGAACCTTATTGTGTAACAGACAGTTAGTATTTAACGTACATTGTATCCAAAGATCCTCTAACATGGAGGCCTTCCTCTGGAATAAAAGAACATTTGGATCCCATTCAGTGACTTCAGAAATGCTCCTGAATGTGTTAGTGCGAGTTTTAATACTGGACTTCAGTAAAACCAGCGTGACATTCTATTCGTTCCACTTTCCTTTAAGTACAGCACTTTTCTACTGGGCTCCCTTGGGTTGTGATGAACGCTTAGTTTGAAAGCATAGGTAGCCCATCTCCAAATAGAAGATCATAGCAGGAGTCCCCTTAATCAGAATTAAATTGGAAGTTCAAGTATTATCTATGCAAGTTTAAATTGAGATAAAGGTGTCTTATCATGCTGCATGTGTTAATTGGATCACTTAGTGCCCAAACGTTTGCATTATCAGGAACAGTTTGATGAATAGCCAGTGCTAACAAAGGGCCAAAACAGACTGGCACAATCTGCCAGTTTCCCAACGGCAACATAACACATGCCCCCAAGCCCCTGTGAAGTTGCCTGCCCAACCACATTGGGGGCAGCTTTTTGGTGCTCCAGCGGCGTGGGCTTTAGATGCTGCAAACCTCAGGAGCGCTGAAAAACCACGGTGGTGGCAGAAAAGCTGCCGTTTTGCTAGTGCAAAAAGGAGTGCCTATCTGCCGCTTCTTTTTGTTTCAGCAAACAGCTGGGTTAGGGCCTTGGCATGCAGTTGGTGCATCCTCAACTCGATGTTCAAAGTGGCAGCTTGATGCTGCCCCTTCAGGGCCATATGTTTTACCGAAAAGTAATTTTCATTGTCAGTACTTTCTGTATTTAATAGCCCTCTGAGTCTGACCTCAATAGAATATCACCCAGGAACATGTGTACAGCATTTATATCTGAAAATCTGCTTAAACGTCATGTACTGTATTTGATTAAGTGGGCTCCAATCCACAAAATCTCATGCTGCATTATATTTATTAATTGTCATCTTGAAGTCTCTTGGTGTCTTACAACTAAAATATACTTTAAAAAATAACACCAGTGAAATGGTAAACAATACATTTCTCCTTGAAGAACAAACTATAGGGAAAATCACTTGGTCAAAGGGCAGTATTTTAAAATTAACTTATCCAGTCCCATCACACACCTAGGAGCAGAGTAGGTGTTATCCTGGGGCCAGGGAAACCTTGCTGTAGAGACCATTGCATAGGCAGAGGGTCATAACCAAAATGACCTTCTCTCTTGTCATAATCCTTTGAGCCTTTCTCAGAGAAGATATTTGGAAAATGAGAGAAGATGGTGATCAGAGAAGATGTTGATCTCAGGATATAGGAAGGTTCATGACAGGAGTGGTCTTCATTCTGTGTTTGGGTAAAGATGTAAAGGACTTTGAACTGGGCCCTTTAAGGTATCTCCTTATTCTCTCTGTCTAGTTTTGTTGTCATTAATTTTGTTTCAAAGTATTTTTCCTATTAATATCTTCCCTGCAATATTTTCTCATTTCATTGCTTATATTGGTGCTAGCTGACCTCATGTTCTACTGTTACTGTTCTTTACTAGAACTTTGACATCTTCCAATCATGGATCTTTGCATTTACAAAACAAAGATCCACATTCAGGTTCTTTTAATAGTTAATGAATTGCTTATATATGTCAGATGCTCTTACACTGTGTGTTTATTTCTGTTTAAGAACGAACAAACAAAAAAAAAAAATTGAACCAGATCAAAGTCAACCTAGTTTAGTATTCTTTTCAAAAATCCCCCAAACCAACAGAAACTAGATGATCCACTACTGAAATATGATCTATCCATTATCTTTCCATTTGCCTTGGACATGTTGTATTCTTTTCCACAGAACTAAACAACAACAACAGTCTTTTTGTGTAGAGTGCAACCATAGCTCCAGTTTGGAAGAGAGCCTGGGCACAGTACCTTCTGGTGGACCCCTTCTAACTGGTGAACCTGGTTGGTTTATCAGGACTGTTAAACCCAAGAGGTCTACCAGGGTAAAGATGAGGTACCCAGTTGAAAAGACAGTGCATGAGGGTGGCAAATTGCTCCCCTGCTGACAATCCAGACCACCTTGCTCTCCATAAATGCCAGCATCTGTAGAAAGGTTCTTCTTAATTAGTCCTCCTCTTAGGAGCCCTTTGAGAAATTGCTTGCCTGAATGTCCCGTGGGTAGCTTCAGGGATGGATTGCAAAAAGACAGCCTGATAGCTTTGTTAACAGCAGTGATCTTGGAGGCTTCCCTCTGGTGCTGTTTTTGTTACTTTCAAGATTTTATTGAAGGAAAAGCGAGGAAAAAGGATCTCATTCTTTGGTTTTAATGTCCTTTTCAAAAATTTGGTATACTGTCAAACTTTGGTATGTAAAAACATTTCAAATAACTGCTGACATTTGTAAATGTGCGTGTATATATATATATGTAGACTAAGAAACCTGCAGCTATGATGCACTTCCATAAACTTTCTACGTAAATTTCCAGAACTCTGCGCAACCACTGAGCAAGAATAAAACTAAACAGTCGCCAAATCAAAGCCTAAGGATATGAACTGGATGCCTTCTTCTGCCACCCCTCCTTGTGTAACACTGGAATTGTTTGGCATCTGTAAAACAGCTGCCATAAAGTATTTTACAGAGCAGTTATTTTACATAACTGTATTGACTTATTGCCTTGGTCCATAAATTTCTTTTCTGGGTACTCTGGTGTTCGGTTTTTCATGTATATGCAGTTTTTAAAGGATTGGGCCTGCTGTGGGCCACTCTTCATTGTGGAGATGGCTGTGCATCAGGGGCTTGTTAATCTGTCTTGAAGCCCCTAAAAGCCAATTTCCTGTTTGTGTAACAAGGATAGACTGCCATATTAATTCTTTAAAAGGGTTTCAGTGCTTTAGAACATGATAATATGGACACAGTTATTACTGAAAAGGTCCCTGAAGAGATACAACAATCTGTTTGTTTTCCTAACAGAGAATAGTTCCAAAGCTGTGCTTCAGTTGTCCTCTTCTTTTCTTAGAATTATGGCCATGACAGTATAAACACAGTATTTAGCTGCATTAAAAACAACATCATTGCCTTAAAGCAGTGTGCCAAAGTGTGTCCAAGGGCTGTCAAAGAGACCCCAAGGCCATTTTTGCAGTTCCTAAGATTACCCACATCCCCTTCCCCTGAAC
This sequence comes from Phrynosoma blainvillii, assembly GCA_026167975.1. NCBI lineage: Eukaryota > Metazoa > Chordata > Lepidosauria > Squamata > Phrynosomatidae > Phrynosoma > Phrynosoma blainvillii. The sequence continues at coordinate 104,665,901 of JANUYF010000003.1, forward strand.
AATTGGGAAATTTAATTTTAATTTTTGTTTTATTTATTTATTTTGGCATCAGAATGGCCAGTACTGTCCCCAAGCCTTGTGAGATGGGGTTCTATTCACAATTTAACCACATTTTGAGGCATCGTTGAGGTCCTACTCATTTAGGTCTATGGTCTTATTTCAAAAAAGAAAATGGCTGGAGCATGAAATCCATTTACTTCCTAGTTTTTAAAGATAACTAAAGATAACTAAAGATAACTTGGGTAAGCCACACACTCAGCTTCAGAGGATAGCAACGCCCCTCTGAAGAAGCTGGCCAAGAAAATCCTGTAATAGGTTCACCTTAGGGTTGCCATGAGTCAGAAATGACTTGAAGGCATAAAACAATAATAACAGTAGACCTAATAAGGGTAAGAGGGGGCCTGAAAATGTGGTGAAGTGGCGCATTTGGGAGGCGCATTTGTTATTTGGGAGCAAAAAGTTGTTTTAACCTCAATTTGAAGGTGCGTGTCAGGAGATGATAACGGAATGCCATGCTTTGGAGCCCGATGGAAACCAGTGTCCTACCACTGGCAGTTGCCCTCTCCTGCACTAGAGCAATAAAATTTTAATGTCTTGTGATGACTGTACATCATTAGTATATATAAAATTTGTCTGTTATAAGTTAATAATCATAACCAGCAACATAATGCTTCTTTCAAGGGTTTGTGCTAGCTATGCTTCTTCAAGGATATTTCTTTCCCTCTAATTCTGAGGGCAGAGGTAGCCTCCATATCAGCAATGCTGTAATACACTCTGAACTTTTTTAAATAAAAAGTTTTGTTATGTTTTATTTTTTATATACTATATCAGGGGTCGGCAACCTATGGCCCACGGGCCAGGTGTGGCCCGTAGAGGCCTTGGGACTGGCCCCTCGCTGCCACCGCCGCCCCGCGCACAAGTGCAGGCACCATTTTGGCTTCCATTTTAGAAGGCCCCACGGCAGCTGCGCAGCTGCCGTTGGGCTTTCGGAAGGCCGCACCACGAATTTCCAAGGCCCAGGGAAGCCCCCCGTGGCTGCGCCAGGTGAATTCGCCTGCTGCGGCCGCAGGGGGAGCCTTTCCAAGGCCCAGGGAAGCCTCCCTGCGGCTGCGCCAGGTGAATTTGCCTGCCACGGCCACGGGGGGGCCTTTCCAAGGCCCAGGGCAGCCCCCCCGGTGGTGAATTCGCTTGCCACGGGCATGGGGGGGGCTTTCCAAGGCCCAGGGAAGCCCCCCCGCGCCTGCGCCAGGCGAATTCACCCACTGTGGGCATGGGTGGGCCTTCCAAAATGACGGCTGCATTACGCACGCATGCACACAATGGCATTGTTGTGCGCATGCACTCGCAAGTGCAACCGCTCGCGCATGCGCCCGCCCCCCTGCGCTATTTTCCCCCCCTCCCGGCCCCCCTGCAAAAAAGGTTGCCGGCTCCTGTACTATATATACTCAGCTATAAGTTGACATCGGGGGGAAGCAGACGGGAGGCACGGGGCCGCCCCAGGAAGCTGCGGATTGGGGCCGAGGCATCCGCATTCCTCGGCCCCGCGGCGCAGGTTCACCGCCCCAGGAAGGAGCGCTAAAATAGCGCTCCTTCCACAAATCGCTGAAGGTGCGCCACAAAAGGCTGCTGGTGCACCTTCGGCGCCTCTTCCCCTGCAGCGTGTGCGGACGCTGCAGCGAAAAGGCATCCTCGGAGCGCCAGCCGTGCGGAGGGCCGGCTGCTCCGACAACGTTTTCAGGAAGGGGTTGGGGCTGCCCCTCCCCTTCCTTGCCCTGAAGACAGCGCTTTGCACCGTCTGCTTAGGCCCATCATGTATAAGTCAAAGGCAGGTTTTGAAGTCAAAAATATGGATTTTGAGATGACCCATGGATAAGCCAAGGGTAAAACTTAGGGGCCTGTAACAAAGGATGTAAACGATGAAGCAAGGGGAAATTATGCTAAAGAACTTGCAAAATTCTGGCATGCATAAATATTTGTGTTCACCATAAAGGATGGATGGATGGGATAGTAGAGAGGGGTCAATGCTTCTTTTAGGTGCTCCCAGGACAGACTAAGCTCTCACCTTTTCCCACTCTACTCAGAGAATGGGATGGTTCCTTTTTTTAAAAAAAATAAGAGTTAAAGTACAGTACTTATATACGTATATACTTGTATATATGTACTTATGTACTTATATAAATTGACCTGTGGATAAGTTGACCCAGGTTTTTGGGGTCAATTTTTTGGACTAAAATTTATAGACTTATACTTGAGTATATGCAGTACCTGTTTTGGAGATAGATCCTTGAAGTTCTGGCTAAAATCACTGCCTCCCCTAGCCCCCAAGCAAGGATGGCACCAGCCACCACTGCTTAGTTTCTAATACCCTCCACATACCAGCCAGGGAGTTAATATTCTGTGGCCGCTGAGTATGTTCAGTCATTCTTCTTTGAACATTTTTACAAAGGAAGAGTGCCCTTTAAAGACATTTTGTTTCTACTTCTACTAAGTTGTTGTCTCTCTCTTGTGTGTGAATGATGATCTGGTGAAAGTAGCTCTCTTTGTGTGTGTGTGTGTTTGAGACTGGGACAGAGAGAATAGAAGGAAGGGAAGAACAAACACCATGTCCTGTCAGGAACCTGGCAGGGCTCTGGAAATGTCAGAGTGCTCTAACTTAGCCATAAGATTACTGTATTCAGTGGCTGACTTGGAAATTACTCTTATTAGAACATTTGGGATGGCAACTCAAGGAAACATATTTGCCTCAGGAATGACAAATCTGTTGCTCTACAAAAGTGACTGCATCTCCCATCACCCCTGCAGTTGGCCATCCTGATAGGACGTGGAATCCAAGAGCATTTGGATTTTAACTCTCAAATGCCAATTTTGGCATTGTTAATCTGCTGTTGGATTCTAGTATGTCTCTTTGAAGCCTTGGTTAGATATAAGTATGATAATTGATTTCAAAATGTCTCTAGTTAAACGAACAAACAAATATAAAGAATACCATGGTATCATGATCTAAATTCCTAGACTGACACCTAGTGGGTTTCATGGTTGAGCTTAGAATCTAACCTTGGTCTCCAGTCATAGTCCAGCACTCTAACCACTATGCCATGCTGGCTCTTAGTTACTACCCCTAACCAATTATGTACCATCAATATTCTGATAACAGTTCCTTGTCATAAGATGCAGATGGGGTTGGAAGTCTTTTCTCTGCTGTAGTGACCCAGTTGTGGAATGCCCTCCCCTTGGAGGCCCAGTTGGCACTGGCATGGGCTTTATTCTTGTGACAGTTAAACACATGCCTTTTTATTGAAGTTAATGATTTTATCCATGCACGTGGTTATAAACTGTTTTGTTTAAAATTTTCTTGTTTAATATCTTTTTAGACTGCTTAATTTTTTCTGTTTATTGTTTTAAAATTTTAAATTGTTGCAAGATGTTTAATTTGATTTTATCATTCTCTGCTCTGTAATCTTTTGATACAGAGTGGGATAGAAATAATTTAATTAGTAAAAAAATTGATAAACTTTCAGAAGTTGAACGGGTATAGAATAGATTCCAGTTATCATACATATTTGATATTTCGTAGTGGAGCCAGTAAGATTCTGTGGGTAGTGTTGAACTAGGATTTTGGGAGACCAGGGTTCAAATTTCCACTTGTCCATGGAAATCTATTGGGTGATCTTGGGCGAGTCACACTCAGTCTCAGAGGAATACAATATCAAACCTCCTCTTGAATAAATCTTGCCAAGAAAACCAGATGATAGGGTTGCCATAATTGGAGCCAGCTTGAAGACACATAACAATAATTAGAAGTGTCATATACATTTCAATATACATTTATTAATAATGTATGTATGTATGTATTAATAATGTGTGTGCATGTGTGCGCATGTTCATTTAAACCTGGAATTGGAAAAGGGTGAGATGAAAAGCCACTGAACAACTAACTCTTCATTAACGGTAGGAGTGCAGAGATTATGAGTTATGTTTAGATTTGTCTCCCCTGCTGCAAGTTTTGGTAACCTTTCAGACAGGTAGTGAAATCCCTAGCACCCCCATGGGAGCCAAATGAAGTAAGAAAGCACTAAAGGCTGTTAGCATTTTATTAAGTTTGTGAAATACTACACATATATTGTAATTATATGTAGCTGATTCATATTTTTATTTTTTATACTATTAATTCATTTTTAAAATTGATTATCATGTGCTCTGCCATCTTCTTGGTTCTAACTGCCAACTTGGTTACGTGTGCACGAGTTCTGCCCATAAACATAGTGGAGAGAGATGGAAACAGAGAAAGGTCAATGGACATGACAGAACATAGAGAAGAAGTAGGGTTCTAACTTGCATGATCTGTGGTGGGGACTCCACTCCTTTCATTCCCCCAGTAAGGCATTGAATTTACAGCAGCTTCCTCTGACATTCCCAGCTAGTACATTCACAGCTCATCAAGGCAATGTTATCAGATGTTCCTGATGTATACATTCCTACTTAGCTCCATAAGAATGGTTGCAATTATATCTGTGTGGATTCCCAAACTCTGAACCATTTTACAAGACCAATTAACCTCTGTGACATTTTTAATTCCAGTTTATGAGAGCACATGTTGAAATCTGGCATGAAATGAAAGGTCACTACTGTGTATTTTCTTTATATGACTGACGCCACAGAGACATGCATGCATTTTGGTTCACAAAACACTTTAACATAGAATGCATGAAATGAACTTGAAGAGGACTAAACATCCTTTAAATGTAAAGCAAATTATGAAATTGCTATCATAAATGCAAGAGAAAAACTAGGAAGCTTGTTAAAAGGGTGGTAATTACGGTGGTGCATTTAGTACTGCTGTTGAGAGCAAGTGAAAAAACAAGTGCTTGCTTTTAAGATGGGCAAAAATAGCAAAATTATGTACAAAAGCACTGAACTATTTCTGGCAGTTCTCACAATGAAATAGTTTATGTATCATATTTGTTCTTCTTGAAGGACTTTATGATCATGCATGTGAGATTATTTCTTTTAAAATTTCATAATCCTGAAAGGTGAAGTTATAACCATGAAACTCTCTGAGTATCCTTGAACCAGTTATTAAGTGAGATCATGTATTCCAATCTCCTTGGTCAAAATCCAGTCTTCCATGGAAAACCATACAATTAATAAACTATTCAAACCCTTGAGTACAAAACTTTACTGTGGTATTCCAGCTTCTGAAAAGTTAGACTGATGTAGTGTTTGTGTGTACATAATGGCCTTGCTTATAATGTTGTTCTAATGATGTGCCTGTGCATATGCATCAACATATACAGGTCCACGTTGACATCAATGTCTTTAGCATTATATCATTGTCTTTAGCATTGTAAGGAGAAAATTGTATGTCTTTATTGTATAGCAACCCACATTTATTTATTTTATTTATTTTATTTATTTTCCAGCCAGAGAATCTACAGAAGAATTGGCTTCGGGAATTTTATCAGGTACCCTAAAGCTATTTGATTCTGTGTTTATAAATGTGTTCTGGCTGTTACCTTTCTAGGTATTAAGAATTCTATCAGAAATCATGACTTAAGACTACAGTTCTTTGTGCAGTTACCTGGGGATTATGCCCCACCAAACATTATAGTGCTTACTTTTGGGTAGAAATGTACAGTCAGATTGTGCTTCGGTGATGATATCATCAGGGCTGCTATCATGAAAATGTTTACCTGGGATGTTATGATTTGCAATTAATACTGCTGGGCAGAGCAAAAAAGTATTCTGTGGCATCTTTAAAACTCGACTTATTTGTTATTAATTATTGCAGATTACTTTGTCACATGCATGGAGTGTAATCATAAATGGTGTTTGAAAGCAAGTTGAAGGCCTCTGTCAATGATGGAAGCACATTGCTACTTAAGAAAATGTTTTTGCTTCTTTTGTGGGTTATATATTCTTTGATACTTCCTCTATTAGAAATTAATGTTTAGAATAAAATAAACAATCTCTCTCTGCAGAAACATCACAGACCATGTTGCTATGCATGCAAAGGGATGAAAGAAAGGAGTTGGTAGCATACGTTTTCGTAGACACAAGTCTACTTCATCGTATGCATGGACTGAAGTGCCTAGGAGCAGCTTCTTCCACTTCAGTCCATATATCTGATGAAGTGGACTTAGGAGTGGAACAGATTGCCTCTTTGTGCTGGCTTCAGGGTGGCATCATGCTGCCCACCCAAACACATGGAGGGCAGATTTGCAGCACTCCGGTGGCGTGGTGTTTACATGCCATATGTCGCAGGAGCACCACAAAGCTGCAGTGGTGCTGAAAAAGCCAGATCTTTGCCAGTGCAAAAAAGGAGTGGCAATTTGCTGCTTCTTTTTCTGCCAGCAAAAAGCTGGATTGAGGGCATGGTGTGTAGTTGTTGCAGCCCCAACCCAGCATTCAAAGGGCTGGCATCAAGCCTCCTTTTTGGGGCAGTCTGTTCCGCCCCATAGTATATGAAAATTTATGCTACCAACGTCTTTCTCTCAGTCTCAGAGGTGCTACAAGATCCCTTTGCATACTGATCCAGACTAACACAGTGATGTATTTGAATTCTGCTCTTGTAAATATGCTACTGTGACTATTGAGGATTAGGTTATATCTTGGAGTTAATAAAATAGTCAGCTCTCCATATCCACAGATTCTTCATCCACAGATTTCAAGCATCTATGGCTTGAAAATAGTACACACACACCCACACACACACACACACCCATATTCCAAACAGCAATCCTTGATTTTACCGTTTTAGAGAAGGGATGGCATTTTACTATGCCATTGTATTTCAAAGGATGTAAGCATCCACAGATGTGGGTATCCATGGGGCATCCTTGAACAAAACCATAGCTGATAGCAAGGGCCCACTATATTACTGTAATGTCAAGGCCCTGTTAAAATTAATGTTTTACGTAGTTTATAAATTTCTTGGCACCAAGAAAAGCTTAAGTGAAGAATTAAAGCAGGATTAGGATAGGGCAGGTTCTGTGTCATAGAAGTAAGTAATTGAAACAGGAAGTTTAATATTGTATTGAGTATGTTTGCGCCAGGACAAATGGTATACGGCAGGGGTCGGCAACATTTGTTGCCGGGGAGGGGAATGGCACGGGGGCCGGGTAGGTGCTTGCGTACACTTTTCTGCGCACGACGCACGACGCCGGGTGCATGTGTGTGCGCATGGGGGGCACCATTTTGGAAGGCCCAATGGCGCCGTGGGGCTTTCCAAAATGGTGCCTGCGCTTACACATGCATGAGTGCGAGTGCGGGCGCCATTTTGGAAGGCTGCAGTACGCGTGCGCCAGGCGAATTCGCCCGGAGCAGGCGCGCTGGGGCCTTGCCAGGGCCCAGGGAAGGCCCCAGCATGCCTGCTCCGGGTGAATTCACCTGGCACACGTGCGCTGCGGCCTTCCAAATTGGCGTCCTCACTTGCGTGCATGCGTGCGCAAGCGTGGGCACTATTTTGAATGCCAAAATGGCGCCCGCGCTCGCGTGCGGGGTGGCAGTGGTGGGACCAGCCACGGGCCAGTCCCAAGGCCTCCGCGGGCCGCACCCGACCCGCAGGACGTAGGTTGCCGACCCCTGGTGTACAGTTTACCACCAGAGTTTCCTTGAAAAACCTCTCCCCCTGTGCATACTACACCTTTTTAAAAATGGACAGAGCGTACATTAGCAAAGCAAGTCAAGACAATATCCATACAACCAAATTACATATAGCAACAAAGGTCTGGGTGGTAGAGCCTGGTCTTATAATAACCCTCTTATTATATTTGTGGAAAGCTTATCTTCGTGGTAACAGCAGCTCCTGGTATTCTCCCCTCTTCCCTAAATGTCCCAGAAATAGAGTTGCTTTTCTGGGGCTCTGTGGGTGTATGGAGAATAGCTATGGCAACTAGTGAGGTTGAAATTAGGAAAAGTCTTCAGTTGCTTCAATAATTAGAAGATCCTCAGTCAAGAAGGCTTACCATAAAGTTCCATGAGGAGGAACTATGATATATCTTCCTGCTCAACCTCCCAATACCTACTTCTTAGTTAATGCATCTTCTCCTCTACCAACATAGTTATTTACTGGCTGGTAGAAAGCAAGAGAGGAGCCTGAGGTGAAGACGCTTCGATCCTAAAGTTGGATGCAGAGCAATGACACTGTCTTATTTGGGAGTTCTTGGTGCCTGTTTGTTGTGTATCCAGCTACAAGAATGGTGCTGGATACTCCTTTGCTGCTACTGCTGCTATCATGCCCCTTTCATTGCCAGTAAATAAACATGTTGGAGCAATAGCAATAGCAGCTTCATTTATATACCGCTTCATACAGCACTGAGCAGTCTTTGAGCGGTTTACAACTGTAAGCTAATTGCCTCCATCAATCTGGCTACTCATTTTAGCGACATCGGAAGGATGCCAGACTGAGTTGGTCCTGAGCCCCTGGCTAGGATTGAACTCACAACCTTGTGGTTTGTGAATGAGTGGCTGCAGTACTGGCATTTAACCACTGTGACACCAGGGCACTGCATCAGCTAAAAAGCGGGTTGGGTAAAATAGGAGAGTAGCCAGAGTTTCTCCTGATGGAACTTTATAGTAACTTTACTTGCCACCGCTATTTTCCCTACACCCACAGAGCCCAATTCTCCTGGTCAGTGCTGAATATTAAAGCAACAGAGCCCCTGACTCATGTTCAGCCTAGCAACACTACTAGCCACAGAATTATGGGAGCTGTCATGCATTGTCAAGAAACAAGTCAAGAAATAAGAAGACTAGGACTAGGAAGAGCAGCCAAGAAGGAACTGTCCTGATCCTAAAGTGTAAAGATACATGACTGAGTAATAAAGTTAGAATCATCCAAACTATTATTGTATTCCCCATCACCATGTATGAGAGCTGGATAGTAAAGAAAGCTGACAGAAAGAAAATAAACTCATTTGAGATGTGGTGCTGGAGAAGAGTGCTGAGGATGCTGTGGACAGCCAGAAAGACTATCAAATGGGTCTTTGACCAGATCAATCATGGAAGCTGAGATAATGAAACTGAGGTTGTTATACTTTGGCCACATCATGAGAAGGCATGGCTTACTAGAAAAAAAACAATAATGCTAGGCAAGGTAATGGTGCAATGGGGATTGCAGCCAGGAAATTTGAAGAAGACTAAGAATGGGGGAGGGTGGCTATGAAAGAACTAGAAAAGATTCTAAAATGCAAAGATATACAACTGAGCACAAAAGTTAGAATCATACAAGCCATTGTATTCCTTGTTACCATGTATGGATGTGAGAACTGGACAGTGAAGAAAGCAGATAGGAAGAAAATCAACTAATTTGAGATGTGGTACTGGAGAAGAGCGCTGAGGATTCCATGGACAGCTAAACAAACAAACAAACAAACAAATGAGTTCTAGAGCAGATCAAGCCAGGAATCTCCCTGGAAACCAAGATGACAAAACTGAAGCTGTCATACTTCGGACACATAATGAGAAGGCACAACTCAGTTGGAAAAACAGTAGTGCTAGGAAAGGTAGAAGGCAGTAGAAAGAAGGGAAGATTGCATGCCAGATGGATAGTCTCAACCAGGGAAGTTGCGGACCTGAACTTGCAGGATCTAAGCAAAGCAATGGAAGACAGGTGGTCTTGGAGATGTCTCACAAACAGGGTTGCCATGAATCAGGGCCGACTCAATGGCAGTTAACAGAAACAAACATGGCATTGTCAAAAACATAGGCATTAATCTTCTGGAACATGTAGAAATTTTAAAGAAATCCCAGAGCAAGACTCTGTACTGTGGCTTGCTGGGGTGCTGGAGGTGTTCAGGCAGATGCTGCCCATTGACATCAAGCTTGATTGTAGCCCTCAACAGCTGCTTTCTCCTTAGTTGAGCTGTGATAACAAGAAATAAAGAATCAAGAGAAAAATGCTGGAGGTAGGGGAATGATACAGGAAGCTGAGCAGTGCACTTGGGAAGTTTTGAATTGCATTTTACTTCCCCTATTGTATTGTTAGTGTAGATTTTGGATTAAGCAAATGGCCTGCTGCTTACAGACACTTTTAGTATCCAGAAGATGAGCATTTTTGAGTGCTGGACTATGACTTCGGAGACCAGAGTTTGATTCCCAGCTTGGCCACGAAACCCACTAGGTGACCCAGGGCAAGTCACATGCTCTCAGCTTCAGGGGAAAGCATTGGCAAACATTCTCTGAACAAATCTTGCAAAGAAAATTCTTTGATAGGTTTGCCTTAGGGTTGTCATAAGTTGGAAATGACTTGAAGGCACACAACATAAATACCCACACTAAAATTGTAATATTTCACAGGAAAATGAGATGTTGGGCATAAGTTAAGCATAGGGTAGCTAAGAGGCTGCCTTCCCCCATCTTAGTTCCTCCAGATGTTTTGGACATAAACACCCCTGATTCCATGCTGTTAGTTTTTTTAACTGGATTTCAGTCCAAAACATCGGAGAGCATCAGGGCTAGGAAAGACCAGCATAGGACCTTGCTTAGTTGAGGCTTGAGTTCTCTGGGAAATACAGGCACAGCTCAAATGTTTGAAACTTTCTAGACCAGTTTTTCCCCCTATGTGAAAATGTGACAAGTTCTTGTACACAATTGTACACAATCCAAATAAAGTTTGTGCAACAGGTACATTTGTTGTTGTTTCTTTTCTGCTCTGACTCCTACACTCTCAATTGTAGTAATAGGTCAGAAATATTTCTCAATTTGCAATTTGCCTTTTGTGTGCCTGCTGCAAACAAGTTAAACTCCTGCCTCTTTCTTTCTTCTTCCTGCCAATGTGTAGGATTTTTTAAAAAAACTGCTTCAGTGGTTATACAGTCACCCCTCAGTTCTTGTGGACTTTAAGCCTGCGGTTTTGCATATTTATGGAGGGGCAACCTCTGTTTAAACCAGGGGTAGGCAACCTTTCCCCTTTAAGGGCCGAGGGACTTCAGCTCCCAGAATCCCAGGAGCTATTGGCCAACATGGGACTATTGGCCAACATGGCTGAGGCTTCTGGGAGCTGAAGTCCCTCGGCCCTTAAAGGGGAAAGGTTGCCTACCCCTGGTTTAAATCAATGGGACGTACTCCCTCACGTGTGCTGCCATGCTGGCACGCACCCCATTCAAGCTTCTGGGGCTTGAATATTTGTGAATCTCCATTTTCGTGGGGGGGGGGTCTGGAAAGGATCCCCTGCAAAAATGGAGGGCCAACTGTATATTCATTTTCAGCATTTAAGTGCTTATCTCCTGCAATATTAATGAACAAAACCAGCAACCCTGCTGTCTCTACATGTCATGACTTAAAATATGAAGGCAGGCTGTAGCTAGCCTTTATCTTATGTGCTTCACCCACCTGTGATCTTGTTTGCTTCCTCTGATTCTCAGGTGCCTAACCATCATTTGTGATGTCTGAACACAGACAGACTGTAGTCAGCCTTAATTATGGTTTATGAAGACAAGCTACCTCCAGACTGCCTTTTACAAAGTCAGCTTGTTCTAACTAACTGTAGTTAAGATTAACCACAGGTTTAAGGGTTAGATGTAATACTAAACTATGGAGCCCTGGTGGCGCAGTGGTTAAATGCCTGTACTGCAGCCACTCACTCATAGACCACAAGGTTGCGAGTTCAATACTAGCCAGGGCTCAGGCTAGACTCAGGCCTGCATCCTTCCGAGGTCGCTAAAATGAGTACCCAACTGTTGGGGGGCAATGAGCTTACAGTTGTAAACTGCTTAGACATCCTATAGCACGGTATGAAGCAGTATATAAATGAAGCTGCTTTTGGTTTGGTTAATCTGAAACAGAAGTGAATGTTTTTGTCTCCTTATTGTCCTACTTAAAAGGTGGAAGAGGAGGTTGTGCTAACCCAAGCTTTTAAGCTTGGCCTCTTAACATGTGTGGCTATGGTCATTCCCTGCAACAGGTCATAGTCCAGGAATAGGCAACCTGATTCTCTTCTGATAATTTAAACTATTATTCATATGAGTCCCAGTCCAGTGGTTGAGGATTAGAGTTCAAAATATCTGGAGGACACTGTGTTACATATCTAGTCCATATCTCTCTAGCTCATATCTTTCTCACTGTGAAGATGCAAAAGCATTTGTGCTGCATAAAGTAATTACCACTTCAATATAAACATTGGTGTTTGGTTTTTGTTTGTTTTTTAAAAAAAACCTCCTTGAGTTTGTGAAAAATGCTTTATTCATACAAGTTAGGAGAAAATCAGTATTTGTTTTATGTTAAATGACTGCTCTTGGAGATATCTCGCCATATGTCAATTAAAAATAGCTGGAAAATGATTATAGATAGCTTGTTTTATGAAGTTAAAACCAAGATAAACCACAAACCACATTTTTTCCGTGTCTTCTGAGGAATGTAATTTGCATATCTAGTTGTGTCAACATAATTTTCATAACCTCTTGTTAACTGAAAGTTGAACAGAGCTTCTCTAAAAAAGAGGAAGAGTTCCTAGAGGTATTCTCAAGCATTTCAAGAATGTGCAACCTTTGATACTTTTGACTTGAATGTTTTTCTTTCTTTTTTCATAACCATGTTGACGTATCATTGCAGACCTGTTCACTTTCACTGCATTTCAAGCAATGTTTTGAAGATAGCTACCCCTTTCACTTCTGCATTTTGTTCTTTTGAAGCAAATCTTAAGCATCTTAAGGTATTGCTAGAATGGGTGGGGTTTGTAAAATTTATTCATGCTACATTTTCATTCTAGCATGCAACACAGAGTTTGGTCCAAAACACACTGCAAAAATAATCCAGTTTGAGACTGCTTTAACTGCCCTGGCTCAGTACTAGGGGATCCTGGGAATTGTAGTTTATTGTGGCACCAAAGCTCTCTGACAAAGAAGGCTAAATGTCTCACAAAAGTACAGTTTCCAGAATTCGCTAGCATTGAGCCAGGGCAGTTAAAGCAGTCTCAAACTGGATTATTTCTGCAGTGAGTTTGGACCTTAGGACCTTATCAAACGCTGGCCATGAAGCGAAAAGTAACAGAAAAGTAACCGAAGTAAGAATAAATTCAGTTCTATACCGAAACGAACTGAGTTTCGCCCTCGCGGCCATTGCGCAATGTATACAAAAGCTCCAAAGGGGATTCAGCGATCAGGCACCGCGGGATGCGGTTCGCGCGGGAAGAAGGAAAACACACACACACACACACACACACATTTTCTTCTCTCTCTCTCTCTCTCTCTTTCTTCTTTCTTTGTCCCCTCCCACCACCCAAAAAGCCGGCGTCGCAGAAGGCGCTTCTGTGGATGAAGGAGTCGGGGGGAAAGGCAGCCAAGGGGACCGAGGAGGAGGAGGAGGGCTGGAGGACTGGAGGAGGGAAGGCAGCCCACAGTGGCGTGTCGGTGGGGAAAAATGCGAGAGAGATGGAGAGAGAGAGATCACCTCCCTCTTCCCTCCTCCTCTCCTTGTCCTCCTCTTTCTCAATCCGGTTTGCCTTTTGCCAATCCCTTCCCCTCGCCGGGATTTTCTGCTTGGGAGAGCTCTCCTGCTTCCCCGCCCCGCCCACCATTGCGCAATGAATACGAAGGCTCCGCTTGTACTTCCCCGACAAACCGAATGTCAAAATCTCTCTACTCGCTACGGATTAGCTCCGGGTTCTGTGGAGTTTCGGGGCAGTGTCGTGTGTACACGCGGGGACACAATACAGATTAGCTCCGGGTTCTAGGGCAGCGTCGTGTATAAACATGGGGAAATAATATGTATTAGCTGCGGGTACCCTTTGGATTAGCTCTGCTTTAAACCCCATGTGATAAGGACCTTAGAGTCTGTAGAGGTTCACTCAAAAGTATGCCCCAAATTTGTTCAGTACAGATTGTCTCAGGTAAATGTAAGCAGAATTGGAACCTGCGTTGCCAGATTCATTAATTCAAAAAAGTAAAACCAGTATAGTGTTTTGAGACAAATCCCATGATAAAGGTTGGGAGAGAACTATTTTAATAAATAAATAAGCAAACACACACCCAGTATTATGCTTTGGCTCTGGAGCTTTCATGCCTGTCCCCAGTATGCCAACATTTCTCCTACTCCAATGCTGATGGGATGTATATGCCAGCAGAGCTTTCTTTCAGTATAACAGGAGGCCTTTGGCGATTCAAGTACTGTCCCATCAGCAGAACTAATTATTTACTAGAAGATCAGACCTCTGACACTTCCTGTGGCCTTCTGGCACTTGATTGTATCCGTTCTAGCTGAAGTTATTTTCCATATTGGAAAAAACAATAGCAAAAAACCAAAAAGATTTTAAATGGTGATCACGAATAGTATAGCAGCCATCAGAGGAGAGACATTTTCTCCAGTGTGGCAAAGAAAGGGGGCAAATTCTTTTCCTGAGACTATATTTGTTGTCTTTAATATTCATATTTATTTTATTTAATCATTAAATCAATTAATTACTTATTAATATTTTAAAAGTTGTCATGCTGTTGGGACACCTGCCTTTTTAATTGATTAAAAGTTTTAAAATCAATGTTAATCTAATTAAATACTTGTAAGTCCCAAATGTAGACAACTCATATTCAATTGGCGCTCCATATCTGCAGATTCTACATACACAGATTCAACCAACTACGCTTCAAAAATATTTACATATAAAATAATCCCAAAAGCAAACTTTGATTTTGCTGTATTATATAAGGGCATTATACTGTGCCTGTATATATAATGGCATTTTGGTATCGATGGGGGTGGTGGTCCTGAAGCAAACCCCAGGAGATATTGAAGGCCCACTGTACATTAATTTTAAAAATTTCAGTCCCTGGATAATGGTTGCTAGCCTGTTTATGTGCATAACCTCTAGCTGACAGAATTAACAGCTCATGCTGAACTCTTATTTATAATCAGTGTGAAGCATATCTATGAGTCCTGTGTTGCACTGATAATATTTTAAAGCTTTTTGTTTTGCACATACTCTGTTATATTATTTTAATAGTTTAAATTCCCTAAAGGGAGGGAGAGGCTGAATGAAGGGAGTTCAATCATTTATCAGTAAAGCCTATAAGAACAGTACTGTATTTCAGTTGAATTGTGTGAATGTATTAAATTACCTCATATTGAGTCAGTACATCAAGCCTGATAGTATTTGTTTTAACTGATACCAGAACTGCAAAATCTCAGACCAAAGTCTGTACCATTTATATTGTCTGTGATCCTTTCAGTTGTAGAGGCCAGGGACCAAAACCAGGATCATCTGCATGAAAATCAGAAGGCTTTGGACCCTCAGAATTTGTCTGTAGTGCCATTGCTTCTCCTCCTTGGAAGTTGGCACAGTGTAAGCAGAGATTTAATCTGGATTTAGGATTAAGTGGTTTCATATGCACTGTATTATTTTCATAAGGATTACATACTTTTCAGCTCTTCCCCCAAAAGCAAAAAGTGGTGTTTATGCCTTTTGATTCTTCTTCTCTGTGTGCAAACTGTGCAGTTTCCTGTATGAATGATTGAATGCTTTAAAAAATCTTTTTAGAGGCCCTCCCATTTCAAATGAGATTGCAGGATCATTACGTTTAGGGAAGACAACATGGATGGAATGGGCATTTAATCGCTGTTGGTAATTTCATCTTGTCCCTCTTTTCAAGAATGGATGGGTAGATTTGCTTTTACTTTGTATGACTGAATATAAAATTCATTTTTGTGTTGTTTTAACCATGACTTATTTGTGTAAAGGTAAACAAATTAGAACGGAATACAGGCATAAAACAGCACAAAATATAGGAACAACTACTGGGCTGCAGCAGTAGTACTGGTGGGTGACACTGAAGTCAACTCGCACAGAGAGAACAGTAGTATCACCATAGCTGATACTTGTCAGCACTGTGTGAAAGGAGGCAAAAGGTGTCCCTCCTTGCAAGACCATTTCACCAAGATAACCCTTTAGGTGAGACAGCTCAAAACCAACAACTAGAGAAGGGGAGGCCAGACAGAAGACATGTCCAATAAAACAAGCATAGTTAGAAGCAACAGTACACATGTAATTGGAACATGGAATGTGAGAAGCGTGAGCCAGGGAAAACTAGACATAGTAAAGAAGGAAATGGAACGCATGGATACAACAATACTAGGAGTGAGTGAGGGTCACTTTGACTCAGACAACTATACAGTAATCTATTCAGGAAAAGAAAAAACAAGAAGAAATGGGGTAGCTTTCATACTAAGGAAAGATATAGAGCACTCAAAGGATACAACTCAAAGTCAGACCGTATATTATCAATAAGGCTTCAGGGTAAACCTATAAACATCACAGTAATCCAGGTATATGCACCAACCACAGATGTAGATGAAGAGGAAACTGAGAGATTCTATGATGCAGTCCAGGAAGAAATTGACAACATACCATCACAAGATTTCAAACTAATCATTGAATACTTGAATGCTAAAGATGGCAATAAAGAAGAATCAAAAACAGTAGGAAGATCTGGATTAGGAACAAGAAATAAAGCAGGAGAGCATTTGATAGAATTCTGTGAGGCCAATAATCTATGCATTGCAAATATCTGCTTTATACAAGCAGATAGGACACTATACACCTGGACATCACCAGATGGTAAACACAAAAGCCAGATAGACTACATAATTGGAAGTAGAAGATGGAGAAACTCTATCTAAACTATAAAGCAAAAACCATCATTATACCAAAATATGACCTGAATAACATTTTAGATGAATTCAAGGACAATGTAAGAAATAAATTTGAACTATTGAGTTTAATCGACCGGGAACCTGAACTGTGGACAGAAGTCAAAGACATAATTAAGGATGAATGCAATAAAACACCAACAGTGGCCAAAAAGAAAGATAAGAAACAATGGATGAAAAATGAAACATGTCTCTATGAGGGAAAAAAGGACATATTACAGGAACAAGAAGAAATAAAAAGACGCTGGAGGCAATACATAGATGAGTTATATAAAAGAGGTGAGGGAATAAATGATATTTGGAATGAAGAGCCATATGAAGATGAACCCCAAATTTTAAGAAGTGAAGTGGAATCTGCAATAAAGGAAATGGGAAAAATAAATAAATAACCGGGAACAGATGACATCCCAATTGAACTGCTACGGTGCCTACAGGCAGATGCAACTTTAGTGCTAACTGGAATATGCCAACAAATATGGAAAACAAAGCAGTGGCCAACAGACTGGAAACACTCGATATACATGCCAATCCACAAGAAAGGAGATACAAAAGACTGCAGCTACTATAGGACAATAGCACTAATCTCACATGCAAGCAAAATAATGCTCAGAATTTTGCAGCATAGACTCCAACCATACATGGAGAGAGAAATTCCAGAGGTGCAAGCAGGATTCAGAAAAGGAAGGGGCACTAGGGACCATATTGCAAACATACAATGGCTAATGGAGCACACCAAAGAATCCCAAAAAAGAATCAGCATGTGTTTTATAGACTACAGCAAAGCAATTGATTGTATAGATCATAAAAAACTATGGAATGCACTAAAAGACATGAGGGTGCCACTACATCTGATGAGGAATCTGTACAAAGACAAGAGGCCACCATCAGAACAGAATTTTGGGTAACAAAGTGTTTCCCAATAGGTGAAGGGGTTAGGCAAGGCTGCATCCTATCACCATACTTGTTTAACTTATATGCTGAAAACATCATAAGAATAGCAGAGTTAGAAACAGAAAAAGTAGGAGTTAAGATAGAAGGAAGCAACATTAATAACCTAAGATATGCGGACGACACCATAATATTAGCAGAAGACATTCAGGAATTGGAACAGTTAATAAAGAAGGTCAAAGATGAAAGTGCAAAGGCAGGTCTGATGCTGAACATAAAAAAAACAAAAATAATGACCACAGAAAAGATATACAAATTCAATCTAGACAATGAGGAAATGGAAATAGTTAAAGAATTCCCATATCTAGGATCAAACATTGACCAGAATGGAGACTGCAGTCAAAAAATAAGAAGACTAGGACTGGGAAGGGCAGCAATGAAAGAACTGGAAAAGATACTGAAGAGCAAAGACATACAGCTGAGCACTAAAGTCAGAAACATTCAGGCCACTGTATTCCCAGTTACCATTTATGGATACAAGAGCTGGACAGTGAAGGAGGCAGACAGAAAGAAAATTAACTCATTTGAAATGTGGTGCTGGAGAAGAGTACTTATGGTACCATGGACAGCCAAGAAGACAAACAAATGGGTTATTGAACAGATCAGACAAGGGCTCTCCTTGGAAGCAAAGTGGATCAAGTTATTGTACTTTGGCAACATAATGAGAAGGCACAGATCACTAGAAAATACAATAATGCTAGGAAAGGTAGAGGGTAGAAGAAAGAGCGGAAGATCACAAACCAGATGGATAGACTAAATGGGGGGGGGGGGTATGAGAAAGCTTGCAGGATTTGGGCAAGGCAGTTGAAGATAGGGATTCAAAGAATCAGAGAGTTGGAAGAGACCACAAGGGCCATCCAGTCCAACCCCCTGCCATTCAGGAACTCAAAATCAAAGCATCCCATCCAGCCTCTGTTTAAAGACTTCCAAAGAAGGAGACTCCACCACACTCTGAGGGAGTGTGTTCCACTGTCGAACAGCTCTCACTGTCAGGCTGTTCCTTCTAATGTTAAGGTGGAATCTCTTTTCTTGTAGTTTCCATCTGTTGTTCCAGGTCCTATTCTCTGGAGCAGCAGAAAACAAGCTAGCTCCCTCCTCAATATGATATCCCTTTAAATATTTAAACAGGGCTATCATATTACCTCTTAACCATCTCTTCTCCAGGCTAAATATACCCAATTCCCTAAGTCGTTCCTCATAGGGCATGGTTTCCAGACCCTTCACCATTCTAGTTGCCCTCCTCTGGACACGCTCCAGTTTCTCAACATCCTTTTTGAATTCTGGTGCCAGAACTGGACACAGTATTCCAGGTGGGACCTGACCAATGCAGAATACAGTGGCACTATTACTTCCCTTGATCTAGATACTATACTTCTACTGATGCAGCCTAAAATTGCAATGGTATTTTTAGCTGCTGCATCACACTGTTGTTCAACTCTGCTAGGTCTACTAGGACTTCTAGATCCCTTTCACATGTAGTCTCATTAAGTCAGGTGTTCACCATCTTATATCTATGCATTTTTTTATTTTTTATTTTTTTGTCCTAAGTGCAGTACCTTACATTTCTCCATGCTGAAATTTATTTTGTTAGCTTTAGCCCAGCTTTCTAATCTATTAAGGTCATTTTGAATTTTCATCCTGTTCTCTGAGGTATTAGCTACTCCTCCTAATCTGGTGTCATCTGCAAATTTGATAAGCATGCCCCCTATCCAAGTCATTGATAAAGATATGGAATAGCACTGGGCCCAGGACAGAACTCTGTGGCACCCCACTGGTCACTTCTCTCCAGGATGAAGAGGAGCCATTGCTGAGCACCCTTTGGGTTCGGTCAGTCAACCAATTACTAATCCACCTAACAGTTGTATTGTCTAGCCCACATTTTACTATCTTGTTTGCAAGAATATCGTGAGGGACCTTGTCATTTACCAAGCTGGTAATTTTATAAAAAAAAGAGATCAGATTAGTCTGGCATGACTTGTTTTTGAGAAACCCATGTTGACTTTTAGTGATTATGGCATCCCCTTCTAAAAATGTTCACAGACTCTGTTTAATGAGTTGTTCTAGAATCTTTCCTGGTATTGATGTCAGACTAACTGGACAATAGTTGTTGGGATCCTCTCACCCCTCCTTTTGACGATGGAGACAATGTTTTCCCTTCTCCAGTCTGCTGGGACTTCTCCTGTTCCCCAGGAGTTCTCAAAGATTATTGCCAGTGGCTCTGAGATTACATTTGCCAGTTCTTTTAATATCTTTGGATGTAGTTCATCTGGTCCTGGAGACTTCATTTAGGTTACCCAGGTATTCCTGTACTATCTCTTCACTTATTCTGTGCTGCATTTCCCCTATTGTGTACTCTGCTCCATTTTCCTCAGGTTGAACACCCTTTTCCTTTTGTGAGAAGACTGAGGCAAAGAAGGTGTTGAGTAGTTCTGCCTTTTCCCTGTCCCCTGTTAAAATTTCTCCATCTTCTCTGCGCAGTGGCCCTACCATTTCCTTCTTTCTTTTGCTACAGACATACCCCAAAAAGCCCTTTTTATTGTTCTTAACCCCTCTAGCAAGCCTGAGCTCATTCTGTGCTTTGGTTTTCCTGACTTTATCCCTACACATGCTACTTATTTGTTTGAATTCCTCTTTAGTGATTTTGTCCCTTTTCCATTTCTTATACATCTTCCGTTTAAAACTTAGTTCAGTTGAAAGTTCTTTTGTCATCCAATCCAGTTTCTTGATACACCTCCCATTTTTCCTTCCCATTGGAACAGTTTGAGATTGTGCCTTCAGTATCTCCCTTTTGAGAAACTCCCATCCATCCTGAACTCCCTTCTCCTGTAGTATCCCTGACCACAGGATCACTCCCAGTGTTTCCCTAAGTTTATTGAAATCAGCTCTCCTAAGTCTAGAATGAGTATCTGACTATGCCTAGCTTCTCTGTTCCACTGTATAAGAAACTCCAGGAGAACATGATCACTCCCACCTAAGGATCCCACCACTTGTACCCCATTTACCAGGTCATCCCTGTTGGTTAGGATCAGATCTAAAATAGCTAATTCCCTTGTTGCCTCTTCCACCTTTTGGACAATGAAATTGTGAGGAATTTGCTAGACCTTGAATTATTGGCTGAATTTGACTTCCAGCAAATATCAGGATAGCTGAAGTTACCCATCACTAAAACATCTCTTCTTTCTGAGTGTGTGGTCATCTGTTCTAGAAAGGCATAATCCAATTTCTTAGTCTGACTTGGGGGTCTGTAGTAGACTCCCACAATAACATCTCTGTTGTTTCCTTCCCCTTTAATTTTTATCCAGATGCTCTCCACCTGATTTCCAGGATTTAAGTCCTGGATCTCTTCACAGGTGTAAACATCCCTGACATATAATGCTATTCCTCCTCCTTTCCTGTTTGGCCTATTTCTCTTAAAAAGATTGTACTCCTCTATTCCTACATTCCAATCATGAGACTCATCCCACTAGGTTTCAGTGATGCCTATTATATCATATTTGCTTTGTTGTGCTAGGAGTTCAAGTTCATCTTGTTTATTTCCCATGCTTATGCATTAGTGTAAAGACATCTAAGACCTAGATCCTCCCACTTGCTGCCTGTGTGAGTTTTTTTCCCCTTCCACTGTTGGGCCCTTGCATCATTTGCCTTGTTCCCTCTATAACACTTTGACTATTATCTCCAGCCCATTATGTACTCCTGCCTTTCAAGATACCTTCCAAGATACTGTCTCCCTCCTCCACATGACTCAATTTGAAGCCCTCCTGATCAAATGTTTGAGACTATTGACAAAAATGTTTCTGCCAACTGGTGTGAGATGCAGTCCATCTCTTGGCAGAAGTCCACCCTCATGGAACCACAGCCCATGATCCAAGAATCCTAATTGTTCTTCGTGGCACCATCTATGGAGCCAGTTATTCACATCTTCTATTTTCCTCTCCCTTCCTGGACCATGCTCTTCAACTGGGAGAAGAGATGAGATAACAACCTGTACATCCAGCTCTTTCAGCTTCCTACCCAAAGCCTCATAATCCCTTCTAATATTCTGAAGGCTATGCCTTGCAGTATCATTGGTTCCCACATGGACCAAGAGGAAGGCGTAATGTCAGTAGGCTTGACAAGTCTTGTCATCCTGACTGTCACATCATGGATTTTTGCCCCAGAGAGACAACACACCTTCCGGGACATCTTGTCAGGCCCACAAACCACTGCTCCTGTACCCCTCAACAAGGAGACCCCACCACCACCACCACATGCCTCCTCTGAGGTTTAGCAGTGGCTTTTCCCTGCGGTGGTAATCTCAGAGTCCCCTGCACTGTCCCTGCGGACTGTTCCTGCTGATCTTCCTCTTCATCCTTGATAAGGGAGAGAGCTTCAAATCGATTCTATAGCTGCAAGCTCCAAGAACAACCACTGGTTTCCCTACTTCTGTGTGTGATGTTCCTTCAGCTGTCTACCTTCTGTATGTGTGAAGTGACCTCCTCCCCCAAAACTTCATCTGTGTGGTCCCCATCTAAAACCATTTGTTCCGTTCTGAGAAGGAAAACCTCTTGCTCCCTAATATGCTGAAGTGTAGCTACTCGGGCCTCCAGCTGCTGGACTTTATCTTCCAGAAGGGATACCAACTTGCACTTGGTGCAGGTGAAGTTCCCCACATCTCTAGAGAAGAAGACAAATATCCCACAAGTGTAGCAGGTAACTGCAGCAGGTCCTTCAGTGTCCATATTGAGAAATTTTAAGTAAGCACTGAAACAGGACTGTGGACTTCTCCCTCAAAAAGTCCCCCAGTAAACACTCATGTAAAGGGCCCCTGTTGGCTTGACCTTTTCACCAGGCTCTGTCAGCAAGTTCAATCAACTGGGTTTATAACTCTATAGAGAGCTCCTGGATGCTACCTTATTCTGAAGGCAAGTCTCTTGGAGGCAAGACTCTTGGAGATGTCTCATCTACAGGGTCGCCATGAGTCAGAACCGACTCGAGGGCAGCTAACAACAACAGCAAACAAATTATATCAAGTGTTGTAACTACAAGACAGATGGTTTTAAAGAAGGATTGAATTAACCAAAGAGGATCTGGAGAACATGTAGCAACTGAGGTAACATAATCTTATTGGGGCTGAACTGATTAAATGCAACCCCCCTCCCCCACATATAGTTGCTGCAGTGCAAAATCAGTCAGGGAACCAATCTACGTTGTATACTTAGCAACAGTTTGATTCTTCTTTGTGGTCTCTGTGACTCACACATATGGGTTGCTCTGTGCTTGCATGGAGATCTTCAGAAGTTTCTAGTGCTGTGTTTTGGTAGCTCCACCTCCTTGTTTGCACACATATAAACTGTGTGCTAAAACCCAATTTCTTTTCCTCTGCCATCACAGATCATGAGGAAGTTTTCAAAGCATTTTGGCAATTGTCTACATTGTCACTTCTTCTCCTTCAGGGTTTTATGGCCCTGAACAAGTTCTTCTATAAGTGTTTAGCCTGTGGGCAAAGTCCTACATACAGATGTCACGTGTACTGTGTCGTTTGCCTGGGCAAGGACCAAATGGTTGACTCCTGCCTGATTTGCCAGTCTTTTACTTGGCAAGTGAGGTGTAATAGAGCTCCCCTTCTTAAGGCTCTACAGTGGGAAGGAACCCTCCACATTGCAGCCCTTCCAACATGCAACAAGCCACTCCATGTGTCCTCTCTGCTCCTGTCCATCTTTGACTATGGAGCATCAGCCAGTTCACTAATTGAGCCAAACTGGGACTACTGCTCAGGCATTCTTGGCTCAAATGTTGGTGCCTTCTGCCCTGATATCCTAAGAGCCTCTAAGACTGCCTCAAGAGCACAGAATCTAAGAAATGCTCCCTTCACTTCCAGGAAGTCTCTGGAGATGCAAGTGCAAAAGGAAAAGTGTCCATCCTCTCAGCTGTGGAGGCTAAGTGAACAGGGACAATGAAAGTGGGGCTTACATATGTGCTGGTATCCTTTCCCCAATCAATGGGCATATTAGCATGAGCATTCAATTGTTTTTAATTAATTAGCAAAACTCAGTGTTTCATGCCTTTCTATATACCTTTGAGATGTCACTGTAGAATGCCAGGAGTACATTTGCACAACTAAAGCTTGTGCACCCATTCCTAGAGATTCAGACCTGGTCATGTTGACACATGCTTTAGTTGTATCCTGTTTGGGTTAATGTACCTTTGAAGAGTGGTCAGAAACTTCAGTTGGTCCAAAGAGCTCCAGTTAGATTGTAAGCTAGGAGTACATAACTGTCCTAGATGGCTCAGGTTGAGTTTAATTGAAGGGCCATATTCTTCCATAGGAACCTGCCCATGTTGAGCAGTGAGAGGCTGCGGATCACATTGGATGACACCATCAGAGAGGCGACACTCGGTAGCAGTGAGGCATCCCAAGGCCCCTCCCCTGGAAAGAAAGGGTGCTTGGCATGGTGCTCCTCTTTGAGGGGATGGGGTAAAGCCACAGATCTTTATCTCTGTTCCCCTTGCTCAGAGCCTCCCCCTCCCAATCTTTTTGACTCCTTTCCTCCATTGTCCTCTGTGGGGCATTGTGTTTGTTCTGACTTTTTCTTTTTTTATTATTTGAGGGTAGAGATCTTTCTTAATTAAAAAAAAACCTTCTCCTGCTCTGGGGTGTCCTTCCTTGCTGTTTTGGCTGTGGGAGGATGGCCATGACAAGATGCTGGGTTCCTTGGGGTGGGACCTTCCTCTCCATCCACATCGCCATCCCGGGAGGCCCATGGGAGTAACATCATGAGTTATTGCACCAGGTGACACCAATCCTAAGGATGCCATTGGTTTTGAGATGTTATGGGAAGGCTCTACTCTCTGTCTCACCACCCTCACAGGTAAATTTGGTGGGCACATGGGAGATACTTTCTCCATGCCTGTTCCCAGGCTCTGGAACTTTTTTCCCAGAGAGGCTAGATTGACACCCATCTTACTGTCTTTTCTGCAAGCAAGTGAAATACTGTACTTTTTTTTTTTTTTTTTTTTTTTTTTTTGCAGTGGGGGAGCAGACTTTTTAGGGGAAATTGTATAATGTGTTGGACCCCTGTTGTTTTTGCTGCTGCTGTTTAATGGTATATGTTTTTAACTGGATTTACTTTTTATGATGGTTTAATTGCTTTTTGACTTTTGTATGCTGTGAATTTTAAACTATGATTGTTTTAACTGTTGTTACCCACCTTGAATCTCAAACTGGGACAAAGGCACGATACTGCTACTACTACTACTACTAGCCAATTAGTTAATTGTTGTTTTTTTTTAAAAAAGGAAATAAAACATTTTAGTAACGATTTCCATCCTTAATTAAAATCAGTTGTACTGTAGGAATATGCCTACATGTTAATTCCTAGATCTCACTACTATATCAGTCTTTTCCTTGACCATCTTTTTTCCTTCTGAATTTGGATTTGCATTTTACAAATAAAAGGAAAAGTAGAAATAAATTGTTAAACTTTCTATGTCGAGCGATTAAAGGCAATTTAACAGCCATACTTTGCCCATTGCTTTTTAAAAAAATCTATATTCAGTTTTCTGTGTTCCATATAGGGAAGGACATTTAGAATTTTTAGTAAGAGCTCCAGTGCCTCATCAAACTATAGGATCATTCCATAGGATAGCACCATGGGAATTAAAGTGCAATAATAGTGCTAAGATTGTGTAGTGTGAATGGGCCCATGGTTCTTGCAGTTGAAGTGTGGGGATAGGCTGTAGATAGATTTAATTCATCTTGGTGGGAGTGTTGGAGGTCCCCAGGCTTGTTGTTCTGGTGCCTTCAATATCCATGCAGAAGCTGCTCTGCTGGGAATGTCCCAGGACTTCATTTCCTCTGTGACAACCATGAGTTTGTCTTAAGTAATATCTGGAGCCATGTTTCTGGGGTTTTCTGGGTAGGGCTGGATGATTATAATCTGAGAGTTGTAGGAATTTTCCATAATTCTGTTTTAACACTACTTGGTGGGGTTTAGACTTCCTGGGACTTGGAGCCTCTGCAGGGGTAGAGGGCCAGTTAGGATGCACCAGCCCAAGAAGCTTATGGATATGAATGGATTTATTTTTAAGAATACATTAAGAATCACAAAAAGTATAAAAATAAATAAAAACAAGCAAAAGGAAAAAAGGGGGAAAAGTGACTTGGATCTGCCTTGCACTGGTTATATATCCATGACTCAATCTAATATTGCAACTCTTTCTCTTGATAAGCTATTCTTTTTTTATCATTAAAACCAAAGGTTTTGAAGAATTTTGGGTCTGAGTGTATAGCCCAGGGGTAGGCAACCTAGGGCCCGGGGGGGGGGGGAAGAGAGATGCGCCCCCCCGAGGCCTTTGGACCGGCCCCAGGCCGGTCCTGCCGCCGCCGCCCCCCGCTGCCGCCGGCCACCATGATGATATTGATTATTGTTGTTATTATTTGTTCTTGGGGTTTACTTGGCAAAATCTCCACAGGGGTTTTGCCATGGCTTTTCTGGGGCTTGGAGAGTGTGCAGGCATATTTTTTAATTTTTTAATTTTTTAATTAAATCTTTAAATATATACAAACACAATTACTTTCATTTAATGACAATATACATACAATACATATAATTACATTCAACCACTACTAATTTATTTTTATATTTATTTATTTATTTATATATTTATTTTTGGTGCTTCGGGCCCCCAATTGTCTGAGGGACAGCAACCCGGCCCCTGGCTCAAAAAGGTTGCCTACCCTTGGTATAGCCCATCCACCCTACTCACTAGATCTTGTTTCACCTGACTATTTCCTGTTTCCAAACCTTAAAAAGCTTTTGAAAGGAAGGAAATGTTCAAATGATTCAGAGGTGATAGCAGCAGCAGGGCAATATTTTAGTGACCAGATATCAGTGATTTTTTTCAAAGGGTTAAAGAAACTTGGGATATGATGTGCCAAATGTGCTGAACTATGGGGTGAATATGTGGAATAGCATGTAAGTTTCATGGCTCTAGGTCAGGGGTAGGCAACCTTTCCCCTTTAAGGGCCGAGGGACTTCAGCTCCCAGAAGCCTCAGCCATGTTGGCCAATAGTCCCATGTTGGCCAATAGCTCCTGGGATTCTGGGAGCTGAAGTCCCTCGACCCTTAAAGGGGAAAGGTTGCCTACCCCTGCTCTAGGTCATTCCCTTCTTGGTTAGGTCAAGAACTTTTCAGCACCCCCTCATGACTATTTATTGCAGGTCACCCTGAGATCTTTGAATAAAGTAAATAATTACACACATACATACAAGGCAGAGGCGTTTCTGGTCATTTTAAAGGCTGATCAGGGAATAGGAATTCACTCTGAGCTGGACAGGGTTACACTTCCCCTAAAATTTTAAATTTGCAGCATTTTGGACCCACTCCTGCATTCAGATTTGAGCCTGAATGTCCAGGTTTTGGTGGTATATTTGCAAAATTAAAACTAATGTGCCAGATGTGCCCATTTCTTGAGAAGTCAGAGCTAGCTACAATGACACATGCCTTGATTACATCCTGTTTGGATTACGTAACATACTGTATGTGAAACTGCCTTTGGAAACTGTTCGGAAGCAACAGTGGGTCCAGAATGCTGCAGCCAGGCTTCAGTCCTAACTATTTAAAAGACCATATCTTCCTGTATGAACTGACCCAACCTGACATTTCTGATCTTTGGAGAAGGGCTGCCTCTCAGTCCTACCACCTTTACAGGTGTAGTCAATAAGAACACAAGAGAGCCTTCTCAGTGACTGTGGATGTCCCTCCCATAGGAGGTGTGGTTAGCCTCTTTCTTGCTTTCTTTTCGCTGGCAGGTTAAGGTCTCCTTATTTAGATAGGTGTTTCATTGATTGATTAATTTTATTCATATGTCAGAATATTGTTTAAAATGGTGTGCTCTATTTTTATTTTGTATGTTTTAATTATGTTTTAAATGTGCTTTAAAACTGTTTTAACTATAAGTTGTTAATAGAACTGACATTATTTTTATCTGTTATTAGTAATTATGTTTTAAGTGTGTTTGAAACTGTTTTGGCCACAATTTTAAAATTAATAATTGTTATTTCATTCTTAACTTTTGTAAAATAAGATTTTATCTTAATTCTGTTCTAAATTACTGTAAACCATCTTGGATGTAGCTAGGAAGGTGAGATAGAAATTCAGTATATCAATCAATTAGTCAATCAATAAAAATAAAAATAAAAATATTTGTATTTTTGATTAAACTTTTTTTTTAATTTTGTAAAATGCCTTGGGTTCCTTGGCAGGAGAAAGGCAGGATATACATTGAATAAAATAAATACATATATATGTCCTAATAGACACCAGTGATCCCACCAGTGGTGCACACTAGCCTATGGATTCACTCAACCTTGTTCCAGCCCTCTTCTTGGAAATTTGTTGGGTAATCTACCAGAAGTCATAATTCAATGAGAAATTTGATACAAAGGTCTTATATTTCTTGTTTTCATGCCCAGCTGTTGGGAATGATGGCCTTCTGTACATTACTTACTGCATCTAAATGTTGTGAACTTTTGATAGATCTCTGGGCCACTTGTTTGTTTGTTGTTGTGTGCCTTCAAGTCATTTTTGACTTATGGCAACCCTAATGCAAACCTGTCATGGGGTTTTCTTGGCAAGATTTGTTCTGAGGGGGTTTGCCATTGCCATCCACAGAGGCTCAGAGAGTGTGACTTGCCCAAGATCACTCAGTGTTTTTTATGCTTGAGCAGGGAATCAAACCCCAGTCTCCAGAGTCATAGTCCAGTGCTCTAAGCACTACACCACACTGTCTCTCTATAGAGAAGTAGTAGGATATTGAAAAACATAGCATGTATATGAGCAGGAGAAACAGACAGGTTACCATGAGAGGAAATCAGGAAAGCAGCCAGGTAGAAGCTAACACACTGATCTGTCATCAAGAGAAGAGAACAAATGTTGGAATAATACATTTGATCTGGGGGTGGAAAGATAAGTAGAAGGAAAAGATAAACACATAGTATAACACATAGCCCAATGACAGTTGCTGTGCATAACAGTTTTGAGTCAAGAGATTGTTGGTTGCCTTGTAGTAACATATACCATCAGACATAGAATATGCTTTGGAACAATACACTCCATATCTTTCTTGTTGATTTGTGACACTTGTTTTGATTGGTGATGTTAAACTGCTAGGTGGATTGAGAATTAATACATTCTCCCCTTTATTTGACCTCCTGTACTGTGTATGTGTCATGTATTTGTACGTGCCTTGAGGCTTCAGGTTAGGGCATGTCAAAAAGCCATACTAGTAAGCCAAGCAAAAGAGAACTACTTCCAGTACACAGTACACAACTGGTCCTGGGTTTATTTTAAGATGGAAAAATGACATGATCTGATATAAGAGTAAAAAATTTGATTATTTATATGTCTTGGTTTATTTTTATGGGTTTTCCCCAGTAGTACCAATAGCATTGTAGAATGTAGACCATACTAAAAGCAAAGTTTTGAAAGAGCTGTGTAACAAGCAGGAAATAATGGGGGAGGGGAGGAGGTTTGGTTTCTTTCTTATACAGTGGGCCCTTGGCATCCACTGTGGTCCAGGACACATGCACCCCATGGATACCAAAATCTGTGAATGGTCAAGTCCCATTATAATACAGTAGGGGAGTAAATTGGTGCTCCTTATATAAAATGGGGAAATCAAAGTTAATTTTTTGAGTTTTCTTTTTTTGAATATTTTCAGGTTGTAGTTGGGTGAATCCGTGGATGCAGAATCTGTGAATACGGAAGGCTGAATCTAGTTTTAGTTGGGATGGCAGTGATTTGGTGCATCATCAAATGGCTTAATTCACATCAGTCCAATCTGGAGGTCATCTGATTTGACTTGGATCCTTAACTTAAGCTGACATTCAGAAATATAAAGGTCCATGCTTTCCATTGACTATCAGTGGAAATCAAAAACTCTCCCCCCGCCCCAGAATTGAGTGAAATTTCCCAGCACAATAGTTTGCCAAATTTCAGGTGGTAGGTAATGGTGGTGGAAAGTTTGAAAGTGTTTTTTAATGCAGCAACAAATAAGTTTTAAATTTTATTGGCAGATTTGGAAGAGATCTGCATGCATGGTTGCCTCTTTCGAAGAATTAATCTAAGTTTAACATAGCGATTTAATTGCAAGTGCTTTAGGACTAGGATGTGGACCTGCCACTCATTCTTTTCCCTCTTTCCCACACCCTCATTATTTTCACAGTAATTTCAGAACGCAGAATCAGATTTCAAGATGACCTTAACAGATGCAAGAACAGAGCCAAAGAAATCAAAATAAATTGCAGAAATATAGGATGGGTGACACCTGACCTATAGTAGTGCATGATAAAAAGATCTAGGGATCTTGATAAACCACAGGATAAACAAAAGTCAGCACTATGATGTGGCAACACGAGACTATGAATGCAATTCTAGGCTCATCAGAGTTACAGTGTCTAGATCAGTGGTCCCCAAACTTTTGGGGGCTACTGCTCTCTTTCCTCTTGGGTGACAACCCTAGCAGCCACCATTGGGGGAGAAGTATCTGGGGTAGATTCTTCAAAAAAAAGTCCTTCACTTCTCTCACCTTTTGCAGACTAAGATTCGTAATCTGGTCACCTTAGGAGCTGTAACTGATGCAAAGGAGAAGCTTCTCTTTGGTGAGGAAGGACTCTCAATGCTTCTTTGCCACAGTGGACAGGCATGCAGCTGGCTTCTCAATTTTCTCTCTGTTGAGCTAGGACTCTTAGTCTGCGAGAGCTGAGAGGCAAAGAATTTTTTTTTGAAGAATCTACCTCGAATACTTCCCCCCCTCCTTTCTCATAGATGTGCCTTCCCTACACAACTTTAAGTCATCCCCCAAAAACTTTGGTTCTTCCGCTACCTCTTCTTTTGGCCTGTCCAACAAGAGAAAGCAAGAGTGGCAGTGCAGCTCCAAACTGCCAGCCAAGTCCCAGCAAAACTCACAAAATTTAAGAAGGGTCCGAAATTTGAAAGCTCATTTTTGCCTCTGATTCTCTCCCTCCACCATGTGCCCTCATCTCCACGATAATCCTAAAGGCAGCTGGTTCCTCTTGTCTCTTTTGCACACCTGTAGTTTGACTGAAGACACTCCTGCCCTCCTTTCCCCCACTGCCCCCTGCCACCCCTTTTCCCCTCACTGCCCCCCGGATCATTCCACTACCTCCAGCGGGTTGTACTGCCCACTTTGGGAATCACTGGTCTAGATTGAGGGAAGTAATGGCACTAGTCTATTCTGCTTCAGTCAAACTGCATCGGAAACTCAGCAAACTGGAACATGTCCAGAACAGCGTGTCCAAAATGATAAAGTGTGTGGGAATCAATTCATGTGAGAAATGATTGAGGCAGTTGGGTATGATTAGACTGGAGAAAATAAGATTTGAGACATGATATGGTAGTTATCTTCAAATGTCTGAAAGTAGAACAAGCTTTCTTTCTTTCTTTCTTTCTTTTGTTGCTTCTACAGAAGGTAAAATGCAAAGGAGTGGATTGAAATTACAAGAAAGGGGAGTCAAATTAAACATTAGGAAGAAGTTCCTAATGTGAAGGGCTATCCAGCAATGGACTGGACTGTCTCATAAGATGGTAGAGTCTTCTTGTTGAATGGATTTTTTATTTTGTTTCCTAATTGGGAAGGAGTTGATCTGGATGACCTTTGTGGCCCTTTATAACTTTATACAGTCACCTTCCCTGTTGTTGTGGACTTGAAGTCCGAGGTTTTGCATATTCACAGAGGGGTGACCTCCATTTAAATCGATGGGGTGCACCCCATTCAAGTCCATGGGGCTTGAATGTTTGCGAATCTTCATTTTCAGAGGGAGGGGTCTGGAATAGATCCCCCACGAAAATGGAGGGCCAACTGTAGATCTGTGATTATATTAAATAGAACTTTAAAAAAGGATAAAATTTCTGGAGACAAAGGCTGGAATCTTAGTGGTTACTCTCACCTAGAGCAGACACATTGAATCAGTTGTTGAATGGTAAGCCAACACTTTCATGGGGAAATCAAATTGATTCAATGGCTCTATTGTGGTCAGTACAGTTGGATTTTGTACTGACTAGATTCTGCATCTAGGGATTCTACCATTCATGGATTGAAAATAAAAATTCCAAAAAGCAAGACTTAATTCTGCCATTTTTTAAAATAAGGGACGCCATTCTGTGACACTATTGTATGTAATGGAACTTGCACATCCATGAATGTTGGTATCCCTGGAGAGCCCCCTAAAATTTAGAGCAGGGGTAGGCAACCTTTCTTCTTTAAGGGTCGAGGGACTTCAGCTCCCAGAAGCCTCAGCCATGTTGGCCAATAGTCCCATGTTGACCAATAGCTCCTGGGATTCTGGGAGCTGAAGTCCCTCGGCCCTTAAAGGGGAAAGGTTGCCTACCCCTGATTTAGAGTAAAGATATTCATATTTGACAGTTTAATTATGTGCTGATTTTCTGTGGGAAATCATGGAACAAAATAGCCCAGAACATCACAAGAGTTTACATAACAGAACATTTCAAGATTATTAGGTAGACTGCATCTAAATAATTGCAGGTGGCCCTCCATATCTGTGGCTTTGGTGTCCATTCAACCATCAATGGCCCAAAAAGCAAAGCTCAGTTTTTCCATTTTATATAAGGGGCACCCTATTGTATATAATGGGACTTGAGCTTCCACTGATATCCTTGTAGGGTCCTGCAACCAAATTCCATTTTGGGTACCACTGTATTCAGATATTAAGAAACTTATAAAATTGCAGGATTTCCTGATAGCAGAAGAATAATAGATCTAATCCAAGATCAAATGTTTCTCCTAGCAATTACTACTAACACTGTTGTTTTGACACCTTCAGCAGGATACACCTTTAATCTTTATTAGAGTCAGCCACCGCCAGGGCCATGCCTGTCAGGCAGGATGGAAGTGAGTCAGGAGGACAGGGAACAAATATTGCAGGACTGGCAGCTAGACTTTTACAGCTAGCTACTTTTACAGCTAGCTGTAGCATTGTAACAAAAATAGCAGCAGGGTTTTCACCTCTCCCTTGTTAGTCCAATCCACAAACAAAATAAGTTATATACCCAAGCAAAAGAAACTGACTCAATCAAACGCCCACATAGTCAGTAAAGTTTTATTATTGTGTCTACTGTAGTACTACAGGCATTTGTAGTATATCTGTCCCATAAGTGACCACTTTCAAATTAGAGATAGGAAGCATTGTTATATCTTCACAAACTATCTGAGACCTTGTACGGCACCAGGGGTTGATGGAGAGATTGTGATTAGTTGTAGATGTTCAAAACTTTCCAGAGTTTGGTTGTGCCACCAGTTTGTTCCAGAAATTAGAACATTTTAAAAAGTAGTGGTCACACGAGTTACTTCTAAGCTGCGGTTTCTTTGCCAGGAAGACTTAAGTCAGTCTGAATTGAATGGCTCCTGAAATCCAGTCCCAGAGGTTAATCTGGCATCTTTCCTATTTTCTTTTCACAGACAAATACAGAGTTTTCTCTTTAGACAGGCATTTGGTGATTGATTGTACAATATAAGGCCCAACTTTCCTAAATGACATGCTGAATCTTGCTAATTGTTGTACTGGTGTGTGTGTGTGTGTGTGTGTTTGCGTGCACATGCATGTTTAATGGTGTGTGTGTGTGTGCGTGCGTGCGCGTGCGTGCGTGCACATGCATATGCTTGTTTAATGGTGCATGTTATAATTTGATTTTACTTTTTAATATTTGTATTTTGTGAATTTTAAATGGAGTTTTTTTGTTGTTGTTGTTAACTGTTTTGAGTCTTGAATGGGAAAAAGGCAGGATAAAAATGATGACGGTGTGTTGTAAGTGCTCCCCAAGTTATTCATCTTGTGTGATCTGTAACTTAACAAAACAAACTTTCCCAAAGCTTCCTTTTTTTAATTTTATAGACACAATGTATTTACCATAAGTGAAGAAACAAGATACCTTTTTATAAGCTTGTTTTAGGCTAGAAATAGGAAACAACTTACTTTGGGACTGCCACTGTCAAAAACCACAATTTCCATTTGTCCCTTTCTGGAAAACTTCATCATATATCAAGATAGAATTCAAGTTTTGAGTTAACCACCAGCACAGAACTTTCCTGCAAAGGAAAATA
Organism: Phrynosoma blainvillii; assembly: GCA_026167975.1. Classification (NCBI taxonomy): domain Eukaryota; kingdom Metazoa; phylum Chordata; class Lepidosauria; order Squamata; family Phrynosomatidae; genus Phrynosoma; species Phrynosoma blainvillii. The sequence goes on from JANUYF010000003.1 coordinate 104,699,603, forward strand.
AGTAGGGGGTCTGTGTAAATTCACAAAAAGAAGGGAATGAAGAACTGTGCCCCCTTTTCTCTCTTCCCTGCCAAAATATTCTTATCTTTCCGAGAGCCCCAAACACTAAATGTTTTTTGTTCTGGATGGGCTAAACAGTAGGAAAGCTCAAAGAGGAAAAAACAGAAAAAGAATGTGGGAAACATCCACCCCTTGTGAATTGTCTTAATACCTGTCTCCAACATCTCTACCAAACTATTAGATTTAAGTAAACAGGAAACATGAAGAACCCGCCTATTCCATGATGATGTGTAGTAGGTGGTTTATTTCTCTTGACTTACAAAATTCTTCATCGCGTTCAATTTACCTAGCCTGCAGCCACACTGCAGAAATAATCCAGTTTCGCACCACTTTAACTGTCCTGGCTCAATGTTGTGGAATTCTGGGAATCCTAGTTTGTTGTGGCACCAGAGTCTCAGAGAAGGCTGAATGTCTCACAAAACTACAATTTTCAGAATTCCATAGCATTGAGCTATGGCAGTTAAAGTGGTGTCAAGGTGGATTAGTTCTGGAGTGCACATCCAGCTCTAGTCTGCAAGACAGTCTTATTTACATCGTACAAGATCATTTTGCACTATGCAAAATTGACTTGGGTCGAAAACACACTGCAGAAATAATCCAGTTTGAGACTGCTTTGACTGCCCTGGCTCAGTGCTAGGAATTCTGGGAACTGTAGTTTTGTGAGACATTTAACCTCCTCTGTCAGAGAGCTTTGGTGCCACAATAAACTACAATTCCCAGGATCCCCTAGCACTGAGCTAGGGCAATTAAAGCAATTTCAAACTGGTTTATTTCTGCAGTGTGTTTTGGACCAATGCCACAATGAGAAAGTGGACTATAATATTTAATATTACACACACTGCCTGTCCATTCCTTGAGTGTACCATCTTATATGATCTGTTGAGTTAAGTTTCTAAAATTCAGGATGCAGGTGTGGAGCTCGTTCAATGCAAGTGGAAAGGTTTGAGCTGAGTTTGAAGCTTAGGGCCTTTGCAGACTGCCAGAAATAGTGCAAATTGAGTCCACTTTAAATGCCCTGACTCAGTGCTCTGGAATATTGTGGCACCAAAGCTCTCTGACAGAGAAGGCTCAATGTCTCAGAAAAAAAATACAATTCCCATGATTCTCTAGCACTGAGCCAGGGCAGCTAAAGTGGACTCAATTTGCACTATTTCTAGCAGTCTGCAAAGGTCCTTAGTGAATGGAAGGTTGAGTGTGGAAGGGAAGGGAGGAAGAGCTTAAGTTTTATCATACTTGGGAGTGCAGCCAAGTTCTCCGTATGACATCATGGAAACTTGTGGTATCCTGTGTGTGTGTATAGCAGCAAGAAAAGAGTACAGTGGCCACAGAGCTCTGTTTTCATAGTAGATTTTAAACCTCTACAAAAGCAACTGGAATGACATTGCAAGCTATATTTAAGAGCCAGTAATGTCATTGCTGTGTTAGTAAGTGAGTTCTAAGGAGGTAGCACTGGGATTTTTCTTAAAATACGCACTTCTGAATGAGCTTGTTACTGAAGCAAAGTGTTAGAGAACAGGTACTTCAGCAAATGTATTTCCTCCTCTTCCTTTCACAAGAACGACTTGCAAAGGGCGGTGTTTAAGTCAGACGAGAATACCAAGTGATTTGCCTCCAATCCATGGAAATGCAAACTGTGTAGAGATACAGGTTTGATTTGGGTTTGTTTTTTTTTTTCATTTTTGTTAGGCTTTTGGATTTCTTCTCTGAAATTTTCTGAAATAGAATGGTGGAAAATGAGAAGCCTCCCCTTGGCATGGTTGTTGAAAGACTCTACTGCAGAGATGGACAACTATGGCGGGTCTGCAAAGACTACCAATTTTTAAAAAAATGAAGACAAAAACATGGAAATGAAGAGGGTTTTCTGAGGAGTCAAGAAGGATTGAGGGTCACACAGGGATGTACAATCAGCCCTCCATATTCACTGATTTTTTTATCCATGGATTTATAACCATCCACAGTTGGAAAATAGTTAAAATTAATATAAATTCCAATAAGCAAGCCTTAATTTTTGCTATGCCATTGTATTTAATGGGACATGAGCATCCACAGATTTTGGTATCCATGGGGGGGGTATCAGAACCAAATCCCAGTGGATACTAGGGGCCCACTGTAGTTGCAAGAGAGAGGCAATGAGGGCATTGCCCCTGAAAATAAGAATTCTGTCCTTCCTAATAAATTTACCATTAGTCCCCAGATTTCTACCACTGCAGTAACTTAACACTTCAATTGAGCATTTAGAAATACAGTTTAGGCATCCAGGTAAAAGGAGAGGCAAGGGAAAACACAGCAAATAAAAGAGGTTTTGGTATGCATTATTTTCAGTGTATCACCCTGTAATACTAGAAATATGAGGACTGAAGGAAAGTTTCATGGGGGGAGAGAATTCATATTTGTGTGGTCAGTGCCTCATGTTACCCTCTCTTATCTTGGAGGCTACATTTGTCCGAAAGGCCACATGCTTCCCTATTGTATGAATGCAATGGGAGTTGATGGCATCCATGCTAGTAGGACACTGAACATTTTTCAGGTTTTGGTCCAACCTTAAGGGAGCTTTAAAAATTGAAATCCATCCCACTAAAGAGATTCAGAACTTTGGGTAGCTCCATCAAAGCTTAGACTAGAAACCAGGACTGACGCTGACATGGGAACCATCAGCTTTCCTAAGTGCATGCACACATTGTTGTGGTGTTGTGTTTGTTGTGCGCTTTTAAGTCATTTCTGACTTAATGGGTTTTTCTTGACATGATTGATTGAAAGGGGATTTGTCTTTGCCATCTGACTTTTGAAAAATGGCAGCAAAGCGAGTTAAGTGAGCCAGGCTGCACTCGGGCTGCATTTGGATGGCGGATTTGGCAAGAAAAGCCATGCGATAGGACCCAGATGCAGCCCGAATTTTATTTGAATTCAGGAGAGGTAAGTCGTGTTTTTATGCTTGCGTGATAATTTCCTAATGCTCATACCACTATACCATTCTGGCTCTCGTGCACACATTAGCACACAGTATTTTAAACAAATGTTCTTAATCCTTTTCCTTCTTGCCCTTCACTGTCTGAAGCAGAAACATACTGAGTCCAGTCCCCCCCCCCCATTTTCATAAATCAACCATGTATTTGTGCATATATAATTCTCCTCCGCCTCTTCCCCCTGCTATTTTGTTGTTGCTGCTGCTGTGTACCTTCAAGTCATTTCTGACTTATGGTGACCCTAAGGTAACCCTCTCCCTGAGTTTCTGGGCAAAATTTGTTCAGAGAGGGTTCAGAGAGCCATTGCCTTCCTCTGCAACCAAAAGGATGTGACTTGCTTGCAGTCACCCAGTGAATTTCCATGGTTCAGTGGGGATTCAACCCCTGATCTCCCAGGCTCCTAATCCAACAGTTAAGCTGTTACACCATGCCCTTCCATTAGCATCAGGTAAACAGCAGTTATGAAAATCAGGGTATGATGTTTCTCCTCCACAGGAGAAAACAAGTAAGTTGCCCCAGCTTCAAGTGCTGCACAAGGAATAAGGAAGGGACATGGGTTGTACTACCCGGCTTTTAGGTGCTGCATGCTTCCCCCCCACAATAAAGTCTATTTAAGACTTTTCAGGGGGGGAAAACCTATTTTAAAAATGGAGAGCATAGCCCACACAACCTGAAAGAGAACACACAAGCCAAGTCTTTTCTGCTCTGCATATCAGATGGTGAGAACAAACTAGTGAAGAATACTTTTATATTCCTGCTCTCCTTGTGATATTGTCAGTTATTTCCCAGATTCCTCCTCAATAATTCCTCCTCATAAAAAAGAAAAAAAAATCAGCTCCTGATGCTCTGTCTGTTTATTTGTGTGCGTGCATGTTTTGTGCCCATGTCAGCCTCTACTTTTCACTGTGCCACCTACATTATTGAAATGAATATCACTGCTGTAACGGTTCGAGTTTTTCTGGCTCAAGAATGGGTAGTGCTTGCAACTTTAAGCACTAACATCTTTCATGATATTGCAGTTGTCTGTAAATGTAATACAGGTTAAGTCTCCCTTATCCAAAATGCTTGGGAACAGAAGTGTGTTGGATTTCTTTCTTGTTTTGTTTTTTGGATATGGGAATATTTGCATATACATAAAGAGATGTCTGGAGATAGGACCCAAGTCTAAACATAAAATACGATTTATATTTTGTATACACCTTATAAACATAGCTTGGAGCTAAATTTATACATGATATTTTTAATAATTTTGTATATGAAACAAAATTTCTATACATTAAACATCAGAAAGCAAATGTCTATGTCAGCCACTCATGTGAACAGTTTTTGATTTTGGAGTATTTTGGATTTCTGCTGAATTCCAGATAAGGAAGATTAAATCTGTATTCATGAACAGTTTGATTAGGAAATAAGAAGGAACATGTTACCATATAAACTCTGTGCACCTATGGCTCCTGTGTTAATATTCTCACACTAGCTACCAGTTAGTTTCTGAGCTGGGTACATGTTGCTGCTCTTAATTTATGAGGCCCTAAAGAGGTCAGGGCCAGTTTGCAAGAGAGACTGCATTCTTTCATATAAAGGTTGATTCAGTTTCTTTTGCTCCTGGGAGAGGCCTTGCTTACTGTATTGATGAAGTTTACTTGTTTATGGTATGGAAGAGGCCTTCTTTGTTGTGTTGTCCATTCTATGGAATCATCTTCTTGTTGAGTTTAGATGGTTACCCAACATAGGGAGTTTTGCCACCCATACAGTTGTGTGATCCCATTCTAGTGAATTACTCCTAGTGATTTTAATGACATCAATGTTTTATCACTAATTTATAGTTTAGCCGCATGATTGTATTTTATTTGCTTGTTTTTAAACACTGCAATATTGTAAACCACTTTGGGATTTTTGAAATGAGAAGTGGTATAATAATAAAAAAAATCAAATGCAAAGTGATAAATTAGTCAATAAATATTGCTTAACATTGATATGGGATGCAACAAATTTAATTTTCTTTACCAAGCACTTTGATGGAATTTTGTTCTCTAATCATCAGCCATAATCTTGCTGAAATTTCCACTGTCACTGGCACCTACAAGCCTGAAAATTTGTTTCATAGCAAGTACTATGCAGAATGGACCAGACATTATGATTGGTTCCAAAGTTGTATGAAAATGTTTGGGGTGTCAGTTTAAGTGTAAATATCACATTTGGTCCAGAAGTGTCCACTTTTCAAAACAAAAACAAAAATCCCCAAAATTCAACAAACAGAATAAAATATAGAAATTCAAACTGCTTGTTCAGGATGTACTCAAAGTAGTTGGTGGATTGGGTCTGAAACCTTGCTACAATCTTCATTTTGGTCTCATCAGCTCACACATCAAGTTTGGTGCCTCTGTAATCCAGCATGTGTATTTGTGTAGCATAATAGACACACACACATTTTTTAAAATTACGAGTATAGATGGGTGAGGGAAGCACACTGGAAACATGTCAAAACCTGCCCTCACACCACAATGCCACAGACCTTAACACTTCTTTCGGAAACGGATTTGTTACAGATTCAGTTCAGAAGTAATAAAATTACAGCAAATGTTGATTATTTGCAGATAAATATGATGGAGTCCAACACACCCTATGACTATCTGATTTTTTTTCCATTCTATAATACTGCTCCCTATTTACATTATAGGTTGTGATCTTATGTATACAGTACTTAGCAGAGAATAAGTTCCTTTGGCACAATGGGATTTACATGCAAGTAAAGACTGAGAGTCTTTCATTCTAAACAGCTATAGTTGTATTCATGGTTATTTGGGAGTAGGCTGCCCTGATTAAAGTACAAAGCAGAGCTGAACAGTGCATGGGAATGAAGCTTATCAGCAGTGACCTCCCAGCGTTGAAAGTTCTCTTCTCCACCCTGGCTTTGTCACTAGTAGCAGGAAGTGAACCCATGAGGTTCTTATGTACAGATGTGATGATAAAAGCACTCTGAGTAGGTGAAAAGGCTTTATTTCAAATAACCATGGACATCCCATAAATGGTCTGTTGGAGATGACAAGCTACTTTTTTGGAGGAAATTTGCCCCTCTAACTCATCCATCCCCTCTAGTCATTCAGATCTATTAACACAAACACAGCATAACAGAACTTCTTGATTACAACAACTTGGGCTGTTATTATTGTTGTGTGTCTCCAAATAATTTCCGACTTATGGCAACCGTAAAGTAGAACTTATCATAGGGGTTTGTTGGTAATACTTGTTCAGAATTTGCTTGTGCCATCCTCTGAGGCTGATAAGATGATATACCCAAGGTCACCCAATGGGTTTCCATAGCCAAGTGGGGATTTGAACCCTGGTCTCCAGAGTCATAGTCTGGCACTCAAACCACTACACCATGCAACATGGAGGCGGGAAACAAATGCAATAAAATCAGCTTAAAACTGCTATCCTACTCTTGTAGCCCTTTCCAACTCTAAGATTCTATTATGTATTATTCTAGCAGCTACACTAAAATATGTTGTACGGAAATATTTCCTTAATTTTTTGCAGGTAAATATGCTTTATCTAGTTCCTGCCCCCCAGGGTAGATAACAGTAATACTACTCAAGTAATATTTTTACCCATAGTGTGCAGTTACCTGCAATGTACAAGGTAAAAGAATAGGGATTATAATGTGGTTTGAACAAGCTGGAAGTTAAGAACAAATGGATAAAATAGTTATGAAGAGGAAGAACAAATAGAAAATTGTCTGAACAAGTTGGTGGCATTTACTGTTGGCAGGGGACCAACTGCAGATTCCTGAAAACCACCTAATACAAATAGGAGTATTGTAGTGCAGTAAACTCATGTACTCTTCTCTTCTTACATCCTGAACACTGATGAGCCATTATCAAGAAATTTGTCTTTTTCAAGTTTCATGTCTCTTGTAAATATTGGGGAGCAATGAATATAGAAACACTGTACCTTAATTTTAAGTGTCTGACTCATATGCTCTATTCTATTGCAATAAATATTAGTGGCCCATCTCATTGCAGTAGTGTCTTGGAGGGTTTTTTGTAGCATTCCTTATTTGTTTTCCTCTTCAAATACATCCTTAGATGAGTTTGTAAACTTGATCTACTTCTTTAAATTTATAGAGCTCACTGAGGAAGTAGACCTGAGGGCTGACCACAAGGGACAAAAGATCCATGTTCACTCTGGCCTCACACCATCCTTTTTAGATGCTGCAGGGCAAAACCCCAGGGCCAGGATTTGGCTGGATCCTGACAGACTGGATGTGGATCTGGTGGATCCAGCCTGATCCAGGGGTTAGTGGGGCTTAATGTGGGTCAAAATGACCTGCCATTTGCTGTGGTGTTTTCTGGAAACTCTGTGGTAACCTTCGGCTGATTAGATGGCCTCCATGTACTCCTTAACTTACTGTCCTGTTGCTGCTACTGAACAAACCCCCATCTCTGGGTCTTAAGCTGAAATGGGATGCCTGGCCATGTGAGTTTAGCCAGGCACCCCTATTTTCTCATCAGAGATGGTGATGGGGGTCTTTTCAGTAGTGACAATGGGAGAGTAAGGTAAGGGGTGCTCTGCAGTTCTCGGTCTGTGGCATGGGGAATGGGAGGGCTTTTACATTTTTATACTCTGGGGGCAGCCTGGAGTATTCTGGCAAGTGTAGATTTGCTCTAAGGAGATACCGTATATACTCTACTATAAATCAACCTCATATATAAGTCAAGCAGGTTTTGGGGCCAAAATTATGGATATTGATATGACCTGTGGGTAAGTCAAGGGTAAAACTTAGGAGCATGTAATGAGGGATGTAAAGGATGAAGCAAAGGAAAACAATGGCAAAGAACTTACAAAAATTCCAGCAGGCATAACTACCGTATTTTTCGCCCTATAACACGCACTTTTTCTTCCCCTAAATGTGCGTGGGGAAGTGAGTGCGCCCTATAGGGCGAAGGGCCGAGGCCGCGGGGAGAAGGAGCCCTCCTTCCCCCCGCGACCTCAGTCTTTGAATGGGCTGGTGCTGGGATCGAAGCGATCCCGGCGCCAGCCCATTGAAAGACTGAGGCCACGGGGAGAAGGAGGGCTCCTTCTCCCCGCGGCCTCAGTCTTGGAATCGGCTGGTGCCGGGATTGCTTCGATCCCGGCGCCAGCTCATTGAAAGACTGAGGCCGCCGGGAGAAGGAGCCCTCCTTCCCCCCCCCCCCCCCCCCGGCCTCAGTCTTGGAATGGGCTGGTGCCGGGATCGAAGCGATCCCGGCGCCAGCCCATTGAAAGACTGAGGCCGCGGGGAGAAGGAGCCCTCCTTCCCCCCCGGCCTCAGTCTTGGAATGGGCTGGTGCCGGGATCGAAGCGATCCCGGCACCAGCCCATTGAAAGACTGAGGCCGCCGGGAAAAGGAGCCCTCCTTCCCCCCCGGCCTCAGTCTTGGAATGGGCTGGTGCCGGGATCGAAGCGATCCCGGCACCAGCCCATTGAAAGACTGAGGCCGCCGGGAGAAGGAGCCCTCCTTCCCCCCCCGGCCTCAGTCTTGGAATGGGCTGGTGCCGGGATCGAAGCGATCCCGGCACCAGCCCATTGAAAGACTGAGGCCGCCGGGAGAAGGAGCCCTCCTTCCCCCCCGGCCTCAGTCTTGGAATGGGCTGGTGCCGGGATCGAAGCGATCCCGGCACCAGCCCATTGAAAGACTGAGGCCGCCGGGAGAAGGAGCCCTCCTTCCCCCCCGGCCTCAGTCTTGGAATGGGCTGGTGCCGGGATCGAAGCCCATTGAAAGACTGAGGCCGCCGGGAGAAGGAGCCCTCTTCTCCCGGCGGCCTCAGTCTTTCAATGGGCTGGTGCCGGGATCGCTTCGATCCTGGCACCAGCCCATTCCAAGACTGAGGCCGGGGGGGAAGGAGGGCTCCTTCTCCCGGCGGCCTCAGTCTTTCAATGGGCTGGTGCCGGGATCGCTAAGATCCCGGCACCAGCCCATTCCAAGACTGAGGCCAGGGGAGAAGGAGGGCTCCTTCTCCCCGCAACCTCAGTTTTTCAATGGGCTGGCGCTGGGATCGCTTCGATCCCAGCACTAGCCCATTCAAAGACTGAGGTCGCGGGGGGAAGGAGACCTCCTTCCCCCCCGCGACCTCAGTTCAATGGGCTGGTGCTGGGATCGGAGAAGTTCTCCGATCCCAGCACCAGCCCATTGAACAACCGGCCTCCAGCTAAAGGGAGGAATCCTTTTTTCTTGGATTTTCTTCCTTTAAAATTGGGTGCGCCTAATATGCCGGAGCGCCGGTATTTGTGCTCATACTAAAGTCTGGGTGGATGAGAGAGTAGAAGATGGTCAGTCCTTCCAGGGCAAATTAAATTCTTATCTTTCACCAAGGGATATATATATGACTTTAAGTCATATAATATATATATATATATATATATATATATATATATATATATGACTTAAAGTACAGTACTTACATTGACCCGTGGATAAATTGACTCAGGTTTTTTTGGTCAATTTTTTAACCCAAATTTGTAGATTTATGTTGCATGTGTATATACAGTATATCATCAGGCTGAGGAGTAGTCCTGTGTTCTCTACTTCCAGAATTCTCTCCCCGAAGACATTCCTTCCCACTCACATTTTTTGATGTCAAATTCCTCTTCACCAACTGTTGGGTAATTGTGTGTGTATGTGTGTGTAGTAGTAGTAGTATCACCTGGAATCGCCTCCCTGTAATCTTGTGGAGTGTTCCTTCCATTGCTATTTTAAATCCAAATTTAAAACATGTTTGTTTTGTAAACTTTTGGAATTTCAGATTAATGTTTTATATCTTTAGTATATTCCATTATGTGTACTGCCTATTTTAATTTATTTTGCATTATATTTTCTGTGTTTTGGTTTTTATGTATTAAGGTTGTGTTTTAGTACTGTATTTTATTTTGCTGAACAGTGTATAAATGTTTTATTCTGCAACTGTTTGTAAGGCAACATGTACATGGATGGTGCTATATAAATAAAAGATAATAATAATAGTACTGTAGTAAATTACTGCCATTTTCTTTTTTACTGAATTGTTAACTGCCTTGGTTACCTATTCACATAATTTGGCCACTCCCTTTAAAGCTGAATATAAAGTACCTCAGCAAAAGGTGCTGACTTGACTGCAACAAATGGTAAAATGTTATTTACATTTTTATGTTTGTGTTGGACTTAATTGTGTCTCACTGTTACCAATTGTTCTTTCAATGCATTGCCAGCTCTCAATGCACAGGTAAATAGTCACTAAATCTTGACCTGCTGCTTGGGGTTAGATTCAAATTCTTCATTAATGATAATTCTTACAAAGGGACATATTTTTGGTTGCTGGTTTTAAAATGTCTTCCTCTTGATTAATTCATTTGTGTGGGGCAGGCACTTTACTTCAATGAGTTTATTTCAGAGTGAGAGCCCGCACTATCTTTCTGCTTTGCTGAATTTACCACAGCTAAATTTACCATGTATTTTATATGCATAAATTTCAGCAGTGGCATAAAAACCTGTTGTTGTTGAATCTATATAGTCCAGAGGTTGTAAACTTGCATTGGGATCACTCTCACAACAAACCACTACCCTCTAAATATAGGGAGGCATTTTGTTTTTGTTGCTATTTTACATATCTTTATTAAAGCTAACTAATTGAGAGGCTCTTTGATTGTTGGATGAGCCGTGGTGTTTTCCATCTGGGAATGGCTTTAAAGATTTGCCTAGTTCAAATAGGGGATAATTTTATTTTTGTGTGGTTTTGAATGGTCTTGGGGGGGGGGGGGAATTACCAAAATTTTCAAACTTCTCTATACTCAGGTTAGAAAGGACTTGAGGGCTAAAAATGTTTAATGTGAAAGAATATGAAAGTGACAGATTTTCAAGTCTCTATTTCCAAATGCATAGTTACATATATACACGAATCTAAATACTAACTGCCAGAGATGCAGTTAGAAATGAAGAGATTAGCCTTAATGGGATTCAGACTCCCATGGAAGGAAGGCAGATTTAAAAGGACAAAAGAAGTCATGTGGAATTAGTTGAGTGTGTTATGTTCTTTGAGAAGTGAATGAAGAGCCAGTTTTTTTTGGGGGGGGGGGCTCATAGCCTCCTTGTTCTGGGGATTGTGATTTGTCAATAGAGCTCAACTTTCATACGATTTATACTCTTAATGAAGGGGCTTTAGTGGAACTTATGTTTAAAGAAATAAAACACAGTTTCAGGTGGTAACCAAGTCAGTAAGAGAATTGGAACAAAGACAGTTTGTAACAAGAGAAGCAATGTTCACATTGTAACAACAAGCTTTGAGACCCAACTGCAAAAAGATACTAACTTAAGTTCTGTCTGTAAATAAAGATTATTTTTCTTCTTGTTTACAAAGGTGTGGCTTGAAGTAATTTATAAATAACAACATCAAAAGCACACTACCAAGAATAATAAATAATAATAAGAAAAGATACTGGAAACCCATATCTGAATTACTTGTTAAGTGAGTGGACTAAGGGCCTTTGCATACTGCCAGAAATAGTGCAAATTGAGTCCACTTTAAGGGTTAGGGTTAGGGAATCATGGGAACTGTAGTTTATTGTGGCACCAGAGAACAGAAGGTTCTCTGGTTCTCTGACAGAGAAGGTTCAATGTTTCAGAAAAAAAACAATTCCCATGATTCCCTAGCACTAACCCTAACCCTTAAAGTGGACTCAATTTTTACTATTTCTGGCAGTCTGCAAAGGTCCTAAGATAAGAATTGGGGCCAGTGGGAGGACCAAAAATTAAAGAGAAAGTTCTGAGGGAAGAAAAGCCTCAAACTATATAAGACAGGACAAGAATCCTGTGTAACTCGGTGGTCACAGGATATTATGAATAAATCATTATTAATTTGTCTAATGTATTTCTAGATTTTTTATCCTTCAAGGAGCTTAAGATAGTGTCTTTCCCTTCCCTTTATATTCACAACGCTCATCTGACGCAAGTTGAGCTGAGCAAGGAAGACTGGCTGCCAGTGAGTTTCATGCCTGAAAAGTCCCTAGAATTTTCTAGGTCTAAGACTAATATTGTAACTTTAATATTGTAATTGCACATGTACATATCCAAGATGGCCATGTATAGCAAATGTGTGTGTCTCTTTATAGAATAATGCCTCTCCTCCCCCACACCTGTTCCTTTTATTTATGCATTTATAAAACTAGATATGCTTAGAAAGCCCACAAATTTTCCATTGAGAAGTCAAAAAAATAGAGTAAAATAAAATAAAGTGGGAAAAGTAATCATTTGGCAAATGACATTTTCACTTAGCAAATGGGTTGGGAAATAATTGTTTTTAAAAAAATCAGGACATCTCCTGCAAACATACTTGAATAGTAGAAAGATGAAAGTTCTTACTACATGTCAGTCCAAGAGAGATGTGGCCACAGTGACACCTGCCTTAGTTACATCTTGAATTACTGTAGCATGGTGTACAGTAATATGCCTCTGAACAGTGTTTGGAAATTTCAGCTGGTCCAAAGAGCTTCAGATAGATTGCCAACTGGGGCTGGCTACAGGGAATACACAACTTCTTTGTTGCAACAACTCCGTTGCCTAGTCCACTTTCACATACTGTTGAAAGTGCTGGCTTTGGCCTCTAGAGCAGGGACTGGCAACCTATGGCCCCCGGGCCGGTTCCAGCCCAGGTCGCCGGACTTACCGGCCCAGGCAGATTCCTGTTATTGTCGCCGCCGCACACGCGCCATCACCGCAGACCGCTGCGTGTTTTCCTGGCCGTGCGCGCCGCGGTAGCTGCGCCCGCGCCGCCATTCCCCCCCCCCCTCGGCCCAGCGAAGACCTGGACTTCGGGGGACCGGCCCAGGCCTCCAAAAGGTTGCCTACCCCTGCTCTAGAGCCTTATACAGCTCAGATCCAGGTTATTTTTTTCTAATTAGATTTTTATTGAGTTTTTACAATAAAACACATGTCTGTAGAACAACAACAACAACAACAACAACAATTAACTACAAGGTCCAAGGTATGTATCTGATGAGTAGTTATTCTGCAGCAGAATAAAAAAATTAGTTCTCAGCAAGAGCCAGATCCAGGTTATTTGAAGGACTGAATTCTCTCTTTTGAACCTGCTGAGGAGCACTTTCTTTCTGTCCCAGCAGTGTCATGGCTACATCTTCTAGGAACAGGGCAGAAGGCCTTTTCAGTGACTGCCCTCAGGCTCTGGAACTCCCTTTCAAGAGAAATTAGGCTGACACCCTAGTTACTTTTTGCAGACAAAGACTTTTCTATTCTGACATGCATTTGATGACTGATTGTTTACAATGTGTTGGATCTTGCTAATTGTTGTGCTGGTGTATGTGTGCATGCTTAATGGTGTGTGTTTTAATCTGATTTTAACTTCTTTGATCATTTAATCTCTTTTTAACTTCTGTATTTTATAAACTTTAAAGTATTTTTTACAATTCTAAGTTGCTTTGAGACCCAAACTGGGGAAAGGGCATTATAGAAAGTAGCAACAGCAGTAGCAGCTTATTTCTATGAATCTTGTTTAAAATTTGGAACATGAAATAAAACTGATAGTAGTAGCAAGCACTCATATTTAATGGCATGAACAATATACTCCTACTTCTCGCAGTTGAACCAGTCTCAGGGCCTTTGCAGACTGTCAGAAATAGTGCACTTTAAATTGAGGCACTGTCCTGGCTCAGTGCTAGGGAATCATGGGAACTGTAATTTATTGTGGCACCAGAGCTCTCTGACAGAGAAGGCTCAATGTCTCAGAAAAAAATACAATTCCCATGACTCCCTAGCACTGAGCCAGGGCAGTGCCTCAATTTAATGTGCACTATTTCTGGCAGTCTGCAAAGGCCCTCAGTTAGTGGAAGGAGGACTTGTTCTTACAGTTGGAAATCAATCTATGATTTCAAGAAGGTGGAAAATTCAAGAGAGCATGTAGGAACTTTCTGTGTTTAAACAACCACCCCTTAAGATAACCATTAAACTCACATTGTAAGTCTTGAAGAACTAACACTAGCTTTCTACTAAGTGTGACCTTGATTATAGCTTCTTTGGAACAAGATTTTCCAACAAAAGTCTTGTAGGGAACATCCCACTTAATTGAGCATGTGAGCTCAAAACTTAGGTTTCCTTGGTTGCAATGTATTCTTTCATTTTATTTCTAAAATACACCATTGGCTTCTCTAATAACCATATACTGAAATCCAAATTGGGAATCTCACTTCCTTCTGGGCAGAGAACAGAATAATGTAAAAAAGAGTATGTTTGTAGCAGAGCCCAAGCTAATGTAGAAATGTTAAGATTAATCCTTCTACTCTGGTCTCAAGGATGAACTCATGCCTTCCATTTTTTTCAATGTTAGATAGTGGGCCAAATGAAATGCACCACAATTCATACAACCAACAATTGTGTGAGTGGCCTTTAAAAATCAAGGCACAAAGGCTCTGTCCAGATTAGAAATCGAATGTACAAGTTAAAAGGCCTTTAACCCTTTGTCCCTTGCTGTAGTCCCAGTCCCAGTCCAAATTTGGTCACTATGCCTTTTATACAGACACATAGTCATTTCAGTAAAAGCTTACCCCTCATGCAGATAGATGGTATGTTTCCTATCTGGATCTGGACCACAGCAGATTTGGAGGAACACCTGTGCCCCTCATGCTAGTGATCCAGTCTTGGTAGGATTCATTTGCTAACTGCTTGAGTGAAGTTACACCTAATTTTGTGCACTGTGGAAGATTCTTTGCTTTCTGGTTATATATATTTATGGAGCAGCAAGTAGTCTCCTCTCTAATGCAAATAGGATGATTAGGTAGACAGATCTTGTAGCACCTTTAAGACTAACTGAAATAAAGAAGTTGGCAGCATGAATTTTCGTAGACTTCAGTCTACTTCCTCAGATGCAAATAGTGGAGTGGAAATCAGGAAAGACATATATATGCCATTGGTATGTGAGAATGTCAATTCAAATTAAAAATCCTTTCTATATGGAATTATTTTATTTTAATCCTTCCTTTCTTCCAAGATAGGCTCCACATGTTATTAATAATGTTAAATAGTTTTATAATATAATAATAATAATTTTTTATTTATAGCCCACCCCTCTGCTCAGCAGTCGGGGCGGGTTACAGCATTTTAAAACATACAGAGTTAAAAACATTCCCTCATCCCAGAATCTACCCCTCCCATCCCATTAAAACAAGATTAAACTATAAAGAAATTAAAATGCCATAATGCAATAAAAACAACAAAACAATAGGGCAACCATAATAAAAAGGAACAATAGGAAGCATAGGAACCATCTCCCCTAGAGCCAGGGAATTATTCTGGGAAGGCCCGCTGGAAGAGATCCGTCTTTACTGCTTTTTTAAAAGCAGCAAGAGTAGTAATAAGACGGATCTTGTCGGCAGGTCATTCCATAGTCTAGGAGCAGTCACAGAAAAGGCCCTCTGGGAGGTCTGAGACAGCCTAGGTTTTATTGGCTGTAACAGATTTCTCCCAGAGGACCGGAGGGCGCGGGGGGGATCGTATGGGGAGAGGCGGTCCCTAAGATAAGGAGGACCCAAGCCATGTAGAACTTTAAAGGTTAACACCAACACCTTGTACTGTGCCCGGAAACTAATCGGCAGCCAGTGGAGGGATTTAAGCACCGGTGTTATGTGCTCCCTCCTGGATGTGCCTGTAATTAACCTGGCTGCCATATTTTGGACCAGTTGTAGTTTCCGGGTTAGGCACAAGGGTAGCCCCATGTAGAGTGTATTGCAGTAATCCAGACGTGAGGTTACCAGAGCATGTACCACAGCTTCCAGATCCCTCATGTCCAGATAAGGACGCAGTTGGCGTATCAGCCGAAGCTGATACTAGGCGCTCCTGACCGCTGCACTCACCTGACTAGTCATGTGACGCGACGAGTCTAGGAGGACCCTCAAGCTGTGAACACAGTCCTTAGAGGAGAATGTGACTCCGTCCAGGACTAGAGACTGTATTCCCAAATCTGGTTTCGGGCCTGTAACTGTAAGTACCTCTGTTTTGTTTGGATTCAATTTCAATCTGTTTTTCCTCATCCAATCCATTACCGCTCTAAGACAGTTATTGAGAGAAGAGATGCCATCTGAAGTCTGAGCCGATGATCTAGTCATGGAGAAGTATATCTGGGTGTCATAAGCATACTGAAGACACTGTGCTCCATGCCTCCAAATGATCTCACCCAGCGGCTTCATGTAGATGTTAAATAACATCGGGGACAGGATGGCGCCCTGAGGGACACCACAATTAAGCTCTATTTTAGATAAGCAACTGTCCCTGAGCCTCACCCTCTGGGATCTGCCCGAGAGGAAGGAACGAAACCACTCCAAAGCAGTGCCTCCAATTCCTAACTCTCTCAGGCGATCCAAGAGGATGGCATGATCTATAGTGTCAAAGGCCGCTGAGAGATCCAAGAGCACCAACAGGGTCACACTACCCCTGTCGATGCCCTGGCGGAGGTCATCGGTCAGAGCAACCATGGCAGTCTCAACTCCATATCCTGTCCTGAAACCGGTTTGAAATGGATAAGATAATCGGTTTCATCCAAGACTGCTTGGAGTTGGGAAGCAACTGCCCTCTCGATCACCTTGCTAAGAAAAGGTAGCAAGGAGACTGGTCTGTAGTTGTTTCTATCCAGGGGATCCAGGAAAGGTTTTTTCAGGAGTGGCCTAACCGCCGCCTCCTTTAAACAAGATGGTACATTACTTTCCCGGAATGATGCGTTGATTGTGTCCTGAAGGAAAACCTTCAACGCGTCCCCCCCAGACAACCAGCCATGATGGACATGGATCGAGGGGGCAAGTTGTCTTCCTCACTCTTCCAAGGAGCTTGTCTACGTCATCGGTACTCACAGATTGTAATTGATCCAGTAAAATGCCATCAACAGAGTTACTGGGTGCCTCGTCTACAGATTCTGCCAGAACACTGGTGTCCAAGTCGGCTCTTATCCGAGAGATTTTATCTGCAAAGTAGATGTTAAATGCCTCACAGCAGGCTGTCGTTGAGTTAAGTAGGGAATTCGGCGCAGGTGAAACCTTCGTCAATTCCCCCACCACCCTAAACAGCTCTGCCGGGCGAGACTCCGCAGACGCAATACGTGCAGAACAGAAAGATTTCTGCGCTGCACGTAAAGCCTCCCTATAGGAATCGAGATGCTTCCTAAGGCGAGTTCTGTCGGATAAGAGACGAGTCCTCCACCATTCGCGCTCTAGTTATTTTCCTGCCCGCTTCATCCTCCTAAGCTCCTCAGTATACCAGGGCCTACGATTCGAAGCGGGCCGGAAAGGACGCTTGGGAGCGATTGTGTCAATAGCCCTGGTGAGATCGGTGTTCCAAGTATCCACCAAGGCTTCGACAGAATCACCGGCGTTACCAACCATTAAACCCTCTAAGGCTTTCTGGAAACCAATTGGTTCCATTAGCCTTCGAGGGCGGACCATTCTAATGGGTCCACCACCCCTGGGAGGGCAGATAGTAGCTCTTAGTTCCGCCTTGATCAGGTAATGATCTGTCCATAACAATGCGGAGGTTTTGTTGACCTCCACCCACGGATATTCCTGCTCCGTACTAAAGACCGCATTGAGGGTATGACCAGCACAATGCATGGGCCCGTCAACCAATTGGGATAGGCCCATGTTTGTCATGGTATCCATGAACTCCCGAGCTGCACCAGTTAGATTTAATAAACTGGTCTCAAGAGGAATGTTGAAGTTGCCCAAGACCAAAAGTCTAGGCGACTCCAACAGCAGCTCTGAGACCAGCAAGGACAGCTCGGTTAAGGAGTCTGTTAAGCAACGGGGTGACCGGTATACCAACAGAATCCCTAAACTATCCCTGGTTTTCAGACTAAGGTACATACACTCGATATGAGTCGTTTTCTGGATAGGCTTCCTGATCAAGGTTAAGGTGTTTCTGTGAACCAAGGCTACACCACCACCCCGCCCACTTTCCCTTATCTGCTCGGAGGATCTGCGCCCATATTGTGGCACTTGCGTCCCCCAGCCAGGTCTCAGTAAAGCATGCCAGGTTGGCCGCCTCATCCACCAAAAGATTGTGGATGATATGGGTCTTGTTTTTGACTGACCTGGCATTGCAAAGGAGCAGATTAAGGGTCTGTGGAATGGCTGGCATGCTCTCCAAGTTATCTTGGGAAACAGAGTAAACTGAAAGAGGGATAGGTATTAGACATCGATCCCTCCTTCTTTTGTAACATTTGTTAACTCTGTTACCGCCATACCTTCCCTGCTCCCACACAACCTCAATGCCTGCTCCCAGACTATAACTGGCTCCATTGTATGGATGGGGAGATGGGTGAGCCAGCTAATTCCTGTCCCTAATAAGTGGCAGCGTCTTTTATAGATAGATGGCGAAAAAGAAAAGGGGCTAGGAGGACCTCTCAACTGAGGCTTCTTCCAGAGCAAATGATTTTCCTCCTGATGACATTCTGGGAGTTTGAGATATTAACAAACGAAAGATCTGGTGATGGTGATACTGGCCCCACCCAGACCTCTGCGGCCCCAAATGCCGCCGATCGCCGCGTGGTTGCTGGGGGAGATGTGGAATTCGGGCAGGGTTTTATCCCTGCCGGTGCTCCTCCCGGCTTCCCACAGGTGTGGCAGCTCAGGCTGCTCCCGATGGTCCCCCGAGGGCTGAGCAGAGGCTAGAGCAGTCCTCCGCGGCCCCAAACGCTGCCAATTGCCACGTGGTTGCTGGGGGAGAGGTGGAATTTGGGCGGGGTTTTATCCTCGCCAGTGCTCCTCCTGGCTTCCCACAGATGTGGCGGCTCAGGCCGCTTCAGATGGTCCTCCGAGGGCTGAAAGCCGGGGCTAGAACAGTCCTCTGTGGCCCCAAACGCCGCCGATCGCCGTGTGGTTGCCGGGGTTTTATATTCATCAGCTGCAGGCATGAAATAGCAGGCTTTGCATTTCATGTACATGATGCCTTTGTGCTCATGTGCATTCATATTTATGCATGTGCATGAAAAACAAGATAGATCAATTTGCACAAGAAGCAAAAGGAATTATTGCAACTAGATGATCCTTGGGATCCCTTCCAACTCTACAGTTCAATGATTTCCACTCAGAGTTTTAATGTTGGGAAAGACCTCATAACACAACTTTAAAAACGTATCTCCTAGAAGCAAAAATTAGAGACAGAGCAGGAAGTAAAGCTATTTCTGATAAAGGGATTGCGGAACATATGCTGGTTTGAAGACGAATGACTACTGTCATGTGTAAGAGAGCTTGGACTAAGGTCTTCCTTTCTCTTCCTACTGTCATGTGTAAGAGAGCTTGGACTAAGGTTTAAATTTTGGGACATGAAATGAAGGTGATAGTTGTAGCTAGTGCTCCAGCTCCAGCTCTGCAAATCTTCTGTTCTTTTGGTATGGCATATTTGCAAACAGTAGCCATTGCTAGTGAATTGTGTCATAGTGAACTGTAACTGAAATTGTAAAGGTCTGAACAGAGCTGAGAGTAGTCAATGAAGACTACTCAAAAAAAGGAACCAACAGCTTTTCACAGATTGCAATCATAGAAGAAAGGAGCATTAAGCATTACCTTTGGCACTGTAACTGTTTTTAGCACTCAGTATTCTTCCAAGTTCCAAATGTTCAGTTTTTATCCAGAGCCTTCTCATGAAATGTTCTTTTCTTGTACCCCAACTATCATTAACTTATAATTAACCCCTCTTGTACAACAAATGTAAAGTACCACTAACATCACATGACTCCTAGGCAAATAACCGGTGAGATGGAAGCATTGTTCAAAGGAGGAAAACGTTCCATAACGTTTCTGGATGAAGCTAGGCCAACAAGTCCGTCACTAAAATATGTAAGTCGTGAGCCGAATTGAGGCGTGAAGTCCAAGTTGAGTCATTGAAGCGACTATAGTCCGACGTGAGTCTGAGTCAATAGACTCAAGTCTACATCAGTGGCAAAATCTCACTTCAATAATTATGTTGGGGGAGTTTTTAGAATTTCACATATACATGTCTTTACATGTTTTCTATGCACACATTATTCTGCTTTAATAATAAATGTATAATTGTGTATGCTTCATGCATATGTGAGAGAATGAATGAAAGACATCTTGGTTTATTTATCTTGAAGACAGCTTTAAATGTAGTTTAAGGCCTTAAACGATAAGGGAAGAACTAACACAAGCAAGTGTAGAGCATTTTTTAAACTTGTTTTTATGGGAGCTTTAGGGTATTGCCATATGAGAAAGAGCCCCATCTGGTTCCTGCAAGGAGACAACTATTGGTCCATTTCAACATGTAACTTCATACAGGAGATATAAGTTGTATTATTATTCTTTTGTACTTTCCCAGACTGTAAAGGAGTTGGGGAAAGACTCATTTATTGCCTTGGGTATTCCATACATCACTCTCCTGGTCTTTTTGTCTCCCAATCTCTGTCTTATTGTGAATTGCTACCTTAGCCTGAAAAAAATCATGAAGTGATGCCTATGGTGACCTGACCAAGTTGGTCTGCAGAAGTGTGATTGTTCCTAGAACTGATTAGAAGATCTTGGTAACATCCTGACTGACGTTTTTGACAATTGTGAATACAATTGTACATATTCAGACCCACATGGACTTGGTGTGGTTTCCCTCTGGATCACTGGCTGGGCAGCAGGCAAGAGTGCAGGCTTGAGTCTGTGCTACTGCCAGGTCAGTGAATCTTCCTGCTAGAGTCCATAAATGCTCCCCATTTGTGCTTCTAGTTGGCCATCTGTGCTTCTTCTTTTCATTACAGTGTTCTGTACTGTATAGTGACAATCAATTTTAACAACATGCCCTCAAGTCATCCCCTAGGAAATGGTTTTATGTCCATTCTTGCTGTCTGTCATAAATGGCAATCTTCAAATTCTCTTTCCCATCATACTGTCTGTTCTGCAATCCATCTAGCAAAAATGGTTAACTTCCTGCGGTCAAGGCTATATATGTTCATCACTGGACTTTAATGGAACACAGCCTGACTCCAAACTCTTCAATTTATTTTTTCCCTTACCAAAAATAACATATGAGAATGCTTAAAAGAAATTGTCTGGGGTTTGTGGGTTTTTGGGCTATGTGGCCATGTTCTGGAAGAATTTATTCCTGACATTTCACTTGCATCTGTGGCTGTCATCTTCAGAGTTTAGTGGTATGGAAGTGAGTGAGGTATATATGTGGCTTATTTCTTGGAATAAACTGAAAGTGACTTCTGGTTTACTTCCTGGTTATAAAAGGGCCTTGTCTGAGCATAAAACAGACCAGGGATAAAACCATGGCAAAGTTGCCTCCAGTGATGCCTAGAGGTTTTGGAAACATTTGGAAAATTTTCAGAATAATTGAAAATTATTCTGGGGTGGGCGCAGTAGCCTATTCAAAAACTTGGAGGTTGCTTGCTGTTTGTAGGCTACACTTTCCCTAGGCTTAAGAACAAAACAATTTAATCTTGTCACTTTTTCTCTCCCGAGGCCATACTATTCTGTTTGTATCTTATTTGTCCAAGCTTCTATAATTATTCATCTTTTGATTTAAATAGTATTGGAGGTGAGGGAGAGTTTAAACTTTACGGCCAGGTAGCCATTATTTCTGCGCATCCCATTTTTGTGTATGTGTGCTCATGATCAATTTTCCGCTTGATTAACAGTGAAAGTATTCAAATATGTAATAGGCATGACATGTTAACCCACAAATATGTGTCCAGTGCAGTAAATACTGTTTCGTATGTGTTTATCTGCTAGTCTGCCTACCTTTCTTAACTACAGAAAGATTATATCTGGGTAGGAAAAATCAATGAAGTAGCCCAACCTCAGAATGTGGAAATCTCCAGCACATTGTTTAGGAAAGCATGTTGTGAGTTTTGAGAAATTCTCAGCTTACTTTCTGAAATAGAAATACTAGCAGAATTAATATTTTATAGAAAATTGATGGGTTTTTTTTTTGTCATTCTATTAGTAACATCTGTAGAGCTGTGACTGTGCTCATGCTTTTGTTTTGTTTTATTTTACAGGTTGTACATGCCCACAAGCCACATTTCATGGCATTGCACTGTCAAGAGTTTGGTGGGAAAAACTATGAAGCATCCATGTCTCATGTGGACAAGTTTGTTAAGTAAGTAACAAGACAGGTGCAATTCAAAGCTAAATTATGTATTCCCTTTGCTTAGATGTCAAAATGGGGAGGGCTGAGGGATGGTGGTAAACAAAGAAATTTGAGGCTATCTTTGGAGTGATAATTTGAAAATGCTCTCAAATTGCGTTCTTTCTTTACCAACCCACTCAACAATGGACATTTTGATAGCTTAATTTGTACCATACTTTAAGCATTATACTCTATGAAGTTTTCGTGTTATTTTTAAAATCTTTTTAAAAGGCTTTTCTGTGGAATTGAATTGACCTGTCATTACAGGTTATTTCAAGGAAATAAGAAGCATAGGAAGATGGTTTATGATAGGTCAAACTGTATGTCAGTCTAGCCCTTATATGGCTTTGACAAGAAGCAGCCGTCCAACATCTGAGGCAGCATCTTTGCCCATCACCTACAATCTGATTCTTTTAACTGGCGATGCCCGGGCTTGAACTGCAGTCTTCTGCATGCACAGATTACTGTCTATGGTCTGTTCTTGCAGGGATGTAGTATTTCCCTCATCATATAATAGCAGTGTGTGTTAGGCATGGATTTTAGAATGTACTGGTTTGCTGATGTACTTTGCAAACTGCTGTATAGATAACTTGTGGTAAACCCAAGGGCATTTAATTTCTCAATTTCTGGTTTTATTTTTAATAAGAAAAGGTGTGTGTGTACATGTTTATATGTATGAGAAATAGAGATAAGGACAATGAAGAAATAATTTTGTGTTTAATATTTGATAAGGAAAAAAATGGAAACTAGAGTGACTTAATACTCTCTTTAGTTCACGTGTGGCAACCAATAGGCCCCCTGGGCTGCATACACTTCAGACATTTTTTGTGTGGCCTGCAGGCCCTTCCCAAAATGCCTCATTCACCATAGAAGAACAAAAATGAACCAAAAAGACAATTGAAAAGATTCTCTTTTAACATAGGGTGAAACAACCAGCACCTTATTGTGCCCTGCTGGCCTAAAAGCCCACTTTTAGTTTTATTTGGAGGGAAGGTAATAATAATAATAATAATAATATGATTTATTTCTGGCCCACCTACGGTATATCCAAAAGGAATCAAAGTGGGTTACAACAAAAAAAATAAAAGAATACAATAAGAAAACAAATAAAAGTTACATAAGAAGCAATCCCCTTCCCAACTCCCAAATCCCAACATTAACCAAACACTTAAAATATGAAGTAAAATCAGTTACAAGATGATCCCAATAAAATTGGCTAAAATGTCAGCTAAAACTTGCAAAAGAACATAGGGCAAAGATATTTATTATAAGTACCGGTACATCCTATAAGGGTTCTAGGGCAGAAAAATTGGCTCTTCGGCCAGGGAAAATATCCACTCCTGGTTTAGAATTGGATAAGGATAAACCTTAGTCAAGAATTTAATGTTACTCCAACTTCAGTGTCACGTGCCTGTTGCCCCATCAGTCTTTCTGTTTTAAGCACATGGAATCCCCCTTCAAACCTTCCGGCTTCAACATAGGATGCTTGGATTGAAGCTGGCACGTATAGAGATATTGAGGGTGAGGCCAGTGCAGATAGCCCTGGTTCTCTTTCCATGGGTACTCATACAAAGTATGAGTAGGGCTGTAGTACATATTATATCTTTCATTACATGATATTGAATGGTTCTGGCAAAATGGAGTCAGATGAATTTCTCATCAATTTTGGAAAGCTTTTTAAACAATGTAAAATCTACAAAGCTTTTCTATACTTCAGAATGTTATGTCATAATTTATATACTCCTCTGGTTGAATACTTGTCACAAGGATAATAATAGGTAAGGACTGAGGCCATGTCGAGCAAGGCAAATTGGTTTTGTATTTAAAATAACATGGTTGGTGCTGCAGTATGGAAAGAACTTCAGTTTGGAGAATTACCCAACAGAAGGTGTTATTTTCTTCTGTCACTGAATCTTCAGTCCAGCTAATGAGTGAGGAAGAAGGGTCAGATATAGTATGCATTATTAGTGTGATTAGCTCCATTGCACATGCTTAGAATGAAATAAAATTACACAGTTTGAAACAGCAGCACATGCTTTACATTCAGATGTTTTCTATTTCTTAGAGCCATTTCAAAATGTGCTACCAGTTTCTCTGGTAGATTAATCGTACTGATATTTCTAAATATGTATTTGGAAAGCAAATCAATTTGGCTGTCCTTTTTGTACTTTTACTTAATATTTAACAGCTTGTTAAGATCATCTATGGAATATCTTCATGTAATTTTAGGGTTTGTAAAAATTCTGTATTAAGATTTTATATCCATCTAGTCTGTTTTATCTGCTTATGAATCCATCTTACTGTTATTTCAGAATCAAAATTCTTTTCATTGTTATGTCAAGACTGAACATGCTTAACAGTTTTGTCAGTCATACTCCCAAATCCATAGAAAGTGTGTGCCATGAAAACAGCACAAATCTTGTCCAGAACTATTAAGTTCACTTATAAATTAGACTGTGTACCCATACTTTGTCTTTCAATTTGACATTGGATTATCAAGGTAGAAATTCAGTACATAAAGATTTTCCAAACACTCACTACATACATATCTGATTAGTTTTTGCTTGATGCATCCATAATAATGCAATGCTGCATGGCCACAGTAAAAAATGTAGCAAAAGGACTAGGCAGAATTTCTATAGATGCAGTGGTTTTCTCAGTTGCTTACTGCAGATATAGCCCTTGTTCTTTTTGCTAAACCATGCATACAAGTTATAGTATATCTCCAAATGCTACCATAACTCTCTGTTTAAATGAGCTCTGAAAATCTAGGCACCATTGTGATGGCAATGTATTTTGTAATAAGCGGCTGAGATAAGCAGCTTTCCTGCAGAAATTTGGGAAAGATGAATGCTTTTTGACATTCAGGCCTCAGTTCACATTGAAAGTTTTCTGCTTAATTGGAAAGCGTGCACGAACTGAAGCCTTGGGATTATAGAACAACAACAAAAAAAAAACTTTCCCAAGCTGGTCCTGCTTTTAAATTCCACATTCGGCTGCTATATTTCTGTTACTGATAACTTGAATGATTCATCAGTGTAGCTTAAAACATTTCTGCCATCTTTTATTTTGGTATCTCATGTTTTGATTATGCTGACCTCTCTGTGCTATATTTCTTTTAGTTTAATAATTTGGATCCTAATGTTTTGGGGAGGGAAGGTTGAAATTTCACTCCTCATGAACAATTGTGAAATATATTCAACTTCTATTTTGGTATCCTCTGTCTTGATTGTGCTTCCTCCATGTTATATTTCTCTCAATTTCATATGGATCCTAATTATTTTTGGTTCAATATTTACTGCTAGCCAGCAACAATGATATCTATGTGTCTTTTATCTAATCCTTGTTTTGCTATTAAGACCCTGAAGTGTCAGATGTAGCTGTCCTACTTTATTTTTGCTAATGAGTCCTTTTCAGTCATTTTTTCTCCACAGAAGCTAATATGAAAGGATTTGTTGCAGTTCTTGCTTTACTTAAAATAGTGAAACAGTGCCCTCTGCTGATATGGATCAACAGAGATTTGTTTGGTGGCTTTTTTTATTGCTTCCTACATTATACAATAATGTATTCTTCTATATGTTATTTAAGTGAAAAGTATGTGTAAAGTCTAATGATGAGTGGTATGAGGTCAACTGACAGTGGTGAACAAAAATGGCACAATGTAGAAGCATTACAGTGGCAATTTGTGATAAGATGCAATTTATTCCCCAAGATAATTTGTATATGTTTTTATTTTTATCCTTCGAGAATCCAAGGGAATCTTAGTATGTTTATTTAAAATAAATAGATACTTAATGCTTATAAAAGTGTTTATTTTTTCTTTCATTTTCAATCTTTCAGAGAACTGTTATCAAGTGATGCAATGAAAGACTACAACAGAGCCCGGGTTTACCTGGATGAGAATTTCAAGTCGCAGGAACACTTTACGGTAAATTTCCCAGCATTTTCTTCAGGGTTTTTTTCATGCTGGCATAACATTACTTATTCATCACATAGGGTAGCTTTGACAGCCATTACTACTGGTGAAGATTTTGTATTTAGGCTACAATTGTAACTGCACTTACTAATGGCTAAACCTTTCTCAGTACAGTGGAGCTTGTATTCTGAATGAGCATGGGAATTGCACCACTCATTGGTGTTCAACAAGCACCAATAGATGCATTCACTTAGAGTCCTGATTGACACTTGGAATGAAATAGCTTGATAGCTTCACAAATGGTATAGAAACCTGCAATCATTTTGTCAGATCCTGTATCATGTGGTCCTTTCTGTATATTTTCTTTATCTTGTTGTAAAGCAGTGGTAGGCAACCTTTCCCCTTTAAGGGCCAAGGGACTTCAGCTCCCAGAGGCTTCAGCCATGTTGGCCAATAGTCCCATGTTGGCCAATAGCTCTGGGATTCTGGGAGCTGAAGTCCCTCGGCCCTTAAAGAGGAAAGGTTGCCTACCCCTGTTGTAAAGGAAGGGTGGGAAAATTTGGGGCATCTGAATGCTAGTATCTGCAGTAGGATGCACTCACACAAAGAGTTGGCAAGTTGGCTGCAGCTGTGAAAATGCCCCTTTTATGGCACAAATTTCATTCTCTTTAGCTACCTTGTAGTAGTCTGCTGCTGAAATTAGCTTGCCTTACATTGGTTTCTACTATATCATATTTTGGTGGTAGTACTTTCTTTAAAGGGTGTCTCAGGGGAAGTGTTTCCTGGTTGCTTCTGAAATTTTGCTTCCAAAATTTGATAGTTCCATTTTGAGGGGAGCTTTGGGGAACTTCAGAAGCAGTTTTTGGAGACCACTGCCTTAAAAGGTGGAAGGTTGTTTTATCTGCCAATTTTTAAAGGTTCAGAATGCCCATCAGTTTCATCAGCAGTGTGGTAGTTTGTAAAGGAATTTTGCAGAATTCCTCAAGATGGTTTTGCATGTGCTTGCAGTGTTTTCAGTATAACAACACAGTATTGCAGAGTTTTTCTTATGATGCTGTGGCAACGTGGCTTTGCTTTAAACTGACATATAGTATACCTATGGAGGAGGCACAGGTTATACAGTTACAAAGCAATACATGAATTTATTTACTTATTTTAAGCCATTTTATATGATAGAAACTCTTACCTCGTGGCTTAAATAAAAGAATTACAATATTTTGCAGTTGTGCATCTTGTAAGCATTAGAAGGACACATTTTGCATACCCCCCCCTTTTTCTATAAAAACCATATTACTATGACATATACATATTACTACCACATTATGACTTGGTACTTTTTTTCTCAGACTTTTTCTTCTTTCGTTTGAATTCTGCTACACTGTAATGTCTTGTTTTTAGGCTCAGTTTTGATGCCACTGTGATCCTTCCCCAGGCAGGGGAAAGGTAACAGTATTTTCTAAACTAGTAGCAGAGAGAGAACAAGAGAACTGGTGCACTTTTATTGGCCTAGAAAGAATGTTGTGATACGATGACTGCCATAGAATCAGTCTTTCACTTTGCTAGGTAGTCTCAACTCAACAGCTTCATGGTAGTTTTTTTCTATCCTGGGAAAATATTACTGCTGTCAGATAGGAGGGAGGCACTGCAGACTGACAATGTGTGGGAAGAAAGAACAAATAGATTAGAGATACAGATACATAGGTAGCATGATTGGGGCATTCCAGGGAATAGTTCAAGATGTCCTTTTGCCCAGACCTCACCGCAGTTTTTGTCTACTGTATTTGTCACATCCCTAGAGGGAAGTTTGTAGGGAACATCATGATTCTGAATGGAGTATATTATTGAATCTGGATGGAGGAATATATTAATTCCTCCAGCCTCCTTGTGTGACGGTCACTAAACAGAATTTGAAACTTGACAAGCTCTGCTATGGATTAGTCATTCTTGGCTCTGAATCTGGGAATTAAGGACGTTGCCTCCATTACCTCTGAAGGAACATAATTTGGGACTGTACATTTTATTTCTGACTTGTTACTGGATGCATATGTGGCAGTGGAGTACCATCTTCCAGCTGTGTCTGATACACCAATGCCGTTGTTCCTGCACAGAAGGCCTGGCCACAATAATCCATATCTGGTCAAACTCCTGTTTAGACTATTGTAATTTGTTGTTAGTGGAGCTGGCCTTGAAAACAACATGGAGATTTTACTTTGTACTTCGTGTATGTTTTTAACTCTATATGGTTTTATCGTTTGTAAGCCACCTTGAGTCCCAGTTTTGAAGAAAACTGTGCCAGCAAAATAAACATATGAATAGACTGGGCCTACTGCCTGCTATTGGTCACTGAACTCAATTCAAGATGCTGATTTTGACATGAACTCCTCTAACATACTTAGAACTCTTTTTTTTTTATCATCCTGCTGTCAACTTAGATACACTGGAAGACTCTTTAGTTTATACCATCACCTAATGATACTCAGTTTAACTTAAACAGCCTTCTCAGTGTGTGATATTACACTTCTGGCTGTCCTGTATATTTTTTCTGTTTTTGCTGGTTAGTTTTATTAATTATTAGTTTTATTGATAAAGAGTATAGTCTAACCCACCCTGGGATTGTTTTACAGTGAGTGAATGAAACAGCTATTAGAAAGAGGAGATAGACTGAGCCAGGACAGTTAAAGTGGCCTCAAGCTGCACTATTTCTGGCAGTCTGTAAAGGCCCACAGTGTTTTTGTTATTTGTGATTTTTTCACATTCACGAGGGTCCTGTGCCCCTACCCCAGCAAATGTGGAGGGACCACTGTATATGGTAACAATTAGATCTGCACTATTTATGTTGGTATTTGCTTTATAAATACCATGTTTGGTATAGATAAACAAATAATACAGGTTGGTATTTAGTTATGGATTCATAACCTAGAGTTGAGGATCTATGATTGGTCTGTATTTGGTAAAACTATGTAGTCTTACTGGGAACCAACGTAAATGCAACCCAGTCCATTTTAAGAGCACGCAGCCAGATCGTGTGAAGGAGGTCTGTTCAGCTTTCGATTGGGTGCAAGAGGACAAAGATTTCACTCTGCTCTTCCCAGTAATCAAGCGTATAACAATCAGCAGCGGTATCCTATCCCAGGTCCTTGTGGCAACCCTGCTCACTGGCAGGAATGGGATGGAAAGTTATTCTCGTTGCACTCTAATCAGAAGCTGAAAGGGCTTCCTTTCCGCTGGTATGGTGGCTGGTTCTGAAGGTGGAAAGGGGAGTTGCTCCAGGAGGCATTACTTAGTTACATCTCCGTAAGTAGGTCGCTGAACTAGTATACCAGCAATCATATTTATTTATATTATTGGCTATATAGTATATTTGGGGAAATTCGCATGGTGCTTTTTGCTGTTTAGCAGCCTTTAATTCCTGTGAGCATCTTTCCATTACTATTTCCCAATTCCGTTTGCAGCTTCATTGCTGCTCTCACAATCTGCTGCCATTTCAATTGATTTGTTGTGGCAGCACATTTTGTTTGCAAGCATCTGTGGCACTGTCATATCAGATACAATTTTAGTGACAGAATTGCACAACATCCTGCAAACAGTAGTAGATGAAGATGGTAATAATGATAAAAACAGTGCCTAATTATTAAGTAAAGGAAATAAAGTAATAACCAATTGAATCAACATGAATATAGTTGCAGACAGTTATGAATTTTTAAAGTTTAAAGCTCCCATAATGATAAATTTCAGTACTTTGACTTAATATGACCTTTTAACAAGGGAATAGTAACTATGCTATAATATAGGATAACATTGTTAAATAAATAGCATTATTTTACCTTAAAATTATGTTCTCATTATTACAAAAATGGTAAAGTTAATTTTTGTTAGATTAATGATATTTGAGCAATTTTCTCAGTCAAGCCTGGCTCAAATAATTGGTCATTAATTGAAAAAGGAAATTGAATCTAATTTATCTTGTACATAAATCCTATGAGAGTTATTAATGGGTCTCAGAAAATATCCGTGTGTTCCCAGAAATGAATGAAACATGTTGGACTTTGTGAGCATATTAATCGTGGCAGTTGGGGAGTTTTGCTAAATATCAAATGATTTAGGATAAGACTGACATAATTGAATTTAGTACAGGGAGAATTTCAAATACTCAATTAGATTTGAGAGACCATTTTATCTCTTTAAAAGAGTAAAGACTTTTCCCTCTCCCTGTCCTCCTCCCTATCTCATTCACTGGGCAAAGCTGCACAATCCCACCAGGAGGTGGAGCTAAGGTATTACTTTTGCACAAAATTATGGCTTCTTAATATTATTTTTGTAGATTTTGGGCAGTTGTGCTGAATATGTGTCTCATACCTTTTTTAAATAAACAAATGTAAGGTCTGAACATTCTGGAAATAAAGTTAGCTAAATACTGAAAATATTTGGCATTCTTGTTTTAGGGCAAGACTTATGGGTTGTTTTTGTGTGCCTTCACAAAAGACATTTCTGACTTGTGTGCCCAAGGCATGGGGTTTCCTTGGCAAGTTTTTCAGAGTGAGTTTGTCATTGCCGTCCTCTGAGGCTGAGAAAGTGTGACTTACCCAAGGTCATCCAAAGGGTTTCCATGGCCAAGCTGGGATTCAAACCCTGGTTTCCAGAGTCATAGCCCAGTGCTCAAACCACTACACCATGCTAGCTCTCAAGACATGTGGGAAAGGAACACAATGCCATAGGAAACCATTTTTGAAAACACAATTAGAAGCACTAAAATGTGAACAAACTTAGGGCCTTTGCAGATTGCTAGAAATAGTGCAAATTGAGTTCACTTTAACTGCCCTGGTTCAATGCTAGGGAATCATGGGAACTGTATTTTTTTCTGAGACATTGAGCCTTCTCTGTCAGAGAGCTCTGGTGCTACAATAAACTACAGTTCCCATGATTCCCTAGCACTGAGTCAGGGCCGTTAAAGTGGACTCAAATTGCACTATTTCTGGCAGTCTGCAAAGGCCCTTAGGGACCTGTGTTCGCAGCTGTGTAATGCAGGCTCATGCCTGGTTGCCTATGGCAGATTGTATGCAATGATGTTCATCTGAGAGTGGGACAAATACTAGTGGGAGGATAGATTGTACCTCACTTCTGCAGCAGTTTTGTGCAGGATAAAAAAGCAATTCAAGTGGGAGGAGAGGAAGGAGAAGTTTTTGATGTAGAGGGAAGTCCATTCATGGATGGGGTCCTCTGTTATCCATAGCCTGAATAGATTGAATGAATAGAATAGACAACCCTTTTAGATTGTTGATATGCCACCATGGCTATTCAAGGTCTGTGCAGGCAGGTGAAGTTATGTTCTCTTATAACTATCGTATATACTTGACTATAATTCGAGAAATTTATGCCCAAAAATTGACCCCAAAAACCTGGGTTGACATATACATAGGTCAATACAGTAATAAGCTCGCCCCTAAAGTCTCTTCTGCAACCCGGACGTCCTCTGAAGGGACAGCCAGGCTGGGGAAAGGTTGAAGGGCAAACATTTGCCTTTCCTCCACCTCCTCAGCCCAGGTGTCCTCTGAGGGCTGAAGAAAAGCTTGGGGGCAGCAAATGTTTGCCTTCCCTCCTTTTCCTCAGCCTGGGGGTCTCCTGAGGGAGGGAGAGGAAGGGGTACCCTTGACTTATCCTTGGGTCATATAAAAATCCCTAATTTTAGTCCCAAAACCTGCCCTCAACTTATACATGACGTCAACTTATAGCCAAGTATATACGGTAGTAACTTTGTAGACTTATTTATAATGCTTTGGTAGAACATTAGTGATTATGATATGAAAGTCTAGGTTAAAAGCTCCATCTTGCTTGTTTGGGGTTTTGGAGAACATATTTTGGATTCTCAACTGTCATCTCCAAGCAGTTACATGTTTTATCTCCGAGCTCTGCCCACCCCCATAGCCAGTGATGAGAAATGGTGGAAGGTACAGTTCGAAATGTCTGGAGGTGACATCTTTCATATTCCGGAAGTAAAGCCTCATCCAGTCCAGCCTAATGACCCACTGAATGAGACTCAACTGACTGAAAAACAAGGGACAGGCTTACCTCTTGTTCTTTACACAAATGTTGCAGAAACTGATGTATTCCAGGCATTGTTTGACTACAGCAACCATAATCTCTGACCATTAGTTATACTGGCTTCTTGGTCCCCACTACCCATTCCTTACACAGTTTTCAGCATGAATCATAGCAATAATACAAACCTATAGAACCCTTGTAGCTAATTTTTGTATTCAAATATTTCTAGCTTTCACACACACTGATGATGGCACTGTCTCTGTTCTTTTTATGCCACTGAAATCTATTGTTGTATTCGAAGTTAGTTTCTGATAAAACGTATTTTATTCACATTAGTTCTTTTTTTCTTTTTCATTCTCTTTGTTAATTTCAGTTGTCTCGATATCTCTTTGTGTCCTTACTTTCTTCTTGTCAAAATCTAGTTGTGTTGTTCTTGTTGAAGGAACCTGGATTTTGTTGGGTTTTTTTTTTTTATTTCAAATTGCTCCACAAAGCAATGTGCAGGAATCCAGAAATTTACTTCAAGTATGCTTAAGTGCTTCAGCTGGTCTTTTAGTGGAATGATTGACTTGTTTGTCCTTAGCAGATTCAAAGATGTCATATTACATATTCTTATTGGAAGTGCTCTGTTTATTTTTGTTTTAAGTTGTATATTTATTTATTTCAATATACTTTTCATATATTCAGTGTAGTCTATAAAATACATTTTTCACTGACAAAAAAGCAATACTTTAATATTTCATTCACCAACATTATCGTAATAAGCCTTTTGAAAAGGTCGATTAATACAAATACTTACTGTGTAGTATGAATATTCTCTTTCTCTGACTAACTAACCCAACAGAACAAGCACTCCTCTTTTTGAAACAAATGTGCCATATGCAAATGTTACACTTCTGTGCAAACAGCTGATGGCGTCAAAGTTGGGACAGACATCTCAGGTCAAGGGCTGCTATTCAAAAAAGAGAAACACAAATCTCTTGGGTATATGGACTAGCTGTGCAGTTCTTCCAGTCCTGCCCTTTGCACATTGATGAAGCATAGCCAATATTATAATAATTGTGCCATCAGTGTACATAGTATTTTATAGGTTATACATAAAGATAGATCCCCTGTCCCAAAATTAAAACTCTTAATTTTGATAGTGGGAGAGGTGAGATACAATGATGACTACTATCACTTTTCCTCCCTTTCTTAAAATCTATTTTCTTTAGCTATCATAATCATGGCTACACTTTTTTCTTTTCTATTGGTTTGTTTTATTTAAGAATCATTTGATACTGCTTTTCATTTTTTTAAAAGAGACTGTGAGACGAATTTCCTTTTAGCAGAGTCTTTTCCAAACTCTGATTGGAATACAGATAGTTATAACTTTTTACGTTGGGGGGCTTAATTGTTAGAGAACTTTGGAAATGTGTCATCCTGTTTATTTAAGATCTTAAACTCTCAGATTTAAACATTAAAAATCAGTACATATATATATGCACCCTTTAATGTCTGTGCTACTATTTCTGAAAACTTGCCTGTAGTCTGAGTGAACAGAAAGTTTCTCTCTTTCCACAATACTGATTACTTCTTTAGTACTTGCTTCTTTAGTAAGATACCTGAATAGAGGTGTATACCTAATTTTGAAAATAAAAATTAGCTCTCTGTGTCATTTAAAAAACAAACTAGATGATCTGCCTCCTCTGTGGTTATCGGATATTGAACTAATGATTAATTTTATAACAAATTAAATTTTATATATTAAAGTTTCAACAAAGGGTAAAGGAAATTTTACATTGAGATGAGTGAAAATATTGAAATGGAATTAAAATATAATTGTAATGCTTCATTTCAGTTGCCAGAGTGTTTTGATAGTTAGCATGCAAAACATTTCCCCCTCTCTCCCTGCCTTTCCAGCATTTTTCCCAGTCACTTTCTCTTACACTATTTCATAATATAGTAAAACTTACTTTGGTGGACTAGAAAAAAGATACAAAACTTAGTAATTCCCTGGACTTAATTTATTCTAGATCTTGGTTTGTTCCATTGCTTCCTGCAAAAATGTCAAAAGAATCTGTAGTATCTGAAGAAATAAAGATACAGTTGTATTTAAACTTTTTGTGTGCTGGTTCGTGCAGATTTCCATGTTTTGTATAACTTTTGGACACCTGAAAAAAGGAGAAGACCAAAGAATATTGTAAACTTGGCCACATAGGCAGAAATGAGGTTTTAGTTTATTTCACAGGAATGTTTCAAAAGTACATTTGAAGACACACTGCTTTTGACTCAGTTGGACTAATTTCCAAGGAAACATTTTAGGACTGGACAGCAAATGGAAAACATATTTTTCATCATCACCCTTTTGGCATCATTTGAATGTCTGTCATTTCTCTCCCATGTTCTTCTTAACATTAACACTGAAAAAACTCTATATTCACCCATTGGGAGTTCTATGGAGAAAGTATTTCCAAATAGTAGGAAATCATGCTGCACTCTTTGAAAAATATAGTAACAGAATAAAGCATTATGGTTCAGCAAGAGTGCAGTTCACTGTGGTCTGACTACACAATGTCCATTGATTTCACTGAGGCTTGCACACAACAACTAATGGCATTTTTAAAGTTTGTGGATGTAGCTTTGCAATGATTAAAGTACAAAAAGAGCCTTTTGAAAGGCATATATTATATTAGATGAAGTGCTGTGCTTGGAACGGAGCTGTCTCTCAAAACTCTGTCAGATGGTAAAATCTGAAAATAATTGCTTGCAAAATAATGAAATGCTGTATGAAGAAACTTGCTAATGCATTTGCCAGTAGACATTCAGCTAATTCATAAATAAGAGCAGTGTGACTTGCAGGAGAAATAGCATGAATACTATTTAGTGATACGAACTAATGGAAATATTGAGGGTTTGAATATTGCATTTGCTATAATGAAGTATTGATGGCAGAGAAGAAAGCAGTACTTTATTCTGAAAACTATTTTTTAGATTAGTATCATGAGATGTTCTGAAGCTGCATCGTTTCATGCATAGTTTTCTAACAAAAACTTTAACACTCTTGTATGTGTTCAGAATGCCCAATTTAAACATAATTTGATTAATAAGTAAATATTCTAAATACTGGGGAAGTTTCCTAATATAGTAAAAGCTGCTTGATTAGAAACTGACACTACAGATATTATATTAATAAAGTTTATTTCTAGATGTGTCTATATAAATTAGAAACTTCACACATTTCTGAATCCAAATAGTGAATAATGCCATGTTGTTAAAAAATATACTTGTAAAAAACATATTTCATGGGGGGGGGGGGAATGGAGTTAAATCAAATCAAGGCTGCAATTCTGAACAGGACCTTAGCTAATGGGACAAGGGCAACAGGTGTTTTGCATTGGATTGGTGGAAGATACAGAATAAGGGGAACTTGTGCGGTTTGGGTTAAGACTGATCACCTGGCTAACTGCTTGTATGTTTTTGTGTTGTGGGCCATGTGCTATGCCTCAGCACATGGTTTAATATGCTTCTGAGAGTCATTGACTTCATTGAGGGCAGAACTAGCAGGCAATAGTTCTGTATAGTCTCTAGAGCTCCATGAACAGAAGCTCAGCAAACAGGCCAAGGACAACCTGTCTTTTACATGGAACTGGTTGATGAGAAGGAGTAAGGTGAGCTTGTGGGTGTGTTTTTTTACAATTAAATTTGATTGAGTCCTCTGGAGGCTTGCTTATGTGTGCTGGGCAATGAGTCTTCCATACTGTAAGTGGGCAAGGCTTCAGCTGAGAGAAAGTAAGTCACTAATTTGGTCAGGGGCAGGGTTAGGAACCACTAGCCTGGGTAGTTGCTCCTTCAGTCTCTGGAGAATAGAACAAAGGACAGGTGTTTTGTGTTGATGTATACGAGGGGGTATGAAGGGGAGGCCAGAAATGCTGTGACACTGCCTGAGGAAGATAATGGGGCATGATGTTGAAGCCTCTGTGTTATGTTTGTGTTTTTGCCTAAAGATGTGAGGAGCTATACTTGCAACAAATGCAGACTGTTTGCACTGTTGGAAGAGAAGGTGCAACAGCTTGAGGCTGGCATATTCACACTCAGTCAGTTCAAAACAAGACTTCAGTCAGTTCAAAACAAGACAGCTGGATTGGTTACTGGTGCATCTAAGAGTGACCATATTACACCAATATTAAAATCACTGCACCAGCTGCCAATTAGTTTCTGAACCAAGTACGAAGTGTTGGTTATTACCTTTAAAAGTGATACATGGTTTGGGTCCAGGTTACCTACAAAATCATCTTCTCCCATATAATCCATTCTGTACACTCATGTCTCCTGGGAGACTTCTACTTCAATCAGCCAAAAGTAGGCTGATTGTTAACCAAAGGACATTTTCTTCAGCTCCCCCCAGACTGTAGAATGGCCTGCCAGAAGAGATTTGTCAGCTCAAGACACTGTCTGAGTTTAAATCAGCAATAAAGACCAGATTCTTATGGCAGGCCTATCCAGATTATTTTTAAATTATGTTTTTAAAGTATTTATTGATGGATTAAAATGTATTGGTTTTATGTGCTCTTTTAACTGATTTTATGTGTTTTTACAGTTGTTCCCTACCTCAATCCACAGAAATAATAATGACATTTATTTATTTATTTATTTATTAATACTACTACTAAAACTACTATTACTACTCATTTTAGACTAAGCAGAGCAGAAGGGCAACCTACAGAGAATCCTTCTAGGGAAGAGGCAATGCACAAAGAAACTTGGAAGAATGTGACACACAATAACAGAACTATCATGGATCATGTTGTGAGTTTGGAGCTTCATAATCAATTCCAAGCTCTCCCCTTGATCAGTGATTATGAGGCACAGAAATGCAGTTCACAGAGAGCATAGAGGTGGCTTAAATTTTCTCCCCAAAGGAGAACTATGTGCTTCCATGCAGCAGCAGACCTTGGCAAGGGATCTGAATTACAAATCAAGATTGATAGGGTGTTAGTCAGGAATCACCTAGCTAACCTAAATGAGTTCAGATCTGCAAGCCCAGACAAACTGTATCCCAGAGTACAGAAGGAACTTACTAATGTACTCTCTGAACCACTTGACATCATTTTTGAGAAATCATGGCGAGCTGTTGAGGTGTCAAGTGGAGAAGGGCAAATATTGTTCCTCTCTTCAAAAAAGGCAAAAAAGAAGATAGAAGAAACTACAGACCAGTCAGCCTGACTTCAATACCAGGAATCATAATAGAACAATTTATACAGGAGTCTGTCTGCAAGTATCTTGATGACAGTGCAGTGATCAGTAGGAGCCAGTGTGCATTGGTCAAGAACAAATCCTGCCAAAATAATCTTATGGCTTTTTAAAATCAGATCACTACTTTAATAGATGGTGGGAATGCTGTAGATGTCATTTTTCTGGCTTTATCTTTATAAGGTCCCCCAGAATATTTTGATTAGTAAACTGAGTAAATGTGAAATAGATGGGAACACTGTTAGATGGATCCATAATTGGTTAGAAAGCCATGCTTAAAAAGTCATCATCATTGGCTACACTTCAAGATGGAAGTGGGTCTTGAGTGGAGTACCTCACGGTTCTGTCCTAGGGCCATTACTCTTCAGCATTTTTGTCAATGACTTAGATGACAGGATGGAAGGAATCCTTATCAAGTATGCAGATGACAAAACTGAGAGAGATGGCTACCATATTAGAAGATAGGGAACAGAATTCAAAAGATCCTAGATAAACTAGAAATTGGGCAGAAATTAATAAAATGAAATTCAACAGAAACAAATGCACTTTTAAGCCACAAAAACTAAATGCAGAGGTATATGATGGGGGATACATTGCTCAACAATACTACATGCGAAAAGGAATTTGGGAGTATCATTTATCATAAATTGAATATGAGCCAACAGTGGTAGAATTCAAGCTATGTTCGTCTGTAGAATCAGTATGTAGAGAGACTTATAACACCTTTGAGACTAATTGAAAGAAAGAAATTGGCAGCAAGAGCTTTCATATACTTACTTCAGTCTACTTCCTCAGATGAAGTCTACATGAAAACTCATGCTGCCAGTTTCTTTCTTTCAGTTAGTCTCAAAGGTGCTACAAGATTGCTCCATTACAGCCTCTTTTAGATAGGATGGAAACTCCCCACGCTGCTTTCCCTCTAGCTGCTTTCAGGAGTCAGGAAGGACAAGAATCCAGTACACATGTGATAGCTCTCATTTCTCCAAGATCCTGTCTTCTCCTTCAGGCTGCACAGATTGAAACTATCCAACAGTACAGGACACGAAGGTGGCAAGATTGCATCCACTGAACCTATACCGACTGCAGAATCCAAGTCAGAGTTGATCGGAGTGATTTTGTCTACAAAATGTCTTACAGATTTTTCACAGTGGTCTGTTTTCTTTTTGTGGGGGAGAATGCAAAAGGCCCCTGGCCACTGAAGACAGCTCAGATGGACAATACTGTGCAGATGCAATAGTGGCAGAAAAGTGTAGAGGCTCAAAGTCCCAGTAATTCTAAACTCCACCAAGTAGTGATCAGTCCATGACAACAAAACTATAGAACAGTCCTCTACACCTGTTGTGCAATTCAAGTTTTCTAAGGCTTCAGCCTTTGTTAAGGAAACAAAAATATTTAAATATAAAAAAAATCAAAAGCCAAGCCTATTAGAGTCTAGCTTTAAATCAGCAGAGTAGCAGAAACATACCCTTGTCTAACTATGCTTTTCTAAGAACTGAGATTGACTCAAAAACACAAATAACTTGCAGTTTAAATGAAAGTTTACTAATGGCTTGAGTCTACATATGCATAGAGGCTATATTCTTATCAAGTAATGAATAAATAGTTCAGATGAAGAAGAAATATTTATATCACCATAGTTCCAAAGAAAATTGAGAGAGGAGGAACATGGAGAACCCAAAAGGGCAGGAGAAAATCTTTTTCTGTGTTTGTGAGAGAGTACTTCCTAAAGGGTGAGTGACCTGAATCATATGTTTAGTTTACCAATTTATTGCCCTGTGATTCAGTAGGAGCAAATGGGATGTTTGAATGGGGGGAGAGGGAACAGAGTTTGCATGCAGGGAAACCCTATCTATCTTAGGAGGGGAACAGAGAATGCCAAAATCTTCCAAAACACCCAGACTACCGCCATCCTGCTCAGCACAGAAAACCAGCTCCAGAGTGTGTCCTGCAACATGAGTGGCACCAAATATTACTTGGGACAAACCCATGGTGGACAAGAGGTCCTGGCAGAGTGGCCTCAGCATAGATCTTGAAGTCTCCCTGTTCAGTAAACTGGGGAGTGGTGGGTTCCAACACCACCACCAAGACCAGCTCAAGGGAGACTGTTGAGTAGTGGGGTGGCCTAGTCACCCACCTTCAAACACAGGGGTAGGCAACCTAAGGCCCAGGGGCCTGATGCGGCTCCCCGAGGCATTTGGACCAGCCCCAGGCTGGTCCTGCCGCCGCCCCCGCCCGCCATGATGATATTGATTATTGTTGTTATTACTTGTTCTTGGGGTTTTCTTGGCGAAATCTCCACAGGGGTTTTGCCATGACTTTTCTGGGGCTGATAGAGTGTGCATGCATATTTTTTTAAATATTTTTTTAAAAAATCAATGTATTTATTTGTTTGTTTGTTTATTTATTTTTGGTGCTTCGGCCCCCCCAATTGTCTGAGGGACAGCAACCCGGCCCCCAGCTCAAAAAGGTTGCCTACCCCTGTTCAAACACATACATTCAAACCCAGCTAACTGTGGAGTGTGGCACCTGGTGAGATGGAATCATGATAGACCAGTGCAATTCCACCTCCCTATCCTCTACCCTCAGGCCTTTCCTGCTGCAATGCAGAAAACCCGGGCAGACAAAGCTGAGAGAGGTTAGGGTGGCCCTTTCTGCCCCGTTTCTGTTCTCTGTAATGCAAACCTCATCCAGGATGAAGTCCTGTATCAAGGGTGTTCTTCCAGTCACCAACTTGGCATTTTTAACCTAGGGACTCTGTAGCTGTTGTGACTCTTTGAAGTAGGTGAACAGTTTAGGGGCAACAAAGCCTGATAACCACTTTCCTAGTAGCAAGCCCCTCAAGCTGAGTGGTACTTAATTTAGAGCTGTAAAACTAGTGCCTTAATGATACCAAATTTATTATGGCACAAGCCTCTGTGTGTAAAAATTCCCTTCCACAGATGCTTGTAAAACTGTAATCATAAAAGTATAGACATGCTATATTCCCTTGCTATTACTTAAATAATCTTGTAATACAGATCCTCAGACACTGATTGTTGGCTCAAATGAAAGCTCACATGGTTGTAGATTTTGGGACAATGCCCATAGCTATCATGGTTACGTGATCTGGAGCCAACTATAACTGCAATGTGCATTCTTATTCCTCAGTGAATTCTTCTCTTAACCTTGGTTAACATTATCAGTGATGATGATCTTAACTGTGATGAACATGAAACAGGTTTTCTGCTGAATTTGGATTTGAAAGCAAGAGTTGAAGTAGGTCAGCAGTGATAACTAATATTCACTTTAGCCAGTTATTGCTAACCCACTTCTCTTAGCTTTGGGTGGTAGCTTTTTTCAATTTGGGAAGGTTCCATGGATGCAGAACCTTTGGCCCTCTACAGATTCTGGAGTACAACCATCTTACTATTAGCTGTGTTTAGTGGGAGTTCTTGGCCAACAGATTTGGAGGACCAGAGATTTTCTGCCCCTCTTTTAGGCCAAGACTGGGGTGGGAGTAATAATCAGGTGGCAAAATGTTTTGGCTGAGTAGATTGCAAGGTATAGGCTTTTAGCTAATTAAGTGCCAGTGTGCAAAGCATCTGAGAAATCCAAACAGAATCCAGTTGCAATATA
Source organism: Phrynosoma blainvillii (assembly GCA_026167975.1). NCBI lineage: Eukaryota > Metazoa > Chordata > Lepidosauria > Squamata > Phrynosomatidae > Phrynosoma > Phrynosoma blainvillii. The sequence continues at coordinate 104,740,572 of JANUYF010000003.1, forward strand.
CTAGAAGACAGAGCCTTGTGAACCAGAACTTGTATTTGTGAATATGTATGTGTGAGTATTCATATGTGTGTGCACACGTGATGTGTTGTGCAAGCATGCATGGAGAGAGAAGGAGGAAAAAAGTATGGTATGTTATGTCAGCTATTTTTGATATCTGGATCAGATAGATAACTTTTAGGGGGGAAATTATCTGCCAATGTCTCCTGTACTTTACAAGGCAGCAAAAAGAACTGTTTTCCATTATCAGCTAATGTGTGGCAAGACATTTCAGACCTGGCTTCAGAACTTTGTGAAACAAGTAGGTACAGTGGGCATAACAAATTGATTTCTATCAGGGGTGGGGGAAGCAAGGGGTTGTAAAAAAAGAAGACAATTTCATGCTCTCTCCCAATAGTATTAAAATGCCCCAAATGCCCATTTGTTGCTTTGTTCAATTTAACAAAGGTTGCAGTGTAGAAATTCAGATTAGACCTCTTTTGTCACAGAGGAAACATTTCTGCTTAGTTGTAGAGGGCTTTCCAAGTGTTTATTGATTAGTGTTTTCCAACAGCACTGAAATAATGTGTCTAATTTAACTGGCCACATGGAGGAGTATAGGAAATGCATTACTTATCCCTTGAAAGGCTCAGAACATCAGTAGGAGGACATAACATTAATGACTTTCCTATACTCCAGCCTCAAAAATGGCTAAATGAGGAAGGAATTACGCATTTGTTTTCCTATAATTTCACCAGTTGTCTCGTTTTACTGCAACTCTAAGGCATTAAGAAGGAAATGTCACACAAGAACTTCTTTCCTGAAGATTTGTCTGATATGCAAAATATACACCTTCTCACCACTACACTAGTCCCTCAGAAGATGCAAAGGCAATGAAGAGCCCTCTTGTTCTCAGCCATACCAGTGGTCCTCCTAGACCTCATTCCAGTGACCTCACTGTAAGGGAGACATACTGGATTGCAAAAGAGGGGTCCCTGTTGAGATGCAAATGGATTTTAAATTTCCTGGACTTTGGAAATCTCCCTGTAGCCACATGGCCAGAAGGAGGAGGAATCTGCCTGCAAAAGATATCCTCCCCCACCATATACCATCTTATCTAAAGACTGAAACAACATGTAGGCATCTGACTAATATCTCCAATTGTTTTTCTCCTATTTGGTTTGTAACATCTTGCCTGATGAAGAAATCCATGGAGCTTTGAAAGCTTGCAACAAGTATATTATACATTTTGGTTGGCCAATAAAGGTATCACTGATGCATTTTTGTTTGAATTTGCTAAATGGCCAACACAGCTACCCCTGAGTGGTCCTTCTAGATTAGTGTTGTTAATCCTTAATAGATAATGGCCTCAAACCCAATGTTGAAAATTCTCTTTATGGGAATTTTTGCATTAGATTAGCTAATACAGACCCACTGTAACACAGATGCCAAGTATGACCCATTCTCTGTGCAACCCTAGCATGAGCTTTGCTGTAGTGGTTGTAATGAAAATTAAGGCAGATCACAGAGTTACTGCTGAAAGCCTTCTCTTCCTGTCTTCATTGGTAAATTGTGACACTTTTTTTGCTTTTAATTTACCATCCATACTACTGTTGAGGTAGGTGGGATGAAGAGGCCGAGAGGAATATGTGACACATGAAATACCATATTAAGTGTTTCTCTCTGCAAAACTAAAGAGAGAGTGAAATTAAAGGATGTGCATGTCTGCTTTGATGCTACCCAAAGCACATGCTCTGGAACTCCCAGTCACACTTTTTCTTTGCTCAACTCTTGAAGGATCACAATTGAAGAATACACTTCTTCCTGCTGTGTCCTCTTTATTCTGCCTTCTCCAGTTGCCCACAATTGCCTTATGGGCAATCAGAGAGTCCTCGTCTGCCATCTCTTGCTAGCTTTTAAATTTCTCCTGGCAATAACACAAAGGTCTCCTTTTCCACTCCATTGGGGAATCTAAGGTTTGGCTGACACACTGCAGAAATAATCCAATTTGAAACTACTTTAACTGTCCTGGCACAATGCTAGGGAATTCTGGGAAGTGTAGTTTTGTGAGACATTTAGCTTTCCCTTTCAGAGAGCTCTGGTGCCACAATAAAGTACAATCTCCAGAGTTCCCTAGCACTGAGCCGCCGGGGCAGTTAAAGCAGTCTCAAATTGGATTATTTCTGCAATATGTTTTGGGCAGAGTGATGTATTGTGCTTGTCCTGACTCTCTCTCTCTCTCTCATACATACCCCCCCCCAAAAAAAAAATAATCCTCCCACAAACAACTTGGTTGCAACAATGGATAGATCCTTTTCCATGGTTTTGGTCATTGCAGAAGATGGCTACCTTCTTGCTGCCTCATCAGCCCCTGGGAAATCATGTCAGGGAAGGGCTTTCAGGGGACAAAGATACTGATCTTGGCAACAACCCCATGACTGCTATCCCATCTCATTTTGCACTGAATTACAGGCCTTCACTTTCCCTATTCATGCATTTTGTGGGCAGATCATTTTAATGAGAGGTGATTAGGTTTTCGACAGCACTGAAAGTGGTTCTGTAAATGGGACTCTGACTAAACACTTCCTCCTTACAGAATCTTTTTCTTTCTTTCTTTCTTTCTTTCTTTCTTTCTTTCTTTCTTTCTTGCCCCTTGGCAGAGGGTGCCATGGGAGAAATGGGCTAGACATTTGTAGCATAGGTGTAGGTCTATGACTGTCACTTTTCTTGTGGTCTTTCCAACATTATTCCCTGTCCATAGCTCCTCAGATGGGTGATAAAAGCATTTAGGCAACTTGAGTTATTACTGAACCTCCAGAGCTATATTAGTTCAGAATATTTCTAAAAGACATCTTAATTAGGAAATTGAGAGATATAAAATTAATTTGCAAGTAATTTAGAGAAGAAATTAAAATACGGGGTTTGAAAGTTTTTATGCTGGAACTTCTTTGTTGAAGGCCTACAACTAGACTAGAGCAGGGGTAGGCAACCTTTTTGAGCCGGGGGCTGGGTTGCTGTCCCTCAGACAATTGGGGGGCCGAAGCACCAAAAATAAATAAATAAATATTTAATTTTAAAAAAATAAAATAAAAAAATGCATGCATACTCTCTCAGCCCCAGAAAAGCCATGGCAAAACCCCTGTGGAGATTTTGCCAAGAAAACCCCAAGAACAAATAATAACAACAATAATCAATATCATCATGGCGGGTGGCGGCGGCAGGACTGGCCTGGGGCCGGGCCTTAGGTTGCCTACCCCTGGACTAGACAAATCAAGATATTTGCATTTCAGTATAAGGTTTTATATGAAATAATAGCATTTCATGAGTAATTTACTGATCCCACACTACCACCACCAGTGGGCATTTGGAAAGCCATAGATTTTCCACTTCAAGTTTATTTGCTATTAGATAAAGTTTCTGTAACATGGATATTCATATTTACTGGAAAGTTGACATTTTGTTGTGTTAGGTAGGAGAATAACAGATGATAGGAAAGCCTACAATTAATGCCTACAAGTAATGTAATAGGTGCTCTTCTCATTTGGCAGGGGTAGGAAACCTGGCTTATCATGTATCTTTTGGATTACAGCTACTATAAGACCCAGTGAACATGGCCACTGGTTAGCTAGCTTTCAGTGTCTTGAGATAACTTAGATATTATGTAACTATATTGGCCACTTCATTGTACAAACAATACAGATGTCTTCCAAATTTGCTAAGGAGCTTCACCATTTAGAAAGTGAAATGGAAGCTGTACTTGGAGCACCTGGGAGAAATATATCAGCAGGAACAGAAGGATTACCAGTAGAGCTGGCTACAGAGACAGAATCTACTTTTAACTTAAATATGTTAGCAAATATAGAAAACAAAACAATGGCAAACAGATTGGAAACACTCAATATACATTCTAGTCCCCAAGCAAAGGGACACCAGGGATTGCTGTAAGCACATGATGTTGGGAGTTCCAGGGCATGTGTTTTGGTGATCAGCAAAGTAGATGTGCACATCCTTTAATTTCACTCTCCTCTTATTTTTGTATAACACAGAGAGAAACACTTGATGTGATATTTCATGTGTCACATATTCCTCTCTGCCTCTTCATTCCACTCCATCCTACCTCAGCAGTAGCATGGATAGGGAACAAACATAAAAAGTTTAAGATGTGCAGCTGACACTATACTACAGTGGGCCCTTGGTTTCTCTTGGGGTTTAGTTCCATGACTCCCATGGATGCAAAAATCTGTAGATGCTTACATCCTATTAAATACTGTGGTGCAGTAAAATGACACCCCAGCTATAAAATGGTAAAATCAAGGTTTGCTGTTTAAAATTTATATTTTTAGCTGAACATTAAGAAAACAAAAACAATGACCACAGTTGTGGTAGTGGTGGTAGTGGTGGTAATGTGCCTTCAAGTAATTTCTGACTAATGGCAACCCTAAGGTGAACCTATCATGGGGTTTTCTTGGTAGAATTTGTTCAGAGGATGTTTGCCCTTGCCTTCCCCTAAGACTGAGAGCATGTGACTTGCCCAGGGTCACAGTGTGTTTCCATGGCTAAGTGGGGATTCAAATCCTGATCTCCCGGTGTCCTATATTCAAACCATTGCAGCATGCTGTCTGTACAGATGATTTACATCATTTTAAAGTAGATGGTGAAGACATTGAAATAGTTCATGATTTTCCATACTGCAATCTCTATCAGTCAGTCATCAGAATAGAGATTGCAGTCAAGAAATCAGAAGACTAGGACATGGAAGGTCCTATGAAGGAATTAGACAGGATCCTGAAGCCTAAACATATATCTTTGAATACTAAAGTTAGGATTGTCCATGTAATTGTATTTTTGTTTTCCCTGTATGGTTGGACAGTGAAGAAAGTTGATAAAAGAAAATCAGCTCATTTGAAATGTGCTGGGGAAGAGTTCTATGGATACCATGGAGTGCTAAGAAGACAAATAAATGGGTCCCAGAGCAAATTGAGCTTGATCTCTTCCTAGAAGCTAAGATTTTGGCATATCACGAAAAGACATGACTGACTAGAAAATATAATAATGCTTGGTAAGGTAGAAAAGGCAGTATGAAAAAAAGGAAAACTGCACTACAGATGGATAGACTCATCAAGAAAGCCACGGCACTGATTCTGCAAGACCCGAGTTGATGATAGGGTGACTTGGAGGTACCTCATTCATAGAATCTCCATAAGTAAAAATTGCTTAACAACAAACTCTGGGCAAGTGAAGTGGAGAAACAACTTGGGGGTAGAGGAGTTGGCAGAGAGTGATCCTCCTTCCTCCTGCAGTCACTTGTTCCCATATAACCTTCTCCAGAGGCCTGGAAACCCCTGGACCAGAATTTTAGACCACAGAGAGTTGGGACAGGAAAAAGATGAAAGTCCTAATGTTAGTATATCACTACTGGTTCTTATTAATTGCATTTTTTGAAATCATAGCTTCTTGATGGTTTGTTGGATTTTGGAAGCTACCAAGAGTGGGTTTTTAATCTTAAAGATATTTAGGAGTAGCTAATACAGGATCTCTGATGCTGATTGAAAGGCTCAGCCAAGCTACTATTTGAGGACAGTTCTTAAGGACAATATAGTCCCAACAGGTTATTCCACCAGAATTGTGTAATTTTAAACATAATTGCCATCCCTAGTGTTCAGTAAGTTTAGACTAATGCCACGGCAAAGCAAAATAAAAGAAATTGGGATTACTTTTCAAGTATGACCGTTTTATATGTCTAAGAGAATAAACTTTGTGTCCCCAGGGAGACAAAATTCTTAGTTCATGCTAACCTTGTATTTCTCCATGATATCCCCTGATGTTTTGTTAATTTTTGTGCTGGCAGTTCTGTACACCTAAATCCCATACTGAGATACACATGCACGGATGCTGTGACTGTAAGGTTATGTGAATGTCTTCTTTTGACACTTCACTTTTCAAAGTGAGCTACAGTCTAATCCCTTAGTTAATATGGTGCATGAAAACAGATGATACACTGATGGGTTTTATATATGTGTGGGGATTTTTAAAGTGTGATAGAAACAAAGCCCAGAGATAATGAGAATTATAAAGTTTCATGATCCTAAGAACACAGTTTTACATTGTGTCTTATAAAAGCAGTATTTGCAAATCCTACTTTATATGAAAATAGGAAGCATGAAAGAAATTTATATTACCTTACTCTAAATGCCAACTATGGCTAGTAGTTTGGAGCATCTCAATTTTTGGAATAAGCAAATGTTGTTGTTGTTAGCTGTCCTCAAGTTGACCGATTTGTTTGGGGGTTTTTTTGCCTGTCCACAGTATCCTCAGCACTCTTCTCCAGCATTACATTTTGAATCAGTTGATTTTATTTCTATCTGCTTTCTTTACTGTCCAGCTGTCACATCCATACATGGTGACAGGGAATACAATGGCTTGGATGATCCTAACTTTAGTATTTAGTGTTATGTCTTTGTACTTTAGGATCTTGTCTAGTTCTTTCATAGCTGCTCTTCCCAATCCTAGTCTTCTTCTGATTTCTTGACTGCCGTCTGCACTCTGATCAATATTTGATCCAAGGTAATGGAATTCTTCACTGTTTCTGTTTTATCATTATATAGCAGGGGTAGGCAACCTTTCCCCTTTAAGGGCCGAGGGACTTCAGCTCCCAGAAGCCTCAGCCATGTTGGCCAATAGTCCCATGTTGGCCAATAGCTCCTGGGATTCTGGGAGCTGAAGTCCCTCAGCCCTTAAAGGGGAAAGGTTGCCTACCCCTGTTATATAGGATGAATTAATGTAGTTCTTCCATGGGCTTTGATTTCTTAATAATCAGCATTAAACCTATCTTAGCACTTTCTTCTTTGACCTTCTCTATTTTCCAGGTCTTTGTTGTTTCTGCTCATAGTATGGTGTCGTCTGTGTATCTTGGGTTGTTGTCCTGCCTCTGAGTGTAAGCCGGCTCTGTGTATATTTTCTGCATACACGTTGAAACAAGGAGGGTGATAGAATGCATTCTTCCTTGACTCTTTTACTGATTGGCACCATTCTGTTTCTCCATGTTCAGTTCTGACTGCAGCCTCTTGTCCCGAGTATAAGTTGCACATCAAAACAATCAGATGAAGTGGCACATCCATTCCTCTAAGTGCAAGCCATAGCTTTTCATGATATGTGCAGTTGGATGCTTTGCTATAGTGGATAAAGCAGAGGCTGATTTTCTTCTGGAATTCCCTTATGTGCTCCATTGTCCATTTGCAATGTGATCCCTAGTGAGGCCTCATTTCCTGGAACCTGCTTGTATCTCTGGAACCTCTCATTTCATATATTGGTAGGACTCTATGCTGCAGAATTTTGAGCATTGTTTTGCTTTCGTGAGAAATTAATGCAATGGTCCCTTAACTACTGCAGTCTTTTGTGTTTTCTTTTTTGTGGGTAGGAATGTATATTGATTGCTTCCAGTCTATGAGCCACTGTTTTGTAAAATATTAAATAACCAAAAGGAGAGAGATTTCTGCAAACCAAGGGCTACATCCGATTGTGGTGGCCTCTAGAGTAGACTAGTTGAAATGAATAGGACCATTCATTTGATTTGAGCCACAAATACTTTTAAATAAAAGCATCTTAAATAAAAACAGAGTTACCTCATAACCTCGAGAAATCTAAGGTAAAAAATAGCATAATATAAATGTATTATTACACATGTATGGTATCTTATAGGGATGCCTATTTGACAGCATTGGCTTCTGTTTAAAATTATTTAAAATGTCCAGCTTTCTAGCAGAGTTGTATTTGAATATCTCCCATAACACCAAACCTCTTTACAGCTTTCCTTTGAATACTTCATTATGCTTTGCATAAAATAAAATAAATAAAAATTAAGTGTATGAAATAACAAACTCTCTGCGAAAAACTTCAGTATGGTGTAGAAATCCAAATTTGAGAAAGTGGAAGATTGTTTCAATCTTTTAAATGCAAAAAAAAAAAAAAAAGGTTTTCAGTAGTACAAAATTAGAAGACAACCACCTTAATATCAAAGTGTACATCTCAGAGGGATAATAGAATGTTTAGTCAACCACTTTTTAGCCCAGACTAAAATGAATGTACATGTTATCAATGAAGGAAAGGATGTAAGTTACTTAGGATACAAGTCTAATCTTTGGGATAACCTTAGCTTATTTAACTTGATCAGGGGGTCACTCTATCATCTATATCAGGGGTAGGCAACCTTTCCCCTTTAAGGGCCGAGGGACTTCAGCTCCCAGAAACCTCAGCCATGTTGGCCAATAGTCCCATGTTGGCCAATAGCTCCTGGGATTCTGGGAGCTGAAGTCCCTCGGCCCTCTATATGCAAACCCTCTATATGCAAACTGATCCATATGCTGCATTTACTGTGTTGAAGGGAAGGCTCAAAGAATGAAATATTAAGGATCCATTTTGTATTGATACTCCGGAAGGAGAGGACCTCAAATGTCATTATAGTTTTAAGTTTTGATTGTTTGAACTTTGCTTTTCAGCTTTCAAAATGAGCAGGGTCATTGGGAGACTGCCAGCAAATATGAGGTGCTGAATGCTATTCTTCTGAGAAGGGAACTGGCAAAACCACTTCTGAGTATTTCTTGCCTAAGAAAACCCTAAGAAATTCATGGGGTCCCCATAAGTCAACAGGCAACTTGTTTGTAAAATAAATTGTGTTGAAAACAGTATCAGTTAAGTCCTGCTTAACAAAGCCACAGCTAGGGGGCTCCATGCATCTGTTTCAGGCAGGACAGATAGAAGACAAAAGTTTCAACTCTGGCATAGTTGGTTTTGATACTAGCTGAGAATTAGTATTTTGCGTTTTAAGGAGTTTTAATATTTTAATTTATATAGGATGCTTAAGAACAAAAGGTACCCTTTAATTAATTCCTCAAGTTGTCTTGGAAGGAAACTACAGTTAACTTTGAATTTTTGTTACAGGAAGTATGTGAGAATGGAATTATGGGTGAGTGGAAGAGAGTAGAAAAGGAATTATTTCTCAAGTAAAGTTATGGATACAATGATATGTCCATCTGTCCACAAATTGCAGAATACAAAACCATTCAGAGATATAAATTGTCATATCCTCCTTTCATCATACTTTTTTTGTGCCATTGGTGCTTTCACTTGGAAGAATTCAAGGCCATACCAGATGTAACATTTAATGTTCCTTGGTATTTAAAGTGCATTTTTAAATTGAATATCTTAACTGTCTGTTAGTGGAGGACTGAAGGCATTTATGTTTACAACATAAATAACTAAACCTAGCAAATCATAACTTTAGAGAACAAATTTGAAACAATTTAAATAAGCTATCATATTAAAACCAAGCACTGAATTCAAACAGTTTAAAGGTATTTTAAAACATAATGAAAAAGGATAAGGAAATACAATTATCCCCATTAAAATATTCTTCCATACCGCCCATGCTATGAGCCCCTGCCAGGTGCATTTTCCTCCTCTGAATTGCCTCTCCTGCTTCTTCTCCCTATCAGTAAACAGCAGCGACCCTTCCTGGGTCTTGATAGCTAATAGGGGAAAGGACAATGAACTGCGCAGAGAGTGCTATGCTACACACACTTGATGCAGGATCTTGGCCATGGTCTTTGAGGTAATTTGGACACAAGATATATAAACTTTTGTAAGTCTTAACAAGTGCTCTGAATATTTCCTGGTAATATACCAGTAGCCATTGAAGTTGTTGCAAAAAGTAGCTTTGTTTTTTCAATAACCACTTCCAGTCAGCAATTTCACTGCAGCATCTTGGACCCATTGAAGTTTGCAAACACTTTACAGAATCAGCCTCATGTAGAATGTGTTATACTAATCCAAGCATGTGCCTTAAATTAAGAATTGTTCACTTGTGGTCTGATATCGGAGGGAGAAATATTGCACAAAATGGGTGTCGCCACTGTAAACGCCCTTTTCCAAACAAGTGAGGTCAGAGTTGACCTCAGGGATATGTGGCACCACTAGGAAGCATCTGCAGATAACCACATAGCCTGAATGGTTCTATAACTTTTGGAAAAATGAAACAATGAATATGAAAAATATGAAACAGATATAGAAGGATGGCTGTAGCAGCTTCCCAGATATCCTTCTGTTGTAAGACGTATCACTGTGGTGTGATCATTTCAAATAAATTGCTTTTTTCCTTCTGATTAGCTTTCTTTACTGTCCTGCCTTCACATCCATACATAGTAATATGAAATGTTATGGCATAGATAGTGTTCCATGGTATTTGGAATTCAATCATGAATCTTTACACTTGAGAAACTTACCTAGTTCCTTCATAGTTGCATTTCCAAGACTTAGGGCCTGAACAGACTGCCAGAAATATTATTATTATTATTATTATTAATAATAATAATAATAATACCCGGCCCCTCTGTTAAAAACAATTGGGGTGGCTTACAACAATTAAAATTACATTAGTACAATCTAAAAACCTCAACCCCCACCCTCCCCCATAAAAACATATTAAATTTAACAACCATTAAAAACCAGCTAAATTTTAAATTAAATTAGAATAAACAATAAAAGAATCAACAGCAGGCAAATCAGGGACACAAAAGGGCAAGGGCGCAGCTCCTGAGGCTGGGATCTAATCAGGAAAGGCCTGCCAAAAGAGATCCATCTTTAGCGCCTTTTTGAAGCTGTTCAAGCTCGTCATCTGACAGATCTCGTCCGGCAGGCCGTTCCATAATCTTGGGATGATTACCGAAAGGGCCCTCTGGGAGGTTGTAGACAGCCTAGATTTTTGTGGCTGAAGCAAATTCCTCCCAGGGGACCAGAGTGCGCGGGGAGGATTATATGGGAGGAGGCGATTCCAAAGATAAGTTGGGCCCAAGCCATTTAGGGCTTTGAAGGTAATAACCAACACCTTATACTGGACCCGGAAACTAATAGGCAGCCACTGAAGTGATTTTAACACTGGAGTTATGTGGTCTCTCCAAGATGTTCCTGAGACCACTCTGGCTGCCATATTTTGTACCAACTGAAGTTTCCGGACCAAGCACGAGGGCAGCCCCATGTAGAGTGCGTTACAGAAATCCAGATGAGAGGTTACCAGCGCGTGCACAACATCGAGATCCCATACTTCCAGAAAAGGGCGCAGCTGGTGTATCAGCCGAAGATGATAACAGGCGCTCCTGACCGTCGCATTCCCCTGACTAGTCATCTGTAGCAACGAATCAAGGAGCACCCCCAGACTGCAAACACAGTCCTTCGCAGAGAGTGTGATCCCATCCAGGACTGGAGGTTGCAACTGAATTCTTGGTTCGCTACCGTGAGCACTTCCGTTTTGTCTGGATTTAATCTCAATCTGTTTTTCCTCATCCAGCCCATTACTTCCTTAAGACAGTCATTAAGAGGAGAGACACCATCGGAATTCGAGGCTGACGATCGAGACAGGGAGAAATAGATCTGGGTGTCATCAGCGTACTGATAACACCCAGCCCCATAACTCCGAATAATCTCACCCAGCGGCTTCATAATTCCTATTGAAACCACTTTAAGTGCCCTGACCCAGTGCTAGGGAGTCATGGGAACTGTAGTTTATTGTGGCACCAGAGCTCTCCTACAGAAAAGGCTCAATGTCTCAGAAAAAACTACAATTCCCATGATTCCCTAGCATTGAGCCAGGACAGTTAAAGTGGTCTGAAGCTGGATTATTTCTGGCAGTCTGTTCAGGCCCTTAATCGTCTTTTGATTTCTAGACTAAAGTCTCCATCTTGACTGATGATTGAGTCAGTATACACAATTTCACTATCTTGATTTCCACTTTAAAATTATATAAATAATTTGTGTTCATTATTTTGGTTTTCTTAATATTCACTTGTAACCCTGCTTTTTCATTTTCTTTCTTAACTTTAACCAGTAGTCATTCCAAGTCTTTTCTATATTCTGCTAGTAATATAGTGTCATCTGTGTTAAATAGCATAGTGGAAAGAAATGAACTCTGAGTGACCCCAAAGGCCAATTGCCAGGGCATTGAATAAGAATTGTCCAACATCATTGCCTTTTGAGCTCACCACTTAAATAGGGACCAGAGCTATTGTAAAACAGGGCCTCACAATTCCATCCCAGAGGAGTGGTCTGAAGGATATCTTGGTTGATGGCATCAGAAGCCACTGAGAGATCCAACAGAACCAAAAAGGATGCATTCCCAATCCAAATAGTGATTTGGGGACTGCTGCTTATCTGGATGGTGAATGGGTCACCATATGAATTATCAGATTCTCCTCTCTACTAACTGTTTGTTTTCATTTTTTTTAAAAAAATGCACATTAAAATCAGAAGACTCTGAGGCGTTGTCCTAACCACCCCATCCCCATATTTCATGTGTAGGCTTTGGAATCTCATGGAACCCTCAAGTGTAGTTTTTGGAATCTCAGGTGTACATGCAAGCTTTCCCTGTGCAGATGTTCACACTGTGCACAGAGATTACTCAGTGCCAAACTACAGGGCAAGCATGATGTCAAAGGTACTATTTCTGTTGTTGTCATGTGCTCTCAAGTTGTTTCTGACTTATGGCAACCCTAAGGTGACCCTATCATGGGATTTTCTTGGCAAGATTTATTCAGAGGAGGTTTGCCATTGCTGTCCCCTGAGGCTGAGAGCATGTGCTTTGCACAAGAATACCTAGTGGGTTTCATGACCAAGCTGGGAATCGAACCCTGGTCCTCTTGAGTCATAATCCAACACTCAAACCACTGTCTAATGCTAGCTCTACTCTCCACTTATATGTTCTACTCTTTACTTATATGTTGATTTTTCTAATTTTTATCTAAATCCAACTGCTTATTATTATTATTATTATTATTATTATTATTATTATTATTAGCTTTATTTATTAAGCGCCGTAGATGTACACGGCGCTGTACAAAACCAAATAAAAAATCCAGAATATATAAAAAGCCTGCCTGTGGCGTACAATCTAAAAGTAAAACAACAAATTAAAACATCATAAAAAACAAGTTAAAACATCAAATATCCAAATTGGGTCACGCATCAGGAACAACCAGGTCACGATCACAGACTCCCTGGGAACACTTCCCTAAACAGTGCGGTCTTTAACTCGGCTTTGAAGCTGGTTAGGGACGTGCTTCAAAGGGAAGGAGATTCCAGGAGTGAGGGGCAGCGAGCGAAAAGGGACGGATCCGGGACGGGGCAGTGGAAATCCGGGGCTGGGACAGGAGACCTTGGCTACCAGAACGGAGGGAATGAGAGGGGGTGTAGGGAAAAAGAAGTTCAGAGAGATAGGGAGGGGCGAGCCCATGCAGGGCTTTGAAGGTGAGCAAAAGAAGCTTATATCGAATGCGGAAGGGAAAGGGGAGCCAGTGAAGGGATGACAAAAGGGGGGAGACATGGTCATATCGACGAGCGAGTGAGATGATACGGGCAGCTGAGTGCTGAACAGAAATCAATGGGTGGAGGTGAGAGAGAGGAAGCCCTGCCAAGAGAAGGTTACAGTAGTCGAGGCGCGAGACCACTAGGGCATGGACCAAAGTCTTTGCGGTAGAAGGAGAGAGATATGGATGGATTTTGGAAATATTATAAAGAAAAAATCTACAGGCCTTGGCTGTGGCCTGAATCTGAGGGATAAATGATAAAGAGAAGTCAAAAATGAAACCAAGACTGCGAGCTTCCTGGACTGGCTGAATAGAGATGTTGTTGACGGAGATAGAAAAGGAATATTCAAGAGTGGGCTTAGGAGGGAAAACAAGAAGCTCTGTCTATAGTCTAATTGATTTAGACTATAACCATTAAATCCTAACTATAGTACACCCTTTGAATAAGTAAGGTTTATATAAACTCATTAATATGCAGCAGTTGAGCAGAGGGTCACTCTAGTTGGTACTGTCAATTGAATTAGAACAGAGGTCCCCAAACTACGGCCCGCAGGCCGAAATCGGCCCATCGAGGCCTTTGAACCGCCCCGCAGCTGGTCCTGCCGCCGCGCGCCGGCCCCCGGCTCAAAAAGTGTGGGGACCCCTGGATTAGAAAGAAGTCTGAATAGAGTAGAATTTTACATTGTTATAAGCAGTGTAGGAATGTAGGAAGAACCCTACTGGATAAATCAAAACCTTGTCTACTCTAGAGTATTAAACCACATACTAGAAAGCTGAAAAACTCCAGGAAGCTCAAAAGCAGGGCACTTTGGACACTAGGGCAAAATTCCCTAGTGTGCTCCAGCACAAAACTCTTGTGCTCCAGCACCTTCTTCATATGACTCTGATTTAACTATGGTTTTGGCAGGCAAGGATTGCTATTGAAAGAAGCAATTATTTAAGGTTTTCCTTTCTTCTTTTGAGAGAGAGAAATTGCTCAAACTGGACATTCATGCAGTCAGATATTTGCAGTTGGGTGTTTGCATGCCAACCCTAGCTAATACATTATATTGGTCCTTTGCAACACAGCACCTTTAAGTGGTATTCAATTAAGGATCTCATCACTCTCCTATATGGGTGATTGAGGAGTTAGAAATAATGCCTGAATATCAGAATATCAGCCTGGGAATTCAGAAAATGTCTGAATATCAGGATTTCAGGCTGGGGAAAGACTGTATTACATAATCTGTGTTACATCATCCCAGAGAGCAGACGTATTGTTATTTCTCTGAATGAATTTCACACTGCAAATAGAGAGAGGTCAAAATTAGCGTGACGGGGTGGGATTCTAGACATAACATTTCTTGTCATTACTATTTTATGTGTGATAGAACAGTTATTTCTAATATGGTGGAAGGAGTGTTCAAGTGCTCGATCTCACTTCTTCAGCATGAAACAGTACCGCCCATCAGCACAGATGACTTCTGTTCATTTGTTTGGGTCTTTATTCCTAAATCGTTAAGTATCCTGTTCACTTAAATTTTGGTGAGAGTGAACTCAGCTGCAAGAAATGCATCCCACATTCTGATTTGCCGAGGAAGCAGCACATGTTGCAGTGAAGGGGATGTCAGGGCAAGTGATCCACTGCCTGAGTTCATAACTCTCCCACCAGCCT